>CM063284.1:131652624-132990124 GCA_032173965.1 Sitta carolinensis
CATCTAAACATTCTGATTAGGTTGAACACACTGGGTAGGTCCACTCTCATAGCAAATAAAGGAGCTGTTCTTCCACCAGGAGCTATGAAGTTCAAACATTTCACATCCTATCATCATCACACACTTCTCCTATTCCTCATTTACACAAAGACAAGGCTAGACTAACAAAAAACCTGAGATGCAGGAGAGATGGGCAAATAAGCAGGGGAGAATAGATGACAGTTCCCACAATACCCTTCCCATTTGTAATATTAGACATCTAACTTAGGAATTAAGGCAGAAATCTTAAGAGACAAAAAGAGTTGTTAAAGTTACAGCTCTAGCCTGAAGCCAATCTTAGATTTTAGATCCCACTACCTCTTACAAACGACACTGGCCTGAAATTGCTTTCCTTGAGCCTCCCTTTCAGGGCAACTACACTTCAGACTTCTTTTTTTTAAGCAGATCCGTATGCTATGAGTAAAGATAATGCTCTTCAAACAAAATCACAGCCTCTGTCTTGGAGTAAAGTACTAAATCATGGCATTACTTATGACAAGATAATCTTTACTTAATCCTGTATTATCTAAGGATTAATATTACACCTCAATATTACAGTAATGGACAGAGTAAGAACATACTACCCTAAGACCCAAGCTGCACATAAAATCATACAGAAAATATGCTGCAATAAACATAACAATAAATATTCACTGTACAGGTGATGACCAGTGTTAGTATTTTTTAAGATCTGGTTTTCGCTCCATAATCCAGTAAAGTAACATAGCTTTCATAATATGTCTCGAATGCAAGAGACCTCATCCTCTCCCTTAAATTAGCATTTTTGTATTGGATAATTAAAGATAGTGCTAATATATCAGTCTCCTATGTGTAGTCTGAAAATTACTATAGCTTAGCATGAGCACAAAATAATCTAAAACATATCTACCGGCTCATAGGAAAAACTATTTCAGGAAATCTCAAGTGCCTCCCACACTTAACATGAGCTAACATTAAAACATAGACACAGGCAGATCAAAACCTGATCAGAATATGGAAGTCAGCCTCCTCAGCCCCTCATTACCAAGTTCCAGCTTCCTATGAGATATCTATGAAGTACTGGCCCAGATGTTGAGCACAACCTTAGAAGTAAGGCAGAAAAGTACAGAACCTCCTTGGCACTGTACCAAGTGCAGATTTTAACTGTGATTCAGTAGCACATGCTTTGGCATGTCTACACACAGCTGTGATCAACCCCAGTGTAGTTAAGCTGGTAGTGCAAAGTACTCTTCTGACAAGAATGAGGTCAAGAACTGTGAATAAGGTCAAAAACTGCACTGGAAGCCCTTACCACTGGTCTGCTAAAACAGTACAACTGTATGCCTTTCTAACAGGAATCTCAGTTGTCACTGTTTAAAACCAACTGTACCATTGTATAGAACGCATTTGCAAATGGATCATTTTGCTCACAAACTCACACACTTGTTCATACCATCCCCACTGGTTCTAACAGCATCAACAGGAAATACCTTGGACAATCTTCTAAGTGAACAAAGAGCTAGCTGAACATAAAAGGACAACCTTCTAGATGGATGAAAATAGTCTTTCCTGGCATGCAAGGTAAGTAAACACAGCAGGAGACCATCCTAAGCTGAAGTGCAAAAACAAGGCATACAAAGAGCAGGAACAGATCACTAAAGATTAAGAAGTCCTGCCTATATAGTAAAATGTTGAATTACAAAGGCCAAGAACACAGTGGATCTGAGTCTGGACAGCAAAACAGAGGACAGCAAGAAAACTGTATTGGTCCAAATGCAGAAACAGAAGGAAAGAAATAAAAATATTTTAAAAACAGGAAAAATTTTGTGTTGAGTGGTCAACCTACTAATAAACCATGCAGAAATCTCCCAAACATGTTCCTTGTCTTTAGTAGGGTTTCACTGGCTCTCAGCTGTCTCTGCCTAGTAGCAAAATGGAATGAGTTAAGAATTACTCTACTAAATTGGACAAATACAAGTCCATGGGAACAGATAAGACACATCCAAAGGCACCAAGGAGCTGACTAATGTCAACTCAAGACTTTTATCAACTTTAAAAGGTTACAGCAATCAGGGTGTCCCTTACAATACCATCATCTTCAAAATGGGCAAGAAGAAGGACCTGAGGAACTACACCTGATCAGCTCATCCTCAGACTCCAAAATACTATGGGGTGAATCCACAGAGAAGTTAATTTTTATACACACAAAGGATAAAAAGGTCACTGGAAACAGCCTGCAGAAGTTGACCAAAAGGAAATAATGCTAAATGAACCTGTCTGCTTTCCTATGAGGATGAAGAGAAAGCTGAGGATGTCATTTCATTTGACTTTACAAAAGCTGTTGGCAGTCTCCAATATATGCTTCTGACTAAATCTGGGGAATCATGGAGAAGATGTAGAGGAACACCAGCTGGACAGCCAGGCCCATCAGTGGTTCAAAATGTAACCAAGAGCCAGCTATAAGCCAGCTTATAAGTCTTCTCAGAGACTGATCATAAGGTGAATACTCCCAACATTTTGATCAACAACCTAAACAGTGAGCAAGAACACACCCCATTGTGGTTTGTGGATGACACAAAACAGGGTGGAAAGAGCCAGTACACTAAAAGACAGGCAGGGCTGCCATGTAGAGGCATCTCAACAAGCTACAAGAATTAGCTTGATAACAAATACAGTAGTTCAACAACGGCAGAGTCGCACACCAAGAGAGAAGAACCCCATACCATGACCAGTATGGACTGCAAATCAATGTGGCAGGGAACACTCCTGCAGGAAAGGTTCTGGGGGGCTCCAGAAGACAAGCTGAACATCAGTCAGCAAATCAGCAATACACCCTAACCACAGACTGGACTTCATTAGGAAAGCACAGTCAGTTCAAGTAAATATTCCCCTCTATTTAGCATTTGTGAAGCCAAATCCAGAATTGTGCCCAGTTCCAGGCTACTGTAAAAGAAAGGCTGACAAATTGGAGAGTCCAGCTAGAACTGGACTAGAGGGGCTAGAACAAACCAAAACAATCCTCACTGAGCATACAAGAAATAAAAGTTCATGGGGCTGGAGAAAGAGACTCCAGCTTTTTTTGTTGAGTCTCCCACTTTTCAAACTGTTAAAACTGAACAAGGTACTAAACATTAACTGGAATTCCTTCTTTGGAAAAGGATATTCACCTAGCTGACCTCCAGAGGTCCCTTTCAAATTAAAGTGATCGCTTATTCCAAATCAGTGGCACTGTTCAACCTCTTTCCTTACCACCTCTAAAATAAACATCCAAATTAAGACAGTAGCCTTTCTTTTGCCTGCAGTTTTTCTACATTTCCACCACAATAATATATAGCAATAAACCCATCTAAACTTTAAAGATTATTTTATCACAAAATAAAATATACGTGGAAGTCCATAATGAAACATGGCTTAACTTCTTGAATAGAGACAAATTTTACTGCCCAGGTTATAACTTTATATGCAGAGAGGTTGATTCAAACTGGAAATACATTAAAAATTCAGCTGTTATTTCTGTCTCTCCAAGGCAAATGATGGGGTTCTTTTGAGGGGAAAAAGCAGTGTTGAGATGCAATGAAGTTAAACTTCCAACCCTTACTACAAGGGGTAAAAGATTTTCTGCGTTTTGTGATGCAAGCTGTATACAGGCTACCAGTAGATGACCGACCTGATTAAACATTCATTGAAACAGCTACCTTTTATTGCACGATTTTATTATAAATTTCTTCATATTCTATGTTCCCATGGCAATTTTATTGTTTGAGCTACTTAAAACTGGCACTAACTGAAAATTATTTACAAGAGGGAAAAAAAAGCTGCTGTTGCATTGAGCAATTCTAACAATTTTTTAATTGAAAAATCATTAGCAGCTCAGTTTGAAAAATGAGTAACTGACTTCAAACCACAGATGCAACTTCTGCTATTCTCACAGAAGTTCCAGATTTGTTTTCTGAAATGTGGATGAGGAGGCAAAGCAGATCTGTTGACTGTTCACACTAGCCAGTTTGTTCAGATCAGAAAAAAACGTGAAAATCCTGTCTCCCCCTCATCATAATATAGTCTCATCTCTCTCATCTTTTAGCAGTGACCTGGCTGCAAAGAATCAGTAGCAAATATAAACACTGTGAAACCCAGCAAATACAGCCATTAGAACTGAAGTAGTATTATGTAAGCCTTTTCCCAAGAAGTACACTTTTTAAACAGAAAATCAATTATATGATGCTGAGCATTTTAGTGTTACATGGCTAGTTTTAAGACCACCCACAAAATGACCTCCAACATTTTATGCACCTGTAGGAAACGACAGAAATCATCCAGGAATCAAAATCTTCTTAAAACTGACTTAGAGATGTTCACAGCACAAGTTAACAACAGTATTTCTTTCAATGATAAAGAATAGATAAAGTTTGGGGAGAGATAATTCTGTCTTCAGAGCAATTGTTACAGTATTTTACAAATAAAAGCTGGCCTTCAGAGGATGTATAATTTAATAGTATATTACTCCTCACTGAGTGAGCATGACCTGCAAACACTGTAGAAAAAGGGGGAAGAAAGGACAGTTAGTTTATCCCAAAGCACATTTACCAGAGGATGCTGCATCTTTCTTTTGAAACTTCCAATCTTTGTTTTGAAACTTCCCCATTTCTGAATACTTTTGGTCAACTGTAGTTGCATGTAATATATACAAGTTATTTTGGAAATGGATGAATATCAAGTGTAGCTCAAGCTTCCTCTTCTTTCATAAAAATTAGCCAACACATAACATGCATCTTATTTCTTCTATACAAAGACTCTTCAGCTCAAGGAAAAAAAAAAGTAATTTTCATGAGCAAATTTCCAAGCAGATGAATACAGTTTAATGCAAGGTTGAAAGAAAATTCTCTCATTCTGAGAGTCAAACAGTATAATCCATTTTATAATAAACTTACAATGAATAAAGAACAAAGGAAAAATAATTCCCAGAATTTATTTAACAGTCAATCATTCAGAGCCATAGTAAGGATTTTATTAGACAAGCACTGAATAATCTCAGCGTTGCATTGCAGAAGTGAGTATAAGCTATCCTGCTTTGTAAGGCTAAACACAGAATAAGGCAAGTAGGATATTTGTGATCAAGTTCTTTCCTCCTTTTCCTCAACCTGGCTGCACAGAAAAGTAATTTAAGAATGCTGGCCTAAAGATCAGTCTCTGAATAGTAAAACAGCTGATTAGCCCACTGAGTCAATTGATCACCTAGAAGGCCCACTGACAGAACACAGTCAGCAGCGGAACCAGAATGGACTCGTCCATGGTCACCAAGATCAGATAAGCAAGTGAGCCGGTGCAGAAGGAATTTCAATCTTTGTGCATGGACTGTCTGGGTATTAATTAATCCACGAGGGCTCAGCTGAGGAAGTTATACTGCAATAGATACTACATCAAAAATATAAGAGGTACTAGGCCCTGGGATAGCTTCTTTATGGCTAATAATCACATGTACTTTAGTGAAGCAAAGGTCTACAAATTGGAACTATTTTAACTGTGAAATTACTGAGAAACATGACTGCTTGAAACTGCAAAACAACATCCTTACGAAAAAATGCCTTTAGCCTGGATAACAAAAGATTTACCCTGGATTCCCATGATAACACAGAGAAAGCAAATCCAGTAGGACATTTAAATACAACATCCAGAGATTTGGATACACTATTCACTTGAATTAGTGGAGCTTAAACACATGCAAAAAAGTAATTAGCTAAGAAAACATGGCAGAAGAGTACTTGAGGCATTATATATGAAACCAATAAACTGGCATGTAAAGGAGTAATTTTAGATACAAAATGCACAATGTCTGGGCCCAATTGCACAGTACCTGCACAGCTATCCATTCCTACACTTGTTACCTACAATACTGACCCAAATAAGACAGTTGGTCTGATAATCTTACAACATAGCTACTGTCTGGTATGTTTCAGCCAATTGAATTTGGTCCTCAAAGAGTCAGGATTAAAATGACTCAGTTAATCATGATCAGTGGATGAGCAAATGCATCCTTAATTATCATTAGAGAGACAAGGTTGGTTGTGTGTAAATATTGTCCCTTATGTTAAGAGCAGCCAGTAGGACTTAAGAGTGTTGCTTCACACTGTAATTACTTCATTCTACTGACACCAAGTCAGTCTCGTGCATTCTCTTCCTTCCCTTCCCACACTGCTCATTCCTTGCATCAGATCTAGCCACTGTACTGCCACAGTAAGTCCAGAGTTAGCTCACAAGGGGGTGGGGAGGACAGAACAGAGAGGAAGTTTGCCCATCATATCATCAAGCTTATCGAAGATCACCCTGCAGCCACAGATAATCACTACATCTGAGGCATGGAAAAGGCAGGAGGAACACATCGGTCAGGTTGGAGGACAACAGCAGAACTGCCCTTCCTGGCAGCAACCCACAGTTTGAACTGTAAGATACATGTACCTCCCAAACCAGTCTCTGAGAAAAGTAGACAAAACTAGATCTAAGCTTTGTTGGCCAGGACTGGGGAACACCACACCCCAGATGAGCTCACAAGCATCATGGATTTGCTAAAGTGCTGCTGATCTGCCTGGCACACTAGAAGACTCCAGGCAGAATTGCAGGGGTCCATTTAACTTCAAATGAGTGACTTAGGCCTCCTGGACAAGAACCTGCTCTTGCCAAGCTGAAAACTTCTCCATATGAACTTGTACTTGTGCTATGTACTACTCCAAGTACAAAGCCTCTGCTTAAAGCTTTCAAAACTTACAAGATCGGGGTATAGCAAGGGAGAAATGAAGAAGTTTGCTTTGCTTATTTTTTGGTTGTAAGTACTAGAACACTCCCTATTCTACACCAGAATGAAAATTTTGTCTATTCTGGTAGCCTACCTGAATGTAATTACATGCCAAGTAAACTGATAGTTGTTTGCTTCCCCTTCCCAGAGATCTGAAGCACATGGACTTCATTACACATTTGAGTGCAGTCATTTTTTCCTGGTCTTATTTAGCTACTCTTTGAAAAACAACTCTCAGCATCTACAAGAATTTCTACTACTATACAGTGACCCTCATCATCATGTACAAAGAAAAAATTTTTGCTTTGCATTTATTATCACAAGTGATCTCTTGTTCGGTAATAAACAGTAAGATAACCACATCTTACTTTCTTGGTGCTACTCATGGTTTTCAAAACCTTTTATCATATCTCTCCTTTTCCAAGTACCTCTTCTCATCACAGAAATATACAAATGAATTTGATACCTGCTTCCAGAAAAGTAGTCTTTACTTCTGATCTACTTTAACTTCCATAGTTCTGCTGTGTCCTTGCTACCACTGTAATCTCTGAGAACCACTTTATTTATTTAACCATTTCTAAAAGTTAATCTGAAGAGCTCATAAGCCTGAATGTAAAGACTTTGCCTTCCCCACCAAGCTAAATGTACTTCATATTTTTTTGTGCTTATTCTCTCGGTACCACAAAGCCTTGTCTTTCCCAGTTTCAACGAGGAATATAACCTCTCTCACCAGTATTTCTACCCTCTTTCTGAATCAGGATAGCACAGACCCATGTAATAGGCCAAAAAAGACCACCTACACCCTCTTTTTGATATTTAAAACAACTACCCACCTGTGACAGAACTTACCATTTACTCAAGCTGTATTTGCTTGAAGAGCCTCTCGTGTGGAAGTCTGTCCATAAACATTTCAGCACATCCAACTAACTTTACACCAGCCAGCATCAATTATGTCCTTATCAACTCCTTTACAGAACTCTACTAGCCATGCACTCCACGACTTGCCTTTACAAAAGCTTTGTCATCAGTATCTATTTAGTGATCACTAAACTTCTTAAAATAGAATTCATGCTATTTAATCATATCGACTTTAACCACAAACAGCAGAAGTAGTTTGTTTGAGAACCACTATGCACTTGCTCCAAGATTCCAATAACTCTTCCCCTCAAAAATTTAAAATATCTACCATGTCAATATCCTACAACAGATGGAAGGAAAACTAAATAGCCTGATTTTATATGAGTACACAGACATTCATATGCACATGTTTTTTAAAATTAAAATTCAAGCATTTTCTATCAATCAAAGTTTGCTCCTTTTTCTTCTAAATTCTGTTTTAAATGGGTTAAGGTTTGTTTTGGTTTTGTAAATTCTGGACTACCTTGTGCCATTTCTTACTGGAGCTACTGATCCTTGAATAATGTACAACAGCAAGAACACCAATTTTGAAGACTACAGAACTACAGCAATCTCACAATGGTTTTGGCTTTTCCCCAGCCATCACTTCAACATTACGGCAGCCCTGTTACAAGCCACATTTTCCAAAGGGGCTTCCTTTAGTCTCAGCATCACCTCCACTTCCTAATAAACCTGATTCCATTTTTCTTTATGTCTTGTTTTCTAGGCTTAAACATTGCTTTTCTCTCCTTTACTTTCCCCCTCTGCTCCCAAGTAAGGTGCAAGGAATACTTCAAGGAGCGTTTACAAAATGTGAAGCCCAGCAAGTAGTGTCACCTGAGAGTACTTCCTGGTAAAAAGAATACCTCATGTTACAGCCTTTTACTGAAAACAATGGACTCCAAGGAATTCAAGGTTGTTTGACACCTACAACAAAACACCTTTCAGAAAAGCTGTTTCTTAACTATAACTAACAAAACCTGCTTCCTACAGGCATCCTCTACTACTGCTGTTGTAAGTCCATTAAGACACTTCCATACAACTCTCATTTTGGTTCCCTCCCTCATTCCTTACTTGGCATCTCTTCCCTTTCTCATTCCTTAAATAATGCCAGTTATATCTCATATTCCCTAATTACTGAGTGAGAGCAAGACAATTTTATGCCTGTTTCCAAACTATGCAGCTACTAAGAGGCTGTAAGGTAGATGGGGTAGGGACAAAAAGCCACAGTTTAGCCTTCTGCAAAGCAGTAATTTTCAAGAAATCCCCAGGATCTTTGTATTTCAAAATGCGTTTGCTTCTGCTGGTGACCACTCCAAAGAGGAATGCACAAAAGACAGTCAGCAACTGCATGAGCTTTTTTCCTGGGAACCAAGGCACAGACAGACCCCTTGGCATCAGTCAAGATCTTGTCTTGTAACTCCAGCTTTTTTTCTGGCTTCTATTCTTAATTCACAAGTTGATTTTAAGAAGCACTATACATATTAAAAAAAAACTCACCGTTTTATTACGCAGTCTAATTATGTCTGAAACAGAGCCAGCTCCACAATATTCCATAACGATCCACAGATCTGTGTTCTTAAAGTAGCTGCCATAGTACTTGACAACATAAGGACTAGACGGGAAAAAAAAAATTAGATAAACAGATGAATTCTTAGTAGAAGAAAAAAAATCACCAGCACTTAACCTGCTGTTAAGAGCTACAGTGTCAAGAGATGTTTGACACAGCTAAAGAGCAAATGCAATCAAATACATTTTAAATCTGTAATTAGCTTAACCAGTGTCTTGTTAGAACAAATTCTGATTATTTAATAAAATTATAAAGCCACTACTATGTATATAAGTTTTCAGCCATCTTCAAATACAGACATGGTTTTCCCTGATAAAAAGCATTGTTTTCCCTTCTCTAAGGCCTGTCTTGAATGCTTCTCTTCTTAAAAAGACTGCCTTGTTTTCTTCTCTCCAGAGCAAACTAACATGGAAACTCACCCCTGTTTTCCCAGTTTTGCAAGAATGAACTTATTTCAAGCACAGAGCTAGACTTTCATGTTAAAAGGAAGCTAGTGTTGGTTTGAAGCCTTCTGAATTTGCAAATGCATTTTCATATTGAAGCATCTCATGAAATGATAGTATTGTCACAAACAGAACATACTGCTTTGCTACTCATCAGTTTGTCACTCGATATAATGCTTCCTTGGAGTCTCTTGCAAAAGAAAGGCAGAAACAGACGTGGTAAACACAAAAACGATCATCCTTCAGAAGTTAATAGATGGTGTATTTATGGAAATAAAAGACTGAAGGTTTGGGGTGGGGTTTTTTGCAGGAACTTAAACGAAGAAGGCTACAGTACGATCGTCATCTATCCCCCACAAAGTCCAGAAGTGAGATATTGAGATTTCAGACTGTGGTTTCTCATCAGAACCCCTACATTATGGGGTAGAATCAAACACCATTTTGTTTTGGAGCAAGGAACTGTAGTTTAGGATTGCATTTCTGGCAGCCACATCCTTCACACAGACAACTGGAATTAGAAGAGATGGCCTATGGCTGCAACAGGATACCATCTTTAAAAAAAAAACCAGGTCAACACTATCAAAAAACTATTTTGTTTAAGAGCAACTGTTAGCACTAAATGAATTTGCCTTCTAAGAAAGAAAGGTGGGTCAGTCACCGACTAACCAGTCCAAACGTCTACCATTTACAAGCACAACATACTGATCTTGCTTCCTTATAAACTCATGAAGTGAGGAAGGCTGTATCACTTCTGAAGAAAACCCATGAATTTTTTTTACTATCTCTTGCCAGATTTATACTATGCCAGTATTCCCAGCAGCAACTGGGTGTTATTATCGATCAGGACAAGACTATCTTCTCAAAATATCAAGTGCTGTGCAATCTCAAACACTGTTCATATTTGCTTAAAGACTAACACTAATAAATCTGATTTTGAAGTAGCAGTCCAAAACTCCATAGACAACAGAAAATACAAAGTAACTTCTGCATCCTTGCATCAAGGCTTCCTTTTTTACGAGACCTGCAATCATGAGATTTTTGAACAAGTGTAAGGTAACAATCCACCAGCACTTCTACGAGACTGTTCGCTTTTTAAAAGGTATGCTCCTGCATGAAAAAGGCAGCGAAGAAATACTGTTCTGGAAGTTAACTGCTAGCCATTCATCTTCTGCTAGAAACGTCTTTATCAAGCTTTTGAAACAGGTAACTCAAAATTTCACAAAGCCCAAGACATTTAAAGGAAACAATAACCTTTGGCCTCAACAGTGCAAGTAAAGTGAAGCGAGCATGGAGAACGCTAAGCAGAGGCCGCTATTTATTCTTGCAACAGATTTTGTTATGTACACTACTGTACTTCCTTCAATCCAAACTAGGGAGAGGAGGAGGGCCACGAAGTGGTTCTTTTAATAAAGTCTGTGTCAATTTACTTTTCAAGAAAAAGTTTGCAGCTGCTTATATTTCAGCTATTTTAACAAATTCAAATACATTTTCACATAGACTCTTAGAAAGGGAGCAGAAATGTCATACCTACCTGTCACACTGTTGCATTATAGAGATTTCTTTAATTATTTCTTGAAGATCTGATTCCACGGGGACCTGTTTAATTGCTACAACTTGTCCAGATTCTTTATGTATTGCTTTAAAAACGCTACCATAAGACCTAAAAATAAGAGACAATTTTTTTTTTAAAACCAAGACAAACTGCTCCTGATTTCCATTATGCACAAAAAGTCACAGAAGCCATATGTTCATGCAGAAGTTTGAGCATTTTCCAGGCTGCAAAAAGATCAGTTCTACCAGGACCTCAGGAAAGACAGAAGAATGTTTTGACAAGGCTGAAAACCGACTGATTTGTCAGGATTTAGTTTCTAATTCCATTACAGGTGCAAGTACATTTGCTGTGTTAATAAACAACAAACAAAAAAATGCATAAATATATAAGGGAAAGTGTGGAAATCTACAGATGCATTTGCTTTAGTAGTAAAACTTGTCCATAGAGGCATTCCTTAGGATATTTACAGTCACTCTCACCATAACTTAACATTCCAACATATGCTTTATGTATTGTTTCCCTCTGATTCTGTGCCCCTGTAAATAGCTGTACTCACCCTTCACCAAGCTTCTCCAGAACATCAAAGACTTCTTCAGGCTGCTTAGTTAAACTATCTTCACTTAGCTTTTTCAGTTTGCTAAAAGAAAGATAGTTATTTATTTGTTTGGGGGAGAAAGAACTCAAGCAAATTTTCACTCAAGCAAGCAGACAGAATAAATTATTACAAAGAAAAAATATATTCCAATGAAAATGAAATATTTAATGTGCAGCAACAAAATTTTCATCAACTATCATATAAGATAAATAAAGTTATGACAATTATTATCATTATCATTTTCCTGTTAATGTTTGCTCAACTCAAAGAAGCAGGATACCAATTCACTCTTCAAACTACTTCCTTTGCAGAAGGAGAAACAGAAAGAATACAGGAAAGTTTGCCTTCCCTCAAAAAACAGTCAGCATGCAAATACATGCCCCTTACTGCTTAGAGGATGCCACATTGTTCTCTATTTATAAACCAATCCTTCACCCATACAAAGTACTCAGTTTCTAAGTTGTACTAATCATCAGCCAGTGAATGACATCATTAAAAGCAGAATTCTGAAGTAAATATGATTCTGAGAGTAAATGGTAGCACTTCCCAGGTAGCAACAGAAGACTGAAATTCCAAAAGCTGAGTACTGTAAGAGCTGTTGGGACAGCTTCTCTTGAGTCTTTATAAACGCACATAGGGACAGGATAAAACAAAATCTCTAATTACATAACACCACCATATTTTGCCCTTAGCTCTCTCCACACAGTCTCAAATCACTCAGTAACACCCTATGATTTCTTCCATCACTTTCAACCCCCTTTTACCACCACTTGTTGTCCTTTACAAGCAGCCCTAGCCTTTCCCTGGTCTCTAGCATTCACAGCTATTCAGGCCCCCAGACTCCTGGCAAATCTCAAAACACAACTTGGCTGCAAGCCTGCACTAGAGCTAACACCGAACACAGCACAGGAAAACACAATCACACATTGCAGCAGGGACAGGTGGCTGCAACATGTTAATCCTTCACCGTAAAGTTAAAGGGAATTTTGCTGCAAGACTGAGGTAACAAGTTGACTCTACATGACAGCCAAGGGTACTAATAAAGTAAAAGATGAGCTGAAGAATAGCTGGTGCTGTAGAGTTAAATATAGACAATGTATTCCATATGCAGGAGGAGGAATGGGGGGAGAAATGAAACTTTGAAGAACAGCAGATCATTGCAAACTTACGGAAAGTAAGTTATCCCACAACACTTTCTAAAAACAAACACAAAATAGGGGAAGGAAGGAGGGCATGGACAGAAAAGATTGACAAATCTTAACAGTGGAAGAACAGCAATCTGAAAAAAAACCTTTATACTAGGAGATGCAATTCTGTGATATACAAAATTAGTGACTGACCAATGAGGGAACTCATGAGTCAAAATAGATTTGTAATTGTCGACCATCTAAGTAAAAGCAAAGAATTTAAAGTAATTGTAAAAACACACAAGTCATATGCATTGGTGTTAAACAAGGGAAGCAAAGCGAGGAGAAGGCACAAGGGTGCACACATTTATACATCAAAGAACTATTTCACAGATGTAGCAATTACATGAATACAAAAAACATCTACAATCAGCAAGGAAAAGTGCATTAATACACTAAAGACCATGCACTTTTCTACAGTAAACAATCAAGAAGCTGGAAAGTCTATGTGTTTAGGGAAAATAAAAATCTTCACAACAAAAGAAAGGCACAACTCATGAACACGGAAAAAAAACCAGCAAAAAATTCACATGAAAACAGCTAAATAATGTCTTCAAAACTGGCCTGCAAGAACAAAACTCTGCTTTCTTTTTCACTCTCTCTGCTGGTTAGACATTAGAAAGCAGCAAGACAGAACTTATGCTTTGCAGAAAAGCACATATCTCATTACTGAACAAGCATATGTTGAGACAAATCAAAGGAAAAAATACTTTGCATGTAGGTATTAAAGTAATAAATCATTAATTTTGCTTCTTTGTTCCAATTTTTTTTTACTCTCTGAGCAGGTTATATGCAGCCTTAAAGGCAGCATTCAAGAATAAGTCACTGACATCATCCCCTTCTTGATACAAAAAAAACACATGCACAGTATGTTTATAATACATGCAGATCCCTGAAAAATAAAAAGCATAGCCTTCAGCTGAGTCTCTCAGTCAGAGCTGCGTAACAAAAGACGTACTAAACAGAAAAGCAGAGGGACTGAACTTTTTAGTAACAGCAAGGAAAGAGAAGGCATACAGTACCCCTCACAGGAGATGTCCACAAAGAGAACACCTCCACCTGCTTATCACAAGAGTAATACCTGCTAAAACGAGAAACAAAAAAATCCATACCAAAAGGGTTCCAACAGCACAATTAATGCTGAGGCACTGTGAGTGCTTAAAAAGAGTTAGTGAAACAATCACAAACAGCCATAAACTGACCAAAACCAATGTCGCTGTTAAATAACAGATTATCTGGAGTACTTGAGAAGCAACCAGCAGATCAGAGAATTAAGCATTCTGTAGTTTAAAAATTATTTTCATATTATCCAACTCTGACAAACATGTAACGAGACCAAACACTAAGTGTGATCATTACACTATCATGTGTAATGATCACAAAACTAAGGCAGCTTAATACAAAACCTATTTCCAGAAAGAAAAGTAAATCAGCCTCAGGAATGCAATCATCAAATAGCCTGCTCAAAGCACCTCCCACTCCTTCACAAACACTGTAACAGTACAGATGCTGTGTCCAGTGTTCAAGTGATAGTATCAACACCACAGTTCTTTGAACCACAGAAAAATCCTAATGACTCGGACATTCTAATAATTTCTGTTACTAGATATTTAAATAGAATATTCAGCTCTTGAACTACAGAACATCATGCGATATACCCTGAAGGGCTGCAGTAAAGAAAGCATTTATGAAAACTCTGAGAAACCAGGAAGAAGGTGGTGACCGGTGTAACTGGCTGCAAAGCACCAAGTAGAATACAAGAAGAGACTAGAAATATTATCTCGTTGGTTAAAAGCAAGCAACTATCTTGGGACAGAGAAACACATCTAAGACTTCTGCATCAGCTCTTAATGGCAGGGGGAAGAGGGCAAGGTGAAGAGGGGGCAGGAGGCAAAACTGAAGATATAAAGGGCACAAGAACAATAGAAGAGAAAGACAGAATGTGTCTCATCCCCCTCTCCCTCTTTCACCTTTTATTTTCATAACACAAGCATTTAAAACAGAACAAATAAATCAGTAGATCCAGGCACTGTTTTACTCTGGCCAAAAGATACAAGCGCCATGTGTGTGTGCATACATATACATATATATATACACACACACACACACACACACAACACACACACACATACATATATATATATATATATATATATATATATATAATATATGTAACATGTTATGAGCGAGTCCAAAGGAGATGTAGAGAAGTTCAGTATAAAACCTGGGTAGAAAGTCATTCCGGGTGATTTTTTTTTTTTCTCCAGAATCTAAACTATGAGGCAGTGATTATGAGCTATTTTAGAGGTCTTCCAGAAGAGAAGCTGTTCTTTAAACCAGAAGGACTAACTAAATTGCACTTCTGGGAAAGACCTGTCAAATGGATTTTCTTGTCCCAAGAAGGTTTGACTTTCCACATAACTTCTAGCCTCTTAGCAAGAAAAATACATCCTAGTAAATAATGATACTTGTATAAATTCAGTTCTTAGGAGAAAACATTAATTCCGAGTCTGACAGAATCTTATTTGCTATTGAGTAGATCAGCAAAATTCTAGAAAAGGAAAACCTAGAAAACTTAAGAGGCACTCAATCCCAGCATAAAATTTGTACTGCAACTTGAAAGAGCAAGAGATTTCTTCCTCAAAAATAAATTTTAAAAAAGTATGACTATAGTACTCTACAGTCATTATATACAGATTTCACAAAATAAATTGGTGACGTGCTACAGAGGTAGGGATACAAAAATCCCTGAAAGTTCAAAAATAAAAATAAAGCTGGAATAAAGAATAGAAAGCCATCAATTACTGTCAGGAGTTACAAAGAACTGGACAGCCGCTCCATCAATATATGTGGTTTATTGTGCAGAAGAATTACCACATTGAAACATTTAAAAGAATGGCTGGGATCAATTATACTGATATATTAAAAGAGAAGGTAGTAGGAGAAATCACTGCAGTCATCTGAAGTAGAGGTGGCATGTGGAAGCCTTGAAACATTTACTCTGCTTCCCAGCACTCACACAAGTAGAAGCAAGATTAAGACAGTTTACATCACTGTACTGTGTACTTATATTTAGTGTTCTACCAATAAAGCCCAAACGTTTTTGTCCCATCATTTTCAGGAGGAACTTGACAATCGCCAACATGTCCATTAACACAAACATTAAAAAACACACTTTTTTCACAAACAGTTCATATTCTAAGAACAAGTTCTTCCTCTTCCTACAAAACCTGAAAAGTTGTTTTTCAGTGAACATTAAACTCAAGTTTAAAGAAAGGACTGGAAAACCTTCATTAACACTTCCCATGCTCTTTAAGCAGCCTTTCATTTGGCAGCAGCAAGGAGGAGATGGGCAAGATTTTAACTACATACTTGAGAAAATTCTGTCAGTAACTATTTTGTTTTTCCCTTGTATGCAACCTGTATCCTCACTTGTGAGCTTGCCAAGGATACAGAAAAACACAACAATAACAACAAAGGAAAATTACAACACTAAGGGGTGAATTTTGTAACAATTTCAAGAGTGAATCTCCTTTTAGTGAGAGAAAAACCTCTAAAGTACATCTAAGTACAGTTAGAGATTCAGATGCAAGAAAACACTGTCAATTACTGCACAAATTTTTCAGCATAAAATCAGAAAATCTACTCTAAATTATTTTTAAAGAAAAAATATTTTGAAAAGAACTCTCCCTTAAAAGTCTCGTGTTACTGTTGCAGTACATTAGTCAAAGAAAAAAAAAAAGAATAATTTTGACAGCACCTCCATTGAAAAGTCACCATGGCCTCTAGAATGTCACTTGGGCATCATCATTGCTACTTTCTGAAGAGCTGTATTACAGATTTACACAACAGGAAATCACATTGTGCACTTCTCTTACAAGGAAGTAGACAAAAGTGCCCTGTACCTCTAAGGCAACACTGGGATTCTAGGACATGCATGCACCTTTTTAGTGTACCTATGAAATTCTTGCTACATCTAAATGGACATCTTGCACCACAGATATGATGCCAATAGATCCCTGACAGTAACTGCTCCTGTGGACAACAGGCACCGAAGTAAAGAATTTTGGTGTTCACATTTGTTTTGCCAAGTAAATATGGTCCATTTCAAACCAGTACTGCATCCAAGGACAGCCCCAAAAATTCAGCCCACAAAAAATAATCTGCACATTCTCTGGACTTGCAGAAAAAGGGGTGGCCTAGAATAGCTGGGAATACCAACAATTGGGAAACTGTACAAAACTACCAATAAAGGAGATATTATATACAGCCATGAAAAACTCACTTCAAATCTTAAGGAATAACCTGAGTGAATGTCTTATGAAAATTTTCCCTTCCACTAAAGAAACAAATCTGAGGCCTCATCACAAATTTCCATAAATAAGCTTAAAAAAACATGTGGAATATAAAAGCATGCCGAAGTTTAGACATTCCCACATTTAGTTCTTTCTGACCTAATCTGAAGATTTAAACATCTCTTAGTTTATGTTAGGCCAGACACACACCTCCAGCTGAGCAATAAAGTTATAGCAAATGCCACATTTTCCCTGAAACATCTGGCAGGTTATGCTAACTACACAGTTTGATTTTCAGTCCTGTGATACCACCAGATCCCAAGGTTTCCACTGCGGATTGTGCCATTGATTACTCTTCAGACATTTCCATTTCTTTTCTTAATTTTTTGCCAGTGCCTGTCCTACTTTCTTCATTTGAGATATGCAGCACGGCCAGCCTGAAAGTACAGTGTAGGCCAGTCCCTCCTTATCCCACTGCCTGCTAAAACCACCCTAAGACAGCAACTGCAAACCAATTCCTTTCAAAGTTTTCCATAGTAGGTACTGTCACTTGATGTATTATTGGACCAGTCATCAGATGTCCAAGATTACAATCTTCTCAAGACCTATCATCCCACAAGAAGCTGCTTTTAAAGAATTTAAAGGTTCTAAAAGGAGAACGTAGAGATTTTAAAGATGAACGTAACAACTGATCCTTTCTCACAATCTTTATATTGTGTAGTCCCTATATTTTTAATTATCAGAAAGCAAAAGTAAAATCAGACTTAAAGAGTAAATACATATGCGAACCACAAAACTGCATTCTGTACAACACAAAACTACGGTCCGTGTACTGTACAACTATACCCAAGGAAGGCTTGTTCCAGCTGAAACAGATGAGTCAATTTAAATTTAACACAAAGCAAAACTATTTTATGCACTAGCAAGTCAAACGATAAATTACTTGTTAAATCATGCATAGTAATTAATACGACCTAACAGCCTATATATTTGAGAAAATACATCTACTGTGGGAATATTCTGGGGTTTGCCTCTTCCCACTCCCTGATTTGCAATTGCAACTATGCAACGCCCACCCCCACAAGCATCCATCCCTCCAGCAGCAGAGCACAAGTTCTGTTTTCCAACGTGAAAAGAGAACTACTCGTGCGTGCACCTACCGCAGACCTGAACTATCGAGTGAGAGATCCCCAGGCCAGAGAGGACTCTGCTCGGCGACCAAGTTTCCCCTCATTTCACATTAAAAATGTTCTTAACTCAAGCAGCTACCAAGGGCTCGTCTCCACCCGGGCATTTACTAGAGGGTGTATTTCGTGGCATTCGCCCTCCAGAAGACCCTTCCCCACGTGACAGAGCCCTCCGGCCGCTAAGCACGGCTCAGCGCCGTGCCTGTCCCGCTGCCCCCACACAGACCCCAGGACCGAGGCCTCACCCTGCCCGTCCACCGCTCCGGGGCGGAGAAGGGTCGTTACCTCTTGGGCGCTGCCTGCTCCATGCCGTCGCCGTCGCGGCCCCCGGGGCCGCTGACCGAGCCCCCGGGGCCCCGCCGGACCCGCACAGCTCCCGAGCGACCTCACTGCCCCTCGACACGGAGCCCACGCCCTCCCACGGCCGCGCTCCAGCGGCCGCCACTACCGCTACCTCCGGCCGCCGCGGGGGCCCACCCCCCGCGCCGCTTATTGGCTACAGCCGCGCTAGAAGCGGCGCTGATAGGGTGGCCTGTATGTCGCTCAGAGTGGCAGTGAGGGAAAGCCCCGCCCACCGCGAGACCGAGCGGGCGCTGCCGCGACGGCGGGAGGGGAAGATCATGGAGGCCGCGCTGCTGCCGGGCTCCCGGCATGCCCCGCGCGGCGACGGCCCGAGGGGCACGCCGGGAGATGTAGTCCGCCCGCAGAAACAGCCCCGCCCGCGGGGCGTCCCTGCGAGTAGGGCCGGGCGAACCGGCCTCCCCGCGGCGCCGCTCCGCCGCCGCGCCTCGTCCCCCGGCTCGGGGCGCTGCCGCCGGCAAGGGCAGCCTAGGGCAGCACCGCCGCCTGAGGGCGGCTCTGCCCCCGCGGCCACCTCCGCGGCCTCGGGGCAGCGCTGCCGGCGGCCGAGCCTTTCGCCCGCCTGCGTGCGCCAGGCGAGGCAGCGGCGTTCAGCCCCTGCACAGACAGTCACGGTCTTCGTGGGCAGCCGGCTGCGGAGCAGTGCTGAGGGGAGCTTGAAGTCAGCCACGGCAGGACGGGGGAGCTGCTCCCGGCAGCCGCCTCGGGTGACACGGTAAAGCTTTTGAGGCGAAAAGTGCCGGCGCTTGGCCCTTGGGTGTGTGGTGCCAAAGCACACAAGTTACTCTGCAAAGCAGGGGAAGCTGTCACGTAATTACTCAAGCGGCAGGTTTCAGCTCCAGAGCACCGTGTGACAGATAGCTGCAGTTTCACCACCTTACAACTTCGACTTTCTGCTGTTTATGTGCTTGAATCTGATGGATCCAAGTAGATCCAGCCAAGTCAATACAAGCAAAGCTCACATGCTCCAGCCAATTTCTATATCCTTTCTTGTCAGTAGGTTTATTTGCCTAACTAATGGAATTTCAAGGTAGTAAAACACCTAGGCAAGTTCCATAAAAACACCGAGATGCCCACGTTCCACTTCAAACTGATTTTTGATGTGCAAGTATTACAACTCTCCCACTTCATAAAAGAATCTGCACTCCATATGCAATTTTGTCTCTTTGATGTGCATTAGCAAGGGAATTTAGAACGAATGAAGTCCTACTGTTGTGCAAGTCCTCTACTTTGTCTGAGTCAATCCAACCCAGTTGACTCACTGTGGTTGGGCCAGATGCACAATGGCAATATTGAATGAACCCACCGAACAAATCACACACCACCATATGACCTTTTAGGTTTCTTTGTTTTTCTGAGTCATGGAAAAACTGCAATAGAACATCTTCTTTTGCACAAGAGATTAATGCAGAGCTCTTCCAAGCATCATCCCACAAGCCACAGTGGCTCACCAGCAGGACTGCCAGATGTGTCTATAGCATAAACAGCAGTTTGTACGGTGTGCCAAAAAAACAACCCACCCAGGAGAAGGAGCCAGCAGATGCTTGAGATGAATTATGGTATGAGTGCCTCAGAAAGTGGTGAGGAGGAGTCCCACAAGATGTCTCATTTTCCAGTTCAAGGACAGGTGTGGCTAGTGTCCAGCTTTGTTCTACAGAGTATTTGGCTATACCCACTGACCAATTATTATTTACAGTTCACCAATTTCACCTACTGAAGGCAAGTCTGACATCCCTATTTGGCTTTAACGCTCCTGGAATGCAGAGGTTGTCTCCACATCCTTTAACACAAATATTTAAGGCAGTATTTTGTGCAGGTCATTTCAGAGGAGGCAGGTTTTGCTCCCACATCTCAAGCCAAAGCTGCCACAGACTACACATTAAAGTAAGGAAAAAGATTCTTAGAAATAAAACACAGGTACTATATTATAGTTGTAACAGCAATACAAAGAAACAGAGCCAAGAAGTGCTCCGTCTCCCCATTCACACATATATTTCATTTTCTGGAAAAACTTAGGGTAAACAGTCTAATCTGCCACTCTTACCTCTCCCTTAAACAACAGTTGACAAGAAAAAATTTTTCCAAGCAGAAAATAACATATTTAGATATTTTCTCTGTTCATGTGAGACCATGTAATACCACAATCTCACTTCAAAAAAATAACCTGGCTCCTCAGTAACTGAGGAAGATGGAGCAGGACTGTCCTCCATCTATGCCACTGAAGAAAGAAAAGCGTGTAAAAAACTCAACATGTCTGAAACAGGAGAAGTTAGGTAGGCTGGTTTTATTATATAGTGGGGCAGACAGTGCCAAGAAAAAGTATGGACTAATTCCATGCCTCTCTCACAGAAATTTAAGTTGTATCTTGTGCAATTGCCAGAAAGCTTTCTAAGTACATTTAAACAGAAAATAAAACATCAGTAGGATAACGTATATACCACAGTATTTTTCAAGATCACTTTATTCTTCTCTTATAATTTCAAGTAGTATTTTTAGTCAATGACATTGGAGTAAATAACACTATCTCACCTTTCCCCTGTGACATGAATTTGAGAACCATGCTGTGAAATCTGACACTGATTTGGTATTCATTACAATGCTGTACCTAGCCACTGGCAAAGAAGGAACTTTGAAAGGGAAAATAGATTCCCTCTGTTCTCCTGCCTCATTCAGAGTTTCCAGTTAAGAGAAGTCTAGATGTTCTGGAGGCATGAATATACTATGAGGCTGCTGGTGTCTAGACAAGATGGAGATGAGGAAGTTGCAGACACTCTACATGAGTATTCCCATGATTTCTTCCAACAGCAGGACTAGCACTACTAAGAAGGCAGCTGAGTAAGAAAAGGCTTAATGTAGCCCAATCCTAAAAATGTAGGAGCAAACTAACAGAATTACTTTTTCTTCTGAAGTATTTTATCCACTTTACAAATTTATCTGCCTGAATTAGGACTCCCATCTCTGCAGAACTGGCATCAACATCAAATACAATTCCTTAGACCAAAGAACGGATGAAGACCATACTTAGTTTTTGAGTACTATAATTATTTTATATTATAATATAGTTCAGTAAACAGATAAAATAATTTATATTATTATTACTTATACTGCAATGAAATCAGAAATCATGATGGCATGGACAACTATTAGGTGCTGTATAAACACACACAAAGGAAGTCCTCAAGCCCCTAAAAATATGAACAAAAATAGTCCTAAGATATCAATCCTGTTTCAGTTGTATATGGTTTGTAATAAAACTGAGCAGAAATAAAAGTTACTCGAGAAGCTCATGTCTGCATTTCTAACAGGTATTACTAATGTTAAGATTTAAATTACAAATATATACTTCAAAGTCATTCATAAACATCATGAAAATAAATTACCTATGTTATCGCAGGGACCTTATCTCATTCCTTTGATAGCAAATAAAAGCAGCATTTACTTCAGAAGGTATTCCATGAGGCTCATTTAAACAAAATTCATTGTAATGAATACATGATGCTACTGTATAACAGCAGAATTAATAAATAGTGCATGTTTTCCAAGAGATACTTGTCATGAACACTCCCCAAAGAAAATACCCCTAGTCCTTCATCATGTCTGTGGTGCTTTTCACAGGCCAGCTCTTCTTCCCATGGTACCCCCCACTTCTTTCACAGACACAGAGTCCTCAGTGCTCTCCCCCTTGATGTGGAATTATTATCCCAAGTAGTTCCATTCTGTTGCCTGGCACCCCAAAACTGACAAAATCCATATAGACCCCTAAGAATACTCCCATCTCTGTTCTCCTTAAAACCCTCCACATCACTGATGTCTCACTGTGCCTTGGCCCACTCTGACATTACCCCACAGAGTTCCAAGGATGCTGTGTCTCCATCACACCTGCAGATTAGCTCACAAGAGAAGGTGTTTGGCTCACAGGAGAAGGCTGCAGGTCAGTCCACAGCGTGGTCCCAAACACAGGTAAGGGCAGAATTTCCGTTACTTTTCCCTTACCCTGGGTAGACAGCCCCACTAGTGGGATATTCTCTCCTCTACCCTTGAGTTCTGTAAAAATAGGAACTTACTATAATTACAGACCTCCAACTTTTCATGAAACATGTTTAAGTCTAGTAAGATAAGTCACAAATGCTTGTGAAGGTGAAAAAGGCAGGGGATGGCAGGCAAGCACAAAGATGGAATGAATGTGGGAGCCTGCTTTCCTTGGAACCAATTCATAAATTCAGTAGGTAAATAGTCAACAACAACATGTTTGCATGTCTCTCCCTATGACTGCCTGATAGTGATCTGGTATGCCAAAAGTTAAGGAGAAGACCTTGAATGAAATACCAGCTTGTTTATACAAAAGATAAGGAAAACTAACTTCTGCCTGTATTTTCTTCCTACCTATCATGTCTAATGTGAAGTAACCTTGAAGACTTATCTAAGGATTTGTTATATACTTTCCTAACCTTGTCAGTCATAAAGTAGTTATAAATAGAATATAAAAGAACAGCATATTTTCAAGTCTGGAATAAAATTTATATTTTTCCATAGTTTTTAAGTAAATTTAGGAATAAAGAACAAAGCAGATAGAGGGACATCTCCTTGCCTGATCCTATTCACAATTTAATGGTTAATTAATGTCACTAAAAGAAATATTAATTTTTGCTAGTCCAACAAAAGAAAGAGGCAGAAAATAAAAAGTCAGGCAGTATAAGTGCAGCAATATAAATTCTGCTATCCATATCCAGTCTGTTAAAATCAGCATGATTCACAAAATTCCTACTTAACATTAAAAAGGGCCATAAAAAAAAACCCGTAAAATATTAGCTGCACTGTTGCAATTCCTCTCACTACCTTGTATGCATTATTTTGATATCCATAATATTATACTGGACCTAAAGCCATTTGTTGATTAGGATAGGATTTTACTGTTGACTGACCATTTAGCTCACAGTCTTGGTAACAGGCTATATATAGACTTATCATTTGCTATTTTTCCTATTATAGCACACTATGGTAAAAATAAACCATGGATACAGAGTTGCTATTTACAGTTGACCACAGAAGATATTCCAGTCTCTGCTACAGCTGCATTGATTGTGCTCATGGGATCTACAGATTGGTATTAATGTGAAAAAAAAATCTCATTTTGGTTTGCAAAACAATTATTGTTGTTGTGGTAAAACTGAGGGTTTCTCTGGATTCTCTTCTGTACAAAAACATTTCTCCTCTTTCTGAGTGCAACCATCTGCTCTCCAGTGTGCAAAGAAGTGTGCTCACACCCTTGGAGAATAAATAAATAATGTTTAACTAGCAAGTCTTGATTCCTGCACTAGGGGTGGAAACTAGTATCAATAACAAAAGAAAAATTGAATCATCATTACTTGCTGAAGCAAGTACTTCATGAAACCAACTTCAACTGTGTGAGTACACACAGCCTTATGCCCAAAGCTTCTACCACCATGGTGGCTGGATTTTCTCCTATCTTCCTTTAGCTCCTGAGCTGAGAATTTTAATAATAAATAGCAGAATATTTAGGGAAGATAAGGATTTTTTTTTTTGCAATTTTTAGAGATAAAGCTTTCAAGAGCTAATGAGGCCCATTCTTTCAGATTCAAAAGAGGGAAGTTTCCTTGCCCTTCTGGGCCTTTCACCTAAGTATAAATATGTGTGGTGCCATATGAGAGAATAAAAAATAAGGAGAACTCAATACAACCTGAAAGGACATTGTGAATACTGAGCATTATGAAAGCAATGGTATGATTTGCCTACAGTTTATTCGGTTACAGAGTTTTGGGGGTTTTAGTAAAACCCTTCTTATTTATTTCTGAAGTTCATCTCCAGCTTGCTTTATTAATATTGAAAAGCAAGTGTTTTTATGAGGAAGAATCACTCATCTAAATGCTTTACAATCCAGAAACCTCATTTCAGTTTTTTTACTTTTTTCCAACTTTCCCAACCAAAACATGCCAGAAGATCATAAGTCAAGTCTAAATAAGCTACTTGTATAACGTTTATAGTCACACTTAAAAAAAAATCCAAAACCTAAATACTATTCCAGTCTTAGAACTTCACCAAAAAAAAAAAAAAAAAAAAAAAAAAATTCAGGGGCATAACAGCCATTTTATGACTGTGAAGTAATGCGTCTGATTACAAGATAGGGTCCCATGGAAAGTGGGACTAAAATCTAAACAAGAAAAATGTTAAGATTTGCACTTACATTTTGTGCTTAAAAGCAGTGGAGAGCCTTCCCCATGGCAGCCTGTGTGGTAAAGAAACAGCAAAGCAGCAAATAATGAATTTGCTGTACAAATACATATATACATCATATACAGAACTGTCTTTGTACAATGCATTCATTTGAGTCTCCTCTAAGCAGGCTTGGTTTGCTTCAATAGGGAAGAGCTTTATGGCATCCTCACCTCTACCCAGGATGAGTCCCTAAACTGCTGTCACTACTGAGCAGGGGAACTTTCTACTGAAAACAAGACTTTGAAGTGACTAAAGTGCATATAGGTAATGCTATAAAACCACAGCAAAACACAGAGCAAGTTACTATCTAGAGAGCTAATTAACCCCATTAAATTTGAGAACTAAGCTTTTTCCACTATTCCTTCCTTAAAAATAATTTTCTTAATGGATGATTAATGGATTTCTTTAATACCACAAGAGAATTTATCAACACCCATCAAAACAGCCCATTTTTACCCAGCGTGGAGTTAGCAAAAGGAAAAAAGTTTTGGTGGCATAATTTTCTTTCAGAGCTGAGGAAAATAGAGCAATTTCATATGCTAGAAGCTTTCTTAATAGAAACAGTTAATTTACCACTTAAGGAATATCATGTGCATACCACTTCCACATAACATGAATCACTCCTTCCAGTTGAGAAAACTAAGGTCTTTTATCTTCCTCAGGGTGGAGTCATCTCCTCCCATGATCCCTACAGAATAAAACTGCTAATCGTTTTAAGATTTAAAGGCATTACTTCTTTTACTTTCTTGTGTTCATATATCACGTTTCAATGTCTTCTAAACAAGAGAGAGCTTAATGTTTTTCTGTAACCTTGAACAGGCCAGTAGACAACTTTTATTGCTTCATCCTTGAGCTCTTCTGTATTTCCATGATCTAATTTGTTGTACTGGTGCTCTTACCAGATTAACAATATGCAGTATAAATTCCTTAAAGCTAATTCTAAAATTGATATACTAATTTGAATACTAGGTTAAACAAGGAAAAGCTGAAACAGAACAAAAAAAGACAAAATGCATGTTTAAATATATGCTGTGTTTCTCCTTCAGTAAGGTTAATAGGCAGCAAATCACTGCTCTATGCAGTTCAAATTAGGCAGAATGTCTCTAGGACCTGATCTAAAATCTGTTGACATCAGCAGACACTTTCTTTCAAATATACTTCTTTGAGGATTGGTCCTTAAAGAAGAGTCCTTTCTAATTTTCTCATGGGAATGTGAATATAAAGGCAGATTTTTGCTTGACTAGTGTTTCCATACTTGGCCCATTTCGTCTCCCAAGAGGATGGAGGAAAACTCAAGATTGGAGACAGATCATATAAGAGTCTACCATTTATTTAAAATAAACTCTTAATAATGTGTCATTGGTTCATTAGATCAGAAATTATGCAATCAGAGAAGATAAACAGTGTAGAAGTGGTGCCCTTACTGTGGAATAGATACTAAACATCTGAAATTTTAGACAGTGGGAAAATCTGCAGTTCCTAATCACAGGGACACTTATGCAACGTTGTATAATATGCATTGCCTGCTAATGTTTTATGTGTTACAATATCTATGTATAATATGCATTGCAATGGTACAGCAATGTTAAGTGAGAAAATGTGTACAAAGATTAAAGCCACACAACTGTGTTAGTATACCTACAAATATATACATATATATACATCACTAATTTTACCTAAAGTGACAGGAGCAACACATTATAAACACTTGACTCATATGCTATTGGCATTTTTCTTGACCTTTCAAAATGGTCTTTCAAAAACAAGTACCTCATTTTGATGGGTGTGGGATACTCAAAAGCTCTAAATTAAATGCTCTAAAAGCAATCTTCAAAACTGCGTTCTAAAGTATATTGCATTAGGCTACACAAGACCAGTTTTTGGCACCTGTTCTTGAAATGAAGGGGAAAAAAAGCACATTGAAACAAGATTATGCATTTTTTTTCAGGAATTCAGCAATTTCTTGGAGAGATTAAATTTGCTACAGCTTTAAAATAACAGCATTAGTGCACATTTTGAATGGTTTCAGGACTGGGTAACAGCTAGCACAGGAGCCTCAGGGGATTTTGTTGTAGTTAACCCATCCTTCTGTTCCTACTTTTACATCCTACTTTTACATGCAAAAGAAAAAAGTTGTACTTAATACCATATTTATAGTTATAAGTAAGTCAGGTCTTTTCTGGTTTTACTGTACCAGCATTATAAGAAATACACAGAACTGTATCTACATTACTGCTACTAATTTGCAAAATGTTGTATATATTGCAAAGCTGGCTCTCTAATAGAAGACTGTTAAAGACCTCTGTACTGAAATCTGCCAAAGCTGATACTGCAATCACAAACATGTGTTGTTACACTTCTTGTGGCTCATCTCCACATGGTGCAGCTGTTGTGTTGGCTAAAGAAAATGCAGGCCCAAGGGAAACAAATTTAATTCAGCTGGGGCAACTTCCACTAAAAAAAAGTGCTTTAAGGAGAACAGGTGTCTTACAGTAAGAGAGATTGTTTGAGAGGTTTTCCCCAAAGTTGCTTTCCTTTTAGGAAAGCTATTCTAAAGCGGTATGCCTGTGATAATAATCTTTTGTGGTCTAATTTATAAATAATGCCCTACAGAAATGCAATGGATTCCCAAAATTTTATTTTTGTTTGTTTGGCTCAGTCCTAGGACAGGAAAGCTAGTATGGGACCTTATGCTGCTTGTTAGGAGCTGGAGGGAGCCTCATTGCTGTTATTCAGATTCCTTGGCCTCAAGAAAGTTTGTTTAATCAACAGATGATTGTACCAGGCAGATACACAGCCCATGTAAGTCACCCTAGAGCTGTGCCTGTTTAAACCTGTGTAATTATTGTTTTAAGTGTAATTTTTTACTAAATTCACTTAAATGTACCTCCCTCCTAAATATGTTCTCATTTAGTCAAAATAAATAAGCTAAGATATACTATGTTCTCTAAGAAAACAGCATTAAGTATATGACTTTTTTCCTTTTCTAGGAAGACATTTACCTTATGAACTGTGATACCTCCTCTAGCTCCATCATGCATTCCCACCTCTCTGCTTTCTGTGCCCTCTGCTTTATCAAAAAGGAAACTGATATTCAGCAGCCTTCACGCTATGGGCAGGAGCACATCCCACGGTGCTGAGGCACTGGGATCCCTGGAAGGTGGGAAAGACTTTTCCCAGCAGGCTCTCAGGATGTCTCTGTCGGTGCTGACTGAACCAGCCTTTCCACAGATACTGCAGCAGACAGCAGGTCTT
This sequence comes from Sitta carolinensis, assembly GCA_032173965.1. NCBI lineage: Eukaryota > Metazoa > Chordata > Aves > Passeriformes > Sittidae > Sitta > Sitta carolinensis. The sequence continues at coordinate 131,681,005 of CM063284.1, forward strand.
TCTCTTCCTCTTGTCAGCTCTCTTTCCAAAATAAGGTTACTGCAGAGGGCAGTCTCTTCTTGAGTAGATGTCTTCATACTGCGCTTTCCTCCTTTGGGCCTGTTTTTTGTATCTCCTACAAGTTCAGAATTCCTTTTCTTTGAGGCAACAGAAGTCCAAACAGGGGATAATTTTTCCAAACAGATCCCATTTCTACAGTGTTGGTTCTCCTACAGGATGTATAGGAATTGCTTTCAGCTCTTCTTTCTCACATCTTAACTAAATAAAATGTTGTGACAAAATTCTGTCTTTATTTTTGCAAAATTAAGCTTCTTAGCTCCTTCTTCAATATTTATTGCCAGATGTGTCTTCAGAGTGTCTTATGCAGACCTTGGGCTGTTTTTTTAGACTTTTTCTCAAATTTCGAATTTAAGACCAGTACTCTTCTTTTTGAATAACATTCAGAACTCAACAAGGTCAATAGCAAAATTCATGAGAATTTTGATTTCTATGTCTGCATATAAAGACCTTCAACAAATCTTGCATTTTTTCCAACTTCCCTTTATTAAAGGAAAGAAATTTGTTCTGCCCTTGCTACTTTTCTCAACAAGACTAGTAACAAATGCCCAGAGACACACTGATGGAAGGAACTGCCATGGCCTCACCTGAATTCAAAAGCCAGGAGTATGTGGACCATACTGTGCCAGTGAGGGGGAAAAAGTATTCCAGTTAACAAAATAAAGAGATACAACAATGTAGTGAAACCTGCAGTTTCAGTAAAACCTTTAGGGAGACACTCTTTACTGTGTATATGTACAACCAGTATCCCAAATACTGGGAAAAAAAAATTATTATTATTATTTGTAGAGTGAGGTGAATTCAACAAAGTGTCTGATTGTCACTGAGGGAAGCTGTTTAAAGTGATATCTGAATTTAAGATTTTTTTTATGTTGTTGGACTGGTGTTGTGCTTATCAGGGAAGTTTTATGTTTGAGGTTCAGGGAGAAGGTGATGGCCATGTCCTCTGAATGCTTTCAGATGACTGATTTTCAGAATGTTGCTGGCATTTTTCCAGCTGGAGGCCTGGCCATTAGATAAGCTTAATGTTATGGTGCCCATTTGCAAAACAGATGAGAGCAAGAATAGCAAAAGGAAATGAGAAACCAAAGAAACCTACCGAAACTCCCTGAAAATAAAGTCTTAGCATTGGAAGGAAAAGTCTTAGATCCTTCCACTGAAAGAAAAACTATTAAGCATAAATTTTCAGCTGGTAAAAGTATAACCACTATCCCAAGGGAGACAAAAACACTGGCTGAAGCAATACTACCACAAGTGCAAAGAAATCTAGGAAATGTTGCACTACCTTCCTGTGTGAGAGTCTAGACAAAAGTTTTTACATATTGCCAAATGGGATACGTTTACCTCTGCTTTCAGGTGGGGGGATTTTGTTTGATTTTTATATTTAATGGTGAAGCCCATAGCTCTTCTGGCTAAGAACCCTATTTAATAATCCCTCCTCTGCCAGTGTTAAGGTGTGTTAAATGGCATTGGAGCATTACACTTAGCAGAAGATTTGACAGATATCATTTGGCAGATCCTGTGGTGGCCATTCACATCACCCTTACAGCTGCCTCTTCCCTCTCTCTGCCAGAAATTACTTCTTCTGGAAATGGCTTGGCAAAAGGATCATACCTGAACTTCAGCAATTCTAGTTCAGCCAGATGCTGTAATTCAAACTTGCAAGCAGAGATAGCTGAGGGCCATTCATTTTTGTTCTGCATTTAGTAGCTGAAGTCTCCTTTGCACTGGCATTTGGAAACATTGTGAGCAGTGATCCTTGGTTACCACATTTTCACTATCGGGCTTTCACATGGCAATGGAACATGATGTGGTAGAAACAGGAATGGGGCTCTCTCCACTGGTAATTTCCTGGCAGAGAAAAAAATATTAAGTCATCTTTTTTTTTAATCAAGGAGTCTCACCTGAGTAAATATTCTAGCAATTCCAGTTTTTAATTTTATTATCATAGTCTGTTGCTCAAGCTGAGGTTTCTGACCGTGAAGCAATAACAGTGCTATGAGCACATGAAGATTTTTCAAACTGGCATTGTATTCAGTTACTCTTATTTCCACATATAATCTGCATAACATTATTAAATCTTTCCTGTACATTATTTAGCCTCTGGGATCAAATGAAATCATACATAACTGGAACGCTTTGGACTTTGACAGATGTCCTCTGGCAGATTTTTTGCAGAGGTTTTTAAGTTGTTACTGCTCTTAGCTATTTTCTTGGCCTTTTCCTGGAATTGGATGCATGTCAGCTGCTCTGGTGGAAAACACTAACCTCTTAGCTTTTAAAGATGATAAAAGTGGGTTTGAGTTACTGTACCAGACTTTGAACTGAAGCGACATGAGGCGAAGGTATGGTCCTTTTCACCAGCTCACCTGCAGGAAGAGTAGTGCTCCACAGAGGGCTGTCGAAAGGGTTGGGAAGGTAATGCGGAGGACTTGCTCACAAGCTTCTGGAGGAATATTTGCAGCATCTTGCCTCTGGTCCTTTTTTCATGGGAGAGCAATGGAAAGCTGGAAGTTCTCCTAAAACAGTGAAGGTCATGAAAAACATACTGAATTTTCACGGCTCTCTTTCGAAATAATACAGATTCTCTGTAGGCTGTCTCCTACTGTGGTGTTATGAAGTTACCCTAAGTAATACTGTACCTAGACAGTGCACACTTTGTTTCCTTTCATCTCTACACTGCACAAGGGTTTTTAAGAGTGTGAGAGCTTTTTCTGCCTTGTGTGTTTTGTAAATAAACTCTTTGCTAAAGAGAACTCTAGACTTATTATCTCTGCCTAAGTTACTATACTTTCTACAGATTTGGAGCAAAAATAAACAGTCATCCTAAATCCATAATTTGATTTTTAAAACCTCTATATCAACCATATAATACAGAAAAAATCTCACACCATCATATTTTGTTGTGTTCAGGCATTTTTGAACAACTGATAATTTAAATCTGTGACTAAACTGAAGAATGGATCACAGCATTCAGGAAGTATACTTTCACTTTAAGAAACCACAGCTGCAACAGTAAGATGGAAATTTGACACACACTAGGTTGGAGGTGGCAAGGATTAAAGGTATGGAATTAGAAAAGAAACCCCTTATGCTGTTGAACAGAATATGGGACATAAATCAATGACTAACTTTGGCTAAGCTTTGCCTTATGGAGGTATGCAGCATTGCAGCTTCACAGTTATCAGTATTTGTCATCTTGAGTATCGGTACACATGCCAGATGCAAAAGAGGGGCCCAGAGAGAACATGGGGGATGAGGAAAACAAAATTAATGGTTTCAGTGACAATGTACAGTATTCTGATGTGAAACAGAACTTCTGTAATATTTCAAGGAGCTTACATACATATATATATATGTGTGTGTGTGTGTGTGTGTGTGTATGTATATATATATGGACAAAAGCCGCTGGAAATAAGCCTTTAACTTCAAAATGTGCCTGATTAAAAAGAATACTGATAAAAATTGAGACAAGAACAGCTGGAACTTTGATTTCAGTTATGCTTTCTTCTGGATGTTTATTTCTAGATCACTTTTGCAGCTGCTTTTATCTACTCCTTAGAAGTTCTTTTAGATTTGAGGAACCATTAGCTGTAAAAGTAAACATCAGCTCAAGTCTGGTTTTATAGATCTTGAAACCATTGAGGGTGGGAAAGATAATGTGAGACTAATGCTGAACTACATCAGACTTAAGTGATGCTTTGATCAGCCTTTTAGCATTTCAGGCTCCACCTGTAATTCTAACAGAAGATCAAGTATTTCCAATACTGTTCTTTATTAAGCAGTTAAGAATTTCCAAGCTCTAGAAATTAAAGTACTCTTTTTTTTAAAAAACTTAAATTCATTTCTCACTGTCGTTCAAAAGACAGAATGTTTTCAAAGTATGCCTCCCCTACCTAGGTAGAGAGATGGTCCTTAAAACTAGTTCTGCTGCCTTTCAGTGTCTGTCACATATAAATATTATGCTTTGAATAAAACAGATCTGCAGTTTTGACTCCACTTCACTCTGTTTTGTTATTGTAGTTGTTGAAGAGTTCTTTAATAACTTTGGTTTTATTTGCTTAAGCGATGCCTGTTTGGAGACTGGAGAAAGGTCAGGGTTAACCCTGCTTAACCTTGGCTAATGACCTATATTGGTGGTCCCTTTTTAGATCTCAAGAGTGTCAGCAATGATGCTGTGGCCACTGACTGACTTTCATGCCAGCTGCCACTGAAATAAACACACTGTTATACTTACTTTATGCTTCTTCCCAATAGAAATTTTTAACACACTGTATTGGTCAAAGCCCTCTGGTAAAATTCACTGAGATTTCTCTATTTTCAGATTTAAGACTAAGAATTCAAGTAAAAGATACATTTTGTTTAAAAATTCCTTCCGATGGCTTCATGAGTCTTCTTGTTTTCAAGTCCATTCCTGGATTCAGAAAATATTTTTTCAGTTTCTATACTCAGCTTCCATTTCTCTGTCCTTAGCATTTCTGCTAATGACGGAGATTTCCTCACATATCTCCATAGGCATTCTGTCTAGACTCCCTGAAAGCCCCTAGTCTTGCAGATGCCATTGATCCTTGTTCCCACCACAGCCAGGAAGGCTGTCATTCCAAAACATTTTTTGCCCCAGGGTCATCTTCTGCTCCCTTCCACACACCCACAGCCTCCCAAAAGAGCAGGGTGCTGTACCTTCACAGGCAGGGTCCACCCAGCAGTTCAGAAACATGCAGCCTCGTGGCAACAATGAGATTCAAAAGCTCCTGGTTGTATTTGAGCAACCAGTAGTCATCAGGACAACTGAGTGGAAAAGGAGGATATATATTGCACTGGAAAGTTTGCAGTGTGGCTGGCATTATCTCTTTCCCCTCTTCTCTGGAGCTGAACTCAAGAGGCCTTGAGTCAGTTCAGTTTCTAGTTCAATGTCATGTCCTTGGCTCTCAGCATTCCTCTGGTGCTAAAATGAGTTTTGGTGCTGAAATTAATGGGATTTGTTTTTCTTGAAGACAATTCCCAAGGGGGAATTTGAAAGAATAGTATAACAACTAATAATTTTCACCAGCCCAGCATGGGTGAGCAAGCCAAATAAATGAAAGAGATAATGCAAACATAAATCCTGCAATAATCATTGATACTGTGTATGAGACAGATCATGCCAATAACTCTAAACTAAACATGGAAAAAAGGCCTTTTGCAAGCTTCATCCTACCCTTCACCATTCCATCCAAGTCCCTCAATTCTCCCATGGGGTCTGTGGAAGGGAATTAAGGGGAGCAAACAAAATGCCGGTCCTCTGAGCAGGGACCTGTACTATGGTGGGAACAGAAAACAGAAGTCCATGAGCGAAGAAGGTGGAAATCCACTGCTGGGTCTTCACTCTGATTTGTCCTGGTTTCACAGGGTTTCAGTTTGTTGCTGACTCATGATACCCAGACACCAGAGATGTCTGCCATGATACACTGGCTCAGCTCGACAGGAAGGGAAGCAAAATGAGGTAGAAGAGTATTCTTTACCAGAAAGTCTTCTGACCAGTCTGTGCCTGTTTCAGTTCTATTCTTGAACTGATCTGTTCCTTTTCCCAGCCATTGCTTTAACTGTACTTGAGTGATCATGCCCTGAGCTTTCCCCACACTAGCTATGGAGAGTTCACGGAGAAAAAGGACTCTTCTTCCCATGCCATTAAGCTAAATGTGAACTGCTCTCCACTGCAAAATTGCTACCGTGTATCAATCAATGGCAGACTGTGTTGGTGCCACTGTCCTTTCACCCAACAGGATGATGCACACAGTGGTGCTGTGAGGTGGCAGCAGAAGCTGAGAACACCAGCACTTAAGGCAAAAACAAGGTAGTCATACAGATATCAGTGCCAGCAACTTAACTCATGGAAAAGGACATGAAAGCAGGCATGATGAAAATTCTTGCCTAGAACAGTAACTGCTCTTGGGTTTTTTATACACTTTTGTTAATTTGTTTATTTTTATGAGGCAGTCTGAAAATAATATCCCTGATTAAGTAAATATTTAAAACCAGCAGTAAACCACACATTCAGCAGATGGCTGGCATATAAAGACATTGAAGCACCTGCTCAGATACTGCCCTGGATAGCAATGATCTTAAGCATTCACTTAAATACTTTTTGGATCATGCCAAGTAGAGATAGAGAGTTATGTTCAGCCTTGGCAGTGTCTTTAAGTGCTTTCTAATGCCTTACCTTGGTAAGCTTTCCTTCAATTTCCTTGTATTTCAGCAATCTTCAATAACTTAACATTTAAAAACCCTGATCTTATTAAGAAGTACAGGGTTTCATAAGTAAGGTTTGTCTGGACATTATAGAAGTGAATATGTCCAGGAATAACTTTTAGGTTTTTGTAATATCCATTATTGTCCTTTTCTTTGAATTAGATGCAACAAACAACTGAAAAAAATGCAGAGATTACTACAGACATTGTGCACATCTGTAAGTGATGATTTGCATATGCTTGCACCGTGCTTGTAATGCTCTGAAAATATCTGAAATGCTCTGTAGTATCCTGGTTTATAACATATCCTTCACCACAGTTTACACATTGAGAATGCATGCTGAAAACAGGAAACCCGCATATGGAGGGTAGGTAAAAGAGGATTATAGTATACATGCATTCTACAGAATAGTCCCAGTTTAAGAGTATCTTAAGCATCAGGCTTGCATAAACAAATCAGTGCTTAACCCACAGATGTATCTAATGACCAGATGGATTCTGCATGTTTACAACTGGAAAAAACTCTCTGAGCTTTTCTATTGTTTGTTGACTTACACCCTATAATATTAATTTTATTTGTGAAACCAACTTATTCGCTGGGATATTGCAAGTTCTTAAAAGGAAATGCAGGTACTTAATATATGCCACAGGAGAAGATGTATGGGTCTTTGCTGCCTTGGAGTTCTCATGTCCTAGGTGAGTTACGAGGCATGCAACCAAATGTACAAATCCATTTCTTAAACCAATTTAACTCTTTTATACAACATTTCTTTTAGATTTCCCCCCTAGAAGTTGGCTCAGGGATTGCAAACTTCATGATCCTTTCAGCCTGAGGCAGCTGCAGAGCTTCATGGGAGCCCCCCTTTAAAGCAGGAGTGTAGTCTACAAACCCATGGCCATACAGCAGGCATGCAGCCCTGAAGCCCTGCCGACCTTCACCTTGCAGGTGTCCTTTGACACGTCTGCCAAGAGAGGTAAAATGCCACCACCAGAGAGTAAGCAGAGCCTGTTAGACTGGGGACCCTCTGCAGTCCCGGGGCTCAGCTTGGGGGGGGGGGGGTCGGTGGCGAGGTATGGAGCAGTGGGAGAGGGGCCCACTTGTGTGCAATGGGTGTCTGTGCCCCCACAGCACAGCCCACCTCAGTGTTTCTGTGCTGACGGCAGGAAAGAATTTAGCAAAATGTTGCTTAAACCAAACGGTACGGCATGTTTTTTTCCTTAATGTCTTGACATCTACTCACTTCAGACACCACAAAAACCTCTCGTTGCTGATGGCGGGGGAAGGAGCATTTTAGGCTAGAAAAATGCTTTTATAGAGGGCTCGGGGCCCGCCGTCGGGGCGAGGGCGGCAGCGCCGCAGCTCTCGGCGTGCCCTGCTCGGTCCCCGCGGCGCCGGCCTCCGCACCGTCCGTGTCCCCATCCACACCGCGCTGTTGCCCCGAGGCCCTAGCTGCGGCACAGCGCGCAAGTTCCGCGGGGTGAGCGGCCCCCACCGCTGTGCACACGGCAAAGACGGACTCGGTCAAAGGCGGCTCGACGCCCGTGAGCTCCGCGGTGTCCGACATGGAGCCAGGAGCTTCGGGGGCGGGGAGCCGGTGCTCGGCAGTGGCTGGAGAACAAAAGCGCCCCGGGGCTCTCTTTGTGTTCCCCAGAGAGGAGAAGACGAGGAGGAGGCACCCGTCGGGCGGGCTGCGATGGTGATGCACGTCGGGGAGGCATCGGGGCGGGCAGCCGCGGTGCCGCGGGTGAGGCGGCTGAGCCCGCTCGCTGCTGCCCGGGGGCAGCCCTGCGGCCGGGACCGCGGGCAGGGGCCGAGGGCCCGAGGGTGGCGGAGCTTGCGCATCGCGGGGAGACGCGAGCGGTAACCTGCCTGCTGAGGTCGTTGCGTGCTTAATTACTTTCTTCTTCCATGGAAATTAATCGCCGGTATTCTACGGGGATCTGAGTCCGAGAGGGGAAAAAGGGGACGCTGAGCGGGAGTTGCAGCGGCAGTGTCCCCCGGAGCCTGCCAAGGGCCGCGTCCCCGGCCGCCTACGCCTGTTTGTCAAATCTTGGCATTTCCTGACTAGTTCATTAAAAACAAAACAGATTATCCCACCCAATAAATCGGAGTGAAGCCGGTGATGATTTAATCACCAAGAAACACCAGCGGAATCAGATGCCAGATAGACGGGCGGTCACTGTTTTCCTTAAAAAAAAAATAAATAAATAAATAAAAATTGAGTCTTCGGTGTGTAGCCGAGTCGTTCACCACATCAGCTTTCTGTCGGCCGGCGTTAGCCCAGGGCTGGGCTCGGGCCGCAGTTGCCCTCGCTGCCCAGCGGCCGCTCTGCCCTGCGCGCCCCGGCAGTGCTCCCTGAGCCAGCGGCCGTCGGGGACCCTCGCGTCGCCTCCAAAAGCAGGGTGCAGCGGTGCCCTGCACCGGGGACTCTGCTCCCGGCCCCTTCCCTTGGCGTAGCCCCTGTCATGAGCCGGAGCCGGCCCGTGTACCCGCTGACCCCTCTCCCTCCGGCGCTGGCTGCGGACGCACCCCGGATCCCCTCTGAAGGCTCTGCCCCATTCCTTTTCGTGGGGATGAGTTCCCAGCCACAGCGGGCCCCCACTGCCGATAGCACTCCGTGCACGCATCACGCACCGCCCACGATGCCCCGCGGGAGGGCCCGACAAGAGCCGCTGCGGGGCCTCGCTGCTGTCTCCCGCGCGCATCTCTGTGCTTAGAAAGGGGCGAATGGCCAAGGTTTGCCCCAAGCTTCATGGCCGCGGAGGAACTGCTTTAATCTCTTCCTCGCAGCAAGAACAAACACTGCCTGACTCCTTGCTCCCCTGGACGGAATCTAGCGCTCCGGGCGAATTTTTTTGGGGGGGTGTGGGAAAAGAGAGCGGGGAGAAGCTGAGATAACCACGGCCGTATCTGCACCGGCGAGACGCGCGGATGGGAGAAGGAGGCGCGAGGTGAGCGCTTGGACGCCCGCGGATAGCTGTACTGTCTCCGCGCTCCTCAGGGCCCTGCGGCCGTCGTCTCTCGGGCGGTGCGGGTCAGCCCTGCTCTTGGCTTCGCCGGGACCCCCATGCCAAAGTGCTGCCTCCTCCGGGGCACCCGCGGCGGAGCGCAGGGCGCCGCGCCGACCTGCAGGCGGCGCTGCAGCACCGCGGGCCGCCGCTGGCGGGCGCCGCGCGGCCCCGGGCACAGCGCCCTCCGCGCCGCCCGGCACAGCGGAGCGGCCGCCCCGCCGAGCGGGGACGCGCCCTGGGGGCGGCAGGGGCTCGCCCCAGGTGGACGCGGAAAGGTGACATGGGAGTGCTGGGCTGCCGCGGGACCCGGCGGCCCGTGCGCCGGCTGGTGTCACCCCTGCTCGACGGGTGTCGCTGCCGTGGAGACCCCCGGCGTCCGAACAACCCCGGGCTCCGACTGGTGCAGAGCTGGCGCGGCATTACCGGTGGGCCTCGCGGCCGGCTCTCGCCGCGCACCTGCCGGCCGGGCCGGGCGGAGTCGCGCCGGGGTCACCGGGTGCTCCCGGCCAGCGCAGACGTGCGTGGCGGCCGCCGCGCTGCCGGTGGCGGGACGGCGCGGCGTAGCCGAAAGGTACCGCGAGCGGCCGAGGAGCGAACAGCCCGGGCAGTGACGTCGCACCTCACCGTCCCCCTCCCGAGTTGCCTCCGCTTTGAGGCTTTTTCGTTGCCTGGTCGGCTTGTGATTTGAGGAGGTCGTTGTTATTTGGGGATTTTTTTTAGGTTCTAGTTTTAATTTTGGGCTGGTCGCTAAATATATATAATTTTTTTTTCTTCTCTGCAAGTGCGGCTTATTTCTACTTATGTAAAGGGCAAGAAATGATGGTTCTCAGAAACAATTTCCCTTTGATCTTTGAGTCCGAGAGTGTTGTTCTTAGTATCCTGAAGCCAGCAGTGCGGAGAAGAAATTGCGACTCTAAAGCCCCCTTTTCACTTCGTTCTTGAAGCAACCGGCCTCTTATGAGAGAGAAAAACGAGGGGATGCGGGTCCTGCCTCCGCGTCCTGCCGGAGTCCCCCAGCCCAGCCGCGGCCGACGAGCTCTTGCCTTGTGCAGGCGCCCCGAGGCGGCCCGCACCCACCTCATACCCGGACCGAGGAAATCGCTCCTTCTCCCGGAATTGTGAACTTCTGTATTCTCGCTGCCTGGGAGAAGAAATGTTATTTATTTAGGCTGTCCGGGATTTAAAGCAGAGCATTTTCGAAACAGGGATTTATGAAAAGAAACGAAAAATAGCCCCGGCGGCCGGCAAATCCCCATACAGCAGTAATTTATGTCTTCGTCTCTACCTCGGACTTGAATTAATCAGCATAGACCTTATCTTTGAAAATTTTTCAAAGCTGTCCTTTAAGTGTCATTTTCACCGACATCCTTCTGTCCTTTTCCAATTCTAGTTCTAATTTCCATTCCAGCTTATACGACAAATTCCCCATACATATGATTGAATTAACGCACATAACAAGATAATATTACAGATAAAAAATGTAACCCAAAGCCGACATATGCAACCAGCCGCATTGCAGCTATCGACGAACGTGAATAGAGCTCCCTGATCGAGACATTTGAAGAGGGTTAGGGAGGCCCCATTTAGCAGTAAATTCCCTGGTAATAAATCGAAACTGCTTTCGAAACTATGTGTCTGTTCCAGGTAGGGATCGTGTGCTTAGTCACTGCGCATGAGGATATCTCCGCGGAGCTTCTCTTCCCGAATCTGCCCTTAGGCGACTCAGTCGCAGTGAAAGGGCAGCGCCGAATCGCTGACGGTCCGTAGGGCGACCCGACATGATCACAAGCGCATTTGGACATGAGCACTATCTGCACCCACTTTCGGCAGCATAAGCACCCACAAAAAAACACGTTCTAGGTTTGGGAGTGTTATTATAGATATTTAAGCAAGTCGGGAGCCTATGTCACCCCAGCTGGGACACGATGGGCAGCCGAGATGGGCGGCGAGAAGCAAGGACTGCGCAAATACCCGCGGCCGGTAGTGGGACGGGGGGCGTCGAGCTGTTCTCGGAGAGAAAAGTCACCTTAGGTGACGCGGGGGCAGCGGGGGGCGTCCTGCCACTTTAAAGCCCAGTTGCTACCCAAACACAAGTAAACAGTGGGGCCGGAGCGGCGGGGCGGGCCGGGGCCGCGGCCGGGGGCGGTCCCGTCCCGTCCCGTCGGGGCGGAGCGGCGCGGCCCCGAGCGCGGGGCTGTGCGCGCCGCGGGGTGGGCCGGCGGCGGCTGCGGGCGGGCGGGGACAGCGCTCCACGCCAGTCACCGCTGAAATGTGATGGACCGGGCAGGGGGCGGCTCAGACTCGCGCCGAGCCTCGCCGGGGTCGAAGGCGGGAGGCTGCAGGCGGGAGGCGGCGGTCTATGCCGGGACACCGGGACCGCCGCGGCCAGAGCTTCCCGCCGCCGCCCAGCCCTCCGCAACATGCCGGTCGCCGCCGGGTCCCGGCCCCGCTGAGCGCCCCCGCTGTGGATCTAATGTCTCCGTGAAGGTGCCGCTGCCGCCGCCTCAGCTTTGCCCCGGGAGGAGCAGAAAGCTGCGGTAGGTGAGTGGTTCCGCTGGCCCGCCCTGCCCGCTGCCGTCGGCGGGAGCGGGGCGTGCGCTCAGCCGGGAGCGCAGGGCCGCCGGGTTTACTTTCAGTTCGCAGCTCCGCGGCGGCTTGGGGTGCGGGTGTCTCCCCTCCACCCCACGGGCGCGTTGATGCGAGGCCAGGCGACGGCAGCCTCCTGGGATGCGCTCTCGATGTCCTCCCCGCGAAACTCCTAGCAGGGAGAAGCCGGTCCGTGCATGGACTGCGAGCTAAGCCTCGGGTCGCGCTGGAGGCTTAGCTCGGCCGGGGGAAACACCGGGCTGCGCGGGAAGCGGCGGCCACGGCTTCGGGTGAGGCTGTCGGGGAGCGGAGGCGACCTGGTGGCCACCCTCTCCCTGGGTAGGACGGCAGCGCCTTCGGGGCACGGTCTCGGCCCCGCCGCGGGAGAACGGGGAGCGCGGGCCAGACAAGTAGGTTAGCGGCAAGCAGGTAGAGAGAGCTGTCCTGGCACCGGGCTTAATTTAATTAAGCTCTCTGAATGGAAAGGGAAAAGGAAGTGCCAAGGTTAAAGTAACATCCGTTTTTGGTTGACTTTCACCCCCCCGCCCCAACACACCTTAATATAAATGGCCTTAAAATCACGTACGAAGGCGCTTTCTGGTCTTTTTCTGATACGTTTTGCTGAAGTTACCTCCAAATACTAGCAGATATACCGCCGTTCACACGGAAGAGTAGTTTTAAAAGTTTCTACCTTAAAGTGAGGATTTCGTGTTCAGAATAGTTTTCTCTGAGTTAGTTCTTGGACACCAAAACGAGTGTGGTGCAATGACACCCACGCACAGCCAGCAAACGCGGCTGTAACAGAGGGAGCTCTGCCCTGCAGAAACACTGCCCCTACCTCGGTCATAGCTCCCAGACGGTGTCTCCGAAACCCGGCCTGAAACAATCGGGATGTAGGCAGGAGCCGCCGGAGCAGCCAGCGAAAAGTGATTTAATTGCTTCTGTTTCAGTTCCTCACGAAAAGCGAACAGGAACTCGCACTACGACATCTTTAAAAATAAGTCTCTCTATATAACCACCCCCCCCCCACAATAAAACGAAAAGGTCGCCGTGTATAATAGTATCGATACCTGTCCCCGGTGTCGATCAATCACAAACAGGAAAACTGGGCAGCAGCGGAGGACGCTCCTGTGAGCAACGACTCGAGGCAAACGAAAACAGGAGTAAGCAGCACTGCACTTCACACCCGACCTCCTTGCCACATTTTTTTCCCCCAGTCGGCCAATTGTGCTGTGCCACAAACATGGAGGAAGGTATTTTAGGAAAAGAATCGAAAAGTGTCTTTCCAGCCGGGGTGTGCGCGGTACCAGCGGAACGGCAGGAGTCGGGCGGCAGCGGCCCGGAGGCAGGGACACCGCTCACGGAGCGCGGGCTCCGCACTCGCAGAGTTTCCTTAATTTTGTTGTTGTTTGGAGAGGGTGGTTTGTGATTTTTGCGGGGGGGGTGGAGGGATGGGGGTGTCTCTTGTTTATTTGGAAACTGCGCGTTACCAGACCCTCCACACAAATCCCTTGAGGAGCTGGGTCACCCTCGGCCCTACCTCTTGTTTACAGGCCCGGAGAGACCCCGGGGTTTGCTTTGGCCGCTTTCCTGGGTCGCGGCAGCTTCTTGGCTGCTGGAAGTGAACCCTCAACGAAAGCAAAAAAAAAGGAAAGGGCAGGGGCTTGCCCCCCGCGTCGATGTCCCCCATCCCCGCGGGAGGGGAGTGTCGCCCTGGGTCCGCCGGGAGGACCCCCTTGCGACGGGTGCAGCGAGCCCGGCGGTTTCGGTTGAATGGGCTGAGTGAAACCCTCTGACGGTCACACACCGCTCATTAGCGCACGGCCCCGCCGCTCCGGTGGAGCTCCCGGCCAGGGGACGCCCGAGGGGGTGCGGGGGGCTCGGCCGCACGGCTCCGTCCCGCCGGGGCTGCGCTCGCCCTTCTCGGCCCTGCGATACGGAGGGAGCCGGCTGCGGGGCAGCGCCGTGCCGGGCGGCCCGCGGCGGGCCGGGGAGGCCTCCGGGGCCGGCCGCTCTTCTCGCCGCCGGTGGGATGGCTGCTGCGCGGGGGGCTGGGTAGGAGGTGTGCGTGCGGGGCAGGGGCTCCTTTTCTCTCCTTCGGTTATCATGATAAATGAGTTGTTGTTGAAGGAAGAAAAATAAGCAACGGAGCTAGGACGAACGCGGGTTTTATTCCCCCCCGCTCCGCCCCCCGGGCCTGACTCGGCTCTCCGTGAACACCCTGCTCTATCCCGGGGAGGCCCCATCCAGGAGGGGTCGGGGTCGGGGCCTCCGCGCCCGCTGGAGGCCGGGCGGAGGGTGGGAGCGACGCCGGGGGCCAGGTCGGCGCGGGGGGCCGGAGGGAGGCGGCTCCGGGGTCCCTGCGGTGGGCGCTGCGAGAGAAGGTGGCTGGGCGACGAAAAGTGGAGAGGCTTCGTTCCCGGCCGGTTTCCGTTCCGCCTGTATTTTTACACGATTCGTTTAATTTGAATTTGCGGCGCCTTCGGATGGCTCGGTGTTGGGTTTTCTCCTTTTTATTTTAATTTGGGGTGGGTGTTTTGGGAAAGCAATTTTTATTTATTAATTTCCTACGTTTAACTTCTCCGGTAGAAGCAATCGCGCCCTGGGTCAATGTCGGCCGCCGGTCCCGGCGGAAGACGGGAGCCTGGGCTGCGGCGGGGTGCTGGGGCCGCGGCCAGGCAGCGCACCGGAGCCGTGCCTGGCCCTCCCTGGCTCCGCTGCTGCGCTCGCCTCGGCTAAGGAGTACCACGCTGCTCTCAGTAAAAGTCTCTCTCCCCTCCTTTCTCTCTCTTTCTTCCTAGGAGTTTCTCCCCGTCTCGGAAGACCGTCAGAGGCACCAGCTGCTCCGCCGGCTCGCGCACACCTCGGGAAGATGGGAAGCAAGGCTCTGCCAGCCCCCATCCCGCTGCACCCGTCCCTGCAACTCACTAACTACTCCTTCCTCCAGGCTGTGAACACCTTCCCCGCAGCTGTGGACCAGTTGCAAGGTCTGTACGGGCTCAGCGCCGTGCAAACCATGCACATGAACCACTGGACATTGGGCTACCCCAATGTGCATGAAATCACCCGCTCTACCATCACGGAGATGGCGGCCGCGCAGGGCTTGGTGGACTCCCGCTTCCCTTTCCCCGCGCTCCCCTTTGCCACGCACCTCTTCCACCCCAAGCAAGGGGCCATCGCCCACGTCCTCCCAGCATTGCACAAGGACAGGCCCCGCTTTGACTTTGCGAACCTGGCCGTGGCCGCCACGCAGGAGGACCCCCCCAAGGTGGGGGAGCTCGCCAAGCTGAGTCCCGGACTGGCCTCGCCCCTGTCGGGCATCAGCAAGCTGTCCCCGGACAGGAAGCCTTCCCGCGGCCGCCTGCCCTCCAAGACGAAAAAGGAGTTCATCTGCAAATTCTGCGGCAGGCACTTCACCAAGTCCTATAACCTCCTCATCCACGAACGAACTCACACGGACGAGCGGCCCTACACCTGCGACATCTGCCACAAGGCTTTCCGGAGGCAGGACCACCTGCGGGACCACCGGTGAGGGACCACCACGACTGGGGTCGGGCCGTGGGCAGCCGGGGTGGGGTGAGCCGCTTGAGGGGGATGAGACTCAGCGGCTCCAGGAGCCACGGAAACAGCACAGGAAAACTCCCCGTCTCAGATTCTGTGGCCACGGAGGGACCAGGGCGGCCGAAAACTGCGCTTTGTGTGGGCAGGGCACCCGCCTGAGGGAGAGCCAGAGGGGTTCACAGCCGGAAATGAAGATCTCGGGGCTTTTGTGCTTCTGAGTCACGACCCTGGGGGGTGCAGGGAGCAGGACGGGTCGCAGGTGGGCGCTTCCCTGCTGATCCTCCACTCCACCCACCTCCGCAGGCTGCGGTCCGTGCTGAGAGGCGCCCGCGGCCGCAGAGCTGAGAATTCTCTCCGGGCGCGGGTCCGGCCGGCAGCCGCAGATGCTGTCCCGGTCTGGCACCAGAGAGAGCAGTCACGCTTCGATACGAATTATTGCAAATGTTTTGAACCGGCCAAGAAGTTGAACCATACACAGAATAATAATGGGGAAAGGAAAGAAGAGGAGGGTGAGGGCGTTTGGGGAGGGTGTCGAGTTTGGGGAAGCGGGGTCTGGGGTCGTGTGGCCCATGCGCCTCCGGCAACGCTGCTCACTCCACGGGTTGCTTTCCAGGTACATCCATTCCAAAGAGAAACCCTTCAAGTGCCAGGAGTGCGGGAAGGGCTTCTGCCAGTCTAGGACCCTGGCGGTCCACAAAACCCTACACATGCAGGTGAGCCCGCCCTTCCCCGGCCTCTCAGCACGTGTGCCACCGGCGCTGTCCCGGCCCGGCTCGGCTCGGCTTGGCTCCCCGCGGGACAGGGCTGGTGGCCACCGAGGGAACGGGGCTCTGGTGCGGAGGGGAGCGAGGGGGGTCCGGCACTGGACGGCCCCGTGGGTCTGCGGGGGAACAGCGGCCTGTGGTTACCTCCGCGGCCGCGGGAGACCCGCGGAAAAGCGGCGCCCTTGGGAGATGGGCTTAAAGCTAGCGGGGACATGGCGGCGGAGAGTGAGCCCTGGGTTCGGATTTGTCCGCCCCGCTGCTTCGAGGCGTTTTTCGTTGAGGGCTGCAGCCTGCTCTGGCGGCGGCGGCAGGCGCGGGGCGGCGGGATGCGAGCGGTGCGGAGGCACCGCCGTGGCGGCCGGGAGGGCAGCGGGAGACTCGGAGAGGGAGGGCGGCGCGGAGGCTCTTTTCCCGTGTGCCCCAGGGGCGCGGAACATCGCGACTAGAGAACTATAAAATAAGGCTTTTGGGGCAGGGTAGGGAGAGGTGGCCGGCCACCCGGCCGCACGGGGCTCCTCTCGTTCGTGTCCTCCCCGTATCTCAAGTTGTGCGTTGCTATGAGAAAAAGTGCAGTAATACGTTAAACCAGGTGGTTTGTGAAGGATTAATCCTTTGCTTGCTTCAAATCTGAACAGGAATCTCCACACAAATGCCCCACATGTGGAAGAACCTTTAATCAAAGAAGTAACCTGAAAACTCACCTTCTTACCCATACAGACATCAAGCCCTACAACTGTGAGCAGTGCGGCAAAGTGTTCAGGCGAAACTGTGATCTACGGCGGCACAGTCTAACTCACACCCCGCGGCAGGACTTCTAGAGCAGCCAGGGACCCGCGCCCGCTCCGGCAGCTCCAACTTGCCCTCTTTACTCAAGGAGCGTATTGTAGGAACTCACAGACGCGCACACACGCGCGGAGACACGCACGCAGACTCGGGGCCAAGCTTTCCTACCACATGTCTGCGAAACTCGTTTAGAGAGTGCGGACTGCAGGATCGGGCCCCTCTCCAATCCATACCCAAGCGTAAAACTCATCTTGTAGATAATCGCGGCTCATTTTAGAGCTCTGTACAGAACATGTTTATTTCTTCGTTTATTTGTTTTGTATCGTGTCAGATGCACATCGATAACAAATCATGGAGGCAAAGTATCTCTTTAAAAATGTATTTCAAAATAAATCCTTTTTTTTTTTTTTCCAAATACCTCCCGCGTTCTTGTATTATTCTCTGAGCATTTGGGCTTTTTTTTCCCTGCTGTGTCAATGCAATGGTAAAGCATATTGAATAAATTTCCTAGCCGGGTAATTGTACTGTCACAACAATTTTGGTGATCGCTTTTGTTTGGTCTGTTCCACTGTCGCTGTTGTGTTATCTATTGTTAAGTAAAATGAAAGTGCCTTATTTGAGAGTTTATAGCTCTATTACTTAATAGTATGAATGTCTAAATATTAACTTCTGTACTTTTTGTTTTCCTAATTTTCCCGAACGATTTTTAAAAAAGAAAAACAAAGAAATATTTGCAAATAAATCGATCTTAGGAAATAATGCACAGAGACGTCCTTACGCCAAAGCGGCTTATTAGTAACTTATTTGCAATCAGACCGTATATTGTAAAAGCTCTCCCACTCGCAGGGATTGCAGCAGGCAGCCTCCTGCCTGTAGACTTTGGACATGGGCAATTCACTCGCCTAGACAGGGACTTTATCCTGCAGAAGACGATTCTTTCCCGACAGCTCTGGAAGCAAACAGCGCCAATTCCGCCCTGCGCCCCGGGCTCATCCGCGGGCGCTGGCAGAGCTGCGGCGCTGGGAGCAGCGATCCCCTCACCCCGTTCCACTCCTCCATCTGCTCTGCCGAGCACGAGTCACGCCCATGGGGCTGGACGGAGAAGCGCTGAGGAGAGAGACTGTTCCCCTTCTCGGGAGACCCCCACCGCACCGCGGGAGCCCCCAGGCACTCCCCGCCGGGGTGGCTTTCACGACTCGCATGTCCACTCCATGGGCCGCACGCTCGTGCCTGCACCGGGTCTGCAGCCGGCGGGATGGTGGCACTAAACGATGGGCTCTCCTCCCTTGCCATCCTTGCAAGCCCCTCACCAGTGCCTGTGGACCCTTCAGGAAAGGTTTGGTGCCAACACTAAGGTATTTTCCCTGATATATTGCAGGGTGACTTGGATGTGCATCCCCTCATTGCCATCCCACTGTCTTTGCCACTTCTGGCACCATCTCCATGGTGTTTTGAGTAGTTTGGGGCTCCAAAAATTGCTCTTTCTCAGGCTGGGGGTAACTGTCCTGCCCTACTTCTCCACCAAATTAAGGACCAGGTTAGAATGGCAGGGAGAAATATTTTCCCCAGTCCTAGGGAGTTCCGTCCAAGGAGAGAGCAATCCCCTTAGAACCAGTTCAGCAGGGAGGGCTTCATTCGTGGGCTCCACCTAGCAGGGTACCAGAACTCCAGGCTGGTCCATCCATGGGAAGGATCACAGATCCTAACATGCCCAAAAGCAGCAGGTGCTGACAGAGCTTGTGCAGCTGCACTGTCCCCATCCCTGATCCTCGTTGGTCCTTCAGCAGGCAGCCACACTGCTTGAACACTGTTAATGAGTAGCAAGTCAAAGTCAGCAGTGCCTGGGCTGCAGTCAGACCATCCATGCAGAAAGCTCTGCCCACACTGCCTCCACAGAAGGCTACCATGGGGCAGGGGCTACAAGCCCGCCCTGCTCTGCCCCAGACCAGGCAGCCAGGTGAATTTCCACTGGTACAGCAGATTTGACAGTGCCAAACTCAAAATGTCTTATGTGGTCAAGGCCTGTCTCTCTATCTGCTCCTGTCCAGGAAGATGGGGAAGGAAAGAATGTTTCTGCAGCCAGAAATACTGGTCTGATGGCTGAAGAGCAGACTCCCTAGTCAAAGTTTATGTCAGTGCCATCCGGTCTCTTCCTCTTCACTGCCTGTGAACATGCACCATTTCTTTGCTGGGGTGCTGCACCCCTAGAAATCTCTTTTCTCACACCCCACCCTCCTGTGTCAGCAGTCCGTGCTCTTCCTCTTCAAAATGCTTCTCCCTCCACACTGCTTCTCCCCAAACCTCTCTTCATGAGCATCTTTTGCTCCCTCTTCATGGGCATCTTCCTAAGATCTGATGTCTTCCTATATGACTGATTCTCCTTCTCCCAGTGCATTCCTGTTCTCTCAGTAGGTTATTTCCTCTAAGTTTCTCTATCCTTTTTGTTCTCTGAGTTCCTGTCCCCAGGCCATTTTACATCCCCTTTTGCTTGCAGCAAAGCTGGGATAACTCCATTTGAGTAAACACTCCTGTCAGGATACATATGGGCTTAGTCCACTCCTCATAGGCCAAGTTCTGTGTGAAGTTTGTTTAGAGAGAACTTAATCAGATGAACAATATCAAAGGACCAAATTAAAGTGATTGTATATAGCTAAGGTTTTATTTAATTGTTTGAGGTTGCTTGTTTAATAATCTTCCCCCTGAGCAGACACAGACTGTAAATTTATCTTCTGAGGATTTCTAAAGTTCAGCAGCCAGAAAAAAAGCCAAATTACTGCAGCGGGTCAGTGACAAGCATCTCTAACAGTTGGTCCATGGACTGTTATTTTATATTTAAACCAGGAGCTATCATCTTAACATGTCAGAGAATGATCTAGTATTTCTCTTTGCTATCAATACTCTTGCCTATAGCACTGCCATGCCCCATTCACTTTTTAAAAATTCATCCCTCCCTGGAAAATTTCAGAGGCGGCTATAAAGAGCATGTTAAAATACACATATGGTTTGTTGGTTTTAGACCTGTTGGGAACAGAAACAAGCTCTGTAAAGCTACCTTTTGGGCAGGGCTAGGGCTTTTATAGCCATAAAGTTCCATCCTGACTTTGATAATGCAAACACTAAATACAGCAATATCCCTGTGATATCCCTGTGACTGCTGTTTGTGCCTTTGTGAAGTATCCTCCTTCCCTCTGGAAGTTCTCTGCTTAGTCACAGAACACAGCACACAGCTCCATGCTTCTGCAGTTTCCCAGAGCTTCCCAAACCACCTGCCTCCTGCTGTTCCATGTTCCTCATGTTCCTCTCTCCCATTGCCACTTCTTTTTCGGCACTTTTTTTTTTTTTTTTTTTTTTTTTTTTTTTTTTTTTTTTTTTTTTTTTTGCCTGCACTACTGGCATGGCTCATTCTGCACCTTTTGCTGTGTTAGAGGCAGCAGCTGCAGTGCTGCAGCAGGAAAAACAACTGGCTGTGCTACATACCAGGGAGAAAAAACCAGCAGATAGTAAGAATGCCACAATAATCTCCATTTTTAGGGGCAAATTATAACCCTTTAAGTTGCATCTGAAAACTGAGCTCTTTGCACATCAGTTGCTGAAACAGATGCTGTCCACAGCTGATGGCAGAGCAGCTCAGCCCAGCCAATTGCGTATAAAGCTTTTTTCTATGCAGTAAATATTACTTAGCAATGGCACGTCATGCTATTCCAGGCCAACACAGGCTATATCCAATTCCAGTGCAAATTCGCTGGCAAAGCCCAGCTTTATACCAGTACCATTTTAGGAATATGCAGAGCCCAGATCTAAGTGTCAAACACCCAGCAGCAACCCAAGAATGGGGCATGGCCACGCCTGCCTGGGTCTAGGGCTACTGCCCAAGGTGCCTCCAAGTAAAATGTGAAAAACCACTCTTTATTGAACTCCTCTCTTCCTGCTCTCCCCTGCCTTTTTCCTCTTCCTTCTTCCTTCTCACTGCTGTGCTTTTGGATATTTGCTTCAGGAGTTGCTTCCCTTACTCCAGATATTCTGTATTACACCCTGCCTCCTGCCCAGTCTCACATCCATCTCTTTCCCTACTTTTTCCCTCCTTCTTCAATTTCCCATGTCTCATCTCACATTTCAATCTCTTTTCCTGAGCAACTTCCTTCACTTAGACTATTTGGTTCCCACTTTTGAACTGTTCCAGCTTCCACTTGTTGCCTTGTTCTGTCTTGAGCCACCATCCCCGTATGAGCTCCTCTCTTTCCCTGCCCAGAGCTCGTGTCCCCTGTGTGGCACTTCTCACACACTGCTGGTCCTTCCTTGCTGATCCCATTAATTGGTGCAATGTCCACGTGGCACTCAGGAGACATCAGAACAGGTGCCATAGACGTACTTGGACCGTTTTAAGCATGCTGGCTCTGACACAAAGCCAGCAGCATAGTCCCAGGAAGACCAGGGCTGGTGGCACATGCAGCTGGTGGCAGCCTGGGCTGCTCAGGGTGGAAGCACTCTTGTCAGCAGTGCTGCAGCCCCCAAACTACGTGGCTCTCATGAAGATCAAGAGGGTCCAGTGACTTCAGGTGCAGTGTTCTGGCCCCAGAATGTCAAGACTGAGTTTGCAGTTAGTCAGCTAAGCTGCACTGGTGGCTCAGTCACTTTATGCTCCTAATACTGTAACTGCAGTTAGTCTTCTATACATAAAGTGTAGAAGAGTGACTGGAATTACCAAACTGCATTACACAGGGGTTTAGGCCTATGTTCCTTTATTTCAAAATTGTACTGTGTTTCCAGCTTATGTTTCTCTCCTCATGGTACATTTCTTCCTTCCTACTTATGTAAACTTGCATTAGTTCTTTCTCCAACTTATAACAGTGCAGTTATGACAAAAACAGGGTAGCTACCCACCAAAAAGTTATTTTTATTGAAATTATTAAAAATACTTATTTACATTAAAAAAAAAAAAGGGCATCATGCATAAAATATTGATTTAAATATCTATTTTCAAAAATGCAGGTGCAGATGTTTATGAAACTTTTACTAGAAGCTCCTAGTTTATCAAATGAGATGAAAAAATATCAACACTGAAAACAGTAAACATATCTCCTAGATCTGCAGAATTAAGGCAATGGAAGTGTAAGCTGGTTTTTTTTAGAGCTCACCTTCCAAGCCTGAACACCCTCTCTCAGGTGCAATTTTCAGACACTACTTGGGACTTCATGATGAGTGGAGCAGGACCCAAAAGCATTGTGTGGGACCCAAAATCAGTGGCCTTGCACCTTCATACCTACAGAGTCGAGCTGGAGTGGTGCATGGTCACCTTTCCCTGGGAAAGTTTATTCCTCTGCCAGCACTAGGGCAGAACTCTGCAGAACAGATTGACAAAAAAAAGCTTAATCTAAAGTTCACAGAAAATACCAACCTCCACCTGAAGTGAGCAGTATGTGCAGCAGGGCCTAGTTGGCATGGCTGTGTCACTGGGGAGAGCACACTTGCTGTGTCCCAGCCCATAGGCAGCAGGGGACAGGCAGAGGGGGACAGGCACAGGGGGACAGGCACAGGGGGAACATGGCTCCAGTGGAGACCCTGCATGCTGGGCTGGGAGATGCAGTGGCCCCAGGGGATGGACAGATGGTCTCTTCTCAGACCTGGCAATGCTGGCTGAAGGTGGAATCTCTCCTTGCTGAAGGCTACCACCAGCCCCAGCAGCCAGGCCTTGCAGCCATCACAGGGCTGGATTTGGGGAGATGAGGGGCACTCCTACAAGCTGTCCTCCATTGGGAACCACAGTGAGAGGGGGTTGAAGAGGGTGCTGGGCAGACTCTGGGACAACTGGGATTGGCCAAGTGAATGTCCAGGCCTTCAGACTCATTTGAAATCAGCCTCCTCTCAGTAGGAGAAGGGAGCAGCAGGACTTTTGCTTTCCTGAAATTCTTGTAGGATCCAGAGAGTGGCTCCATCGCCTCACATGGCTGAGGGCTGCAGCTGGAAGATTACAAATCCCAGGTTTTTTGACTTTCCCTCTCTGCAGAAATCCGCCAGATTTCTGGCTTTGAGACAAGCTAACTTCACCTTGCCTGCAGATCAGAGGTGGGATCGGGAAGGAAACCTGCCGGCAGGGCGGTGCCGGTGGTGCCGTGCCGTAGGCAGTGCTGCGAGACTCCCACTCCCCCAGGCAGTGCCTTGACCTGAGCCTCCCTCGCTGAGCACTTGTGAGGGCTCTCATACATGCCGGGGCATTTTTGGAGACCCATTTGTTCTTCTGGGGGAAGTAGATTGACTGATTGCTTGATTGCTTGCTTTTCTTTATTCGCGTGTAAGAGGAAGCAAAACCTTTATTTCTTTTTTTCCCTCAGAGGTTATTTATAAGGCATTATCTCTACTACTGCCAGCTGACATCCTTTGGCGTCACTACCTCTCAGTGCACTGAAGATGCCTCAAGGTGTGTCAGTCGCGCTTCACGTCAATGAGTCTTGATGTATCTCTTTGGCTGGAATTGAAAGGTACAGTTTCTAAATCTCCCGGTGACCCAATTTGCATGGATCACTGGTGCGCTAGAATGTAGCTACTCCTTCCCATCGTGTTAATGCAAGTTTGCCTGCCTTCAAAGCAGCCTGGCCTCCATGTGCCTCCATGAGCACAAACGGAGAGCTCACGCTCGGGTCTGTGTGAAACGGGCACGGCGGCTCCAGGCTTAGCATCTTCCTCACAAGTTACATGCTTTAGGTGTTCTCGTTGCTGCATCATAGGCCCTTCCTTTAAACATTGTAAACTCTTTTGCTTGACAAACATAGGCGGACAGCTGGATTATCTTACTCTTGGGGTTTGCAGTCGGCAAGCACAGCAAATGCTCCCAGGTTGCGGAGGCACCCTCTCCTGCCCGGATCCCCCGCAGCTAACTGAGCTGGGCAGCAGCGCCCAGTGTGTCACCAGGGAAAGGACCAAAGCGGCTGCGGGGGAGCAGCCCGACACCACCTTTGGTCACAGGCTGCCTGCCCGAGCGCCCCTGAGGCCAGCCCTGGGGACAGCCTGATGAGTACTCCCAGCAGCCCGGCGGCGCTGCCCCGTCTGCCGGGCTGGGAAGGAGGGCGGCGGGAAGGCAAAGCCTCAGGGGCCCTTCTGGAAGGGCCTGAGGCCCAGCTGTGATGGCAGATGGGATTCTTGGGCAGCTCCAGTCCCGGGCGTGCTCAGGCTGCCTGCGAGGGCAATGCAAATGCAGAGCACCTGCCCGCAGGGTGCCGTGACCTCCAGAGTCCTTTAAAGGATGCCTGGCTGGGGTACAATGTAAACCCAGCGCTGATTTAGTCCAGGAGCTGGTTCTGCTGGGATGAATCATTTAAGTGCACAAGCGCCCATGACTCTGCCTCTCATTTCCATGTTGTGGTCTTCTTTTCCCACTCCACAGAGGAAATGATGGCCTGATCCTGGGTAGGAACCTCAACAGAAAAACGCTAGGAAAACAAGGAAGCATTCAAAGGGATTTCAGTTACATATATGACTAAACAAATCTGGGTAATTGGGCCAAATTCTCACCAACTTTTATTGTCATGTAGCTATTATCATCTAATTCTATTTAATGAAAACTGTGTCTTGAAATTAATGCTGCATTAAGAGGTATGTGGCAGCTCATGCTATCACATGTAATGTTCCTGCCAAACTACAACTGTAGCTTTGTTATGATTCATATTTGCAAACTCACATGAAAAAGGTTAAAACCAGATTTTCAGTAGTTCAGCTGTAGGCACCTCACATTTTTCTGAGTCTCATTTGCCTAGTTAAAACAAAAAACATATTCTAGACACACCAAATTTTCAATGAAAACTTAGTCTCCAATGCAGTCATGTGGCCCTGTCCTTTTCTGGGTTGCACAACAGGTTCAGTTCCATAAAATCACCCAGTAAGTTCAAATGAGCTGGGATTATGACACAGGAATGAGGGCTATAGGTGGGGACCTTGCTGCCTTTGCCTAGGCCTTACATAGGTAGTGCTTGTTTGTCTACTTTAAAAGGGTTTTCCAACTGGGAAGTGAGGATGTGGGCAAATGAACAAATTACTGCAGGCAAAACAGGGGATGTGGAAGTTTAGCCCCTCAGCTATTGCCCAGAAACTTCTCTAATGTATTCTTTAACCCCCTCGCTAATTCAAACTCATTTTTCCTCTCCCACAGGGAATGAGACACCTGGCTTTTGCTACAAGATACTGTATGTAAGAGGGTGCAGGTGGACACTTGCCACCACAGAGCAACCAAACTGTAGGTTGGTGACAACTTGTTCTGCAGTTGGTTGTCTCTCTAAACTCTGAGACACAAGTAATTTCCCTAAAAACCCCACTGTAAAATCCTGATTTAGGTGAGGGAATGGCATGGGAGCTTCCATGCTCAATTGGCCTTTGCCTCAGCCACTTGCAGACAGCAACCTGGTTTGGCTAAAATTCTTCAGGTTTCAGCAATACAAAATTGCAGATGAGAGAAATGCTTTGTGAAGTGCATTTGCATGGTTTCAGTCACAAGCTGTAAAAAGTAGCAGCTCCCAAGCCCTCAACTTTAACACTGCTATTAATACTGTTTTTTCTAATAGCATTGAGATTAATGGAGCATGAGGGGCTTGTTGTAGTAAACATCCTCCCAATGATGCTCAAGAAACCTGTGTCCCAGCCAAAATACAGATGGTTAGGAACGTGTCTCTATTTTAAAACCTAGTTTTAAAGATTTTCCTCTGCTGGGCAGAAGAACAGGCACCCTGAAATGCTCCTCGAGGCAGTGTTGGGTGCTGCTCTCATGAGAGGAGAAATTAGAGTGGAGAAATTAGAGAAATGAAAGAGAAATTAGAGGAGAAATTTGTCCAGTGTCTTATTCCTTTTCCTTGGAGAGCCCCAGGGACTGTTCTCATACAGGTGCTTGAAGTGCTACACAGGAGAAAGTCCCTGCCCAGAATTGGACTGCCCCGAGGACTTAACACCACTCTGTTTCCACACTGCTCTCACTTGCCTTAAACCAAGACAGTAATGTAGACACTCTGTGGTAGTATTAAAGCTGGTTAAGACGGTCAAATAAACTACCAGGACTCCCTGCAGCACTGAAACCTAAAAACATGTTCCTCCCAAAGCAGTCAGGAGACGGATGGGTGCATGGCTGATAGGAGCAAGGCTGGCTGGGGTCTGCCCCATGGCTAGGTAGCAACTATTCCCACTCCCTGAGGATAATAGGGCCCCATCCTGGGAGAGGACTGGTTTCAATATGGGACTCTCCATCTTGATCCAGTTTGGATGGGTCAAGACATGTTGAGACATACCCTTTCAATATGCTGCATTTTATTAAAAACAAAGTAGCTGTGGGCCAGATTGTAAAACTAGGTGGGCCTCATTTGTCTGTCCCTACTGTAAGCCAATGAAACCTTCAACATATTCAAACTCTCACCTTTTTACCCATTTGAATGAAAAAGCATCACTAATAAAAGAAAATGACTCACCTAATGCTAAACCTGAGCTCTGTAGATCAGCTTTGATCAAATTCACTGACATTTGGATAACTGCGTTATTATAACTAAAACATCTTTTAAAGCTTTTTTTTTCCAGACGTTCATTCTTTAAAATTTGCTTTGATCACTGTGCATATCCTTTTCAGCAGAAATTTGTCCACAGAGGGTGAATTTTTTTCATTTGTTTTTCATATGGCCTCTCTTTCCTTTGTTCATATTTTAAATCAGTGAAGCTACCCTTCAAGCTAGCCCTTACAATAAAAATGCAGCTACTGTGTGGCTTTTAACAACTCATTTAACCCATCTGTGCTTCAATAGTCTTGTTAGAAACCCAAGGCAACTCACACTCATTTATGCAATGAGGCTGATCATGAGGCTTAATTAGATTTTTTTTAGGATAAAGTAAACATTTCTGAAGGGCAGAGCAGGGAAGTGACGGTTGCTGTTATGGTGGTCTGACAACACCAATTTGTAATATGTTACAACAGTAGTGTTACAAAATGCTGCACAGAAGGATATTTCTTTCAGAAAGTACTTTTGAATTAGTTCAAGTGCTCCAGTTTCCAAATAGGAGTCACAATCCGAGACAATTAAAATAAATGGAAGCAGGAATGTGTCAGGACAATTACAAATTAAAAGATTGAAATCACTGCAGATGGAAGGGCAAAAATTTGCCTGTGTGTAAGAATGCATCTGTGTATGAAGCTCAACTTTAGATATTGAGAAGGATAAAGTTTGACTTTTCCTATGGAAAGAAATTCACACATCTATGATGCAATAAAATTTAGTTTAGCAATACATAAGTGCATTTGTAACCAATTTTTCCCTTTTAAGCAGGCAGGAAGACTGTTTAAGCTTTACTTTGCTAATTATCATTTATTGTAATTTGATCATGCAGCTGGGGAAGGTGGTGCTGATTGTTCATCAAAGAGGGCGTCTGCCAGGCCCTAGAGTCAAGATACTCTTATTAGTGGCTTTTTACAGCATGGGCAGAGTTCTTGTTAGAGCTTGTAACAGAGGTGGATTAACTACAAATAAATTTTAAAACGTTGAAGTCTAGAGCTGTAGCACCTTTTGCCGTATTCTAGG
Source organism: Sitta carolinensis (assembly GCA_032173965.1). NCBI lineage: Eukaryota > Metazoa > Chordata > Aves > Passeriformes > Sittidae > Sitta > Sitta carolinensis. The sequence goes on from CM063284.1 coordinate 131,708,533, forward strand.
AAAAGAAGTGAACGTGTTCAGGTGAGGTTGGCTGGTGAGCTTCTCCCCCTGGCTAGCACCAAGGTGCAGTCTTCGCCCTCTCAGGGCTGCCTGCGCAGCCATTTTGCAAGCACAGATTCCTGTCATCTGACAGAGCGAGCCCTGCAGCTCGGCACGGCCTCTGCCTCCCATAAAGCTATTTATGAGCACACACTGCCAAAGATCAGGCCCCGCGATCATTAGCCCCGCACCAAGCTTCTTAGGGATGGCTTGTTTTCCCAAAACACTTTAGGCTGAGAATTCCTATTAATATAAATCTGCTTTAAACAGGAGATAGTAATTTTTTTAATGCAGACATCCTCTAATATTTTCATGATGTGGCTTATACCTTAATAGATAGCAGTTGCGGTGCAGATCTGGCCACGCAGTTGCAGAACATATTTGCGGTAATGAGAACCCTTGCTGACATGGAAAATTAATATTAAGAAAATTAATGTAAGGAAAATCTTTAATAGGTTTTTGTCTGTGTCTAATGCAATTTAGTAGTTAGCAGAAGGAAGGAATTTAGTACCAGGTGAGTAGCCAGCTCTTCAGAAATCATGTTTTGTTGACCACATTTTAAGACCTGCTGTTTTGATTTAGTGCATCAGGAGCAATATCTGCTTTGTAAACAACAGCATGAAACACCACACTCAGGATCCCACCTGGCATACTGAGCTGTCAGAACCTTGCCCACAAGAAAGAGTTCCTTGGCACAAATGTTTTTCATGTTGGTGCCCTGTCTGGGGAAGTGCTTTGAAAGCTCAGAAACTTCAGCAGGGCAGGAGAGCAGCTGAATGCTCAAATCCACCTAGCAGTGACTGAGTGAAAATACATTATCTTTCCATAAGCAGCATCTGTCAAGTCCGTTGGCAGAACAGAGGTAGCTGATTTCCCAATGAGAAAGGCTGCTCTTACTTGTTGCTTGTCCAAGGACTACAGTGTTCCAGCAATAGGGCAGCGTGCAGGCACTGCTCCACACAAAAGGGGAGGAAATCCTGGATGGGAGCCAACCTCCTCTGCCTCTCACCCCAGCCTCTTCCCCCAGCTCACAGCTGCCATCCCATCAGAGAACACCAATGTTGGCATCAGCTTTTGTTCAAGGTGATCTGTGGTCTAGATGTTAATCTTTATATCTGTTGTCTGTTTTTTTCTTGAATAAAAGAAGGCTGTCATATTTTTCTCCTTTTTGCTGCGAGGAAAGTAGGTACTGACCTCCTTTATTTCCTGGTGATTGTGGATATTACAGATGATCCAAGCACAAGATATCTTGCTTGACATTACAGAAGCCAAAGGGAAAAGAATTCTTGGAAGAAACCCCCCTTTTTTTTCTTTTTTCAATTTAGACAGCTTGAAGTTGTTTTGTTTCATTACCTCCTACCTAAATTTCTTGAAAACAATACTTAGCAAGAAGGAGGGATTTTTTGGTAAACACCGTGTATTGTATGCCATTTTTCAAGGAGTGGGCAGACTCCAAACAGCCTTATGAGTCCTCCCTGAGAGACACCAATTGTATTTGATCAATAAGAAATGTGTGTGTCTGTGCACAAATAAAAGGAGCAGCAAATCCAACCCTCTTATCTCCCTTCGTTCTTGCATGCCAGATCACCTTTAGCATCAGCTCCAGTCCTGCAGCTGCTCCTTTCAAGCAGGGCTCATCGACACCAGCCCTGGCTGCTGACCTGCTCTGGCTACATTCAGGCTCTGTCTTCCTTCACCCCTTCCCTTCACCCTTTCATTCCCACAACCCGAAGGAAATGGAAAATGAAAGTGAATTGTTAACTGCACTTTTTCAAAATTAAACAGATATCAGAAGGTCTCTGGAAGTGAAAGATGACAATTATTTTCTAAAATACTGCCATAACATTTTTTTAGTAACCCTCTGCTGCTCATCATTTCATTAGTGAGGGTGCACAGAGAACAAAGTTTGCTTTATCACAGGAAGGACTGTCTTCCAGGAAACCCCAACAGACACACAGAGAAATGCTGCTAGGTTGAAGGATCTTTCATGATTTGGATAGTTAGTTTTGCCCAGATAGGAAATAATTTATTCTGTATCACTAATTCAGAAAATCTTTTAATCGGATTGACTAGCAATGTGTTTATATTCATCATCATCTTGAGTACTACCAGTGGCTTGATCACATTGTTCAGAAATAATACATGAACAAAACATGCTTATAAAGTATAAATATTGGTGTCCATTCTGTGCTGTGCATGCCCATCTAATTTCTTTTTATCCCCAAATATTTATTATAACTTCATTTTGCAACATGTGGATAGTTAGTTCATACTCAAAAAGTAACAGAGTATTGAAATATTGCCCTTTTTTTCCCCCTGAAGAATGTTATAATTAAATCAACCTTTTTCTGTTGCCTATGATATTTTTATAGAAGGTAGATAACATATATGCATATTTGGAGCCACACACTAACATACACACCCAAAACACATATGATGTTTCGTGGCTGAACCAGTTGCATTTGTCATCAATAACAGCAAAACATGGAGCTGATCCAATTGCTTTGCATTTTCCTGTCACATTAATGCAATATAGAAATATAAAAATAATACATAATTATACTCATCATATTACAGTAGAAAGCTTTCTGTCTTGATTTTTAACTCTGTTCTCATCTCTACTAGAAACCATTATTTTATCTGACTTTACAATGTTCCTTTGCATCAGAAAAATTGCTGCTTATACTTGCATAAGCCATTCAGCAGACTGATAAAGAAAAAAACGTGCACAAAGAATAGAGGACAAAAGTTTATATCAAACAATACACATCAAAGAGGAGAGACTTCACTTCCTTTTTCTTACCTCCACCCGTAGATTTTCACATTAATCAAATCATTACTATATCATTGCTAGTACCCCAAATGGATCATATTAATTCACTTCTTCTCATTCAAAATTATTTTTTATTAAATCCTTAACTACCCTTATATCAAAATAACATGCTAATGAACATTTTAAATAGTTGATAAAGTAGAACATTTGCCATTTTAATTCTTGTTAGGTGGACCCCAAAACAAAAACACATCAAAAGAGAAAAGAACCTAAAATTTCAATTAATCTTAACCAGAAGTTCAAGTAATGACAATATCGAAGAGACTTTGTAATACTTAATATCCCCTGACAATATTTCAAATCCACATGTGAATATAAAATAACTTCTCGCTTGACTTCATTGACCCAGAATTGTCAGTGGAATAGAAACTTCAGCAATTCCTAAAGGTATCAAAGTGTGATTTGCTCTGATTTCAGCTTAAATTATCTATTTGTCTATATCTGCATTTTGTCTCTTTCAGAAAGCAGAGGGGATTTGTTCGCTCATGGTCTTTAAAAACACTGTCTTATTTTCATTAAGCTAAGCCCACTGCTGATGTAATTCTTGCATTACAAAGGTCTTAATTTAAACCATGACATAAATGCTTTTCATCAGTTGATTTTTTTGTTCTTTGTGCCAAATTTCTTGCATTTTTAAAATAAAGAATATGGTGTATAATAACTGCTGCGGGACAGGCTGCTTTATTCTTCAATATGAAAGACAAATGGGGTGTGACATGCATACGTTTCAACATGCAGCACTTACTTCTTCAGGACCTTTACTTTTTCCACTGTTTTCTCAGTAGACTATTTCACTTCCTTTGAATCAGGCCTAACGATAACACCGGATTTGAAGCACGGTTCTCGGCGTTGAGCACACTGACGGGACCCAAAGGTGAAAAGTGCTTCTAATCTCTCTGCTCTCTCTCTCCCCCTCCTCTCCCTCTTCCACTCCCTGCCTTCCTCTCCTTCCTTCCCCCTCCACTCAAGGATTGGGGGTCTGCAGATGATAATTTACAGAGCGTTTTGGAAGAAGGGTGGGGACGCATTCCTAACACCCCAAATCCTGGTTTGCATTACACATTAGGGATTTCAAAGCACACCAAGATTTAATCATAATCAGAAAGTAGAGAAATCGTTTCTACAATGTTCTGCAGTACCGAATCTTTTTTTTTTTTCCCTTTGGTATCTCTGTAACTAATGCAGCAAAATTGTATTGCCATCATGCCCTACTATTATTGCAATGATCAGTGAGCTGTGTAAACTGCAAAACTTTGGATATTATTTTGAATTTAGGAGCTTGCTTAATTTTCAGATGGAGTCAAAAGGCATTATCTCTCTACTTAAATGTGAAAGTATAGAAGAATTTTTTCTTGATTAGCATTACTGCAAATGAATCAAGATTACAATGGAAAGGATGCAAATATGTTATTTAAGTAGAATTTTCAACATGGTCTATGCTAACACCAAACCGCAGCCTTAGTTCATTGATCTCCACAGGAAAATATTGTCAAATACATAACAGATTTAGAAAATCTCAGTTGAGTTTGTGGAAGGAATATAATTTTTAAATGATCTTTCTTCATCTACTGCATTTTAGAAGATGTTGACCTGATACTTCTATGTTTGTCCGAGCTTTATACTTTGTCTTTAAAGCAATGCTCTTAAAATTGACAAAACAGGATACAGGGACAGGTTGACCTTTAGTCTGTCAATTTTCTTGTCTTATGCAAGACATTAAATGAAATTGAAAAAGTGTCTTTTTTATATTTTACAGATTAAGCATTTGTAATTAATTAATTTTACATGAGGCAATAGATTAATTCTATTTCTTGAACATTGGGGACCTAAATAAAATTGAAGTTGGGGAAATAAATGTTTTTTCCTACAAAATACTTAGGACAACAGTATGTTGAATACTTCTAAATTGCAGATTATATCCATAAGGTTGGATATTATTTGATCTGTTATTTTACCTTTTCTCCTTTATTTGCTTTATTGTTCCATTGCATGAACCTGAGCTGAAGAGAGCAGGGCTGTTCTGTAAGGGAGTGTTCATCTTTACATATTTTAAACCTATTTTGATAGATTTATATCAAGGCTGAAGTAATTCACTCTGGGAAAAAACTTGGCATCAAAACTTTTAAATACAAGCAGATTTTTCTTTCAAATTTTTTAAAGAAAATTTAAAAATAATTCGGCATGTTCTTAAAGGCAAAAGTTAAGTCCTGATTCATTTTAAGTCAATGGGAGTTTTGCCATGACTTCAGTGGAGCCAGGATTTCCTTCAAATGATGGGAAACAATTGCATTTAGCATTTTCAGATGGAAATTTTGTGCTTGTATAAATTGGAATTATTTTATTTTTTTTTTAAGTGGGGCTGTGTGTATACGTATTGTATAATCCATAGCGTGAACTCATCTCTGGATATCTTTCTGTTAAGTGACTGTCTTTTTTTCATTAAGATAAGTAACAGTTCAACATATGTGGTTACTTAAGAAATTCCTCAGGATCTTTAGTGGAGTCTTTCGGGATAAGATGTGAAATCAGCCGTTGTCATTCATGACAAAGATCCCGCATAATTTTTCTTAAGAGTTTGACATGCCAATGAGAGTGGATCAGCATTAGTGATTGTATTTTGTCCATGCACTTTCCATCTAAGGTTTGGATCTGAGATGGGACTTCTGCCTTTCCTGCCTTCAAGTACCACTTTGCACTAAAGTACCTTACATTTTTGGCCAGGCCAGGGGAGCTGTGAACTTCATTAACTTGCCTTGCTTCACAGAAAAGTGAGGTTGTCATTGCTCACCTTTGTCAAAGACAGAACCTGACCCCCGGAGAAGTTAAAGACTGCTTGTGTGAGGTACCTGCAGGATGGGCCTGGCCTCTCTCTGTCAGATAAAGCTGTTCCAAAGAGATTTATCATACCTGTCACCTCTGATTGTATTCAAATGTCAGCAATACTAATGCTATCTGAGGCAGATGATAAAATTTTTGTACAAGGGATGAGTAGTTCAACCAGACCTACCCTGAAGTTCCTGCCTTGAACTTTCAGAACCCAGTACTTTCTTGGGGATTTAACCCCACATGTAGGGTCTTGGGCCCACACTAGGCTACTGTAGAAAGGACAGTCCCTTCCCCATGCCAGCAGGGTAGGACAGTGCCCAGCTCTGGGTTTCAGGATGTCAGAAACTGGACCAGCTCCACTGTCGTAGTCTTAGATGTGAGACAGCATCTAAGGCCTTTTTGGATGTTTCCTGTGGATGTGAGATTGATGGTAATTCTCTGGTGCAATCCTGCTTGTTTATAAAGAATAAATAGCTCTCCTGAACCCCATGAGGGACCAGCAGCAACATGCTACAACTTTGCCTGGAATCATTGGCCAGCACTTCCAGAGGGTTTTCTGCTGAAAAGGAGCTCTGCTCCCTGCTTTCCTCCCTGGCTCTGCCATCAAGAGTGGCTCAGCTGCACCCTGGCTGTGGTTTCTCCACAAATTTAGTGCAGTTTTCTCTCTGTTGCCTGTACACTTCACATTGTCTGCACCAGGGAAGGCTGGGCCCCCCAGGCTGCAGGTGCATGGGCTGTGCAACCTGGGGAGATCAGAGCTTCCACGAGTCTCCTTCCTACACAAAAATGCTGTGAACCTGAACAAACTGGGTCAGCACCACATTATGGTCATGCCCTCCCAACCGAGGCAGAGGTGTGACAGAGTTGCCCTCGGCATGTGTACCCTGGCTGCCTGCCTTCCCAAGTCCTGGTCAGAAAGCTGAGTGACAAGTGTCACCTTATTGTCCAAATAAAGAGTTCTTTCTGCTATGTATGCACGTACCATGGCCTTTTGAGCTCAAGTGTGTATCCTACCATGCTTGTGATGAACAGGCAGCATTGCAAAGTCTTGAAAATGCAAATGCTGACAGTAAGAACTGAGGCAAGGCTGAACAGTGAGTTGGATATGGCTAAAATCAGTAACTGCTCTGTGAGCAAACACAGAGCCAAGAGAGTGAAATGCTGGGCTTTTATTCCTTCCTCCACAAATGGAGGAAGGAACAAAAATGGAGTCCCTGTATGTCTTGGCTGTTGTCTGTATGTAAATGTACTATTGCAGTGTGTAGCTGCCTCCACACATACATTTTCATCATTATATTAATTTTATCCTTCTGTGGGGAATAACTACATTGCATGTTAATACTATCAGGAGTTTGCACTGTTAACATTCTATTATACTCCCATAAAATCCAATAACAATTTCGTAATCAGACTAAATAACTCTACACCCCCAGTCTAAATATATGTGTGTATGACCAAACAGCATTTTTTGCTGCTAGGATGAGGCATTTTCTGAGATTTTAGAAGATTTTTTTTTTTACAGCAGCATGCAGTCCAAAGCTCAGCATTGATCTCACAGAACCTGGATGTTGCAGGAACTGCCAGGCAGCCCTATCACAACTTGTTGCCTTGTGCTGCTGTCTTTTGTGATACAGCTTTTGTTTCCACAGTTATGATCTGTTATATTATGGCTATGACCAAATACACCTGGTTGATGTATTTGCAGTTTTGGTTAAACACATAAGGGGTTTAACAATGTGATGAGAACAATGTGATTGTTATTTCAATTTGCATACCTTTTAGTATATGCAGAAATAACATGCTTCTGTGCATCTCCGATCTTTGAAGCATTATAGCCTTTTTGTTTTGTTGCTCAGAGTAAACACTGGCCTCTATATATGCATCCTGCTCTCCATCTGGCATTCCGAGACTGCAAGCAGTAGTAAAGGTGGGGCAACAGACTTCAAAGATACTTATACGTCTTGAAACTAAGCACTGTGCTAAACTCTCTTTAATGCCTCTGTGGGAAAGTGTCTCCATATGTCATCCCATATATTTTCTTTGCTATTTAAAGTATTGCTTAATAGTACACTAAGCTGGTGGAAAACTATTTGCTTTGTTGGGTTAGTTCTACTTGGGCTTAATGCAGGGCTGGGTAAGCACCAGAGCCTGCACACGGGAGTGAGTGGGACCAGGAGCAGCTGGGGTGGGAGGAAGAGGGATTGGGGCACCCAGCAGGCAGTGGGGTTTCCATTGCTGGGAAGTGGTTATCACTCCAGCTGAGTGGAGAAATCCTTGGCTGGCTGGGAGGTGTCAAGGCAGGGGTGTAACTGGACTTGCACTTCATCAATTGCACAAACAGCCTGTGGGTAAGTGGGGTCTGTATTTCTGAAGTATTTTCAGACCTTGTAAATCCCCATCTCCTTTGCTTAAGTCCTACTCCTTTTGGACTGTTCTTCCCAACTTTGTGCTTTCTCTCTCTTAGCAATTGGAGCACCTTCCTGCAATCCTGTCATCTTGTTTCTTGTCTTCTCTGTCTTCTGTGATTCTCTCAACTCTGTAATTACTCTTTTAACAGGTGCTCTGGAAACTCCTTCTTATGTTTCCCTACTGACTTTTGAAGGGTTCTTTCAGGTTTTGACTTTGATCTCCTTGCCTGGTTTCTCTGCACTTCGTCTCTGGACAACCTCCTACCAGAAACAGATATGTAGAACTCATTGTTGTGCTAGCAAGTCATAGACCTACCATGCATCTCCTGCCACATCCTCCTGCTTTCACCTTAATAGTCTACTTTTTTAAAAAAGCCCATCCTTTCCCATTTCTTAAATCTGGGCCGCCACACTTTCAGGAATGCAGAAGTCATGAGACCAAAAGGACAATCACTCCTTTATTCTGATTGTTTATCTGGACTTCAAAGTAAACTTCCTTTAGAACCATGATTTTTAAAATTTGGGGTTGTCGTTCCCTCCTCATTTATAACTACAGACCAAATGCCTTGTAAGAATTTGTCTTTCTTTGAGATGTTATTTTTTTTCCTCTCCAGTACATGGTGACATCTTTTGTGACTTTCTATCTTCTGTAGTTTTGTAGAGACAGCAACCAACAAATTTCCCTCTGGTCATTCTTTAACACCACTTGGGCTACTGTGCTTTCTTGGTTGCTGCCCTATTTCTGCAGAGTAACCCAAGCAAGAAACCAGGTTAGGAGGTAAGTTCTTGAAAATGAAAGTGATAAGACTCCAGTTCACAGTCTAGTTATCACTAGCTTAACTATTTTACCTGTGCTAGTGCCGTGGTCAGGACCCCTACTGTTGCAGTAGGACTTCTCTTGTGCTAGAGAGGGTTAGTGAAAGTCTTTGTGAACAACCTGTTTTATCCAGCTCTAAACGTCTCCTGTACATTCTCCTCCCTGTCTTCCTGCAAGACGTGATCAGGGTGGCCAGGGCTCTTGCATGAATGTCCTTGGTACAACCCTGCCTGCTGTTCCACAGTTTAACCCTTATATAAGGTTAAATGCACTTTTTTCATAAAAAATATGCACTTTCTTCATTGCAGTATCTCAGGAGGAAAAGCTAGAAGGCTTTAAATGCAATGTTTTTATTGGAGTGAAGGTGATTTTTCAAAGGTGACTTTTTAACAGATGGTAGAAAATGTCAAGGCTTCTGCTAGTGTTTAACTGTAATATAGCATTGCTATGGAGGATGCGTTGTCAAATGGTAATAAACTCCAATCCTAATGGATGTATGTGGCCAGCAGTTACACTTATTCCAAGGTCCTTTTAAAAATCTTACTATTCATGAACCAAGCATGACTCAAGCTTGCCATATAGGAGAACAGGTTTATCTCTCCCTCCAGTTATAGTATTTATAATAAAAATAGACATTACAGTATATATTTAATAAAAATATATATAATTGTGTTTTCCAAAGACCTGAACTTATGGAAAACTGCTTTTGACCAGCAGAAACTGAGTGCCCACTACATGTTACCCAAAAGACTTCATAGCATTTCAGTCTGAAAAGGTCAGGTTTTACACCTCCTCACAAGGCAGCCTGGTATGGCAATGTGAGAGCTGCCTTTGATTTGGGAAGGTTGAAGAAGAAAGGATTTGAGCAAACCAACTCCATACATTCAGGACCAGAAAAATGCTGGTCCATAAATTAAAACTTCTCAGAGAAATCAAATTCTACTCACTTTGTTGGAAGCACAACTCTGTTTCCAGTCAAAGGAATGAGCATAGTTGATCCCTCCACATATAGTTTTTTGAGTTTGGAAATTCAAACATGAGAGAAAGTATCTCTCTGACTCTTTTGTAGAGGAACCATTTTCCCTGCACTGATGTGAGTTGGGCTGTACCAGTATAAGTGAGGACAACACTTGACTTAGCCCTGTGCTCATGCTTAAAATATTGCCCCTATTCACAGAGTGGAAACTTGCTGGATTTTTTCCATTAGGAGGAGAAATTGATGATAGGAGTCAGGAATGTCTTTGGTTTATTTACAAAAACACGTACTCAGAATCTTGTTTCTCTGAATGCAGCAGAAACAAACAACAGGCCCTTTTTCTTACTCAGAGTTTCCAGCCCGATTCTGTGGAGTGGTGTGTATTCTGTGGAGCTGTGCTGCTCCAGCCTGGGCCCCTGGCAGGGCTCTGCTGCCCTGGCTGCTGCTCCTGAGGGGCAGTGAGGTGGCAGAGGCACATGCACACCCAAGCCCCCCTCCTCCCCACAGTAAACCAGCTCGCCTCCTAACCCCTACATGCCCTGGGGGATCCTGGCCAAGCTCAGCCTGCTTCTGGCCGAGCTCTGTCACCATCCAGGTCGCATCTTCTGCTGTCTCCAGCCTTCTACTCCTGAAGGAGCTGGAATGCTCTTTCCATTTAACTTGAGGGGCAGACATGTGCAATAACTTTTACAGAATTATGTAGGTTAAAAAACTCCACTGTCATGAGAAGCCCATATAGATACAACCCACATGTGCACATGCACACACATGCACACTCCTGCACTCACATGCACACAAGCCTTTGGAGGAGTTGAGTAATGTGTAGTACAACAGAATTATAAAATTGTCTCACAGTTGTCTAAATAATTTATAATTTTCAGTTCCCTTATTGTAGGCCCGGTTTCACACTAGTTTTACAACTAGTTTATGTCAGATCTGTGGCATTAATTTTGTCAATGGGAAATAGGTAAATGACAGTGAAAAATCTTGACATTTTTGAATGCCTACAACAAGACAATGTTCTCACATTTCAAACAAGTGCTAATTTTTGTAGTATTCAGCCAGTCACTCTTGAGCTCTGCTGATCACATTTTGATAGGTGGGTGCAATGTCTAATGTCAAAGATTTTTCATTCCATGAAAAAAATTCCCCAATCATTTCAAACTAAAAAGGTGGAGACTATGGGTAGGCAGAGTTACACTGAATTACACTTTACTTTATTTCTCAGCTCACAGTCTTAAGGCTTTTTTCCATCTTTAGTAATATTTACTTGTAGCAAAGAACATTAGGATAGTTGTGAGTGCAAGTGAAGCTAAAAGCGGACTGTCACCAGACCCCACTGCACAAAAAGTGGAAAGCTGATAGAGGGAAATGTTCTCATGACAGTGTAGCTTTGTTGTATTTCTATCCTTTCTTCTCAGGACAACCTACTTATAACCTGAATTGCACAAAGACTCCCTTTTTCTCTGATCTCAACAATCTGATCTCTGTAATTTGTGAATTTTCATATGTAAAATTGATCTGATTAATTTTATTTTAAGTACATGTACTTAAAATAATTCCAAAGCAACTTAAAAACTATTGCTAGGGTGGGATAAGCATTAAATTTATCCCAATTACATCAAATAAGAGAATAGCTAGTAGCTTATGAAACAGATCCTTTGAACCTGATGTTGGACCAATGAGAAAGGGATGTTTTCAGTGATTCTTTTCATATGTTTATTGGATGCACACATTGCTTATATCTGTCAATAACACTGAGAGCTATGACTAGATAGGGCAAAATAAACATTTTAAAACATGAACAGACTGCATTGGTAGCAGTGGAATGCATCTAGTTAGCTGAAGACCTTGTCCTCAGGCGCTGAAGGGATCGTAATTACAGTTGCAACTCCACCTTCTGGCTTATTTTGCTCTAAGGAGTCCAAGATTTTGGATCTTTTATTTGAATAAATGTGGATACTTCCTTCAGGGTTTGAAAAGGGAAAAAAATTGACAGCTACATTCCAAAGAAAGCTTAGCTGGATGGAAAACGACTGCTTGCAATACTAACGTGCTCTTTGTTTTGTGGCACAAATCTTATCATCACTTTTAAAATGTGTAACTAGAATAAACACTGAATATGAAGGCAAAGAACTTATTTCGTGAGTTGAAGATTTCCATATGAAAATAAATGTATATGTATGAACTTTTTTTTAACAACCTTCAACAAATGTATGGGAAAAATACTTCAGAAAACTCTTCTTGCCAGAGGCATTTGGGCTACTTTAAAGGAACACACAAAGGGTAAACTAATCACATGGAGATGGCGAGTGAAAAAGCAGCAGAAAAGTGATAGCAAAAAGTCTGAAGTTCTCCATAGTTCTCTCCATATTTGTAAAGCTAGGGTACTGCCTCAGACACTCTTTTATACCACAGACAGTATTTTTAACGCTCAGTACTCCTCTTCACCACACCTATCTGTAGCAATCAATTTTGTAATTACTCTCAGTGGCTTCAGAACAACGTTCAAACTCATAAATTCCCGGTCAGAAGGGTTTTAAACATACAGCTCTCTTTTTAAAGGAGCATTATACACAGATTTGGTTATAAACATCTTTCTGCATCCTTAGGAAAAAATAGAGACTCGGAGTCATACATAGGATTTAATGGAAAAAGTTATAACCCTGTGTAAAGACAAGCACCAGCAGTAGAACAGTGATAAATGAAGCTGTTCAGGCTCCCTGGCATGTTGATTCTGTGGAGTACATTTTACTGAAACAGTTTCCATATCATGTTTGGCCTCATGAATGTTCAGTGGTAGAGGCCAAATCCTGTCTTCAATCCAATCTCTGCAATTCCCTTCAACCACGTTGCAGCTTTCATCTGTTTTCTTGCATCAGATTCTTTCACAGGAGTTCAGCCGTGCCAAGCATCTTGAAGTTGTATTACCAAGAATGTTTAAAGCACAAATCTCTTAGCCTCATCGCTGAACACAAGTGCCTTTGCCCAAGTGCTGAAAAGGTTTCTTTGCCTTGAATTCAAGGGAAAAAAGCTGGCAGTTTTTGTACCACTTTTAGTCAAGATCTTGGCTTTTAAAGCTGTGGCATAAACATACACGTTGAACCAAAGCAGGATTTGACTGTGGAAGAGAAATCAATGTCTGTAGGAATCTGTGAGATGTTTCCACGTGAAGAGAACATTCTCCAGTATGTCCCTACACTGGCCTGTCCACAGGGCTTGTGAAAAACAGCATCTTGATTTTCTCCACTACAGCTCACATTCACAGACTGGAACTATAGCTGTGCCTTGGTCTGAACGGTTTTCAACCCCTCTGTCCCTGGGGTGTCAACCCTTCCTCCCTTCTTGTGTGCAGAAATTAATGGGAGAGGAGGGAAACTTTTGTTAGTTTTGGCTCAGGGCTGGCTGGGGCACTAATAGGCTGGCCAAAGTGTCAAGATCTCCTCCCCAGAGGAGAAAGGACTAACCAAAACAAAAACCCTGTGATGAGCAAAATCAAAACCAGGCAGGAGTGTGGGATTTGAGGGCTCACATGTAGATCAGGAAGGTATCAGGTAACCACAACAAGCAGAGGACTCCAAAAAATGCTCAGTAGGCTGCAAACATCTGGCATAGCACTCCTTTACTTTTCCTTAGCTAGACTGCTGCACCTTGAGAAAAAAGCCTTTCCTGTCATCAGCCCCTGCACTCCCCTGCCTCAGTGTGCCAGGCAGCAGTGTGTGCTGGAGGGATATGCCCTCTGCTCCTGTCCTGCTCCCTGGAAAAGCCCAGGCTGGGCTCCAGGGAGAGCTGCTTTCCTCCCCTTGCCAGTACCAGGACAGCTTCCGTCTGAACCTGGAAGACGAGAGAAGGCTTTTCACAATGCTACCGTGTCACCAATCCCAGTGTAGATGAGCCAGTGCAGGAACACTGCCCTGCTGGTTCTGGGACATTTAGCAGGTCATAGATTGGGTTTTGGGGTGCTCAAGAACACTCCTAACTGGAGTCTCTTTTGAGAGAAGTCTCAGGCTAGGGATGGGAATGAGTGGAAGATGGAAGGAGGAAGCCAATGAGAAAAAGCAGCTGAGGAACAGCAAGGAAATGAAGAAGGTATTGTGTCTTTCCCTGCTGCAAATGGCACCATTTGACTTGAAGAAGAAATATCTGAGAAATAATTCAAAAATACTGTCTCAAAACAGGACTAGTAGACATCAGTCAGGGGAAATCTGTCTTTAAGTTTGAGACTCTGGAACTGTATTTCTATTGTGTTTGAACCAGTTCAGTCAACCCCACTTAATTTCTATTGTTGAGGGAGTCTAAAATAGGCAGGAAAGTAAGAAAAAAATAAAGTCTTCTGGAGAGATATGCTGAGAAAGAAAACATTATTTTGAGAAGGGGACAAAAAAAGTGGAGAACTGAGAGGAAGGATATAAAATGTACCTAGTGAAGCAATTTGGGGATTATTTTTTTTCTCTTTTTTTTTCTGTAGAGAATTTGTCATCAGCCTATAGTAACCATTCACCTGTTCAGTAACTGTAAATACACTGGGCATAACAAACTAATCTTCTGACTTTTCTTTGCGTCACTCTTATGGGGAAAATGCCGCAAGAGAAATTTATCTGACATGTTGTCATTTCTCTTTGCACTTTAAACCTGTCCAATATGAAAAAGTGAAGCAGTTTGTTTGAGTTGCAGAAGGGGTTTTGGCTTACTCCCCGTAAAAATATGATTATAAATTCCTCCTGCATTTACTGTTGGCATATTATAAACAATTGAGTCCACTGATTACAGGGTTATATAAGAATTTTCATGTTATTTGAGACCGAATTCATCAGGTGCTCTATGAAAGTGACATAGATATTTTTTAACATCTAAAATTCAAACTAAAAGAAACTTTTTCTCTTCTGTGGGATTTTTATTACTAGCCTGGGGAGGAAGAAAGAAAACTGTGGGAGTTCTTGCCTCATACGCCCAAGATTATTGCTTTCAGTGCAAATTCTACTCATTTGCAGCTGGCCTGTGAGTATCCCTGCTCTGTGACAGTGTTGTCCCCATCCAGATATTCAAAAATTTCAGTGTCCTTATTTAAACCTCTGGGATTCGGCCTCTGCATTTGATTCAAGATTTTGAAAGTCTTGGCAACTATCCCAATGCTTCTTGGTGAATTGTAGGGCATGAAAGAAGCTGCGTTTTGACCACTGTGTTTTACCTTAGCGTGGAGCACTAAATTATCTGTCAGAGATGGGGAAAAACCATGGGAATGAATATAATCTGTTTATTAGTTTATGGTCACAAAGTCCTCCCCTCAAGGGAGTGTTCCAAAACCAGAATGCTGGATTTTGTGTTTCTGTGAGTTAGTTAGCAGAAAAACATGACTTCCTATTAACAATATGCCCAGCAGTGACTAAACTTTTGATAAAGTCATCAAAGATGCAGAGCAGTCACATATACAAGTATTCCTGTAAGGCATACCACAAATAACTAATTTATTTTGGAAAAGCTTTCTGAGATCTTCCAAACACAATTGTAGAAGAGATTATCTGTATGGGGATGATCCAGCTGAAGAACATAATTTCAGAAAACATAGCTACCCACACTATGGAATACATTGCTCTTCTATGCATTCTATTGTATTCTATGGTATTTGTCATATTCTGGCATATTCGACAAACTATGTTTTTGCCTATTACTGCTGTATCTCAGCTATTTGGGTAGGTGAGAGTGAGGGTATGGTAAATTTCCTTTTTCTGCAAGTTTGTCATAGGTTTAACGGCTTCTTTAAAGAGAAAGTAAAGCATGTACATTTTGTAGTTACAGCAAATTAGAATCACATTGTCCCTTAAGTTTGCTTCAGCTTGATTATGAAAGGAACCTTGATATTAATAGGAGAGATTGGCTAAGTGAACTAGCAGTCTTCACTCTTTCAGTTTGACTTGTCAGTTGGGGAACCAGTTTTCTGATATAAGGACACTTTCCTAGTCAGAAAGATGCTGAGACCATCATGTTCTTTTGCTGGATTCATGGAACACCCATCAGTATTTGAACTTCATTAGATGACACTGGATTTTCAACATACAACAAGCACATACTCCAAGATATTCAGAATGGACCATAGATCCCATTTGGTAAAAGTGCAAGTGAGACATAATGAAAACTTCTTTAAACTTATAGTTCAGGAATTGATTACTCATTTTTAAGAGGTTCATATGCCAAAGTAAGAACACACTGAAGAAGAACTTTATTAGACCAATTTCTATAGCAGGATTTGTGGCCCATAACATTTTAAAAGCAGCAAATCCTGTCTCTCACCTTTGATTCCATTATCAGATATTTAATGGCATTGTTTATAAACATAATCATTATTTGTACAACAGTGTCACTTAGAAGCTTTAAATATGAGACCACAGTTGAGTCGTTTCATCTCCAGGATTCAGTTTCCCAATCTCATAATAATATTTTAGAGCCATGTTGTTAGGAAGGCTTAGCAATGTTTGCTGAACCCTTTGAA
Source organism: Sitta carolinensis (assembly GCA_032173965.1). Taxonomy (NCBI): domain Eukaryota; kingdom Metazoa; phylum Chordata; class Aves; order Passeriformes; family Sittidae; genus Sitta; species Sitta carolinensis. The sequence continues at coordinate 131,724,919 of CM063284.1, forward strand.
GAAGTGAAACAACTTATTAAGGTATAAGGAGGGTTGTTATTTAAAAAAAAATTGTAGTTATTTTTCAAAAGCAAACAATTTTGGCAACATGATAAAAGGCAGAAAGAAAGAGGGAGTGTAGGACTGAAGACAGTATGTTCATTTTTTCCCTCACTAAACAGTAAACTCTTTAAGGAGCACTATATACTTTCATTCTCATTGTTCTATCTCCCAGCCTCTTGCACTCAAGAGCAGTCATTTCATATCTGTATTTACACTTCTCAAGCCATAGTCTGTGCTCATGCTTTTCAGCACAGTATACATTTATTTAAGGATCAACTTGGAGTACTTATTTCTTCTATTGAGAAAACACATCACATTCACACATCACAGCCTGCAACTGCAGAACTACTATAAATCAAAAAATATCACTGACATTCTCCTTTCATCTACTCATAGATGCTATTCTTAGGGCTTTTGCCTTTATTTAGGTTGCTTGGCTACTTCTTCCTTGTGACTGAAATACATTGTCTTTAATTTCTTTTCTCAGCCAATAGACTTTTTTCCTCCTGATAGTGCCCAACAGTGTGATTGTTAGCTATTGGTGCATGCAAGCCCACCCACGCATTTTTGGCAATCAAAAATTATTCCACAAAGTCAATTCCTTTACCAAAAGGCAATGCCCATATCAAAACAATTAATCTTACACTATGTCTAGCAGTAATATATTTCCTGTAAGTTTTGTTTGTCTAAGTATCAGTTTGGGGATGAAAAGCATGAAGGTACAACTCAAACCATGACATTTGTGCACTACAAGGAAGAGGATAAAATGTTGACTTTGCTTTCCATGATTTTAAGCTGAATTTAAGTAGCATAAATTAGATAAGTGTCCAAGTGAGAGGAAAAAGTAATTCAGTGTAAAGAAAAAGACACAACGGAGAAGAGAAAACATCAGGAATAGAAGTGGGGTGTCTGGAGGAGAGGCCAGTGGGAAATTTCATAGGCAGCCAGAAGTGGGATGAGATTTGGAGTGTGTTACTGTAGAGATGCAGTCAGGACCATTAAAAAAATAATAATAAAAAAAAAACCAAACCAACAACAAAGATGTTTTTTGTTTTGAGCTTTGCTGGTAATTTTGCAGCATACTTAAACTTCATCCACAAGTTGCTGCTTGTTGGCTCATTAAGTTGATCCAATTGCTTTTTTAATCACCTCAATTGCTGATGATAAGCATGTAAATATTTTGTGGCAATATTTTGTGACAACTACTTCCCATCATTGAAAATATGATCTAGCTCTGACGAAAAGGTGATTAATGAGACTCCACAGCTCTTTTGAAATTTCTTTTGTTATGACTACGAAAAATAGAAATATAATTTAAAAAAATATGCTAATTCCGGATGAACTTTAAAAAAATAAGCAACAAAGAGTCTGATTGGGACAGTTTGGGTAAATTTAGCTGGTGTGAATCAGTGGCTAACATGAAACAGCTGGATTTATGGTACTCCACCAAACTTCTTTCTGTTTTCTGCTTAAAGTCACCATTAAGTCCATTGCTTTGTTTTAAAACTACCTAATTTCCAAAAGCTGTACATTACTTTAAATGACTTGTTCTGTGAATCTGGTCACAAGATACTGTCTGGCCTGTGCATGAAAAATATGCTGGAGGTAAATTGTTTGTCTGTCTTTCTGTCTAATAACAAAAGGTTCAGCTCTGTAAATAAAGTTAAGGCAGTCTATCTGGAATAGGAATTTAGCTCATTTTAAAAGCCACTTTCTGAAAAGATTAATTTCCTATCTCTAAAGGTGAAATGGGCTCTTCTTGAATTAGATAATACTGTCTTTTTCAGCATTTGCAGGATTATGTCTCCATGTGTGAACCCAATATTCACACAGGATTGTGTAATGGTAAAAGTATTTGCCTGGAACAGCCAGCTTTATGATTGACTGATTATATTCTACTGAAGATTGAAGTGAAGATAACATTTTCAAAAGAAAAATATTGCTGGCACTTGACTACCTGTTCTGCACAGCATTTATTCGCACTTGTCAACTAACCAAAATAAAACCTTTAATACTGCCAATTTGTGACCTTCTTTGCTGTAAAATATTCTGTTACTAAATCAGCACTTCTCTGCTGCCTGTGTTTGTCTTAAACCTTTTTGTGAAACAGTATCTACCCCCTTAGAGCCATTTACTGCTCTTGCTGTGTACGCAATGAGAGTTCTGTGCAAAGATCAAGGGGACATTTAGGTGTAGTTACATCCAGGTGATAGTGATGCAGGGTTTACTTTAGGGTTGCTCATTTATTAGGATACATTTTGTGTGTCCTTACTAAAAGACAGCTCAGCTGTATTGGAGCCTGAACTCATTGTTCTCGACATTTAAACACTTTTACGCTGAATAGTTGGGATGAGCTGGGTAAATGTTTTGAGGTTTTTTAAGGTAATGAGTGAAAGACACATGAAACTAGAGTTATGTTTTACCAGCTTAATACAGCCACAAACTGTACTACCTGATTTATAATGAGAAGATGTTACATTTCTTATAATAATCTTTGATGAATAGGAAGTGTTTTTGCCTATGGCTATATTGTGCTAGGGTCTGATTATATCAGAGCTTATAAATGAAAATGTCAGAAGGGGCCACTGTGATCATCTGGCTTGGCCTCTTATAATACAAGCCATGGGACTTCCCTGAATTAATTCCTGTTTGAACTGGAACAGAAGTTTAGAGAAGCAGCCAATCTCAATTAAAATATTTCCAGTGATGAAGAGCCCACAGCAACCCTTAGTGAATTGTTTTCAAGGAAAAACTATCTTTGCCCTTACATTTTTGAGCCTTATTTTTATTTTGAATTTCCCTTAATTCAGCTTCCAGCAATTAAATCTTATTATGCCTTTGTCTGCTAGACTAACTCTTATTTATCAAAATCATATTCCTGCCATAGATACTTATGGTCTGTGATCATCTCAACTCTTAGCCTCTTCTTTTCTAAAACAACATATGAAACTCTTAGAGTATGCTATAAAACTTTTTCTAGTGGTTTAATCAGTCCCATGGCTCTTTTTCACAGTCTGTGTAAATAGGATCCATAGCATCCTCTATGGATTGAAAAGATGAAGAGTGGACTGTAGCCCTTCACGAGTCCTACCAAGGCTAAGTGTAGCAGTGACATCATCTTCCTTGCGCTTCATGCATGCTCTTGCATCCTTCAGATCCCTTTTGGCTGCAGTGCTCATTGAGAGGTTGTACTCAGGAAGTTACTGACCATCAACATTCAGAGGTTAAGCTAAAGTTAGAAAAGTACTGAGTGACATAGAAGAAAAAAAAAGGAATATTTCAGAAGATATTTTAGCTTCCTTATGTAGGACGAAATTATATCCAAGCTGAACATAGCTGGACATGGGTGCAGGAAAAAATTCCACTCACTGCCTGCCTCTCTTATATGTCTATGTATGTGGTTGTGTGCAACAGCTTTAGTGGTTTGAGAAGGAACAGGGTTGAGCTTCAGGTGCTCTACTCCAGAGCACATCAGCTGGTGACAGGAAGCGAGGAGAGAAAGAGGTGGGTGGCCCCACTTCCAGAAGAACTTGCTCCCCATCTCTCCACAGTACTGTGGAGGTGGGCCTCTGGCATTCCCTTCCTGAACATCACCAGTCCCAGAAGATTGTAAGGAAGGAGGACATGGACGGGCAAATAAATGCCTGGAGGCGGATTTCTCCAAATCTTCTTGACTGTGAAAGCCCGGGTCCATTCAGTTTTTAAAGCAAGGGTAGTGAGACAGACAAGACCATTCAATAGCCCAGCAGTATTCCTTCAGCCTTGCACGCTGTTTTCTCTAGCCAGCTTCCTCAAAGTAATTTTGCACTTCATCTTGGAGAATGAGTAAGCATCCTCACACCACTTTAGACAATATCATCAGAAGTTTGTGTAACTTACACAGCTACCTACATGAAGCAACCACTCACCCCCAGGAGATTAGTGCAGCTTATGCTAAACCTTCTTCCTGTGTATAGTCTCTGTTGTTGCATGAAATACTTATATAAAATCTCACGTAGGTATCGTTGCTGATGTTTCCTTTGCCTTTATTGTGACAGCATAGGTGGGCTTTCAGTTAATAAATACTACTGGTATCAGCCAACAGTACAGGGTAAAAATGGACATGTTTTATACAGTAAATTAACATGTGACAATGTCCCCATAGGAACTATACTTATACTAATGTTCCATTTACTGCATTTATTTAAGATACCAAAATTAATTGCAACTACCACAGCCAATTTATGCACTTAGCATTCTGCTACACACCCTTGAAGTCTGAAATCTGAAATTTATTAATATCATACATATTTTAACACACTCGTCTGTCTCTTTCTCTTTTCTTAACTCTGTGTAGGATCTAAGATATTTTCCTCAGGGCTTGGAGAGGTGTTGCTCCACACTGTGCTGTAGCACAGGGTCTTGGATATACCTTGTAGGAGTTTAATGAGTGTTTATCTTCTGATAGTGCCAAGAGGCTGTCTTGCAGTCAGTCAATCCTTCCGGTGGCTGTAATTTCTCAATGCAGTGCTGATCATATCTCAGTGAAGGAGGATCTTACTCTCCTTCATAGTAATGTCAATGACCCAGTGTTGTAATAATGTCTCAGAGAAACACATGCTTGCTCACCGCCATGTTATATCAGCAAGAATTTCCTTCTTCAATGCCCTGAATTTTTTCAAGATCACAGTTTGTCCTGAGGAGATCCCCAGTTACAACAAAGTCTCCTGCTTAGAAGGCAATTGGGGTTTTTAATGTAGTGAATTCTCATCTTTCCATATGCATCATTCCTCCTCATTCTCTTACCACCACTAGTGACAGCTGGGGCTGTGAATGTAGAAATAAGCAGACAACATTGTGTGCAGTATCAGGATGTTGTTCAGGCTCTTGGTACATGTATTTCTTTGTTCAGGAAGGGCTGCTTGTATTTTTTCTTTGCCTTTTGCAGAGATAAGGTCTCACACTGTTGAGTTCATCACAACCATTCAACACACTCCTGGGTTAAGTTGCCATCTCTCAGCTGGGAAACAGTTCAATTCAAAATATACAGCTCAAAAACAAAGTAATATGTGCTAAATTTACACACAGCTGTGACAGTGCTTTAGCTTCACATTCACAATTCACAAGAGATGTACAAGTACTTACTATCTTCTAGCTCAAAATTGTAACTTCTCGGTGCATTTTCTCAGAAGGCCCACTCCTCCTATGCTCCAAGGCCTGCTAGGGATGCTGCAGCCACTCTTGCTTTCATAGCCTCTCTTGCTGTTTGGACCACATTTCCCCACATGCCTCACATCTGCTTACCAGGTTCCTGGATATCCTTGATATAGTTTGGCCAGTCTGTTGCACCTCTGGCTTTCCAGATACAGAATTCTCTTCCAAAATGGCTCTGTGTTATTCCTAAGAGTTTCTATTATCAGTTATCCAACTTTCAGACACTATCTTCCGTGCCCAATTCATCTTGATAGCTCAAGTATTTTTGAGAAACAAGTAAAATTCTTCCCTGATGTCTGGCTACCCTATCAGAAATCTAGATGGAAGCACTTGTAAATCTTTGTCTTGTGGAGCTTGTTTTCAGATATTTTCCAAATCCCTGCCTTAAAACCATCTGTATGAGAATAAAAATAAAAAGGAAAACTATCTGCTTCACACATATATTGGGCAGAAGCTCGCTTTTTAAAAATTCCTGGTTAAAAATGGTAGATGACTGGATTTTCTATCTGTCAGGGTATTTCTTGCTCATTTTCACTGTTTTCATGCTGTGGGATTTATATGGCTAAAAATGAATTTTTGTTATACAAAAGTAGAAGAGCTTTGCAGAGTCAGAAGCTTTTGTTAAAAGTTGTCTATGACTTTCTATGCCTAAACATACACAACAACTCTTGGCCAGACACTGTTCCCTGTGCATGTTTTCATTCTTTTGGTAAGAGTGACCTTGACAAAACAGCTATGGAATATTTCTGTCTTCAGTGCAATGCCCCAATTCTGTTTCAATTGCATCATTACTTGCCTATTGATTTTAGTTATTGCATTTAAAGGTGTGAGATATGTGCCCTGATAGATGTGATGGCAGAAATATGCTGAAGTTTTCTTTTTATAGCATCTTTCTTCAGTAGCTGCACTAAAGGTTTTCCATGCATTCAAGATTATTGGAATAAATATCAATATATATTTTTATAATCTAATAAGAGAAATGGGAGAAAATAGTAATGAAAAGCATAAATATAAGTAATTAAAATATATGTAAGTAAGATGATAAGAATATAAAATGAGAATGTAATGGAAAAAAGGAGACAGCAGACAGCCTTTTTCTCTCCTCTGCAAGCCCTCCTCCTGGCCACCACCGCTCCCTGGGAGTCAGATCTCGTTAGCATTGTCTCCACACTGAGCCCAGCAGTGAACCCTCAGCTCGCAGGGAGCCACGTCAGCATCTGGCGTGGCACAGATCCCTGCTGTGCAAATGAGCTAGACAGGGGCTGGCAGAGGATGGCGTAAGCCAGAACTCGTTTGTTCAGGCACATTTCTACCACTTACCAGCCATGCCAGCTCAGGCACAAGTTTCTTCATCAGCACTGTAGACATTTCCTAGGCTCCTGGACATTATTTAATGCATGAGACTAAACAATGATCTTGCGGGGCTTTCTGGAAGGTCAGAAGTCAGTGACACTGTGCATGCCTGCTTTTTCACACACATTATTCAGGAGGAAGACACTACTATGGAGATATTAAACCAAAGCAGTATCAAGCCCTAAACAAAGATCACTGGACAGAAGTCTGTTCTGTGGCATAATTGGCATACAGGTGAATCAGCCTGGAAACTGCTTACCATAAGAGAAATTAGGTGACTGTAAAACGAATGTGACATCATTCTATGCAAATAATAACTTAATGCTTAGAATGTGACTGGTATCTTATTATGAAATGATACAAACACTTAATTGATAGTTTGGTTCACCTGCTACCAAAGACTGGCCAAAGATGGCTGGAAGACAAGCACATGCTCTCAGAGTTGCTGTCCAAGTCTATCTGACTTCTACTCCTGTTTTATTTGTAAGACTGAAAACACTGACTTTCCCGGGGCGCAAGTAAGGTGCAGGTATTTCAGCATTGCTTGCTGATGGGCACTGAGAACTTCCCTGGCTGGCATAATGACCTGGAAACACTATGGAGATCCTGAAACTAAGAAAGCAGCAGAGCTGCATAAGAGCCCCATAAAAAATTGGGTTCTCAGTACATATGACTTTTCTCTTCAGTTCCATTGTTTCCTCTGTTGTTCATTAACAAACTTCAGCATCCTGTCCAGAAGAAAGCTGCCTTGTATTTTAACCGGATACCCATTTTTGATCCAAGGAATTGAAACCCTTGGAACACACTGAGCACACATGCACCCACCAGCATGTCTAACTGCAATCTGAAGAGTAGAATGGTTCCTTTTTCCTTGAAAAAATTTCCCAGTGAAGCTGAGGAGTAAGACCGATTGATACTAGGTTGAGTGGGGAGCCTGAGAACAGCTTGAGGGCTGAAGGCACGTGTAGGTTGGAGGACAGGGTTTAGCTGTGTGGTGCAGGCCTTTCAATAGAGAGGACAATGGACAGGTCTGATGAACAGTAGTCAAGATTCGGGTTTTAAGCACCTGAGTGATCCACAAATGGCAGTCTCATGGGAGCTGAGGGGGACATTGCAGAGGCCAAGAGCCACAATTCTGAAGGGCTGCTGGGAAAGTTACACCTTGAAATGCTTCTGCTCTCTCTTCACTGGGTAGCTGGTGTGTGCCTTGTGCTGGGGCTCTGGCCCACTACTTACACAGGGGCACACAGAGGGCCCAGCCAGGCTGAACCGTGACCTCTGCGACTGCTTCCCTTCCCTTGCTGTAGCAGCCACACTGGGAGAGCTCCCCTGGCCAGCAATACATCAGGCAGGCTGCAGAAAAGGGTTCTAGCACAGAGCCCGGAAGTCATGTCTCCATAATGTGGTTAGTTGGCTGGGCAAGAGCAGGGCAAATTACTTGGAGAAAAGTTAAAATAGTTTTCCCCAAGTCCTGATAGAAACAGATTCATTATGTATGTCAGCCTTTCTGTGCCACTTACCTAGCCCTGAAGAAGGGTTGGTAGCATTGTACTCTTTACACCTCTGTCATAAGTCACATAAGAATCATAAGAATCTTGCACTGCTTTGAGGAACCTCACTTCTGTCATGAAACTACTCTAACCTTAGTTTTAAATTCCTTCTCTGACATGCCTGAAGTCAAGAAAAAAAAGCCTAAAATCAGGTGTGATAAGAGCATGATATAGTATTGTCCTCTGAAAAGTCAAACAAGCTTCCTCTTAAGATCAGGTACTCTTCCAGTGCAGTTGTTCAGCAACATGCTACCAAAATCTTACTTTTCAAAATAAAGGTGCCTCTTTGTTTCTTTCAGGGATTAGACAATTTAAAAACCTCTCCTGAGACAATCTGGAGAGCTTTTCCAAACTAGAGGAGCAAATCTGTTCCCCACAATACTCACTCAACTACTTTCAGTCAGCTGATCCTTTATCACTCAAAATATGAACATATTTATTTAAAAGTCATCTGAAGATGGATTTATGAAAGGAAAAAAGACCTGAGAATGAGGTTGCCTGCACATGTCAAAAAAATTATCTGGAAGAAAGAGGGGAAGAAAAATTAAACATATTTCAGTAGGAGGCTATATTACAATTCTCACATAAATTGGGTCTGGCAAGAACATGTAAAGCAGAGTTTGAGTCTACATGACAAGCACATTCAGGGAAAATCTTCATATATCCTCATATTTGGTTCAGTTTAGAAGTGCTGGTGCAATGTGTGCGCATAGGAAAAAACAAGTGAAAGCAGGAGAGAGTTTCTGTGACTATGCCAGCAGGTCATGACTATATAATTTGTAGTGTGGGAAGAAGTTAGCAGAGATCTTTGCAATGCTGAAAGTATGATGAAATACCTGGGTTAAAAGATTAATACAAAGAGAGACATGAAGAGCCTGAGTCATGAACACAGGAAGGCAGAGGATCAATAGGAGTGGTCCAGAGAGACAGGGAGGGCTGCACACAAAAGGCAGAGGAGAAAACCAGGGCACCCAGTGTAAGAGGAAACACCTCAAAATAGAAGAAGATAGGAACGTAAATGGCAAGAAATAATGTGAAAACACTGAAGAAATACAAGGAGCATAAAGCAAATTTAAAAAAAATTTTTGGTAAGTTGGGAGTTTTCTAGGGTGAGGACTTTTTGTTTGGGGGTTATTACTCTTTTGGTATTAAATGCACTATAGAGACAGTATGTACAGTCAATACTGGCTGCTTGCCAACTCTCTTAGGATTTTGGTTTGGGTTTCTTTGGGGTGTTGTAGTGTTTTTTGATTGGTTAAATGTTTGGTTGGTTGGTTAGTTGGCTGGTTGGTTGGTTGGCTGGTTGGTTGGGTTTTTTTGTTTGCTTTGTGTTTTTTGGTTTGGGGGGTGGGATTTGGTTGGTTGTTTTTTTGGGTAGGTGGGTGGGTGGTGGGAATTTTTTTAGTTTGGACAAAATTTTTTTCATTTCCTTGACAAGCTATCTCAAAAAGTTGCTCCTTCTGGCTGTACCTGTGCATCCCTGTTACTGGCTAGCGTTCAAACTGTTCCATTTACTTTCCAAAAAAGAATCCAAAAAAGTTTCACAGATTTTGCCACCTTAAGGCAAATTTTCAGCTATTCCTTGAGCAGTTAATTCTCTTCACATCATTTGCAGGGGAAGATAAGAATAAGGTGTGAATATCTTCCCTCCTAGTCTTGACTGATCTCTGTCCATACTATTCTGTCAGGATTTCCATGTACAGGTGGGATGTAAGCATAAAGGTGCAGTGAAGGGGAGCACGAGCTAGAAAAGGGAAGAAAAGAGCTAGGTGGAAGAAAAATGTGCAGATGAATGAAACAAAGCAAGGGCAGACAGGAGAGAGTCTATGAAATGTGGAACAAAAGTAAAGCAGAACATAGAAAAAAAACTTAATAGGCAGAGGAAATTAAGTGAAACGGAAACTGTAAATAGAGCAAAAATAGAATTGAAAAGGAGAAAATTAGTAAGGAAATGAAAACGTAACAAAATTTGGGCAAGAAACCTAGAACAGTGGGAAGAAACTAAAGGAAGCTCTAGAGCAAACTAGAGAAAAGTAGAACGAAAATAAGTAGAAGAAAAGTGGAAAAATAAGCCAGTGAGTAATTTTTAAAAGAGTAAATATTAACTGAGGTCAGCATCTTTTTATTTATAGGTGTTGTTAGGGAAGAGATGCACTATACATTTATGAAACACCTGGGAGGTTGGAAACAAATGTTGGAAACAGGCTGGCTGTTGGAAACTCCTGGCCGGAAGACATATTTTTGTTTTCCTTAGGCCTTTCATGACATAGTTAGATCTCTGTAGCTAATCAGGTTGCTCCATTACTGATAGAGTATATTGACATTGAAAAAGAATGGACATGAGGCACAACAGGTTCAGTGGTGTGTATATAAACATTTTTAGCTACACCCTCATGGGAAAAAGTTCCAACTCTCTCCATGCAGAAAACAAGTCATGACCTTTGAGAAAGTAAGCAATAGAGAAAGGTCTAAGCTGCCAGATTTTTATTTCTGTCCAACAGGATGGAAAGGGATGCTATGGAATTAGAAATTTGGCTTAGTTTCTTGAACTCCACTTCTATGTGTACACACTTCTATTTATTTTACCACAGTGGTTCAGGTATTCGGGCTTTTCTTGGATCAATTTCTAACCAGACCCATGTCCAGTTATTCCATACACCTTTTTACCCAGTTTTGGAGCATTATCTGCATTGACATGTATAGGGCCATTGACATTGCTCATGTGTGTAAGTGCTTACCTTTGTTACTAAGGCCTTCTAAATGCTTTAATTCACAGAACAGATTGTTCTTTTGGTGTGAAACCATACCTTTTGTTTGTTAAACACTAGCAGCTGGAGGGACTTTAAATGTGTTTTAATAGGGACCATGAAACTTCCCTTTTGTTTTACACTTTCTTGTATTTAGATTGTGCCCTTATTCCTTGTACTTACTTTTCACAATATTTAATGTAGATAGTTAAAATGCTTATAAGAGAGAGGTAGGGAACAGTTTAACCTCTGACAAGGGCAGCATTTTTAAATTCAATTGTAAGCATTTAGTTTAGGAAAATCTGTTTCCACTTTCCCGATGAACCCTTTTAAAAAAACCCAGCTTAACCACATACAGCAAAGCCATGATATCAGCCCTGCCACAAAAGGCCAAATCCTGCAGATCCCTATTTGCATGAGAAGCCCTTCAAACTGTGAGTCCTTTCCAAGTGAAAGGAATACACACATGATTTTAGGATTTGCAGAATTTGGCCTCCAGCTAATCACTTGGCAAAATTGTGCCTCCACAAAATTTGTAGTCTCAAGTAAAACCTCCTAAGTGGTTTTTGATTCCTTTACAGTAGTATTAAGCTCCTTTAGGAAAAAAAAAAAAAAAAAAACAAAACACCACCAGGTGATGAACTTTCCTGGGATATAGAATGTTTGCTAAAATGATATCCAAACAAGGCCCTAATAGCTGAGTCATGGAATTTAGAAAACCAAAGTTTAACAACAGTGCAACCTAGAGATTAATTAATTAATCTCATTTCTTCTATGCATGTGAATAAATATAAAAGACCAATTTGTCCTGGAAAAGCTGATTTCAAATTCAAGGATAATCTAGTCTTTTCAAATAGGACAAATTCTATAGCCTTACTGGAGGAAAATTCCCAATGTTGTCATTTGACATCAAAGGCGTATTACCTGACTCAGGACCGTAGCTCTGTAAAAGATGATGTTGTTAGAGCTGGCATTTTTATTCCAGAAGTATTTTCAGAAGTGAAGCAAGGTTTTCCTTTCCTCTGTTGAAAGCAGAGGGATTCCTCTTTTCCAGCTTGTTTGATAAGAAGTGCTGCACCACACCACTGTCTCTTCTTGCCCGTTACAACAAGAATGTCTCCTGCTGTTTCAGCAGGAATTTGAGGGCAATCCTTGTGTCAGCCTCTCCAGAGATCCTCCTGCAGCCAGTAGTGTCACTTCAGACAGCTCCATTGCACTGCAAGACAACACGGTATGGAATGGTATCCAGAATCCTACCAGAAAGGAGAAGATAAAATCCACAGAGCAGGCATTCCTCAAGGAAGATTCACATCAGAAAAAAACCCCAAAACAGAGCTACTGTAGGTCAACAGCAGAACTACAACTGTTCACAACTCCACGGCTTCTCTATCCGATTATCCCAAAGGATTTGGCAAATGCCCAAAAGGAATGATATGGTTGTCTACTTTTGTAGGAAGAAACAAACTGGATAAAGTTAATTTCCTTCAATGACAGACATCTGTGATTTTTACTGGGTTTACAAATGAAATGTGTTCCAAAAGGCTGGGGGTAGCAATATAGTACTGAAGTCTTGTGTCTGAATGTTAAGCATTTTTTTTATTCTGAATGTATTTTCACTAAATCAGGCTTCTGATATTGCATGAGTTGAATTAGACATCTTAATGGAAAACTCTTTGTGGTACAAGAATCCTCTATAATAACCTGAAAATAGCTGCTCCATGTTTCATAATGACAAAATTTTGCAGGCTGCTATCTCTAGTGCTCTCCCTCTCTTTCACTGTTCCCCCCATTGAATCTATCCCAGATGCAACACTAAATACCACTTTATCTAAGACCTATGCTTCTTCTACCTCTGAAGAAGAAAGGAAACCTTTATCTGGAAATATCCATTTTTGGTGGTTTGGTTCTTAATGTGTTTCAAGCTGTTTCACATTAGTCTCAGAGACCTAGGTGGTATACAGAACAGAAGGCAGGTGAGACAGCTCATGATAAATGAAAATTATCTCATGAACATCAGCACCTCATTTGTGTACATATGTGTTTTCCCGTTGCTGAGTTAATTATTCTTGGTAATAATATTGAGTCAGACACATGACTGTATCATTGCAGACAAACCCATGTTATTAATGCATTTTCACTAAAGTAATCCTTGCCACAGGCAAGATTTTAACCTTCTAAGGGGTTATGAGCTGCTCATGCACGTAGTTGCTCTTCCCAAGGAAGAGACTGTGAACAAACTTAAACTTGTAGTCCTGGTTTATGCCTCGCTCTCCCTCATCTCTGGGGAAGAATAAGAGACAGAATCACAACCACTTTAAGATCTCTGAAGATTCTTTGATACAGATGAAGTTCTATGTAAAGATCATGTAAGAAAAAAATCCTGGGTTAAAGAACACTTCTTTCTTAAAGTGACTGCAATTTCTTTATTAGGTACAGGAAGAAAGAAAAACACCAGCTCTTGTTCATGAAGGAAATAATCCCAGGTGTCACACAGCCGCTCGGGAGACCTGAGTCCTGTTTGCCCCAGTGACTAATTCCAGCTGAACAGAGCACATCTTGTCTCTGCTGGAATTTCAGTTTGAAGGATCTTACCACCCAAAATCTGGTATCTCCATTTCCTCCTTTCCCTGCCTTGGTGGCTGGCGGTGCAGCTGCCTGCCTCTGGAGCAAGCGCCGCTGCCCCAGCGCCGAGCCCCGGCAGCGTCGAGCAGAGCGGCGGGCAGCAGCGCCCAAGACCCGCCAGCAGGGCACTTCCCGCATGCCCTGCAATCAGAGCTGCTTACTTTTGTGACCAAAGCCTGTTTTTACTATTGTTAGAACTGTAGAGCCAAGGAGCTCTGGGAGGGCGAGCTGGCTTCTATTCTGTTTTGTACATCATCAACCAAATTGTCAGCTAATTTCCTATTGTGGAATCTTTATTACCAGCAGGGACCTATGAGGCGGAATGAGTATCTTTTCCTTTCAAATTTCATGTGGAAGCTGCAGGTTGCCAGCCAGAAAAAGAAAATAAAATTTTCTGACCTGTAAATTTAGCAAATATGATAGGAAAGTAATTGAAAAAGAAAAAAAAAAAAATCTTGATTTTGTCCTTGTTAAAGACTAACTGAATTATAAACACATTTTAAAAAACTGTCTTTTTCAGGGGGATTTTGTGTGTGATGTTTCCTTCTTTTTCACCCTTTTGTGTCTTTTTTTTGGTCAGATGTTCTTTAAGGCTCTGTTAAGTCCCTTGGTTTCAAATCATGTTGAAGCAGATAGTTTTGTTAACCCCAAAACTGGCATCCTAGAGGTGTCAAAAATGAGATTGGCTTAAAAATCTTAAATTCCAGAAAAAATAAGGTGTAATTTTAAAACTTCTAATATTTTATCAAATTTCTATTTTCAGATGTTACAATTGTGAGGGGTAGAAACGCACACAAAGAAAAAGCAGCTTAAAACGGTCATGGGTTCATTTGCATCCAAGAATGGCAGTTATAAAGGAAGAAGCAAATATTGAAACTCAAGATAAAATCTTGAGACTTTTCAAAACTGAGCACCACCATCCCCCCAGTCCAAAGTAGTTCTTGTTCTGGAATTTGGATTGTAAATCTCCACTAAGAAGGTAGAGCTAAAATACAGCAAAATGGTGACATTTCTGTAAAGAAAAATTAACTTTTAAAAATGCCCTGAAAGCAAAGCCACCTAAAGCTCAGCAGCTGGTAGCACTGGAAGACTTGCAAGTGCAGATTAAGGTATAGTTCTCCCAGCCAATTTTGTCTCCATGTCTCTTTGCTCAATGCATGTCCTTTTTGAGGTGAAGACAGCTAAATCCAACTATCTCCTTATGCTTTGTTGAGGTCAACAGTAGTTTTAAATCTGAAAGGGCAGATGTACTCAGTTCTGGTCTAGGTAGCACACATGTTGACCCTATAGTTCCTTACCCTATGCTGCTATTTCAGGAAGTTCACAGAACAGTTTAAATTATTCTGAGATGAATAGAAGAAAAGCATGTAATTGGAAAGCATCAGTCCTAGTGGAGAGTGGACTAAATCAAACTTATGCAGGAAAGTAATTCAACTATCCTGTAAAAAGAAAAAAATATTAAGGGACACATTTTCATAGTTTGTAACCTACAGAACAAAACTCCATCCCAGGCAAGGATCCCCTGGCAGGAGATAAAATGCAAATAGAATTGGGCAGGAAGAGTAAACAGGGTTGAATTCAACTTGTATTAGAAAGCTCACAGTATCTCTAATGGTACAAAAATGACAGCCACTCAACATGGTAAAAAACCTACAGGTAGAGATCCTATTGTAACTTCAAAAACTACACGAAAAGTTGAGATCATCTGAACGACCTCTCGACCCCTGCTAAAAGAAGCACTGAAAATACGTCATAGTTGTACAGAGGAGTAAATGCTCACTGAAAGAAAGTATGAAAAATTAAAAGATTACAGGGTATAAGGTTTTCCTAATTAATGCTTCTCCAAGGTGTAAAATATGTTTTCAAGAACAACTTATCTTGTTCAAAAATGAGCTACTTTTGCTGATACAGAAGCCCATTTTATCAAAGCTTTGGCTGAAATCCAAATAAATTGTTCCGTGTGAACTTTTGTGTTTTCATCAGCTTTGCAAAACTCTAAAAAGATAACATCAAGATAGAAGACTAATCAAACAGAGGGAGCTTTTTACCATTCCTAGATGCAGTGAACTAATGCAAAGTTAGTAACACTAACACGTGTGGAAGCAGTTTGCATGAAATTATTGTCATCAACTTTGCTCGAAACACAGAGTAAAATTTTTCTGAGAGTTCGAATGCCTGTTACATTTCTGAGAATTACTTTATTCCTTTACTATCCCATTTGCTCCACTTACTTTTGGCTGGAATGTACAGAAAGGCTAACTTGTATGCCGAGTGCAATCTTAAGCCAAACCAGTTATTATAATAAAGGTTATTACCTTTTTTGACAGCTGCTCTGTTGAGTTTTCCCTCCCAGATCTTCATATTCATAAGAACCCAAGAAGTTGGAAAACTTTGATTGCTGGGTGCTCTTTCAGGTTGAACTCCTGAAAATTATTCAGGGAAAACAAAATTAACATAGTGTGTTAATTTAATTTCAGAATATATAGCTTTTCTGATAAAGGGTCAGAACTAGAGCATGTTTGAAGCACCTTTGAATTTGTTATGCCTTTATCATATACTCTGCCTTTAATTTGATGAGAAATGCCTGTTTTCTAAGATAGTGGCCATTTTGTTTGCAGTTGCAGTTAGGTGAGAAAGGTGTACTCTGTTTTCTCCAAGAACAGAATTACTTTTAGTTCTTCGTTTTTCTCTTGAAATAAAAAAATAAAATAAAAAATACATATAAAGTAAATAAACATAAACTGTAACCATAGATGGTGTTATAATTTGGTACTTACCTGCATTTTTGTATATAGTTTGTTGGAGAGAAAATAAAAAGCTTCAATAAGAGATGTTGCAGAGCTGCAGTGCAGTGTGCACAACACCCTTCTCCAGAAGCAGTTGAATAGACAGCAATTCCAGGCTTGATCCCTCATTACCACATCAGGTGTTAACGTTAGTTTGCACATCATCAACATACAATATTTTAGTTTTAATCAAACAGCTAGCTATTGATTGCTATAACAAAACAACTCAAATTTTGAGTAAAATATCCAGAATTCAACTGTCAGTGCAAACCTACATTTTCTGTGGCAGCTGCCAATCTCCATGAGGGCAATAAGGATTACTCCAAAAGGCAGTGGAAGAGTCCCTTGCTCAGTATCCCTATCAAGCAAGACCATTTTGTCCTTTGGAATAATGCATTGTATGGTATTTTCTACCTTGTTTGGTATTTAGAGTTGGAATTTATTGCCAGGCTTCCTGGCAGCAAGCTGTGCAGGTTGCAGGCGGAGGCTAATGGAGGTGAGTGAATTAATGTGGTGGCTGTTTGGAATGTCGTCCAGCTGCCAGGGAGAATTATGTTTGTTTGCCTTTGGCACAAGTGTGAAAGGAACAGCCGTAGATTTCAGAAGTGTGAGTCTACATTTTTATATCTCACACTAATGAATACATTTTTTGTATCCTATACATTTGGGGAAATAGAATTTATTTGTAGATTTTATTTACCACTTGTGTGGTAGAGAAGGAATGTTTCCTCAGAGACTGAACTTGTACTTTAGAAAAGAAAAAGCAAAAAAAAAAAAAAAAAAAAAAAAAAAAAGACCTGACTAAGCCAAAACAATGTCAGTTAAGGTTATCCTAATTTCACTATTTTTGCAACTATATCTAAAGTCAGATCATTGAATGAATTTCAGCAAGATTTGAAAATTTCTTCATGTAAGATTTTTTTCGTGGTGGAGAAATGTCACTGAAAGATTTACCTTTGTATTTGTTTCCTGTTGGAAATTTATTTCTTCCAGTCAAACCTGTCCTTTACATATAACCTGTCAGTTATCCATACTCTAACCCCCTGTGCTATCAACAGAGGGATGATAATGCTATTTGTAATGTGCTCTGATGTGAAAAGTGCTATGGAAGATTGAATTGTTGTTGCTGATAGGACCAGAAATTTCCCCTACTAGATCTGTCAATAGCTGACACTAAAACAACAAGGTACAAAGTGCATTTGAAGACTGTTGGACACCACTGCTTTTTTGTTTTCTCTAGCAAACTATTCCTTAGATAACTGACTTGACCCAGCATTGCTTAAAAAGATCAAGTGCTCAAAAGATTAAGTGTCTCAGAAAGAAAGAAAAAGCTGGAAAGAATAATATTAGTTACTCCATACTATGTAAGCCTAATGATCTCTTGTCCCATTACAGTAAGTAAATAAAACTGTCACTTATACCTCTTCTGTTGGTCTTAATAATATGGAAAGGAAAACTGCTTTCTAGTTTTGGCACAGTAATGACCCAAAAATAATAATTTGCAAAATTATCTCTTTTTAATAATTTCAAAAAAGTCAATAGGACAGATTTTAAAAAGACAATAATGAATACCTATACCTAGTATCTTAGTTTCTATGTACAGGCATGTAACTTACACATATGATCAAGAAAATTGCAATTTCAATTAAGCTTTGCAATTCAATTTTAATTATTCTAAATGTATTGTCTATATATTAATTGATTGTTGTTAAGACTTTATTATGCTATAACATATTTCAATTATTATTTAAGGAGAAACAAATATATTTAAAAGAAAATAATTTCTTGAGTCAATATTCCTCAAATCCTTGTTTCATTCTAACCATTTAAAGAAAAATATTTGCAATCTTAATCAGAGACCTTCAAGGAAGCAAAGATGTTTTAAGTGACATATCCAGCAGAAGAAAGAAAAATAGATGTAAGCTTGCAAACAAGACTATTTTCTGGTAGGATGAAGATGTGAGATTTCGCTTTGGAGATGGGATTAGAAACAAAGAGGCAGAGACAAGAACAAGGAAGAAGGAAAAGGGGGAACAACAAGAATAAAAAGAACAATAGAAAATAGGGAGTGGAGGACAAAGAATGTAACAGAGAAGACTGAAAATAAAAATCAGTGGGGACAGAGAAAGAGCAAAAGAAGCCAGCGGGTGGGGGAGAGGGAATGACAGAAAATGAGCATAAGGTGAAAAATCTGTAAAGGGAGGAAAAGAACCTCACATGAGTGCTAAACTTAAGGAAGAATGGCAAGTCCCTCTTGGATGAATCAGTGCTTCCCAACTACCCACATGCAACCCCTCTGAGTCACCCTATATTCATGGCTGCACAGCCTTGATGCCAAGACGACTAATTTAGAGCTGTGGTCCAGTGTCAGAGGGAGCAGAAAAGATGGCAGTAAAAGTCCTGTGGGAGGGAAGCCTTACTTCTCCCCAAGCCAAGCGTTCCTGCCAACAGACTCAGCTGCAGCTGCCTGCGGCTGGAGTCACTTGGTGCTTGCTCTGCATGCACCGTGAGCGACCCAAGAGCCACAGGGGTGCCGCGGGCAGCCAGACCTCCACAGCTTCCCCTCTGCTTTGCAAGCCAGTGCCTGGGGAACTGAGGGTAGAACGATATCTGAAGGTCAGAGCAGCAGGAGAAATAAGGAAAAAGAAAGCCAAAAGAGGGCAAAAGGAGGAAGAGAGGAAAAGAGGAAAGCAATTAGTGGTCATGGCCTCTTTACAGCAAGAAATGACTCGTACTACATACATAAGTGATCCCTATGTGAACTGTAAGTGGGAGAGGAACAGTAAGGAGACTGCTGTTGATCTCATGAGCTGAGTAATACACATGAAAGCACAAGAGTGACATATTTCTGCCTCAAATCCATCCACTCTTTAACGTGGAAATACTTCTGCTAGGGCAGTTCGATGGCATATATACACAACAGTTCCCTTCTGATCAGCTTTGACCTTTTCCAGAAGGCAAGCCCGGATTTATCTTCTTTATTTATTTTTCCAACATGGCTGTATTTGTCAGCATAGCAATTAGTTAAGTCGGTAGAGCTCTGGGGGTAGACTTCCAGCTGACATGTGCTCCCTCTTCTGGTTGGCATTTGCCTTTACACACTGAGGTAAAAGTAAAGACAAGTTTGGGTCCTCTTCTGAAAAAGAAAGAGCCTTAAAACACTCTGTTTACTCTTTAATACTACTGTGAGATCTCTGCTGCTCACTGTCCTATTGGACCAAAGGCACATGAACATTGATGCACTTGTGATTTTCAGACAAATGATTTTGCCATGCATGAAGTTCATTCATGGATTTGTTTGTTAACATAGTATTTCTACTAATTTACTGATATGAGCATGCATTAGAGCTACTGTTTTCTTCCCCACAATGACAGGTCACTCCTACTGCCTCACATGGCCAATCCCAGCTGAGCTCTTGAACACAAGGGAACCAAAGTTTCATTTGGGAGGGATCTGATACATGCTTAGAGGGGCACTATTGCACGGAGTCTTGCTGGTCCACTTCATTTGAATACACAGATAGTGGGAAAACAATGCTAAAATGCTCTTGGTGAAAGAGCTCAATCTGAGAACTTCTGCGAAAAGCATTCGCTCCTTACTTTGACTGTGGCCAAATGGGGCATAACCACATGAGCATATATCTACAGTTGGTAATGGAGCGGCTCAGTTCAGAGCCAAAACCTGCTGCCTGCAGGAATGGGGCTGCCAGTGCTGGCTTGGCACTGCTTATTGAACTAAACTCAACAGCAACCAACTCTCGAACTCTAATCTTGTCTGTAACACCGACTCCTGGTCAAAATCAGTTAGGATCTTTCTGATTTGCTTCCACATCTACAGAGAGGGAATAATCCTAGCTTATAATATTTACCAGGCACACTGAAGCAGCTCTTCAGGATTTATACCTCATATCAACCACCTCTGCTTGACTGGGGACTAGATCATGCGTCTTTGGTGCTACCACATAAATGTTAAAACTTAACCATCATCTGGTCTTCAAAATGAGCAGCTCCAATTTAGAATTTTTATTTCCTGTTCATCAATTTTCTAAATATTCAAATTTTAAAAAATCGGTCACTTTCTATTTCCTCTCCTAGAATTTTGTCTTTACTGGTTTTTAACTGTTTCCTTGTTGTCACAGTTCATTGCTTGCAAACAGTAAAGCAGCTGAACAAAATAGGCACCCACTAATATTTCCAGATCTTTTTCAACCCACAGGCAAAATTATATTCCATTTGTGCATAAGAATTTCACTCAAGCTGTTGGAGATATCTTTTGGGTTTTTATTGTATGAAATCAATATTCAAATATATATTCAGTTAAGTTGTTATCAGCTAATGCTCGCTAAAGCGTACATCAAATCTGGAAAAGTTAATTTTTATAGTATAATCCAAATGGAAATATAATTTGTGTGAGATTTGCTTTACTATCATTGTCTACCACATTATTGCAGAACAAAGCACATTGCTAAGACAATATTTGTGGGACACAAAAGGCTCAAGGTAAACAAAAACATTTGTTGATTATGTGATAGATATATCTCAAATGCATATGTATTTTGAAGACTTTTTAGCAACACTGTCTTTTTTCAAAGAAACAAATCAAATAGTGCTTATTTTCATTTGTGAGCAATGAAAAACAGAGCTGATGGGGTTCATACTCATTCAGCATTTCTCTTCTGACCAAATACCATTCATCTAATTGAATACTTACCCTGTTGGATACCCAATTACTTGTAAACCCAAAGAAAAGCTGATATTTCAGAAACATACATCTTAGGCAAATATTTTATAGCTATAACACACAAACAACCCCAGTGACAGGAATTCTTGTCCCATTATAAAACCCTGAGATATAAAACCACCACACCCTGCCCTTTTGCTTATATCATTGGTCCCCAAACTCTGCTTTGTGAGGGCTTACTGAATAGATTGTGGCCTCTCAGGGAACACCAGTGGGCACAGGTCTGGAGAGTCCTGAGGGGCAGCAGAGCAGAGCACCATAGCCTGTCACCTGCCTTGTGACCAGACACACCTCGTGGGTCCCTGCCTACAGTGCAGCTCACAGTCAGATGATGATCCTGCATGTGAAATGCTTGGCCAGCAGTGCTGCCTGTCCTCCTGAGAGAGTACCAGGTCTGCGTACCTCAACCTTAGAATGGAATTTCACTCAAAATGAGGAGGAAGGGTTTAACTTGTTTGTGGAAAACAAATAATGTGGTAACAAGGAAATTCATCTTGCCCAGGGCACATCCAGGCTTAAATCACTGCTGTCAGATGTGAAGCAGTGTCTGAAATGGGAATTCTCCTCGACAGGTATAGACTTTGCTCCAGTTATGTGTCTGTCGTCTCTGAGAGTCTTTGCAGACTCTCTTGCTCTCAAAACATGCTGAAAAGTCTTGATTTCACCCTGCATCAGAATGAAACCAAATGTCAAAGCCTCAGAGTCTTTCACAAAACAGAATCCTTGTTTCCTGGCCAGCCTTTTATATGAACCTTAATATGATACAACATGTGTCCATATTTGCACACATGGTCCACAGCCCTTACACATGTGTAAATCCTACTGAAGTCATGTATAAAGGATCAGGCTCTAAGGCTGTTATAGAAAAAGTTCATGTTTCACTGACTGTTTGGTATTCTTTGAAGATATTACATTTAGAGTAAATATAGAGAAGTACATGTTATATGCAAGATTTTCAGAGAACATTTAACTTCCACACCAGAAGGTCACATCTAAGGCAATATGGTCTTGGAACAAGTTCAAAGTTGTCACACTTGATAAAAATAGCTTAAAGGGCACATAACTGTGCTGGAATATGGGAAAACAGTGGAACATGAGAGGGGGAATGATTGAAGGCCCCATTACTAATTATGTACATACTTTGTTCCTATGGAAAGCTGGGTTTCCAAGCATGTTCATGGTACTTAAGTTAAATAAAAGTGCAAGCAATTAAAAAAATATAAATGCTTTTGCATTGCTATATCTAAGGAAAGAACCTTTTACAAATATAATTTTATAGAATAAAGGAAAATATTTTAAAAAATAAATGAACAGAGGATAAATGTGTCTAGGTTTTTTTCTTCTGTTTGTTCCCAGTTTCAAAATTATGATTATATACTTTTTGCATCTCATCAGTATTTCTGTAATACTTCATTGAAAATCAAAAGATACATTTATTTTGTTAATATAAGAAACTACATTCACTTTTTTCATATTTCACTTCAAACTGCTGCAAATTTTTTAGTTTCTTCTAACCTCCTCAAAGAGGGACAAATTTACACAACAAACTGAATCTTAGGAAAAGTTGAATCATACTGGAGGATGGGCTGTTTTATATATATATATATATATATATATATATATATATATATATATATATTTATATATAAATGGAACATTATAAATACAAGTTTACATTAAACTGCCTCTTGAGATATACATTGCATTGGCAATAATTAGCCCTTAGGACTGTGTTCTAGGCATTGGATACCTGTTAAACCACAGTCAAATCTCCTGATGATGTTTAAGCCATATGTTTAAGTGAGCCTAAAATAAGGTCCTACAGCCTTTGCAAACTGATTCACTTGCATCAAAGCTGCACTAAATGGGCAGTTTTCCATGACTGGGACACTCAGTAAGTCATGGGTCATATGTGTTCTACTCAGAAAGCCACACCATACATCTTCCAGTTCAACGTTCTGATTTATTGTGCTATCATGTTAATTTTGCCCTTGTAAAGAACATGCAAAAAAGATGCCCTTGTAAAGAACATGTAAAAAAGATGCAAAGGCATCTTTTACTTTGCTTTTAACAGAGAAATTTGCTATATTTTGCACATATTTTTTAATGATTGATGGCATGGTGCAATCTTTGTGCCAAAACATGAAAAAAGCTAATATTTAATGAGTTTTTAATGCAAGACTCTTAGTTCTGCCCAGAATTACTACATGCAGGGCTCAGTCACATCCTAATCTTATTTATCTCAGTGAGGCTCTTGATGATGAGAAAACAAAATTGCTACCTGCCATGTTTGGAAGCAAATTTTACATTCATCTGTATTCTTCCATGTAGAGAAACTCAGATACAGGTATTTTTTGACCAGGTTTGGTCTCATAGGAGACTTACACACATTACCATGGAGGGTAACACTTTATGGCAACAGTCTGCAAAAGATATGTTCTGTGACAGCAACACATTTTTTTTTTTTTTTTTTTTTGCCATAGTAATTAAGTGCTTAAGAATTGAAGATATCCCTTCAACGAGAGAAAGACACCTGAAAACAAGGGAGGGGTGCCCCATGCTTCCTATGATGCAAACAGCTAACAGGGGGATTTTATATCTTCGAGGATTAGAAAGCAAATGATCGGGAAAAGGGCTTGAAAGCTGAACTCCAGGAGGTGCACTGGATACACAGAACTTTCTATACCTCCCTTCTAAAATGTATAACCATGGGGAAAGGTTATATAATATCGCAGCAGAGAAGCAACAATGTAATTTATGTTGCTCAGTTTAAAAGCATCACATTTTTATACAATAACAAAAAAGTAGAGAGTCTGAGTCATTAGAAAAATACTTGCACAGCTGGTAAATTGTATTTTTTATGGACCTTATACATGTGATTGTAAGCACTAAGTATACACATTATTAGGGTCAATTTAAATCCAGGCTGATGAAAAATCCGAAGTGTTGGAGGATTTAGAATCTTCCTGTGGATTTTGTTGTAGCCTCCACATCTATGCTTTCGTTAAAATAATATCTGTTCTAACTTCCCAGGTTTTAAAAGGAGCCTTTACAACATTAACCAGTGCCCTGTCTCACAGACTGTACAGCCAACAGATTGAAACAATACTACCAGGATACATGGAATAACAACAATATTTATTCTGTATTTTTGTCTTCCTGGAATGGATTGACCATTGATTCAGAAGCAAAGAACTACTGTGATATGGCCCTAGCTTCTCACTCAATTGGAGATGGCAACGTTTTAGTGGTTCTAGTGCTAGCCAACTATGAAAGAGCACAAAAGATGACACGGCCCTGGAGAGCAAGATGAGGGTCTGTGTTGATCGTACTGATCTGTTCTTTCATCTTTGTAAAGTGAGAGTGAAACAGTCCATCACAAGGCTGGGGAAAAAGATGACTCATCTGCTGTCCATTGTTACATTGTCTCCGTGTCTGGAAAGAAGTGCTTCATTTCTTACTGCATCTGGACAAAGACAGACCTCCTGGAGGGGTTCCCAGCTCCCTGAAGATACTAGGATGTTTTGGGTTAAACTTGTGTTCTATTCAGGCTTGGGTTCACCTAGTTTCCCAGTCATATTTACCCACCACATTTCTTTTGGCTGTATTTCTCTGTGGTCACTAAATCCCACTCTTTATGTAGTGTACAATTCTGAGAACTGTAGTGAACAGGAAGGTTTTTAGTCATCTTGACAGTTCACATTATTTGTTGCTGGAAAGCCTTTGAACTGGGAAAGATTGGAAGGCATGCAATTCTCCATGAGCTAATGCCCATTGCTTTTATCTCAAGTGGTTTTAAAGGCCATCCAAGTAACGCAAACTGGATTTACATTATTCAGTCCAATGAATTGGATCTCATCGAAAGGATTTTGCTACCATTTCTTGCAGTGCAGCAAAACTAAAATCTGCAGTTAGAAATTGAAGTAATGTTTTACAAGATGCTATACAAACCCAGAACAGAAAGATGATCCTTGCCTGAAAAATATACAACATAAAGGTGTCACTTGACTTTATGCTTTCCCCAGATGTTGCAGTTGGCATGTGTTTGTACATCAGCCTTGCTACAAAAAAATGGCTGCACCTAATTACATCCTAAGGTAACAGCATGGAGATATGACTGATGGATGGGGAGCCCAAGGACATAATCATATGTCATAATCCCTATCAGACAGGGATGGTATCAGTTCTCTTGCTCCTGGCTGTTGTCATATTGATAGACATCCTGGTGACAGTGAATTTTCTAGAAAGGAGATGACAAAGTATAGTGAGGGTTTTCAGAGGTGTTTAAAACATGTTATCTCTATGTATGAATGACTGCTTAGGTGATAATATGCACAGGGTAAAAAACTTGGTGTTGGGATGGTTATTTGCGTCTCTGCCAGTGCAGAAAGATGCAAGAGAGAGTACCTGCAAGAGTAAAGGAGAGAGAGAATGGGTAATGTGCTTGAAAGAAGCGGAAAACATTGAAAATTAAATCCTTCATCTCTATTGTGATAAACTCAAACAACTTAATGGAGGGATGCAAAGGGGAGGTTGGTACTTTGTAGAGAAATGGTATGGATTTGCAATTGTCAAGTGCTTTAGAAAGGATGCTGTTGTACCTCAAGACTGAGCTGATGAGAACATGAACTTTGTTCTGCTAATTAATAGCAGCTGTTCCACTTTCAAAAGTTTGCCATTTAGGAAAGTTTAGGTTACCTTGAGATTTTTTTTCCAGCTTCCCTAAAAGAAGTATTCATTTCTCAGTATCAAATTTTTGTGTCTGAAAGAAGCAAACACACTCTCTTATGAAACACTGCTATTTCTCCTCTTCCATACAGATTTGTTTCTTGTTGAAAAAGAAAATGCGTGAAACATGAGAGAAAGTAGAGATATGAAGAGAAAATAGCCTAATATGACTCAGTTTTATCATGTAATTTGTGACAGTATTAAAATCAGCAGTTGGGTTCTGTTGCTAAGAGAACACTAAATGGTTAGGCCTAATTCGCATTTCTAGAAATGTCACGTGTTTGTTTGAAAACACAATAAAGGTTATGACAAAACATCTGGATGAAAGAACAAGACCCATTTCTGCAAAGCAGATGATTTATGTTGTGGCAGCTTTTCCAATAAAATCTAGAAATTAATTTTGGGAAGTTCTTTACATCTTATAGACTTGCTGATGTTTGTTTTCAGGCATGAGCTATCTATGGAAATCTTGTATAAACTAGCAGAAACACAGTGTCTGGATGAAAGCGAGCTTCATTTTTGCAGCCCGTGTAACACATGTAAACCACTGATAGACTGTGTTTCTTGTACTTGCTTAGTTTCTCACATAGACTTTAAAAATTTCCAGTATCATGCAAGATCTAGAAAAGAGTGAGAGACATCACTAATAAAGATTCTTGCAATATCTTATACAATTCTGCAATCATCTCTCACTGAAATCATATGATAACCATTTGCACACTTTATAAAACAGTCTTCCAAATTTTGGCTACCATTAATAACCTGTGGTAGTCAACCCTCTTCCCATCCTTCCAGGTTTTAGATTATATGGAGAAAATAATAGGTGTATATCATGTAATAGAGATGGCATCAAGCCCACCACATCCATCATCTTTAGACAAATGAATTATATTAATCTGAAAAGAACTGTTTGGTACATTATGACTGGACAATATAAAACGCATAACAAGAAGTAAAGCAAGAAGTTCTTTGCATCACCTCAATGCATGTGGGACACAGCACGCCAGAAATCAATACTAATTGATCATGTGTTTCAGAAAAAATGGACTGACAAAAAAAAAAAGTATGTCCTTGGAATGAAATGCAAGATATGCAATCCTGCATACTCAGTGAATTAAAGATTCAAGGAGACTTTCTGCAACTTCCAATTCGTACTTAGGTGGCTGGTGTTAGCAAAATGTCACTGAATCCAAAGTGTGGGCAGGAAATTAGATGAATGAAAAGGAAAAAAGATGGAAAGCAAGCAAATGATAATGGCTGCTGAAACAGCTAGAAGCACTCACTTAAAAGCAAAAATAAATCCGGAGAGTTTCAAAATTTGCAGCCAAACCAAAAATCTCTCAAAACTGCTGTGTGATGAACAGACAGACTCTACACCTTGTTTTGCAGGAGCAGAGGCAATTCTGAGCAGTCATTTTATCATAAGTGGGATCCTTGCAGAGCTTTTATAGCTATTGATTTTTGGGGAGGTGTGAAAAAGCTACTTAATTTCCTGACAAAATACATTAGAAAATCATTTAATGCTAACATCTATAAGTTCTCAGAGGGGAAAAAACAGCCTATCTAAGGTCTGCAAGTTATATACTAGGACAAAGAGCTAAAAAATTACTAAACATTCTGGAAATGATATAAAGCCTCCCTCTTATAAAAAATCCATGTACCTCAATTATCTACTTTCCATACTTTCTCTTCAGTCCTTTGCACCTTTCACAGTCTGATTTAAATTTATACAGATTGATTTTAATATCAGGACACATGTTGACTAAATTATAAAGTCCCAGAAACCCAGGAGATCAGTCCTGAAATATTATAGATTTTATTCACATGGAGCTGTGTCTCCCATTCAGGTTCCAAGGGTGACTTTGCAGAGCTGATACATTATTTTGGCTTCTCAGTTCTTGTTGAGGTCCAACATGCCTGATTTTCATTAAGATGAGCTTTATAATGTGTAAATCAAATCTAAGATAATTTTTATTCATGTGATGAAGAAATCTTAGAACAGACTTCAGCTTCTGCAGGAATGTTCCTGGTACAGCTGCAGGTCAAGCCAAAGAAAGGGTGTCAAAGAAAGGGTGTTACAGTTTCACTGAAAAATTCACTTTGCCAATAAACGAACTGGATTTTAGCATAATTCCAGCAAAAAGGTTCCTGAGCTTCGCCATTTTTATCTTCATCCCCTAAAGAATGAAGAAATGACTCAGAAAGAAGCTGTCAGTTACTTTTAAAGTTTTGATAGCACATAAAATTACTTTTTATTTTATTTTTTTATTTTTTATTTTTTATAATGGCAGTATATGTATAAATATTTATTTGAAATATAGTCATAGCATATTTATGCATTTTATATTTACAGAAAATCATTATAGGTACAAGTACATACAAAATCATAGACTTGTAATTTTTTGTAAATGTAAATATGTAAATATCAGGGATAAGTGATTATTAAACTCCTGAAAACCAAGACTATTTTAAAAGACTGTATGCCAGAAGTTGTCATTAGAAATACACATTTTGCACGAACAGTATAGCAACAGTCCAGCAAAACCTGTGTGAAACTTTTAGTGCATAAATCTTCTCATACCCAGAGGCGGTAATAAGTTACATGTTTCTCTACATATACAGTTTAAAATTGTCAAACATATATTTCATGTACTGGAACCAGAAATAACATCTTCTTGGCTGACTTTTTTGGATGTATTTCATAATTAGGTGTAGAAGTCAAAGATACCACTTTCTACCCAAAGGACACGTAAACCCTTCAAGCATATCAGAACAGTAAATATCACTATATACCCTAAAATTTCACTACTGCAAGGTGGGTAACTGTTTTCCTTTGTTACCAATTCAACAAAAACTTGAAAAACAGTTTCCAGTTTTAAATTTTCTGGCTAGACAGCCCTGCTTGTCTCTCATGATGTACCTGAAAATTATACTCCTAGAAGACTAAACTGGACATTTCTAGCCTGTTCCACTCAGGTTTCTTATCTTGTCTTTCATTCATTCTGGTGTGTGAATAAAACTCAGTGCATTCTGGAGATGTAATACTGCCTCTTTATTTGAGGTTTAATAATTCCCAAAGCAACCAAATATATGTATGAAGAACTTATGCATGCAGGCTACTTTTTAAAACACCAGTTACTGTAGCTAAATCCTTACATTTGAGTGCACCATCACTGTCTGGACCAAAGTAAGTTGGCTGTTAGTCCATTGCTCACTCTTGAGAAGAGGGGACTGGACAGACATTCACCCCATTAACTCAGAGTGAACACCACCCACAGAGGAGACATCAGGCGAGAGTGGTGAAGCTTGAGCTGGGTTAGCATCAGAATCTGCACAAATGTGTCCTGCTCCCCACTGCCCTGAGCATTCTGCCCCCAGACTGCTGCAGGGATTAGCAGAGTTGGGGAAAGCATTTTCTTAATCAGCCAGATGAGGCAGCAGTGAGCTGGGATTATATCTCAAAAGCCCGCAGAACTTCGTGACTTTGATCACTAAATTAGTACTTTTCTGATTTAATTAATGTGAATGTAACTGTTTCAACAAACTTTTGCTCATAATCATAGTTACAAATAATACATGTATTTTGATCTTTTTTGAATACTAATTTTCCATTTTAAATGTGCCACAATTAAATCTATTTTCCTTAACACTTGAAAAAAAAGTACTTCAAGACTACAGCTGAGAGCTCTTTCACTATGATTTTCAGGCACAATTTAGGGTATAGAAGAACAAATAAAGCTGATAGAAAATTGCTTGCACCTTAAAATTTAGAATACATCAAAAATTCAGATTACAGTGAAAGCATATGTGCAATTTTTTTTTTTTTAAAATGCTTTTAATGTTTCCAAATTTCAAATCTATGTGTATTTTGGTGAACTTGAAAATAACACCATAGTGATATGGGGGCTATTGTAGTAATAAAAGTGGCACAGCAATTTTTATTTCCCAGTTTCTGATTGATATCTATGATTTAATAATTAAGCAACATGACCTCACTAATAACCTATTTACTTCTAATAGTAAACCAGATTGATTTACATTGGTTTTGTTGATGTAGGTTTTTTAATGTTTGAAAAATGTTAGAAGATAACATATTTTTAGTCAATTTAGTTTGAGCTCAGGAAATTGCCAGTAAAACAGAGAGGGCAAATCTCAATATGTTTAAAATACATTATTCCTGTACATTACAATATAAACACATTTATACACGTATTTTACGTCTCTCTATAATATACTACATCATTTACTACAAGTACAATTTCCAGTAAAAACAGAAAAAGGAACCAACAAGAAATGTTACAAATCAATTAGTCTGTGTTTTAGCACCTAGAACAGGAGGGGAGAAAGAAGGCTGAGTAATGTTTAATTTCCTCAGAGATATTTCTGAAGTATCTCTATTAGTATTGATAATTTATGATTATGAATGCCTTCACACTGTCAGTGACATGCTGTCTATGGGACATCTCAGTAGGCTCTAAAGAATCATAAACCAGCAGTTTTATTCATATATACATGAATATACTGAAGGCTTCTGGGACCAGTTGCCCATATTCACGCTGTTGTACTTGGAGGCACTGGAGCAGAACACACATGGACAGCAGTTTGCCCAGTAACCTGGTTCAAACATCTAGTGTTTGCTGAGGGACAGAGTGAAGGATGTTGGAGGACTAAAAACCTTTTTCCAGTTAAAATAGAAGACCCCCACAGCCTGTCTCTCAACCCTTCTTGTCAATAACCTCAGATTGTCTTATGTCTGCAAACTTCCCAGGTCAAACATTTAAAAATCTATTTAGATGCCTATTTTCCTTGTTTTTCCCCCTGACAGCAGCCTCAGGTAGTTTGCCTTGGTCGATGCCATGCCTGGAGTGCTGTGTTCAGTTCTGAGGTCTCCAGTTGAAGAAAGACAAAGAATACTGGAGAGGGTCCAGTGTAGTGCTATGAATTTGACTAGGGGTCTGGAGCAATTCACTGATGAGGAAAGACTGAGAGAGCTGGGGCTGTTTAACATGGAGAAAGAAAGACTGAGAAGGGATCTTATCAATGTCTATCAGTATCTGAAGGAAGAGTGTCAAGAGGATGGAGCCAGGTTCTTCCCAGTGGTGCCAAGCAGTAGGATGAGGGCAATAGGCAGAAACTGATGCACAGGAAGTTCCAAGAGAACATGGGGAAGAACTTTACTCTGAGGTTGACAGAGAACCCAGGGAACAGACTGCACAGGAGAGGTTATGGTATCTCTTTCTCTGGAAATAAAAACTGTCCTTGATGCGATCCTGTGCAGCCTGCTCTAGGTGAACCTGCTTTAGCAGGAGGGCTGGACTGGATGATCTCCAGAGGTGCCTTCAAACCCCAATGATTCTGTGATCAAGAAATTCTGTAACGGCCACTTAATCATCCTCTACCTTTTCTAGATTTTCCTCATTTTTTAATTAACTCTATTTTCCTCTCCATTTTTTATTTCATTGATCTCAATTCTGTTGCAGAAAACAGAAAAGAGGCTACAGCAACAACAACACTGAATCCAGAAACACATTGATAGACTCTTTTATCAAGAAAAAAAAGTACTCAGCAGGTAGATATGTTTTCTGAGGACCTCGTTGAAGTGCTATTTTTTTCATGTCTGGCCAAAAGTGACACTGTTTTGTGTACACCTTTTCAGTCTCCAGGTAAACTGTATCTACTTTTGTTAGCTTTTCAGGGATTCATAATTGCTCAAGTTATATGACTGAACAAGATTTGCATACCACTAGATTTGCAATTTTAATTATATCTATCCTGCATGTTTCACTGACATGCTGAAATACTGAATAAATTGGACCAGCTCAAGGAGCTGACATTTCTATCAGACATTCCCTCGTTGCTGTAGCATGCCCAAGTTCATTACGGCACATCACTTGCCTACTACCTGCAAATTCCCCATGTACTCAGCTCACATCCCTCTGTATATCAGGGTCGTTTATAACCCTCTCCAGCTACTCTTTGTTTCATGCCACCCATTTATTTCCTTTCCTTCAAAGATTTATTCCTGTGTGATCCCTTCCATTTTTTCTATTTTTTTTCCTACTGTAGGAAATAAATTATTCAGGGTGTCAACATACTTGAACTAGAACTGAGATGGAGGTAGTTATAATGAAATGCTAATAACTGCCAGGAAAATCATAGAGTTGTTCTCAGCTGCTAGGTCTGCCAGGCAGCTGCCAGAAGCACTATGTTTTTCTCCTACTCTTCTTCTCCTTTACTGATTTTTCACCAAAATAGGGCATTGTCCTTCAATTCTGAACTTTCAGAAAACATTCCAGCACTGATTGGATATGTCATTCAAAAGTAATAACATAATGAACAGATAAACAGAGGAATGCTTTTCTGTTGAAAAGCATTCAACTTTTGATGCAGGCTTAGGGTGTGCTTCAACATTACCTTATCAGTTGCCACACCCTTCGGTTTTGTCATTGCAACTCTGAGGGGAGGCTATGCTATAAATTAGATTGTTTGCATTAGCACTGATATGTCTCTGAGCTGGCTTGCAGTGCACACTCCTTAAGTGTCACCAGTAAAATTCACCACTCCCACCACTATAGCAGGACAGAAAGGTATAGCAGTTCTGCAAAGGAATTCTTCAAGAATGTTAGTCCTAGAGAAATTGTTTAGTCAGAAGCACAACTTTAATTAAAGACCACTGACGCTGTTAAAATTTTCCTGTCCCTCACCTGCCTGCTACCACCTCTTACCCACAGGTTAACATGCCACAGGTACTGAAGAATGGTTGAACATACACTCAGGTATGAGCTATGGGAGTGGTGACCACTGAAAGAAGAAAAGCAGACTAAGTGGCTTTGACTCTTTGTGAGGTGCAATACTGTCTTACGAGCGGTGATTAATGAGTGAAGATGGCATAGCAAGTGAGGCAATGGTGTATGTAAAATGAGGTTTGATTCATGGTTAACTCGGCATGTGTATACCAGAGGCAGAACAGACAGGATTTGGAGCCTCCGGACCTTGATTAGCTCAACCAGTTTTCAATACATATACTGCTATAGGGGCAGGCTCCTACCTGAGTACTTGCTGTTTGAGGTTCACATGCACTCTTTCAGACGTTGTACAGTGTCGTCTTTTCTGTTTTCAGCCATGTAACTACACTGCGGATTAAATTCATGGGATTTCAAATTTCCATGAGGAATATGTAACTCTAGAAGCATATCCCAAGCTTTCCTTTAAAACCCAAATCAGAGGCTTTTGTAAAAGGTTATTCATTATCTACATCAAAGCCATGCCCACAGGCACTGCTTACTGCTGAGAAAAATGAGCTCAGCTCCTTTCCAGATCACCCATAAGCCAACATGTCAGCCTTCAAGGATTCTATTAACTCACCTTTTCGGGGCATTCTCTGGGTGCCACAAGCAATCCCAAAAGGACTCGGAGATGCTGGAGATGGCTTTTCTCTATGATCTAGGGAAGGGAGAAGCACTCTGGGTATGCAGAACATCAAAGGCATTCCTGGGTGTCAGGCACTCCTCTCACATCTGAAATGGTGAAATTGAGAACCTAAGCAGAACCTTGTTCTAATCCAAGCCAGAAAATGAGCACCTTTATGAAGCGGAGTATGAGTGTTTGCCACCAGTGGGGTTTGTGCACCCCAGCCATTTGTCACTTATAACAACATGAATCAAACCTTGGAGCCGGGGCTGGATGAGGCAGTGGCACATCTCAGGCATTCACAGTGCACCAGGCCAAAGCCCACCATGCCCAAGCTCCCCATGTTGGGTGAGAAATACGGGCAAGGAGATCTGCTCATTTTTAACGCCTTCATTTAGGTCAGCTCTTAGGTGGGGGGCTCGAGGGGTCGCACACCCCACTGCTCCTCCCACTGGGCAACGCTGAGGAGAAGGTGCACAGCTTAGTCTCTCGGCAGAGATGGGGCCTCCATCCTTGTGAGAGTCCTCAGGAAAACCCTGCTGGCTCGTGGTCTAGGGCTGTCATTTACACTGAGTGCCATCGAAGTCAAGCGGACAGGATGGAACCTCCACTTGTTGGTATATAATTTTCTGTGGCCATGCCGGGCTGGAGTTACAGTTTTTATTCTCTAATCGTATTCTGGTTTGTTGTTTTGAGGGTCCTAATTGCACCAGAGGCCCTTCATTTGCATATAATTCGTGTCCAAGTTCTTCTGGGAGCAGCGGGGGTGGTTTCCCGACCAAAAGGGACACGGGTACAGAGTGACAAGGGACACAGATACAGGATAACAGATACAGGATTGGAGCTTCACAA
Organism: Sitta carolinensis; assembly: GCA_032173965.1. Lineage (NCBI taxonomy): Eukaryota > Metazoa > Chordata > Aves > Passeriformes > Sittidae > Sitta > Sitta carolinensis. The sequence goes on from CM063284.1 coordinate 131,758,943, forward strand.
GGGATCTTAACATGCAACAACAACAAAAGGCAAATCTAGAACTTTAACATTCAACATTTAACAATAACTTAACATATTAAGAGCTTGTGTTCTTGGGATCTTATTCCTTAGACTGGGGACTCACACACACCAGGGTGGGACTGGGCCACTCCGCCCTGGGAAGAGACTGTCGAGTGCTGGGCGCCGTTCCGGGCCCCTCAATTCAGGAAGGACATTGAGGTGCCGGAGAGAGTCCAGAGAACGGCAATGGAGCTGCTGAAGGGTCTGGAGGACAAGTCCTGTGAGGAGCAGCTGAGGGAGAGCTAAGTGAGGAGCAGCTAAGCTCCAGGTTTACCCTGGAGAAAAGGACGCTCCGGGACGACCTTATCGCCCCCTGCAACTGCCTGAAAGGAGGCTGCGGCCGGATGGGAATTGACACCTCCTCCCAGAAAAAAAGGGAGCGAACATGAGGCTATAGACTCAAGCTATGACACAGGATGTTCAGGTTGGACGTTAGGAGGAATGTCTTCACATAAAGGGTGATTAGACACTGGCATGGGCTTCCCACGGAGGCGGTGGAGTCATGGTCCCGGGAGGTGTTTAGGCAAGACTGCGCGTGGCACTCGGTGCCACGGTACAGGCGACACGGCGCTGTTCGGCCGCAGCACCGCCTCCTTCCGCCCCTGCCACCGTCACTCCGCCCGCGCTCGCGCCGCCTCACGGGTCCGCTGGGGAAACCCCGCCCGGCCCCCGCAGGGCACGTGACCTCCACCGCCCTCAGAGCCCCGGCCTGGCCCCGCCCCGCGCTCGCGCCAAGCACTTCCGGCCGAGGGCGGGCGGAGGAGCGCGCGTGCGCCGGGGAACCCGGAAGCGCCCGAGCGGTGTCGCCGGGGCGGGAGGCGCTGCCGGCGGCGCTGCGTGCGCGGCGCTCCCGCGGCCCGGCCGGCCCGCGGTGGGCGCGCAGCCTCGGGGCGCTGCGCGGGGGCAGGTAAAGGGGCCCTGAGGGGGCGTGGGCCCGCGGGAGGGACGTGCGAGGATGTGTCCCGAAGGTACGGGCGCGGGGTTCCCGGGTCTGTGAAGGCGTCCGGGTGAAGCCGCGGCGGTGACGGGACGGGGAAGGGTCTCCTCAGGACGGCGGGGGTTTGGGAAAGGATGTGGGGAGGGTTGGGAGTGATGGCAGAGCTTAACGTAACAGCAGCTCGGTTTATGAAAGATGTTGGTTTCTTGGAGTTCAGGCTGGCACGAAACTGACGGGGTTGCCTTGTACACGGTGCTGAGACCGGTGAGGTGCATCTCGGGCGATATTTTGGGGTGGACTCTTATCAATTAGGAGTTACCATGTTTTGATGCTCTCAAAGTTTATACTTTTGATGACTCTAAAATAGTTTTCCTGTCACTTAAATGCTATGTGAAGGCGTGCTGGACAGCTTTTCTGTTTCTTCATTTGTTTAGTTGGCTTTTGTTTTTAACAAGCTAGTTACTAGTTCATATATATATACACACACATATATACAGATATGTGTGTGTGGTGAGTATACATATATATATATATATATATATATATATATATATATATATATATGTAACCTGAAAATTTGTAAATGTAAATATATGTGCTTGCATCTTTCTATACATTTTGTCTTTATATGTAACTATATGAACCTCTGACTATAAATGATGTTTAGAATTATTTTCATACATTCAAACAATGGGAGTGTTGCATTATTGAAAATTAGACTGAAGATATATAACTAACATCTCAGTTTCTTGTCCTCTTTTCCTAGTGCTTGACCTGTAATACAGAGATCTTTCAGAATGCTGGAGTCCTATGTAACTCCTATTTTGATGAGTTATGTGAATCGCTACATAAAGAACTTGAAGCCTTCAGATCTGCAGTTGTCACTCTGGGGAGGAGATGTTGTGCTTAGTAAACTTGAATTAAAGTTGGATGTACTTGAACAGGTATGTTATGTCTATAGCAATTACGGTCTGTGTCTTTGATTTAAAAGAAGTTAGCTGAATTATTTTAGATTGGTCTGCACAGCTAAGTAATAATATAGTGCTTGCTGGTTTTTTTCTTATGCAAGTATTTTTCTCCCCTGTGTTTAGTTATTCTTGCTTTAAATTCATGCCATTTGTTTGGCAATGAATGGTAATTCTTTACACATCCTGTAAATTATGGAGTGGGAAGAAAGGCTTTTATGGTTATGTTTCTTCTTTCATTAACTATTGAACATTAATTGAATCTCTTTTGCAGTCATATTTACTAGTTATATATCATAACTAAGTTCAAAGGTCACAAAGTAAAGTGGGATCTCTTTTTAATTATGCATACTAAACCCATCTGTGCTCTTTGTATTGTTTTGCAACTTCAGATTCATCGTTCCAGTTGTATCTAAACTTAAAGAGTAGTTGAAGAATAGATTTGATCATCTGGTTTCTGTGGATTAAATCAAAGACTTAGTAAAACTTAGTCTTAAAACAACAAGCTTGACCAAGTAAAACACCAGATACAGAATTTGGAGCCTGCTCTCAATATGCAGTGGTAAAGCCTTAGCACAGGGATGGTTTCCTTTTATGTTTATCTGAGTTGACAGCTTAAGTGTGTGACACTGATAAAGCTTCTTTCTGTTGTGCATGGAGTAGCAGGGCTTAGCTGGAGTCCTGTGGCCAAATGTAGTTCAACCAAGTGAAGGAGAGAAATGCAGTGAAATTTCAACAATATGTCCTTTGAAAGAAGAATAATAGATACAGGGAATATGTTTATAATATTGACTAAAATAAGGTGAGACAAGGTAGGGCAAGAATTATTTGGATCTGACAAGAAGCACTTAAATACATTGTATGTTGGGAGACTTAGGTTAGAAATAACTGGAAATCTCATTTATGTGTGGGATTATGAGGCATTGGAATAGGCTGGGGTGACTGCGTGTCTCTATCAGGAACACCTTTTAAAATGTGAAAAAATTGCATACGGTTAATTAAAAATCTCTGATCCTGTTCTGGAAGAAGAGACCGTCTTACAAGAGATCTTATTCTGTTTTCTGTGCTTTTTAAAGAATTTTACTTGCCTTCAAGTGTTTTGTAGCCTCTGTATTTTTTCTCAGGTCTATTAATTGGTACATCTTGTCCATACAACTGATGTTCTGTAGGATGTGTTCCCCTGTGAGCCTTTTTAAATGTATATATACAAAGAAGGGTTGATTAGAAAGGAGTTCCCAGGTCATCTAGTCCAACCTCCTGTTCTGAGCAGGGCTGTTGCCAGCATTATGTCAGACCAGCTTGTGTTTTACTTCAGGTGGGTCTTGAAATCTGTCTTGTGAGAAGGTCCTCTGGGTAAGCTGTTTCATTGCTCTGGTGTGTGGAGAGGAAGTTTGTCCTAATAACAGATGTTGACTTGAGATGGATATATTAAGCTTGCTATGTTACCTGATGTTATAAGAGTTTTGCTGCTGTCATTAGTGCTGTGCCCTTTCCAGTAGCTGCAGTTTGCTGGTAGATGTTCCCTTGCTTCATCTTTGTCTACCTGCGAACTGGCTTCCTAAATATCCAGCTCAACCTGATAAGTGTCATGGCTCTGATGGCAAATATTGCCATATATGTACCCTTGCTCATTTGAGTGGGAATGTGAATATGTGATGGATGCAAAATTTTGCTCAGATTCATTGTTTTTACATTATTTGGCTGGGTGTTTGTAAAATCTAGTTACCTGTATTCGGCTCTCATTATTCTTTGGAGCTTGTCTGGACTGGACCCACAGACCATGGTGTTTTTTTTTTTTTTTTTTTTTTTTGGGGGGGGGGCTGGGGAGGGGATGCTGTTTATTTCTGCTCAGCAAAACCCTTTGAGTAAGCAGTATGTGGTGATGCAAAGTCCCCAAGCCCTTGCAGCCGGCAGGAGCTCCCTTGAAAAGCTGGTCTCTAAAAATTACCAGTATATATCGTTTTCGTTGGGTTCTCTCCCTGGATGGATTCATGATAACCAAAGTCAGTCCCCTGAACTGCTCTGCTCTTGTAACACTGCTCTGTCCTGGGTTGCCATCTCCAGCCTGGTTCCTTGCTCCTTATCTAACATGAACACAGCTTTAATTTTGTGCTTCAGGTTCTTACATACAAATCCTGGATGTATCTGTCTAGAGCCTTAAACATTTTCAGAGAATGCCATCTTCTGTGGAATTATACATAGCTTTTTGGGAATGTTAGCATAGGTGCCAATCTACCTTCATGAAGCACTTTATAACAGATTTGGGAACATGTGCTTCTTGCTCCATGCACTTTAGGTGATGTTAGTGTTCCCGTGTCATGTTGTGCTGTTATGAGCCACCAAACAGAATCCCAAAGGACAGATGAGAATAAAGCATAAACTGCTGTTTGTCTTATGGAAGATTTTAATTTATTTTTGTGACCAAATTGGAATCAATACCACTTGAAATCAGATGAAATACGGTTGTTGACAGGAAATTTACCAAATGTGAAGAGAATGATACCGTACCTGAAAATACTTGGGATGTTTTTTACATACGTTTATGTAAGTTTTATGCTCTCATTAAACTAAGCTGAATGTCATTGTAGTAATTCTTAGGGTCTGTCCTTCTCTCTGTCCCCCTTTTTTTGAACAAACCAGTTCTGTAGTGAAGTCAAGTATTAATTTGTACTTGGCTTGAATCTTCTAGGTGCAGCGTAGCTTTTGTGTATAATTTTATATATATTATTGTGTATAATTGCGTACAATTATACACAAAAAATGATACGCTCTGATTAGCCAATTGATTTTATAATAATTATCTTTAGTTGAAGATTAAGTCTAATAAAACTTAGATATTTTTGCCTATCCTGAATGATTTAATTACTAGAAGACTAAACATTCCAAGAAATTTTCTGTCTGTATATAATATGCCCATTGTACAAAAACTATTTCAAGAAAGTAATTTGTAATAAAATTTTGAAACTAATAATTTAAATATTATTGTTTGGAAAAGTGTTTTAAACACTTTAGTCAAGTTTTGTGCCAAGTCCCCATAGTATCAGAGGTAACAGAACTACCTCTGAACTTGGTAATCAGCTCGTGTGTAGTATATCTGTTGACACAGTGGTGCCAAAAAGATAACATACATTGTGATTTCTTCTTGCTGCTTGTGTATATTCTCGTAATTAGTTTTTAGCTGTTTTGCAAATGCAGAAGGGAAAGATGAAGTAGTCTTTGGACGACAAAGGATACCTTGATCTAAAGATTATTGAATTTTATTATAGTGAGTATCTTTGGTAGCCAAAAGAATTTGTATAGAAAGAAACATGAGAAAGTCTAATGTACTTAAAAGAATTTTAAGGAAATGGGAGCAATGAATTATCCTTATTTTAAGTCTCTTGTTACATGCCACTGGTTACTTATAAAATACAGCCTTGACTGTGGAAAAAAAAATATTTGCGGTAACACTGATGCAGTGAATGAAATAAACAGGACAGGAGACTTTGCTCCTTTTTAATACCTTTATTTAGGGATCAGCTCAGGTTGGGGGCTGAAGGGTCGCGCTCACGCCGCCGTTGTTCCCAGGGGTGACTCAGAGGAGAAGGCATGCAGCTTTGTCCACTGCAGGGATGCGGGAAGAGCCGGGCTTCCGTCCTTGCAGGAGTTCCAAGGCAGGCACCTCTCGATTTGAGGTCGGGGATCCTCCTTCTAGCCAATGTTTAGGGTGAGGAGCCAAAAAGGTCCAGGAGGACAACTATACCTCCCGACCCATAGATGTTATTTAAATCCTTTTATTTCGTGGCGGCTCGTAGTTCTAGGGGTTTTCTTAGTTGGTTCGTGCAAAGTTTCATCTCGTTTGCATACAAGCTCCGGTGCCACCCTCCTCCTCATGGCCCCAGGCACTATTCCTAGGATGATGGGGCTGTAGAGGCGGCTCTCGGCCAGCTCGAAAAACAATAGAATCCTTAACAGGTTTAAAACTTTAAGTTAACGTAATTACAACTTGAACTAAACGTTATTTTGTCTAGCATATCAACTTTTTAACTTTTGAACCAAGTTATTTTGGGGATTTATTCCCAACAGTGAACAAGCCTATCACCCCAACTTTTAGAATAGTCTTATGTTTTAGAGCAAAGGGAGATTTTAGGTAAAGGAATTATGCTCATCTAGTCTGCAGTCTTACATGTTAGTTGTTTATGAGTCAAGCCCAGAAATTTGATTTTAGTCATATATATTTTTGTGAAGAATTTATGACTAAATGGAAAATCTAAAATGCGAAGTCTCATCAGTCATGGGTATAGAGGAAATATGAAGAATTTCAGGCAGTACTTAATGAAAGGAGAAAGATTGTGTAAGAAACAGGGAGGAATAAAAATGTTCTTTGTTATGTTGTCTTATGAACAAGTTACTTAATTTTCACACATTTGTATTGTCTACGGAATAGTACAACAAAGAGTTCTCTACATTGCTTTATTCTAATTGCCCTAGCAGTAACCAGGACAATGGTTTCCTTAGTGCTAGATAACATTTGTATCTAAATTTCCTCTGAAAAAGAGCTATCTTCTAAATATGTTGTGCTTTTGCTTTTATCACCTTTGTTTTGAAATAAACCCTACTTCTGTTTTTTTTCAGTATCTTGCAGTTAACTAGACAAAAGTGAGAATGTGTTAAATCCATCCAGCAAATAGTGGAAAGACAGCTATTCTGGAATGTCTTTTGAAGTAAAGACATTGTGGTATTGATGAGTGACAAAAACTTATGCATCTACAAGTCCAGAATGGGAATTTATTTCTGTTATTCTTAACAGTGATAGTTTGCTGCCTTGATCTCTGAAAGCATTATCTCTTGTAATGTAATGTTGCAATGTATTTTTAGATTGCATGTTTTTTTATAATTTATTTCTGTTCCACACTTCATGTGTGTCCCCAGTTCCCCCTCCCCCCCAAAAAAAAAAAAGCTCTGGGACAAAAGACACTACTAAATTTATATGATTAATAACATAGCAAGATCTGTAGCTAAACTGCCCAATATTTACTTTTCAGTGTCTTAATTAAACTGTCTGGATGAAACCTTTGTGTAGCTTGTGCACCTAGGGCTTAATTTTTGGAGAGGCTTTTGGCTAAAATCCTGAAGTGTAGTACTGAACGAGATGAAGAAAAAACACTTTGTGAAAACAAATTAACAATTTTCTTTGAACTTTTAATGAGGAAGTCTGAAACTGTCATCTCTTAGAATGGGGACTTGAAATTAGATGTGACTTTGTGTAAGCATGGCTGAAGAAGGAGTCAAGACTTTTTTTTTTTTTTTAGTATGAAATGGGTGTGGTTTTTTTAAGCTTCATTAATCAGTACTCATTAAGGCCCAAAATCTAATTTGCAAACTGAAAGCTGTACTTGGCAAAAACATAGAGCTATAATTTTGTGTAGTTTCCTCCTCTGAATTTTGTCAGCAGTGAATATACAATACTTCAGCTCCGGGATACAGGATAAAGTTTTCCATAGTGCAAGTAGAAAGGTTTAGGAGGTATCAGTTGCAGGATGGGGTAAAGTGTTCCCTGAAATTGTCCTCTTAGCAGCTGTTGTTGCTGTGATGGTGTAGGTATTGGTAAGAATAGTTGACTTGCCTCTAGTCATGTTGAAGACTCTCTCAAGATGCAAACCTGAGATAGGTGTAAATGATGGTTATTTCAACTCTGAACTTAGAAGATGGTAACTACTTAAGAAAATAAAACTTTTTAGGGACCTTTCAAACCATATCACTAAGATTTGATTATATATTAATTATTCATGAATTTATCAGTGAGAAATGTATTTATTTCGAAAAATTACATTAGCTAGCTTCACAGAAATATTGTATAGGCATACTTTAAGATTTTATAATACATATCAAGTAGTAAATGCAAAATGCCCTTGTCCCCAAATTTTATTCATATAGAAATTCTGTACAGCAGGAATAGGTCTAAGATTAAGCAGTGCAGGAAAAGAGGCTTTTTGGATCCACTGGTAGATGTTTGTCTGAAATTCCCTAGAAACTTGCCTGCTTGATTTCTGAGTTTCATGGACCTTCTCTATGTAACATCTATTAATTCATGGGAATTCTGAGTTGAATGAGATATATGTACCTAAACTGAGCCAAGGGGCAAAGGTGCTTAAGCACTGGCTTGCCAGGATAATTCTGGTGTTCTGAACAAAGGTGTGTGTTCCTGAGTTTACCAAAATACAGTTAAGAATCTGTGTGTGCTGGTCAGCAGCAGGCTCAGGAGGAGTCAGCAGTGCACCCAGGCAGCCCAGAGGAAAAACCCCTTCCTGGGGTGCATCAAGCTCAGCATCACCAGCCGGTCACAGCGGTGACTGTCCCCCTGTACAGCCTTGGTGCTGCCTCACCCTGAGCCCTGTGTGCTGCTCTGGGCCCCACAGCTGAGGAGGGAGGGTAAAGGGTGAGAATGTGCCCAGAGGAGGGCAACAAAGGTGGTGAAAGGGCTCGAAGGACTGTCCTCTGTAGAGCAGCTGAGAACATCGGGCTTGTCCAGTCTGTAATAAAGGAGGTGACCTCACAGCTCTCTACAGCTTCCTGAGGAGGGGGCATGGAGAGTGAGATGCTGAGCTCTTCCCCCTGGTATTCAGGGATGGGACATGTGGGAATGGTTCAGAGCTGTACCACAGGAGGCTTAGACTGGACATTAGGAAGCATTTCTTTACTGAGGGTGGGCAGACACTGCAACAGGCTTCTTACAGGAGGTGGATGGATGCCTCAAGACTGTCAGTGTGTGAGAGGCATTTGGAGAACAGCATATTTTGACTTCTGGTCAACCCTGAATTGGACAGGCAGTTGGACTAGATGGTTATTGTAGGTTGGCCAGAACTGCTTCCCTGCATCTAGGAGACTTAGATTCACTTCTTTCTCAACCTGAGAACATACTGCACCTGTAGTTCCCAGCATCTAAGGTGGTGATGAAAACACCAGGCTATAAGCAACTTGAATATAGGTGTGTTGTTTTTTCTCTGTTAAAATTTTAAAGATCGTTAGTAAAAAATATCCGAATACAAGATTAGAAAGGTGAAAAGATGAAGCATCTCTGAAACCTGAGCATTAGAATACTTAGTATCTAGAATGCTGACATAAAATTCTAACATATAAAATATAGCTTCTTTATTTTACAGTAAAGAATTGTTTTCATTATTCCAAATATTGATTGCTAGTCCTGGTACCCACTCTCTAGCCTGACCCTTCTGTTGGCTAAGTGTTGAACTCATATTTTGCAGAACACCTGAAGCTACTGGGAGATTGCAACACTTTATACACTTTGTATTGTATGTACACCCGTTTACTTGGGTACTTTTAATCTAAACTTCGGTGCCTTATTTCCTTCTGAATTGCTGGAAGCAGCAGCTGGTTTGCTGAGGCTGTCCTGTGGAGTTGTGATCTGTGCTGAATGGAGTGCCCAGGCATTTGTTAGAAGCTCTGGACTGACTTGCACAAGTTTTTAAATGAGTGAGATATTTATGTTAGAGCTTGCTGTGCAGGTGTCCGGTTTTGCCAATGAAAAATTTAATAACTTCGTATTTTCTAAGCAGTTTGATGTGAGAGGGGCAACAGTGGGCCAGTCTTAAGAGAACGGATCTCTTAAGCACTAAAATATTTTTAAAGAAATTGCCTTGCTCTGGCAGTGTCAATGTTTAATTCCAAATTTGTGCTGTTCACAATAATACTGGTTGCATATCAGTTTAAGTATTTACTTTCACCCTGTTTGGTTTTACTTGTACCTGGAATAGGGAAACATTTTGAAGTAGCTTCATGTGAGAGAGAGATGGTTTTAAACTTTTAATCTTTTATTATCAAGGACATGGTAATCCAAATATCTCCTTTGAACAGACTAATTGTGACATAATCGTCTGAGTGATTGTAAAGGCAAATGCCAAGTCCTGTGGCACACTGCTGATGAAGGAAGGGAGAATAATTTTTGATTTGTTTTGTGATAGAACATTACTATTTTGAGTTACAAATGTGTCTGGAATTTTGATATGTTTTGGTAGTTAATTCTGCTTTCTTTGTTGTTGTTAGGAGTTGAAACTGCCATTTACTTTTTTAAGCGGGCATATTCATGAACTTCGGATTCATGTGCCATGGACGAAATTGGGATCAGAACCAGTTGTCATCACTATCAATACAATGGAATGCATCTTGAAGTTAAAGGATGGGGCTCAGGTAAGAAATGTGATGAATGCTTTTCCAACATTGTGAAGTTCATGAGAATAAGAGCTTCTATAGGTCACTTTCCTGAGAGTCTTCTGAAGAATCTGGCATGTGAAGTTGGGATCCCTTTTATTTTCTGAGAAGCTAATATTTTTCTTCTTGCCATGGCTAATATCTTCCTTTATGCTTATTTTAAAACTCTTTATTAGCTGTGGATGTGTTCTTGCAGATGTGAAAGCAAGTTAATACTGCTCTCTCAGATTTCTCCTATGACTAGAGAAGAAATGGATTTCAAGAGCAATAGAGCATCCTGTGTGCTTCCATCTTCCATCTCCCAAAAAGCAGTGCTGGTTGCTTCAGTCAGCTGTATGTGACACAGCTCAGCACTGGGCATTTTTCCAAAGTTGTGTTGTGGTTATTGAAGGAATGCTTCGAAGATCCTCAAGTCTAAGTAATTTTTACCTTTAGAAATAATACTGCTTGCTTGAGTGTACTTGGAAGACTTCTTGTATATAAGGGTCTTCAGGGATTTTTTTTTTTTTTAGTTGCTCAGAATAACTTGCGCATTAGGCTGTTTTCATAGGCTCAGGTAAGGTTTCCTTCTGACAAAATGAAGCTGAAGTATGCACTGCCTCAATTTTTGTCATTTGTCTAACTTAGTTAACCACAAATACTTGGTTATGGTAACGTTTTTTTTTTTTAATCAGTATGGTGCTTTAATTCTAGACAGCCTTACAAGTTTGTTTTGCTTGTTGGTTTCTTTTAAAGCCTTGTTCACATTTTGATTTCAACAGTGCTTCACTTATATAAAGGATCATGCAAACAAAAATTCCAGTTTTTGAAAAATTCAAGTGTTTGGTAGGGTGCTTGATGAGCTGTTAACACTTAACATCAGTAACTAGATCCAAGGCAGCAAGAACACTGGAAAACACTTCCCTTTTGTTTGATATTTCTTGATATATTCTTTTACAGTCACAGAGCTAAGTGGCTTTTTTGCTGAAGTAGAAATCTCTAGTCCTAGCCTCCCTCAGAGGACATGCTTGCATTCTGTAGTTACACTTAATCTGTGTGCATATGTGGATGTGCATATATATACACACACACCACCAGCCAAATATTAAGTAGTTTTCCAATGTTAAGGTAAGCTTTTGAGACCAGATGTTCCATGAGAAGTGTGTTTTTGGAAGCAGCAAATTGCAACTAATTAGGAGTTGCAGAAAAAGATTTGTAGCCCATGACTTTTGTGCAAACCAGAACTAATATTTGATATTGGACCTTGCAGATGGCTACTGCTGAAATGATCAGATTTCCTGCTTGCATGCTATTTGAAACTTACATTTTGTGGTGCATACATCAAAAGGTCAAGTGTCATGAATGTAAAGCACTCTCAAAACAAGTATTTGTTACAGATGTTTAAGATTGAGAATCAAGAAAAGAGTTTTGAAAATTGCAACTGACATTTGAACAAATTATTCATTGGTATGTAAGTTCAGGAGGGTAAAATTTGGGTCTGTGCCATAGAAGGATTATCTTTGAGTAACAAGAATGTACATGAAAACATTTTTATCCTGTTTTCTGAGGATATGGTTTAAAAAGTTGACAGGTTGAATTTCATCTTTTGAATGTGTTTGATGCAATTTGAAAATGTTCAAAGTATGGCAGTGTAGTTGCCTAAAACCAATTGTCATAAAAATTCTTCTAATCAGTGAATAAAAAATATGAATGAAATATTTCTGTGGTAAATGGCAGTAAAATGAACTTTCAGCGAGTTGAGCTCCAGTTGAAACTGTTCTGCCAAGAACTTCCATGTCAGCGAAGAGCATAATTAGCAAGAAAGCTTAGTTTAGTTCTCAAACTGATTGGCTTGACCCTTCCTTCCCTCGAGTCAGATCTCTAATGAGCACAGGCATAATTTCACCTGAGTAAAAAATAAAGTTTTTGACCTCAACTTAGTGAGTTGTGTTTTTTTTGGCAAGGTGTTATTTCGGACGATGTTTCTGTTGAAGATCTGTGAAGATTAAATATATGGCATTGTTTGAAGCTATTGTTCAGTGGACCCTACAGATTTTGTAAAAAGGAAGAGAGGGATTTGCTCATGTTTTGAAGAGTATCCATTCCCTGGGGTGCTTCTGTATATATGTTTTGCTGTGATGCTGTGTCATTGTTAGTTGAGCTTTAGCATTAGTTTAGTTAGGTTTTTTTTTGTTATTTATGCTTATTGCAGCATCTCCTCAGCTAAGTTTGGATTAGATAGTAACGGCTCAACTTCTAGTTTTATTGCAAAAATTCTTTTTCTGAGCAGGACTGTTGTATAAGTGGTAAGTTCACTTAATGATGTACAAAATCGAGAATTCTGTAGAATTAGTGATATTTACATTTTGAAGGTCTTTGCTTTTCCCATTTTACTTCTGTGTTTTCTTTCTTTTTCTCCTTTTCTGCATCCAATACTACTACTTCTAAAAACCCAAATGTTAAATGTGGATACTTTACAAGAAAATGAAACTAAAGTGTATCATCTTTGCAGTGAATACAAGGGTATTCTATTGAACATACTTTGTATGTGCACTTTGGTTATGACTTCGGTGAGTGTCAGTACTTGAAATAGAATTTGGCTGTGAGGTGTTTCACATTGCTTTTTGATGTCTGTCAGCCTAATGCAACTGTGCCTGGCTTTATTTTTTTTTTACTCTTGAACTAATTTTCTGCAGCACTGAGTTTTAAGTGTAAGCATTTATAATGTTCTCAGATATGTTGCTGTGATTTTTAAATCTGTTCTTAAACACTTCAGTGTGATTCTGAAGTTTGCTTAACTTGTATTTGTTATCTGGTAATTGATTGTCCTGATGCAGTTTTCCATGAGTGTTAAATTTTGTTTGAGAAAGTGGTTCAAGTTCCAGTATTTTATATTCTTCTATCTCTGTACATTAAATCTCTGGGCTTCATATAGAATTGAAAGCACTTTTTAAAATCTTTGTTGACTGCTGTTTATCCTGCAAGAGGTTTTCTCCTTTTGTCCTGTTGGACTGTTCTTAACTCTTCTCTCTTCTACACAAGTTTGGGTTTTTTCCTGTTTTTTTTTTTTTTTTTTTTTTTTTTTAATATATTTGAAATTCTTTACTCTTTTCTCTTCCCCTCTCAGTGCTAAGGTATCTCCATGCCCAAAACAGAGGCTTTAAATTCAGGTAGTGCAAATTGGGAAGGGCAAGCCTGTGTCTGTTTTCTTCACCTTCCTGTCATTATAACTAATCACAAAACTATTCTTCATGTTCAGCCTTGAATTCTGTGTGTTTTTGTCTGGGAATTGATGCAAATGAGGAATTCAAGGAGAAATGTGTTATTTGTATTACTGCTTCACATCTGAGTCCTTGCCTTTAAGCAGAACCCAGTGCACCAGAAATATGCTGATGTATATGAAGGCTCTCTATACTCTAAGGATAATTCCCCAGTGGAATTGGGGAAGACTGTTGGTTTGAAGCACATGGAGGGCTCAGGGAAACCAACCAGCATACAGGCAGTTGAGCACTGCTCCTTTCATGAGGCATTACAAAGAAAGTTGTGAAGGAATATAATAAGTTTGTGGAGGCAGTGGAGAACAGTCCACCAACATGACTGCCAGAATACCTGACACATTCCTACCTGACGACTGGTAGAGACTGCCACCAAAGAATGCTGGAAGCAGAAATTGGTCTTGACCAGGAAATGATTGAGATGGGAGATAAGGTGTGTTGACAGATTATGAAGGACTTTGAAGGTGAACACAGAAGGCTTGTTTGATGAAGGTATAGTTATTGCTTTGGTGGTAATGCTGGCTCCAGATCTCAAACAGTGCTTTAGTGTTTTTTCCTCATCTGGGTTGTAGTATTTCAGTTGAATGTGGCTGTATGGACAAGCAGTACTGTTTTTTTCCATTTGAGTCTCTAAGTTTGTTATTCAGAAATATGGTAAGACTTGAAGTCGGAAGACTTAATGAACAGTCTTTAGTGGCTCACCTTTATGCTTTTTATTTGCTCATGTGGAAGCTCAAGGTCTTTATTTTTTAAAATAAATTTCATTTAGTGCTTGCTTTCGTAGTAGTATATTTAGTTCAGTACATCTAATACTGAGTTTTAGCTAAATTTAAGGAGAAGATTATATTGAGAATTGCTCTATAGGAGGTAAACTATATTATCAGTTAGTGTTGACTAATAACAAGGATGAATATAAAGTTCTTATTAAGCAGCCAGTTCATGATGCTTTTTTTTGTTTTAATAGAGCAATATAAGAAAAAAGAGGATTTTATATTTGTGTGTTCATGTATACAAATCAGTGTAAGTATGAGTAACAAGAAAAAATTTCCATATTATTTTGAATTAAAACAAATTGTTTTGTGTAAATCAGGCTGTAATTTTACTGTTTTCCAAAGGTTCATGAGGGTTTGGCAGAGGCTTTTGTTGAGTTTTGTGCCATTTTCTGTCGTGAACTTTTGTCTGGAGAGTTCTTATGTTTTCTGTGAATTGCTTTATGTGAACTAAAGTGTTTTAGGTAGGAGGTTATCTTTTGAGGGTATTATCCTTTAAGGGACAAATGTTATACTCCACAAATGTCTTGCAAAAGCATTTAATAAACTTACTTTTTCAATGGAGGAAGTAGTAAAGGGAGGCTGTAACAGGTGCTAGAAAAGGCTTTGCAGCATTGGTTCAGACACTTTGTTGTCTTTCTCCAGTGATTTCAAATGAGAGGCTGAGGAGGAGATGAGCAGCTTTGTTTAAAGCTGATAAATACTCACATGTACTAGCTGGGCATGCAGGAGTGACTGTATAATTTAACTATTTTTGTTCCTACTAACCACTTTAATAGGCTTTAAAAGCAAAGCATTTGGCACTTTAGATTGCAGTAATTCTGCTTAAGAAAGAAGAAATTGCCTTTGTGAATTTGTTCAAAGGCTTCTGTTGGCATATTTTTTAATACTCTAGCTGAAGGAGTCACTACCCTTGCGTTGCCTCTGTCTGAATACCTGTCTTGTTTACCTGAATGCCTATTAATGTGTTCTTAATTCTGAACAGTTTTCATGTGGATTTGCTGGTGTATTTCTATTTGAGTCCTTTTCAGTGCTAAGTAATAGTGATTTCAAGTGTCTGAACTAATTACTGTGAAAGGTATGAGAGATCCTGCTTGATTCCTTCTGTCCTTACTCCTGGCTCCTAGGACATCTCTTAGTGTTGGTGTGCTGCCTACAGGCAAAGATAGTGCAGCACTTCTGACCTAATCCTATTGCTTACTCTGGGGGAATGAACCTTGCTTTTAGGTGTGAGCCTTGCTTTTAGGTGTTTCTGGTAATGAACAAGACTTGTGTAGTAAACACTTCTGCTTTCTGGCCTGTGCAATCCTGGGTGACAACTTTGACAGCTGCGCTGTACCTAACTCCTGACACCCACAGGGACAAGGCATAGTAAGTGTCCCAGTACCTTGAGAACACATGTGACTTTATGGAGAAGAAACTGACTGGGAACGCGCTTTTCTGTGCAAATAGTGGGTGACCAAGCAAGAGAGGGGATGTATGACTGCTCAGGTACAGTGCTCAGTGTCAGGCATATTTACTGTGATAGCAGGTTCATGGACAGAAAAGATAGTTGTAATACTAATAGTTGTGACTGTATTCTTGCTAAGAGCTCAGATTTTGAATGCAGTTCTTGTCAAGAAAATCTTTTGATGATGTCAATACATGATGATCTTAAAGGCCCTTCCCAACCAAAATGATTCTGTGATTCTAAAATCACATTGGTCGTTACTACAACAGGTATTAAGACTGTATAACATGAATGATTTTTCAATAGCTTTTTTTGTTCAAATGAATTCACTTTGCATGTTGTAAAGAGAGAGCAAGGTGAGGATGTGGCCCTGTGTGTTTGTTGCAACAAACAGCTTCTTTGTTGCAAGTTAAAGAAGCTAGCCAGAGCTGTGTGTAGTTAGTTTTCCCTTCAGATCCTGTAGCGGCTGGAGCAATAATATCTACAGAGCGAATGTTGCCTTTTCTCATCTTGTTTTCTGAACAAGATCTCTGTGTACCTCGTTGTGATGGTGTTCAGAACAAGTTTGTGATTTTGAAGAAATCTCCTGACTGTTGAGACTTACTGTGCCTTGACCTCTCTTACAGGGTTGTCTCAGAACTAATGGGCTGGATACCTTTTTGGTCCAAGTACTTAGAGCACATTAAAAGGAAAATGTGCTGCAGCTGTTAAATGAAATGAGAAGAGATGTCTTGTGTGAGTTGGTAATAGCATCAATATCCTGTGATCACCAGGCATGGCATGTCTCACATTGGGAGCACAGTGAATCCCATGAAAGGATGGTTTTTTTCCAGAAGCTGTTCTGGCAGTCTAGGTTCAGAAACTCTGTATCTAACTTACTTTTAATGCCTCCTTGTCTGCATTTTATAGTGTGTCTGTGACAGTAGGCATCTCACAAAATATCTAATTATGGACATGTGCAAGCACCACTTTTTTCCCTCCTCCTTTGTGAAAGTGCATCCCTCTAGTGCCCTCTGAAGCTGTAGAAAATTGCATGTTCTTCTTATCCAAGGGTTCAGAAAAGGGTTTATATGGTAAGAAAGTGGAATCTGAGCTTCCAAAATAATGGATTTATATCAGTCTGTTAATTTTTTAATAATGATTTAAGTAGCAAGCCTTCTGAAAACCCTCTGGAATTTCTTAAGACAATGTAATCTCTCTCAAACCAGAAGAAAAAGGAAAACTGTCTGTGATAGTCAAGCAGGTCCCATATTACAGGCCAAGACTAATTCTTGATATCTATGTATTTTGCACCGACAGGAGACAGCAAAAATATACTCACTCATATTCTACTTCTAGCAGTGTTTGGAACTCTGTATCAACAGTAGAACTTTCTGGTATGAGATTGTTTGTCAAGAAGACTTCAATGAAAATTTGAAGAATTTTAGGCATATGAGGATGCATGATACCTTAATAAGGAAGGTAATGGACACTGGTGCAACCAAGTGGTACAGCTGTACTTCAGCTTGTCAGTGAAATTTCTTTCTTAGGCATTGTGGATGGTTAACCCTGGATGGCTCTCAGGTGCCCATCAGAGAGCTCTCTCCCCTTCTCATCTAGATGGGAGAGAAAATATAATGAAAGGCTCATGGGTTTAGCTAAAGATAGGGGCAGATCACTTGCCAGTTACTATCAAGGGCAGAACAGACTTTACTTGGGGAGATTAATTAGATGTTTTACTAATCATATCAGAGTGAAATAATGAAAACCCAAATCTTAGAAATACCTTTCCCCACCACTCTCATCTGCCCTGGCTTTATTCCTGATTTGCTACCTCCTCTTGCCAGTGGCACAGGGGACAGTGAATGGGGTTGTGGTTAGTTTGTCACACTTCTGCTGCATGCTCGATGTTACTGTGACGCAGATAGAAACACACAGCAACACACACAACAGGTGTTCGGGCAGAGAAGAAGAAAAGAAATCTCTAGTTTATTGTTGACCTTGTATATAAAAGTTTCTGGACAGTGATCAGAGATTGGACAGAGAGGTTACCACCTCTCCATCTTCACTGGTCACTTGAGAAGTCCATCAGGTGATATCTTTTACAAAGGAATGCAAACATGATTGTTGTTTATCTTACAATTCATGAGAACTGACTCCACTATACTAAAACAAATCAGAAGGCTTATTTTCAGGGAAAACATCTCTGTAGTGGAAGGACTTCTCCCCCTGCTTCAGAGTGGGGTCCTTCTCATGAGGGACAGTCCTCCACAAACCTCTTCAGTGTGAGTCCTTCCAAAGAGCTGCAGTTCTTCATGAACTGCTCCAGTGTGGGTCTCTTCCATGGGGTGCAGTCCCTCAGGTATAGCCCCAGGGATCACAAGTACTGCCAGCAAACCTCCATTGTGGGCTTCTCTCCCTGTGAGTCCACAGGTGGTGCCAGAGCTTCCTTCAAGCATCTACCTGATCTGGTATAGGGTCCTTCACATGCTGCAGATGCATCTCTGCTCCACCACGGGCTGCAGGGGCATAGCTTCTTCACCATGAACTGCAGGGGGATCTCTGCTCTATGCCTGGAGCACCTCTTCCCTATCTTTCTCTGGCCTTGGTGGCTTCAGGGTTCTTTAGCTCCCATGTCCTTATTTCTCACTACTCTGGCTGCAATTGCTTTAATTGCTTCTGTCCAATAGTGTTTTTTTTTATTGTTTTTTTTTTCTTTGTTTGTTTTGTTTTGTTTGGGTTTTTTTTTTTTTTCAATCTTAAATCTATTATCTGATTTTTATCACTGATGGCCTTGGTCATGTTTGTCTTGGAGCTGGCATTGTCTCCATCAGACATAAGGGAAGCTTATAGCAGCTTCTCACAAAGCCACCCTTGTAGATCCCTGCTGCCAAAACCTTGCCCTGCAAACTCAGTCCAGGCGTGAACCAGTGAAAAATAGTGAAGTCCTTTTGTCCTTCATGCTAACAGGCCTCAAGGTTATGGTCTCCTTATCGTGCATAGAGACCTCATACTTTTGCTGGTGTTTATTTTGTGCTCCTGTGTACTGCATAGTCAATTGCAGTACTGGTAGAGAGCAAGAAGTTTCTGCTTTTCATATTTTGGAAGTAAAGCTCCAATTTCTGTTGTCTTGTTCTTTCTCTTGCCTGAATCATCTCTTTCTAAACTGATGGTTTTCTTTGGTTTGCCAAAAATGATTGAAAGACACCCCTCATAACTTGACATGGCTGCATTATCTTATAGCTGCTATCTCAGTGGAGAACTGCTGTTTAAAAACAACTCTTTTTCAGCATTGGTAATGCTTGCCAACTGTTGGGGTTTGGTTGAGGTTCAAGGCCTCAGGTTCTCTAGATGCCTTGTCATAATTCATAATACTTCAGTCTTTCAGTATACTCATACAGTTGGTTTGTCTTAGGCATATAGACTAGGCATCTTGTCATCAATCCCAAGTTTCCTTTTTGCTTTTCTAAAAATTTAGGTATTTAGAATTAATAATTGTTTGGGGATTTTTATTACTATTTGGTATATTGGCTTAGACTGGCTCTTTGTCTTTTTAAGATGTCAGTTGTGTGTTGGGAAATTGCCCTTGCCAAAAAAGAAATACCGCTTTTCAATAAGTTTTCAATAAGTTTTCAACAACTTATTTCCGTACAAAAAAACCAGTTTAATTGTCCTTTAAATTCAAGAAAAGACAGAAATATATTTAATTGTGTAAATATGGATTATATACACAAATGTCTCAATTCTTAATACATGGTGTCCATGAACTTTCTTTTAAGTGACAAATCAATGCCCCAGGTTTGTAATCTGACATCTTTTTTAAATGCTAGTGTGGTGCTGGTACTGTACCTCAATTTGTGACCTTTCTATAGGCTGTTGAGAAGCTTTGCAGCTGCAGACTGCAACTTCAGTTTTCTTCTTTCAGCTGGTAAAGTTTGAGGCAGCCAGATTGAAACGTGAATATTCTGCAATCAAGAGAGCTCTTCTGAAGTCCACTCTGACCTGCTGTAGTGTTCCAAGTGTATTTAAAAAAGTAGGCTCTAGATAATTTGTATCAGCTTTATCATGTTGTTAGCTTAGTACAAGACCCTTGTTTGGAGCATGACTTTTGAAGTTTGTTGGTCTTACGTTAGAACATCAGTTGGAATTCTGCCTTTCTCAAGTAGCAAGAGGAAAAGATAATGGGGATGGGTGTAGAATGTGAAGGAATGCTGAGGCACCTAAATGGACAAATGAGCTAGGTGAGAAGAGATTAAAGAAAACTGATGGATGTGAATTCACACCGAAACCGTAAGGGTAGGTTTTTTTGGGGTAGTGCTGGTGATTCTTTAAGCTTTGATATATTCACAGGTAATTCTAAATAGATTGTTTAATCAGGTGAGGTTAGCACATTTACGTGAAGAATTCCACTTGTTTGCCTTGGAACACCTGACTAGTTGAGAAATATCTCACTTATTTTGGTGGAAACTTTTCAGGATGCCATATTTTGGAAAAAAGTAATCATAATTTTAGATGTGTTGGAGTAGTTTCAATGTATGTGTATTTTTTGGGAATCCTGCATAGGGCTGAATTTGTTGAATCTGTCATGATATTTCAGACCCAGTAATTTATTATTATTTTCTCCTGTACTTTGAAGAAAATATTTTCAGAGCAGACTACTAAAACCGAGTTATTGCATGGGTTTGTTCTAAAAAAGATATGAATATATGGGGCTTGCTGTTTTCTGGATCATCTTGTATTTCAACAGATATCAGTGCTTTATGTGACGTGTTTTGGATTTGTACTTTTTAAAAGCCTTGTTCTTTTGGGCAGACATTGTTAAATTAACCTGTGGTTCTCACTACTTAATTATTTTTATTTCTCCTGCTTTTTTCTTATCCTTGTTCTTTTATTTGTGGATTTTTTTTTTTTTTTTAATAATTAAACTGTGGGCACTGACTTCCTAGCTAGATTCCTCCTTTCTACTTAGAATTCCAGTTTAACTATAATTGTGCTTTGACTCTTGGCTGTAGAAGTTGATTCCTCTTCTTTCTGGAATCTCTTCACTTATCCATGTGTTGTCTAAGAGTATCCTTGTCTGGTCAGTCTTCTCATTCCACTAAATTGTATATTGAGTAGCTATCAGCTTGTCCTACTGAACTGATCTTTCTATCTCCAGTGCTTTATTTTTTTACCAAGAGTTTTGGGACTAGAGAGCATCCAAGATCCAGTGTCTATATTGCAATGCCATGTCAATGTACTTGGCAATTTTAACATTGGCAACTCAACATATAAAGTGAAGCAGCAGGATGGGTTCATTTTCAAAATTGGGTTTGTTGGGAAATAGCATGGTGAGACAGAATCTCAAAATTTAGTTTTAAAGCAATAAATGTTTATAAACATGTTCTTTTTTTAAATATTGTCTTTGTTGATGGAAATGTTCTTTTCATTTGCTGAAAATTGAAGTGTTATGAACTTGTTGCATATGGGTTACTGCTTTTGAAAACAAGAGCTAGATAGCAACCCATGAGACTTTTCCTGGAACTGGAGTGTATTAGAATTAGAGATTTGTTGGTATAGAAGGTGCAAGCTGTGCTTGGGAATGTGTTCTGATTGAAGCACTTCCCCATGTCTTAGTTGTAGAAACTTTTATGTTGTTGAACATATTGTTATCAAATAAGGCACAAGTAACAGTCAACCCATTTATCTCTCCTGATGTCCCTCCCTGCCCCCCTCTTTTATTTTTGTTTCCATAGCATTCTCTAAAACTAATTCTAAACAAATAAGAATTTGACTGTAACTTGCCACTTGTAAGTCATGTTCCATTAAAAAAGGAAAAGAAAAACTTGAACTCAAATTATGTAAGCCAAGAGCTGTTTGACAGCTAGATGTGCACACTTCTCTTTATTCATGCACATGAAAACTAATAAACCTATGCCAAATGCCCGTGTTAACAAAATAAGTGTTATTTGTTTTAACCAAAAGCAGGTGCTTCTCTTCTCAGCAAGAGGCATCTTGTTTCTGTGGTCATCTCAGTACAAGTTCTGGTCTGCAATACAAATTCACTCCAGTGAGCACTCTTACACCTTTTGACACTTAAAAGCTGTACATATCCCACTTTGCTTGTGAAGAAGTTCAAATGTTGGCAGTTTCAGTAGAGTTGCCCACGTGGATGGAAAGTGTGTTTGTCTCAGTGGAAGCCCGTGTTCCTCCTTTTACTCGTTTAAAACTGTAGTTCCTTATTTTCTACTTCGTAGTTCTAGATTCCGTTGCTTGGGTGATTGTGATGTTGCTTAAGTGAGGAAGCAGCAACACCACTTACCTGTTGTACTGCACTGCTGCAGGAGCTTGTTCTTGAGACATACGTTTGTGAGGTATATATGTGTGTTTGTATTTATGCTTATTAAAGACAACTTTCCATCTGACTTTTTTATTTTGTTATTGCTTGGTGGTAAGAAGGAACAGCTAGGATGGGAAATACGGATTACACTCAGTACAAAGGTAAACAGTTGTTTTACGTTGGTTATAATTTCACATTAATCCAGTTAGTAAGGCAGTGAGAGCAGGCAAGAGCCATTTTCTGCTTGCTTTGTGGGCAGGCACTGTCACACATCCCCAGCTGAATGGTAGTCAATGTATATTTAACTTGCTTCCTTCAAACAAAACCATTTTTTTTCCTGCAGTTCTTTAATGGATCCATCTTCACATGTTTTGTGATCACTAGGATACTGCAGACCCCAGACTATTTTACACTACATAGTACAGCTATATTCTGGAACGTTAAAGAGTGTGAATGTTATGGTTGTTTATAAAGCAAATCACTTGAATATGCTGTGTGGAGAGAGGAGGTGATATATATAAGAACTTTCTAGGCTGCAAAATGAACTTGGAAGCTGAATGTCAGGTTGAACTCCTGGCAAAGCACCAGTTAGAAACTGCATTGTCGAAATGTAAATAATAGGTTTGTTCTGTACCAGCTATGATAATATCCAGTAATTTTTTGGTGGTGTGGCTGTGCTGCTAGGGAATTGAAGGCATTGCATACAGCAAACCAACATTATAGCGAGGAAATGGGTGGCATAGTTTAAATATTAGAACTGCTGCAGCATTGACTGATTTAACTTGTATTTTAGAACTGTGGAGTATGTTGTGGGTCTCAAAGTTGTGAATTTTAATGTGAATGCAGTGGAATTGCTTTTAGTGTGGCTTAATATGCTGTATTTCTGGAAAAAAATCCCAAATAGTCTACAGGTTAGTAGGTAAAAAACCCCTACTAATACTGCTAACTAATGAAACTAATGGTAGTGATTTGCATATGCTTTTATATTTCAGATGAGTTTACCTCATCTGTTGAAGTATTTATTGCCTCTGCAAAATGTATGAGTACAAAGACGGTTTGTGCGTCTAGGAACATGAATTTTCTAAAATCTACTTTGAGTGCTCATGTTCAAGGAAACTTTGTCAAACTGTCACTTTTTGGTACCTCCAAAAGGTGACAGGGCTGTTGGCTGTTCAGGTCTTCTAGACGTTCATTCCTGACACAGGTCCCCCTTGAATGTAATTCTCTGTCTTTGTATGTCCGTGCTTTTATTATCACGTCACAATTAGCAGGGCAAATAGCATATCATCTTGCTGGAAACTTATGTGTTAATACATAATGATTTTTGAAATATATGAGTAATCTAAATGCCAGCACTTACAAAGATAATTACAAGTGTTCTATTTGTAAGTTTATGTGTTGGGAGACTATCCATGGAGACAGAGAGGAGGGTGATACAAGAGTTCATCTATTTAAGGAACTGTAGTGCAGGATGGTCATGGACAGGAAACGAACTGGATTGGTCTGTGCTAGCCAACCAGCAGATCTGTTCCTCTCTGCCGCAGTCCCTTTACTTCCCTTCCATGTGTACTGGGCATTTTTGAAAGCAGAAGCTGGCCTATCACTGATGAGACTGAATTTGCATTTGCTGTTAGGCAGCTCAGGGTTTAAACCCGGACCAGCTGCTTTTAGAACAAGGTTGCCACAGGATGTCTTGACTCTTCATGATGGTGCACCAGGTAGAAAGAGTTGTTTCATTTCTTTTTTGCTGTGGTTAAAATTTGGGAGTGATCTCGTGATAGGTACTCCTGAATTTTGGATGGAACCCGTTTGCACAGGAACAGAGACTCACGGTGATTTTTGCAATGTAAGAGTTGAAACTCAGATACCACAGCATTGCTGATGTATGTTCCAGAAAATAGGTTTACTAAGACAAATAAAAGTGCTAACACGTGAATGGTGTATTTGTCTTTATGAAGTACAGAGGACCTGTTCGGATGTGTAGACGTATAAAGTTGTATGTAGACGTATGTAGTTGTATAAAGTAGAAAGATTAAGAGTAATCCTTGTCCACTTACTAATCTTTACTCAACTTTTCCCCTGACCTACTAACAGCAAGGAAATGTAATGCCAATAGTCAGTGTCTTTGTTCCCAGGTACAGGGAAAGGGTTTATATATCATCTTTGGCATAATTCCATAATTCTGATTCAGCTTTCCTGGTGTAGGTCTGGACTACTTCAATTGATTTACTTTGGAGTAATTCCAGATTTGTCCCAGTCCAGCTGACATCAAATCAGGACCCTACAATCCAGCTTTGTTTCATGTAGTTGGGTGAAGAGTTTGGATTTGTGTGGTTTAATAGGGAATGAGGTGAGGTAATGCATTTAAAAATATTTCTTTGGAGAGGAAGTAGTTTTTCCTCATTTGTTGATAGATGAAAGCATAGATAAATTTGTTGGAATGTATTCTAGCTACTCATTACAGCAGAACCTACTATTTGAGAATGGGCATGATTACAGATTATGTAGTGGAAAAATCTTGCAATTTACTCACCTTTGGTAAAAGGACACTAAAATTCCAGAAGACAAAATACTCTTAATTCTTTCAGTACAAAGCATACTCTGAAATTATAGCTTGTCCTTTTTTGTAGGAGTAGTATTTTCTGTAAAAGCATATCATTGAGTTATAAATTCTAGATAGATGCAACTTAAGCGAAAGAGTTCCCTTTACTTGCCTATTGCTTGTGACTTACCTTGCAATTCCTGCACTTGAAGAGTGGTTCCTGCTAAATTATTTTGGTGCGCAACTGATACAGATTGTGTTTTGTTTTGAACACTTACGGATAAGAATTAATTCAATCCTGGTGAGCTTCACTTCTTCCAAAAGAATGGGTAAATGTTCAGGTTTAAATATGTGCTTTCTTTTCTAAGGAGAAGTCATTGTCTTCCCTCTTTACAGACCACAGAACCTGAGGGAAATTTTACTGTGTTGCTGGCAATACTCTGGCCCATCCAACTGTTACAAAAGTGTGAACTTCAAATGTAAATATTTATTTCTTTGCCTCTGGAGAAAATTGAACAAACTCGATTATTCTATTGAGAAATATGACTTTTTTTTCCTTACCTCTCCTCTGGCATGTTTGTTTAGTGGTTCTGCCACTGACTTGCCAAAGAAACCATGCTCTGAGGCCCTCACCTTGGCTTCAAGAGATCCACCTGGCTCCCTCCACGTGTACAAAGGTCTACAGAGCTCAGAATGCTATGAGGTTTTCCTTAATTTTCAATTAAAGTCCTTATATATTGCACCTAATTGGAGGATGAACAATACAAAGCTGCTTTTCCTTTTTTATGTGTGAATCATTCTTCTGAAAGATATTGTCACTTAAAGGGTTCTGTTGATTTGAGTTATTTAATTTGCAAGTATTTTCAGTTAAAGCTGAAAATGTCTCTTAGATTCATTAGATATCAAAGCCTGTTAGGTTTGTTAGCCTCTCAGCTTTATTCAATATTTCAAATATTTCAAATTAGTTTCTGGAAATTAATTAATGGCTGTATTCTAAGTAATACATGATTACTTAGAATTCAACCTGAAGATCATTGGTCCTGGTATTCTAGAGGCGTGTTGGTAATGTGAGACTACTTTTCAAAGAACCTCAGGGGTTTTCTATGCAGTTCTAGGAGATGAGAGGCCCCCTGATCAATGCAGTCAGTGTTGCTCTGCTCTTGGCTATGGGGAGTGTAGTCGGCAGCAGTTTCAGTCCTTGGGTGGGTGGGCTGCTCTCAGGTTTGTTTTTTATTCCCAGTGGTAGGAGAGTGTCATATTTCACAGCTTCTGGAACACTTTCTGTAGCTGAGTATCATCTGGATTGTGTTGTGTATGTGTGTAGATCTGCTGCCTTCTGGAAGTCTCTGCCTTCCCATGTCTCTACTGGATTCCAGGTGTTTAAGCTTTCTACCCTGCTGTTTTTACCAGCAGGGCCTGGTGAAGACCTGAGAAAGAGGGCAGACAGGAGTGTGCTGCTGACTCCATACAACTCATTCAGCCTGTTCTTGATGGTTTTCTTCCCATATGTTCCTCAGATGTGGATAGTGATGATGTTGTGGGATAAATGCATTGTTCTGGCAGTGGGAAGTGGACATCTTTCCTGGAAGCTCTTCAACTCTTTTCCCAGCATTCATTTAAAGATGGACTTAGTATATGATGGGGGAAGAGGCTACAAGCCCCCTAGATAAAATGGTTGTGGGGAGCAGACTGCCTGCTTCACTGCTGTCATCTGGTATGCAGCTGAGGTTCTTAGGAGAGGCGGCCAAAGGGAACAAGCTAGATGAATTGTCCTGCCACACTGCATATGGCCTGTGGGTTATAAGTTGTTCATCGCAGATATTTGCTTATGATCCTTAAGAACATTAAGATTTTGCAGTAAAACTTTAGAAAAATACTTAACAGCATGAAAAAAATCTGCTTAAAGCCACAGTGAACTCTCTAATTCTTTTTACCAGCCTTTCACAAAGAGAGAGCATCTGGTGGACAGAACAGATCAGAGTCCTGAGTGCATATGCTAGTGGTTTCATTGTCATCAAGAGACATTACATTTTTGTTGATTTATTTTGTGCAATGACTAAAACTTCATTTCCTGCTCTGTTAAGGATGTTCTACTTTGCTTGACTTGTACAAAAATGAAGTATGGTTGTTGTATCCATATAAAAGTTGAAAGCAATTGTGTGGCATGGAGTTAATGGTGGACATATCTTTTATCTACTTATGTGTACGCACCGGTTCTTTTCATCTGAAATCCTCTAGTTGTTGATGATGCTAAATCTTCTGCAGTTAACTTTCCCTTCTCAGGACTGTAATCTCCAGGTCACGATACTGTAATCTATTCTTCATTTATTGCATATCAAAGAGTATTCCTCTCATAAATGTGGCTTATAAAACTGTAGTTTATTACCCATATACCAATTGTTCAAGCACTTCTGTTCTCAGTCAAGTAAAACCAAGTGAACTATGCATATAGTCATAGGAAAGTCAGAGATTCATTTCTGCTGGTGTCTGTATAACTTGTCAACTTGAAAAAAGAGTATTCTAGAGCTGCTCAGTCATTTTACTTCTGGAATTTTTGATGCAAAGATAATTCCTGCAAAATGGTGTTTTTAGCACCTCTTTTGTCTTGGGGAAAAAAACAACCCAAACAAGATACTGCATTTGGAAGGGCACAGGGCATTATTTTTCTGCTTGTCAAAGCAGGGCCTTTATGTGTTTGATCTTATTCAGTATTGAGCTGTATCTAACTGAACTGCTCCTCTGTTGTGTGTGAAGTGTAGTGTAGTTGGATGCCTAGTTTTCTACTCTGGACTGTGTTCCTGGATGAGTTTCCTCAACAGCATTGCTGTCGTTTTCTGTAAAGTGCCTAATAAGGTACATGAATCCTCTGGTTAGTGGGCACTACCCAGGGAGATGTTCTTTTGTGGGAGAGAACTGGCTACACTCAGCTTGGGTGTCTTGTGGCTACATTTTTTTTCAGGTAGATGCTTTCCTGTGTGTTAAACAGCAGAGTACTTTCATCAGACAAAATAAAGATGTGCTGCTTTCAGGAAAATTGGAAAACTTGATTTGAAATAGAAATAAAAAAATACAATTTTTCAGAAATCTAGAAGTGAACTTTGATGTTTCCAACTGAATGTTTCTTTTCCCACCAAGTTTCATCTTGATCTTGTACTAAAAGCAAGTATCAAGGTTATGAGACCTCAAGAGCATAACTCAGTGAATTGGTCCGTATATTAGTATCCAGTGAGGGATAGACTTGCCTCGGAATTGCCAACTCATAAGCACTCATCTCCCCTCTGCCTGTGCTGGACCTGGATAGAGATTGATGATTCTGGCCCACAGGTTCTTAGTTTAGGATGCAGTTATAAGATTCTGACTCTGTTTAGGGGTAAACTGCAGCTAATTTGAAATGAATGCTAAATGTCTTTACTCATTGTTAAACCAATCTGATGATTATACTAATAACAGGATACTAAACCTGTCCTTGACACTGATGTGACTGGCATGAGTTCTGTGGGTGTTGCTTGTTAATAGAAGATGGATCTTGACTCTTGAAGTATTTTCTATGATCTACTGACACTGGTATTTCATGATTTCAGATTTAATAGGCTTCTCAGTTCTCCTGAGCAGAGAACGATCTGATGTGCTCCTTTCTCATCTTTTGTGGGAAACAACTTGTAGGCAGTATGCTGGTTCCAGAGTAAATGGTGGATAGTGGTGCAAGAAGAGAGAAAGCTGCAGGAATTGCAGTTTTGGAGAGATTCCCTGCTTGTGAGATTCCAGTCTAACAGAAACATTGAGGAAGCATGGTGTGGTGGGATTAAACTTTTTGAGTGGTGGTATCCTTCTTTCAAATTTGTTCTGCTCTGCTTCCGAACAGTCAAAACAGCAGCACACACATACCTGTTCCATTCTTGCCACTTCTTCTGCCTCATCTTAAAATGATCTTAATGCTTAAGTTTTTTTTTTTTTTTTTTCTGTCCTAGTGTTTTTGATGCCTTACATGTGAGCTTTGCCCATCTAAAAGGTCTGGTGTGTGACATTTTACATCTTAAGACTGTAATATTTTTTGATATCTTTTCCCAATTAAAACTCCTAATACTGATACTTGTGTCTTCAACATGTCACACACTAGTATTTTATCCTTTTGTTTTTTAGTTTGAAAAAAAAACAAACTTGGATTTGTGCAAAAGGCTTGTGTATAAAAATCTTATATAGGCAGAAAGCAAGGACATATTTAATTGATTGTTCTGTTCTTTTCAGTTTTCATTTTCATTCCTGTCTCTAAGGAGACATATAATGCTATAACTGATTTATAAAGTAGCCTTGTAAACACATTCAGGTTGTGATAGCATTAAAGCTTCCTTTGTAGATGATTTTTTTCATCATCGAACACTGTTGTAATGAAGTCAAGTGTGGTATGATCCTGTCATTTGTGTTGACTTGATGTAACTTGCACTTGATATTTATTTCTGTTCTTGAATATAAATTCATGTCAGTTTTACTGCTGTTACTGAGTAAGAAATGGTTTTGTCCATGCAAGATTATCCTTTTTTTCTGCAATTCAAGAAACACAAGTATATTCACAAACACATAATTTGCCTTTGCCATGGTTTTGGTTCACTGCAATGTGCAGTCTGTTCAAAGGAGCAGGGACTTAATCTGTTCTGATTCTGAAAGTATGTGAAAGCAAATACTGAAGTGTGCTGCTGCTTGGTTTCGACTGTACACTAATCAATAAAGATTCTAGATGAGCAAGAGATCAGTCTTGCATGGTGTGGAGATTTTTTTTTAAAAATTGTTCTTGCCCTACTGTTTCAGATCTTGTTTTAGCAGCGGTGGGAGAGCAGGCAGGAAGCCGTGGAAGGGAGAACAGGAATGCTTATTGACATGTAGGTCAGCTCACGTATGTAGCAGTTTGGTAGGCTACAACATTATCAAAATTATTCTCAGGAGATGTCTCAGGCAGTTAAACCTATTTTCAGCTTTCTCTTCACTATGTACTTCACATCACCACTTGCTGTCACACTTGCTGCTTTGTAAGGTGCTGTTCTGCCTGAGCTTACTTATTCTTTGCCTTTCCAAACTTCCCTTCCCTGCTTCAACAACTTTTTTGTTTAGCAAATGCATAGTGCTTCAATTGCTACTTCTTTTTGAATGTTAATATAGATTTATTTGAGCTATTGCAGAATTGTTTTAATTAAAGGAGTGCAAGACACAAGTAGTATAAGCATGCTCCCCATCAGAAATCCAACCCTTAGAAACTCATGCAGTCCTGAACCAGTTTCTATAAATACTCGCTCTGTTCAGAATCTTGATCTAAACTAGGCTGAAAATTAGCATAGCAACTGATTAGAAGAATAAGGTAACTTTTCCCAATTCTAACAGTTCTTGGAAGTGTTTATTTCTTCAAGATTAATGAGTTTCAAAGATTGAGAAGTATTTATCTAAAAAAATAAGATGTATTACTGTCTTTTTGAATTTAATTTTATGTGATAAAAATTCAAATTTGGATTCTATTTGGATGAATCTCATATTTTTTAAAAAATTGAACACTGGCAGAATTTCTTGTGGTAGTTTCAAAGTACTTTCATTTGGTTTGTTGGCAGAGATAGTGTTCATGGAGGTTTTTGATGTTGGTATTTTTTTCTGGCAGTAAAAATATAAGTAATAGTCTTTATCATAATTCTGTTTATAAATTAAATTGTTTATAAATTCTCACATTAAAAAGTTTTTAATGAATACCAGTTTGTTCTAGGAAAAATTGCCTTTACCCTCTTGGGAACTCTATTTTTGTCATATTTTTCTATTTATTCTTTTGGGAGCTTTAATTTCTAGAAGTTATTTCATGTACTGTTTAAATAATTGATGTTGTGTCCAAAGTTTCTCTCATATATATATATATAAAAAAAAACACTTTCTAGTCTCACTAGAATGTTAAATATTTAAGACTGAAGTCAATAAATACATCACTGGAATGTTGTACCATTTATGATCCGTTTTATTAAGCCATTGCTTTCCTCATTTCTTAATCAAAATCGTCCCTTTCATGAGAACAAAGCTATACACTCCATTTAACACAGAGAATAGTAATTTGTAATTAAAACAGAAAATTAAATAACAATAGCAATGTAAAATGTGAGCATTTTTCTCTACTTTTTTTGCTATAGTCTAAGACTTGGAGAAAAAACTTATTAACAGAAACATACATTGGAATTTGGTTGAAAAGAGGGTTCACAGTGTGGTTTTGGGTGGTTTGTTTATTTAATTATTTTGTACGTGAGGCTGCAGGTATTATTTCCTCACACATTGAGTTACATTATCAGTAAATCAGTTCTTTTATTTCTGTGTAACAGCAGCTGAGACAATCTTCTAGCTACATGTAAATTGTTGGAAAAAGTCCCTAATAAAACTGATGAACTTATCAAATTTTGAAACTAGTCTTGTGCATATAGAAATTAAGAGACAGTGCTCTGGGGCTTAGAGTCTGTTCTATTGGAATTAGCTTCCTATTGCTGTTTGCTATGTGGACACCTCCTTTTCATTCCTGTTGGGGCCAGGCACTGCTTTTTGTAGGGTATGCAGAAGGCTGCTTGTCACTGCAGGAGATCAGCTTGGGGACAGCAGTGTTGCTGCTTCACTGCCCTTGCTGTAGCTGCTGAGGTGTCTGCCACGTCCTTGTCTCTCAAGGGTGGCCATCTCACCCCTGCTGTCCATGACCCTTGCCTCACCTTGTCTGTGGCCCAGCAGCTCCTCCATTTGTCAGAACTTGTGTAGTTCAGTAGCTTTACCCAGTGTGTTTTGTTGCTGTGATATGTATTGCTCTCACTGCAATTCTGAAACCAATAGTTTGCTTGGCCAAAGATTAATTTGAAAGTACTTAACCATTTTAGTTCTGTACTTAGTGGCATTTCCACCAAATACCATGTGGGTAGCAGGTAGTTCCATGATTCTCTGGGGAGCATGATTTGCTGTAGCTGGTTTTGTTGTACTCTTATTCAGTGAAATGTTTTACTGAATACCTCATAACAAGCTGCTGTTATACATTCATGGTGGTATTTTGTAATCTTGCTACAATAATCCACCTGTATGGATTTCAGCAAAAGGCTTATTGAATTTAGTTTCCCCCCACTGCTGACCTGCCACCACGAGCTGGAGAATGTCCCTTACTGTGCCTGAAAGGTAATACTGGGTCAGAGTAACCCAGAAACTTAGGCTCCTTTTGAGAAACAAAGCTCCTTCCTCCAGAAATAAAGGGCAGGAGGGAGAAAAAGAAAACCAAAACCTTGCTCTGTATGTAGAGGTAACAAGGATGCCTTTCATTACTTATCTGAAATACTCTAACATAGCTTCTTCATTCTACTTTTGTCTCATGTTTGTCCCTGTTCCATCCAGTTGTTCCTGATGTATCTGAGGGGCACTGGCACCTGGTTTCTGAACATTGTGCTGTGGGATATAAAGATGGTTTAAAAGGTAGTCATCTAAATTACTGTACATTAGTGTGGGGAAAAACCTGTTTCCAATAACTTTTATGGGTCTTGCAGTATTTAATACATACCTAGTAATAGCTGTGTATGTAATTGTCTTTATATGATCAAAATATATTATTGGACATACTTTTACATTCAGATGCCAAATTAAAATTTACTGTCAAATATGAGTGAGGTTTCTTTTTCCATTTAATAATGCTGGAAGTAAGATCTACCACTGTGTACAGTTCCACTTAGTATTTTGTAGTTGATTGAAGTATTGCTGCAAGATGTTAATGGGAATTTTCTCATGCTCCTTGGTTTGGCTGTTGTTCAGAGACTAGTTTTCATAACTTCTTCCAAACTATTTCATTAAACTTACATATTGTATGTATAATAAGCCACTTCTGATCCCTTTAAAACCTTACAGAGAGACAACCACACATTTGAGTTTTACATAGCAAAAGAGATATATCAGAGAATATGGGCAATGTCTACTGCTTTTTTTTTCTTTCTTAGATTAAGGCAAGGGATTGGCCGTGCTATGGCTTGCACTCTTTGATAGCTATATTTCTTTTTGTATTAAAGATGCTGTTTTTAAAAAGTACTTTGCTTTTTGTTTCTACCATTTTGCTTTCATTTTTCTTTGTATTTTGTCATCCTTGTGCTATCTCACTTCTATTTCTGATCATTGCTAGTTTTGGCACTAATTTTTTTTGGCTCTCTTCAGTAGTCAATATTGGAATAAATAATTATTGAAAAAGCTTCCTATCCTTCCTATTTATCCTGGATGAATAGGATTTTAACACCAACAGGAGCTTTTTGATCATCTCATCTGATATTCTTATAAGAAAGTGTCTATAAATTGAACTAATTTTCCCTGATCCTGTAGGGTTGCCTAAGTTATGTTTATTCTGTGGGCTAAAATATGGCACCCAAAAAATTAGTCTGGTGCCTAAAAGCATTTCTTGGGTAGACTTATGAAGCATTTTTTAAAAACTTGTTCAGGATGTTTGTGGGCTAAGCAGCCCTAGGAAACTGAACATCTTGCATATTTGGAAGTATAAGAGAAAACTTCCTCATGTGGATTTTATGATTCTCTTTCGTGAATCTGCCACAGGGCTGGTGCTCTGGGCTAATAATGGCGTTTGCACCAGGGGAATGACATGAGACTATAATGTGGAAGGCAAAAATAGTGTACTTCCCATTTTTCCCTCCTGACATTAGGAAGGGAAGGAAGATTTTGTGTTCTGAAGTTAGCACAGAGGTTGGAACACCTTCATTTGACAATTTTAACATTAGTAAAGCTAGGAAAAGGCTCAGCTGGACTAGTGGTCTATAGCTGGTGTATACGTTGAGATATTAAGTAAGATGAGTTATGTATCTTTTGGTTGTATGAATACGGGTGGCTGGGTGGACTTAGTGTAATGGAGTGTGTGAAACCAGTGTAATATTTGCATAGGAGCAGTGAGGGACAGAATAAAGGGAGTAGAGACTAGAAAAGAAGTGATGAGTATGCTGGTGCTGCTCAAGTCCTCTAGGATGTGATGTGCACATTTCTGTGTATTTGTTTCCTCAGTGCTGTGTGCAACATGCCCAATTTTTAGACTCAAAAAACAGCTCTTGGAGTTTTTGTTTAATTCAGCTGAAAAACCCTATCACTTTTCAGTGCTTTATCTTTCTTTACTGCAGTTTTGTCCTCCATGCTGCTGATGCAACAGTCAGCAAAAATTCTTTTTGAAGGCCCTCAATTTTTGGGATTTTTGAAGTGGAGTTTAGAGGTGGTTAAAATATTTTTGTGAGGATTTATTCTTGTTCAAAAAATCTTACAACGTGTAGTGTTCTGTTTAAGAGAAATATTCCCTCAATCTTAGGTCATTTTCCCTTTGGGAGAGGACCCCGAGCTACTGTCAGGATTTACTCTCTATAGTTGCTTTCTGCAGCTGTAAATCAGAATTGATAAGGAAAGAATGATAAGGTGCAATACCTTGAAACTTGGTGATTCCCAGCCTTTTCTCTGTGTCCGCTTTAGTCTTCAAGATCTTTTCTGATTTTAGAAATGTGTAAATAATGAAAATGGTTCTTGTCTGTAAATGTCTTGATGTGACCCCTTGAAAATTAGTGCTGTGCACCTTATTTCAACATACCAATCAGAGGCAACTAATGTGATGTTATCAGTGATTTACATTGTTCAAAACTCTCAGAAAGTGAAAAGCTACTTTCTGTGTTCATCTTCAGCACCTAATTGCAGTGCAAAGCTTTTATTCTAGGTAAAAAAACCCACTTGACCCTATCATGGAGAAACTAAGAAATGTGTTCCCCCCCCACAGTCTTCTGCTATGGCACATCATGCCTGTTAGGTTTTGGAGAGATTTTTTTTTTTGCTTGGAGCGTACGAAGTCTTCAGACTGATACAAGAAGAATATATTATTGAAAATCCAAATACGTTTCTGTTCTGATTGACCTAAAATGATGTAGTGGTGAAGATGGCTTGCATTTTAAAGAAAAATCTAAGTTCTGCTCTGTTTTCTAAACCAAGCAATTCTTACTTAATTAATTTGTTTTTAATTGTATTTTTTTAGCACTCATATATTAGACCAAAAAAACACTAAAATATCTATATAGTTTAAA
The DNA here is from genome assembly GCA_032173965.1 of Sitta carolinensis. Lineage (NCBI taxonomy): Eukaryota > Metazoa > Chordata > Aves > Passeriformes > Sittidae > Sitta > Sitta carolinensis. Next base: position 131,793,509 of record CM063284.1, read on the forward strand.
AACCTGATGAGGCAGGAAAAATGTTTGATGTTGAAGTCAAAGTTTGAGTGGGGGAAAAAAGCAATCCAGGATAAGATCTTTAATTTACAGGGTTAATTATGAAAAGTGGTAGATGTTGTTTGTAGCAGTAACAGACAAAATTTTTCTCTTTGACCTAGAACATAGAACATGCAAAGTTTTTGATTAAATACAAAGTTTTTTCTCTAGCTAAGTGGAACACTGTGAATACTGTGGACAAATATCACTTATTTAATACTTCTCACCAAAACCATTCATACAGTATTTTGCAAAGTCGATTTCAGGAGTGTAGATTACTTGTGAGAAATGTGCTGTATTTGGGATCTCTGTGTTTCTTCTCTTAAAATCTATTTTGCATACTGGATCTAGGGGAAAAACTGTAGTATGAATTTTGTCCATGGAGATAGTTATGGGACATTTTGTTCGTGGAAGAAATTATAAAACAATGTCTTAATAGATGATGATATTCGATATCTGACTTTTCAAGCAGAAGTTTATAAATATGTAAGTATACATTCAGAAACTGAAGTGTAATTTTGTTGGTTTAGCTTTAAGCATGTCTGCATATACTGTGTGTATATTAATCTGTTATTTATATACTACACTAGTGAGCATTGCCAAAATACCTTAATGAAATAATCTTTTCTTGAAAGTAATTAAGCAATGTGATATAGTACATTTGCAAATAGGAGCAGAGGATTTATGATAGGCAAGTGTGCACATAATGTGATTATAATTGAGCCACAGAAAAAGAGTAGAAGTGGAAGTATCCTTGTGTTTTATGTGTCATATTAAGTTTTAGTTGAAAAAGACACTTTGGTAAGCCTGCATGTGTATACGTGTATGAAGTACTCAGCACTTGAATTTGTTGCTAAGTTTGGCTTTGACATCTATAGTGTAAAGATTTATAAGGAGTTAAAGGATAGTGCTGTTACTAGGTTAATTTTTTATCATCTAGCATTTATGAAAATTGTAAAATTATACGTATAATTGACAACTTTAAAAATACCCTGTATCGTGATTTAGCATGTATCTTTGGCTTCATAATATTATTACTCTTTTTTCTTAATCTACGTTGTTACTAATTTATTTTTCGAAGAGCTGCTGAAGTCCACAGGTTGTCTATCTCCAGTATTGCATCTCTTATCTCTTTTAGCTACCACATTGATATTGCTGCTCTTTAATTGTATTTTAAATTAATTTTTATATATGTTTTTCTACTTAAACAAAAATTTTTCATACTGATGCTTGTTGGAGTATGGGATAGCTTAGAAAAAGAATATCTGTGGATAAAAAATTGCTTTTCATCATTTGGCACAAGTATTTATCCACATGTAAGTGTGCCTGTGTGCTTCCACAGAGGAAGCAGGGTTAGGATGAAATTCAAACTGCCACATGATGTTTCCAGAAACACAGAAAGTATCAGTGTAGGGAGCACAGTCATTTAAAAACATGGATATTTAGAAATCCTTGTGTGACTATGTTAAGACTCATATCAGTAAGATGCACTGCCACAATCATGTCCTGTGCTAAGTTCCTTTATATGCGGTATATTGTTTCTTTGAACCTTTTATTACTGCTTACAATCTGATTTTCAGACTTACGCACACAAAAACAACTATTTAGGCACTCACTGCTTCAATATTTGTTCAGTGTGAAGTGGAAATCTGTGCTTTTTTGCATCCTGTGTTCTTTGCCAGGAAGTTTGGAAATAAAAATGTGCAGGCCAACTATATGAAAGCTAGATGCATTTTTTTCTTATAAAGTATTAAACAAATACTTAATCATTTTGTTCAATGAATCACGAACTTGCGTTCCTCCCACAACAGTAAGTCTTGAGAATTAACTGTGCTTATGTGGCAAGATTTCAGAGTAAATCTTGATTCAGGGTGATGTATTTTAGAGCCTTGCCTTTCCAGAGCACTTTAAAAATCTGTTCAATACTTTTTCTTGAACCGACATAGTTTTTAAAGCACTATTTGGATATTTATTTTAATGATATGTAAGACACGTTCAGATGTGTCTCACAAAGCATTAAAGTTGGTATGTAAGACATACCAAAGTGATAGTTGAAGTTTCTAACTTTGTTCAGTTTATTCTGTGAGATACGGGTTAAAGATTTGGTCTGCAGACTGAAGGCGAAGAAGAAGGAAGAGTAGTGAGGAGACCTGCCTGGACAGAAAAATGGAGCATGTCTGTTTGTGTATAGTGGATTCAGGAGTGAAAGGACCATGGTCTGTGCCACAGGAGGGTGCTAGAGTGTGAATGGGGTCCCTGGGTGATTGCCATAGGTGGACAATCCTTCATTGTCCTTGTCTTTAAATTATTGGTGTTATCTAAAGTTTACAGAATGACTTATTATAAAGTGAGGGATTTGCCTTCTGACTAATTAAATTATCTTTTGCTCTTCAGGACTGCAGATAAAAAACATCAGTCAAGAAAAGCTCTCTTGTAGTTCGACATGAATGCAATTGCATCTATATGAATTCATAGTATTTTGAATAGTACACCTTAGGTTAGTGTTTGAAGGTGCTACAGCTATCCATCACTGTAACCAGTATATACCATGTAAAATAAATGTGAAACCTGAATGAGTTGATGACTTAATGGTATGTTACTTGTGATTGCTTTTGTCAAACTTAAATTTATAAAACAGATCTCACAATGTGAATTAATAGATAAAATCACAAAGAGTTAATGATCTAAGAGAATATTTCTGTGAGTTTAATTTTTTTAAACTTTTTATTTCTTGGCTGATGTTATTCAGTAGTTTTGTTACAGATGTTGTTCCATGTTTTGATTTGAAACAAGATACAGTATTTTCTGCTTCCTCACTAAATACTCCCTGAGCTTTCCTTTTTGGCATCCTATGAGATTAGAGGATATTTCCAAGCCTTTTTTACTTTCCCACATACATATTTTTTTCCCCAAGTTGTTTTCAATTTTATTTCTCCATCCTGTTGTCCAGTTTTTAATTTCTTCCTGTTGCACGTGGCTGAAGTCCTGTGTCCCTAGCTCCTTTCAGAATGCTTACGTTTTATTCCCTTGGGCACTCAGATTCATTTCTTTCTGACACTCACTTTCCTACCTTCTTTTAAACCTGTCCTTATTCTTTCATTGCAACTTTGACCAAGGATAAAAAGTATTTTCCATTCAAAATAATTGGCACAGATTTGAAAGAAGGTGGGGTGTTTTTTAATTTGATGTTAAAAGTCATCCCTTTAGGTAGGATTAAGAAAGGTATATTTGAACTCTGAACGTTCAGATCTTTGAAAGGAAGTGACATGAGCATGGTGTTCACTGGAAAGAATAACGAATGTTGAATCCTGGAATAGAGTCCATGCTGCCTGAGAGGAGGCACACTGTATTTTAAATTAACCAATGTGATAAAAAATTACATGTTGCGTTATAATATAGACATCTTTTGTAAAACTTTGCAACATTTACAGTGTAGTGCTGACAGCTGCACTTAATGTATAGCATTCTGGTGGTTTGGTGTGATAGACTGCTGGCTGTTTTAGAAGATAAATTGCTGTTTATTTAGGTTTAAGTTAATGCTTCAAAAGCTTTCTTACTTAAAAAGCAAAGCATTATAAATAGCAATAAGTTCTCTGAAATGCTCTACACACTACAGACTGACAATTGCAAAAGAAAAGACTGATTACAAGTAGAAAACCTGTAACTATGTGTTTTGAGTAAGTTGTTCTTATGTGTACTTTTTAACATTGATTAACTAGGAAGTTTTTGCAGCCATTCAGCCAGCTTTGTAGTTTAGTCCAATAGTTTTAAATAATGTTATTTAAATAAGATGTAATTGACAAATTACATTAGGGGAAAAATCTGTTCTTCTCCACCATGTTGTCTGAAGTTTAGCTTAAAAAGAAAATATAAATGAAGTATAAATTTGCAAGTGAGTTGTTAGAAATACAGCAGAGCTATTAATGTGTACTTGTAAGTTTAAAGACAAGCATTTTGAGAAATTTTATGGAAGTTTTGCTTGAGACAACTAAATAATTAAGCTCTCAACTAGGTTTCTGTGTTTAGAATTTGATCAGCTGGAAAATAAGAAAACTATGTAAGTTAAGATAAATTATGTTTCAGACACACGTATGGAAGTATCTAAAATTTGATGTACCGTTATACTCAGTACATACTAATTTCTTAAAGCTGTTTGAATATCATATATATCATTAATACAATTACATAGTGTCACATGTATGTTCATGGAATGCATGAAAAGTATATGTGAGAAGAACTATTGGAAATAAGTTAGAAAATGAATTTTTTTCTTAACATAGCACTAAAAAAAAAGACATGACTATTATTTTTGTAAAGATTGTGGTTAGTTTTTGAAAAAGAGAAGAATTTTTTATTATGTTATGTTGGTGTTCCAGTTTCCTTCTGTAGATTGTATTGTACACTGAAATCTCACTTTTGCTTCAGTGAAACGCCCTTACTTCTGAATGTGCAGAATGCAGTGAAAGCTGCAGTGTTTCAGTCTTCCTGTGCCTGTGGCTGAGAAATATTTTTACCTGAACCTTCCTGTATTGGCAAAAATGTCCTGAAGAGTACTACCTTGGAAAAAAGTCCCTGTTGTAGGTTCTGTGAAGAATGGCCCCAAGCACAAATTTGGCTTGGACCTATCTTGGACAGTAACTGAGGAAGAAAGGACTGCTGGGCTAAAATCTCTGACCCAAATGCTTTTCAGTTGCATTGGGTTTTAAGATTGAAATCTTAAGGAAACCAGATGTGCATGGCTTGGTCATTCAGTCTTCTCTGCTTCTTCTTTTGCACTGCCCCATGAAATTTTGAACCCACTGACTAGTTTCAAACAATTTTGATGGAGAATTAGTCATGTAAGCATAACCTAAACACTTGTGAAAATCAATAGCAGCTGGAGGGACCTTAGTGGGTATACTCTTCCTTCTGACATTGGCATGTATAATTTGTTGCTGTTCCATTACCACTTTGCTCTCTTTCCAACCCCAGCACCCGCCAAAAGCCAGGCATTAGCCAAATGATGCTCAGCGCTGAAAAGAGCTTGCTTGGATAGCAAATTCTCCAGGCTAAGCTTTATGCCTCAGGCCTTTCACTGTTATATATCAGTGGTTTATTGTGATGATGGAAATTTGAGAGCTGAGGATTACTCAATTTGCTGGGACCCTGCTGTAGGTCTGCTGTTCAGTAGTGTTTGGGATTAGGAGAAAATTTGGTCTGGACAGTATTCTACCTTTCTCTGGAGGAAGTGGGTGGCAAGGTTATGTTGTAATAAAAATTATTACTACATCCTTGGCAGGTGCTTGGTGGAGAGAATTCTTGCACGTGGGCTCTGGCTTTCTAATAAAATCCAGTAGGAAATGTGTTAGGGGAAAGTACCCTCTAAAGAAAGTGTGAAACGGAGCTGAACTGCAACCCACCAGAACTGTGCAGGGAAACAAATACCATCAGTTATCTACCAGCACAAAAGAAAGTGATGTCTTGGTGAAGTCTGGGGCCAGTTGAAATAGTACTGGAGACCAATGCTAACCCTCTGGCAGGTGGAAGAGAGTATGAGCGAGTGACCTGAATAGATAAAATTTTTGCTAATGGTTCCCAGGTGTTGTTTAATGAATTAACGTGACTGAGGCATGCTGCAGGAACAGACTTGATAAATGCTGAAGTACTTCTCTCCCATTCCAAATATTTCAGGGTACCTGCAACAAGGATATGAGTATGTCCAGTCTTTGGTACAGTCTTCCAAAATAGCACACACAAAAATGTAAGCAGGTGGTGTAAGAAAAATCTATGTTTGTTGTAGTACCAGTTCAGTAGCTGCACCTGTAAGAGCGTGAGATGCTCCTCTAACAGGCCCCAAAATGTGTGTTAGGCTGGATGACAGTGGAACAGTCAGAGTGCCCTGGAGTTTCCATGTATGGAGATAAATTGTTTAAACTTGAAATATATATCCTATTTTGTTCTGACTTAATTTTCAAGAGATTTTTGAAATAGGTATCTGTTCATTTATCACTCTTAATTTTGTTATGTTTGCTTGTTTCTGAACACAGAAGTGGGAAGAGAGAACAGAAATGCAGGCCATTTCTCTTAGGTTTCAATTTGTTCTCCTGAGTATATTTTCTGTTGCTCTTTTCTCCCAGTCCTTCAGGGTTAAACTGTTTCAGTCACTCCTCTTTCTCATTTTCAGTCACAGATAATATATGACCCATTTCAGCCCATGTTACCAGTTTTGCTGAAGGGGCTCACCTTTCTGCTATGTCTTTCCTCTTGACTTTTCAGACAACCTAGTGTGAGAGATACTGAGTTAGAGTTCTATGCACTGTGACTTCTGTTGAACAAACTTTTCACAATTGACTTTTTTTATCCCTTCCAACTTTGCTCCTACAGAGATGCTACTGTAATATTTCTCTTTTTTTTTAATTTAATTTATTTTTTTATTTTTTTAACTTTGAGAGCTCTAGTCATGGGTCTAACTTCACTTTGTTTGATATTAAATGCAGAATAATGTTACAGAATTAATGCCATCCAACCCATATTCCCCAAGCAAAGCACTGCACAAACTTCCTGTAACATGAGAGAATGAAATCTTGAAAAAGCTTATACTAGGAGGAATTGCAGAAAAGTAATTTTGAGATGTTTATTTCGATTAAAAAGCACTTACATCACGGTAGGTGGCCTCATAATTTTTTTAAAACTACAGTAAATGTATCAGAAGCTTTACTAGATGATCAGTTAACAGTTTATAATATAACTTTCTTTACACAGTAGAAAGAAGATATTTGTACAACTCCCCTCAAAAAGAACTTACAAAGTCATTTTATTTGTTACTCAGTCTTGAGTGTTGAGAAATTGGGGTATATTTCTGAGAACCACTTAGTGAGAACAGCCTGTTCTATTTATCTTTGGCTGTATGACCGTTCTTTCAGACGCTTGACAGCTCCTTTTCTTGTAAACAAAAGAATGTTCCTTTCAAATACCCTGGATAATCAGCTAATCAAAGCAGTAGCAACATCACAGGGAGATGTTATCCAGAAATCACTAGGAAGATGGCACACGTTTTGTGATATCAGTGCAACAGATCCCTTCTAAAGCTTCATGGCTTACCTTTGGGGCTGCTGTGCCAGCTTTTTAGCCTGTCCGCAGCATTTCTGAGGATTTTTAACTTGTACCTCTGTTTTGGAGCACAGTGGGCTGTGCTAACATAGAATTAACACAAGTCTTATGCTAACACTGGGAGGTGGGTGCAACACTCTCATCTAATGCAGGTACCTTAAATGTGCCTTGTTGGTCATGCTGCTGGTTGTTTCTGTTCATTTAACATTAGCCAAGATCATATGCAACAAGAGGCAAATAGAGGCTGACACCTTGTTTAAATTATTTCTTGATTGCTCCAATTTGTCTGTTCTGCTTAACCAGACTTAAACCTTGTTTATTTGCCCCACTCCCTACATCTCTGCCTCAAATTCCTTGGTATTTCTCCTTCATAGTCTGTCTGGGACGTAATATTAAGAGTTTATTTTTGACATGTTTGTACATGAGATAGTACTGAAAAAACACTGGTAGAAAAAAAAAAAAAAAGACTTTCCAGCATGTTCTTGTCTGCCATACAGAAAGACAGAGCTCAGTCTCTGAGTACTCATTCTGATGTATGTGATTTGAAAAGATGGAAAATTGACTTTTGTTATAGTGAAAAAAAGAAAATGGGCAGTCTCAAATAGTCTTTTGAAAGTACTAGACATGTATATATATAAACTTATAATTTATATATATAATACAGAATTTCTTAATTATTCTGCAAAATTGAAACACAGCCTAATTTGGCTAAATTGTCTTCAATATTTTACACTGTCATCATTTTGAAATATACCTATGTATTTACATAATTTTAAAGTAAATGTGTGTTAGACTATTAAATCACACCTTGCAAAATATGCACAGACGTTATATGTGGGCTGCTGGATTTTCTCTGTTTCAGTGTTATGCTTCTAGTTTGCTGTTCATTAAAAGAAACAATAAAATTAATTTTCTATACTAATTTCTAAGCAGCATTTAACCCGTGTTAGCCAGCAGAAGTGTTGTTGTGAGGTTAGAATGAATCTTTTGATGTGTAATTCATATTAGCAATTGTACAGCAGTGGAAAAGAACCAGATATCCGTTTGAATGCAAGATCTTGATGGTGTTTACGGTTTTAGTGAAACTTCTGTATTTTAAAAATAATATTTTTAAAAATTTGTATTACTTTTTGTTTTATTTTTGCATGCAGAGAAATCATAGTGCAATTTTGAATGGTTTCTGGTGATGATCTAGTCTAAACCAAGTCCGATTAGAATGGTTTGCTGCAGGACTTGGCCAGCAAAATGCTGAGTAACTCCAAGGACTGAGACTCTACCACCTCTCTGGGCAGCCATTTTAGTACTTGATCACCCTCCGTATGGTGAAAGAGTTGGTCCTGCTTGGAATTGCACAGTTCAGATTTCTACCATGAAAAGATGAGTGGGAAAAGACACAATCTGGCTCCTAATTCTCTGTACCCTCCCAGTATATAGCTGTAGGCAGCAGTAGAATCATCCTACTCCAGTCTGAGCAACCCTAATTAATCTTTATCTCCCCTGAGAGAGAGAGAGCCCAGGAGGCTGCTTCTGTGCCCTAACCACCGTGGTGGTCCTCTGGAGATCTGCTTCTGGAGTGTCTCAGTGAGCCCTTGACTGGGTGCAGTATCCCATACAGTGTCTCACTGGGAGCTAAGGGAGGGGAATAATTGTGCCTGTGGCTCCACCCTTGCTGATACAGCCCAGCACGCAACTGGCCTTTGCAGCAAGGACACCCTGCTGACACATGGGCAGCTTGCTGCCCCTTGGGACCCTTGGATTGGTTTCTGAAAAGCTGGTCTCGAGTGGTTTGGTGTTAGGCTGCAGTTCGAGAAGATCTTTATCCTGGATACTCCAGCACTCAGTGCTTACATCTGGATTTCACTGAGTTCCTGACAGCCCATTTCTTCACCCCTAAGGACCCTGTCAATAGCAGCCCTGCCCACCAGTGCATTGGTTCCTCTCCCTAGGTTGGTAGTATCCACAGTTTTAATGAGAGTGCTCTCTATCCATTCATCTGGTCTTTAGTGTGCATGTTAAAACACCACAGACTTGGTACTGATCCTTGAAGGATGCCACAAGTAACCAGTGATCAGCTGGACTTTGTACCCTGATCACAACCCTTTGAGCTCAGTGGTCCAGCCACTTTTTCACTAACTCCCACTATGCAGTTGCTACCTCACCAGTGTGTGAATGAGGAGACTGTCCATGGGAGGAGGCAAAGGCCTTGCTAAAATGAACACATCCTGAATGTTGCTCCTCGTTTTGCCACAGGCGGCCAACTACTCGGCAGTATGAGCGCTGTCCACTAGTGGGAAATAAGTTCAACTCTGGCAGTTCTTGTATCTTGCCATTTAAAATACATTTTACAGAAATGTGAATAGATATCTTTTAATGACTTGTAAAGGACATTGCAAAGGATATTAAACGTATTGTTTTAGAAATTATAAAGGATGAGAAAAAGCAAATTTTATAGAGGAAAAGTTAAAAATGGGGATGGAGAATTCTCTGCAAGTTTCTGTAGTAGGTAATTTGAATCAGTTTGGGTTTTAAAATTTGAATTCATAATATTCATTGGTTTTAAACAGTTTCTTGGGTTATTTTTTTTGTTTCTATAGAACCCAATTTTCTTTGTCTAAGTTGGTTTTATGAAAGCAGTGGGACAGTATTTGCATAAATAGCCAAGTGATCTCCAAGAGAACATTATTTTCCTGTGAATTGTGCTTATGAGGCATTTTGGAGAACTTACATGTTGAATAGGATTTGTGTGTTTTAATAAGAGAATGTGTCTTTTTTAAGGAGAAAACTATTTTGAATTTGGAAAGCATAATGGACAAAGGAAAGAATAATGAACAAAGTTTATAAACTCTTCTTATTAGGAAAGATCAAAATAAATCTCATCTGTTGTGTGTTTAGGTATTGTCAATTTTAATTTGCTCTAAACCTTGCAATAAGTTTTAAATTGCTCTAGAAAACTGAGGAACTTGAAGATGACTACTAGTGTAGGTGTCTTTAGCATGTTACTTCTGACTTGCATAGTTCTAGAACTAACCATAGTGCTTCATGAAAACATTTCAGCTGACTACTGCATCTGACACATCTGTCAAAAGCGAAAAAGGAGCCTGGTTGTGGAAAATTGTATTTGTCATATTTGCAGAACGCCACCCCAAAACAGGACCCCTTGTTCAAATTTAAGTTTTCTAGGCTTTACTTATGATAGTAGCTAGTGGGAGAAGATACTTTTGTAAATTAGTTATCTTATTTAAAAAAGTCATCTCTCTAGATATATCATGAGTACTTTTAGCTTCCACTATTATTTGGAATCACTGTCATTAATGATAAAATGAATGGAGGTTTATCAAATCTTGTACCGTAACTATGGTTATTTGCACTTTTAGAATGTAACTCCCTTCCCACCACCATTACAATTTTGACTTCAACTTTTAAATGTTTGTCATCTGGTGTGAGGTGGATTTATGGGAGTGCAGTAATTTTAGTGCTTTTTGGCTGGGTGTTTCTGATGACATCACTGTGATCTAGACACAGCGTGTGACTATAGTTGGTTCCAGTTTTAAATAGTTTCATAATTATGCTAGTTTTGGCAGTTTCCTTGGAACTTTCCCCATCTCTTTAATGAACATGTTTTACTTCTGGGCTTATGAGACAACCACATGTTTGAGAAATTAATAGTGTGCTCTTAAAGTTAACATTGAGCAGAAATGTGCAGATACAGAAACCTTCTGGATATATTTGTACTTAGGAGTGTAGGGTTTTTTAATGGCCATTCTTATCTTCCAATAGTTGAAGAATACATTTGGTTTATGAAATATCAGTAATTGTTGTGAAAAATGGTGTATTTTCATACTCAAAAACCCAAAACCAACCCCTGCAGCTCCCAAAAATATTTTTGATAACTGTGTATTGAAAGGAAATGAATGGACATTATCCCAGATTAAAAAAAATCCAAACAAACGGCCCTTTTTTCAAATGTCAGGTTGAATTCTTAAGTGTGGGTGTACTTGTTACTTCATATGGATTAAGTCACATAGGTATATTTCTGAGATAAATTTGTGTTGTGTTTTGGCACCATTTTGGAACATGTACATTTTTGCTTGTGTTTAGGTCTAGCATGCTGTAAATGATTTACACCCATTTTCCATCACAACAGGCTTGTAGCTCAGGGAAATATAAAAAGCTTATTGTATATAATGTGTTTATAGGTTGAAATTTGAGATTCTGTTTCAAAATTAAGGATTCTCCTCCCCTTGCCTTTAAAAAACCAATCCCCCCTCAAAAGCCAAAGTGGTAATGTTTATTCCTAGCTCTCGGAAAATGCTAAAAGCTTAAGCCTTTCATACTGAGTCTTTGCTCATAATACTCAAAAATATTGCATAGATTTTGAGGGGTTTTGAGAACATATATTGAACATAATTTTAGCAGTATGTAGATAGAAAAGTTAGACTTGAATGCAATCAGTCTTGATAGAGTTAACACTTCAGAAAAAGAACTTCCCCACTCCCTTCTCCCCCCTTCTCTTTATTTTGTAGCTGACATAAATATTAAAAGTCAAGTGTCATGTGACCCTATCAGACCAAGTAATTAAATAGTTGCAGCACAGCACTCTATGCAATCCATGAGTGAGCTTGAGGAAGGAAACGTGATAATTGAGCTTGGGCTTTTCTGTAAGTTCAAAACATAAATGCTTGTGTAGTGACTTTCCTGAAAAATATTTCTATGCTACATGGGGACTAGTTTCCAAGAAAGAGTATAGCTAAAAGTTATTTGAAAAATTTTAGGTTAAGAGTGTATGATCTAAGTTTTCTCAGTAAACTGGAGTAAACTCTCAGTAAACAAGAGGTGAGCTTAGCTGATTACAAAATATATGTTGATGAAGAGGCTTCCATCATGCTGGGCTTAATGAAAGCTTGAAGCTTTTGCTTAATCCCTGTTAGGTATGCCATAAAGAGAAGTAGTTTTCTAATGAAATTGCTCCATCATTCAAAGTTCAGAGAGAGTCTTCAGGAGACTTGCATTCCTTGCTGCAAACTATCAGGACTTTGTCAGATGAGTAAACAAAACAATGCCCTCTAAACAGAGGGCATTTTTTATTCTCAACACCCATTACAGGGTTTTTAAGCACTTGAATGAGACTTTCCTGAATGACTGAAATAGCCAAATAACCATAAATTAAAAAACATCCAACAGCTTGCTTTTCAATACTGTATTAGTAACTGGAAAATCTCAAATCCTTTATGGTAACTCTTCCTTTTAGAAGCTATCATCTAGTTTTCTAATATAAGAATGTCTGTCTTACGCAATTTCCCCAAATGAGTTAAAGCTTCTATCTTAATCTTATTTTTCCCTGACTAAGATCATATTGCTCTTTGTTTTTTTTTTTCTTAGTGAAATGGTACTTTCATTTTATCAGAGAATTTCCCTATTTTGTTATTCTGAGTACAGAGTGGAAGGAAAAAAAATTTCTTCAGTTACTTTTGAAGCTGTAGACTTGCATTTGAAATGTATCATTGCATGTATTAATTTTTTAAATGGAAAAAAAATCCAAAAATCCATCAAAAAACAAGTAATGTGAAGATTCACTTCTGTAATTTCTCTGAAATTATTAGAAATACCAGGCAGCACGTGGGGAAACACATGATCTATCCTGTACAAAAACCCAGCACAGTTTAAGCTGCTTGCTTTTGGTGTTACGAGGAATTAAGAATATTATAATTCGTACTGTACTGACGTTTGTTCCCCAAAGCTTCTTTTTATGAACAAATTGTGTGATATGATCAGTGGCACAACCTAGAAAGCATTTTTCACTTTTTCTGCAAGAGACTATGTTTGTCAAAGTAATTTGACTTAAGTCAAAAGCTGTTTGCATCCTCTTTAACCTGTTCTTTTAATAAATTTACTAGAATATTTGCATCACTTCTCTTGACTTTCTTACACTTGAGCCTTGTAGTTAAACTGTCACTCTGGAATGTAATGGGAGTACTACTGGTGTATTTAGATTCAGCTAATTAAGGTTTTCTGTGTCTGCAAATCTCATCCTGGAAGGCTTATATCACATTCTGGAATTACGAGCCATATTTCTGCTTCTGAATTCCTTATGTTGAACGAACTGTATAGAAGGTCAAGAGGAACAGGTGCCTTCAGTTCATTTATCTTTTCTGGGGTCATGTTTTACTGTTATAGAAGTCTGCAAAAATATTTTGCTTTATGAATCAGCTTCAATTAGTGGTATTAGGAACGATGTGAGTCTGACATCTTGGAACCATCTGAGGTGGTTTCATGAGTAGGCATATAAGCTCATACAATTAGGTAGTTTTCATCCTTGTTTTGGTAACCTGCAGGGCTCTGTTTCTGAAGGAATGTTTCAGCAGACATGGAGCTAGAAAAATATGTTCAGTTGAAATAAATATTTAAATGACAGGTTTCTTTTTTAAACTACAGTTAGTGAAAGTATTAATTCTATGTTGTCCAGCTAGTTTTGTGTCAGTTTCTGTAGTACAGGATTGAATTGATGGAAAAACAGTAACAGAAATTACAGAACCTTCACCAAGTTCTCCCCACATTTATTTTCTTTCGGTTTGGTTGACTTCATTGCTTTCTTTTCCTCTAGCCGGAAGAGCATGAAAGTTGTGGTTCCAGTTCCACAAACCGCAGTACCACAGAAAGCATGAAATCTGCAGTAAAATCACGTCGAGTCCAGCAGTCAACTTCTCCTGACCCTGATTTACCTCCAGGTAATCTATAATTTCAGAAACTGGTTAGGTATTTTTCTCTAACTGATCTGGTGCCGGACTTTACCCCAGCCAGCTCCCAGCACCGGGCCAAGAGCGGGCTGCCCCCAGAGAGCCGCGCAGTCCGGGCTGCAGCTGGCTGTGGGGCTTTTGCTCCATGGCTCCAGATGTTTTGAGTCGAGGTTCGGGGTAAAGAACAGGGAGGGGTCTCTCGTGTGGTTCCCAAGGAGGTTTATTCCATGAGAGGTTCAGGAACGAGAGCCCATGGAATAGCTCGGTGCACAAACTCTTAAATGGGGGAGGTGTAAGAGGAGGGTACAATTGTTCAACCAATAGGGTAAAAGGAGGGATGGGGTACAAGGCAGGATCTCACTTTACAGTAACCAGTGAGGGGCTACATGGGAGGAGAACAGGCCACATGGGCCAATGGGGCATCGAGGATTAGGGGACTGACCGAGAACATTCGAGAACAAAGGGTGGGTACAACATGGGATTGACAATTTAGCATGAGGAGGGAAAAGAACAGTCTGTATTCAGGGGCAGGGTTGGGGTAAGATGGACAACTGGGAAAGGGAGGAGAAAACTTGGCCCAAACCAACATGGGGAAACCAGGAATAATCCATTTGAGAAGTTACAATGCAAAACCCATAATAAAGAAAAACACGCCACCACATGTAACTGAAATACAGAAGTTTATTCAGATGGCTGCAGTGTTTAAGTTTGATTATTATGTTTTTGTCTACCTACAAATCATAAAGGTTAGTGAAATACTTGTATGTTAGAAAATAGAACCAAATCACTATAAAATGTAGTTTAATGCTCATAACCTTTCTTTCCATTTCATCAAGTTCTTAAATTCACATAACTCATTTATAGTTCAGGATATCATCATAGAATCATAGATTGTCTTGATTTGGAAAGGATCTTAAAAATCATCTATTTCCAACACCCAGCTATGGGGAGGGACACCTTTTGCTCAACCAGGTTGCTCAAAGCCCCATCTAATCTGGCCTTGAACAAAACTTCTCTGGGCAACCTGTTCCAGTGCCTCAAAATAAGGAATTTCTTTCTATTACTAATCTAAACCTGCCCTCTTTCAGTTTAAAACCATTATCCCTTGTCCTATCTGTACATGCCCTTCTGAGAAGTCACTTTCCAGCTTTCTTGTAGACTTCCTTTAGGTATTGTAAGGCTGCTTGCTACAAGGTTTTTCTGGATACTTCTCTTTCTCAGGCTGAAAAACCCAAAATCTCGTGTTTCATTAATGTTTTTTATTGAGCCCTGTATCTACTGGTGGAGATTTTCACTAATTTTTTTTCCCAGATATGGAATTTGGATGGGAATGTGGAATTTGGATGCTAAACTTAGAGTTATTTTATGATATAAAAATGCCTAAGGAACTATCTGTCTGATTACTATTGCCTCTGAGTTTGGATATGAGGTATTTCATACAGAAAAGTAAAATTAAAGACTACTGGAATGAATTACAGTTTGCATTCTTGGGTCATGTAATGTTAGATATTTAGATATTTAAAAATATAATAGTTTTGTGTGAGGCTTTCTTGCTGTCTTTTGTTAACAGCAACTTTATACTTGACTTGAATCACAAGTCAACGTTCACATTTAATGTGTGTAATGCAATGTGCTACATGGTGTCATCTTTCTTTGAAATGGTTACTTGAGGAACCAGGGCTGGAGTGTCCCTTAGAGGTTAGCGATCCAATAAACTCCAGGGGCTTGGAATTGTGGGAAACCATTCCTACCATGGACAGCGCTTCAGCTGGGGCAGCTCAGTGGAATTCAGTTCTTTGGGTCACATCTGCAAACAACAGAAGTCAAAGGCTACCCAAAAATTGTATGAATATATTTCCTTCAGTGACATTTGTAGCATTTTTGTAAGTTACCTCCTTATGACAAAATTATATCAACACAGTTGTATTAATTGTTGTAAATTATGAAGCTGTAAGTACAGGTGGCTTTGGTTTTGCTGTTGAGTGGATAAGTAGCGTTGTTTAGTGTAGAGGTCCTAGGTGGTAAAATGTCCTAAGATATAATTTGTACATCCTGAATTTTAGTAAGATGTGGAGTCATCTGCTTTGTGTGGTTTATTAGTTTATTTGTTTATTTAAGTTGTTGGAGGATGCGCGTATCATATTTGTGCTGTATCTTTTTTAAGATTTATTTTTCATTTTGTTTTAGTGTCCTTGGAGATGAATCTCCAGAGGCAAAGTTTAGCTAAAATTGTAGCTTTAGCAACAACAGACTCCTGCTAAACTCAAGTTGTTTAGATGTGTCTAGTGAATTGATGATATCAATATCATCCAATTGATGATATCAATTGGACTATATGATTTAAAATTGCATTTGTAGCTCTTAATGCACAGTGCAGCCTTCTGGGTTCTGGCAATTTGAAAAAAACCTACTTGTGGGCTTTGTGTTGCGGCTCAGGAAAGAATTTAGCCCTAAAGATTTTTTGGTGGTTTTATTAACTTACCGCAGAAAACCTGTATTTCAGTGGCAAAGATGCTCATAAATAACCTTTATTTGCTTTTTCCCACTTGTATTTGAAACAAAACCCTTTAAAAAAAGGCTCCCAAACATGAAAAAAGAACAAATCCTTTATTATACATGAACTTGCTGATGTTTTTATTATTTTGTTTTGAATGGTAGGAATTGCAGTTTAAGACTGTTCCTTACATGTGAAAATCTGCTTCCAGTATATTTGAAGCTAAATTTAATCAGGAAGCTGGTTTTAGTATGATAATTCCAACAATATACGGTACCACTAGCTTGGAAATATCTTCATAGCCAGTTTTTAGCAAGTCCATAACCCCTGTTCTATTTGGAAGATAGGACTCTGCTTCCTCCCTTTATGCATACAGCCAAAAAGACATACAGATGAAAAGGTGTTGCTCTTTTCCTGAATACCTCTGGAGACTTTCAGTACAACTTGCTTTTTTCCCTTCTATGATGTAACATTTTTGTCATTCAGAGCAGGAAAATATATATTAGATTGACTTTGAAAGACCCTTGAAAGCAGCATACTGAAAAAACGTTGGACCTGTGGAAGGACAGCTTCACTTTCTTCAATGAAATTAGTAGCTTGCTTTAAATCATAATTAAATAACCGATTATAATTTTATAGTTGCTAGTTAAATGGTCTGCAAAAATATTTCTATACTGAAATTAGGAAAATGAGCTAAATGCCTTATGCTGCCTTCTGTTTATGTACAGGTTGGTTTACATCCCTCTAGTGATGAATATGGGTCTCTGATGTCCTTTAATTATTGAAATAATACACCTGGTTTTACAAGTTCATATAAACTGAAAATGTTATTGTTTGAGAGAGTCAGTGAGAAAATCCTTAAAAACAAGTTATTCCACATACTTTTCAGTAGTTTTAGATTGATATGCAAAAAAAGCCAACTGAGATTATATGTTAGCAAGCTGACAGTACTAAACTCTGAAAATACTGAATTTGACTGTATTGTATTGTATTGTATTTCTGGATTTTCTCTTTCTGGTTATTGAGGACTTTGAATCCTGAAAAAAGGAGAAATGTCATATGTCAGCCGGGCAAATTTTTAGTTGTGGAACTCAAGAAAATCACTATGTAATGGTAAAACTTTGCATATACTCTAAAGTGAAAAGTGATATATATGACTGTGAAAAAGATGAATACCTAGAAAAAGCAGAGTAGAATGGAGGTAGCAGCTTAAGTATTTTCCTAGTTATCTGACAATGTTTTGATGTTCTTTTTAATTTAAATTAAAATTGTTGTTATAAAGGAGTTTTATTTAATGCAACTTTCAGAAAAATGCTCTTGAAGCCTGTGGATTTAAGCCTGTATCATTGGCTGGCTCTTTTCGGTGCAGTCACCAAACTAGAACTCGACAGTGTCTATTGAATGCATTTTTAGATATGTATAATGTCATAAATTTGAAAACAGAGAAATTTTAAGGCTTGCTTTATTTCCAGCCCAAGTGAGATGGGTCCATAGTTAGGTTCAGTGTGCATGAAAGACATGAATATGGGTAGTATTTAATTTCTTTATGATATTGTTAAAAGTATGAATGTTCGCCACATACTTTGAACTCCCAGATGAGATGATTTTCCAATAACATTATGTCTAAAAACCATCTAAATGGATTTGTTCCCAACAGTGCAGGTGTTTACTATTTGTGTTGTTGATAGAAATTGGTTTTGATACACCTCACAGGGTCTTACTGAACAAGATGTGGATATATTAGGTTTTAGAATGAGAGAGTACCAGGTGTGTTAATGCTTAGTTAACTTAAAAAAAAAATAGGGAGCACCTAGACGTAATATATGCACACTTGAAAAGTAACCTAGCAGCTGGCGTTCACTTTTCCAAACTTACTTCTAAATATCTCTCAAGTAAAAAAGTAATTGTTAAAATTCTTTGTCTACAGTAACCCATAGTGTTCTGTTTTCTTAATTAGTTTGAAAGTTAATTATTTTCGTATGCTCAATTGTATTCATAGTTTTTAACAACTTCTTTTATGGTATCTTGCATTTCTAGGGTGCTTATTGACTTAACAACTACACAGAATGTTAAAGAGCTTTTAAGTCATGTTATTTTTCGTGTAAAGAAAGTACAATGATGCATAGTTTGTTTAAATTTTGATTTTTTAATATAGCATGCAAGTTTAAAATAATGAATATATTGAAATAATGATTTTTTTTACTAGATATGAGTATATCATGTCTTCCTTATCATTCCCATGATTTTGTTTTGTTTTATAGGTTATGTTCAGAGTTTGATTAGGCGTGTCGTAAACAATGTCAACATTGTGATCAACAATCTCATATTAAAGTATGTGGAGGATGATATTGTTCTCTCAGTCAATATCACTTCTGCAGAATGCTACACAGTGAATGAGTTTTGGGATCGAGCATTTATGGACATCTCTGGTGAGTAGATATTTTTTGGTTTTACATATCACTGTGGAGGCACTCTTAAATTCATACAGAAAATTCTAAGTCTCATAAAAATGGCTCTTTTTTATCAGAAGTAGGACAATTTCTGCCTGTTTTGATTTCCAATCAGTTTCTTCTCTTGTCCTTACCTTAATTCTGATGAGCCAACTGTAATAATATAAATTGATTCTTGCTATATCATTGTGTGATCACAGGTAATCACAGAAGATGTATTGTCCTCTGCTCACGCTTGCCCTCCTGTGATGCTATTTGAATTAGTGCTTGATGCTGGCAATGAGTACTTAGGCATGTTTTGTGAGTGAGCAGTAGCACATTAAGGCATTTCATTGCACTTTTTTGTGATGATCTTAAAACTCTGAACAGGCTGGCAAGAGAGGCAGTAAAACGTGCTCACAGTAGTGAGCACAGCATACCAGTTGCAAGACATGATACATTGCACCTCACATTTTCAGGGGAAAAAAGCCCCCAGCTTCTGACTCTTTATCTTGGTCTTCAGTTTTTGAAAGTTTCAGTCCTTGAGTTGCCAGCATTCACCTGTGAATCTAGGTGCTCTTACTGACATTGGGTAGAGGTGGAACTGTGCCAAGATCATACAGTGGATTTCAGGTAGAGTGGGGAATTCAATTAATGTTTTTCTGAACCTGTTTTTTTGGTTCATGCTAAAGTAATTACAAACTAATATGACAAAATCACAAAATATATTTCATGTTAGGATCACTATAATAGTTCTTGTTTCTTTTGGAAAGTTCAAAAGAAAACTTTGGGGGTTAGTAGGCAAAATTATTCCTGTGAGAATAATGGTAATGATAGTTATTGTATGTTTCCACATGAAAAAATAATTCTTTTATTAGAAAGAGCTAAGGTACAGTAGACAGGGTGAAAATTTTAATTGGGTGTAATTAATTTGTCCTCACCTCCTATCTGTTTAGCAGAAAAAGTCTGACACAGAAAATTATTCTCTTCAGTCACATAATCAAGTACTTTGCTGGTGATTTAAATAATGACAAAAAAATCTGTCTTGCATTGCTTTCTTCTAGTTAAGAATCTGTATGCACAACTTACTTTTTGTATGCAATATATTTTTTAACCTATACACTTCTTTTAAAAGCCACTGATCTGGTACTGAGGAAGATGATCAACTTTTCTGACTGCACAGTATGTCTTGATAAGAGAAATGCTAGTGGTAAAATTGAATTTTACCAGGAACCTCTGCTGTACAAATGTTCCTTCAGGACTCGTCTGCATTTTACTTATGATAACCTCAACTCCAAAATGCCATCAATTATTAAAGTAGGTATCCAAAATAATTATTTTTGCTACTCACTTGCGAAGTTTTGAGTCTCTTCAAAATAACCTGTAAAATTTAAGTAAAATGAAAAGCTTATACTGTTGTGTTTTGCTAAAGGAATTTTGAAATTTTGTTTTGTTTATATGATGCAGTTAGTTTTTGTATAGAAACAGAACATAAGTAAGGAAGTTATCCTCTCTAATATTTAATTTTTTTTTCCTGGAGTTTAAAAAACTCTATAATTGTAAGGGGGGAAAGAAAGTCTGTGTATAATCTGTTTAGAAAAAAACCCAGTAGTACAGTTTAGGGTGTCTGCAATAAGATGGAAAGGATTTTTTTGCCTTAATTTACTGTTTCAAATGTAGCTCCAACTCTCATGAATTACAAGAAACATCAGTGTATTAGCACTCTGCATTGAACCATGTGAGATGGATTAGCAAGCCAAACTCAGCTTCTAGTGAGCAGGGGTGCAGTATTATTATTATATTATTATTATTATTATTGTGCTCTGTGAGTCATCAGTATTCAGTTTTTTAGAGACTGCCTAAAATATTTAGCTAATGATTTGAAATAGCTGTTTTTTTCATAGGGTTGAAGCAAAAAGAACTGTTACCAGTACTTATAACAGCTTCATTAATGGAGTTGAATTTAATTTGAGGATGCTAAAAACTTTTTAAAACCCTCTGCTGTAAATGATATTACTGTAGGTTCAGCACTCTGAGGGGTTTATTTCTGAATCACAGCTCAAGACAAAAGCCGTAGTACTCCATCTTTCTCTCCAAATCTGTGAAATTCTTGCTAATGTGAACTTTAATACTATGTGTATTAACTTACTAAAGCATGTCTAATTTTAAGTCTTGAGAGAAAAGACATATGCCCTTTTGGTTTCTTTGTAAGGGCTGGAACACTTTAAGAACCTTTATAATTTTAATTACGTCCATTGCTAAGTTTTGGCTAAACTAATCTTAGCGAGTTTTAATGGCATTAAAACTTCTCAACGGAGAATGGTTCCTAAGTGCTTGGGTATGCTTTTAAACTAGGAACACTAAGCTCCTACTTTTAGTTTTAGAATGAAAATAATATACATGGGTGGAGGTGACAAAACACACAAAATGATTAGAGTTGTAAGCTTTTTGTTGCTGTTCTTGTAAAATTCATCATGGAATGAGGCAACCATGAGGCAGATGAGCTGATATGGACTGGGGATGTGAGTCCTGCCTCCATCTATTTGTAGTAATACTGACATTTGTCTGATCTGTCAGTCATCTAAATCCACTCACTATGTTGACACTATATTGGAAGCTAGCTCAAAAGGAAGATAATAGTTTTCCTCCAGTTTTGGGGAGATGAGTCAATCTTCTGAGGGGGAGCTGTGTTCCATTGACAGTATAAGAACTGGATCATGATGGGAGGATAGTACAATCCAAGAAGTCCTGGAGTGTAACCTAATTTCAGTGGAGCTACTGTATAATTATCTTCATTGCCTACAATGCTACCTAGTGTTCCTGTCCTCCACTAGCATATGTTTACTCCTTATCCATCCTGTTGTTCTTCTGCACAGGAAAGGTTTGCTATTAACAACTTTAAATCAACTGGCCTTGGAAAATTTGTGTGCAAGGATTAATTTTTAATTTCCAGAATGTATCTTAGGAATTTACATGCTTCTTTCTTTCAGAGAATTAAAAAAAAATTGCATAATTCTGACACCTGATATATTTCATCTTGTCTGTGTAAACAGCTGATATAATGTTATTACTTATTTTCTATGACTCGGGCTAGGACTTCATTAATTTACACATATAAAAGTATTAGCATATATTTGTACCAATACTGATTTTACCACTATAATATTATTTACCCATAGATGTGCTGTACTGTTTACTAAGCAATTTTTCATGGTTTTTGAATTGGATTGCATTAAAGCAAAGGCTGATATGTAATTACTTTTTAATTTCCATTATTTTCACCTGCAACATTTAGAAACTGAATCTGGAGTTGAAAATATGTCTTATGTTGGAAAATAATTTTGGTACAATAGTTTTATTTTATGCAACTCTTACTTAATGAAAGGTACCTTTCTTATCTTGTTTGGCGTTGTCTTTAAAGAATGATTACATACTCAAAGTACTTTGAAGTATTTAGCTGTTTTACAGCTAAAATTTTTAAAGAAGGATAAGTTTTCATTGCAGCATTTTTAGTCTTTGCAAAGCTTTCTTTCATTTAGTGAAAAGTGCCTTAACTGCATGTTTGAAACGGAATATTCAGAGGAGCCAGTTTTCTGCACTTCAGTTGGAATTAATTCTTCTCCCCATTACTTGGTCACTTGGGACAATGTCTGGAGTGGGAAAGAATCACAATGAATGACCTTGTATTTTAAAACCAATGTATCTAGAGTTTATCTAGATATGCTCTCTAGATATCTAGGTTATCTAGTGCGTACAGAGGTTCTAAAGAAACTCTATAATGACAATAAAATTTTAATTAGATGCTCTTATGTCACATTTGAGAAAGTTCTTCAGCAATAACTTTCAAAAACAATTACATAAATGTTTCTCTATGTGTAAAACATGTTACACTTGACTTTTCAACTGAAGATCTCTTGTGTGACAACCCAAGTGAATGTTTTTGGTAGTCATTGTTTGCAGGCCTTTGCCTTCTGTTGTATTGCAAATCTCATTTTTGGAAATAAAACACCCATACCAAATGAATATAGAGTTGTATGGTTTAAAAGTGGGCTTAACGGATGACAAAGCTTTGTTATTATTTGGTTTTGTTCTCTTTTCACGTTATAGATTCACACATTAGTTGAAAGTTTGAAACTTTCAATCTCTGATCAGCAGCTTCCTATGTTCATACGTATAATGCAGCTTGGGATTGCTCTGTATTATGGAGAAATAGGCAACTTCAAAGATGGGGAAGGTGAAGATTTGGTTTGCCACACTAAAGATATGTTAGGAAATATCACAGGTAAGTACAGCTTTTAATATCTAAGAAGAAATATTAAAAACATTAATTTCTTTGCTTTTTGCAAATGTAAATATGCAAGTCTAGGTCTTACCAAGTATCTTGTCAGTCTCCAGTTTGCTAGAGGCAAACCGTTGTGCTGGTAAGGACACAGTGATTTGACACGTTTAATGTTATGTTCTATAAGGAATTCTGATGGTCTTAACTCAACTGAGGTTAAATATGATCTAAGAAGACCATTTTGGAAGTTGTGACACTGTAGGGTACTTTGGATTTATCTGTCAGTATATCATGCACCAGGCACCTTTCCATAAACAAGTTTGAAACCAGCAGCTGCCACATTTGAACTAAGAGAAAAGCCAAAGTGTGCTTCTTAATTTCTTTGAAAATGGTAATTGAAAATAGATATATCAGAACTTGTTCTAAGCAAGGCAGTATTGCTTTGCACTGTTTCCCATAGTTCTGTCCTTTTACCTTGTCTGGTCTCAACTGCATAGAACATGTATTCCTTCTTCTGTATGATCTTTTGTGGTAACTTCTTGCAGCAACAGCAGGATCTTTTCAGGAGCATTGCTCTGATGAGGGGTGAATTTTCTTTACCTTTGTGTGATTGCTTCCCATCTGCCGCATCCCAGGCGCATGGGGTGACTCTTGGCGTGATTCTGTGCAGGGCCTGGAGTTGGACTCCATGATCCTTGTGGGTGCCTTCCAACTCAGCATATCCTGTGAATTTATTTAGAGATTTTTATTTTACTTTTAATCTCCTCAAGACAGGAGTTTTGATTTTCTTTCCAAGATTGGATTTGGATCTGGGGGAATAGAAGAGAGATTTACCTCACCATCCAAGAGCGTGATAACATCTAGAAAATTCTTGGAATTTAATTTAAAGGTGACATAGCTCTCTTAAGCTAGGCTGAAATTTATAATATTACAGCAGTTTAAAGCTGTGTGTAAACTATGAGTAATTTTTGTTCTGTTGAATAAATATACAATTTTAATTTGCATTAGAGGACTGTAATTTTTTTTTTTATTTCTGTGTTGCTGTCTTTGCTGTCTTCTCTGGTTTCAGAGAAATAGATACGAGATTGGTAAATGACAGCAGTGGAAGTCTTTTTTCCAAAGTACAGCCTTCACTGTTGTTTGGCACAGATAACTATTTCACTCTTATTTCAGATGTGGAATCCTCTGTCATGTTACTGCTCTGTGGAACTGGAGAAAACAAGATATCTGTAAATAGTTCTCTTTTGTTTTCTTTAAAGTTTGATTTTCTGCACTAGGAACTCTGCATTGCAAACACAAATTCATTACACAAGACCTATGATTAGAAGTAATTAATATTCTGCAAATATTGGCTTAATATTCTGCTGAGACTTGAAAAGCATACAGGTTTTAGAAAAATAGTGTGTGTTTTAATAACTACTTGCGTCTAATCAGTGATTTGTACTATTTGCAGGAGAAAGTGTCAGGAAGTTTACTCTGAAGCATTGCATTGCCCTTGCTTTCTGACAGAGGGTTGTCTCTGTATCTTGAATATCTTTCCTTTGTTAGCATGAAATTTCTCTCAGTTTTGGCTAAGTGTTGATGCCATAAAGAATTACAGTATATTTAGAGTAGCTCGAATTTTGTGGCTGCATTCCTGGAGTCAGTAAGGCAGCTAGGTCCATTTGACTACAGGAAAGACACAGGAAGAATCGAGAAATCATATGAGTCAATATGAGAACAGCTGGGATGGGTAAACAATGACTTTCAGATGAAAAATTTAAGGATTTGAGACAGAGTAACTAGGTAATGGGAAAACTGGAAGGAAGCTTTAACTGTGGAAAAGAAGTCAGCAGAGCTATGCAGATTTTGCTTGGCTTCTTTTGGTTAAGGTGTGAAATGCATATACATTTGGTGATACAAATATAGTTTAAACAAAGATTAATGTTAAAAGGTGTCTGCTTGCAAGTACTCAGTCTCTTTTGCATCTAGAATTAATTTTGAGGTTCTTACATCCAAATATGTGTAAAATCTTTGGTGGTCCATCTTGTCATCCCTATTTTTAATGTATGTCTTCAGGAAGGTTGAATTGCAATTGCTGTTGGTCAGTCCCATTTTCATTCTTTTGAACAACTGTGAATATGACTTCCTAGCTTTTCATAAAACAGCCATCTAAAAAAGAAATAATATAATGTAATTTCACACTGTTTTACACAAGATTTTTCAGAAGGATTAGTGATTAGACTAAGATTGCAAAAGAAATCTGTAACTTCCTACACAGCTTTTGTTCAACTATGCTGTACTCAGACGTTATCATTGTACTTAATTATATGATCAAATGTATTTGACAGATCTTCAGAACACAAGACAGATGGCAATAGTTGGATGGCCAAGGCAGAGACGTAGAGGCAATTTTAGAAGCCCATTTATATCTTCACTGCAAAATATTTTGCCACACACAGGCTAAAATGGTCATGCCATTTATGCTTGTTTCCAGTGTCTTTGCTATGAGTTTGAAGTAGCTTTTTCAGTTTACAACAGACAAATTGTGAATAAGAAAGTGAATTTTAATGTCTATGTTATTTAGTGACACAGGAATGAACATCTATGTCTGTCCTAGAGGTATGTACTAAGTTTCACTTACGCAGTTTCATGGCTGGTTCAATGAGATGGAAATTCATGCTATTGCCAGCAGGGATGTATTCCTTCCTACTTCCTCTAGTGCCAGGACTTGTATTCATATAGCCACAGGCCAGGCTGAAAACAAATACAGACAGAGAAATAAACAAATAAATAAATACCTAGATAATAATTTTCTACTGGGTTAATTCCAGGTTTATGTTGAGAGATATCAGTTTCCAGACTCTACAGATAAGTATCTCAAACACTTTAAAAGAAAATAAATTTCTGAAGGTCAGACTTGATTTAAACATGCAAACAGTGAGATGCAGTCACACTGCAATCTCATAATATATTTAAAATGTATTTCTTAATTGCAATCTCTGCCCTGCTTTATGGAGCAAGACTGTTCCAGTGTGAACTCACTATGCTAGAAAAAAATGGCTTTAGAAACCTGAAGCAGGGGTAACATTCTGTCCTTAGAGAAACTCCTGTATGTAAAACAGGGGTTTTGTCACTATGTTTCACTATCTCTGTACATTTACAGGGATTGAAGTGGTTACTGTAGTTAGTTCAAAGCAAAGAGACTTTGTGTTCCCCAGGTACATACTCCCCTTCATATATTCCTTGTTATAAAGGAATTTACATAGTATTTATGTTTGTAGTCTGTAGAGGATGTTTGTTGTTTATCAGGCTGATACACATTTCTTCTGAAGTTTGATGATTATATAGTAGCTGTAGTATTTTTAACTTAGTGATAGAAAATAGATATATCTTGCTCTTTCAATTTTCTGTCTGACAGTATATAGATAGAGGAGCTAGGGTAGAATGGTACTTATTTTAATGTTGTCCAAAATATTAAAAAATATTATAATCCAAACTATTACTTGGCATATTTTACTGTTGTCTCTGTGTACTTCAAAAAGGGGTATGCTGAATGATGGCTGAATTTTATGGCCAGGTAGACCAGATGTTATGCATCATCAGGTTCTAGAGCTCCACCTTTTTTTCAGTTTTTGCCGGACCTTCCACCATTTCTTTTGTGCTTGCAAACAGCAGTCTATGCTAAACTACTTGAGTCGTGCTCTGTATCAGTTTTTTTTTCCCTTCTATAGCTGGCAGTTCGTGCTCTTGGCTTTTTCCAAGATTTTATGTGCACCTCTTCCGTATTTGCTGTGTTTCGAGATTTGCGTCTGGGTTTAAATCTGATCCTTGAGACTTCTGTGAAGAGAGCAGAAAGGAAGCTTGCACTGCCTTTGTGGGAGGAGGTGCCCTTGCCTCTTAAGCATGTGCAAAGAATTCTCATGAGTGTTTTTTATTCCTCTTTCTTCCATTATGCAAGTATAAATAAGCAAAAGGCCAAAGACTAATTAGACTAAAGAGTAAAAGGTCTAAAACTTGTAAGAATGGGATCTCTGAGATTCAGAATAGGTAAATAGAATTGGAATATGCTTGTTTCTGTTCGGTTAAATGATTCTTCTCTGTTCTCAGTGAAATGATTCCTTAAATAGAATGTTTACCTTCAGGAACAGTACTGCATCCTGTACTACCTAGTAATTCTGCAGTATTTAATAGCCCTGGTGAGTCCCATGAGAGTGGTGATGAAACCAGAAAAAAGCTGTTTGTGCTCTTTGTACATGCAGTACGTTACCCAGCTGTTCAGATCATGAGTCTTAGACTTGAATCTTTGAGGAAGTTCTTGCTTTGCTCTGTGTGCTATCTCTAATGATTTTCACAGATGACCAACATTTTGACTTTCGACTCACAGATGGGTACCAGCTTTTTCTGAGCATAGATAAACTTGTATCTTTGAATATTTGAAAAGCTTAGTTTTAAACAAAGGAGGTCTGCCACCTTAAGTTTTGGATCTGTACTGTATTTAGATTTTCTGCATTACACTGTTGCAACTGAAGTACTTTTTAATTTAATTTTAAAAGTGGAAACTACAAGATCATAATATCATTATTTAGTAAGGTTTAATTTTACAGCTTTGGAAGGTCTTTAATGGAAGCAGTCTTGAAAGCTTGTCATATAGATGGCAAGTTTTGGTCTCACTGCACATGTGCGATACAAAACTTATGGCAAAACCCCTTAATATTTTGTTGAGGAAAATGCTAATGAATCAAACAAGTGTTTGAAAACTCATATTCAGTAATTTAAAATTTTTATTGACTTTCTGTGATTATAAGCCAAGTATCAGTGAATGCTGTGTGGAATACTGCTCAAGATAAATTTCACATACCATAAATTTGAGTTTCTTAAATAAAGTTTTAAGTATGGTTTATTTGAAATTTAACTTGATTTTTGTTTTAAAAGGCACAGAAGATGAAGCAAGCTCAGTAATGCAATACCCTACACAGTACATTAGTCAAGATCCTTATTTGCATCAAGATGATGACCAACAACAAGGATGGGTTTCTTGGGCTTGGTCTTTTGTTCCTGCTATTGTGAGTTATGATGATGAAGAGAATGATTTTGGTGGAATTGATGATGGAACAGCAGAACAGCAGAAATCTCAGTCCCTCAAGGATCCTATTATTTCAGTAGGATTTTACTGTACAAAGGCAACAGTGACTTTTAAGGTAAATATTTGATGATTATAAATTATTAATCTTTATTGATGATTATTATTATTAATCTTTGTGTCATAAAAGATTAATTTGACTTGTTGAGAAAATGCATAAAAATTTTCTGAGTGTCCATATACTGCTTGATTCAAGACAAATATTGTTGGTATTACAAGGGGAGTATTAAGTTAATGAATAACAAGAAATGTGAATACTGAAAATTCTTCTTCCTTCATACTGGATTGATAATGGCAATGTGAGTTAGTTTTGTTATTTAATCTAGAATCTCTGTGTGAATTTTATAATGTTCTAAGGAAAGCACTTAATTTACTTAGATTAATATTTTTCGATGGGAAAAAAAGCCTGAAGATTTTCTGTGAATGTTTACTGCAGTATTTTATCCACCTAATATTTATACAAATACACACTTCTTTATAAAAACCCCTTTAGTTTAGAGCTAGGATTGCAGGAATTTTTAGAGACTTTTTTTTTTTTTTTTTGGCTATTGTATGTGAAAATATGAATTTAACTTGATAATGTTGAATACATTTTCCATAGGTTGAAATTGTATTGAAGGTAAAAAGGATAAATAGTGCATATAGGCTGAGCTGTAAACTGTGTATGTAGAGAAAGATTTAAGTATTAGCTCTAAGCAAAGCTGAACATTGTTGCTGGCCTTCTCTCTAATATTTTGTGAGCTTGCAGAAGGGAATATGGAGAGTCTGACTAAGATATTGAGATGTACTGACAGAAATTAGGAATTAAGGTATTGAATTAGCAGAATACTTGTGACGTGTTAAACTATTTACAAGCAATTCTATGTGCATAACTACACAAAGTGGCTCTTGGCTTTACCATTAAGCATGTATTCAATCAAGGTCAGAACTTTACCACAGTAATTTAGGGTGTTTTTTTAATACTTTGAGCCTTTCAGATGAACTGCAAGATTTTCGTAACTCTCACACAAAAATGATGTGCCTGAATATATCCAATGTGCCTGATTATACCCAATACCATCAGCAGCTCCCTGTCCTTTTGTTGCCCTTGGCTTGACATCCGTGCACAAGAGTGTTTTATGGGGCTTTATGCCTAATTTAGCTGGTTTTGTTTGGTGCTGTAGAAGGGCATTTAGCTGCTCAGCGACTGTCAGAAAGGATGAGACAAGTGAAAGCTGTAGATACTCTGTGGGGATGTTGATGTTTTAAAACCTTCAGCCTCCCGAAAAATTTGGTTGCAAAATTGAGGATATCAACAGCGTTAAAGCGTTCATGTTGTTTTGTGTCAATCTGCTTCAGCCCTCATTAAAAGAGGCTAAAAATAAATGATATATTCTTTTCCCCTCCATTAATTATATTCCTGGGACACCAGTTGAAGCATGAACAAGCCACCAAAGCTCAAATTTCTCATTTATCATGGCTCAGCATCTTCTTTTACACTGTGTCATACAGTAGCAATTTTGTGCTCTTGTTCTTCATGCAAGAAAACTCATTAAAAATAATATGAACTTCTTTTTTAAACATGTGTTTTGCTGGAGAGGTTTTCCTAATGCTTCGTTTTCAGATTCACACATTTTATATTGGGTTGTGATTAAAAACTACTCAAAATGTAATGTTTTGCATTCTAGAAATCTTAAATGTGAAGTGATGTATGATGCTAATATGGTGACAGGAGGAAAACAGAATTCATTGTTCTGCTTGCATGCAAAGAGTGTATGGAATTAATTTGTGGTTCATATTTTGGTTAAAAAATAAGGTCAAGTTTCTGCATTAACATTTTGAACAGTTGATATCATTCCAGCTAAAAATCATGCCAAATTAAATGTACCATTTTCTAATAATTCTTGTTCTGAGTTCTTTTAATCAATTAATTGCTTTTCCTCTGCAATAATTGCACACAGGTGAAGGGTGATCAGTGATTTTTTTCATCCAATTTTCTTGGACATTTGGATTACAAAATTTTAAATTGAAACAGCATCCATGTGTATCCAGTCTTGAAAACAGAGAGTGTGTAGATATTCTTTTATAGAAATTAGAATTTGAAGCTGTTCACCATATACTAACACACATTTTTTTATGCCAGATGTAATATATTCAATCTAGTGTGCCTCTTCTCTTGTTTTTCGTAGCTGTAGGTTATGTGCTTTTTAACCTATGCATGTTTTCCCATTTTGAATTTTTATATCAAAATCATGCAAGAAATATAAATGCATGTTGCTTTTGATTGCCATGACATGAAACAAAAATGTGTATTTAAAATGTCTCTGTAATATTATCATAATGTTTAATTATTTTCTGGGAAGAATAAAAAAAGTGTTAGTTGATTTTTACAGCAGTTTATAAGCTCATTTGATATTAATAATGCAGCTGTGTATCTGTTTCATCTTTTCACACAGTTTCTCTTTAGATAAGCAAACTGAAAATACTACAGTGGATTTTAAACATTCTGTTGTAGCATATTTCAAACAGAAGTTGAATGAGACATTCTGATATGGATAATGTGCTACAGCTGTTTAATTGCACCTGTTTCCTGACAGTCAATGTATTTTTGCCTGTAGTTTACTTTTTTTTTTTATCAGTTCTGTGAATTAATGACCATACTGCCGTTTAATATTAATACTGACTTTTATAAGGTGTTTATCCTATTATTCTGTAGCTCACTGAAATGCAGGCTGAAAGTAGTTATTACAGCCCTCAGAAAGTAAAATCCAAAGAAGTGATATGCTGGGAGCAAGAAGGAACAACAGTTGAGGTAATTTTGCATTGACAGGGCTGTTTTAATACATTTTAAGTAATGTACTAAATAGTTGCCAGTAAAATACTTTTAAATTATTTAATTGCTGATCTTTCATATTCTGTCATATTGGATGTGTCTATTGTAATAATCATGTAGAAATTAACTCTCTAAACTTCTGTGCTATAGTGGTTGAACACAATAGTATCCCTTCCTTTCAAATGCCCTGCATGATTGCTATTTATTACAACTCTAAATATATAAACTAAACATATTTTGCTTTGGTTTTGTCCATCTTCTCTATTCCTTGTGGAGTAGAAGGCTTAAAAATTAATCACATTTTTTTTTCCTCACTAGGTGCTTATGAAAGGTGAACTTTTTTTTGATTGCCAAATTGGTTTTGTTGGTTGCCAAGCTATGTGCCTTAAAGGAATTATGGGAATTAAAGATTTTGAAGAGAATATGAATAGGAGTGATGAAGTGAGTATGTTAAAATATCGGTTGATTTGTTGATTAAGAAAATCTGTTGTACTTTATTAAAATACCTGATTGCAAAAATTGAAAAGACTGCTGTTACCAATTCTGATTTTTGGATGTTACTCTGATACAGAACTCGGTGTCCATTCCTTAGAGTTGAAAAGACGAATATCTCAGATTGAGAAGAGGCAGAACATAAGACTTTCTTTATCTCTTTGAACAATAACCCATTGTTGCCTTTGTTGGCATACTTTGATTTTTTTATAACGAGTAAAATACATTTGAAAATCTTTGAAAGTACTTAAATCACTGATTGGATGGGAAAAAATAGGAACACTGTATGCTGAAGATAATAGAAATGTGGCGCAAATACTGAATGAGTGTCTTACATCACTTTTCAATAAGATTGAGAGCAGTATGAAGTAAAGGAGTTAGACAGAGTAGTTTTTCTATTTTAAATAGATGCAAATCTTCAATTGCTTAAGACAAAACCAGGTATCATTATGAACTACTTGAAAAATATTTAATGAAGTGTTGCATGAAATTCTAAATTCAGTAATGATGAGTTTTAGTTGAAGTGTAGATAGTGCCCTAAAATATTGGAGAACAGCAACTATTATCTTTGTTTAAATAAAAACAAATAATACAGCCAAGAAGAGACTTGTTAACTTGATGTTAGTGCTCTGTGAAGTCTTGGAAAGTATTTTAAAGAGAAAAATTAGGAATATGTAAGAAAACACCAAGTGCCTGTATTTATGTCAAGTGTCTCTTAATCTGGAAATCGTATACTGTATTATGATAGATATGATGGGAAAGCTTCTTCTTTTTCCCTTCTGAGAGCATCATGGCTTGGCATCCATCTCAGGTGTTTGTGTGTGCAGAGCAGAAAACAAGAAAATATCCTTACACAACTTCTGAGTATGACATTGTTGGGATTTTAGGGATACAGTGGGACTACATGCCTGGTGTGCTGCAATGGATGCATACAGACTTTTCCAGAAGGAGAGGCAAGGATGTGAAATGCAATGCTGGCCTCGTTAAGGACAAGGGAGATGTAGTTGGGGATGTGAGGGTGGACAGCCACCTTGTCTGTGGCAACTGTCAGATTGTCAGGTCTTGAGAGAATTGATCTTTTTTTGGACTGAGGTGAGTGGGTGAGCAAAAGAATTTCACAGAATCATGAAATAGTCTGTGTTGGAATGGACCCAGAAAGAACATCAAGTCCAACTCTTTAAGTGAATAGCCTACACAGAGATTGAACCCACAATTGTAGCATTATTAGCCCCATTCTCTGACCAACTGACATAATTTCCTTTAGGTTTAATTAATAAGGGACATTTGGGGTTTTATTCTTACTCATTTTTCTGCTACTCTCTAGTCCAGGAATTTAGGAAAGTATCTGCTTTATGATGGTGGTGATGATATTGCTTGCCTTTTGTCTATGTACTGCTGTGGTTGTGGGATTGGTCCTTTCATAAAAGTTCTGGCACTGCCTGTGATTGACAATAGATAGTTGAAAAAATAAATCTCCTAAATAACTTTTTTTGATTAATAATTCTTGTTAGGAAAGTTGTATTGATTTCAGAAGGATAGAAATCTGGGAGTAGGCATGTTAAAATCTAGATGAATAAAGAATGATAACATTGCAATGAGGTCATACATGGAAATAACAGATTGCCTTGAAGGGGATGGATACAACATCTGAAAGGATTTGGCGGCCAGAAATGGAGTATGCAGTGATACATTTGTGTATACTGAAGAGGATTGGGGCAAGATTTGGAGTGATGATTATCTGAGGTTATTTGCTATTAAAATGCAAAATAATATGTTCTGTATCGTGAGTTGTATAATATTCACTGGTTCAGGCATTTTTTATTCATTTGAAAATAGGGAAGGAATTGACAGGAACTTGTGTTTTACAAATGAAATTAATTTCATTGTTTCATCTTCATTCATAATGAAATATGCTCTTGAGGGTTACTGCTCTGTGCGTGTCATATTTGTGTTATGACAGAACTGAAGCTGCTCTGTTAACTTGACTGTATTTTTTTTCTTCCCTGACTCACTTTCTACTGCCTCATGAAGGAAGCATGCTTCTTTAATTGTGGAGAAAATTTGAGCGTGAAAGGAATGACATACCTTACCAATTCACTATTTGATTACAGAAGCCCAGAAAATAATAGTATTCGTGCAGAATTTATATTGGATGCAGCTCATCATAAGGTCAGAGAAATACTTTTTTCTTAGAAAGAAATTTCCAATGCTCTCTAATGGATTTCTTATAATTATTTAGATCAGTGAACTATTAGAGGACTGAATTTTCTTTACTTTTACACATTTAACTGAATCTTACTTTGCAGCTGGCCAAAAAAAAAAAAAAAAAGTAAATATGTTTGTGTTAAAAAAGAGACACCCACAAAAACCTAGCCAAAAAAAGAGCCAAACTGAAAAAACATGTCCAAAAGAAACCACAAGCTCCCCTCCTGCCCCAAAAACTGAATTAATGTCATAATTTCCAAAGCAGTAACCACAGAACATTTTAAGAGGAAAAGAGACATATTAGAGAACACTAGCAAAAGTCAAACTTTACCAGCATGTTTTTTATACACAAACAGTGAGTAGTCTATGGTCATCAAACTAAGAAGAGCTGTCAGGTTAGGACAGTATTAATTTTATTGTTTGCATTCAATATTTATCTACTTAGAGAAAATTTTGCTGATTCTACCTTTTGTGAAGAAAAATTTTCAGTCATATCTAGTCTCTGTTGTTGTAAATTGTGCAATAAAATTTTATTCCCTGGCTGTCTGCCAATATTAAAGATTGGTTGCAATGACCAAGGTGGTCCTTTCCAGGTGTGTTCATAGGTGGAGGTCTGTGCTGTTTATTGTACAGGTAAGCCATTTACAATTTTGGAATGTATCTGATTTCCTTTTAGTTGAAATTCTACTATTTTCACCTTTTTAGTACTACTGATGAAGTGTAACCCTGAAGAATCACATAAAAAAAAGAAATTAGTAAAATCACAAGTACTTATATTCAAACTTTTCCCATAGTGTGTTTTAGCTTTACTCAATCTTTAGTCTGTCTTTGATGCTTTTACAATTTGCCCATTTTTTTTTTGCAAGAGAGGAAGCAAATTTGCTGTGTGATGTATTATATTATGTATAAATCCCAATGCTGGCATAAAGTCTTGATAAGTTTCCTACTGTTGAAAGATAAACCCACAGTATTCCTTCAAAAGCATAGCCAAATTCAATGAGCTGAAATTTTCTGCAGATTTAATTAGGTTGATGTGTTGCATGCAAGAGGTCAAATGAAGAATATTTACTTCATTAAAGGTACTAATTGACTAGATGTTATTGATGAATTGGTCAGCATGTCCACAGGAATTATGGATGTGCATTTGTGTGGCCTCAAATGGAAGTTACATTACCTAGCAGAAAGGTGAATTCTTTGTGATAACCTCTGTCCTTTGCTTTGATAAGCCGTTCCCTGTGTTGATGCACAAATCCAAACATGAATATATCTCTCTAATTCCAGTCTATCAGTTGGTAATCTCGAGATTCTTTCCTTATACAACGTTTTCTTTGTTTGCTTTGCTTTGTTGGTAGGAGACATACACAGAGATAGCTGGAATGCAGAGGTTTGGGGCTTTCTACATGGATTACTTGTACACAATGGAAAGCACCAGTGGCAAAGGTACCTTTTTTCCCCTTTGTTTACCCTGATAAATAATAGAAACAAAGACTTTTCATGCCCAGATGGTCTTTGACCAACTGTCCTCTAACTTACCTTAGTTTTACCATCTGGATGATCATTAAAATGCTTTCATCTTCACTGATGTCTTTCAGAGGTTAGTTGTTTTGGTTAGCTGTTGATTGTTGGTATTCCTCCTTTTTTATTTTTCTTTTCCTGCGTAAGTAATCTTAATGATATTTTTTTATGGCCAGTTGCTAAACTGAAAGTCATTATGTTTTAGCAGTGGTGGATTTCATAAAGAATGATGTTTTTTAATTTTTTTTTAAGTTAATGTTGACTTTGCATATAAAAATTATCTTGAGAAACCCTGGTTGAAGAATGAGATTGATCAGACACTTGGCACAGAAGATGAAAAGGTCTGTTGTTTTTCTTCCATGAAGAAAAATGTAAGGATGCAAGATAGTATGAAGAATTATCTTTAAATATATTATCTAAACAATTTGATGGGCAAATATTAGCCTAAACTATGTGCACATAGATACTGGCTAATTCTAAATAGCTGTTGTGATTCCTATCAATCCTTTTCTAAATCTGAGAAGTGGATTTAATGAAGTAAGTATATCTGCTTTGGTGAGTGTCACAAAAGCTGGGACAAAGGAGTTAATCTATCAGCAAATAATATGTTTATATTTTTTCAAAGATATTCTTACCACTAATTGTGATTTAATTGCCCCCTCACTCCTCAGAACACTGTCATCTACAGTTGCTGTTCTGCAGTTTTATTGTCAAATTAATATTATTTTCTTCCCTATCTGTGTATTTATTATTGTGAATACTATTTCTCTGGGTATCTGTTGGGAACTTCTTGCTCTTTTGTGACTGAACATTTATCTGTCCTTGCTACATAGTCCAACTCATCTGTTTGGTTGGATTCTTTTTTTGTGTATCTGTTTCTCTGTAAGAGAAATCTCAACTCTTAATGTTTGGCTTTGTTTTCTGGATGTGGTGGACGTTGTCTAAAAGGAGTAGGAAAGAAACTTCCAGTTTCCTTAGAGAGATGGTCAGGAAACATTTACAAAAATAAGAAAATTATGCTATAGAGGCATACACCTGAAAATTTAGCAGTTCTTTGCTGACTCTGAGGCTTTCCTCTGTACCATGACTGTGGTGTGAAGCTCTGAAAATACACAATTAATCAAGCTTCTACTGCAGACTTCTTATGGTTTTAGTAATGATAGAAATGTTTAATTGCGCATTGAACTCCTATGTAGTGAAGTTGAAAACCTCAGGTAAGCCTTGTTTCCTTTTTGAATCTTAGCACAGAAATTTTAATATGCACAGACTGTGCATTATGAAGAAAAATTGACTTTGTGGAGTATTTTGTCTTGTTTCTCTGAATGCATAAGGAATGTTATGATCATATCTCTTCCTGACTTTTAACTAAGCCTTTTCAGAAATTAGTGAACTCAGAAACACTTTTTTCTTTTCCTCAGTGCTGGATTATTGTATTTTCTGACTATATTTTTCCTTCCTTAGCTTTTTTTTTTTTTTTTTCCATCCAGGATGCTTTCTCAAAGCCTTGGCTTCGATTTTCTCCATCAGTCACTAGGAAAACACCTCACAAAATCTAGTTTGACTTCCTATCAAGTCTTACTGTGTCCTTTTATTTCAGTATTACTTCTTTAATTTCAGCAACCTGGCTACGTAAAAGAATGGAATAATTAATTTTTAAATTGTTTAAAAGGTTGTTTTTTCTCCAGAGCCAAAAACTTATAATCTTAAATTTTCAAATGGTTTTGTTCCTCAGGAAAGCTAATGTGATGCTTTCTGCAAGTTATTTTCTAGGTAATTTTTCCATATTGTGGGTTAGATGCATAGTTGTTAAATAGAATGTAAACAAGTATGTGTAAAATATTTCTTTAAGATGGTGGTATAAATAGCATAAGATTTTGAAAACAGTATAAATCTGCTGCATTTTTAATGTGTTGTTTATATGAAAGTTTGCATTTTACTATTTCTTATTTTTTTATAACTATTTTTAGTTACAATTACTGCACACCACATACCACAAGAAAATGAATCCAACTTAAGTTATAGGGAGGCAGTTACTGTGATTGTAAGATTTTTATCTGTCAAGGCAATTTTGGTTTGACACATTCTTTGCACCTTTAACCTTTCCTGAAGCATAGGATTACTGATTAAACCACAAGTGCCTCCTGGATAGCATTAACCCTCAGGAGTTTCACAGAAGTGCATTAATCAATTTCAGTATTTTGAATGAAAGCAAGATAGTCATGCACAGTAGTCTTATTTAGACATTTTGCCTGTCTTCCCCTTCCTTTATTTTTCTGTTTTTTTTTTTCTTTGTATTTCATTGCAGAACAATTTCTCTGAAACATTATGTAGCCTGTCAGTTCCAATTTGCATGGTCTACAGACCTAGCAGAGTGTGCTGTTGAAGTTACCTTTTGTTCGTCATGTGTACAAACATGACAAACAAAAGGTAAAAAACTCTCTGCTTTGCTGGCAAATTTATTATGCAGCACTCATTTTGATATTTTTGGTTGGTTATAATTAGACATGTGATTTACAGAGAGCTTGAAATCTCAGTGGTTGAAAATTGCTTTTCTCTATGCATCTGTGAAGTTTCAAGTCACCTGTGATCACCTACTTCTGTAGAACCAATAGGTTTTCTACCCCATTCTCTTTGCACTTAGGTGGAATTAACTGGAACTGTTCCAGAAAGTGGTTTGTATAAATTCTGTCACTTAGATATATTATTGATATACTTACAACATATACAAGCAAGTCTGATATTTCCTCTTTGAAAAGGCAGGCTGTTACTACTTATAGCCTTATTATTTTTGGCTTTATTATTTTTTATGTGATGGTATGGTTTTTTACACTTTTTGGTAGTGTTCATCTGAACTGAATCCTATGTAGAACTGGAAGAATAAAAATGCATATGTTAACTGCCTATAAAAATAAATGCAGAAGTCAGTGTGCTGGGTTTTAAAAAAATATTCAGGATTCATTCAAAAGATTGTAACTCAGTTCCAACTGAAG
The DNA here is from genome assembly GCA_032173965.1 of Sitta carolinensis. Classification (NCBI taxonomy): domain Eukaryota; kingdom Metazoa; phylum Chordata; class Aves; order Passeriformes; family Sittidae; genus Sitta; species Sitta carolinensis. The sequence goes on from CM063284.1 coordinate 131,831,706, forward strand.
TTTTGAGTAGATTTTATAAGGTAGTATCCTTCTGTCCTTTTATCTTTCTTTTATTGTTCTTTTTCTTCTCAGAAAAACAACAAAACAGGGAAGCAGAGGCTATAAATGCTCTCACCGTCAACTTCTGTTAGGCTTTTAAGGATAAAGTTAATTCTTCTGCTGAGTGTGTAAGCCTGTAAAGGCCTGCAGAGCATTAAGCCAGCTGTGCATCAAATTCGGCATAGTCTCAGTTTATTCGAGGACCTTTTTCCTCACCAGTGCTTAGAAGCAACAGTGTTTTATATTTAAACATAAAGGAAAAAAAACCCTTGCTTCCTTTTCCACCGAGCTCAGCTTCCCTCAATATAAAGACTTTTTGAATGAGTGCAATTAAAAGAGTACAGTAAAGGAGAGAGACAAAAGGGTTGAATGACTGGGTTCCTCTTGGGCAACCAGAAATTGTAGAATTTTTAAGGTTGGAAAAGAACTCTTTTAAGTCACTGAGTTCAACACTGAGTTAACCCAGCACTGCCATATTCACCACTAAACTGTGTCCCCAAGTGTCATATTCATACATTTTTGGACACTTCCAGGGATTGTGCTTACAGTGCTTCCCTTGACAGGTTGTGCCATTGTCTGTAGCCAATTTCAGTGAATAAATGTTTCCTAATATCCAATCTAAACCTCCCCTGGTACAACTTGAGGCCTCTCATCCTGTAGCTTCTTACTTGGGAGAAGAAACTGACCTCCTGCCATTGTTACAGCCTCCTTCAAGGTAGATCTAGTGAGCAATTAGGTCTTCCCTCAGCTCCTTTTCTCCAGGCTAAACAACCCCAGTACCCTCAGTTGTTCCTCAAAAGTATTGTGCTCCAGGTCTTTCACCAGCTCCATTGCCTTGCTGTGTAGTCTCAGAATTCATTTAATATTGGTGCTTATTTTGTCAGACTGTTCATTTTTATAATGGTCAGCAAGATGTTTAATGTTTAGAGCTTGTGTCAAAGCAAGGAAGACACTGTCAAAGTGATGATCTTGGGAAAAAAAAAATCAGAGTGAAGTTCTGGAAGCTAAATATGTTAGAGGGATAGGGCTATTTTTTTTTATGAATCATATGTGACAGGAAGACTTGAGCTTCTGAAATGTGCATGATTGAACCGAAGAATTTCCATGAAGTGTGTTTAGAGATATAGTCTTGCTGTATGGTAACTGATGAGTAGCTTATATACACTGAATGTGTGATTTTGGTCTACCTTCTTACCCTTCCTTACTAAACTACTCTTTTATCTCTGTTGGCTCTTAAAAAAAAACAGTCTGAGACATAATGATTAGAGAAATTTTCTTTCTTGCTGCCCATACGTTAGTGAATGGTAATAAATTTGAATGGAAGGAAGGGTTTATCTTAGTTGTCATTGTTTTTCAGCCTTGTCGTGGTAGCAAACCTTTCAGAGGCCCAGATCTGTAATTTCTTTGCAGTACACCTTTTCCTTGATTATTGAGTGTTGATATCTTTGTGACAAGCTGTAGAAAGTTCTGAACACCACGACATTGACACATGGGGTTAAGCTGCCATAGAAGTTTAGACACCTCCAAAGAGTCCCAAATTTGAGAACTGCAGAGTTCATGAAAGTGTTTCTAAGTTGTACTCTGCTTGGAGGCAAGGCAAAAATTTCCCGTTTGCTCTGTGTTTACCAGGAATAATTTTGTTAAAACCTGTTAAACTAGTCATTGTATATTTGTGTATTATATTTGCATTGTTATATTTTTCTATATATTTATTAAGTCTTTGATCACAGGATTTGAAACAGAAGTAGCTGATAAAATATGTTATTGTGTCTAATTGTTTTGTGTAACTTTTTGTAAAACTTCTTGTAGTTTCTGGGAATCAGCAAGATCTTTCTTCAGCAAAGAGTGAGGATTTTGGAAATGTTCAGGAGATGTCTACGAAAAGCCTCATTGTGGGTCCACTCAACCTTCGATTGGATAGCAGTGCAGTACACCGGATCATGAAAATGATAGTTTGTGCTCTGGAACATGAGTATGAACCATACAGCAAAACTAAGCCAGGTTTGCTCCTATTGCATGTACACAGATACACAGAATTAAACCAGACTACATTTAGTTCTTTTGAAGTGAAATGTAAAATAAAGGTAAATTAATCACAATATCCCCACCAGTGTTGGATGTACTTCTGAGATAATTTCAGACACTTTGAAAGCCGTTTGTTTTAATCATAAGCCTCGTGTTGAGTAAGAATAGCTTACTTCATTGTCTACTCTAGCTTAATTTTGGAGTCTTAGAGAAGAAAGTATTCCTACTGGTATTCATTAGTTCTAATAGTCATACAGGATGAAAATCCATGGAAAGAAGTTATGGTAGACTGTTGAGTTTGTGAGAGCAATACATATTTCAAGTAAGGAAAATTCAGTTAGTATTGCATTTAGATTTAGGTAGAAGCAGTGTGGAATAGCATTAACTATGAAGGGGCAGGGGGGACTTTGCATTTTTTGCTAGTCCCTAGGCATTTCTGAAACATCAGCTGTAGGGCACATTTTATATATTTTAGTGAAATGTGTAATCTCCATTTATTGTAGATATTATGGATGGAAGTAGAACTATGCCAAACTCCGAAGAAGTAGCATCACTGGAGGAATACATTCCCACTAGACTTACAACGTTCACTGTTCTTAAGTGTACAATTATAATCCCTGTGGCAGAATTCAATTTACTAGACCACTTGCTGCCCATAATCATGGGTGAGAAGGTATGTATGATGAAAATGCTTTGAGGAGACCTCATTATGGCCTTTCAGTACATGAAGGGGCCTTCTAAAAAGGAGGGGAGAGGGTTTTGTACAGGTTGATAATGACAGGACAAGGGACAATGGTTTTAAATTAAAAGAGATCAGGTTTAGTTTAGATGTTAAGAAGAAAATCTTTATTTAGAGAGTGGTGAAGCACTGGAACAGGTTGCTCGAAGAGGTTTTTTCCTTTTTAGCACATTTTAATACATTGCACTGAGTAGTGCAGAGGGTTTTGGTGCGTTTCACCTTATGGGCGTGGGCAAATGGTATTTTTGTAACAGGAGAACAGTCCTGTGTTTGTTGTAGGTTTGAGGTAAAGAAATTGAATTCCAGTGAATTTTTTGGTCGATATAGTCACTACTTGGAGTCTCAATTTACATTTCTTGAGTGAAGCCAAACATACTTAAAATAATGATTTTGAATTTTAGATTGAAAATCTGAAATATGTCAACTTACTGTCCTATTTTGATGCATTTTTAATAAAATTTATGTATTTGTAGTGCAATTTGGATTGAAAGAGATGTTTGGAGGTGTTGTCCAGGAGTTCAACATCCCGGTCAAAGCAAGAGCGGGTTGTTCCAGGGGTTGTTCTGTCAAGTGCTGAGTTAGCACCTCTTCTGTCTAGCTCTTCTCTGTATCCTCCCAGTATGTTGCAGTCGACAGCAGTAGGATTCTTTTCTGGCCTTCTCCAGACTGAAAGACTTTAGTTGTCTCTGTTTCTCCTAAAACAGAGCTCGTGTGCGCCAACCCCATAGCCACTTTTTTTCCAGTGAACTTATTCTGGTTTGCCCATGTCCAACCTGTGCTGGGTGCAATACTCCATTTTAATGGATACTAAGAAAAATAGACTTGGATGTCTAAAATGATGGTATTTATTTTCTATGGAATGGCATCTTCCATTGCTGAGATACCTAGCATGACTGTGAATACATAAAAGATGACAGTGTGAAGGCTAGTTCAGCATGAGATTATTATGGTGATAGTGCTTTGGAGTGATAAAAGGTAAACAAAGATTTTATAGGATGAAATATTTTGACTTTGCATATTCTTGTACTGCACTGACCTCAGCCAGCTGCCAGATGCTTACCCAGCTGTTCTTATTCCCCCTCCTCAACAGAGCTGGGGGGGAGAATGGGATGGATCAGTGTAGAGGGGGAGATCACTTACCAATTACCAGTATGAGCAAAACAAACTTAACTCAGGGCAATTATTTTCTCTTGTTGCTAAGAATCCAAACAACATATATCCCCTATCCCCCTTCTCCCCTCAGACTCAATTTCACTCCTTCATTGCCTGGCTCTTCTACCTCCCAGCCCTTAACAGAGGGGAGTGGAGAATGGAGGACGGGGGTCAGTCTGTAACAGCTGATCTCTGCCACTCCCTCTCTGTTCCCTCCTCTCACTGTTCTGCCTCAGGGCAAGTCCTTCTGGCAGGCTGCACTCTTTAAGGGAAAATATACTCCAGCATGAGCTCTCCTCAAGGCTGCAGTGCCCTTCAGGGCATATCCACTTGCTCCAGTATGGGAACCTCCATGGGCTGCAGTGTGGATGTCTGCTTTTGTGTTGTCTCATTCACGGGCTGCAAGAGAATCTCGGCTCTGGTACCTGAAGCACCATTGCCTCCCCCCCTCCTTCTCTGATCTTGCTTTTCATATTTCTGTTTCTGACTTATCCTCCGAGTCTTTGCAGCCTGTGTGCTGTTTTTGCCATTTTTAAAGCCGTTTGCACAGAGGTGCCCCCAGCTTGGCTGAGGAGCTCAGCTGTGCCCTTGGTGGGGCTGTTGCAGCACTGGCTGGAGCGGGCTGAGCCTGGCCCGGGACAGCTCCTGGTGTCTCTCCACAGAGGCTGTCCCTGCACCACCAGCACCTGGATGCCTATACCCAAGACAATCCCAGATAAAAAGTTGATTATTTTAAACTTTAAAGAGAACATTTTAGAAAGATTTGAGAATTTATAGTATAATGCCATGGTGTCTGTAAATAATTTATTTCTTGTATTTTTCGTTTTTAGATAAGAACATGCACATACGGTAAATCATACATCTGCGGTATAATTATTACACAATGTTTTTCCTCCCTGCCGTAGAATTTAGGTGGACTGCTAAATGCTGCAAGTTTCCAGCCCCTGCGGCCTTTACCTTCCATCCGAATTTTAGTGGATAAGGTTAACCTGGAGCACTCAGTGCCGATGTACGCCGAGCAGCTGGTGCATGTGGTCAGCAGCCTTGGCCAGCCATCCGACAACCTGCTTCATTACTGCTACTCACACTGCTATCTGAAGGTAAAGGAGAGCTTCAGATGTGTGCTGAGAAGATCATATACATTCAATTAATCCTAATTGTTAGCAGGTTTCCTGTAAGAATTTTTTCAGCTAATCTGAAAGGCCATAAAGTAAATACATTTCACAGAATATTGTTGTTTGGGATTGCTGCTTCTGACTTGAGCCAAGTGTTTTGTAATATGCACTGAACACTTCATATGAAGAAACTAAAAACTGAAGCCCCAAGGTCCTTGTGACAAGATGGAGTAAAAATTGTTCAGAAAGAAACCTTTTTTCTCATCTGAAATAATGCTCCTATGATTTGTAGATTGCTCGAAAATACACTTAGAAGCTTGCTGGGAAGTTAGGAGGAAAAACCATTGCTACAATCTACATTGATAGAGCAAAACCATCACAGTGAAGATATGCAATAAAAAACTCTTAACAAACAATTAATTGGTTTTTATTGTAAGAGGATGCATCTCTGAATGTTCTCAATTAAAGATGCATTATGTGAGAAGAGCTCTTCTTGAGAGGCTGGAGGAAGTTTAAGATATGGAAAAATGTTTTGAGATGGTTCAGTTGCCATCTGCTCTGAGGAGAAATTTTAAAGAAGGCCTTTCCAGCCTTTTATGATGTGCTTAGAAAGTTTGAAACATTTTGGGTGCTACTAAAGTATAAATATTTAATATTATTACTGTTAATTTTAGTCAGTTTCTCAGTTATCTGTTCACTTCCATGCCGATATTTTAGTGAGAATTAAATTATTTAAATATTTATTTATTAAATTTATTTATTAATTATTTAAATCTTTATTATCTGCATACAAGAAACTGTGTTTCAGAATACATGGCAAGCTTTCAGTTTTCTGGGTGACTTGTTTACCCTCTGTCACGTTTAAAGTGATTGGCATTGCAGTACTGAAAGTCATCTGTATGTTTTTCAGTTTGAGAGGATATTTTTTCTCTTCAGAAAACTTTTTAGTAGCAAAACTTGGACATCAGCTTTGGGTTTTAAAGGGTTTATTTGCCAGCTTTAATAGTGGCTGAATTGTTCTGTTCTTGTGAATAGTGATACAGCATGTTAAAAGAGAACTCTACAAGAGTTTGTTTGCCATATTGAATGGGAAAAAACGATAGAGAATTCTTGTGATGAATCTTTCTTTAGCCAGGCTCTTAATAAGAAAAAAAGCTTTGAAGGGAAACTTCTAATTTCCTTAAATACCACTCTTTTCTACCAGTGTTGTTATAATTACTTGAAGTGATTGTACTTTGTATGAAAGGCAGTTTAATGGATAGGATCTGCAAGTTTAAAGGATATAGACTAAAGTATTAGAATTGAAAAATTGTAGTTCAGTATTCTTTTAAATTCAGCAGACCACAGTTAACACTTTTTGAGTGAAGAAAATATATTTACATATATTTCTGGGGCATTATTTGAGGTAGATTTTTGTAGCTATATTTACGTTTGGGGAAAAGGAATTATCTAAAACTAATACACAATTTATTTAATATTTACTGAGTATACTTATAAATACATATGTTATATAATATCTTGAAAGTAGTCTAATCATGTGATAATAAACCATTTGACCAACTGAATTTGTTCCAGGTATTTGGGTTTCAAGCAGCACTGACTTCTTTGGACAGTAAAGGATTATACTGCATCCCTGTTCCAGTTATCCCCTCATTCAGTACTGCTGTTTATGGCAAGCTGATCAAGTTCCCCAAATATTGGTGAGCATTAAGCCTGTACAGTGTGTTTAAGTCATGTGCGCAATTACTTTTGCATTTTCAAAGAGGGATTTAAAAATTCCAAGCTTTGTATATATCCCTAAACTTGTCTGTCTCCTCTGTTACATCTGTAATCGTTCATAGGTTCCTTTGTAAGGATAGCTGTCAATAAACATTTTAGACGCGTATTTGGCAGAGAGAACTGGAGCGTGGTGCTTATGGCACCAAGGTCATGGGATCAATCCCTGTATGGGCCAGTCCTGTAAGGTCAGTGATCCTCCTGGGTCCCTTCCAACTCAGCGTATTCTGCGATGCAGAAGCCCTGTGGTAAATGGCTTCCTACTAGACCTTGTAGGCTTCTGGAACCAGTTGCCATTCTTTCATGAGCTGATACAAGAGCTGAAGTTACATACTGACGGCTAGTTGGATGTTTTAACTGAGGTTTTTTTAGGTCAGCTTTTTCTTTTTTAAACTCTACCAAATAAAAAACAACAAACTGCAGGGTAAAATCCCCAAGCATCCCAAACCCACAATGTTTCTACTACACTTAGATTTGTTTCTCATTACAGTTGAAAGTGTTTCAACATTGCGATGAGATATTGAAACTGTTTTTAGTAGTTCAGATGTTAAACACAAATATTTTTCTTCTGAAAACAGTTCTGTACTTTATTATGAAATGTGGTATATAAATTTTTTTTAGCCTTAAGAACAATGAAAATTCAGTATTTAAATTTATCTTTACACTTCAAATCTTGTGATCATAAATGTCAGTGTGTAATTTATATTGATAGGTGTAATTTATTAACACTATTTTCAAGAAAATCCATTTTGACAATATTTTAGACAAGGTATTAGTTTTCTTTGTCCCTCATTTTGAGCAGTAGCTCTCTGTAATACTGCTTTATAACTAAACCCATGCAAAAAAAAAATTACATTAAGTGACAAGATAATAAAAAAGCATGTTAATGGTTAAATACTTTGGCTTCAAACATTGTGTAATATACATTTGTTTGTGAAACCTTAATGGATTATACAAAAAATGTCTTCTTCCATGATTGTTTTTAGCATCATGTAAAGAATATACTAATTTTTCTTTCACAGGCTGTGATATCATGTTAAGTGTAAATTGGTTTTAGCATTATCAGCACACCACCAGGTGGTAGTAGCCTAACTGACTTTGTCATATTTTCTATCAATAGTTTACAAAATTATTAATGACTTTGAATTAGTTGCTGTTGTATTGTACCATTTTGTGAAAGAAAGATACCCTATAATCAGCACTAATCGAAGTACTTCAGGACCTTACAACTGTCCGCTTTTCCTTATGTTATCTGACATTTAACACTAAGCTCTGGTTAGCAAACTGCATGAATAAATCACTGTTAAATGGCAAACCTAAATTTCTTTAGGTTAAATCCCATGTTAAGTTGTGCAAAATCAAAAAAATTATTGTGGGGATGAATTTTTAAATCTGACAAATTCATGGTATTCAAGTGTTGCCTCTTTCTCGTGAGTGTGCTTGTGCTTGCTGTGCCCCATCTCTTACTTGCCTCATGCTTGGTTTTTTGTGCTTTTCCTTGTGCACTGTTTCTCACTTGCCCTCGCTCTGTCTCGTGTTCCTGGCCTTGCTCTTACATTCTCTCTCTCATGCATTCTTGGATCCTCTCGTGTAATCTGTCTCTCTCACATTCTTTGGCTCTCTCTTTTAAAAAATACATTCTATTACCATGCATGCCCAGCTGGAAAGAGCTGTAGTTTTGGGGAGTGGAGGCAGGGGAATGGTCCTGTCTTAGAACAGCAAACTGTCTATTGGCATTTATTAGAAGATATTGTTAGACCAACACTTACTGTGGTACTGTGATCTAGTGTGTTGTGACAGTTTTCTCACTTTTTCCCTGATATGATCTCTTTCTATGGCTAATTTATTTATTAATGAAATGAAAAAACTTTATAAAATTAACTTAGTCCAACAATTTATCTAAACTAAGCAACACCAATTTGTGAGTAATAAAGTAGAAAAACAAATGAGTACAGCAGCAGCCTGGTTAAATGAAGTGTAGTTTGAAGTGAATAAAACTCCAGATGAAACGCATCAAATAGCACTTCAGCTAAATCGAAATCAGCATGAGGACTGAGAGCTTCATTGAAGTCATGCAGTGAGTGAGAATTAGTCTGGTAGGATAACCTGGTAATGTCATTAAACTTAAATTCAGTCCTCCCTCCCAAATTATACCACCTGCTTTATTTGGATTTGTGGATTTCACATTCCAGGGTTTCTTAAAGTACACACATCTGATGCTACATATGTTCTTCTATTTCTTCTTAGAAAATACATACCACAGACCATACCTTTTAAAAACAAAGACATTTTATGAACTGTTATGGAATCCCTTAGGTAGTATGTTTTGAGTTAGCAGTGAAAATCTCAACTTTATTTCTGACATAAATCAGTAGAATAGCTTTCTTTTCTAGTTTCAGTACAATAATCTCAAAATTACTGTTACATACAGTGTAGAAAATAATGTACTAATATTAATTTTTTAAAACTAGTTGATAAACATTGGCAGGATGTTTTAACATAGAATTTTGGCAACATCAGCCCAGTATATTCCAGTAAATAACCATAAGCAGTCATAAAGTGCTGTTTACCTATTAGATTGATGTCTCTTTAATTTTAAGTTCAGTTAGTACACTTTCTTTGTGTAGAAGAAATGTGCTCAAACTCACTAGTTAACTAAGTCTTGGACATCTTTTAAATTGCATAGCTAATCTGTTTTTATTGCAAAGTACAAACCATCTGGTCTTTAGTTTTTGTCAAGCGTAACAAGATGCAAAATACAATGTTAATGTCAATATTTTACAACTGCTTTATGTAGTGTTGCATGCCAGATTGTAAAGCAGCTTTCAGAGCTTTCAGGAGGATATCTAAAACCAACTGAGAATTAGCAGAATATGGTTAAAAGCCTAGAGTGAATGACAAGACTGTTTATTGCCAAACAGAAATCTTGAGAGTAATTAGCTGATTTTCTTTATTCTTTTGGCTTCAGTGTCTGTGGTAACAGATGAGGTAATCTGGTGTGAGACACTTCAGTGTTATAACCTTCTATCACTTGTAAGATACCACTTCATTCTACTTCTGAAGAATGCTAAATTAACAGCACAGAATATGGATTCATAATAGCCTTCCTTTTATTTTTCTGGTATCTGATTGATAGTGGAGCGTCCTCTCTAAATTTTGAGCTAGATATCAGTCTAGTTATGTGTGTTATTTTACTGCTTTTCGTAACCTCTCTTCTCTAAACAGGTGTTCCAGACTCGTGTTTGGGTGTTTTTTGTTGTTTTTTTTTGGTTTTGTGTTTTTGGTTTTTTTTTTTTTTTTTTTTTTTTTTTTTGTTTTTTGGTTTTTTGTTTTTTGGTTTTTTTCCTTCTTTATCAGGTCTGTAGGAAGTTTTTCACTTACTGTTTCTACCTGTGACACATTTTGAGACTGAGTTCTGGTAGAATAAGGTTATAAATGAGGATGACGTCATTATCCTTGATTCCTTTGTGTTCTGCTTTTTGGTCCTGTAGTCTACTTTCAAGAGATCTGTTTTCTTGATAGTGAGTGCCCTCTTTATTATTTGGATACCAAAGCAATAGCTGCTGGTTTGCTGCTTTCAAGGAAGCACCAGTACAGGGTTGACTAATAGCTAGTCATGTTGAGTGTGTGAATTAACCTTTTATAAAGAGGTTGAGGACCTGCTGGGGAAATTGTTATGTAGGTTTTCATGGTCTGCACTGGAATTACTAGGGAGTACAGAGCATTTAATTGATTGTTCTTAAGTTTTTACTCTGTCAGAAAAAAAATCTTGACTAGAAACTTACAATTAGATCGCAATAATTATTATTAAACAAAGAACAGTCTTTGAGAAGCTTAATAGATACAGTTTCTGCAAAGATTCTTTCTTTTGAGCTGTTCTTTTCAGTCTGTTTTTAAGAAACAAATTTCAGCATAAATTTGCAGAGATTGCAGTCTGTGAATCTCTGTCGAGATTCATCTTTCTGGTGAAGGACGATTTTTGGTAACAGAAGATTTGATTTGTGTTGGCACTGTAGTTTCATTTCTTCATTGTTTTTATTGAAGTGCTAGTCATTATTGACAAAAGCTGACAAAAGACTAAAATTTGCTTTGCTGTTAAATGCAGTCACATGTATCATGTGTCGGGCACCAGAGGTCTGTCACTTGTTTCACTCGTGAAAGCTGTCAATTGCAGACCTGACATAGTTATTTTATTAATATGTACACTTACAGTTCTGAAGGATCTCTTAGGAAATTTAGATGCAGTGCTCTTCACGTGGAGTGAATATGTGTGTTTTCTGTAGGCTCTTTTTATGAACTCTCAAGAACATTTATATAACATAGCTGTGCTTAATATTACAACACAGATTTAGCTGTAGAGGTAAACATTTACTGTGTTCTTAGAATCTGCTACATTTAGAGTAGATTGGCACATAAGGTTATAAATGCCTTTTGGCTAACTATTATTTAAAGATTTTGAGAAATATACTTTGCCACCAACCTGAACATCAGCATTTTGTTTTCTTACCTGACTTTCTTCCTTTTATTTTGATTTTGTCACAGTGTAGTTGTGAAATGGTTACTTCATACACACAATTTAGTTTCTCTTTTATTTTCTAGCTTTAATATTAACATCACAAAACCCGAGGACTTCTAACTCCCTCATTACTACTGTAGAGGTTTTTGTTTTTGTAAAGGTGTTTGTATTTTTATATAGCTTTACTTCCATTTTCTTCCAGCATGTGTCTCCTTACAAGGCAAACATCCCTCTCTTAATCAAAGCTATGTACCTGGTATGCCATACAGTTGTGTTCTTACTTATAGAATTAATTCTTAGACTTGTTACACAATAGAGTAAGGTCATTATAGGTTCTAGTCAGGATGTGCACATGCTCATGTCTGCTTCAGGGGTCATCTTGTAAAGACTGTGTACATTTAATGGTTTCCCCATGAATTGACAAGGGTGAGAGCAGTTCATGTTCATCTGCAAGCAGAGTGGTAGATGAAGATGTGTGGTTTCTTATGCAGTAAGAAGTTATTTAGCAAGGAAATTATATTCTGCTGTCATGGACTTTACCAGCAAGGTACTACTGTGATGACAGTAGATTTTAGAATTTGCTGCTCACCAAAGAGAGAGTTAAAAGTGTATAATGGGGGTTTGGGTGAACTATCTGTTTTTGCTACTTTTTTATTAAAACATTTTTGCAAGGCATGTCCAGTGGAGTAATCTGCTTTGGACTAGAAATCAAAATAGATTTGTGAGCTTGAGAGTCATGAGATTTAGCTGTCATGACATTCAGTGCAGTTGTGCTAGTAAGAATTGAGCAGATCCTACTGGCAGGTAACACAGAGCTAACTATCCACAAAGTCTGAGCATTAAATCATAAATTTAGGAAGTTTTCCCATAAACGGACACTTAGGACTTGATTTTGGCAGCCTGTTTTATTGGCTAGTCACAGTAGATCAGGAGCAATGTCAATTTAGTTTGGGTGTGCATTGCATTTCACATGGGCAGTTGAGGGGCGTGCTTGGTTTTTGGGTCAGAATCAGAAACAGGTTGAAAACACATGAAACTCATTTTGTAGCATACAGTTGTGCCTATTAGATATGTCAGTAATTGAATTCAACTTCTAGATGAAAATTCAGTGTATTCTTCAAGACACAAAAGATCTGGGATTGGATGCCTGAGCAGATGCATTGAGTATATGGGACAGGGGAGTTTCAGCCCCCTCAGCATCGTTCCAGTTAGATCTGGCACATGTTAAAACCTGTTTGAACTTTTGAGATACGCCAGTGATAGGGCATCTGTGCAAAAGCAGAACACAACAGTCATTCTCTTGGGTTCTGCAGAGGTGGCTGTGTAGTTCTGCCTCACATGTGAACACCTAGAACAGTGCAGTTCTAAGGAGTGTGCTGGGTTGCTTCAGCATTGTCCACTTCTCTGCTATTGCCTAGAAAATACATCAAAGAACATAATACTGAATCATGTTTTTTAAAATTAATTTATTGATAGCTGGTTTTGGTAGGGCATTAGGTGAGCAGTGACTGACACTTTCAGAACTTTGATTTACTGTGCATCTTAGTGTTTGAGGAGTAGGTATGTAAATATAGTATAGCATATTGTGAGCAGTAATGTAGGGTAATACAACAGCTTTAACAGAAGTACTTTTCATTGATTTAACATACCTTGCTTTATAAAAGTTCAAGGGGGTCGTGCTTGTGTGTAAGGATGAAGATGGTTGAAGAACTTGTGTGGAACATTTCTAATCTGCAGTGATATGAACATTTTAAGTTTCAACAAGAACTTTTAGGGGCACTTTTCAACTGCAGTGTTCTGGAAGGAGCTGTTGTTGGTTACCAAAAAAAGCACTTGGAACAGGAGGGTTTTGCATTCTGAGTACATGACTTGCAGCTTGATTAGTGTAACAACAAATTAACTTCAGTTGCAAACCTCAAGTTTAATTCTTTTTAAGAATCAAGTCCAGATCAAATGTTAGTTTCTCAGCAGATGTGGCAGGCAGCATGCAGCAAGTCTGTTGAAAGTGCGCTTATAATCAATGTAAATTGGAAGCAGTTGTATTGTTCTGTGTTGTCCATGAGGAGGAAATTCAGCAGAGTTGACACTAAAAGGGGAGTCATCGGGAGTGTTTCCAGTGTAGTTATGTAGACTAATTAATTGTCAAGTCTCTTCAGTGAAAGTAAATTATGCTTATTATCTAGTATATGTCCAGGGAAAGTGATTGCACATGGTGAATAGTTAATCCTGGTTTTTGTAAGTGTTGCCATCAGGACTTGCTGGCATTTGTTCTGGAAAGAAGCAAATGGTATTTGAAAATGTGAAGGATTTTCAGAGTTGAAGCTGCATTTTGATTAGAGATTGGTGAAAGGTATTAAAAACCCAGTCTTATAGCTGAAATGCTGTTATATAGCATAGATCCTAAAGAAAAACTGAATCCCTGATATTTATTCCATTTGCACTGAATGTATTTAGAAATTCCGTTTCTCTTAGTGGTGACACCATATATTACTAGTGGTGATCCTATTAGGATTTTCAGTGTTATTCTCTGCTTTGAGGCTTTACCTGAGGCTTGGTGTTTTCTTGTGCCTCACTTCATATACACATCTCTACCTGTAGCTTTCCTTTCCACTCCCAAAAGGCAGGAAAAAACTAAAATTAGATCTAAGAAGGACAGTTACTGAAACTTGAGACTGAGGACAGCTTCTGACACGCTCGGTTCCTTCAGCACTGAGCTGCCCTAGCCTGAGGCTGGTGGAGAGCAGGGGAACAGGTTAACAGTATGCACAGCACAGACCTTGACTGGAGCCAGCACTCAGCCTCCATAGCTGGCAAACAGGGGTGCTTGAAACTTGCACCCTGAAACTGATTGTGGTGTCATTCTGCCAGCCAGCCCCAATCAAAGGTTGGTTATTACACAGAATTCTGAAGAACTGTACTTTAGTGTTGCAGTTGCTCTCTTACCTTTCACCTTTTTCTTTGCATCTTCTTTTTAAGTTAATGCCATGGAAGTTGATAGGATTCAAAGCACTGTTTTAAGAATTTTTAGTCATTAAATGCAATAACTTGAAAAAAAAAAAAAGGCCTTTCATTCATTAGGACTTAAAATAATTCTACAGGAACTATATTGGATTATTCACCTTGTGTACCAAATAATTGACCTTCACCAAAGCTGTGTGTTTACTTCTTGAATAAGCTATATGCTTATCGATTCAGCTATATAGAATTGCTGATTTTGTTTTTTTATATTTACTATCATTATGCTCATGGAGCATTGTCATGTACTGGCCAAGCTGTAACATACCTTTTTTTGACTCTGCAGAGCTTCACTCTCAAGTGGAAGGTGCCACTTCTACCTGAAGTGAGGTACCAGAAACCAGAGTTAAATTATGCACCTACTCTTACAAGCACATTAATGTGACTCTCCATTAAAGCTGATAACCATGATAAAATGGTGACTGCAAACATTTTACTAAAAAACAAACTGTATTTATCTTGACTCAACCCAAATATAAAGGCTCATATTCAGGTGTCTATACCACCTTAGCATTTTTACTGAATCTGTGTTCATCTCACAGATGAACGTTCTGTCCTGTGTCCAGGGTAATTTGTTATCTGTGTTCTCCTCATACTTGTTCCCTCTGTGACCCAGAGGTGCTTTTTCTTTTGCCTAGGAATAATCCTTTTCATAGATCAGGATCTCTTTGGTTCTAAGCTGAGTGTTTGTTTCTTTACACACAAACAATATGCATTCTCAGCATTTTTCCTCAATCACTTCTATTCTAGTTGTTTATAGGTTTGTATTTTTTATTACTATTTTTTAGCAATGCCTTTTAAAGGAAGTTAAAGTAACCTGTCAGGTGTACATACTGAAGAACAGCATTGAATGAGTACTGTGGTACAGTATTGAATGCATGTAAAAATTTGTATCTCCATTTGGGCCTATATGTTTAGTAAACATTGTCCGTTTTTCATTTCGTTTTAATTTTCTAAAGGACACCAGCTCCCAGTTTCTGAACTAGATTTTTTAGCACGGCATGTTTTAGATGGGAATGTTAGAGGGCCATTTGAACAAACAACAAAAAAGAGTACAAGTAAAGGCAAGCTCAGGTGGGATATGAAGCTCTTAAATAGTAAACTATGAGAATAAAACCTGTTTATCGAATTTGGAAATCATTATACCTGTTGTAGATACTTCTGATATGGAAGAAGAAATGGAAAGGATTATGTTAGTTCAGACACCAGGGCAAAAATTATGGATTCATTTTTCAATTGATCAGATTTTTTTTCCTCATTATAATGTTTTATAATAATATTATAAAAAAAAGCCATATTATGATTCTTTTCTTTGCTGATGTTTAACTAGTTTTTTATTTTAGTTTAATGGCTGATTCCAAAATGAACAATTGAATAGAAGGAAATATTTGCTAAACACAATTAGAATATTTGTTTGATAGTGAAGAAATAGCCAAGGAGAATGAGAATTAAGAACTTGACTTTCATATTTTAAACGAGCAAATGGAAATGGGACTTCTATAATGTCACTGACTTAGTCTGTTACTCCGAAAGTGCTTGTATATCTTTGATTTTTGCATACATGTTGAATCTGGCTGCGTATATATATAATACAGAAAAATATCTTTTTGATGTGTTTTACTGACAATATCTTCATTATGTGTGTATGTGAATTTTGATGGTCTTGAATACTCACTAGGGCTTGTGGAGTTTTTAATTAATTAAATAGATGTTATGAGACAGTGAATAGGTCAAAACTGAACACAGGAAAACAATATCCATAGAATCTACTTCAAAGCTTGTATTATTTTTGAGGGATGAATGGTGTAAAGTAAAGCCAGAGTCAGTGCTTAAAGATGGTAAATTTAGATTTAACAATAATTGTAGTCTTTGAAGTATAAAGTATTATGCATTTACTGTGATTTAATGTTTTGCTTTAAATAGCTTTTGATAGCCTTTAAAATTCTTTTGAGGTTGATACTTAGTGAGGCCAAAAATAATTTTGAAGTTTTTGTACTCTTTCTGCAGTTATGTAGTGTCTACATGTGAACTATTAGCACACCTTGTCTGTTCATGTCCTTGCTATTGTAGACACCTTTGATCCATCCTTTGCTATATTAAAGGCTTTTCTGGTAATCAGAAAAAAACCAAAACATGCTTCTCTGTTTCCAGCAACTTGTTTTTAATGCTCTAACTTCTCATTTAAAGGATAGTGGAATTGGCTTTTGAGGTACTGCAAGGCACACAATTAAGTCCTTTTATTTAGCAGAGAGTTTGGATTTAAAGGATTGCTCTTCCAACCCCAGCCATTGTGATTTACCTTTCTGGATTTGACAGAATTCAGATACAGAAATAAGGCTTTGTCTTTTTTAGTCTTGTGTGTTTTGTTTGCGACATCTCTATTTAGGGCAATAATTTTGTTCAAATACTGTTTTTGTTTTGCTAATGCAGACATGCACCTTCTTACTGCTCTGACTAGTAATAAAGATAATGCCAGAATTTCAAGTAACCTTTTTTCTTTCAGTCTAAGTGGGTCATTTTTTCAAACAAAATATTTTATCTATTTATGAAAGGAAATAAACAGCATGCAGAAGTTTTTAGTAGAAGAAATTCGCAGAAGCCCCCAAATCATAACCCACTTACTTTTTTGGACCAATTTTTTTACTGACATCATTTGTTAGTGTTTACTTGAAGTTGGGGTTGTGTTCAGCTCTTAAATCTTTAGCAAGGAATTTGAAACTGTGTTCGTTCCCAAGAAGACCTTTGAACTGGGCTTGTCAGTGCAGTTTTCCTCACTGAGCACCAGCATGTTTGAGCCCTTCTGGCTCCCTGTTTTACCTGCTAATGGCAACCAAATGGTTCTGTGTGGCAGATTTAGAGGATTGATTTAATGGCTGTTTCTGCTGCTTCTGGGATTGTGTGAAGGGGGAAGGAGGAGAGGGAAAGGGAGAGGATGAGGTTACTTCCCTGGACAGTAAAGCAGGCTGCACTATGGGAAGCCAGTTCCCCAAACCCTGAGCCACTCTGATGGCTCCTGAGATTGGATACACTGTAATATCCAAAGCGATGGAACTGGATTTATAAAATCTATAAAAAGAGTGCTTGCTTTGTTTTAATAAACACAGGTCTTTGTGGTTTGGAGGTTTATGTCCACTGGCAACTTTTACCTGGTCACCTCTGGTAGTTTTGGTCATCTGGAGCTGTTTAGTTACAGCATCAGCAAGTTTCAGCTGATTCCTTCTTGTCCCCCATTCACAACTAACATTTTTCTACAAGATAAATGATGATGATGGCTGGCATTTAGTTTGGCATTTCTGCTTTTTCATGTAGGATCTCTTTCTCAGGAAAAGATACAAGCCACAATTAAATTGTAGGTGTACAAGTTCTCTGCTTTTCACATGATTGATTCCCTTTGCATTACCTTCATTAAGCCAGTGATTCCCTATTGAATGTCCTTGCTTCTTTCCAGACTTGCTTCTGGCTTTTTTTCATTTGGAATACATTTTGATTTTTCACCACTGTAATATAAATACTGATTTTTCTCATGGTCTTTATATTTGGACTTTGTGGAACATAATGCAGCTGTCATATCCCTTCCCTTGTTCTCACTAGCACGCACCATCAACAACAGGAAGATTCCTAGATCCAAGTAAAAAAGTGAGTTCTTCTTGCAGAAGTCAAGTAAGACTTGATGTTTAAAGTGTAAGTAATCAAAAAAATCCTGAATTCACATTGAGGGCATTCCATGAGGGAAGTTTCCTACCCCTTTTTTTTTCAGAACTCCACCCCACACCTTGTGGAGTTCTGAAGATTCCGTTCTTTCAAGATGTAACTTTATGCTTAATATTTATGGTTTACACATGTCAAAAAGTTAAATACATTAAGAAGACTGAGGTCTGCTTGTTATCTCCTCAGAGCGGGGAACTTGTAGTTTTATCTTTTTATATGTTTATATATTTATTTGTAGATTCTTTTATATATTTATATATCATATCCCTTTGATGTTTATTTCTGGAGACAAATATTAACTGGCGCTTATAAAAAGAGTATTTTTTAGAGAAAGAAATAGCAATTAGTCACTGATGTCCACTTGCAGTTTGATGGCAGTTCAGATCCCTAGCAGCTGTCCCATTGATAAGTGAGTAAGCTGAATTCGATCTAAGCATCCTAAATACATTTCTCTAATGCAGCTGCAGGTTTAAGATGTTCCTGCATTACAATTTCAATAGCCACCTGAGTTTATCATGTGTCCAAAAATAAGACTGAAAACCCTCAGTCCCTTGCTGGGGAAAAAAAACCCAACAAATTTTTAGTTCAGATCTGTTGCATTTTGAGGCACGTAGGCAATGATCAAGCCAGAAGTGATCATAGACTGCTTTCTTGCCTGCTTTCTGCAATATTTAATCTGCAGGTAAGAAGGCCCATTGGATGCTTAGTAAGGCTGGAGTCGTTTTGGGGGAAATTAAAACTTTTTTGCCTTTACATTCCAGGTGTTTGTTTTTTCTTGCACACTTCTCATAGCACAGGTCACTGTTTCTCACTTCTTGCTGCTTCACAAACCAGTATTATTGCTTGCACGTAGCAATCATAATTTTTAAGCTAATGGTCATAACTTTAATGTCCAGATGGGACAAAATGAATAAAATTATTTTAAAAAACAACACAATTTTAGAGCTTCTATCATGTTCAGAGTTGTGCATTCCTTGCTTAAAAAGGACTTTTTTTCAAGGTTTCTTCCTTTTAGATATTTTTTGATTTCATGCTTTTTGTTCTTGTAGTATGCATTCATTTTTTCTGTGCTGTATAAAGCTGAATTTTATTGTTCCATTAGAACACACACTGTACTAAGAATTGAGAATGGCTAGCCTCTGATCATTTTCTAAGCCATATTAAAGTTTGTACTCTGCCTATATTGTTTTGTTTTCACAGTTGTTTCAAGGAAATCTGTGGGGATTTTTTTAAAATTTGCATGTGACCGAACACTTTCAAATGTCATGACTGACTACTTATGTTTCAGAATTGATGTTTAAAAATCTGTACAGAAGTTCATTTTAAAATGATACAATTTTTCTCTTCTAATCCCATATCTAAAGTTTTCTGAAATATCAAGTTAATATTTTGGTTTTCTGAAAAAAAAAGAAAAAAACTGGTGAACCTTTAAGTTCATGGTTTTCTCCCTTGTAATAAATTGTATGATTAACAGTGTTTCCTACAAATAAGAGACCAAGGCAGCTGCACCTCCTGAAAATTCCCCTAAGTCAGAGATGATGTGAGATACCAGGCAGCCTTTAGCAAAGTCTATAGAAGAGCAGAAGCTGAAGACATCAGTCTTGGAGGTGTTTTTGGAATGAAGTGTTCTAAAGCAATTTTAATTGTTTGGGTTTTTTTATAATAGAAAGTAAATCGGTCCTCTAACATGAATAATTGTATGTTGCTCTCTGAAGACTGGAAATCCTGTTAGTGTTTGTGGACATGTGATATGTTTGAGTTTTTTTTGTGAATAGCAGTGACTTCATTTTGGCGTTTCAAACAATAATACTTCTATTTCCCTTCCTACATTTTCCATTCAGAGGTTTGATATTTGTCATTAAGGAGCTAGACATTGTTTCCTTTACAATAATAATAGTTACTTAAATGTTAAGAAAAAGGATCAGAATTTCCTTTTTTTTTTAAAATTAGATATGAAACATCAGATTAAGTGGAAATACAGATTTGCTGTAGGTATGTAGATGAAGCCTTTGCTCATGTCTTATAAAACCAGCATACGCTTTCTGGTTGCCTAAGAGGAAAAGTGTGCAAACACTGACTGAAATTATTTGGGCATTTAAATTACATTCTGGTTCTTCTAAGGCACAATTGCTAGGTTCTAGTAGCAGGTTACCAGTTCTGTTATTTTGGAAAAAATGAACTAATCGTATTTTACTGTACAGGATATGAGTAATAACAAAAATCAAAATTTTTTCAAACATTTTGCAGGTTCCAGATCTGCAGTTGGGGCCTCTGTATAAACCTTTGGACCCAGCTGTTCACCACTATATTCTTTCAATCACTCTGAGGTGTTGATTTTACAAGAATGAGTTGCTGTTCCTAAAGTCTACAAAGTGAAAATATTTCATAACGGGCCTGTGAACTTGGATGGATTGGTTACATTGGTGCCTATGCATGCTGTATAATAAGGACCAATTCATGTTTTTGTTCAAAAACAGCAAAGAAAACTCTTTTCTTTAGTGGTATGCCAGATTTATTCAAATATTTCAGCAAGTCTGTATTACAGTTTGTCAGCAAACTGGGTACAACCAAAGTGTATTTAAAAATCATTTAATTAGGGCAGATTCATTTTCACTCCATGCCACTACACAGCAAGACTTGCTTGTTCATATTTCTTTAAATTTATTCTGGAACTTGTCCAAGTTCAGCTTTAATGAGTAGCCTATCCTGCTAGTTAGGATTTATTTTCCCCTAGAGAAGAGGTTTGAATTGGTAGGTTTTTAACCTGTTCAGTTAAATGAACATGTGTTCAGAATTGCATCTTAACTCTTGACTGTAAAGACTTGAGAAATAATTATTCCTATTGTTGTTGCACTTCTAAAATGCAGTTTAAGTAGTGTTTTTAGACCCAAACTATCTGCCAGAACTTTTTTAATAAGGTGAAGAGTTTTGATATGAAGTTGCTTAATGCAAATTTAATGATACAGTATAGAACCACAGATCAGATTTGGTTTACTGAAAAAAATTGTTTGTACTTGTATTTTCACTTATTACTTGAATATATCTCTTAGGTCATAAAACTTGGTTAAATATAGCTCAATATCTTATTAGTGATATATTTTCCATATTAACAGGTGCAGGTTGGTGTCAAACTTATATTTTAAGGTCTTTTAAATGCATTATTTGTGTTTGTAAACTATTATAATAAATCCTGAATTATAATTGTACTTTCATCACTAGCCGGGTCTAGTTAAAATTTCCTTTAAGCAACATTTGCTGCACACATGGTACTTCCCCTGCCTTGATTTTTTTTCTCTAAAAAGGATTTATTATCAACTTCCCATTCCTCCAAACTTATCTGAAAAAGACCAGAAGACTTTATTCCTATGGGATTGTTAAAGTACAGAAATTGTAGAATTTGCATATTGTAAAAAAAAAAAAAAAATTCATATGCTGTTGCTACTCCTAAGGGACAATTTTACGTGAAACTTTTAAGTTTTGAATACAGCATAGGTCAGTGCAGTAGCTGTAATATGTATTAGTCAAATAGTCAGACTTTTAAATTAAAATCTTTTGCACTGCTGTATTGTATGCTGTGATTGTCATAGCTCTTCACATTCCCTCTAGAATACATTGATTTGTTAATAAAAATGTTTAAGTGGACTTATTGTAGAGTCATGTTCATTCTGAAGTTTGTTGAAAAATGTTTTCTATCTTCTTTGTTCTGTCCCAATTCCCATTAGGAAACCCATCTTTTGAAATAATTAAATACTTTGTTCTGAAATACTTAGTTTTAATCCTGCAAAATAGTATTAGAAATAAGGAGGAAAATAGAGAAAATTTTGTGTGAAAGGATAACAAAAGGAAAAAATACCAGAAACAAAAAAATGTAACAGTGCATTTTCATACTGAGATAAATAATAAAGGATTACAATACATGGCTTAAAAAGGAGAAGAAAAAAGGAAATACCAGGAAACAATCTGGTGTCATTATGCATTACATTTCTTTCCAGGTAGTGCCTGTAAAAGTTTTCCTAACATGCATAGCTAGTTTTCCAACTTCAGTTCTGTGTAAAAGAAATGGGTTATGCTGTTGGTCTAATCTGAAGTTTTAAAATAAATTAATTATTATATATACCATTTTGTTTCACAGGAATGGATTTTCCTAACTACAAAATTGCCTTTTATACTTCTTTCCTCATGCACACCTATTTTGCTTAAATTGAGAGATTACTGAGTTTGGATTTAAACTCTTAAGAAATTTTTGGAAAACAAGTTCAAACTCTAACTTGGGATGAACATCAGAAAAGGTCTCAGAATTGTAGCTTCCACTTGTGCTTTTCACAGTACCCAGAGCTTTTCTTTGGCTGAAGGTGTATGTGTACATTTGCACAGAGCATTTCTTGTGTATCTAAGGAGCTGAAATGGGACATGTGTTTTATTATTTATTTAATTATTTATTATTTATGTAAAAAAATTGTATCCACAAGAGAGTGATCGTGTGTCCTCTTGTGCATTTGTGTGGTAGAAATGGTCAGAATATGTTCCAGGTTCTTAATCCCTTTTGGGTGTCTGAGTCAAAGTGTTTTTCTTTTGTGGTGTTTTTTTTGTCTTGTTTTGGTTTTTTTTTAAAACCTGGCAGTATCTGTCTCTATTTGCCTGACTTAATACTAGTATTATTTTCAGTTTTTGTTTCATCTCTCCTTAAAGAAGTTCTAATTGTCAGACTAGGTAATTTTTTGATGTTTAGAAAAATGCCTTTTTAAAATGGATTTTTTACACCTGCTAAATTCAATTAAGCTTGGGTACATTCTTTCCTATGATTTGTACTTTTCATGAGAAGAGCATTTTCAGGAAAGGTTTGCAGCATGTTTGAACTTCAAACTGAAACAGGTAGAGCTTCAGGAATTTTGTACAGATATTTCTTACCCTTAGGTGACCTACTGTGCTGCAATTGATAAAGTGAGCCTGTGATGGGCACTGGTCATGTACTCCAGAAGGATGTGTACCTGGCTGTCAGCAGATGAGGCAGGTGGGAGATGCACAGTTCCCCCAAAAAGGTCATATGTAACTTCTTTGTTCTAGCTCGCTGTTTGGTGTTTGTGACTCCTGTTACAACAAACAAAATAAAAAAAACCCCAACCAAACAAGGCTTAATACAAGATCTCTTCTTTGAAGACCTCTAATGAGTTTTGACTTTTCTAGCAACAAAGGCTGTACCTATAGGTACACTCAAACTTCAAAGACAGATTGATTTATTCAGTCAGGAGGCCACTCTCTTTGTGGGGTGTTGTGGAGCATGGTGTGTGTTCATACGAAAGAAATTTCTACTACCAAGCACAAGGCTGAATTCTTCCATATAAACATGGAATGTTTTTCCTTCATCCATGTTTTTTTCTGCAAATGGCATTTGAAACTGGCAGCATAATTGTGTCATTAGCTTCACATGAGTTGCAAATCAGAGGCGGTCTTGTTTCTGGTTTCCTCCCCCTTCTCAGCGTTTTTGAAACAGGTAATCCTGATTCCAAGCTTTATGAGGTTGGAAAACCTCATTCTAAAGAATACTGATTACTATTACAGAAGGTTACAACATCTGTTTGTTCTTTGTCCTTTATCTGTAGTTACATCCATTTCTGAAAATCTTTCATGAGTGTCTTCTTTCATAAGAATCAGTTTTGTTTTTCACATTAAAATAGTGAGGAACAGTGGCTGTTGTGGATGGGCTTGTTATGACACTTTGATCTGTAGCATAGGCATCCACAGCTGAGAAGTGTTGTAATGGCCCTTTATAAGCAGTGGGCAGAAAAAGTGACCTGCAGTGGCATTAAATTTATAATCCTCCGGTCTTGAATGAATGTAAACATAACATCTGTTATGTCTACAAGTGCTATTTTCTTTCCATTCACCTTAAATGGTTCTAGGCCACAGTCTTAGGTGTGGATATTTGTTTACATGGTAGGTATGTAAAGCTGAGCTTAATTCCTCTTGGTCCAGAGAAAATGGTTTTCGCTTACCAGCTGCTTTCTGGCATTGACAAAGAATTAAGGGAGGAACTCTTTTTGGGACTTGAGGTGAATTCTTGTATGCCCATCTAAATTCAAAGTGATGACATTATCGTTAGCTATATCACTGTATCAGCACAGTGGTTGAGAGAGGTCTTCAGATGTTCAGAATGCTTATTTCCAAACCATGCTTCATAAGTCACAGCTGTAGCTTATGGGCCAAAAGTGTTAGCAGCAGAATATTTTATTACTCTGATGCTTCATCTAGGGCATGGTGATCCTGGGTCTGAGAAGTGATAATGTGTTTTTCTTTTCACAATTGTCTTGGTGAAAGCCCACTCTCCCAGCTGGATGCAGAATGTTCAAGAAATCTACTTGTTACTAGAAGTTACAGACTTTTGTGTCAGTTAATGCTACTAAAGGTTTTAGAATTTGAGCATCATGAATGGCCTGCTTCTGTTCTGCAGAGTCTCTGCAGCCAGTACTCTCTCACATACGTTCAGTCATACAGCTGCTAGCATTTTCTTTTGGGCTTCGATAGGAGATGTGGTGTATATGGCTGCTTTGGAGAGTTCCTTGGAAGGTTTTGATTTTGCTGATCTGAAGAGTCATTGAATGTCTGCATGTCTTTACATTTTCACTCCCTGAGCCTTTTAGTAAAGCATGCTTTTTTTCAGGGCCAATGGATGCTTTTTTTCAGGGCCAATGGATTTTGTGTGCAGCTTCAGCATCTTTGCCTCATTTGAGGTTCTGGTTCCCAGTGGAACATTAACCTACTGTTTATTTTTAAGGGGCTTTAAGCATGTTCCTAAAATTTTCTAATTGAGGAGATTATCCAGAATGAGAATGAGCTAATGTGTGCATCACTAATTATATTTAATGGAGTCATAAAATCATAGAATGCTTAAGATTTGGTGCAGCCTTAAAGATCGTCTAGTTCCAACCCTCCTGTCATGTAGGACATTAGAGAAAATAATGCTAAATAGCAGAAAACTTACATTTCAGTGATGAAGTGGGAGGTGATTAGGACAAGAATGATAATGTTAAAAACATGATACAGGCAAAGGCTCCAAACTGAGAGGGCTAAAGAACCTTTATAGTTTTTTGTTGGATGTAGCAAATCAGTCTGTTGCTTTATGTCAGGTAATAGTGTGCATATTAGGAAGAAAAAGTAAGTTACTGACTTTGTTAAAGTTTTTGTAAAGCATTCCTGTTGATGGTGGATTATATGGTCACAGAGGAATTTATTTTCTGAACAAATGTCCTTTACTTTGCCCTACTGTCTCTTCCTGTTGCTCCTCCCCAGTTAAAAGGTAATGCTTTGAAAAATCACTTAATGAGCTCTGTTAGCAATATACTGAATGTGGGCTTGTTTGTATTTTAATGTATTACTATTGTCTATATGTTTTTTGGGTCACTAGCCACATGTAATTCAGTGATGCACTGTAAGCTTTGTAAATAAAAAAGTTTGGAACATTCTATTTTTGAACAGGTGGTTTTAGTATCTGCATAATTTTAAGTAGCTCTTATTTTGATGGGAGCACATGGAATTACTTTATTAAATGTTTTCAAACCAAGAGATAATTAGATAAAAATATATGATTTTTTTCCTATCAGGTTCTGGAGGGAGATACAAAGTTAAATCATGTAACAAGTTCTGTTTAGGTTTCATTTCAGAGTAAGTAGAATCAGCTCTTACTAGAAGAAATCTAATAGGCACACAGCTCCACACTTAGAAACTAACTGCTTGTACTTTGTTATTCTGTGACTAAGTTTTAAAACTGTTATTTTTATGTGCCAAAGTAATGATTTTTCTTTTTTTCTTAAATTTTAAACAGGACCAAGAGAGCTCATGTCCCACTAACAGAATGCATTTTTGAGCTCCCTAATTTGACAGTTCAAGCAACTAGAGCTCAAACACTTCTGCTTCAAACTATTTATCAGAGCTGGTGTCATCCTGTTGGAAGTGTCAGTTCAGTGGTGGTAAATGAAGCTTTACTGAATGAGGTTTTCCAAACTTCAGGTAAATATGTGATGTTTTTGGTTAAGTATTTATTGTAGTACAGAGCACTGCTACTGAGTGTCCATACAACTATACCCTTTAAATCCAGGTTTTTACTTATGGTAGCTAACAGACAGAATGTTTTTTTGTGTGTATATGGGTATTTATAGCTTATATTTAAAATCCGGGATGTAAGCTAAGCCACCCAGCTTTACTTTACTTGGCATCAATTTCTGGATGCATTTAATTTTCCCATACAGGATAATTTTTCCATGCTTCCCTCATCTGAAACATCTACTTTTGCTACCTTATATGGTACAATGTTATTACTTCAGGATCATTCAGAGGTGAAACTGGATTATTAAGGGCTTTATTAATCAAGGGCATACATTGAATTCTTTAGAAGGGCTGCAGATGTTTCTCATTATTTTGTAAATAAATGTTACTTAACTGTTGTGAAATTGCTGAAGATATGCAAGCATTGGTGATGATTACATAAATAATGAAACTTGTTAACTGTCATCCTTTTGTGAAACACCCATAGATTTTGGGAATAAATTAAGGATTTTGACCAGTTTACAGAGGAAACCAGTTTTCAAGGGCATGAAAGTCATCCAGAAAATGAATTTTTTTTTCACATTTCTGTGCAGGCTGAATAATTCAGAACTGTTACTGTTTATTTGTTGTGAATAAACCTATAACAAGAATAACAGATATTTTGGAATATCCAGCATTGCCGGTCTTGGATAATGTGTTAGGAGAATGATTTAGGTGCAGAAAATCATGATTTGAAGCAGAGTGGTGGATTAAACCACTGGAAGTCTTTTAGCCCTGCTTTTCTTGATCCTTTCCATTCTTCTTTTTTCACTCCTTCTGTTTATTGAAGTTAAACCTGTGTTGATCTAATGTTGCAAAAGAACTGTTGTATTTTTGTGCAACTCTTGTAATACCTTTTTAAAGTACTTAGGTTTTCCTTCTTTCATGAAATTCCCTTTTGTCTTTCATTCTGTGTGGGTCACCTAAGAATGGGGTTGTTACATTTTATTTTCAAATCCTGGTACTTGTAAAGGTAGAAGGTTTACAATCCACACCATGGAGAAATCTGAAAATACAGTTGTTTGATCACTTCAGATGCTCTTAGGGTTTGCACAGTTTCAAACAAACCTGTTCTATTATTTAACATGTTTCAGTCCATCAGTTCAATGAACTGTGAAACTACACTGCTAACAGTATCTTTGCAGAATAGAAATCTGGAGCACGCATTTTAAGTACTTCAGATAAAGTAAATGAACAATGTAATGCACTTATTTTGATCTTCTCTTGTTCATGGCTTAACGCTTCACCTGGTAGATTTTACACTTCTCTAGTTGTCCTTGGCATTAACTAAACTGAAGGCAGGTTTGCAATCAAGGCTGTGAAATGATTGCTGTCAATCCTTTTGTCTGAATTTTTGGCTTGGTTGATTCTGTAAGCCTACTACCTTTTGTTAGAATACTGTTGTGTAAAATTTAGTGTTATGCCTTGTTGAAAGTCATCCTTGTAATTAGGGTCAGCTTCCACATACATGTATGTGTGTAAGTCTCTGAAAATACTTGGCTATATTTACACAGGGAAGTTGAAATTTCAACTTTCCTTTCATCATTTTTTCTTTCTTTTTTTTTTTTTTTTTTTTTTTTTCCAATATTTTTAATGAAGTATCTATGAGGATAATGCAGTCAATAAGGAACTTGTCAATAAACAAGGCACATCTGTTAAACTCTTTTACTTATATTCAACTTAGTTTCACCAACAGAAAACAAAAGCTGATGAATGTTTTTGGGAGTCCTTGTTTTGAGTTCCTGCCTGCCGATGCATGCCCCGGTGCTCCTTTAGGATTGTACAGAGTGGCTTTACACGGCTCATGTTGGGCCTAGCAATAACCTGGCAAGGTATTTGGGTTCCCCCTCCTGCCGTTGTATCTCTGAAAATCTTTGTGGGCGAACAGGTGAGCTTTTTTGTGTAACCTAAACTCTCAAGGGAAAAAACTGCCTTTTTCCCATGGTATTGTGCTTTCCATCTGAGCACAATGTGGTTTTGAATATGCGTAGAACTAATACTTAAGAAAATAGCTTTCCATCCACCTGGTGTTGTGGATTAATATTTCTTTTAATAATTTACTACAAATGATGAAAGTATAAACATTTTTTTTAATTGGTGTTTAATGTCCTTCCTTTTCTTTTTCTAATTATCTTTTTATTAAATCATAGTGTTCTTGCAGGAGAAAGCAACAATATACTCAAAGATTCCCTTTCCTTCACTTTATCCTATTTTTCAGGGAATCTTTTTCTTGAAATTACTTGCTTACATTCTGCTGTTTCAAAGAATCGTAAACTATGTGTTTCATAAATACAGCAGCCCAAATTTTATTCTATGTTTACGTTTTCAAACTTCTAAAAGCCATCTTTCTAACTAATTCAAAATATAGCAGGACAAACAGCTATGTCTATCCAGATTTTTTCCCCCGTTAAAAGTAAATAAAAAAGCCCTCCCTATACATGACATTGTTCTGAAAAGAAAGAAAGGGCTTATGTATTTTACCTTCTATTTGTAGTGGTCTGCTATTATCCCAAGGTTTCCAGCAAATCTGACTGCTATAGGCAGATCATAGGATTTTAAATGTTCTTGAGACTCAGTGTAAAATCATGCTCGTTTTGTAATTTGTGAATGAAAGGCGTCCTCCTGTGGAAATGGTCTAGCTGTTAGCTACCCACCCAGATCTGTTCTACCAATTTTGAAATGTTCTGTGACTTGAATGTTTCTTCTCTAGGTAGCTCCTCATACATAGCTAGTCTCAAATGGGTTTGCCGTTTGCTTACATAGCCTACAACTTTCTCAACTGCTTGTATTTGAATTGCCACTTTTTGTGTGTGATCAAAGGGTATTATTGGACTGAAACAGTTGTTGCTGAGCCCTTTATGTTGGGGCTTTGTGCCAGGTGCTGTTCAGAGTGTTGGGCTTCCTTAATGCATCAGTTCAGTATTACTTCAATTCAAAAGGGATACCACAAACTTTTGTAACCTCTCAGCCAAGACCTTTTTTAGCAGCCATTGTGCTAAAAGCATACTTATATGCTTTTTCCAACGCAGCCATCTCTTCCAGTTTTAGAACTTTATCACTGAAACTTATAATATGGGCTTACAATATGGGCTAAGATGTTTTATAGGCTTACATGACTATTGGCTCCTTTCACCTGCTTTGTAGAGGCTCACAAGGTACAAAGGCTCCTTTGGGAACCTGCTAGGTAACGGCTGAAAGGCCGCCTATGGATCTAGTTGAAAAAGGGAGCTCTGCTCAGTGTGTTTCCACAAACATGTACAGAGTTTATTGCTGGTATCTGGGGTTCTGTCCTAAATTTTCACCTGGAGCAGAGATGTTGTCCTGCTCTAAAACTTCTTCCAGAGGTAATTGAGGCTGAATTTGGTTTAGGGGTTCAAAACAACCTCTCTGAGCTCTATCCTCTACAAATTGTTTTTGGTAATAGATTAATGGAATACCAGTAAGGTAAGATTAACCCTCTTCTACTTTCGCCATCTACTTTCCACCCCTTGTTCTTCAGAAACTTCTTCCTACTAGGAGAAAGACACTCACATATTCCCTGGTTTGTTGTTAGATTGCTGTCTCTATGAGATCATCTGAGAGTTTATTTTTTAATTGGCTTGCCCAAAGGCAAGCTGTCAAAAAAAAAAAAAAAAAAAAAAAAAAAAAAAATTGAAGTCTCAAAAGGAAGTTGTGTGTGTTTGGTTTCTGACAGAATTTAAAAATGAAGTGCCTGTACTACCTAAAATTTTTATTTGTCATACATGTTAGTAAGGTCTCTTATCTTAAAGCTTCCAGTAAAAGATGTGTACAGTACTGTGATTGATTGAGCTCAGAACATGTGGAGAGCAGATAAAATGCATATGTCAATAAAGACATAAGATTTTTACTCTAGAATTTTTTTATAAACATGTTAAAATAATATGTCTGTCTTAGCTTGAGATGATTTAATGCTGCTAAGAGCAGGTTCTTAATTATAAATTATATGGAATTTATTGAAACTTCTGAAAGCACTTAACTCCCTTCATTGCAATTACACCTTTTGTAATCCGTATATTTAAATGTCTAGTTGGGAAAAGTTCTTTTTAGGGTTCTTAGAAGTCAAGATAGATTAAAAAAAAAGAGATAATATAAACAGTTAAGCTTACTACTTGAATGAGTAGGCATTATCATTTAAGTACAAGATTGATGCATACTCCCTGAAACAGTTGTACAATAACAAAAAGAACTGAAAAACTTAAAATAGATGGGAATACAAGAGACAAAATGCAGCATAACAAACAGAAAGTAAAACAGCTGCACACAGCTTTTTGCTCTTTTTCATGGGTCAAGAAAAAGCATTACTAACTTTTTTAATGCATTACATCTAAAATAAAAAAATAGCACAAAAGCAGTCTTCAATCCACATGTAACTTTGGAAATTTATGTTTTGGTTTAATATTATAATCCTTTTGGTATACAAGCACAACAGTATGTTATATGTCACTTAAATAATGTGAATTCTTATGCTTGTGAAACATCCTGATTCCACATTTCAGTCACTATAAATGTGGAAACAAATATGAATTTGAAATACATAATGCTTTCTACATTATTGTATGTATAGATGTTAATATTATTACAATTATTATTATACAATTAAATGAAAGTAAGTGTACAAAATACCAAGTATTAGGAAAACTGCATTAGTTAAGGTCTTTCAAAGGTTGGGCATGATTAATCCTATGGAGTAATTTTATTGTGTATTTTTTCCATTATTTGTTAGTAAGTACCTGAAGCACTCCGTTTCTAACTGTTTCAGCCTGCCAAGAAAATACATACACAGTCACACATGGCTTTAGTTTACTCTGGAAAACTGGAACTTGCTACCACTTTTTCCTTGTCCTGTTCAGGTAGTTCATTATTTTGTTGACAGTTCGGTTCCATTAATCTGGTATTTTTGGGAAAATTGCTTGCAGACCTTACATTTCTCTACTGAAGGTGATCAAATAGGCATTGAATCCCTCATGTAAATGATGTCTTAAAGTTAAAATAAAATCTATTTTCCAGAAAGTAACTGTAAAACTATTTTATGCAAGATTTCATGTGGGATACCTTAATGGTTGAATAATAAATTTTACCTCATAAAAATGAAATTCAATAATACAGTAGCTTTCTCAGCGCAGTAGCATCTGGTTGAATCTCATGAGAGCCAATATTTTCCAACTCATTAGGATCATGTCGTTCTGTATGTCGTCAACATTGACTTAGCCAAGCTACCTTTACTTACATAACCGCCAAACTATTAAATAGGTCTCTTGTGGAGTGAAGTCAAATATTCCTCTTATTTTGCTTTTGCCTTGGAAGAAGAGAAGAAAATGTACATACTGTAACATTTAAACATCTGGTCTAAACCACATCAGGGTAACAGTGAGGAAAGTAACAGGATTCAGTATTCTTCCCAGGTGTACATATAAAAAAGGGTTGTGTAGCTGCTGCATAGTTCTTTTAACCACTTAGGAAAAAGACTAAAATAAGTGACTTGCCTTTCTAATACCCCTGTTTTTAAAACTACTTTTTTTCTCTTTCCTGCTCCCTTGCCACCAAACTCCAAAACACAAAAGCTAGCAAAAGACCAACATTTCAAAGTCTAGAGGTAATGCAGGTTGTTCAGCCCTAACTTCCTTGCAACACAGGGCATTTAATCTCTGTTCCATGTAACATAGACAATTTTGCATTCATTTGGAGGGGTATGAATTGAAATTTCTATCTAAACTCAGTGTAAGTGTGTATTCTCTTAATTGCTCGGGAGTGACAGGACACTGCTCTATGAAACTTGCACAGTATAAACAGTTTATTCTCTTGTGTGGGTGATTACCCATATGTCCTTCTTCATGCAGGCCCAGAAGACAGTGTGTAAAAATAAACATATTTGTATATGTTGTGCATTTCTGTGAAACACTGGTAGTTTACGAACTCTAATTTCAGATGGAAAAACAGCATGGATAAGCAACCTAAGAACAATTTTGTCTTTAGCTTAATTTTTAAAGGTTAATATAGTCCTATATAAGGTTTTATTTCCTCTTGTAATAAACATTTTCAGTGATATTCTTGAGTCTTATTCTTAAGTGACTTGGATTGAAAGAAGGTAGGTGGGACATTTTATCATTTCAATACGTAATCAGTGGGATTTATCTTGCTGAGTATCTGAATAAATCCTCCGCCAGAAGCAATGCCTCTGTGGTGGCCTGAAATGAGGAAATTTCATGGAAAGTATGCATTGAGACCAGTAATTATGATTGCCCTTTAATTTTTTTTTCTGGTCTAATTAATATGTACCAATAAACTTTGAAATTGAAACATACAGTATTCTGATGAAAGAATGGTGGTAGGCATAGTTAAGGCATTCATATGAGCTTAACTATGGTATGTAATGTTGTGCTAAGGAATCTAATGTACTTCAAAATACACATGAGACTTTTTAAATGTCTTTTGTGTTGAAAGTGAATGTATACATACTGTGAACAGAATAGTGAAGGAGAAAAAGAAAAGATAAAAAATTCAGTTGGTTGTGAAGGAAGTACATGCATGCATGAAATCCATAGCTGTGCATAAATGTATACAAGTTTATTAAGCTGAATTGTTTCAGAATTGCAAGAGGGCTCAGTTCAATGTCTATGTGGAAATTAACAGCAAACTCTTGAGTATGTTGGTGGGCTACCAAATAACCAAGACACCTAAGCTTAGAGCTATAAATAGTGCCCTTACTCCAGAGTCTGTAGTTTATTTGCACAAATAGCAATGGAAGTTGTGACTGAGAGCACCTGTTTTGTTTATTCAGCTGCTGGTTTTTGTTCTTGTGCTTGGATAGCAAGAGGAGTAGGCTTCCTTTTTGCCTTCTTGTATCTTGCCAGATACTGCATCAGGTGAAAAACTCTATAGGGAGGTTGAGATGGCGGCTTCTAAGAACAATAGAGCACGTTGAGCCTGAGCTACTGAAATTCAGTGTTACAACAGGCACACACAAAAGAAAACTTCAGAGATAACAGAAGGAAAGGTTGGTTTGTTTTTTTTTTTTTTTTTTTGTGCAAAGGCCCAGAGAATTGTCAAATTTAGAGTGAACCTGGAAACCATCAGTGGTTGCTGATATAAGAATAAATCATGAATGAGGTGGCCGTAGTGTTTTCTTGACATCTCTGTTTTTTAAGAAAATGCTTCATGCAGAGGTGTTGCAGTAGAAGTATTGGTGCCAGTCACTGCCATTTCCTGAACACTGCTCTTCACAAGAGCAGAACAAAGCTGTATTTCTTTGTACCTGGCAAAAAAACACAGGGTTGTCAGAAAGTTCAAGTTGGAAGGGTCTACAGGAAGTCTGCAGTTCAACCTTCTGCTAAAATCAGACCAAGTTCTTTAGGGCTATACCCAGTTAGACCTTGAAAATCTCCAAGGGTAGAAACACCCTATCTCTCTGTGTAGCCTGTGCCACTGCTTGACTGTTGTCATGGTGAGAAGGCTTTTCTGCCATTATGGGCAGAACCTTTCATATTTCAGCATGTGACAATTGTCTTTCATCCTTTTACTTTCACCTCTGTTTAGAGCTTTCATCACAACTTTTTCATGCGTACAGGAAGGCTGCTAATATGTCAGGTGTATTACTGCTGGTTTTGACCTTATTAAACGTTAAAACAAAACTAAACTGAGAAATCCTGACTAGTCTTAACACTCTGTGATGATGACTCTGAAATCCTGTTCTAATTCTCATGCCAACTAGATTTAACCTGAGTGTTAATGCATTAGTGCATACAAAATAAATTATGCTACTTTCTGATTAGTAAATATACTGATGTATGACATGAATTAATTCCAGCTTAGAATTCTCTGCTGGTTTTGACATTTGTGGAAATTCCCGAAGTCAGTATCTCTCCTTTTGCCCTTCTGATTAAAGAATCCTATTTTGTGGGACACTAGTTTATGTAGTAAGATAGTCTGACAGGAAATGCAAATGCATACAGGGGCTACAGGACAAAGAAATGATCACAGTTTGTGATCATTATGGTATAATGTTTTCTGTTTATTGTTTTGTTGGGCATTTTTTATTATGTTTACTTATTTCCTTTTATTTATTGAAACAACTTGAATCACTTTAAAAGAATTTGGAATGCCTTAGAGTGCAGATCTTCCTCCTTTTTATTCAGATCAAGACACTTCAGTTTGGAAAGAAACAGCCTAATTAGAGGTTTTGATCTTGATGAGGCAAGAAATATCAAGGATTTTTTTTTTAATGGAGTAGATTATTAAGGAATGTGAATGAAATGAGAAAATAGTAAAGATTAAATTGAAATATTCCTGTGAGGAACTTATTGTCATAAAATGTGTTTATTTTAGTAGTAGTTTTTAGGAGAAAAACTCCAAGGTATAATCAAAAGTAGATAGGTTTAAGATTAAGCAACTATTAAACATGGTAGAAGCATGTTTGCTGTTTGCAAATACGTAATTTGACTGCTGACCTTGAGTAGTAAGTTTACATAGTATGTATAGTCTTGATCATGTAAAAGTTGTACTGGGTTGGAGTCATAGGGACAGATCTCAAGTATTGGACTGTTGCTTAAAACCTTTTAATGTCTACAATACTAAGAGTTAGAAAATACTAGTATTCACTAAAGTTAACATTTATGGAATAAACTCTAGTGAATGGTATGGAAAACTGCTTTCCATTTGTGAGAGTATTTTGGTTCTTGTGGCAAGGTAAAATGCTAAATACAAATTGTATTCTTGCGATAGAAATACCAGGTCTTTATATAGTTCAATAGCAATTTTTAGTCTGATGTCCCATATGATTTCTTATTATATTGAATCAGGCTTTAAAAAAAGATACATACCTTGTAATTATTTTAAATAATCTAGGGATTATAGAGCCAAATCCCATTTTTAATTGCATGGATATTCAAGAAAAATACTTTCTTCTCCAGGAGTATATAGTGTGAGAGTTGTTAAGCTGTTAAAAATGCAGACTGTATGAGGAGTAATTACTGTATTTCTTGCAGTCAAGAATAATGTTTTTCCTAAGTGTCTAGTCCACATCATAGTCATAGAATATAATAAATACAAGGTATTTGTAATATGGTAATGGTAAGGACAGAAAGTGTATTTTTACCGGAAAATACTGAGCTTCAATTATAGCAGCTCTTTTGCCCATTAAGTTTTCACTTAGTGTTATGTCTCTAAAGGCAGGCAGTTCTTTTGGAGGAATATTCTACCAAAAGTAGAAATACACAGTAACATAAAAGGTAATGATAAGGGAGACAAAGTCAGTGAAACATTTGGTTTTCAGAAAACTATATTAAGCAAGAAAAAGCTTAAAATAACATTTTAAATTTTGGTTTTGCTATTGGAAGGTAATTATTAAGGAGCTAATATAGAAAGGGATGTGCTTTGTTACTAAGTGTTATTTAATGTGAAATGTGTGAATGTCCCTTCTGTTTGTGAAACATAATAGGAAAATTAAAAATGGCACAAGGAGATGCAGGTGCTTTGATTTTGCTTTGAAGTGTTGTACTGCTGTAGGCAAGTATTCCTTACTGCATAGTATTTTAAGATAAGTATCACACTATGTGAAGCACCAATCAAAATCTTGGATTCTAAGGAGATGTCAGAGGTCTCCGTATAACCACAGCTTCTGGATTCAGAGATCTTTGTCTTAGGTGAAATAAGGGCTCTTATATCTGCTTAACATTTTCCAAAACATACTTTGTAACAGGGCTGCTGGCTATGCAAGGAAAGTAATCAGAACTATTTCCAGAAACACTTTTGTTTTAGTTGGTGGTCATCTAAATAAGCAAAGTCCCTGCTCTTAGCTTAGTTTCTTTCTTTTATGACTATATCAAGTTCAAACCAAATGTGTTTTTTTTGCCTTTTTTTTTTTTTTTTTTTTTTTTTTTTTTTTTTTTTTTTTTTGCATTGTTTCGAGGGTAGCATGCTAAATAAATTCAAATATTGCACTCTTTTATGCTGATTTGTCCCTGATTGATGCTGTGGCTTTGTTGCTGCATCTTGTTCATGCTCTTTAACTACTTTTACTGTATTTTTATCAAATCCCGTGATAGTCAACTCTTTTCTTTATTGAACTTCTTGTTTCCAGTCTTTATCCATTCTCCTTTTGATTTCCCTCTTTTTTCTTCTTTAATACACAAGAGGGGATATGAACAGTTAGGTATTGGTAGAATTGTTTCTTCCATGGTAGTTTCAAATTAAACAAGCTTTTTTCATTAAAGATGCTTTCTCTGAACAGGGGTTTATGGTAACCATTTTCTCCTCCCCCCATCATTATCACAGAAAATACAGAAATTAAGAAGAAATGCAAGTCTTAGGTAGTGTTATTTTTAAATAAATGTTTTAAATCTTGACTTCTGGAAAGGGTGTTCCTATTACTATTGCAGTAATTATTCAAATTTTCCAATTTGAAGACATGTACTTTTTTTTCTCAACCTGCTTTTGGAAGAAGAAAAGCTTAATTGCTCTAAGGGTTGTGATCTTGTTGAGAAGATACATTTAGTTTTTCAAATGAATTGTCTCCATAGTGGAATTATATTGTAGACTGTTTCTGTTTTCTGAGCTAAGTGAATACTGGATGATTTAGAGGAAAATGCAACAATTCCAACATTATAGAAGACAGCCATCTTTACACCTCTAAGACTTGGAGTTCCCTTCATATGATTGCTGGGTTTTACCTGGATTGTGTGACATACCACAGCTGGATATAGCACTTCTGTTTTGTCAACTGCTTTAGTCTTGCATTAATTAACATTTTTCATTCTCCTATATGTAAACTCAGATTTGCATTGTGGCTGAATAGCTGGATTTTAGTAGTTGGAATTACTGGAGAAAGTTTTCAAAGTAATAATGATTCAAAATACTAATAAATTAATCACTTGCTTTACTACAAGCCAAGAAGACCAAGAAGAGTTTTCCAACTGACTGATAGCTTTCCTAGCTATTTTAGAAATCCGAGGAGTCCATAAGATTTCCATTTTCATCTGTCTTCCAGAATACTTTCTTTACCTTGTTGCTGTATTTTTGAAGAAAATATTTTAGGAAAATCCATTTTTTGCTGTCTCAGTATCAGCCTATTTAGTGTGAACTCAGTGGCTTGTGCTCAGAAATTATCTGATGTCTTTTGGTTTCAGTTTGGATAGCAAAAATCTCCAGATGTGGTTGTACCTGTTGTTTGACCATCTGGCTTTGTTATTTTGTGTTTTCTGATATTTTTGGCTTTTGACTTTTGACTAAATTCTGTTCCTCTCCTTGAATGATTGTGTCATCTCAGAAACTCAGACCTCAATTAAATTTTGAGATGCTGAATTACTCTTTTTCAGCACCTTTGGATTAATAAATAATTAATTAGTCATCCGTGTACAGTGAGTTCAGCAAAAAAAGTTAAATAAGAACTTGGTTTAATTACTTGCTTGATATAAAGGAAATTTGCAAACTTCTGAACTTCTAAAGGATGACTTTAGAGTTAGAGAATAAAATAGGGGTTTTGTCAGAGGAACTTTGGCTAACACAAGAGTCTGTTGGAATTTCTGATCAGATATAAGTCCATTTTTACCCTGTAGAACAGAGAGGAATGGCAGCATTACCTTGCATCAAAAATCTACAAAAGCAAAAGAGTTTCTTCTGTTATGGTCTCTTAAAAGCAAAGGAATTGGGAAGAGGGAGGATGATTTATTTTATTTATGCATTTTTTTCCTAAAGTAGTCATACTGTTGTTCATGCTTCCCAGGATCTAAATGCAGTTTTTTGTGAGTGCTTGACAATGAATATTGCTCTTGTAAGTAGTTATGACTGTGCTTGGTATGCTCTGTCAGTAAATGTCTGACTGGCAGGTTTGGTATTGTAGTGTATACAGTGTAAAACACCTGTTAGATATCTGTTTTACTTAATCTTTTTGCAGATTTTTTTAAAGTCGCTCTTGGCTTTTAAGGAACATAGTTTCTTTGTGTATTCAAGAGCTTTTCAAATGCTGTGGAATTGTGTTACAACAAAGATAACATACAGTTCAGAGGGGTGAACTGTGCTATTCTGGGCATGGTCTTAGGAAATTGTATCTAAAAATATACTGTTTGTGCCAACAAACCAGATCGCTTCAGAGACACTAGGAATCCATAGATATTTATGTCTACTCAATTTAGACTGAGCATAAGCTTTAAAGCAAAGCTTTGAGGCACTGGCATAAGAGCATTTGCAGTTGTGTTGAAAGCTCGTATGGTTGTGTCTTGCTACAGCTCTCATAGCTCCTGGTTTCATCAGTTAACTCTGTATTCCGTTCACTGAGCTTAGATGAGGTGGTTGTGATCACCAAAGTGCTAAGCACTTGATCTTCTGTCTTTCAAGAGAGCTTTTTATAAAACTTGCTTTGATGTGTACTTCGTGTCCAGGCTACTTTCCCAGTGGGATCGCTTTTATGCCGCTGTCTATTCGTATGTTGCAGTATCCCATATGTTATCAATGAAACACAGCTTGCCAGCAGATTTTGAGCTTATCACCAAGGTAGTACCTCTACCATATTCAGCAATAAGATCAACTATTTCTTTAATTCATAAAATTTGCCTTCTGTAAATTTGCACGAAGTCTTGAAAAATTCTCTTCACAGTACAGAATTATTTCCTAAATGCAAGGAAAAACTGTCTGAAAAAGGAAGTAGTACTGGACCAAACTATTGTCATGACCTCAGTCTTCGCATCTCATGCCCTCCCACTTCCTTTGCTGCCTTCATTTGAATGATTTGCTGAGTTTGAATGTAAGCCTTTAGGCAAGTTTCTAACAATGTCAGTAGAAAGCTGTTCTGACTTAAAAACTGAATGGGAAAATTATCAACAGAAAAGAGCTGGTGTATTTTACGGCATTGCAGTAAGCGCTAAAAAGTCCACACGCATGATTATGCGATGAAATAAAGAAATATGGTGCAGAGCATTCACTGAAAACATCTTTTTCAATATTTGTCGATTAAGCATTCAGTCAGTCAAGTGTTCAGTCAGATACTGTGTTTGCTATGGTGGCACTTGAGAAAATTGAGCTGGAGTGAAAGAAGCTGCAGATTTTTTAACAGAATGCCTTCGAGTATGTGGGCAAATAAAACAGATGATTTTCTAGAGAACCAAATTTGTGCATTTTCCTCCATCTTACATTCTTAAGCTCATCTGAGTTATTAAGGTTGTCATTTAGATTTTTCCATTACTGTCCAATCTTTTCTGGAACCCCCTGAACTGTACGTATTCTTCCAGGGTGAACATGAGACTGTTTTATTGTACCAGGTGGCTTTGTTCTTAGGCTTTCAAAACACCATGGGTATCTGCAGGTTAATTAGATGAGTATTGTTAGATTTTCTTTCTATGAAATGCTTGTTTGCTGTAATGCAATAAGATTTATGTTTGTAGAATAAAAATATCTCTGTGTATGTGTCACATTCCTTAATCTTTTTTCCAGTTTGAAAGACTACTTTTACTCTGCAGTTTGTGTATAATTACACATGTTGAATATAGTTGAACGTATTATTATAATATGTTTATTTTCTATGCATTTATAGTATTTTAAAAGCTTGTATTGCAAAGAGTGGAGAAACTTCAAGTTTTAATGTGCCAGTCTATGTTCAAATGGCTGTGAACCACAGTATAAATTTTGTAATCAACTCTGACTTTGCTTTACTGCTGTTTTGAAACCGTTTTCATTAATAATAAGTTGCAATAATAAGTTAAGTCTTCTCGTAATGTAAAGGGAAAAGATACACCATTCATTTCCATAAAATCCACTTCAGTTTTCTTCTAATAGTCATGCTCTATTTCATTGAGGTAGTACAGAGCTTTCTTTTTTTAGCAATTAGGAAGGTACTTAGTGCAGTTACACTTAAAATCGCAGTTCAGAGCTGAAGGGCCCTTATGGGGGCTTCCCTGTTTGGAAACTGCTTACCAGGTGGAGCTCAGGAACCTGCTGGCCATAGTGTGTGTCAGGATGCTAGCTGCTCCTTTTACTCACTTTTTCTTTCACCCCTGTTAAATACAAGTATAACCTCTCAGCCAAGTCTTTATATTCAAATGTTGAATGTATTTTGTTTGTTGTCATGTTTTCTTAGCTTTCCCCAATTTTAAGCATATAAACAAAAAAGAGCATCAAGCTGAGAAACAACTCCACAGTGGTTCTACTTCAGATGAATGCTCTATGTTGTCTTGTCCTCCCAGAGGTCTCAAAGACTTGACTTCCAAATGCTGCTCAAGTCATTCTTTTGGAAAGCCACTGATCATCTTAAGGGTTATGTGGACTTTGGAGTAGGAGATGAGACTTGTAACAGAAATTGCATGCAAACATTAAAAAATGTATTTGTAAGAGGCAAACCTACTTGTATTTCAGTCAATTGCATTATCTATTCAAAATGTAACTTTTCTGTCTAGCATAATGTGGTACAAAAAGTTTCATTATTCAACTCAAATTCCAGTTAAAAAGATGCTTTTTATGTTGACAATAGTTCATGACTGTAACAACTTTGTGAGACTGCAGAGGTTTTTTGATAGATTCATGCTGGTGTTTAAGTACAGGAGGAAAATTCTGCAGCCTGTATTTAAAAGAATCAAGGCTGGATGATCACAAAGCTTTCTTCTTTTCCTGTTCATTTTCTGTTGCTTGATGGTTCACAAGTTTTCTGTTTGAAATGTTGGTTCCCCCAGTTTTCTAATTGAGGCCAGCTGATTTCTGAACTGTCCTCTTGTTCAGGCAGTGTCTCTTTAGTGTAGTCGACCCTTTCTAGGTGCTAGCTGAAGTATATTTTGCTGGTTTTTTTGTTTGTGTTTTTTTTCTTTCTTTGCTAGCTCTTTTAAATGCATGATATTAGATCTTGGTAGTCTAAACATCAGGAAACTGATTTGAAGTTAAAGGATAATAAAATTTTCTGATAATTGTCATGGCATTCATCAGTGTAAACTTTAATACAAAAAAAACCCCAAAACCCACAAAACAAACCAAACCCCATCAAACATTCTTTTATAGTGACTCACCTATTTCACAGGCTAGTGGAAACATCACCTTTTCAGGAACTTACCAAGCAGCAGCTATTGAATAATCATCTTTATATATATTGCCAGTAATTCAGATATGTTGTGATTTTAGACATTGGCAAGAACAAACCTCTCTTTTTAATTGATGATAAGTAGTTTTCGTTGTAAGGTATTTATACTTAGCTGACTACCTCAGATATTTTTTGTTTTTCACAAATTCTCTCTGGCAAGGGAATCTTCCTTATAATAAGGGGAACCCCCCCTAAACATAGAAATGTTTCAGCAGTATTCTGCTTAGTCAAGGTTTTCTGTGGAGGAGATGGCTTGGGTTTGTATGATTTCATTCTTTCTAACATAACTGTTCATACTATTTCCTTGTTACGGAAGCTGATTGTTTATGGACTGCCTTGTAATGTGGATAGAAGCCTTTTGACTGTTCAGATTTCCTTGCTGTTGGAGTTGAAATGCGATTTTCTGGCACTGAAACCTTTGATGTCAGGAAGGTTAGATAACTTCTTTACTTTCTGTCCTTGATGTGGACCGTCAGCTTTATTAGCCTTGGAATCTGTGTCAGATGAATTCCTTAAGCCTACCGTGAGTTCTGCATGCTTTATCCTGCTTGTCCCAGTACCACATACTGTTGTGCAGTGCTACTCTTCTTAAGTTTTTAGTTCCACACCTGTTTTTTTGTTGAAAAAAACCTGCTTCCAGAATCTATAGGTACAATAGAATTCTCCTTTATATCATTCTCATCTGTGTTAAGAACTTTTTGATATTTCAGTTGTAGGACTCAGTTTCCCAACAAAAGTCATGTGACATCAGCAGTGAGGTGCAATAAGAGCTCTCTTAGGATTACTTAAAATAGAATGGAAGAATTTGACTATATAAGGTTGTGTGGCCTTGAATGTGATTTCTATTTGATATATGAGCTGTGACATAGCTATTGCATGACTGAGATGTGCCTGTAAGCGGTGTAGTGTACAGATGGGGTTTCTCTGAAACAAAGCCAGCGACTAAATCTGAATGTGCTCATTTAAAGGGTAAAGAATACTTCATAAAACATATGGAAACATTTCTATGTTTTTTCATTAAGAAGGCTTCTTACTCCTTACGCATTTTTTATGATTGCTCTTGCTAATGTGTCATTTACTTGAATCAAGACTGCCTAAGCATCAGTTCAGTTTAGTGACATTTGTACAGAGGTATGGATATTTTATTTAAAAACTCACTAAGTATACTTTTCTGTTATTGTAAAGCTTTTCATCATTTCAAAGGTGAAATAATCCTTTTCTCAGAACTGTTGGAAAAAAATCACCATTGTGTATTGCAAAACAATATTTAGAAAGAATATTAAACAATAGTAATAGGGCTGTTGCACAGTAGGATTTGAATTAAATGGGATTCACTGGTATAAAATCAAGAATTATTTAAATTTGAACAAGAAATGTACACCAAGTTTATAAAAGAGGATCTCACTACTCAAAAGTATGGATGCTGAAAATGTGCAGGAACCATAGCAGCCCACAGCTCAGCAAGGGTTTTCTATGTTGTGCTATGTCAGTAGGAGAATTGAGCATCCAAAGTATCTGAGCTTCTGTGATCTGTAATTGCTTACCAGAACTCTGTGGAAGAAATACATGTTCTTTATTTTTGTTATTTTATGGAAAAAAACAAAATACAAAATTCCTAAACACTTACTGTTAAATTCTACTCTGTTTTTGGGGATGTGAGGTGCAAAATGCAAGTCTTGAGTTTTTTAGTTCTTCCCACATATTTACCACCTGTTTTCCCTGATTAGGCCGTACTTTAAATTCAAAACATCCTTTACGAATATATGTAATATCTAATATATTATGAAATTTCTTTTTCTACTATGATGTTAAATCCAGAGTGTGTTTTAACACTAAAATATATTAAATTAATATAGTGATGGCATTCTTAGCTGCTCTTCGGAATTATTAATTTAGCAGAACAGGGCCCTGATGCTTGAGGTTCCTAGGGAGTAGGTGAAAACAAATAATATATACCTTAGAGCAGAAAGGTATTAAGTACATTACAAAGCAGTGGTTTATGTTTTCTTTGCAATTGTGATGTCTCATCTATAATGGATCCAGGGTTTTGCATTACACCCCCCCAGATGCATGTTTACAGTGTATTTGAGCCAGATTTTTTTTAACCTGTTTTTTCAGTCTGACTGTATCCTTAATGGAGGGCATTAGGGTTCAAGAAACAAACACGTAACACTTGGATCTAGGTCTTACAAAGTCATAGATAGTCTGGAAACTTCCGGTACATTTTATTCTTGTACACCCTCCTGAAGTGTTTTGGTGCCAGATTTTGATATTAAAATGTTTATAAGATTAGGGGTGTTTTAAAACCTCATCTGACTTGTCTTATAAAGGATGTGATTCCCCTTTATTTTTAGGATGTAAGACCTATACTGTGTATAGGGGCACTATGCACTGCACTCCTGACAGCAGCTTTTCCACATATATAATCAAGCAGATATGTGAGCAGTTTGTTCAGTTTGTGGATCCAGCTGGAAGTTGTTCCTTCTGAGGGTTATTTTCAGTCATTTTAATTTTTTTTCTGGCTTCTAATGTGCCCATGTGAGCATGAGAGGCAACTCAAGGCAAAGGGGATGATGGCCTTGCCCCAGCGGAGGATGCCTCAATGGTGAATGAAGCTGGTCTTGGTATGACTCTCTGCAGCAATCCCAAGCTCATATTTTAATGCATCAGGTTTTTTTACTTTCTGAAAGATGTACAGTCTTGCAGGTTAAGATCATTTACATTCTATATGTGTTTAATATAATTATTAATACTAGCTTCTTATTGTTTGCATTGGACTTGGGTAAATGGCACAGATTTATTTGTACTTCATCTATTAATGCTGAAATCCATGTTGTCTCAATGAAAAGGATGTCAAGGCCGATGAAATTTTGCATTCTGCTGTGCTGTAATGTAGCATTGTGTCAAAAATACTTTGTGTGTTACTCTGAGAGGTAAAACAGCTGATTTTTTTCTAATTAACATCCCTACATTGAAAATCCACAAAGCAGAGATCTGCAGTCAGCATGTAGATGGGATATAGTGTCTCAGGTTTGAAAGAGGGACTTTTCATAATGCAGTTTTCTATACTGCTACTATTTGGAGGTCATCTCAAAGATGTCACCACTCTTGTATGGTGAAATTTCTGCACGTATACTGGAGTAAAAATTTCATGTGATTTTTTTTGACCTTAAAGAGAAGGGAAAATAACAACACTGGAAGGTTGTCATCTACTTTGGATATGTAAGAGGAGAAATTACAAATGGGAGTGAAGAAAAAAATTTTTGACTTTAGGAAGGTGCATATGGAGATTGTATTTGCGAAAGAATCCTGCAGTTGTGAGGAGTTGTGAAGCAAGCCTCTGTACAGCTGCAGGGGCATGCAATGCAAAGAAAACTGTTATTCATATGCAAAGCTATTCTAAACATTAATACTATCCCCAGTAAAAACACAGTTTAAATATTTTTGATAAGACCTGCCATACCTGGAAGTTTGATTAACAAGATGATTTTTGGTTAACAAGTTC
Organism: Sitta carolinensis; assembly: GCA_032173965.1. Taxonomy (NCBI): domain Eukaryota; kingdom Metazoa; phylum Chordata; class Aves; order Passeriformes; family Sittidae; genus Sitta; species Sitta carolinensis. Next base: position 131,876,445 of record CM063284.1, read on the forward strand.
TTCTTGTATGGTATTACTGGAACAAATATGAATTTATTGTATTTACTTTTTGAGGGATGGTGTCAAAATTAGTTTGGTTTTCTTTGTGTTTGTGCAAATAGGCAAGATGCATCTCCTTCAAGTCTCTCAGGCATTTATTTCCTTCTAATTAGTTTATTTCAGTGTACAAGAGTCTTCTGTACATCAAGCTGTGTGGTTGTATTTTGTACAGTTTCTTACTAAAATAAGTAAATACATTGCCTCATTTCTTAATTGCTCAGCTATGCCACTGATGACCCAATCCTACAGTGTAAAGCTGCTGCCATTGAAGCTCAGCCCAGCTCCAGGGACCTCTCTGTAGTATGCTGCTGTAGGCAATTCTTAGCATGTAGAGCCGAACATCTTTTTCCTTTGGTTTCATTTCTACTTTCATTTGCTCTGGGATTTTTATTTCCTAAGAAAGATTGGCATTTCAGTTGCTTGAATATGTAAATGATTTCCGTGTTTTGTCATCACTGGGTGCAATTAAAATATCTTTGTTTTCATTTTTGTTTCTTCCTATTTCTCTTGAATATGTAATATATTTGTGAGCAAAGCAACTGATCAGCAATGCTGCTGCAATTGTTTAAGTAGTGTTCTAAGATAATTTCTTCTTTTGTTTGCTTTCTTATTTCTCAGTTTATGCATTGCAGCAGAAACGTTGTAGACTTTTACAAATCTTTAGAAATTGTAACTCAAATGTTATCTTATGTGCTGGGAAACATCTTAATGAGTTGTAAAACTGGGGTGTTCATTTAAAAAAAAAACCAAAGGAAACACAAAACATTATCTGTACAAAATTTGGAATAATTTTGAATTAGTGGGTCTCTAAAACTGCCAGCAGCCTCCATTTTCAACATTAACAGCTGTCTTCTGGAGAAACAAAATTTGATCATCAGCAAGATTATTCTTAATCTTTCTTCGGTCTTACCCTATACTGATTATATGCTTAGCAGAAGAAATAATTTGTTCTATAAGGAATTTTTTTTTATCTATGTCTTGTCTTCTTTTTTGACTTGCATTTATATGTGTCCATATCAGTATGGCTATATTAAGATTCAAACACCTTTTAAAGAGGTGTTAAGGTAGTATGTGTATTAGGGTAGCTTTACTTTGTTAGGTACATGTAAATTTCTTTATATTTAATCACTGTCTGGGGTAAATGATCTTTTCCAAATCATGTTAACTTCTCTTTCCTCGGTGTCCTGTTGTAAATATTTTATGTCCTTTATGTATTTTCTCCTGTTGCAATGCATTATTTTGCATTGGCAAGATGACCCAAATCTTTCCACCTGTGAATGTAATGGTGGATGTGTAGTTTCAAGCTATTGAAATCAGTTGCTGTTTCATCTAGCCAATCTACACATTGCTTCTGTGTACTCTGAGAAGTTTATTAGTTACTATTTCCTCTAGGAATTAATTTGAACCATATGTCTGATTATTAATTATCCATTCTGGTTGATGTGTTGAAAAAATTTATTTCCTGTATTTATTGACATTGTCTGAAGTCCTGGGATCTACACTACAAAATGTTATGTAATCACTCCAAGTGGTAGCTAATGCAATGTGATGTAAATGGAGAAGCTGTGCATTAGAATTTTTTATTTATTCTGTGAAATAATTGAACTTAAAGAGGATTTTTCTCTTGCTTCCTTGCTTATATGCATGTCATTTGAAATTTCATTACTGCAGTTTATTATTCATTTGCAGAACAGGGGCTTAGCACTGCAAAGGTAACATCTGTTCTCATGTGCTGTAGTAGCATAATGGAAAGTCCTGAAAGAAGATGTAAGTTAAAGCTTAATTTAACATGACTTGTTTGATTGTTGGTTGGAATGTCACTTAACTTGACTTACCTTTGATTCTTTGGTGACTTCTTGTAAGATATCTGTTTAACCAGAAGAAATTCGAGTTCTTCACAGAGAAGTGTTTACTATTTGAGCTCAATTTGCCATCCTGAGAAGAACCACAGGCTTGCCTCTGGAAGTAATACTTACAAATGAGCAAGAATACCATTGTTACAGATGAAGTAATTTTAGTTTTGTTCCATAAGCATCATCCTCAAAGCAGAATTAACTTGAATGTGGATAACCCAGATACGGAATAAGGAAGGTTTTTATTCTCTCCAAAAGTCAGTTAGTGCTCTCGCATGGACCCCCTAGCTCTAACTTCTGCAATGCTAGCATATGTGAAGATATGTATATCCATTAAAATGCAGGGTTATGTTTTTGATTGTAGGAAAGCATCTCATAAGGGGAAATATTACGTGGCGTGTGTTTCTTTCTGGAAAGGGGCTGGAGACTATTGAGCAGGAATAGTTAATGTGAGGTCTGTGGAAATGTGTGGTGAAGAAGATGCCATATTAGAATACAGTGTTCTAGACATGAATGTAATCTTGCCACAATTACAGTAGGGTATGCTTGTGCCTATAGGACAAAATTAAGGCAAGTGAAATAACAAACATCCTTGTTGTATTTATTATGTTCCATTTTTTCCTGCATTGTAAAAAGAGGAGATATTTTCTGTGATGTGCTAAATATTGAATTAATTTCCAAAGGAATGTCTGCTTTTCATTTTTAAGATGGTATTTTATTTAATGCATGCTAGGCATATGAAAATGATTATGGAAATGAGGGTATGTGATCTGAGCTTCACTGCCACTTGGCTGTGCAGTGTAACTTGTGTTAAAGGCCAGTGTTACTCAACACTTCTTGTAATCAGGGCAGTTCTTTGTGAAGCACAATAATCCCATTTGATTTTTCTTTAGGATACTTCTTTTTAAATAGATGCAGAAATTATAGTCTCAGTATTGGAAGTTGAATTGCAAGTTTCACTGTTGACTTTTGAGTGTTTTTTTGTGGGAAAGGTGATTTGTCTGAAAAAAAGTTCCACTGATGGAAGGCCCCATATCTTTATTTCCTCATTCCATCACCCCACCTTCCAGTATTAAAGTTCTAATTTTTATAATAGCATGTTTACAAATAGGTAATGAAGTGTTTCTAAGTAGAAACCAGAAGACATTAGCTCTTTTGATTTGGACTAGTAGAAGTTCTGTTGCCATTTGTCTTTTCTCTTGCAGATTGTTTTTGATGCTGTTTCATTACTAATCTTTCACATACTGATCTTCTCACTCTGCTAATGACAATAGCTAGCAAAATTGTGGCATGATAATCCCTCTGGAAGAATAGTAGTGGCTCCTTATGGCTGGGCATTGTAAAAATGACCTGGACTATTGACCAATCCTCAGTTTACTGTTAACTAATTATGCTAATTGGAAAAGTTAATTAGTTAACATCGCTCAGTTATAAATTAACTTGCTAAAATGCAGTGTGTGAAGAGCTGGATTTGGACAGTGTGAAGGGCTTAGGAGACTTGAGTTCTTAGCTTAAGACAACAGCAGGTTGGACTGCTAGAAAAAAATTAATTTTCTCCTGTGAGCACTATGCCTTAAAGTCCAAGGGAAAAATACTGATTTTCATAGGTTTATTAATGCAAATAAGAAAATATGCAATGTGTTGCTATATAATGGAGAAATGTAGTTGTCTTTAAGAATTTAATTTATCTGGGTTTTAATAATAAATTTATAATTAATATGTAAATAGTTAGCAGTGCTACAGAAGTAAATGGGTTCTTAAGATTAATTATCTGCTAGGTTTTTCAAAACTTCAGGATAATAGAGGACAAACTGTTTTATTTTGGTCAATAAATCTCTTTATTTGTTTGTTGAAAAAATTGTACTTGACTGCAGTTAAAGCTCTAGAAATGTATTTCACCAAAATATTCGCCAGGAGAATAGTTGTTTATCTTAAGAAAGCATTAAATGAAATCCACATTTTATGTATGGGGATGTTTTAAGGAAACTATTTATCAGTGCACATCTGATACAAGTGGGTAGTATGCAAATACTTTATCCGCTTTTCCTCACAGAGATCTTTTCCCTGGATCTTTTAGTAAGGAGCATGAAGTTAGAACTTCATTTTAATGTAGGAAAAAAAAAAAAAACAATTTATTTATCAAGTTATTTTGCCTTAAATAGTATTATAAAATGCAAAACAGTGGTTGTCACTTACTGATTCAATTAACAGTAGATGTAAGAGGTACAATTTACTACCAAAAAAAAGAGTAAAATCTCAAAGATGAAGCATTTGTGTAGTTTCCAAGCAAGTAATACAGGACACATTTAAAAAACATAAGAATTGGTTTAATTTCATTAACTGTGGTCTAATATGTCGTGCATCCCACTCTTGGTAAACCACAGCAGCATTTACTGGCTATTGCTTCAAAGCACTACTGGTTTTCATCCCTTTCATTGGCCAAATGTGTCATAAGAGCATTAACTGAAGTCTGGAAAACAGTTCTCATGGATTTTGCTTTAATGATAAATCTAGCATATAGTACACTTGCTGATATAATCAAGTGAATGGAATTTCCAAAATCTTGACTTAATGTCTTTTAAGTATGAAGCAATAATGTTTTTATGAAGTAGCTTTTAAATGGCATTTGTTGAAGTGGAGAGCAGCTGGATTAGAAGGGTCTGTTTCTAACTGCAATCAGCAATGATCATGGTATCATATTACAGTCACCCTATAAAATAGCTTGTATTTTAAGAAAAATGGGGGGGGGAGGGGGGTGGAAAGGGAAGGTAGGAATGGAGAGAAAAGCAAGCATGGTCTGTATGATGCCCAAAGGGGTCTGGAATTGGTTACAGTTGGGTAATGTTGCTTCAGCTGTTTGGGCAACATTAGTATAGTTCTCATTATAGGAAGTTCTTTATCAGCTATTAGGTTTTTAAAATATTTTGGAGATACAGTCAAGCAATACAACAATACATTTCTCAAGCATTTTAATATGTAGGGTGGCTCTTCAATTCTAATATTTACCAGGATAAAATTAACCAAAACAATGATCATAATCGTAGAACCTTTTGCACTTCTTTCTTGTGTTACTTTGTAATACAGAGTATTTTTTACCACTTTTGCATTTGTATCTATTTGTGTAAATAGAATGTATCTCTGCACAGTCCATCTTTTTCAGTGGATAAGCTTTGAGAACAGGGAAAGTGCTTTCTTTTGTTTCTTGCAGGACACTAAATATATTAGTGATGATGTGTTCTACAATTGGTCACTGCTGAGTCTCAAACTTTAATTTAGGAAACCATTGTATCCTTCCAGTAGTTGTTTATCATTCTCTTCTTTAGTGTGCATCAATGAGTTAAGTACAAGAATTTTTTGTTGTTTGCTGTTTCAGTAATAATTGGTCATTTTCCTGCAGTAGGCAAGGTGTATCTACTTCACTAAATTATCAAGGTCTGCTGGCTTAACATTGTGCAGGAATGTCTTGCAAAGTAAATGCATAAAATTTTTGGAGACATGAAATGATTTTCTAGGTTGTGCTGTTGATCAATATTCTTGAATACTTCCCAAGTGCAGCTCCTTTATACTTTAATTTTTATTAATTTAATTTTTTTAAATGGCATGCTATCTGCAGCAAAAAAAATTAATTAAAAATTACTTTAATTAATTTGATTTTTGTTTTTTTCTTTGTTTCTAAAGGGTTTGATACAGTCTTAGGTGGGATCTGATTAAGACATACATAGTACAACTGTACCTGAAATACCAGCCCGCTAAGGCAGGCAAATTTTTGAGTGTGAGTTTTAAATTAAAAGAAAAAAAAAGTGTAGATGACTTGATTGTGAAGAATATCTAAATATGGTTTGACTCATGCAAGGAAAAATAATACAGTCATTCCTGCCATGTAGCTGTATAGACACATCCTTCACCATAAGAACTATGTATCCCTATCCATTAGTTCAAATAAGTTCATTTTTCCTCCTGGAAAAGAGCTCTTGTTGAAAGTACTTCGCTTACCTGAGGTCTCTAGACAAAGAAGAGGGTCTGTGGCTTGATTTAGTTGTATTGGAATGCAGTTCTTTGGGAACACACTAAGGGAAGGTTGCCTCACGATATGCTTAGATCTTTAAGTTTAATTTTCTCAATTGGAACGGCTTATCTTGGAGGGCTCAGACCACATTCAGATCCATCCATACAACAAGGCTAAGCCAAGTTCCACATTTAGTCTGCTCAGGGAAGTAGGTCCTGGTGTTCTGCTGGCTTTTATGTACTTCCTCTTTTGCGGAGTTCTACTACTATGAGAGTGTTCAGGGCTCTCTCTCCTTGTCTTCTGTCTCCTACTAGGACATTCCACTCCTCACCAATCCCCTTGTCCTTCTCTTTGCTCTCTTTCCCTCTTAAGTTTATATTCTCTTATAATTCACTGCATAATTTTATTACATAAAACTACTAATTCATCTTTTAAATTTGTTTTGTAGCATTCACAAAAACACTTTCTTAAAGATGTCCTGAGAAGTCATATTTCTGGAAAGTAACAGTTTTGCTTTATGGGCATCACAATATTTTGCTCTTTAATATTGTGGTCATCTTTAGCTGTTTTTCAAGAAATATACTTTAAATGTTTATCTGATGTAGGGCTAATTGATTTCTTGTAAACACTTACTAATGTTATAGGTAATTTTACTATAGCAATTATTGTACTTTTGAATGTAGTTTTTTCATCAGTGGTGTAGTATGCCATTGAATCTTGAGAAATTTGCCTTAAGCCAGTCAGTTTTCTGCAATATTCCATTTGTTACTGAATCTTTGATATGGACTCTGCCTTCAATTTACCAGGTTAGTAATTTCTTTGTTAAAGCTTTGTATGTGTATTTTGTAGGCTGTATGTCCAAGAAGGGTGCAAGATATGTATCCCTAAAGTTACAAATTTTCTGTTTTGATTTGGAAAGGTAGTTGTTTCAATGCCAAGGAATAATTATCTTTGCCTTTTACGTTTACCCTATGTTGGAAGAAAAGGGTTAAAAGTGGATGAATGTCAAGGAGGATAGTAAATTTGCTCAAGTGACCTTGCTGCTGGGAATTCTAAGAATACGAGGGTAGGAAAACTCCATTTCTTATGCCTAGTGCTCATCCTCTGCCTGTTTTAAGAAGTACAATTCCTGTGTAGAGATAACGTGCCTGAGCCTCCTTCTGGGACAGAGTGAGAGAAGAAAAGCTCAGATATCATAGAAGCTCAGCCTTGTGATAAACTACACGTGCATAATGCCCTTGGGTATTGGGGCAAGAAGTGGCCCCTCCTGCTGTCTGCTGGGCTGAGCTGAGCCTAACAGAGCCCATGTCCCCATGTGTCTCTGTCTGTTGGGATGAGCTGAGCCTAACAGAGCCCATGTCCCCATGTGTCTCTGTCTTTTGGGATGAGCTGAGCCTAATGGAGCCCTTGTCTGGGTGTGTCTCTGCTGGGCTGAGCTGAGCCTAACAGAGCCCGCGTCCCTGTATGTCTCTGTGTGCTGGGATGAGCTGAGCTTAATGGTGCCCATGTCCCTGTGTGTCTGTGCCACCCAACAATGTTAGTGAGGGAATGACATAAATCTACTCTCTGCATTTCAGCTCTGTTTTGGTGGTTGCCCTGGTTACCTGCATGTGTTGATTCATACCCCTTGAAGTGTTTCTTTTTGATTTTGTTATGACATGTTTTAGTGGCTTTTATACTGAATGTGGCTGAGTACTGTTCATTCAGGATCTGGTGCCTTTTCAGCACTTACTACAACCTGTTTGGCTTAAAAAAGCAGCTACCTTTATACACATGAGGAAATGACTATGTTGTTATTAGTTACATATCAGTAATTATGATGATTAGATCTTATGTTACCATAATATTAACATAACCTTCGTGTACATTTCTGAGCCCCCAGTAGTGATATTCCTGGTGGATGACACATATCTGCTCTTGAAATGTCATTAGGTCACGTTTAGGAAAGTGACCTTTAGGAAGCCTCTTCTCTTCTTTCTTGAAATTATGCAATTAACTTAATGAAGCAGTTGGGAATGGATTCCTGCTCATAGTGTTCCCAGGTGCTGCCAAAGTCCTGGTCTATTGCAAGGAAAAATGTGGTTATGTTCTCAGTGCTGGGCAATGTCTACTGTACCAAGGTGTCGAACTGACATCTTCCTCTCAGCGCTTGAAATTTGAAAGAGCTGTTATGAGTGTGTAAACATGTCACCGTCAGAAAAGACAGCAATATGCAAGGTCTGATAAATTTTTGTGTTGCCAAACAAACACCAAATATGCAGGTGCCTGCATATTTGAACTCAAAGTTTAATGGATGAAATTAATCTAGGACTAGTCCTGAGAGCGTTCATAGTTTCTCGTCTTTTCTGAGGCAATTTTTAGATGCTGAAATATATACGGTACAGTGACTGTTCTGAATAAATAGGTGGCAAATGGTTTTAAAACTTTTGTTCATTTTCTTACCGATTTCCTTTTATTTTTGATTTTGACATATGAAGTTTCTTAAAGGAAACTTGCATAAAATTAAGTTTACTGCTTTTTCTGGTTGATTAAAATATTTTTAACATCTGTATGACCACCATGAAATTCTCTGGATGCTGATGTCTTCGAAACAGTACTGAGAGAAGGCGATTTTAGTTCAGTTTTAAAATTTGTTGAAATCAGTTTAAATAAGCAAGTTAATCACAGTAGTGCTTCTTCTGCACTTCTCCTTATCAAGTGTTTTTAGGTATTCACCTGTGATCTAAGCAGTTACAGCAAAAAAGAAATAGAAAAATCCTATGTGGCTATAGTAAATGTGACAAAGCATAATATATAACTAGTAAGAAACTTTGATATACTAACTATAATTGATTCCAGCGATTTGTCTGTTAAAGCCAATGCAAATAATTGTAACATCTGTCAAAAACCAACCACTAGCATGAAAACCTTTTAACATTTTGCACTTAATAAACTATTTTATACATAAACTACCTTATTGTTTATATTAAAAACTAAAAAATATTCGGTCTGTTCCAGCCATTCTAACAAAAACTTTAATAAGTAGACATTGCATAAAAATGACACAATCCAGCAGTTATTTGGTAAGGCCAGCATAATCATAAATTTACCATCCATGCTTTTCCAAAAATACTAACCCATATTGTTCTCTCTGGACCTGTTGCAGGGATGACTAATCCAGCTGCTGAGGTCTCCCTTTATGTGTTTGATGGAACACTTGGCTTGCTAGACTACAGCTGTGTGTTTATGTGCAGTGCACACCTGCAGGGCCCTGACAAATAGCTGTAGTATGCAGAGTATACAAAATTACCCTGGCAGTGCTGCAAATAAGGAAGTTTCTGTTTTGAAGTCCATATGTGTGTGAGCTTGAGATGCCAGCTGGGGTATTTATGTTGCATTGCACAGATGTAAAACTGCCAACTGATTTTATACCAAATAAAGGCTAATCTTTTTATACATACTTGGTGTCAGAGTTATGAAGTGGTACATAAGAATGTTCTCACGACTTAGCTCTTTTAAAATAAAAGCTGACGTTAAAAATGCTCGAATGCACAATATGCATAGATGCTAAAGATAAAAATGTGCTGTATTTACTTAGATATCTGCTGTAGCATGGTATTTTAAAGGTTTTATTGTTGCTGATGTATAGTTTTTAGCTGCACATAATCAGGACTTGATTTATTGTATGCATATATGCTACGCTATATATTCTTTTTTCCAGGGAGTCACTTCAGCTCTGTGGTGAATCCAGTTTATGGGTTCTGAAATGTGAAAGCCCAGTTTATATAGCTACTTAACTTGAAAGCTTTGCTTTCCTATTTTCAAATGTTCTTGAGCATAGTGATAATTTTTCATTGAATGTAATATGTATTTTGAAAATTGCTGTTGTTAGTAAACCTTGTTTGTGAAGATTTTTTTAAAGGTGATACTTGCTTCCAAATACTAGAGAAATTAAAATGGAAACACTAATTTAATTTGCTAACGCTAACAAATACCACAGATACGAGTTATGATAGTTTGATTTTAGTCAGTACCTTGGCTTTTGGTATGGAGCGGTTGTAAAGACAACAAGGTGGAATTAATAGTTTGTTTTGGGTACTTAAGTACTGCATGCTTAATCCTTTTGAAATGCCTGAAATGAAGGTTTAGTGGGGGAGAAGGGGTTAATGTGCAGATGTGAAAGTGGACAACTTTTGTGCATTTGACTACTCACTGGAAATTCTCTAAGCACATAGCTACTTTTTTAGGCTTAACACACTTTCCTTCAATTAATTTTGTTCGCATTACTGTGTGAAGCAGTTTTAGTAACATTTTTAATTTTTTATTTATTCTGGGCTACTAAAACATTCGAAGATGTGCAGAATTCTGCTTTGGCTTGCTCTGCCTCAATGTATACTTAAAATGCATTTATGCTACATGTGTAAGAACAAAGGAAATGGGAGTCAGTGTTGAATTATATCACTATAGAATGTGTCCCAAAGGACTTAGGAATTTATTTTGCTAAGTGTAGTGCACTACAATGGCTAGCCATCACACACAGCTTACCAGGCTGGTGGAGTTTTTTTAAAGCAAAAGAATTTCATACATATGCACATATGCATGCACAATGCTCACCCTGAGAGCACAGTCTTGGGCTTCTTATGCTCAAAATGAACATCTGCAAGTATCCCCCAGAAGCTCAAACATTATCCAGGTCCACATGGTTTAGAAGTAGAGTTTTTTGATGAATTTTAGAGCAGAAACCTCAGGCATTATTATTTTTTAGCTGAAGAGTTGAGCTGTACCCCCATAATACTGCCAAGGCATGTCCTCCTGGCTAGCATAGTAAGTGTGCCTGTGAGATGCTGAAACTAGCATTAACCACTGAGAACTAGTCTGTGAGCAGAGAGGGCTGGGAAACAACACGAAATACCAGACCTCAGTGAAAACTGGAAACACTTCAAAAGAAGTTATTTCTGTTAGATGAATATAGGAAGTCTTAATTGTTGTTATGTTCTCTATTTAGGAGGTATATTCAAGACCGAAAGAGCAGAATTCTGTTGTTGGGTGAAGAAATATGTTGCAAAGATGGTTCAGTTTTTTTGTGGCAGGACCAGCTCTGTTACAGGAGGATATCACTTCAAACAGATTGCCGCCACTGCAGGTTGCAAACACACAACTGAAGGCTTCTAGTTCTCAGCTCATGCACAGATGTCTTTCAATAAGTTTTGCCAGTAATTTCTTCAAATTGCTCAGTTTATCAGCAGCACATGTCATCAATCCTGGAGTGGTTGCTCAAGTCAAACTACAGAATCCTTAGCTTACAGACACAGCTGCAAACAGGTGAACAGGCAGAAAGCAATTTGTGCAGCTTGGTGGCTGTCAGACAAAAGACAGACAATCTGTGTTTAAAACAGATTGCAGGCCTTGCATGAGCCAGACAAAAGGGATTTCTACAACTGCAAATAATTCCAAGGTTAACATATTTTCCTTTCTGCCATTAGGTGATTTGTTAAAATTGGAAACAATGAGCATTATAAATCTACACAGAAACTAGAGATAAGATGAAAGAGAAAAACAGATCACTAAATAAGTTTACATCCTTCTGTTGAAAAGCATACAACTGGTATTCATATAGCACTCCTTTTTATAAACTAAGCTGATTTATAATACCTATAAGGACATTTTATACAGATTTTTAGTTATGCTAAGGAAGTCTAATTGGGAAAAGAAACATCATTGTAAAAACAGTAAGTTCATAATATTGTTCCCCTGTCTTAAAAATTTGACTTTTTTTTTCTTTTCAAAATATCCTTTGGTTATCATTCAAAGAATGTGAAGATTTAGCAGGATTTAATTTTAACTTTGAAGTCCTCTCTTTCTCAGATATTTTAATATTGGGTAGATTTATCAAGATTTACTGTAGCAAGTATATCAGAGTGAGAAATTTATAGCAAGCAAGCATACTCTAGTGCTAACCTAGTTAGAGTAAATTAGAAAATATACAATTGCCCAATCACAGATATTACCTCAGATGTGTGACTGCAGAATATCTATTCCTTCCACTTCTCATGGGCTCAGTAAACTTGCCTTGACCTCAAAACTTCTGCAGCTTTCCATGAGGTCCTAATCAAGCTAATGTAATATAGCCCTTCTTCCTGTTTAGTACAGTGAGTAAGTACTTACGTGCCATAATATTGATGGGTAATTCTATGCCTAGTTTAAGTTCTGGCAAATTTATTTTCCATGTTACTTAAAACTTACCAGCAGAGAGGGATTGCGGGTGGAGGAAGATGCAAAAAGTAACTGTCTACTCTAAAGTAGCATCTGCTTTTGTGGTGATATGATTCTGTGCATAGGGTGCATATAGTGCTTGGAAATACATGGAAATCCATGTACTTTTTGTGTAATATAGTGATACGTATTATGATGAATTCATGAATACAATGGATAATCATGCAAAAGTATTTACAGAACTTATTTTTGTCCCATCAAAAGCCATTGTTGTTTTCTTAATGAAAAAATTTAAATACTTTCTTTTTGTTACAATCATGCCTATATTACCTACTTGAGTCCAGCATAAGTATTGTCATAATTAAAGACTACTGTTGTCTGGCTATTTCAAGTTCATAGTATTATTGAAATTGAGCCCTAAATTCTGCAGGGAAACCTGATGCTGAGGCTGAATTGAAAAATTCGTTAAATTTCTCAACTATGAAGATATCACAAGCATGTGCTTTATTTTATAAGCTACCACATGGAATAGTTTTTTTCATGTTTTCTGACAAAATGCAAATTCCAAGATAAGATTGTATCTTTAATATGGGCTGTGTTACAGGACTCCTTGCATTTGGATTTTCTGCTATGTTTTCTGTCTTAATAGACAGCAAGATTTTTAACATTTCAAAAATAAATCACATTAATGGAGATTTTCTATTCTTTGGCCAGGAAAGATAAGATAGTAGGTTCTTTCTTTGTAATGCTAGCAGCACATGTATTGCTTGTTGATTGTGCAAGGTGTATACTGCAGATTGCAGCCTGACATTACTGTGGCATTCCGTGCATGGGCTTCATTTATTCACTGTAAAGGTGAGATCACCTTCTTTAAAGGATGGTTTTAATTTGTGTTGGTGAATCAAGTGGATACTGTATTTAAGGAAGGGGAAAAAAGTGTATTCATGCAGGTTGCTGTCTGCAGTCCAAATTGCTGATCAGAGGGTCTTTATACACATCGGTAATGTGCTGTGCAATATAAGCTGAAATATATTCCACAAGGGAGGAAAACGGAATAGGTTACATACGCTGTTCCTAAGTGCAATGAATATAAAACTCCATTACTCACTTTAAGCAGGTGCTTTTTATATGAGGCTTTAAAGAAATATAAAACTGCTGGTGAAATGATTGGTTTGTACAGACACGACTTAACTTCCAGTACTTCGACCAGATAAAGAGGCTAAAAATATTTCTACAAACATTTCTTTAATGATTTCAAGGATTAAAGGTTAATATCCTCCTAGTGTAAGAAACTGCCATTCTAGACACTAAATGTATTGTTTTCTTTAAGTCCTCAGGAATTACATAGACCATTCAAAAGAAAAGACAAACATGTTTGTTAAAATTAGGGCATTTGGTTTTTAAATTGATATCCTAAACAATCTGTATTAAATTGTTGGAAGGAATACAGTGATATAAAGAAATGCAGTGTGATACAGAAAATTGTGAATAAGAATGATACTCCAGTTAGAAAAAAACCCCATCTTTAATGAAAGTGACATTTTGTCATCTATGTGTATGGGAAACCCCATGTAAAGAGGTAAACTCAGACCTTTTATTTAAATCAGCATATACTCTCTGAGAAGGAGAATCATGGGAAGGTTGTTTATGGTAATACTGATATACTGTATTTTAATATTTCAGTTTAACTTCTGTCATATTTTACTTACCCACTCTGTCTGAATTACTGTTTTCCTGTCATTTCCTACTCCTTTACAGTCAGTGATTGTAGCAGCAATCTCTGTAGTCCATCTTTTAATCATGTGATTCTGGGCTTTCTTGACTTCCCAACTGAGGCATGTTAACATTTTCTTTTGCTTCTCCCCCATGCCTAGCAACTCAGAAAATTAGCTGTTAATGATCACGTCTTAGATGCTCTTTATTTTTGATAATACTGTTACTGAACACATCTGACCTCCTTTTGAATTTTTGTGAACCTTTGCAGTTTCTTTACTGCTTAAAGGATTATTGTGTCCATCCTCTAGAATCCTCATCTTGTTTACCTTTTTACTGGTCCATAACTGTGCTGTCCCATATTTGATAAGCTCCAGCTGAGCTGGTGAGAGATTTCAGCCATTGGGTATTTTGTTTGACAGCAAACAGGTGACCAAGTGTGCTACAGGGAAGCTCAATCACGTGTAGGTTCAGGTGATACCTGGCACTTCTTGTCTTCAGCGTAGTAGGTATGTTACATAGTGCTGTAAGGTTTGAATCTGTTCTGGTGAAGGGGGTTTTTTAAAGGCAGTACAAACTCATAAGAAATATTTATTAGTTTTATAGTTGTCAAATAGCTTATTAGAGTAGATGTGCCTTAGAGAAAGGAGCTCCACAGGTGGAACAGAAGGTAATAAAGTCTAAGATGAGCTCTGATTTGTCTGAGAATTTGTTCTTTTCTACAATTTGCTGTCCTAGAAAGTTTCTCTTTAGTTGCTACCCAGTATTTTACTAAAAGAAGAGTTGTAAAATGCAGACTTCAATCCAGAATCTAAGATAAATCGCACTTTTTGCTAAATGTGTTTGAAGATAAGCTAGCCTATGAGCTAGTACTGGATTGAACTTGAACTAGACTAGATAGAAAATGCATTTCAGGTTTTTTAGATCCTGTTAGCATTTATTAATGAGCGAAAGTGTTTTCATATGTTTTATATATTGACATTTGGCATGAGCTTTTATAATCCTCAGATACAGCAAAAATACTGTATTTGAAATGAATACAGGGGTTGTACAGCTGATATGGAAGCAACCAATTTCAAGTGCATGGCTTCCAACTTAAGGGTGTCTTACTGAGGATGGGAATTGTGAGCTCTTTCCTCCATCTATCTGTCTTCATCTTTTTCAGGATCTTGCTTCAAGTGCTTCACTGTGAGGGTTTCTCAAGTTCTTATTTTTCTGTATCCTGGAAGCGTTTGTATCCATGTCACTTTTAGCATTTGTCTGCTGACAACACATACGTATGAGGATTGATCAGACATGCTTTTCTAGAGTTACAGCCCAGATTTTGATAGGGTTTTTTGCATTTTGTTGGAAGACATAAATGTTTTAATGCATCAGCTTTGGCTTCTACCAGTTGTCTCAAATGATATCTGAAATTCAGCTGTTGAATTGGGCAGAAAGGAAAATCAGCCCTATTCTTTCTGAACCTATGTTTACAACAGCAGGAAGAGGAGCACTAAAGCTGCTTTAATCCTGTGTCCTGATTGGTGTCGTATTGCCAAATCCAAAGTAATGGCTTCAATTAGGTATGCTAATAATTGGTGATGCCTGAATAGCCAGAATGTAAGCAATAATAATAAATTGCCCCAAACTACACTTTTCACAGCAAAGTTCTAGAGCTATTTGCAATACTATCTATGATTAAAGATGGAAAATGGTATTCCTTTTCGAAGTGTTGGCTGTTTGGATCAAATATCTGCAGTCCAAGAGGGAGCAGGAGAAGTCTGGTGGTGTGGGATGAGGTCAGGGTTTCTCATGGCAGAGGGGTTTGTGAATGTCCACGTTTTCCAGGTCTGGCCTCCTCTGACATGTGGCATGCCAGGGGACAGCTGCTTGCCACTCCATAGCCACACCTTGGCTTACAGGTCTACAACCCATTGAGCTGCCCTGTATTTTCCCTACAGCTGCTGAGGTAAGGTCGAGCTGTTCCCACCTTGTTCCCCTGCTCTCACAGCAGTCAGGCCCAGCTTTATGCCTCTGCCAGCTCCAGTACAGTTTCTGTGGAAGATTTCTTTCATAGAGAGATTGCTACTAGAGAGATTCACAACTTCCCCCCACGTTTTCTATCTTGAAAAACCTTAGCAAATACTATGTTGTAGTAGTTTAAATAAATATTACTAATCACATGAGAAGCTTAGCAGTCAGTGTGCAACACTTGCAAATTGTTGTCCAGCTGTGCTCCAGCGTTAGGCACCATCACAGGTGGAAACAGCACACTGGGAATTCTGGTAGGTCCATAAGGGAGTGTTTCTATTACTAGAAGGGAGGCACAGTTAAAATTTTTACCCTTATCTTCACTAACATCACCTCCAGCTGCACTGTAAAAAGCACCTGGAGGAGGGGATTTGGTCATCTGATTACTTCTTTTGGTGAACTTGGCAGTGTTAAGTTTGCAGTTGGACTTGATGATGTTAAAGGTCTTTTCCAGTGTAAATGATTCAGACTTTCAGTGCATTTCAGTGGTAGCTGTTTAGTTCTTGTATGTGCATTCCAAATTAAAACCATGTTTTACCTTACTGGATAATCATTTAAAACAGATCATCAATAAGGAATACTAAAAGTTTCTTCTTATCTAGAATGCCTTAAGCATATTATTCCAATTGTTCTCTATTTTCTTCAATATTAGTTTTCAGTTTTTGAACCACAGGTTTCTTATTTACTTCTCCATTTGAAGCAGGATTTTAGAGAAATGAAGAGTTAGGGCAGATGGGGGCATCGATGAAGGCCATAGTGTGGGAAATCTTGAAACAGAAATTTAGAAACAGGATTTTGTCCTTTTTAAGTGACTCTCACTGTAGGTGAAATGCTGCTATTTTTAGCAAGCTGGGAAATATTGTGCAATAAGTAAATCTCTGTTTATAATGATGATCCTGCATCTTGTTTAGTATTTAGGCAATGGAGATACCTTAGTTTACAGGCAGTTTAAGGATTTAAGTGATTAGTTGGAGAGATTTTAATGTGTGCTTTTTACAGCTTGTGTTCTGATGAAGAGAATGATACATACTTATGTTGATAAATATTTTATCATTGTTACCCAAGAACAAATCAGCTTAACCTTCTTTAGGGAGTATATCAGTCTGTCACTAAATTTCACCCTTGCATGCATTTGCTTTTCTTTTAGTACCATGCTAGAAGAGAAAATAAAATCAGAGCTATTTTTTAGGACAGGGTTCTCTTATGTGTGGAACTCAAGTCAGTAGAAAACCTGTCCAATTCACAATATTTTAGAGGCAAGACAAGTCTACCATAATCCTGTTGTTAGTGCCCTGTTAAGTCTTGGGAGTGGGTGGGAATGAAAGAAAAGTTTCTTAGAATAGTGAGTGATATGTAGACTAAAAACTGATTGACATAGTTACATGAAAATAACTATACTTATCAGAATAGAAACTATGATGTTAGTGATGTTGAGTTAGAAAAAAACAAAAATATTTACCTTGACAGTTCCTTAAAATAAGTTGCCTTAATTACTGTTTTGAAGAAGAAAGAAAATAGCCTGTATGAACATTAGTGTTGCAAAACATGGTTTGTAGACTATGTTGACAGACTGAAAACATGCAATTATGAACACAGTGAAGATGCTTGAGGTACTTCTTTGCAAAGATTCAATTTTATTATGGAAAGCCCACAGAAAATACTTATACCCCAGTTTTTACATTTTAGGAAAACCTTTCTTTTTGTTCTGTTTTTCCAGTTAAATAAAGGAAGTGGGGTGGGGGCGTTGGGGGGTATGGAGGAGGGAACTCAAACACAGCACCCCAGTGTTTTCAGGTGATGTGTGGGAGGAAGCAGAATGACTGAAAGAGATGTTGAAGTTCCTATGTTGCTGCTGTTTTATTGCAAATAAGAATGTGAATGCTTTATGCTCTCCCAATGCTTTGAGCGTGAGAAGTAGGACTGGTGCCCGTTAGAGCTGGTCTTTGTGGCTTCTATTATGTTCTTTCTGAAAGGAGGAAGGAATTAAGTTCGGTTTTAGCTTGGAGTTTCCTCAGAAGTGCCATCTCTGTAACCAAGTCCAATACAGACTTCCAGAAATTCACACTGAGCACTGCCTAAGCAGAGACTGAACACAGATGAGTATCTTTTAGGAAAGAAATGGGGTTTCTCATATGCTTTAATTTGTTTACTAGCTTTTCTGTGTTAGTCATGTAAAATCTAAATATATGTTTTTGTGGAAATAATTTGACATTTTTTGTCATGATTCCAGAAAGACTCATGCTTCAATGTTATTTCATTTAGTTAATAGCTCCTTACTTTTGTTCATGGATTGATCTTTTTACTGTTTGAAATAATTTTGACAGGTATGTGACAGTCTCTTACTGTATCATGTTGCCAAACCATAGTTTATTGGTACTTAATGCTTTAAATATTGAATTTTTTCCTTCTGAGGCCACAGACTAAATGCGGGCACAATTCATGTGGAGCTGCTTCTAGAAGTTGCCATGCCTTACTCATTTCCTATTTCATATTTTGCAGTTCTTTTATGATCTTTCTGAAGAATTATCGTATTTCAGGGATTTGGCAGCACACAGTCCTGACTGTTGTCCTCAGAATCAGTAACATACCTCTTTTCTGGTTTTCAGTGCTTGTTATTGATCAGTTTAGATTTTGTTTTTTGGTTTGCCAGTAATCATCGCAAGTTTATCTTATCACAAACGGATTGATAAAAGATGTTGATAAAATCACTAATTAGTTAATGTTTTTAAACAGGCCTTAAATTAAATGAGTGCTTAGATTTCTAGGCTTGCTAGAAGAAATCCTGAGTTGATCTATAAAGACATAGTTGTGACCTGCCTTTTGCTATTTGTTTCCCTCCTGCTTGCACATGGAATGACACTGAACTTGGGGCAAGCTGTGTGGTTGGATTACCTACGTGGAGCAGACCAAAGCTCTATCTGTAAAGTTGGAGGGAGGATGTGAATACCTGTTTCAAAGTGTGGGAAAACCTTTCTTAACAGCACAACGTTTCTGTACGTGTACCAGGAACATAATGGCTCTTGAGTCTTGGCGTTTAATTAAAATTAATTAGTGTGTGCAAGGTGTAAATGGTGAGGGTGTAGTAGATTTTAGGTTAGAAAACCTTTCTGCCTATTTTTGGGTTCTGCCTTATGGGGAGAACAGATTTTAAGTCTTTGGTGACGTGATGTATTCTTTGTGTCTGAATCAAGCGAAACAGGCTATGCTTGATCACCGGGTGTACACATGGCTAGTATTGGGAAGAAACGCTGGATTTTTACTGCAAATCATTCTACAATGGGCAAGATGTTTCCAGGAAAGAAACCAGACACCTAGAAAATTTATCTGGATGGAGCCATAAGTTACATTTGATGGTGACTTGCTTATGTATCTCTTTCTCCATAAAGTCTTTGATTCCCCTGTTCCTGGTGAAAATAATAAATAAACTGAAGAAAAAGTGATTTGTACCAAAAAAATCACGTTGCCCTAATTTGACTCCACTCAGCAACAAATTCAGGTAAATCTGAATTGTGCTTTTGCAAGTGAGATTCCAGAAAAATGAGTACAGCACAAGTTCTTCTCTCTTGTCTAGCACCTTGGAAATAAGCCTTGCTCATACTTCATTTGCAGGATGTTGAATTTGCATAACATTTGCTGTTGGCAATGACAGATTTGGTTTTCCTACTGTCTGTTCAAATTCATACTCAATGTCTTAATTAAAATGTTGTGGTCTGTCTCCATACATAATTTCAGTTACTATGTGGAGGCATAGAGCATTTCTTATCTAGGAGTTTGAGCATCTTCATGCTCAATCAATCCCTTAAAACACTACTTAAAAAAGGTTTGTAAACATTGAGAGGAGGGAAGGAAGCTCTAGTCATTGCTTGCGTAATCATTTCTTTGCTGAAATAGGTATTTAAGGAGTATTGTAGTTATGTCAACAACTGTTAAGACTTTGAGTTCATAATGATATCATGATGAAAGAAATAGGGGAGACTATTTGGGCAGAACTAAAGTTACAGGGGTGGAAACTGCAGGCAGTGGCATATGAAGGAAACAAGGCTTCTTTCTTCTCTGTAGAGCAGCTTGCCAATTTGACAAGTTTATGAGAGATGGTTCATAATTTTCAAAAATTTTCAGAGACTGAAAAAATGGCCTCCTATTTTAAACCAGTTTATTAGAAATGGTTCACAAAAAGTCTTGGAACTTTCTGAGCATTGAAAAAGATTTGTAACTTGGTGAGGGCAGTCACCTTAAATTTAGGTGATTTTTGTCTTTGTGATGAAAGTCTAGTTAGACATTCTAAGTTCCTTATTGTGTTCTCTGTATCGGATTTCAGTAATTAATAAAGTGGGATTTTTTGAGTATCCATCAGTTCAGAGCTGTGGAACCTGAATGGAATTTTTTTCTGGCAACTTCTCCTTGGTTACTGTGGTGTGCAGTGGTTATCAGGTGTTGAAGCGGAAAGCAGGTTGCCATTTGACATCAAAGCAACATAGAAAAGGAAGGGCCTGAGTACACTATGCTTTCCCAAAACTTTTCTATTTTCTGTTCAAATAGTTGAAAACTATTTCTTTTCAAATAGTTGAAAATGGACAAAGTGTTTACCCTAACCCCGTAACAGGAAAAAAAAAAGAGGAAAAAAAAAAAAAAAAGCTTTTTTTTTTTTTTACTTCTACCAGTTATTTCTTCATCATGAGCATTAAAATATGATTGTTAATTATCTGTGACAATTTAATAAAGGGTTTGTGGGTTTCTTTAAGGCCAAGCCATTAAGCTTTCCTGGCTTCCCATCATGGTCCTTAACTGCTGGCTGGATGAAAAGCAGTTCATTGGCTCATTTGAACAATGCTTTGCTGACTGTCATGAATATGATGATTGGTCAGTTGAGGAGGGCTAATACACTCATGGTTTCATGAAGGTTATGGAAAATAAATGTCTTGGATAATGCTGTCATATTTTGCTGAAATTCAGTAAATCCAGAAGTTACTTGTCGAGGGACTAGGAGTATACAGAAACAAATAGTAAGCATGATCACACCTAAACTTGGTTCCTCTTTTTTCAAATAGGATACTTAACTAAACTGTAAGTTATGCATGTGAGTAACATGGACAGTTTTAGTCTCAATGCAAAGAAGTTGTCAAGGATAATGCATCTAAAGGTGATCTTCATTATGGAAATTATTTAGTTTTAAAACTACCTAGTCTTCCATAATGAAGTGAGAGAAATGTATTGGACATCACACCTTTTATTCTGACTCTTAAAAGAATTGCTGAAGAGTGAAAACATCAAGAGACTACCAGTTTTAAGAGGGCTTAAATGACAGGAGTCAAATTGTGACCTCAGTTTGATCTGCTTTAACTGTGAGAGTGGTTGCTACTAACAATTTAATCATCTTTATTTTTGAATTAGCAGAAGATAGAGAAAACAAATTTTTCTTTTCTTCTTTTTTTTTTTTTTTTTTTTTTTTTTTTCTTTTTTTTTCTTTTTTAAATTTGAATGCAATGGTCGCTGTTTTGCACAAATTTATAGGAACTGTGAGAAGGCAGAAGTGCTTAGAGATACCCTATTTTCTTTTGACAAATTCATGCATTGTGCATGCCTTAGATCAAAGGGGATTTTCAGCTTTAAAAGAGGTTTACCCTGGACAAAAATGGGAATGAATTTGTCTGTTCGCCAGACAAACTAATAGTTGGTCTTTCAGACTGAGAACTGATGGGGTGTTGTAATGAAAGGCACACAAATTAATTTCAGTGAGTATTCTTTGAGCCTGAAGCCTTCCTGAGTCACAAATAAGGAAAAGTCTGGACATACCTCAAAGACAGAAGAGAGGTTAAATTTTGATAAGAAAGTATATCTAGAGTGTGGAACATAATTTCAGATTCTTTACCAGTCTGTTTTACCACATGCTGGGTGTCCCTTCACATGTTTCTTCTTTCTGTTTTTTAAAGTACTTTTATTCAAAAATTATTTGAATGTCTTACCATAAAAAAACCTTGAATATATGTGAAGACAGCTTGCTAAATGATTATATATGCTCTACAAAATACTCTTCAATCTTTAGGAACTGGAATAGGCCCAATGAACTAAGCATAATTACCAAATTTAACCTGAAATCTTCTGTTCCCTATAATTTTTTAGGATTCTTTTCCTTACTAGTTAATATATACTTAAGGTTGTTCTTTGGGTTAAGTCTTTGAGAGATTTTGCAAAAAAACTAATTAATTCTGTAGATAATTACATTTCTTTAATGTGTTTAATAATCTTGAAATCTGTATAAAAATGTGTTTTAACTTGATATTCCACAGTACTTTCCTTGCATAATTATGGATTTTGGAACAAATTTTATGTTATGTACACGAGGAAGTGGTTCCATAATTATACTAATGTTTGCATAATTAACAAGCTGCTTGCCAATTTTAACTGACAAATTCCAAGTCGCTTCTGCATGAGGGAAAAAAAAACATTAAAAAGGCAACTCCTGTTAGTTTTTCCTTTCATACTTCTTACAGGTGTTGAAACTATTTATTTCTAATTTGCAAGTGAATTTATGTGGTTTTTTTTTCTGATAGGCAGTGCTGTACAGATTTGGAGGGCTGGCTTCCTCCACCTGTGCTCTGGGGCTCTTCTGGGGGGCTGCCCTCAAGCTCTGCCAGCATATCTCCGTGCTGGCTTGTCCAGTCCCCCCTTGCTGTTTCTGCCATAGTTCGAGGCAGCTCCTCAGAAGTGGCTGCCAAGAGCACTGACTTCTTCCAAGCGGTGCAGTAGTTTTCTGGTGCTCACAAATGGGGGCTGAGGAAAGACCACCAAAAGTTATTTCCACTTGTGACCCAAGGCAAGGTTTGAACTTCAGTTTCCGCTGAAAAATGGCAAGCACGCTGTTGGCCTTCTGTACAGCTCAGCTGCATGGATTTAATGCTTTACATAGCTACTGAGTAAAATGTTGTCTAAATAAAATCTGAAAACACTTAGTCATTTTAAGATCCTGCAATTAAATGGTCGTAATAAAAACATGAAGGAGAATAGTTGACGTGGCACTTATGAAGTGAAAACAGAAGTGTATCTGTGTATATATTCATATTTGTTATTTCAATTTCTAAATGGTCTTGTGTGTTTTCCTCACAGTATCTATATATATTTCATGCATAACTGTTTGTATTAAGAAACTAATATGAAGCATTCTTTCACTTTCATTTAAAACCTGTGAATCACAACAAAAATGCTGTAAGAATATCTAATGTAGATAATTAAAATATAATTAAGTTTAAATGCCTTGGTGAAGGAATATAAAAATATTTAAATTCAACAGGCTAGTACATTTGCAGTTTTCTTTTATTAGGTGTGAAATCTAAGAATCCCCTGCCAACTCTTGAGGGCTCAATCCAGAATGTTGAATTGAAGTACTGCAGCACATCATTGGTCAAATGTGCCTCTGGGACCGTGGGATCAATAAAAATTTGTGCCAAAGCCCCAGGTATGTGCAGCTGGACCATGTAAAACTTTATTGCCTGTATAGAAGAATTGGCCTTGCTTTTTACAAGGGGAGTTACTGAAACAAGAATTTACTCATTGTTGCTATGAATCAGAGAGGGGGTTTTGCATTCTGTTTTGTTTTTTTTTTGGTTATTATTAAGTATGTCATGATGATCCAGTCTTGCTTCAGTATAGTCAAATACTACACTGAATTTAAAAAAAAAAAAAAAAAAAAAAAAAAAAGATTTTTTTTTTCTGCTGAGACAAATATTAATCTAGAAGCATTTAAGAAATAGGAAAAATGCAGAATACTTTCACCTAGCTTTGTCCTTAACATAATTTTAATGTATTCTCTTGATTGTTTAATGCCTCATTTTCCATTAATGCTACAGGTATGTATTTTGCTTGTAAAGTTTTTGAGAACACTGTGATTTTTTTTTTTACTTCTTTAATATAACTTTTCCTGAGGATCATGTGGGAACTTATCAATGTCTTTGATGTCTTTATAGATAAAAACAGCTAAGGTCAAGAACATTAAAAATTGAGTGTCTTTAAATTGAGTTCATGACGATACTTAAGTAGATTATTTTAAAAATTGGGAAGGAAATTACTGTTTTAAAGATAATCAATTGCTTTATTTGAAATCCTCCTGGATGTCAAGGCATTTACAGGATAAACATTAAGTACGTTGTTCAATAGTTTATCTGATGCTGCTCTTTTTATTTGCTCTTTTAATTCTGTATTCACAATGTTAATTGATAGCTGTTCTCTTTGGACCAGTGAATAATTGTCTTGAAAATTTATGTTGCTGCACTAAAAGCCATAAGGAATCTAATTTTTATCTTAGGTGATGGTGGAAAAGAGAAGCTGATTCCTTTAATTCAAGGCCCTTCTGACACCAGAGACTTACACAGCAGTAAATGGCTCAACGAGAGTAGAAAGCCAGAATCTCTCTTAGCTCCAGATTTGGTAGCCTTTACAATCCAAATTCCACAGTATATGGACTACTGCCATAATTCTGGTAAGTACAAAACTCTTGTTAAGCTGGTATCACATTACATTTTTCCTATCCAATGTAATTTTCAAAAGAGGGGCTTGATGTAAAATGTGCCAAATGTCAAAGTATCTTCTACACACACTGCACACATTGTAACTTTAGCTCACTGTGAGACAAAAGAACCAAAAGCTGCATTTTAAAGTAAGTCTTCTTCAATAAGGAGTGCTTCATTAACTTTGGTTGCCTTCTAAAATAATTATATGAAACTTTTATAAACTTTAGGCAGGGGAGGGAGGAGAGGCAGGATCCATGAAGAAAATATTAGTTCTATTCTCTCTTCCAGGTACTGGATTTGCCTTCTTATACAGCAATTGACTTACTGAATTCTAAATGGTTCATGTAAACTAGCAGCATGATTTATTATTAAGAATATGTTTATCATAAAATTTGTTAACAATAAAAAATAATTTAAAAAATACTGCAGGACACACATCTGACCTAATCAGATGTGGTGTTGTGGTGGCCTTAAATGAGAAGTTAATAATTTGTGAGAGTTGTTTGGCTGAATTTAAGGTGTTGTTGACTTTGTGGGCATAAATACTTCTACCTGACCTTCTTACCGTTTCTGTGGTGTTTAAACAAAAATCCTGGTCTGTTTTAAGCAACATTGACCATTTTGAAATGTGTCTAGTTTAAAATAATTCATGTAGTTTGTGAAATATACCTGGAACTAGGTTTTGCTTTCAGTGTGGTGCTTAAAAACCATGCTGTTATGTTTTTCGAAGCTTATTCTATTGCCACGCTAGGCATGGAATGAAACGTGGGAAAAAAATAAACCCTGAAAAAATATCTAGGTTAAGGAAAGCAAACGAATTACCTGACCCCAATATTATGAAACACAGAAGTAACTTGGACACTTCAAGCGTGCTGTTTTTCTCTATGTTTTTCCCATGTAATGATTCTTGAATGTCATTAGTCTGAAAAATAACATTGAATTTATGACTGTCATTGCAATTTTTTATGTGCATATATAAGCAACATTTGATTCTTATGCAGAGTAAATATTTGTAAGCACTGTGCATTCCAGCAGTTGTTAGGTTATTTTTTCAGTAATTGTACTTCTATGTTTCTTGGAGACCATCATGTTAAAAATGTTTAGAGCGGTGTTTTTGTAACAATTATCTTCAGTTCCTGCTCCTAAAGCATTGCCAAAAAGCAGTTCACGATTCAATAATATCTGAACTACTAAGATCCATTTTTAAACAGAAGCTAAAATCTGTTGCACCTGTTAACTCACTTAAATACCTTTTAAGTGTTCATAGCAACAATATCTATTATTATGACTAATTGTCACATTTCTTGCCATTTTGAGGATTTTTGGTTTAATTTTCTGATTTTTGTCTTAGTCTATTAATTATATTTTAAAGGCTCCATGAATACCTATACTGTCCACTTACTGCTTTTGTTACAGGTCATAAGGGTCACGTACTTTTTTGCTCATCAGTATTACAGATTGTCCAGCTAGATGGTTGTGAGTCCTTGATGGGTTGTGACAGGAGGTGCTTAGGAGAATTAAGGCACTGACAGACGAAGTGCTGGCCAGACTCACGTTCAGGGATTTTGAGATACAAAACATTTTTTTGTACAGACAGTTGTGTGTGGTATTTGTTTTATAGACGAATGGTCATACATTAATCATGTTAATATTTTTGAGTTGAAAATGTACTGGACACTTCACTTCTCCCCTCAGTGTCTCAGAAAAGTTGTAGTGATTCCATGTACACAATGGCAGTCACTAACCTGCATGTTCAGGCTCCAGCTCTACTCCTCTAGATCTGTAAGGTGGCACCTGTGAGGAGTGACAAACCAGAGGAAAAAGCTCACTGATTTGCTAAAGCTTTGGCCTCCGTCAACAGGAAGAATGGTGTACTGTGAATTATTTAATTTTTTTTAACATAAATCAAACCAGGAGTAATTAATGTTTCAGTTGTCTCAGGTTCTTTACAAAAGATCAGCAAAGCAAAAGCCTTTGCTTTCAAATACTTGCTGAAGAAACTGGGGCGATTTAGTGCAGGAGATATGGCTATCATTTTCATTATGACTGTGAAAATTACATGTAGGGAAAACATGAAGTGCTTTGAGAGCATAAAAATGCATTTGCTGTCAGTTGCAGTCATTTCTGGGAGTTTAAAAAGCTATACTGGATAATTTCACAGAAAAAAAAATCATCCCTTGAGAGTAAAAGGGTTTTTTAAAGCTGTACCACTGGAGGTGATTGTGCAGTACTGAAGCTGTGCTGTTTATGATACTTTTCCTAATAGTGTTGTATATAATGTTCTTTAGTAGGAATTTGGAATAATTATTCATTAAATTGAATGGAAAATAACTTGATCAAGAATCAAAGCAGCTGTTTGGATATAAAATGCCAAGGGGAAGGTTGTGCAAATGGCATGAGATTCCTGAGTAAATCAGGGCTTATTTACCCAGAAAACAGGGAAGGGACTTTTCTTCCTCCTCTCCTTGTTGCATCAGCATCTGCCTACTGTCTTGTATCACTTGAATCATATGATCCAGGGTGATCAGGATGGTTGTGCAACTTCCTTTTACTGTTTGCCTGTATGTGGCCCTGCAAAGTTTGAGGATGTATTTACAGTCTGAGGGGTAGAGCATTTGTATCTTCCTTTTTTTCTATTTCACTTGTGCTGGTGAGAGGTAGAGGAAAAAGAATATGGTTCTAGCAGTACCATACTACATTAAGTACAACTGTCCCAGGAAAAAGCTCTAAACTGTACTTTCAAAAAGGGCAGCATTTAGAGCATGTGATGTGTAGCATGTACAATGTATAACAAGTATAAAATAAGATACTTCTGATTACCCATTAGGAGTGTTTTACTGTTTGATGCATGAAGTGTTGTTATCACAGGGAAAACTGATCCACCTATAGCAAAGGAAGTATTTAATGACAAAGCATGTAAATAGGATTTTGTGTAGTCTTTAAATAGAAGTCCGAATGCTGTGTTTTTAGTTTTGGATACTTCGGTTGTATGAAAAATTGCCCCAGGTATCTCTATGCATAGTTGTGAAAATCAGTGAATATGCTCCTCAATCTTTAAACTGCATCATATAAAATAAGTACAAGAAAGGAGATTATTCCATTACCCCAGGGCTTGGGAAGGTCTTCTTACGCTTTTTCTGAAATAACCCTGGCTTTATTAACCCTGGGAGCAAGCTGCAGACCTTGTTTGTTTCACCTGGCCTTCGAGAGAAGGGGAGATTTTAAAATGAATGCTGGTGTTAGTGGTTAATTATGAACAGCTGTTGAATAGATGAGGTGGGCTGATTGTGCTCTGTTTGGTTTGCCATATTGAATAATTGGGAGTGCGTGCACAGCCAGTGTATGGACAGCTTTATTGCAAATAAATCAAGAGGAACAAAAATAAAAAATACAATTAATAAAGTTCTCTCTGAAATCAGCTTAAATAGTCAATAATGCAGCAGTGAAATAAAGGAGCAAACAAAAGGATTTGTATTAATATCATGCTCATATGGGTTAAATTTATACACTCAGTGGAGCAAAGCAAGGGTGAGAAGGCTTCTCTAATTTGTCAAAGCTACATAAAGGCTGAAGAGCACACATTCAACCTTATAAAAGTTGATATTTCTTGTTTAAGTGATACGTTTCTCAAACTTCGAAAACCTTTAGAATTCTTTTTCCTCTATCAGTATTTTGATTTAGATAAGATCACTTCGTTCACCCCCTTCCCACGCCAAAAGGAAAAAAGTAACTGAAGAAATAATATCTTCAAGTATGAAAAAGTTGCCATAGAAGTTGGACCAGCAGGAACATAAACTTTTTTATTATTGTAAAATATCTGATTTTTATCTGTTAGAACCTAATAGAAAGGAGGTGAGAGATGAGAGGTATGTTTGGGTTTATGCATATACGCCTACATATGCCCCTCAACTTCCCCTTTTTTCAGTTAAGAAAGCATGTCATTGACATATTTTTAAATTTAATTTTGACTGCTTGCACTACGGATATTAGTCTGAATTTTGAAGCTGGAGCAATTATATTTTTTAAGTTCTCATCTCATTTAACTGAGTCCTTGTGGTAGTAAGTAAATAAGTAAAAAAATCTTAGTAAAAGAGAATTCATAGTCTAATTTGAAGTATTTTGGAAAGATTTAACACAATGAGTGAATAAAAAGGGTTAGTATATTGGAGTAATTAAAGACAATTCACATTTGTGGTTTGGACATAAATGTGTAAAAATTATACCCATCTATCTTATTACATTTCCTCTTCTCTCCCTGAGGATTTCACTATGTACTTTATCTGTAATTGTTGCCAGTTTTCTATCAAGTTCCCACTGGGCTTCTGGTGCAAAAAATCTTATCCTCTCGATGACAGAGCTTGCCTGAATGATTTCATGCTCTTAGCATTTTTGTTCACGGGAATTAGGGGGAGAATGTAACTGCAGCTGAACATAGCATCTATTTTTGTAATTTTGAAGTTTAGACTCTGTTATTGGAACTAAATGAAGAGATGCAGGTGTTCTCCAGTTCAAGTCTTTTGGGATTTTTTGATGGTAGATGCTTGAAAAGAAAATGCATGTGTTTCCAGAGTCAAACAGCAGCTGTGGACAAGGATTTATGTTTTTCTCAGAACTTTGGGATTTCAAAATGTTACATTTAATCACATGCACAGAAAGGAGAGCAAATGTTAAAGATGTTACATATAAAACTAGGAGACTGATCTTTTTACCATACAAACCAGTTGTGGGAATAGAGGAACAAAGTGATCTTTAATCTTAATATGCACAATTTCAAAAGGATTATGATAGTTGCCAGGACTCTGGTCTTTTGAGAACTGTGCTCAGGCAGTGCACAGCATTTATATCTTCTTAATTGCTTTTAAAATCTGGTTTATTCTTATATCTTTCCTTGGAAAAATATGAATGTTAATAGTATGAGTTACTGAAAAACACAGTATCCATGTAGGCTTATTTTGGAGGGTGGATTTAAATTTGTAAGTACAAATTTTTAGAAAAAAATTTTTGGCAATGTCCTGTAGTTTTCAAAATTTGATTTAAAATTGCAGTTCAACTGCCTGAACTGCAAGGCTATATTTGGAAGTTTTCTTTCTGACAGAATTTATGGGCAGAAGTATTTTGTGGTAATGCAATTTCTTCCTCCCTTTCTCTCTGGTGATTTTGCAGTTAGTTGATTGTAGCAAACAAAATGTCTGACATCTTCAGTTTAGCTGAAATTCAGGCAAGGGTAGCAGATGATGGTACTGCTGAGTGATTCAGGAAGGGAGAATGGTGTGGGGAGGAGCAGGCTGGTAACAGTGGTAAATGCCAAGTTAGTTTCATACCACAGAAGAGAAAGTAAAAGCCTCTTCTAACATTCAGCAGTTTGTGTGTGCTCCATCCTCTGCCCTTACTCTCACAGCCACATGTATGTTGTGCATTACAATCATGCTAAATATCAAATGTTTTTCCAGGCTTGAATGACCACTGCATCTACTGTCTTAGAAAGAGCCAGCATTTAGTACTTTCTCTAAGAGAGAAGTAAACTTGTCCTTAAGTGCAGTCAGTTCCTTTGCTGGCTGCAATTGTAGATCTCATGTCCATAGGAGTAACAGCAGGGAGGGATGTACTATACTATGCTAACTAGATTAAGACTGCTTCCAGTGAGTTGCATAAATCTGGCAGCTTCCAGTAAGTTCTGGTTATAGAAAGGTAAATGCACAATGCAGGAATAAGACAGCTTGTTCAACTTTCCCTCAAGTAATTCTGCAAATCCTCTTGGGGAAGAGGTGTTTTCATCTCTCTGCTTATGTTGTGGTCAGTTTCTCTCAATATGCCATAAATCCTTCAGCAATACATGCGTTCTAGAATTCTGGATTGTGACTAAATAGCATTATGAGTTTTGTAAAATATTACTTCAAACATCAATATTAAAAAAAAAACAAACCAAAAAACCTACACTGTCATGCAAGTTGTTAGGAAGTTAGCCTCTGTAGTTGAGTTCCCTGAACTCTTTCAATACTGACTGACTTTGATATGTACCGCTCAGCTGCAGTCTGGGAGTCGGGTAATAACTTTAGTCAAAGAAGCACTTTTGCCTTTTTTCCAGATTTTTTTTTTTCTTTCTTATTAGAATGACTTAATCTTAAGAGTTTGGGCAAAATAAGGACAAAGCACTGTGAAGATGGGGACTGAACTCCAAATGGTAGGGGCCTTAGATGTTGCACTGGGAAATATGTGACTGAGGGAACTGGAAAGCCTGCATCTTACCTGAATTTATAACTTCTCTTGTAAAAACTCATTGTCTGACTCTTTCTTTTCTTTTAACTCAGGATAACAGTGCCTGGAGATAATGTAGTTGATCTTGTAGTTCTTGGGATAGGATTTTGAGCTTCAGTATTGGCAATTAAAGATTTGAGCTCTTGAATGGTGGGTAGTAAGACGTATGCCAGCTTTAAACTACATAAAGGAAATCTCTCCACCTTCTCTTTAAACAGCTCATAACCTAGAAAATTCTGTAAAAGTAACTAAGAGAGAGTTGTTGAAAAGCCTTTTCTTTTTTAAACTTTTATCTTATTAAATGTGCAGAAGTTAGGGAATGGCAGATATGAGATTATTTCTGCTACCTTTATTTTGTGTGTGTGTGTGTGTGCATGTGTGTTCCACTGGATTTCTGTTCACTTTAAAATCTGGCAGTATCAAAGTGTTCCGTATGGCCACCAAAGTCATATTTAACACTTCTGTTATTGGAAAAAAAAAAACTACATGTGCGTTAAAATAATAATTTCTCTTTTCATAATGGTCAAGGCTGAAGTATCTGTGCTTCCTTTATTTATAAAAATGCATTTACCTTTCCCACTTACGGCATCTGGAAAAGCATTGTTTAGCAAGGTGACTAGATACTTATTGTTGGTTTGAAAAAGTGTTTTGAAAATGTGACAGGTATGTGCTCAGCAATTGCTGACACATAGCTTTGGACATTGAAATCTCTTTTTAATTGAGAAGATATATGTTGGCCAGCATATTGGGGTAGTTCCCTCCCATTTTGTAAAAACGCCATGGGATTTTTAACTTCCATTTGGACACTTCCCAGATATGGGCATAAGGGACTGTACCTGTTTAATTTCAAATAGTGTTTAAACTATTTCCAGGTTTTATAATTGAATTGTATTGTGCCCACTGCCTCTTTAGTGATGTAAATGGTTCATATAGTATGGCTACTTTTTTTGTAATGAAATGCTAAATAGATATGACTGAAAATCAGTAGACTCTCAGTGGTAAATTGTAAATGCATTTTGACTAGGTCAAATTCTGATTTTTAAAAAATTTTAATAACAAGTAATTAAATAACATTAGCACATTTGATAAGAACAGTGCTAAATGAATATCTTATTTTTAATGCAGAAATTAATATATATAAAAAAATAAATATATTTGTTCCTAATCTAAATTTTTTTCCAGTAGTTTTCACGGTTCAGCTCTGTAGCAGTTTAAAAAAAAGCTACAGGTCACTTCCAAGATTCCAATGTTCTGGTTATAATACAAATGTACTAATAGTCTCATTTTTCTGACTTAGGATGCAGTCAGAGTGAATATTCAACCACATTGTCCCTTTCTACCCAAACATTACTGTTCAGAAGTTCCACAGAAATTCCTTCCTATGATGTTATGAATAGCCTGTTATGGTCAACAGTTAAAGTTGGGCCATTACCAAGTGACTGGAGAGCTGGTTTTATGTAGAAAGTGGCACTCACAGTCAAGATTAGCCAAAGCAGGTTAGAATTTTAATGGTATTTTATTTTTTTTAATTCAGCTAGATAACTTTTGTGATGACTCCCAATCTAGGACAGACTCCTGTAGTTGACCAAACTGAAGTAATTTTGAAAAGACAGATGATCTTTAAGGTGTACAACTTTGGAAACACTTAAATTAGTTCTGTTTTTTTCATGTGCTGTGGAGTTTCTCAAGGTCAGTCTCTATCCTTACCAGAAATCTGCAAAAATTAGTACTGCAGGAACTATTACTCTCTTGTAACCTTTAGACCATTTAATCACTCCTGTGCTGTGTGAGCTGATTTCATTTTACCTGTTTTTCTATTTACCAAATAGAATTAATATGTTCAAGATACATAATATGCACTTGTGGAAGGTGGCAGAAGTACTTAAAATTGATATCAGGAAAATAGTGCACTGTGTAGTTTTTCAGTTCTAATTAACAGCTAAAATTAGCTTACCTATATTATCTGAGCCATTAGTGTTGAGTATCCCTGTATAACTGGCTTTAAGTACAGCAAATTCAAACACAGATGTGGTGTATTTGAGGTTTTCCTGACATTCTCAGTATCAGATGGAATGCTAAATCTATTTGAGAAATGCAGTGACAGGATTAGAGTGGATATATAGTTTAATTAAATAGCTAAATATTTTAAATTCTTAATTTAGTCTGATTTACAGTCTTCAGTAGTGGAAAAGATATTTTGAAAAGGAAAAACACAAAACATTTGTTTTTCAGAAGTCAGGTCTGAAAGGGAAGATTCTAGGTGTTGCTGTGGTCTTGCAGTAAGTTCAGTTAAGACAAACATGCTGGAGCAAGCAAGGTAATTTGCTGACCTGACTTCTGAGTTTCCATCCAAACTCATTAGTTCAGCAAATTGTTGATACCATTTTCAGCACAGCATATTAGTGCTTGCTCTGGCTTTCCTAAGTGTTTTCCTAATTCTGATGTATTTTCAAGGTGAAGTAGATAGCTCTGGAAAAAAAAAGGTGATTTAGGAGGAGATTTAGAAAACTGTGTATTTGCTGAACAGCAAATAATTTTGGGGTTCTACTTTTTGAGCTTATGAGAATATTTCATGGTTATGCAATGAATACTCTGACAATGTGAGTGGAAGGGACAGGGAGTTCCAAACATTTCTGCTCTTACGGTAAGAGTTTGCCTGCATTTACCAACTCTTACACATTTAGCCTGGGTTCACCATCTGTCACTGTAGAGCTTCTGGGGCTGCTTGCCTGGGGTTTGTGCCAAGCTGAAGAAGTATCTTTGGCTGTGCTACCTCATGTGCAGGAATCTTGGAAAAATAGCCTTTGGGAAGGTGGACGCGAAAGGAGTCAGATTGACCAGAGTTTGAGCCATGTCTTTTGTATTTCAGTGTTTATAACTGTCATGCCAGTGGGAAAAAGACCATGTTCTTATAATATGATGGAAACAATACATGAAAATAAAGTTTATTCAGATCTCTAACATTAATCTTCAAATTAATAATCTGAATAAACAAGTGGCTGACTGCCTCATCTCCTGCTGCCCTCAAAAGCACCTATGCTTGTTTCATTAATAATAATGGAATCCTAAGCAAATATTGTGTAAATAGAATATAAAGTATAATATTAGAACTGGCTTGGTTATCGTAGGAATTTTCCCACTTAAAGTGGGGAAAATCATGGAAATTTTGTAAATAGAAACAGTACTTTGAAAAATAAGATATGATTCTATATAAGAATTATTAAATACATTATCCAACTCATTAGCGAGCAGGGTTATGGAGCACCTATGATGATGGATCATCACTTTCAGATGGTATTTTCTCTTCTGTATGTCTATGGCATAGATGTAATCAGTCAGATGTCCAGTTTATATAAAAGTTGATATAGCACATCTTTTATGCTTTGGGCTTTGCATGAATTATATATACAGCATATTTCTTATTTTTAGTATAACTATGTTCGTGTCTGGCCATGTATTCGATAGAAATAAATTAATGAAGTAAGAATATGAATTGTCTTCTGTACTTCTGAGCTCTCTTATGTCCCTGCTGTCATTAGAGAAAATGAGTTCAGTATTGTGCAAATCTTTTTTCAGGTTATGACCTGAAGAATTGTACAAGAAAATGAAATATGTTCAAACTATAGTATTTGAAAGATGTATTAACCTGGATTAATATTTTTCAGACAGTAAAATTAATGTAAAAAACCTCTTTCATACATGTTTCATAATAAGTTCATTATTGAATGATAAGCTTAAAATGAACCTTTTATATTAAAAGTCTGGTTTTGAACCAACTTTTGGAAAATCTTACAGGTAGAATGTAATTTTCTGAAAACAGATATATATTTTCAAGGACACGTATCAGTCCTTTAAGCAGTTGCATGTCTAAACTAATAAAACTTTAATGCAAGTTGCAGTCAATTGATTAAGTTATTTTTAATTACAAAATTAAATAATTAAGGCATATTTATATTTTCAAATCAGGAGTAATAAAATATAATAATCATAATACTAATTAAGTTTAGTGTAAAGACTTTTGTAATAATTTGAAGCCAATAATACTTTTTTTTTCTTCTCTGCTAAGTTAAGGAAAGTATAAGCCTGTGAAAAGGATGACTTAACACAACTGTTGATGCACTTTGACTGAAACATCTTCATCAAGTTAATACAAGAAGCAGTCATGCCCTACTTGAATTACTCATTTATAATGGCTGAGCAGCAGCCTGAATGTGGACTTTGAAATCCTGGGAAAATAAGATGCATGCATGCATCCAAATGTCTAGAGTTTTTAAAGCAGCTGTAAAATGTTTAAGTGAGATGTCAGCTACTAGCTGTTGTCTACATTTTTAGTCTGAAGGGAGGTGTGATCATTTAATTGCTAATTATTACTAGCAATTATATATTAAACAATATTAAACTCAATTATAATATTGAGTTTAATATTATTTAATATATTAAACCAAGTTTAATATATCTTCATTTCAAAACTTTTTATTTTTTATAGCCATTGGAACTGAAGAATCAGAATATTTGTCTGCTTTTTTGCACGCTTCTATTGCACAGATTTTTCCAACTTTTTTTAAGTCTTACCTACTTTGTTAAAATACATACATTTTTCTCTAAATTTGGTTGTGCTTATAATGAGGTAATAATAATCCCAAAGATGTGCAAAATATCAAAATAAAGCACATGTGTGGGTAGCAATTCCAAAAACACTACCTTTGTTCTCAGTAAGGACACAAGAGTATAATAGCTGGCAAAAGCCATAATTGAAAGGATTTCTGTCTCTGTTCACTGTTGGGATATTGCTGTTTGCAGAGTCTTTTGCACATGATGGCATTGCCAGTTTCCTTGTCTTCACAGCTTGATTTCATGTTTTCTTTGAAAAGACAGACATATAGGAAATTAACTGTTCAACTTTAATTTTTCTTCAAATTCTTGCACAATTCCAAAGGGTGTGCATCCCATTATACTTAAAACAGAGATTTTTTTTCATTAGAAGTGTCAGATGTTTCTCTAGTATCCTCACACTTCCTAAGTCACCGGTATAGAAGTAAACTCTCTTCTTTTTACTGCAGGAATTGTACAAGTTCCTATGACGAGAAGTGAGTGATAGCATGAACATCCAGTTTTGCATGTTGGAACATCTGTAAGACACTGTGAGCTTTGTGTTGCAATTTGGAGACAGATAATAAGTTGTATCTATCCAGGGATATTCATAATCATCTCACAGCAGCTGGTGAGACTGCAAGGGTGCTTAATTAAGGAACATTCAGGAATTGGTCAAATGGTTTTCCCCTTCTTTCTGTTACAAGTAGAATTGAGATGACTTGTACTTTGTCTGTTTCCTGGAAAAATCACTATCTCAAAATCATGATGGAAGGAGAATCTGTTTTGTACCCAATGGCAGCAAATTAGGCCCCCAACTCCGAGATCGTACCTTCCTTCCTGGTGCTGAGAAAAATGGAGAGGTGAGAATAATCCACCTTAAAGGTAGAAATAGGATATTTAAAAGACTTCACTCATATTTTTTTTCCAAAGCATCCCTAGTAGAGTTATTTGGTATCGCTCTTATGAAAGAGCTTTTAACTAGATTTGAAGGAGAAAAGAAATAAAACCAGGCTTACTACAGATAAACCTGGGGCAGTATGCCACTGTCCGAGGGATGCTGTGGTAGCAAGGTCCTTTTATCTGCCTCCTCAGTGGAGTTTGGCGATGGAAGTCTATGTGGCAGCAAAGTCACAACGGTTATTGAATTTTTAGAAACCATGGAAGCACCTGAGAATGGTTACATAGGAATTAGGGCTTGTCATCCCTAAAAGGCATAAACGAATAATCCAACTGAAGTGCATTTACATCAGTCATGCAGGAGGAGCTGGAAGCCATTGTGCAGCCGGAAATACTGACATACTTGCTATCATGGAAACATGGTGGAATGACATGCATAACTGGAATGCTGCAGTGGATTGCCATAAACCCTTCACAAAGGATAGGCAAGGAAGGAGAAATGTTGGAGTAGGTCTGTATGTTGGGGGGTGTTTTGGTTGTCTAGAGCTTAATGATGGTGACAGTAGGGTGAGTGTTTATTTTAAGAGTCAGAGAGGAGGACAACAAGGCTTTAGTGGGAGTCTGCTATATACCTCCCAAGCAGAATGAAGACACAGATGAAATATTTTGTTAGCAAGTGGGAGAAATCTCACAATTGCTGGACCTTGTTCTCATGGGGGACTTCAACTTACCAGATGCCTGCTGGAAATGCAATATATTGGAAAGGAAACAGGCTAGGAGGTTCCTGGAGTGCGGAAGTTAACTTCTTGACCCAGTTAGTGAGCAAGTGAACTATGAAGGGCACAGGTTGGACCTGTTTTTTGTGAGCAGGGATGGGCTGGTGGATGATGTGGTGGCTGAAGGCCTCTTGGGCCCAGTAATCACAAAATGACAGAATTTTTGGTTCTTGAAGAAGTAAGGGGAGTGGAGGAACAGCAGATCTGCTACAATGGACTTCCAAAAGCGTACTTTGGCCTGCTTAGGAGACTGGTTGAAAGAGTTCCTTGGGAGGCAATCCTGAGGAACAAAGGAGTTCAGAAAGGCAGAATATAATTTGCAAAGGAAATCTTAAAGATATAGCAGTCTGTACCCATGTGCTGAGAAAGATGAGCTGACAGAGGAATGTCTGATGCATCTGAACAGAAAGCTTTGGCTGGAAATCATTAAAAAAAGAGGAACTCATGACCTTTGGAAGAAGGGTTGGAAAATTTACAAGGACTGCAAGGATGCTGTGAGGTAATGAAGGGAGAAAATTAGAAGGGTCAAATCCCATTTAGAATTTAATCTGGCTACTGCCGTGAAAGGCAATGAAAAATGTTTTTCTAAGTACATCAGCAACAAAATCCATTATTGGATGCAGGGGCAAACATGGTGGCAAAAGATAAGGAAAAACTGGGGTACTTAATGTCTTAATGCCTCAGTCTTTAATGACAAGACCAGTTCTTTTGGGTACCCAGTCTCTGACCTGGAAGACAGTGTTGGGAGCAGAATGAAGGCCCAATAATCCAAGGGGAAATGGTCAATGACCTCCCATACAGTTTAGACTTACACAAGTCTGTGGAGCTTGACGGGGTCCATCCAAGGCTGCTGGGGGGGGAGCTGGCAGAAGAGCTCACTGAGCCATCTTCAATCATTTACCAGTGGTCCTGATTAACTGTGGAGGTCCCACGTGAGTGGGAACTAGCAGTAGCTAATAATAATAATAATGAGCATCTGTAAGAAGGACCAGAAGGAGAATTTGGGGAACTACAGGCATGTCAGCCTGACCTTGGTGCTGGGCAATTTTGCGGAGCAGATTCTCTTGAGTGTCATTATATGGCACATGCAGGATAACCAGAGGGATCAGGTCCAGCTAGTATGAGATTAGGGGAGGCATGTCCTGCTTGTCCAACCTGATTTCCTTCAATGACAGGGTGGCCTGCCTAATGGATGAGAGAAAGGCTGTGAATGTTGTCTACCTGTGTGTTAGTAAAGCCTTTGATACCATTTCTCACAGCACACTTTTGGAGAAACTGGTTTTTCATGGTGTGGATGGGTGTATTCTTTACTAGGTAAGAAATTGCTGTTTGGCCAGGCCCTGACAGTGGTGGTGAATGAAACAAAATCCATTTGGTAACCAGTCACTAATGGTGTTCCCCAGTGCTTAGTGCTGGTGCCAGTCCTGCTTCATATCTTTATCCATGATCCGGACAAGGGGATTGAGCACACCTTCAGTCAGTTTGCAGAGGGCATCAAGTCAGGTGGAAGCGTTCATCTGCTGGACGGTGGGAAGGGCTGCAGAGGCATCTGGACAGGCTGGATTGATGGGCTGAGACCAACATATGAGATTAGACAAGGCAAAATGGCGAGTCCTGCACTTGTGTCCCAACCCCACCATGCAATGCTACAGTTGGGCAGAGTAGCTGGGAAATGGCCCTGTGGAAAACACCTGGGGCTGCTGGTTAGCAGTGGCTGGATGTGAGCTAGTGCGTGCCCAGGTTGCCAAGAAGGCCAGTGACATCCTGACCTGTGTTAGGAATAGTATGGCCAGCAGGACTAGGGCAGAGATTATCCCCCCGTACTGGGCACCTCAAGTGCTGTGTCCAGTTCTGGACCCCTTAATTCAGGAAGGACATTGAGGTGCTGGAGCAAGTCCAGAGGAGGGCAGTGGAGCCGGTGAAGGGTCTAGAGAGTAAGTTATAGTATAGGAGCGGATGAAGCAGCTGAGGCTGTTAAGCCTGGGGAAGAGGTGGCTCAGGGGAGACCTTAATCTCCTCAACAACTGCCTGAAAGGAGTTTGTAGCTGGGTGGGGGCTGGTCTCTTCTCACAATTAACATGTGATAGGACAAGAAGAAATGTCTTCAAGTTGTGCTAGAGAACACTTCAGTTGGTTATTATGAAAAATGTATTCACTGGAAAGGTGGTCAGGCATTGGAATAGGCTGCCCAGGGAAGTGGTTGTGTCACTGTCCCTGACAGCATTTAAAAGACATCTAGATGTGGTATTTAGGGACATGGTTTAGTGGTGGACTTGGCAGTGCCAGGTTGATGGTTGGACTCTGACCTTAAAAGCCTTTTCCAATCTAAACAATTCTATAATTCTATGTAATCAGGGAGGACAGTATTTTATCATACACTGTTGTGTAAAGTGGAGTGTTTTGGATGGGTTTGCAGTGCTGTTTTCCGTTGAGGTTCTCTA
This sequence comes from Sitta carolinensis, assembly GCA_032173965.1. Taxonomy (NCBI): domain Eukaryota; kingdom Metazoa; phylum Chordata; class Aves; order Passeriformes; family Sittidae; genus Sitta; species Sitta carolinensis. The sequence continues at coordinate 131,915,727 of CM063284.1, forward strand.
TTGTGCTGTTGCAAGAGTATGATGGAGGAATGTTTGTAGTAAGAATGCACCAACCCTTGTAGCCTTTACTGTGGCTTGGCTCTATTTGGATTTAGCTGACACAGTTTTTCACTCCTCCTCAAATGGGAGCTGCTCAGCTAGCTCCAGTAAAAGGTTTCTCTATTTTGAGATGTGAATGAAGTAAGTTACTCCAAAACACTTGTTCTTAAGAGCAAATAAATTGGTAATTAAGAAGCAGTGTTGTACGAAAATAGCATGAGGTAATGCTAAGGGAACAAGATGTTTTTCATTCATTTTCTGTGAGGTCCCCCATAGTGAAACACTTGCAAATGAGTGCTGCTATATTGGGAGCCAGTACAACTCAGACTCAGTTACAGCAGCATTTTGGACCTGGCTTTGAGGAAATAAAGCAACATCTGAGTTCCTGCTATGTGTACCAACATGAGACAAGCAAAGTTCTTCCACTTCTGTGTAGTAGAGGTACCTCTGCATGTTTCTTTTCCTTAGTTCTCTGTTAGGGGTGGTTGTTGGCTCACACGTAGCAGCCAACGTGAAGGACTGCTGTTTGTGTGTTCCTGAGCCTTGGACCCAGTCTCCTTGGATGGTTGGTTGGGGTTCACAACTCACAGGGCTGTGACTCTCACCAGCATTGGAACATTAGAAGCCTTTCTAGAATTGAGGCTTCAGAGAAATAGAACCAGTATAGTAAATAATAATAATAATAAAGCCCCAATAAACTAGTAAACCCATGAAACTAACCCAGCTTGCAGTTATACTTATTTTCATTTTTCCTACTTATTTTCCATTTTTTATTTGTTTTCTTAAGAGACAAAGCCCTCTTCTTACCCTTCATTTTCTAAACTGGAATGCCAGAATAATTGGGAGGGCCAGGGTCAATTTCTTAGTTAGGGTTAGAAAAAGTGGAAATATATACTTAGTGGACAGCTGGTATAATTTTCCTAAACGTTTTTATGTTTAGCTATACGTGTATTTAAGTATAAGGAGAGAAGAAAGTATCTATTCTTGTTGTATCTATGAATAAGATAATCTGAATACTGTTGAGATTTGGGAGGAAAGCTTAGAAAAATGACGGTGCAGTCCATGGTGCATGTTGTGACGTAGCCCTGTAAATATATGTTGAGCTGAAACTTAAGAGAAAATATAAATCTTTTTTGCTCTAGATGTTCTTGTTTCCCAGAGGATAACTAGTGGAACAGGAGGACAATTTCTTTAATTCCTTTATCCATAAGTCAGTCCCTTTGGAAAATCTCCAGCTGGTTCTTCATACCCCAGGAGGAATGTTAGCCAAACACTTGTTGATTTTTGAGAAATTCTACCTATTTGCTGTCAGGGCAATGTGATCAACATTTTTTAGGGAAATGTCGACAAACTCTCCTTAATATACGTAGGGTAGAAAAGATAGTCTGTGTGTGTAGGTATATAAATATCTACATAACTACATGTGTGTGTATAAATGTATGTATATTTTAGTATATATGTGTAGTGACTTTATCCTGTTACTTTCCAGTAATTTTCCTACATAAGATAGGATAGTAAAATTTCTTACAATCTCATAGCTTTTTCTGACTTCTTTTAGGAACTCCACCTGTCCTTGTCCTGTCATGGATGTTTGACATGTGCAGCACTTTTAAATTAACTTTGCATGCCAAATTATCTTTTACATAATAGATCTTTTAGTTTATGTTAGCCAGTATCAATGCTATCAACACAACTTTAGAGAAAATCAGTATTTTTAGCATTATATGGCTTCTTTGCTAAATTCTTCCTGTGCTTTTATAAATTATCTTACAAACAAATAGGCTGTGCCTAATAAAGTATGTTATCCCACTAGAAAGTCTTAACAAAAGCTATTGTATGGTAACTTGAAATATGTCCAAGGCAGCTACTAAAAGCATTGCTGCTTTTAGTAGTTTCAAAATAACGTTATACCTACTTAGAACAGCAGAATGTGCCTTGAATATTAGTGTGCCAATGCAAATAGTATTCAGAATTTCTACTATGTTTCTTTTTTGAAGTACAGTTTAATATTTAGTTCCTGATAGTGTCCATTATTATTGTTATGCTTTGGATCAAGGAAAAGATAAAATAGTCTGAATTACAAAGCATCCAATAGCTTGAATTTTCTGCCCAAGGAATAACAAAAAGTAGCAGACTGAAGTTCAAATTTATATGGTGAATAAGTTTGAGTAGTTTTCTGTGCCATTAGTGGAACAAATTAAACTTTTGCTGCTTGAGTGCATATACCTAAACAGTGTAGTGTGGGAGGATTATCGGCCAGTTAGTCTTATTGGTTTATTGGCAGTAGAGCAGATTTAAACGAAATTTTCCCATGGCAGAGGTACTGTATCAGTGATCCCAGAAGTTTTTCTAAGAAATTTATGAAGTGGTATGAAACTAAATTACTGAAGAGCCATCAAAGCAAGTATGTTATTAATTGACAATTTATTGACTTCATCCTTACTGCTAGTTAAAAGAAAAAAAAAAAAGGATTAGGATTCCCAGTACACTTTGAAAGCTGCGTGAGGTCTTTTGTACGACATTTCAGTTAACCTGTAATTAATTAACTTAATTAAACAAATATTAGTAAAAGAGTAAAAGCACACTTATTCTGATGGATCTATAAAAATAGTCGTAAGATCAATGTAAATAAGTAATAGAAAGTGTGAATCTGGGTCTGGTTAGGGCAGAGTGCAACACCGATTATCTTTGATCTTCTGAGAAACTTAGTTCTTGCTCAAAGAAATCTCTCATAAACATCACTGACTAATTGCTAAAGTACTGCTCTTCACTCTTCAGCTTATGGTCAAAAATATATTGCTATTTATTATACTGGACCATTTTTCTGTGCCTAGCTTCAATACACTTAATTCTAACAAATTGAAACTTGATTTTGTTGTTTATTGTTTTACCTATATTCAAAGAGTAGGATAGTGATTAAATAGAAGGAATCTTCTGTTTATTCTAGTTTCTTCTATTAACTGGCTGCTTCTGGCTAATTATTTAACTTCTCTGTGTATCATTTCATCTGCAAAAATATATGTTACCGTCCATGTAAAAAGCTATGGGAAGAATATGCCATAAGAATATTTTGAGACTTTTAGTTGGAAGGTATTAAGTGAAGACTGGAATTTTGTAGTGATAGTAGTTATGTATTGGTGAGCATGCTGTAGGTCTTGTAAACATCTAATATTTGAAAGGGGAATTTGATTCCTGCTAATATTGTGTGGAAGTGGAGGTCTCCTTAAACTTAAAAACAAAAATAAAAATCTAAACCTGTTCTTTCCAGATCATTCATGCACAGTTTAAATTTATAGCATTTTAATGTCACTCTTAATTAAGACATGTAGATTTAATGATAGAATATTTTTCCTATTACTAATAATCCCTAAAACCTACTGCACATAAAACACATGAATTTTCTCCTTTTCTGTCTCTTTCTGATACCTGTGAACTTTTTCTGTTGCTTTCAATGGCTGATAAATTGTTTTCCAAGTAGAAGGGAGAATGCTAGACTTTGACTTATAGTTTAATTTCTTGAGAAAATACCTTTCTGTGCAGTATGTCCACAGTAGAAGCTATTACAGAATGTTTTCCTTCGCTATCAGGTATTTTGGCCGATTTACCCATGAAAGTAGTCTCCTGGAAATCTGCTTAATCAGTAATACTGTTTTGAAAACAAACATTTTGTAAAGATCTGTCCTTTTTCATTAACAGCTGCAAATATTATAAATAAATCGAAGTAATTTTTTTTCACTCACTCATGATATGCTTCCCTCTTTAGTATTGTCAGTTTTACCTACTTTGTTCATGGTACTTCAACTTTGATCTGGGCTAATTGCCATTAAATTCACACCACTCACTGACTTGGCAAGCCAGAGCAAGTTAATGCTATTCATCATCAGGAGACCAGTTACTTTCTTCTGTCCCTCTAGGCATGTGCTTGTTTGTTTAACTGCAAAATGATTTGAGCACTTTTACATATGCTGCTCATACATTCTCCATATGAAAGTCAATAGCAGGGCAGAATTCTGCAACTGAATTTTTTAAAATAAGTTTATTGATTAAGATATAGGTATACTTAAAAGTTGTGGGTTTTTTCCTTGCTGCTTCAGGTGGTGTTTCTACCCCACAGCGAGATTTCACAGGAGGTATTTGGAGCTTGTCCTTGGGTCGAGGCAGGATTTTTGTCTGTCTGGTGCTTCTTTATTTTTCAGAATACAGATTGCTTTTGCCTGCTAAAATTATTTGATTACATTTAAATGAGACAAATACAGGCTTTTTTCTAGAGCTGGTTTTCCCCTTTTCAGATGTCACAGGCTGTCTGATCTTGAGAGAAGAAAAGACAGAACCTCCCAAGTCAATGTCTGTCTCATTGTGTTTGCTGGGCTGATTGGTAGTGCATAATTTATCACTGTTAATGCTGATAGGAAGGAATTAGTTTTAAAATAAGCATATTTATTAGTTTTAAGAATTAAAAATATTAAAATTACATTTTAAATAATAGATAGTTCTGACGAAGCAGGTATATTGTATAAATTTCATATCTGTGAACTTGGATTTTTTCTCCAAAAGGCAGAGAATTGCATTCAGTGGAAAATGGGACAGTGGTTATTTTTAAACTCGTTGTCCAATATTACCCTCAAGAATCATCTGTTGACCAATAATAGTTCCTCTTCCCAGAGAATGTAATGAATTGAGGCAAGGTGCAACATCTAACACCTTAATAGAAAGATAAAAATAAATAAAAAGCATGAAGTAGGTTTTTATAATATGTGGTGCTAAATCCTCCTGAAGGCAGCTTGGGAGATAGTAATAGTAGTTCAAGCCTTTGCTGATGTGTTTCTTGAATATTCCTTAACTTTCTGACCTTTGTTAGTAATAAGTTCTTTGCACCATGTAAAGAATTGTTTTGATATAATAAAAAAAAAAAAGAGAGGGAAGTACATTTGAGAATTCAGAACATATTTTTGATTGTAAAAAAAAATGTAGCAATGCTGCTTACTGCTCTCCTCCCATTCAAATTGAAATTTTTGATTTGATCAAAATTATTTTATTTTTTTTTTTAATGATAATCTGTTTTTTTAGTTATTTTCATTTTGTTTCGGTTACTTATTGTTCATTATTTCCAGTTACTGGTACCATCTAGTGTTTCTCAGTGTCTGCTTTAAGTCTGAAAAATTAATGTCACTGGAATATTCTTTGAATTTTAATCTGCTTAGACTACAATGAATGCTTACATCATTGTGTGAAGCAATTGAAATGTCTACTGAAAATTTTTATGAATTTTGATAATGAAGATAATTAAATTATCTTTATTTCTTCATGTCAGATATGAATAATTAATAAAATGGAAAGGGAAAAAAATGTAACCACTGGTGTGATAGAAAAAATGAAGTATAAAACTGAATTTGCAATAGGGCCAAGCAAAAGCAATTGGACAATTCTCAGTTGAGAATCCACACTGTTGTTGGGAGCTGCAGTGCCATCATTCTCTGTTTGTGGGTTAAATGTGAGGGTTTGGTACCTGGGCCACTTTTGTTTTCTGGATAGCAGCAATCTTAAGAATCAGTTTTACCAGAAATGCTTCTTGGTGCCAAGGTTGTTCAAACAAGTTCACGCTGGAACAGATTGCCTGTCAAGTGCAGGATGACAATCAAAGCAGAGCTCAGCCAGGTGCCAGAAGCAATGTAGCCAACTGTGGAAGTATCAACCTCACCTGCACTGACTCGCTCTCTTCCTTCCATCCCACACTTGCAAGAAAAAAATGATGCTAACAACAGTTCTGTCAGATGGATACTTTGGCAATTCTGGTGTGAGAGCATGAATAGTAGCCTTAATGTTTAAAAATTTCAAACTACTGTGCAGATGTTGTGTTCTGGATTGTTTTGGGTCCTTAGGGTCCTTCATCTCATTTTGGAATGATGTACTGTAAAAGCTTGTTGTTTGTTTGGTTTGGTTTTGTGATACAGTTTTCCCGTAAGACTTGTATTAATGTTCAGGAAGCAAGATTAAATAAGAGACTATTTCTTGTTTTAGTAAAGTTTGAATTCTTTCTCCAGAAGAATAAAATGTGATGTGAGACAGTTAAATACAGTAAAAACTGAAATAAGCTGTCCAAGCTGAACTCACTGGACCACCCAGGTCTTGGACCACCCGAGGGACCAGCAACAAGCAATTGCCTGAAGGAGGTGGCCTTTTACTGGAGGTCGAACTAGTTGTATTGCAGACCTTGGATATATTTGGTAGTGATTTCTTAATGCAGTTGGCTGCCTACTGGTGATGGTCCTTATTCTAAGTTCCCACTGTATCAGTAATGTCCCTATAAAAATGTCATTTCTAATTTACTTCTGACCTAAACAATTTTTTTTTTCTTTTTAGAACAAAAGTAAAATTAGCAGCTTCACAATGTGTTGCTACTAAGTAGAGATTTTGAGCTACTATAGAGTTGTGTAGTGTCAAATATAAATAAGATTTTTGAATGGGGAGATATTTGGTGTCACTGTTAGGGTTTGCAACAAGGATTAAATTGGAAGCACTCACGTAAATAATTCTTACTTGAACCACCTTCATTATACTTCTGTTCATGAGAAATGGTACAATGTGAAACCAGCTAATTCAGCATTACAATTGCTGTGTTCCTAAGCTTACCTGACCTATAGAAAATGTAGAAAATATTAGTTGGAAGTTATTCCGAGTGGCAGGTTTTGTCCTTAAATCAACAGTAAAATTATGTATATGAGTGCGTAATTATTTTCTGTTAATAAAAATAGATATTGAATTGAAATTTCCTGTGGCAGTCATAATTTCAAAATGGTTTCCCATTCTGTTCTTTTATAAATTTGTTAGATAAAGTGCAAATCATCTAACTTAACAACCCTAAATCAACATTTTTATGTACATGCTTTTGCAGCACTAGTTTTATTCCAATGATGGTAACTTAAACATAGAAAGGATACAGGGAGAATTGCCGAGTTGTAATTAACTGTTATGTGCATTAAAAATCCTTCCATTGTGTAATAGTAAAATCTTATATTCCTAAAATCTTGTTCTAGTAGGTATAGAAAATATTTTAAAGTTAACAGCTGTTGTCTTGTGCAAACTTTTTCTGAAGTATATGGCTTTATTTCTTTAGCATTCTTTTCCATTTTAAGTTTTATTTAAAATTTAATTTTCTGATTTTTTTGGTCATTCTTTCTTAAAACCAAAATAAAGGAAGCATCTAATTTTTCATTTTTTTCAAGCTGGGTGAAGCATTGGCTAATAAATTTAGCTCCTATTAGAGGAGTGAAATTTATTTTATAGCCATAAATCCATGTATTTTTGTCACATTTTTTCAATTTAAAATGAATACAAACATTTTTATGGCCCAGTTGAAATACACAATGATCTCCTGTATTTTTGCAAGATAGGAAGAAACTTTTGAACAGAGAGGAATTCAGTTAAAGCCTGTAGCCAGGGCTTAGTGTTGTACTTGTGTGTTATTGTGGGTGTATATACATGTTTACACTAATTTTAATCTGTGCATTAATAATAGATTAATTATAAAAATATTATAATTAATAAATAATTGTTACAACTACTGCATTGTTGTTTCAAAGAATGGTTTGGATTGGAAGGAACATTAGAGATCAAGTTGCACCTTCCACTAAACCAGTTTGCTCAAAGCCCCGTCCCATGTGCCCCTTCATGTGTGTCAAGTATGAGAATATAGATAGGCTTGAGCCATCCACATCATGAAATGAATTGCAGATGCCAATGTAATAATAATTTTAAGTCAAAACAGTTGACAAAGCATCAGTTCATGTGTCTTACAAGCCATAAAGCCTTTCCCTTTTACCACCTTCTAGCCAACTGAGTAAAACAAATTCTGAGATAAAAATAATATATTAATTGTTTTAAATTTCGATTTATAAACAATATGATGAAATAATGATGAAAAAAGTGGTCAGTATTATTTATAGGTATAGAGATAAGTCTTGTATTCTTATTATCAGCCTTTCTAATTTTCCTCCAGTTCCTAATGCTAATAAGTCATTGCAAATCCATGTAAACAGACTCCTGATGAACAGTTTTACGGAGGGGAATGTTCTCGGCAGGGCTTTGTTAACCTGATGTTCTGTGGTTTCGCCTCGTAAAACTAGCAAAGGGCTCTCTGCATGGAATGTTAATGGGGTGGAGTAATGAATGCAGGATGGGATGCAAGATTCAAACATGCATAAAGTTGGGGGTTTGAAGGAGATCCTTGCAGACAGTAGCGAAGATAAAAGCATTGGAATTTTTTTTTTGTTTGTTCTAAGCCAACAGTTGGATCTCTGCTGGAAATCTGGCTTTGAAGTAAGAACGTAAGAAAGGAATTAGAATTTAAGCCGCATATATTTTTTTTTTTATTTGGTCTTGGTGAAAGAAACAAAGTTGCGGGTTACCCCTGTGGTTTTAACACAGTTTTTAAAACTATTCATTTTTCAAAACATTCTTATAAATTATGTACGTTTTTAGTTCTACATCAAGAAATTTTTGCTTAAACGGAAAGCTGCATGTGCCATACCTTTGCTTTCTTTTCAAAAGTATGCTTTGAGAAACATGCAGCTGAGCTAATTTCAGTCCCTGGAATTTGTAATTGCTGTTGTGGGGGAAATGTATTCAATACTTTGTAGTTCCTGAGGAATCAAGCAGTTGAAATTTTTATACAAGTGCAGGGCTAATTAGTTACATTGTTCTGGCATGACCTGATCTTGAATTTGTTGTCAAGGGAATGGATACATCTATGGATGAGCTGTTTCTTGTTCTGTGTGAGTGATGTTTGTTGGTTGAGGGCCCAGATCAGGTCTGGTGAGGCAGGTGTATTTATTTTTGGCACAGTAAAGCCCATGCATAACTGTCAATCTAAGGATGTTGATCAGATCACCTCTCCTTAATGACCTGGTCACTTCATCCTCTCTCTATTCAGTGTGCCAGCTCTGCTGCATCAGATCATCCCTTCTTTTTAGGGAGGGGGTGTGTACTTTTTTTTCCACAAGACAATTTTTGTATTTATTATTTAAATACAAACAAGCCAGTTACATAAAATTTGACAATATGGAATAATAAGTAGTGATGCTGCAGAGAATGGATACAGCTTGTTTTGGGAACAACTACTGCTCCAGATCTGAGGGAACAGAAATGTCTGCTAAACATTGACAGTGTGATAAACTAAGCACTGTGAAAACTGCTTACTAAGTAATTTTAAAAGAAGATAATCTCAGCTACTTGACAGCAGACCAAGACCTAGTCAAACTCAAATTTGCCTATTTGCTGGCATTTGTGTTTACACATTTGTATCTACGCTAAATAAAAGAAATGAGGGTGGATCGAGCTGCATTATTACTCTCCATTTTTACCAAGTTTTGAGAGAACAGTTTTGTAGTGCTGGAAAAATAACAGGCGTTGGGTTTTTCTGGGGGTAGGGGCTAAAGAAGAAGAAGGGTTGAAAGAGAAACAGTATAGTCTTTGCAGTACTAGCATTGCCAGTTGATACTAGTTATATGTAAATTATGGAATATGCGTACGGAATACAGTAAAAATGGTCATGAGAGAAAGTGGAATGTGAGATGCTTACCTCTATCAGTCAAATGTTGTTAGAATGAACAGTAGCACAATAAACATGTTGCAATGGGTTTTTATGGGCTTGTGTGATTTACCTGTTTTAAATAATGAAGTGTCTTAGATTATTCTTAAAAAAGGTAGTTAAGAGATAGCTTTATAAACTTTATATTGATACAGGAACAGGCTTTTGAAGCTTTTCAGAATCAAATGAGATTGAACAGTAATTATAGAACAATTCAAACTCAAGAGATGTGTATTGTAATTATCAGAACAATTTATGGAGTGTCATCAATGTATTCTCCAATACTGGTAATGATAAAACCAAATGGGAACTTTTTCAGAGGTTATGTTTAAGTACAGCTATGTTTGAAGTCTAATTTAGGGAAGTTCTCCCACCTGCTTTTCAGTAGAATTAATTAAGTGGATGGATTTTGACTCATTGCTCTTTCTCACTTAGTAGATGGTACTAAAAGTTTTCTATGGTAGAAACCCTATCTGGTAAGTTAGAAAATATTGAGCCATTACTACTGTTTCTCAGAGTTTTTTTGCTAACTTCTTGATCTGTAGAATTCTGTAGTACTTGCTGTGAACAAAAGACTGAAAGAGTAATATGCAACTTAATGCTGATGATTGTCTTGATGTTGTTTGACATACAAAATACAAGCAAGATACGTAGTGAAGACTGAAATTGCAACTGGCCCCACTCTTGTAGGCATTCACTTGTACTCTCAGTAGGATGCACAATGCTTGTTTCTGGTCATTCGAGTCACTTCAAAAGAATGGGGCTTTCTTCTTCCATTTGATAGCAAAAGTTAGAAAGGGTTTTTAAATGGAGGCTTGGAATATTCGAATTTTGACCATCTGTTGAAAGTGTTGTATATTGGTTCATGGAACAGTGATTGCATTGCAGTGATGGCACCCAGCTGCATGTGTCTCCTTTGATAAATGCCTTTGTCAGTGCCTAATGGAAATAGAGAATTTGGGTGAGAAGCTGACTGAAAGCCAGACAAGATGAGTTGGTGGCAGTGGTTTGAGAGGAAGAGCCTGGAGGAACCCTCTGAGGCTGTGTTACTCTTTGATGAAATGCAACCAGTATTGCTTCTTGGAGTACAGAAAGTTTATTGACTAGGTGCTCATTAGACCAAAGTAGTTTAGATTTTGTTATTTCCTCCGCCAAAAAAAGGGAAAGCCAGTTTAACAGGACAACTTAAGCTGACAGTTATGTTAGACCATTATAGTTTTGGAAATTAAGAGTGCACAGGGGCAACTCCAAGCATTGTACAGCCAGGTCTTAAAATCACAAGCTAAAAATCAGTATTCTTATGGTTGTTCAGTTTTTCTTTAGTTAATTTTCTTTTTCATACTTGTGTATTTTAAATACAAAAGAATTCTTAGTCATTGAAATGTGGAATGAGTCTTTAATCAAGTTTACTTTTACTTTGTGGTTATAAAATGTGGGACACTGAACTTCTTTTTCACTTCCAATATAGTGGTGCATCAAGTGTCTGTTGAGTGCCTTAGTTTACAAGATTGCTTAATTAGAATATTTTTATTACTAATGATAATCTATCTGCATAATTGTCTTTTAATGTAATTTTGAAGTAAAACTTTAGTTACTCTTAAATCACAATTAAGAATGGAATAAACAGATATGGATCATGCATTTTGCCATCTATTTTGAAGAATTACTCCTTGCACTGCTTGAAGAAAAGCAAATAATAATGATTACAGGTGAAACTTTTGAGAGGCTGTGGTTCACATTTTTTTAGAAAAGTTTATTTTTTGGATTAACATAAACATAAGAAAAATATAAATTGTGAAAGTTAAATCTTGTATCAGAGGGTAAATATTTCAGTTTTTCAAAGCAGAATCATAGAATGTAAGTTGCTGCATGAATAAGACATAAGCAGACAATATTTACTTTATATATTTACTTCTACCTCACTGGAATGAAAGAAGTGGCTTTTGACTAGTAAAACTTACAAACCTTCAGCTAATATGACTTTTTAATGTCTGTCCAGGATTGCAAGTTGTGTAGTCTGGTTTAAAACTGCATGATAAGGCTTGTTGTGAGAATGGAAGCCTGGAAGCAGAAGTGAGCCAGAAGTTGATTAATGGCCAATAGTCACATTTAATTCCGTTCTAAGTGTCGTATTTACTAATAAATCCACTTTGGTAAATCTTCAGTGATTTGAGGTAAAAGTTTCACTCACATGAAATTTAATAGATGATTTACATCATTTGTGAAAAGAGCAGCTTATAAGTCTATTCCATTTGAAAAAAAAGTTAAAAATAGATACGTATAACTTGATTCTTAAGCAGCGTTACTATGCCTCCTTTCTGTCAAGTTTAAGGTTCCTGATTCACAATCTCCATTGGCATCAGCACATGTGTTTGACTCTCAACAAAGTCAAGGGAAGCTTTTAGAAGTCTGAGACTCTCCTGAGCACTGGGACTTGGAGAAGACCCAGAGAGCCCCTACATATGCACTAAAAGACTCAGGAATTAATTATTTTCTTAGAAACTAAAGATTGGTTCTTCAGCTGTTCATAGCAAGAGCCTTTCTTTAATATTTTTAAATTTTTCTACATGGTTATTTTATGCCAATACTAGTAAAACTTGTTTTTGTTTGCTGAAAAGGTCATGAACCCAGTAGGATTTAGGGTTAGAACAGAGCATAGGAAGTCTAATGATAGTAGGGGTTGGATGGTTAGCTGAACAAAAGCCAGATTTTTCTGCATGTGATGCCAGAAACCTCATAAAAGGAATGTTTTCAGTATTTTACCTTTTTCTACTGTGTTGTCCCCTTCTACTCCTTTAAGTGATCATAATATTTTACCTGATGGCTATCACATATACCTTTTAAAAAGAAAATAAATGCAATGGAAGGTCTTAGAGTTTGGGCTAGCAAGAAACTTGCAAAAACTGTCAAATTATATTAGCTCTGAAATGTAGGAAGCAAACACTGACAATAATTCATCTGAATCTTCTTTATTCTAACTTGGGGAGTTAAAATAAAGTTGTGACAAATATTTCATGTTGTGACTGACATTTGAAGAACTTAATGTATTTAGATTATTTATACAGATCTGCTCCAATGTTCTGGTTTTTGTTTATGTAAAAGAGCATGAGTGTCTGGAAGGCATTTTTGTTCAACCACATGAACTATGACTGTGGTATCATAGGAGCAAAATTATCATGCTTCCATAAATATTTTATCTTAAAATGTGGATTAAAAATTGCTCAGCTGCCTTTCTTTATCCTTTTAGTAAAGCAGGGATTCCATGAAATGTCTTTAAAAATTTTGGTTTCTTTTTGCTTGTTTTGTTTTTAGTTAACTGCAAAGGAAAAGATGCAGGAAACTAGAACCAAAACAATTCTTTTTTAGATTGTTAGAATTTAGGGACTCTTCTCACAAATACTTCATGTTTGACAGAGGATTTAAGTTAAAGCTTAGACCTAATGCACTGATTTGTAGGTGTGTTTTCCCATTTATTTATTGGAAAAATCCTAAATGTTTCTTAAGATAGAGAGTACTTCTCTACCACAATCCCATAATTCAAGTGTTAAGTAAGTATACTTGGGTTCTGTGAAGCTGTTAGCATTCTTAATACTATGTGGCTGCTGCTGAAAAGGTCAGCTGCTGGTTGGTTTGCTCTTTCTGGCTTCTTCATTTGATAACCCAAATCAGACTAATTCCACTTCCTTAAAATGTTAAAGACTTAGATCTGTCTTCACCTGATAAGGAACAGGCATTAGGGCTTTAGAACTGTCACTACCATTTTATTTGGTATGCTGCTAATTTATAGGTTTGTCTATGGCAGCTTCTTGACAACTATGTCCTTTGTTGACACCTTTCTTATCAAGCTTTGCTTTCTCTGCTGCTTATTTATTTGTTTCTTCATCTGTGAGGTCTGGCAAGGAGAAAGTACTTGGCTTTTTGTTGCAGTATGGAGGAATGTCATCAGTAGCTGCAGTGATAGCAATAGCAGGGTTGGGACAGTGCTTTAAAATGGTGACAGGAGGGAGAGTTTTGGATAGAATGAGATGTTTGTCATACTTTGCCAAAATTAGAAAGTGATCGCATCCTCCTGAGCCCAACATTAGACGTTATTGTCTTGAGAGGTCTCATCAGGAATTGTTTACTTGGTTAATTTGAACAGTTTGTTACTTTAGGATGCTTGTGCTCTTGCAGGACTGTGATGGAGAGAATCCTAAGTGCATGTGGTAAAGAAGACAGAGAGTGAAAAGAATGATCTAAAACGAAGTTCTCCAGGAACAGTCTTGCTTGTCATAAAGAGAAATGTTTTGTGTAATTGAAATACTCTTTCTTTGGAGAAGGGGAAAAAAAGGATGTTGTATTTAGCTGGTTGGGAATCTGTTGGTGAAATTACTCTGTGTACTATAAATGCAGACTGTAGGTCAGGCTCCTTTCAATGTTTTTGCAGTACTGGAAAATGACAATCATAGAATGGTTTGAGTTGAAAGGGATCTTAGAGATCATCTCATTCCAATCCCTCTCCCATGGGCAGAGACACCTTCCACTGGACCAAGTTGCTCAGGGCCCCATCCAGCCTGGCCTTGAATGCTTCCAGGGATGGGCCATCCACAACTTCTCTGGACAACCTGTTCCAGTGCTTCAACACATTTAGAGCAAAGAATTCCCTTTGTACACCTAATCTGAACCTACTCTTTTAAAATTTCAATCCATTCCCCCTTATCCTGTTGATACATGCTCTGGTAAAAAGTGCTTCCACATGTTTCTTGTAGGCTTCCTACAGGAATTGGAAGGCTGCAATTAGGTCACGGCAAAGCCCTCTCTTCTCCAGGCTGAACAAACCCAATTCTCTCAGCATTTCCTCATATGAGAAGTGCTCCATCCCTTTAATCAATTTGGTGTCACTCCTCTGGACTTGGTCGAACAGGTCCATGTCCTTCCTGTGCTGGGACCCCAGAGGTGGATGCAGTGCTACAAGTGGGATCTCAGCAGAGCAGAGGGGCAGAATCCCCTCCCTCACCCTGCTGCCCACACTGCTCTGGATGCAGCCCAGGACACCTTTGGTTTTCTGGGCTCCAAGGGCACATTGCTGGCTTCTGTCCATCCTCTCACCCACCAGCACCCCTGAGACCTTCTTGGCAGGGCTACTCTTGATCTATTTGTCTCCAGCCTGTTGATCTTGGGGGTTACCCTGACCCAGGTGCAGCACCAGGTCTGATTAAACCTCATGGGATTCCCATGGACCACCTTCCCAAGCTTTTCCAGGTCCCTCTGGATGGATCCCATTCTTCAGGTGTATCAACAGCACCTCTCAGCTAGGTGTCATCTGCAAATTTGCTGGAGATGCACTCAATCCTTTCATCTACATCATAAATGAAGATATTGACTAACGCTGGTCCCACTGCCAATTATCACTGATAACCACTGGACTCAGAGTCATTGACCCTCTTGATGCAAATTGTCAGCCCACCTTCTTACCTATCCAACAGTTCACTCATCAAATCCTGCTCTCTCTAGTTTAAAGAGCCAGATGTCAAAGGCTTTACAGAAGTCCAGATAAATGACACCTGTAGCCCTTCCCTTGTCCACTGATGTAGTCACCCCATCGTAGAAGGCAAGTAGTTTGGTCAGGCAGGACGTGCCCTTGGTGCAGCCATGCTGGGTGTCCTGAATCACCTCCCTGTTCTCTGTGTGTCTTAGCACAGCTTCTGGGAGGATCTGTCCCATTATCTTCCCAGGCACAGAGGCCAGTTTTACAGGCCACTAGTTCCCAGGGGGTCCTCCTTTCCACCCCTCCTAAAGATGGGTACAATGTTTCCCTTTTTCTGGTCAACTGGGACTTCACCTGACTGCCATTGTCAGGTTTTTAAAAATTTTTTTTTTGTTGTTTCTGAACCTGACTTTGAATTTGTCTCTGTCTCTGTGAAAGTTTCTGTTTTCCCCAGCCCAGCATCTAAAGAAGAGGTCGAGATCGTCTGTTCTCTTGTTCTTTCAAGGACAGTTTATTCTTTTTATCTTACATATTTGTGGCTCTGGCCTGCTGAGATCTTTCTTGCAGGCCAGGTTGTGACAGACTCTCTCCACCCTTAGGATGGTGTTATCTTTTATACTAAAAATTACATATGCTTTATTTACAATAACTCTCCAATACCTATCAACCATATTAAAAAGTGTACCTTTACTCTAAACCAATTAAAAAGTGCCACCATCACAGCAGAAGATGGAGAACAAGAGATGAAGAAGGTGGTCAAGGACACACCCAAAATTCTCCATCTTTGTCCCTTAAACTCACATTCTAAAACCCCAAAATGCTACTTTTTCACCCTGTGATATGTTAATTATCATTCTACCTAAATTCTTGTGACTATAAATTTTCCAGGGCAGTCAGAGGGATGTCCTGGTTCCCACATGCCATGACTTCTTGAGTATTATGAGAGTGGCTTGTCAGCTATATCAGCCAATTCCCTCAAGACTCTGGCATACATCTCATCAGGTCCCATAGACTTACATACATTCAGATTGCAGTTACTTGTATGATTTTGTTTATTAGATTTATAGTAAAGATGCAAAACCTGACTACATTAATGCAGCAGGCTACTTTCCATGACCACAGCTTTTATTGGAAAAGAATGGAGATGCTGAACATAACTTCCTGTAAAATTTTAATTTGATGGCTGAAGTATAAACCCTCACCCTGCTTTGTCTTAAGTAGCAATGAAAACAGATTCTTAATTATAATAGTATTATTGGAAAACACTGTTATTACCTGCACAGGGATTTTAAGCTTCCCATGTATTATTTTGCTGAATTGCTCTGAAAGTTATTTCATTGTGATAATGGAAAACTCAACAATTACTAACTCTTTATATGTGTAAACCTGTACTACATGTTTTTCAAACAACAAGTATTTCTCAAGATTGCAACTAGTGAATATTTTTTTTCATAGTAATAGTATTTGAAAGATGTATTTTGGTTTATCTGCTGCCAACAAGATGTTCAAATGGCAAAAAGAGATAGTTTTCTTAGGCAAAAACTGTCTGATCTCCTAAGTGTCTTTTGTTTTCAATCACTTCTTTATTCTTCTTATACTGTCACTGTGCATTGTATTTCCTCATCTCCATTGAATCTCCTCCTCAAAGAGTCTTCTTTTGTGAGCCTATCAGCTATCACAGAAACAAGAATTGGGAAAGGGGTTGTTGGGTCACCCAGTCGGACATGCTGCTGGTGTAGTGAGGAGAGGTCAGCAAACAGGTGGTTTATTCTCCTCTGATATGTTTTGAAGTAACTCCTGGCACATTCACAGTAAAGCCCAGCAGTCACCTGTGTTTTCTGCTAAGTACTATGGACTTGGTCAACATGACTGTGGTGTTTCAAACATCACATTTTGAAAAATCTTTGAAAGAAATTACATGTTGACAATAAGAAGCCAGTATGTGTATGTGAAGATGTAGAAAATGTATATATAGAGTGTATGCATGCATTCCTATTGCTAAGGCAGAAAAACTCCATACGGTGGTATTTGAAGAGGCAGGAGTAGTGTCTTAAAGCTGCTTGATACTTAAGATGATAGCCACCCTGACTGTAAAAAAAAAAAAAAAAAAAAAAAAAAAAAAATCAATCTGGTGTGCCCAGAAACAAAATCAAGCCTAAATAAATAAATAAATTATATAATACGTAATTATATGATGTGAGTAATGGATTTCATCTGTAAAGCTAAAGCCTGTGGAGGCTCTGCTCTACAGATAAAAGGTAATGCAATCAAACTGGTAGTTTGATTCTAGTGAAATCTTTTAAAATCTTTTGGGATATATGTAATTGTTCTACTATGTAATGAAAAACAAGTGGATACTAGGCTGATTTAATGAGGGATGATGAAGATGTAGAGGAGACAAAAAGTTTGTGAAAGTACATATATGCCCATATGTATGCATGTATATAAGTGTAAATATATACAGATGCTATTTTCTCTCTGTCATGAGCACTATATTGGATATTTCATTTGAAGAGACTAGTCAGGTCAGTATCTAATACCGTAGCTTTGTTGTTGGGCTTAGCTGAGCTAATTAGTTGTCAGTGAAAAGGTGATCCTCTCATTACTCTGAATAGTATAGGTGCTGTGGTTATGAGCACACAAGTTGGTTACATCCACTGTTAGTGTCAGGTGAGTCTTAACTGACTTAAAAGCATATGTAACCTGATTGGATAATTAGCAAAATTAGAGTTGGATCCTACCCCTTTGAAAGAGTGGAAACCCATCGTGTCTTCTAAAATTAGTAAGAATGTCTGACAAAGATCAGAGGCAAAAAAATCATGCTATGTTCCACTCAGTTTAGGCTGTAAATTTTATAATAGCCTGATTTACAGCCTGTGGAGTTCAGGATTGATTTATTTCCTGCATTGTGCTTACAATTGTTATTAAACTCTGACTATGCTGTCATTTAGGTAACAGCAAGCTTTTCAGTCCAGTACGGAAAAATGGATTATGTGTATTAGTTTCTTGTAGTCAGGGAACTAGAGTCAATGACTTAAAAAGCAAATGTGATGAATTTTTTTTTTTTACTTTTTTTTTCTCCATTTTTTATTTTATTCCATTTTTTTTTCTTTTTTTTCTTTCTTAGTCCTGGCAGTAGCTTCTAACAGAAACACAAGAAGAGTATGTGGAAAATGTTTTTACATTGCCCTTTACTTAAGGAGAACACAATATCTTCTTGATTTAGGTGTAGAACTTAGTGCCCCTGAGGTTTTACCACAAATTTCATACATATGCAAGGATTAATATAAATTGAGATTTCTTTCTTTCAGGATGAACTCGTGCACCAGGGATGTTTCATGCTTGCTTTTCAAAACCAAAACCTTTCAGCACGTTTTTCATAAGTAGAATTAGAATTGCTAGTCAAATCCAAAATGTTTGTCTGAGAAATCCTGATTGAATAGGACAAACAAATGTCTGGGGAAAGATTTTATCTGATACAGTAGCTCCGTAGTCTAGATCTCTGTGGGTATTCTGGTCAGAAGTGCAATTAAGAGAGTTGTTAGCATTCTCTCTCTTTGTAAAGGTTCTTAGCATTAACAACCAAGATCTTTCTCAAATGGCCAGAAAAATCCATCTGCCTTAAGAGGAAACTCCCTGTTAGTTCCAAATTATGAAGAAAGCTGATATCTTTGCAGCCATAAAGTCAGCTTCATGTGTAATGCACCCCACAATTCCTCCAGCTGTCGGCTGGCATGATAGCTATCAACATAATCACTAGACATGCTCTGTGGCTCTGACCCTTTCCTGCCCTTTATATAGGAAAGTGTCTGTTCCGTGAGCTAATGATCAGACACAGATAATAAAGCTTTCCTTACCCCAGAAAACTACTTCAAGGCTGTCATGCTCTCCTAAGTAAGGGACTCTTTAGTCCTAATACAGCCCCTGCTTCCCTCAAAACTAACGGAGCTTTGAAGCTTCGCTGCTGCTTTAAAAACCGCAAGTCAAGCACTGTTTGACCAGTTACTCCAGAAATGACACCGGGCTATTGAATCTTCAAAACGACTAGCGGGCTCCAGTATCCTTATTGTAATGTTCAAAGCCTTCTTTCATCCTGTTAGCCATTTTCATTTCTTCTAACTTTGGAAAGGGTTATGCATTACAGTCATTGGATAAAATGGCCAGTTGTAGTTATTTCCATTGTATAGTAAGAAACTATGTAATTTTCTGCTAATTTTGCTTTTAATTTATTACAGAAATCACAGACATTCAGATAAGGCCTTAAAAAAAAAGAGCAAATATAAGCTATCACTATCATCAAATATTAATTTACTTTCTATGGGGGTTGAATTACATCTAAGAAGTACTTAGGGTACTGCATGTCGTTTTGCAGACCTCATTAGAGTTTTTCAAATCTGAATTTCAAACTTTGGCTTCTGAGTTCTTTTATAGGGGCTTATATTATTCTCATTTACAAAGTTGCTGGGAACTCATCTTGTTGATACCAAAATGTTTCCTGCAATTGCTTCAGATTTGTATCAACTACTATATTGCTTTATAGAATATGTCTGCATGTTTCCCAGTGTAGTGGGACTTCAGTGGTGTTTGGGATTTCTGATATGAAATCAATATTTATAAGTAACTGTTATTTTCTTTCACAGAATCATCCATTAAGTCAGACTTTCATTTTTTATTTTACAGTTCAAAATAGTCTTATTTTCTGTTATTTTCCTGTTTCTTTCTGCTCTGTTGATTTTGTGAGAATAAACCGAAGTAAAATCTGTGAATAAATGCGAGATGTTTATGAATAGTGGCTGGATGATCTGAAGGAGAGGATGGAGTAGATTGTGAAGAGATGAGAAAGTTTGCCTTGGGAAATTCAAAGTGAGGAAGAAACAGGTTTGCCTTCATTGAACGGTAATGGGAATGACTCTTTTCATCCTGAAATACATATGCACAGTTGGAGGCAAGGAGGCTTCCAGTCAGTTTTGCAGAATTAGATGCAAACACCATAGCCTTTGCACCTTAAATGATTGTGTTTAGGTTATGTTGGAGTTTGTGGTAATCGTGAGATTCTTGTTGAATAGATTCAAAATGTTACAGTGCCCTGGATGATGGTATTTAGAGCCAGCTAAATATCATTGTTATAATTTTATTGCCTGGTTATGTAATCTTCATCTCCAAGTAGCTGTAACAATGGTTTAGAGTTCTGTTGATATAATTAACTTCATTTCTACTTTTTTTTTTTTCTGTTATTAAGTAGTTGGGGTTGAATCTTCAACGCAAAAGAAGCTGTGTTTATTTCTTTTGATTGGTGTATGACATTACAGCACATTGCAGATTGTGAGTGGTGTGAAGCCTGCTGCATCAGAGAGGGCCTGTTTTCACACAGGTGCACCCCCAACCCTTTTACCACAAAGAATTGAAAGCTGTTGTGTTGGGAAAGTCAGAAGGCCCTTTGGGGGACTGGTATGAGAAGGCTTTTTGAGGGGAATAGGGTAATGATCACTGTATGTTTGGCATATTTTCTGGGTTTTGATTTTTCTTGGGTGATTTTCCATGGAACATTGTAAACAATCATGCTTCCGTAGCTCATTCCTGCTCCCTCTCTTCTAATAGATTATGGAGCTGTTTGCTGTGTTCTTAAAGCCTTTCACCTAACATTAAATGACTTCTTCCTTGTAAATTACCAGTATATTTAGGAAGCCATTGAATAATTGGTAGTGATTTAATCTAGTTTTGTGGAAAGGCTGGGAAAGAACTGGCTTTTTTGAGAGGCACTGATGATGGTGGGGTTTTGTAGCTAGTTTAGGAAAGTCTTCCCGAGTGGTACAGAAAGAAGGTTGGAAGGATGTATATCTGTGAGTCTAACACAGCTCCTGGTTCAGGCCAACTTCAGTTCAAGGCAGGAGCTGCTGCTCTGAATGTCCAGGTAGAGGTTATCCCACCAAGATTCCAGCTTCTCCATGGAGGTGGATGGAAGCTATCCTGATAGAATAATTTACATTGAGGTTAAAGTCTAATCTGGGAAGTGTTACTCTGGTAAGAATCCGTAATTGTTCTAGCATTTTGTGTCTTCAAACATCATGGATAAATCTGTTCCCATCTGCTGCTTATCTTGGGCCAATGCTATGCTGTAGGTATTGCTTTAGATCGAGTAACTACAATGCAAAATAGTAGCAGATTATTGATAACATGGGTGATTAAAAATACCAACAAGTAAATCTAGGGTCTGGATGAGATTTTTAGTATCGTATTGAGGACCTAATGTTTAAGGAGTTGTCTGTGAACAAATTAATTAAGGTGACTGCGTTAAGGTGTTTATTTTCTTTAACGTTACTGCCCCCATATGGATATACTCAGAACCCACAGTGGAGGTAGGGAAGGCATTTGTATAATGAAGCAGTTCTAATTTTTTTTTTTTTTTTTTTTTTTTTTTTGTCTACTCTGAGCTCTTAAGAGTTCAATTTGCTTTTACTTGCTTGTTACTCAAACAAAACAATTTATGTAGGGCAAGGTAGGTGCAGATGCCCTTAAACAGATAATTTGAAAAGAAATGCGCTTTTAATTATTACTCATAATTTTGCAAATGTACCTGATGTCAGCAGGCTTTCTGGAAATTCATCTTACTGCCAAATAAAGATTCAACACTTAATTTATAAGTGAATTCTTATGTACATATAGCTGCAAACTTTTAAAATCCTTGGAATATTTTATAAATTAAGTTTGACATGTTACTTCCAACTTTTGAATAAAGTCATGTAGCTCATGTGCAAGCCAAGTGAATTAAAGGTGATTTTTGTTGAAGCTCAACATGGTAATCCGGAAAAAAAATGCATGTTCTAATTTAGTTTATGTAACTGTCCTTTAAGTTAACTTTATTGCTAGAGTTCACTGGTTTCTGTGAGCAAGTACCAAAAACAAAACAAAACAAAACAAAAAAACCACCTCATCTCTTTTTCCATAATTTTGTGTGGTTTGTTGTAAAGTACTAAATTTTCAGTCCTGAACTGGTTGGTTTGAAAATTTATTTTTAACAAACCCCACACAGTAAAATCCAAAAATAAGGAATTAATAAAGGTTTGCTATTCCCACAGAAGCATTTTTTAAATGACCATTTCCAGGCAACTAGGGGAGCAGCTAAAACTTTTTTAATCAGCTAAAGTGTTACAGTGTTGAGTGTTCTTTATTCATTCCAAGTAGCTCATTCAGTAAATTCTTTGACTGTCCCAAAGGGCTCTGTGTGGAAAGGATGTTTACAAGTGCAAAGTCAGTGTTATAGTTACACTATACGCTTGCTTTATGCCAGTTTGTTTTAAACACGCTGATACAGGTTAGCATTTGCCACATTAACTTTGATAAGCACAGTGACAACACTTTCTAATCTTTAAAATACAGCCAGTCGTGGGTTGATTTCTTTAGTTTTGATGAAAAAATGTTTTCTGATTTCTTCTGCATTTTGAGACCATTAAAAGGGTAGTGAGCAACAGGTTTTTTGCTGCATACAGTATTATCTTCCCCATTTACATCAATAAAATCTTTCACTCTCTTCAGCTGTATGTGTGTAATCTGATAAAACTCATTTTTCTAATGAAAAAACATGATCTTGCCTCTGAAGTGTGAATTTATTTTGGATAGTGTTTGTTCATTGTCTGTAGGAGAAGGATCGGGGAAATGTAGGCATTTACAGACATATATATACAGTAGACTTTTGTAAATACTACTGAATTATCATTTCAGTAACTTTAATTTTTCAGATCCATCGTAAGATTGAGGCTTTCATTTGCAATATTGGAATTAAACTAACCCAAAATACCATAAAAGACCAAAAGAAAAAAGGAATTACAGATGTCCCCTTATTGTAAGAACAGCAAGCTCTGCATGATTATCTGTTCAGCATGGAAGTGTTGGTTCTGTTGTAATGTTTAGCAGTTTGCCTTTTCAAACAGGCAGTGCTGCAAAGCGGCACAAAAATCAGCAAGACGTGTGTGTGACAGAGTACGCTGCTGTTCACTGTGAGGAGCAGAAGAAGAATGGAAACATTTTAAGTATGGGAAATGAAACAGAAGTTCAGCAACATATCATTCATGCCCTAATAACCTATTGATAATTAGGATATGATATGGTTTGGCAGGAGCGATATTATTTAAGGAAAGAAATTAGGTTAAAAGAATGTTTACTTCTGACCCCACTTTGCAGCCAGATAGGAATTAAAGTAATGCTCAGTGGTAATGCATCTGCTGCTCTTCTGTGCCGTTTTAGGGCAGATGTAAAAGCCAATTGCACCGGAGATAGTAGTAAACTGACTACAGAGAAATACTAGCTGACATAGAATGGAGTGGAGGAACAGCTGTTGAAGTGGAACTGAGTGACACACTCCTTGTCTTGTGCCTTATTTTCCTTACAGGAGAAAGCGAGATCCACGTGGTCTGAGTTAACTGGTTGTTCTGCAGCATCATTCCAGTGATTTTCTGAATTGAGAATTGAAAATATATAGAAGATTCTTGTTCTATTACGTTAACATTTATTGAAATTAAAAAAAAACAAAAAAAACCAAAAAAACCCACAACAACAAAATACTGTCTTAAAGTTTTGTTCAGTTTCTCTTTGCTGCTTCTAAATTTCTTTTCATTTATGTTTCAAGTAAATCTGTTCAACTGAAGAATGCATTTGAAAGGCTATTTTCACATTTGGCTTACAGCATCAAAATGTGTGCCAGACATCAAATCATCTTTATTGATAATTTCTGTATAAATTTGAAATAGAAATAATGCTGAGCTACTAGGAACTTTATAGATGATAATTATTTGCTATATGAGACCTGTATTTAATGATTGCCATAAAACTTCTGTTACCAAAATTGAGTTACGAATCAGATTACCCTAAAGTATTTGTCACACTGCAAAAGCAAATGGTACCTTCAAAAAACAAATTGTATTGAAGGTTCAGAAAAGTCGGCATAGTCAAGAAACAAAACCAAAGGGGAAGTGTAGGATGACATGTCTGTAAGAGTATGGAGTATGTTGATAGGTCAAAAGTGAAAATATTACATGTTCTTGGGGGACTGGCTACATTTGAAGAAAAAAAAGATAACAATAAAAGAATAAAGATATTTGGTGTGTTGGGAATAATAAAGATATTTGGTGTGTTGGACTTGCAAAAGAACATGAGACATGGAAGCTATTGGATAACAGAATGGATGGAAGGGAGAACTCAGAGTGACTTTGGTTAGAATTAAAAAGATTTGAAGCACAAGTGATTATATCAGTATATAAAGAACTGTATATAAATTAATTATGCATTAAGAAGATAATTTTAAGCTTTGATTTGGGGAATCCAACCTGTAGATGTTGCCATACAGTTAAATATTTTAGGTGAGTTTTGAGTACTTGATTTCCACTCTGACCAGCAGCGTTGCTGGAGTTTCCCATGCTATAACTTTCCATTGATTCTCACAAACTTAACAAAGGACCAAAAGATAGTGCCAGGCTACTCCATGTAGTTCATTTCAGTCTTATCATGCTCTTGTGGGGAATCTCTTACAGAATTTTAAAAGGAAAAAAAAGGCCCCAAATCAAGCAAGAAAACTCATGCCTCTTCTGTTGTCCTCTAAAACTGCTCCGTTTACCACTGTCTTCTTTAGTGTCACCAAAGGGCCAACAACTTGCAACAAGACAGGATGTGTGTTGGTGCTTTTTGTCCCCAAATACTGATAAAGTTTTTATTCACTCCAACCATGTAAATTTTGTAGCAGAAATTTTGCAGCACAGTACAAGTATATGGAGATTGAATATGCTCCTTTGTAGTTCCCCAGCAGAGGTGACAGAGTCCTTCTCCTTTATCTGGAGCTTCAGTTGGGCACCCTAGGGTCCATTTTTCTGCCCATGTAGTATGGCTAAATTTGGCCTGAATCACCAGAGGGCACTGCTGGGTCTCTTTAGGGGCCAGAGTGTCTGTCTATGCCTGGGAGAGAGTTTATGGTTATAGAGGAAGCTATATTTTTTCATAGCCTATTCTCTGATAATACCTTTTTTCCCTCTTGACCCAATAAAAGATCTAGAAAGAAAATTATAGATGATGCATTTACTGAGTTTTGGTGTGAGTTTGTTTCTCCCTCCTCTCCCTTCCATTTTACCATGGCGGCATGTCTCATGCATTCCTTCTTCAGGCATCTAAAGTATAATTTATATATACTGAATGTCACTTAGGATCCAAAGTATCCACATTAATCCTGCATGATTAACCAGTAATCATGGAATTCTGTGTGTCTGCTTGCTTCCATTGGACAATATGAAAATTGTGATGCCTGTAAAAAATAATATATTTGTAAAGGGAGGCTGGCTTCTCTCAATATTTAAAATCTAATTTATGAAGTTACACTATATGCTCACTTTGTAATGACAGAATAAGGAGGGGAAGGTTCTTCAAAAAACACCACCTGTTTGAGTCTTCAGCTTAAAGAACATTTACAAACCTTTTTGCAGTAGTGGAAAATACTTTAAAGACTTTCAGGACTGTAGGGCGTTTCTGAATGTGGCAGTAGTGATAGGAAAATAAACTTTGGTGTAACACCGATGTACGTTGCATTTGAACTTTATTATTTGACTCTGCTTTACTGAAGCTTAAGTACCATGAAGTTTGTTCCCTTCAAACAGCTCTCTGGAGGTAGGGCTGACATGGGGTAATCTGCCATAGGCACTTTGCAGGCGCCGTGTCAGTTCTGTGTGTGTCAGCACGAGGCGGCTGCTGGTACTCAAGAGGGAAAGATCCTGCACAGTTCAGCTGTGCTGGCATTCCCTGGTGGGAGGGAGCTGGGGGCTTGGGAGTTGAGGGCATAGCCAGTCCAGTCTGGGAGCATGGACTAGTTCTGCTGGGAGCTGTGTGTATTGTTCTTCAGGTGGCATCCATGGAGGATTATCCCTTTCCTGAATGTGATGATCTCTTATGACAAGAGTATATGCTAAGGCTCTTTGCATATCCGGTCAAAAGGGGGATATATATCTATAGATATATAGATATATATAATTTTGGAGGAGTGTTTTAAATAGAGTCATCTCTTCAGTTATAAAAAACAAAGAATCAACAAGAAGTCTGTATCTCAACATTTCTTGATATTATAGCAATACTAGTATCTGTATCATTAAAAACCTGTCTGTAGAATATATTAGAAGAGTTAATGCTAAGTGGTTTTGTGATATTGGGAAGAACTATTGTTCTTCTGTAGGGTAGTACAAGACTGAATTTGTGAATTTTTATTAGTAAATGGTTATTTATTTGTAAATAGGGTATGAATTATCCCCATGGTGTTATTATAATAATCGCAATGTTTTATTTTACAAAATGTGCTGCACATGATATACCTGTTGTTCAAAACATCAGCTTTAAAATACTGTCTTTCTTTCAGTTCCTGTAACCACTTCACTAGCCACTACAGCTGGAGAGTGTAAGATATAGGCTCAGCTACAAAAAGTCAGATTAGATCCACAGATGATCTATTCATTAATTTGCTTTATTCTTCTTAAGTGAAAAAGTCATATCTAATAGAGAAGTGCACAGCATATTCTTTGATGTTAAAAATTCTCATCTTTCACATTTAAGAACCATTTTTACCTTGATATTTAAGCATAACTAGTGCTCATTACATTGAGGTCTGACAAAAAATACATGTTTAAAACAGATAATTTTTAAGTGGTGCATTACCTTTCTACCATACTTCTGAGGCAGAAGACCTACAACTTTAATACACTATCTGTTTTTATGTAAAAATATTTGACTTTATTGTAGCTTATGAATACACACTTAGGACAGATACAAAAAAGTCACAGGTGAGGTTATAACGTCTTGCCATCCACGTTTACTTTAAATTGCCATTTTTTGAAATTGGATACATTTGCTTTCTCACAACTCAGTTTCGTTCACATTTAAATACTGCTTTTGTATTTTCTTTATTCTGTGCTTCTGTGATTGAATTACATATATCATAATATTTGTCTTTTATAATTTTTAGAATTATTTCAGATATGGAACATCTTTTTCATAGTGTCTGGAAGTTTTGTTAAAATTCAGGTTTAGCCTATTTTAATGATAAACATCCACTGAAATCTGTTATCCTGCTCTTCTGTAGCTAAATGTATTGACAGATGAAAAGAATTAGATTATTAAAAAATGCAGATCCTTTAGACTGTTAAATAATCTTTCTTGTAAGTTTGTAAACACACTATGAATTGTTAAAACAAAATCATAATTCAGCTTGTGATAAAGATCTGGTGCTTTGTAGGAAGATCTTCTGTATTGTGTGGTTGTGTGAAAAGGATTAATGTAGAATTTGGCATAAAATCATCTGTGTTAGAATACGTGAAGGTGTTAGGAACAGGTGCTTTTAATGAAATCAATGAGGACACTGTCAGGTCTTCAGAGGTTTGACAGATGCAGCCACTAATGTAAACCTGCTCCTGGGACCACCAAGCAGCAGGATGAGGTGCTTGCTTACTCACTGTACTTTGCCTATTTCATGGCAAATCCAGACTGGAGCATTCCAGCCGATGGTACAAGAACTGAGAGCAAATTCTGTTAAATAATGTGCTTCCAATACATCCCTAACTGTAGCAGACTGCTGTTGTGAATCTCCCTAAAGGCATACTGCAAACACAACTGGACTGATATGAAGTTATTTTCCATAAATTAAGGAGGTTCTCGAGTTAGTTATTGTTTAAAAACAACTTGGATATTCCTAGCTGTCAAGAACATGTAATTATTTTTCAACAAATTGTCTGGATCATAAGAAAAGATGAAAATTCTTTTCTTTGCCTATGTCTGTAAAATAAGAACATGAAATTAAAAACTTCCAAGGTTATCATATTCTCTATTCATCTGCTTTTCTCTTGGACTGGAAAGAGCTAAGTAAACAGAGTTATTTTGAGCTATCTTGTCATGTTCTTCAGTCAGACACTGTTTAGCATGTAGCTTGTCATTCCGGAGATGGCTGACCATGGACTAATATGCACTGAAAATTTGTGTGTTTTTAATAGCCTTTGGATTTGGTATAAATTTATATAAAAGGAGAAAGTAGCTTTGCAGCAGCAGTATCAGAGCAGATAAAGTTTATTCTTTGTGAAATTAATAATGTGGTAAGGAGGAAGAAGCAACTGAAACACAGCAGGTATGGTATTGCTGTTTTTGTTAGCAGTGTTTATCAACTGGTGTTCTCCTAATACCCATGATTTAATGAAGCTTCAAAATTACTTAGTGCATGAATTAAGAGTTTTCTTCGAATGACAACTGCTTACTTGAAATGCAGTTTATATATATACTTCAGTCACTTTTTAAACTGTCTTTAAATGTTCTCACAATTCTCCCCCACTCAAAATCTCAACCCAAATGCCAAGTATCCACTTATTATCAGAAAATATAAAGCTATAAACAGGCACAGAACTTTATAAACATCTGTGTTTTATTCCAGAATTCTGGTTTTTACATGCAGCGTTATAATCGTAATAAAGGACTGAGGTTAATGAGCTGGGGAAGAAGCAGCTGGTCAGAATTATTTCCCTTAATAACTAGAAAAGATGAAGTAAAATCCTCTAGCTTTCTTTGCTCTTCCAGGTACAGAAACACCATGGTATACTCGCTGTTATGTTCACCTCTTGGTTTTAGAACTGGCACCTCTCCAGCCCCAGCACAGAGATACAGCTCTGACATATCTGGATTAGCAAATGATTTGTTTAGATTGTGCTATGGTTACATGGTAGGGACCCCGTAGGGCCCCAACATGTGGTGTCAGGCAGAAAATTTAAAATTGCTGGGTGTATCTAAAGCACGGCTACAAGTGTCCTTTTAATGTTTCATTACTTAGAACTCTCTTCACTTATTTTCTTACTGTTTTTACCTGATTAAATTTATTTTTTATTAGTTTTAATAGTCTCATTTGTGCACTAAAATATTCAGGAAAACTTGATCTAAATAGTTTTTGCAGGTATGTTTTTTGCTGATTTGTAAAATATGACGCAAAAGCACATACCACTCTTTTGGAGCACATCCCCAAAAGATCTGCTTCAAAAATTATTATTCTGTAGACAACATGATATATTGTCAGCCATCTGCAGTAATATTTGCTTTGTAAATAAACTCGGTGTTCTTATAATGCAGATGTTTTATACAGTTTACTTAACACTTCTTGTACTAAAAATCTTAAGTGAGGTTTGCAAAATCATAAAGCTGCAGTGTTCAGCTTACTGCCAAAATTATACAAAAGGTTACATGTTTCTGTTTATTTGTGACATCTCTTGCAGAAGACACTGTAAAAATGTGAAAGCTGGTTTCACTTAAAAATCAGTTTTTCAAGACAACATATTTAAAATCTCCCACTGTGACCTAAATGTATGGCAGCAGCTTTCTACACTTTTACTAGTTAAGAGGTGCAGTTTTATAATTTTCCTTACCTGTGAGTTTCCAGTGCCCATATTGAGAAGTTTATGTACTTTTTGAAAATGATAATAATTTTTTTAAAATAATAACCATCTAGGCAATGCTGTTGATATTTTGAGTGAAGAGAATCATTCATACAAGCCCTAAAGTGAAAGTAAAATTCATATTCTCCATCTAGTTAAGCATGGATTGAAAACACTGACTTAATTAAGCAACATTTTTGATCTATTAATCAAAATGTATGCAATCAATTAAAATTTAACTTCATTTTTTAAAAAAAGTTTAGCAGTGGTGTAAGAGGTTAAAAAATGGATTTGAAAATAGGTGTGTTTACATAATACAGTGAATGCTTTAATATATATTAAGCATAGTTAATAAAATGGAGATTTTCTATAATTCAGAACTATTAGTTAGCCTCTCTTAGATCCACTTGAGTGGGAAGATACCATTCAGAAGTCTCAATACCATGTAAGAATGTGTATTTCAGCTTAAAGGAAAATGAGGTTATTATACTAGGTGTTCTAGTTTTTTGGGTGCATCATGTTTATCTTTATAAACACCTATCTTAACAGCTGACTTTAATTGAATGTTCCAAATTCACGAACGTAATGGTAATGAGAAGAATAGCTTCTATGTTGACTAAATGATGATTTTCTAAAATAGTAAATGTTAAACAACCATCTCCGTGCTCACTGCTGGTAGAAATTAACTGCACATACTTTGGCTTTGTTTGCAGTTTTGTGCATTAATTTGTGATGTGAAAAAACAAAGTTACTTTTTCTGCTGACTTTGTTGGAGGCTCACAGCATTGTTTGAAAAGAAAAAAGCAACTTTTTTATAATAAAATAGTTTGAATATCTCTTAGGATATTCTGAATGTGTCTTTCATTGATTTTTTTTCTTTTTAATGGTACTTCATGAAATTTATACTGTACCATACCGTGAAGATTTAAACATCCCCTTTAACTTAATTCCTTGATTTTTTTTTTTGCCCTTCATATGGACTCTAAAAACATGTTTATTATTTGCCTGTTGGTGATCATGGTAACATTAATTATATTATTGAGAAAATTACTTCAGTAATTCAGAATTTTTATTACATTTAACTTGAAACCTTAATGAATTGAAAAATTATTTCAATTTATAAAAATACTTTAAAATACTCCAAAAACCCTCAGTCAAAAAGGCAAAATGATCAACAGCCTTCTCCAGTATTACTTGTGTTGGTTCCTTGCTTTTCTGACATTTTTAATATTAATGTCATAATCTCTGTAAAAAAGATATGGTGAGCTTTCCTCTTCCCAGCTAAGATTCTTCTTTAATCTGTATCTGCAGTATTCATGGTGACCATCACCATTGTCTATAAAGTCTGAATTACTGTACATTTTTAGTAACATAAATACTAGTTTAGGCAATTACCAAATAATTAGAGAATATCTGATATAAATTCTTCATCGTAGTCAGTAAATATGATGTTATTCTAAAATGAGATAAAATTGATACCAGTAAAGGCACGATTTTGTATTTAATGTAGACATGACTGAATCTGGGACTAATAAATAGTTGTCTATTTTTAGAATTTGTTTATTTATCAGAAAATTATACAAAGAAAAGCTATTTATTCTGGTGACTTTACTAGCGTCCCAGATGAATGTTAGAAAATTGACAGAAAAAACTGCAAATGAGGAATCCAGATGGTGCTCTGTGCATAGAATATGCTCATAGGTAAATTCAATCGGAATTTAGAGAATTTCACAATATGCAGTAACAGGGCACTTTTTTTCTTGGTAGTTATGCTGTGTGGGCATTTTTCAGTTAATAGTACCCTGTATATTTTGAAAGAAACCTCTAATATATCACATAGTTACTTTGAAATCTTTCTGAAATCTCTTGAAACTACAACACATTCCCAAGACTTTCTGAGGATGGCTCCCTTGTTTTAGGTGTGAATAGAATTATTTAAACATTTGAGATATTAGTTCTTGCCTGTTTGTGTCTTGGTACAAGCCATTTCAGTGTATGTGGAGATGCTCATCTGTCATCTCTCCTTTCTTACGTTTAGGTTTCATAAGATGATTAAGGCTTTTTCGTTTTATACAATGGGTGCAAATCGGTCAAAGTGGTACTGTAAATCTCAAATTGTTTTTAGTAGACTTGTGGCATTTCATTCAAATTTGGAATTAAGTTAATATGATTTTAATAAGTATGCCTATAAACTGTAAATGGCTTTGTTTATATAAACTAAGTACTCATTTGATGAAATAGGTTTTTGATGTGTGTCTACTCTAATTTACAAATACTTCTGAAAGCATTGCCTACGTAGATAGCAACTGCAAAAAGGACCAGGATTAATTGTCCTTTAGAAAATTTACCTGGTTTATGTTCATAGTACCTAAGACCTGTATATCATTCCCACCAAGTAACCAAGCACCACAAATTTCATATTTTTCAAAGTTGTTGTTTGTTTTAAAGAAGACATTTGCTTTCAGCTTGAGCCCTGTGTATCAAGTTTCTGTTGAAGTGCACATATTAAAAAAAGAAAAGAAAAAAGAGTTAATGGCTGAACTGCTTGTGTAATTTTACCTACCTTGCAGTGTCATGACTTCAGCAGTATAACACACTGTGGCTATTTTTATTCAGGCTCATTGTTTGGCATTTATATGCTATTTATTTCAGCCTTGAATCACTGGTATAGAGCATGAAGTCTTAAGCAATAGAAAGGAATACATGAGTTAATTAGGACTTCCTATTTAGAAGATCTATATAGTTTTTTGTTCTTCCTTTACTTATATTAATGCTACAGAAAAACATAACGTTATTTGGAATTTCTACTGTAAATATTGCATGCCTTTCGAAGCTACTTCCATTTTCCTCAGCCTGTCTGCCTGTGGGTGCATAGTTTTAATTGAGCACCTCAGAAAGTAAGTGAAATCATCGAGGTGTTTTCTGTTGCCTCTGAGAAACTGTAATGTTAAAGATAAAACAGAAACCACTGCTGTATATTATTCAAATTACTTTTAAAAGGAGGTACATGAGGCATCGACTGCTGAAAAGATTTCAGCTTTATAATTTCAAGTGCAAGACCAGTTGGTATTCATAGTCGCAACACTACAAATGTTCAACTGCTAAAGAAGGAATGAAAATAGCTCCCTTGGTGCCCTGTTGCCATAGGGGAAGAATCCTGTTGCAATTCCCAAAAGCATACTGCAGTAAGAAATTGCAAAATACAATTTTGGCAGATGATAGTGAGGTGTTTATAAATGCAGAAGCTGAACAGAATTAAGAAACTTCTTGGCAGTTTTCAGAGAATTTTCTAGTTTTAGTTTAAAATTAATATTTCATAAAAATATGTAACTGAATGTTCTATTGAAAATCACTTAGAAGGAGATATCTTGAGGCATTACTCATTCTAATTAGATCGTTAGCTCCCAATCCTCTTAAAATGCTGTATCAGGGTCGAAGAAAAGGTGTGGTAGCACTACCAATCCAGTCATAGAGAGAGGGAGGATGCAATTCTGTTACCAGTGTGGTAGCATATATTGTGGTGTGTGGTTAACTGACTAAAGGTCATAGAAATAATAGTTTGTAAATTTAGTGAGCTTTGCTCTGCTGTTTTTCATAGTAGAAAACTTGAGAGAGATTATTAGGTATTGTCACAGCTTAGTTAGGAGTAATGCACTCGGATCATGATACTATTCTCTGCATTAATTAAGGTGATGGTATGTGGTCCTCTCTTCGCTGCTGGCTCAGGGTGATAACACGTATTTCAGCAAATATCTATTTCCCATTATTTCAGAGTCTTGGAGCATACCTCAGCTATTTTCTGCCTATTATATCTTATGCAGATATACGGTTTATATATAGAATGGTTCTGTATGACAAATTCTTTCAAACCCAGCCTATTTCAGATAGCTTTGAGACTTCCGCTCTGTCAAAATATTATTCAAGTCACTGACTTGCAAAGGGTCTTTTTCCATTGACACGTGTTTCCTCAGTGGCTTGGCTCTCCAAGGCCTTTTGGCCTTCAGCTGAAGCTCTTTGTGCAGAGGAGTTTGCATGGACTTTGGAGGGTGTTTTAATGAACTGTTCTGCAGAATTGTCTACAGTGATTAGAACGTTTGTTGCATATGCAAAGACTCTGGTGTCTTCCATCAGTAATGTCTGTGTAAACAGCCTGTAAAGTGCAGCTTCTGATGGTACTTACAGAATTATATTCACACTTACCTAGAATAATGCAGTGATAAAAACATATAAATAACATTGCCTTTAGAAGAGGTTCTGACATTGCAGATTGTCTGAGGTCCACATCCAGGTGTTTGGACCTGGAGGTTTTCAAAACCCATTTGCATTGGAGTTGACAATAGTAAGTAGGCAATCATTTAAAAATGATGGAAAGAAAATTGTTTAACCAGTACATGTGTATACTCTTATTCTGTGCTTTCTGCTCTGGGACTTGGAGAATTATAATGCATTTGGCATGGAGCACGGAGTGAATAGGGGAGGATAAATACTGAATAAATGGTATTGTGAAACAGAAGTTTTCAGGTTTGAGTGCTTAAAACTGATCCTTTTGGCTGACACGAGCTGGATGCAGTGTTCTGAGTACCTGTGTACACAATGCATTTATGCAGTGGCATAATCAATATTTTTGTTTTATTGCTTGTTCCTTCTTTCCTACTGAACGTTGATCTAACGCTTTTCTA
The DNA here is from genome assembly GCA_032173965.1 of Sitta carolinensis. NCBI lineage: Eukaryota > Metazoa > Chordata > Aves > Passeriformes > Sittidae > Sitta > Sitta carolinensis. The sequence continues at coordinate 131,949,924 of CM063284.1, forward strand.
GAATAAACAGAAATGTTTTTTTTTAGGCAAAGTAGTCAGCTCAATTATCATTTACATGTGAAATTAAAATATGAGGCAGGAGCCTCATTTTTTTATATTAAAATACCAGCAGGAGAACTGTGTTTATCTGTATTGAATCAGGTGGGATATCTGGGAGTTCCTGGGTCAGCACTGTTCGTGGTTACTCTGGATAACTTAGCAGAGCTGATCACCACACTGATGTGCTGTGATGGCTTGGGCAGCTCAGGCCCCTGCAGGGCTCTGCATTCTTCCATTGTGAAAATCACCTATGTTTGCCTATGACTTTCTTTTCTCTTAAATAATTTACCCTATCTCAGACCAGTGACAGGACTTGAGGAAATGGCATGAAGCTGAGGCAGGGGAGGTTTAGGTTGGATATCAGGAAAATGTTCTTCAACCAGAGGGTGGCTGGGCATGGAACAGCTCCCCAGGGAAATGGTCACAACACCAAGCCTGGCAGAGCTCAAGAAGCGTCTGGACAACATTGTCACACACATGATGTGATTCTTGAGGTGTCCTGTGCCAAGTCTGGAGTTGAATTTGAGGATCCTTGTGAGTCCCTTCCTGCTCAGCATATTCTGTGATTTATCTTTGAAATTTTCACTCTTATCCCTTCTAGGTAGCCTGGTTTCTTTAAAAACCTGTGATTAAACAACTTGTGGAATTTGTGTAGGGAATTTCAGTAGACTGCATAAATAAATCTCCTTTGTACTTCTTGATTCTCTAGGAGAGCACCAGGTTTGAGACATAGTATTTCTTATTTTAACACTAAATTTTCCTCCATATTTTTGCAGAATTTAATATCATCCAAAAGTAATACTAGAGATTAAATGGAAGAAAGGATTTGTTGCTTGACTCCTCTGATTTCAGTCCATTAAATAAAGGAATTAGCAAAATTCTTGATAAATAAAAAACATCCATATGAAGATTTTGTTTCTAATCTTCTTGATGTTGGTTTTCAGTAGTTCCATTCCTTAGAATTACTGTATTTTACAAGTGACACTAAAAATCCTCATAACATGAAAAAATAGCCACAACAGCCTTTAAAATGGGACTGAGGAGGTCTCAGGTAGAACAAACAAAAAAATAGGAAATTGACTCATAATTTCTTCAGAGCTCCAAGTACTTTTTACTTTAATGGAATGTAGTCTCCTCTTGATCCATAAGAGTAATTGTATGGGATACTGGTTCCATACAGAAAATGAAAAGAAACAACCTTGTATTCAACAACATGTATCTGAATTCATTTCATTAACAAATGCTCAAGCCTTTGTTAGCATTTTTAAAACCTGGTCAGGAGTGATGAAGTCTAAGGACTGAGAGTCAGAATGATAATCACATTTATAATAGTGACTATTGGATAGTTTTCTAGTGGGATTTCAGGAGAAGACTAAGGGACCAGATTTTGGGAGAAGCCATTGTAATTTGCTAGTTTGTGTTACTGCTTTCCTAGCAATGTGACCATTAACAGCCTCTGCTTCGAGTCAGTTTGGGCTGACTCTGCAGTGTCTGACTGGAAACACAGCTTTCTGGGTGTCTCAATTGTTTTATTTGCCCATATTCTTTTATGAATAAAACAAAGTGTTCTAAATACTTCATGTTTTTGAGAGCATTCAAATTTTCTTTACTTGCTGACAATATGGTTTTGAAGTCTTTATAGTATATCCTTCCTTTCTGTCTGTTTAGTCCCTTCTGTCAGTTGAATTTAGAGTTCCTCATTTTCCTTTTATTTACAGAAGAATAAGTATGATGGTTAAATACATAAACAACCTAAAAGTGAACAGGAGGAAATGATACTTGAGTGAGATATTCTTCTAATAAAAACAGAATTAAGGAAGAGGTGCTAGGCAGCTCAGCATAGGAAATATTGCCATTACCTTTTCACACAGATGATTCAGTAATCATTTAAATAAAGCTAACATTTCTGTACACTACAGCTGCCTAAACATTTTCTTTTTTTCTTGGTTTTTGCTCTCTATTAAACTGTTTCCCTGAACCCACATCACCATATTCATTAAAGGAAATTAAATTTTTGATCAAATGATTTTGAAAAAAAAGCAGCCTTTCAAGATAACTTCTTTTTTGTTTCAAAAATATGTAGCATATAAGTTAAATATGAATATTCTAGCATTTTTGTGAAAACTTTCACCTTGGCATAACGCAAAGTTTTCTCCTCAGTAAAACAAAATGCTAAATGGACTAAGTTCTATTCTTGACTACAGAGATAATGTGAAATAACTGAAGGTTGTTGTCCATACTTTAATTTGTATGTCTTGCTGCAGATTGATTTGCAGAAATGTGACTTCTTGTATATTGGAAATGTGACTTCTTGTATATTGGAAAGTGATGCCTTGTGTACAGCACATTATATTAAACAGAGTATCCAGCAGTTTTGTTTTGCCTCTTTGCATTCCATCTTTGAGCATACTTCTATTAATAATTCTGTAATTCAGCATTTGTGAGCATATGGGTATGTATATTGATAAAGACAGGATATTTTTTTCTTTAAAAAGATGATGATGGTTTATCAGAACATTCAGTTGAAATTAGGCCTGTCTGATATAGTTATGATTAATGCAGGATGGACTCATAAATTAATTTTTTTCTATTAGGTACAGGTGGCTAATATATATGCCACTTAGCTGTGGCATATAACTTTAACATCTGAATTCTATCTATGGGTCCTGCTGTGTGACTTAATAACTGCAGTTCTCTCCCTCACTTTCTCTATTTTTTAAATAAAAAATAATGATGTTGACCTGCTTTTTTTTTTTTTTTAAATGATTTTCCATTATAAATCTCAATAGAAATTAGAAGGTTATGATAGCTGTAGAAGTATGTTCTTAGTGAATGGTTCTGAATATCAAAAGCTTTTTTAATTAAAAAAAAAAAAGAAAAAAGTATGGTGTTAAAATCTTTTGGGGGCATATATTCTTGGGCAAAGAATAACTTGTATGTGGGAACTGTGTTTGATATTACAGACCAGAATGCCATAGTTAATAGGAAAGTGTTACTTAGTTACATAGTTAATAGGAAAGTGTTACCACTACTTCTGTTTTAGTGAAATATTCCAATATTGGTCTAAGCAACTAAACAAATGGATCTCAGAGTTGTTTTAAGCACTTGGTAAACGTAAAACTCTCTGCAAGTATAGGAGACTTGGAGGTTTTTTCTGAGATAAAATTGGGATAATGTTTGCATATGTAGGCATTCAAGTCAACCTTGAACAGAGAGACATGCAGATACTTCAGTAGTTAGACATAATTTATTGTCTTACTGTAGCAGCTATATTGTAAAAATAATTTTTCACAGTCATGTAAACTTTGATGTGGCTTGAAGTGTCTGTTTCCCTTGTCTGACTCAGTAGTTCAGGATGAAATGTAGGATGGTGTCTCTTAGATAAGCTGATTATTTTGCAAGAGTGTTGTATTGGCTTTGTCCTTGATAATTCCAAACTAAACCAAAGTTGTATGATTAATTTTTATGCCGTGCAACTGAAATTTGTAACTCTTCGGCTCTCATTCTTCAGTTTGGGATGTAACTGAAAATGGCTGTGGTGCCACAGGATAACTAATTGGTAAAGCCTGTTTGGAATGTGGGTAAGTGAGCCATACTGGCAGTAAGCAGAGTAGTAAAGAGGAGTCTTTTTCCCTTAGTTGACTCCCAGGCTAAAATTAAACAGACTTAGATATTTCCACACTTAGGGATTTACAATGCATCTGCTTTGAGTCAGCCAGCAGCAATATACTTTTATATACTTTTATTATTTAGAACTCTTCACTTGGGTGTAATATGCATATTTTTGTAGTATACCATAGTGAAAAATGCCCTTCACAACAGTAAAAAAAAAAAGCCAAAAAAAAAAAAATTCTTCTCCCAGGTATCATTTAAAATAATTGGATACTAAATTAATGATGCTAACTTAACCTATTAGCATCTATGTATCATTCATATGTCCTGAGACATCTAGGAGTCATGATTGCTCGGTGCTAAAATAATTCATGATGCAGTTTATATAGCAAGATGGTGTAATATTTTTTAAGTTAGTTACTGAAAATATACAAAGCTTGTCAGAATTAGGCTTTATCATAAGTTGTCCCATTTGTTCATATCTGTGGTCCCTCCCTTATAGAAAATGTACATCAACTCAAATTGCATTTACTGTAGAGGTTTTTCAGTTCATTTCGCTGGAAATAACACTATGTTGTGTTTGAATACTTCATACACATAGAGCAGAATTTGGAAAAAATTCTGCAACGCTGGTCCTTTACTGTTGCAAACATTCACTTTCAGGTGCGTAAGTCGCAAGATTTTGTCTGTTCCCCCTAGTAATTTTGTTCTCCAGACTGTTGGGAGACACAGTAATGCAGTGTACTCATTCACAAGGTTTGTGTGTCTCCAAAAAGCATTTTCTGCCAAAGGTTGCCACCTCCCTTCTCGTTCCCAAAGTGCTCATTCACTTCCACATTCCTCTTTCACTGTCCTGCTCCCTTCATCCTTTTCTTGTGTCTCTTTGATATTTGAAGCCCTTTCCTGTTCTTTCGTGATGACTGAACATTCCTCAGCTCCACTATTCTGCTGCTGGACTCTGCCGTAATTCACCCAACCTGCCTTTCCCTCTGGCCTCTGTTCTTTGCAGCTGTGTCCGCAGGGTGGGTGTCCTCTTCCACCTCCCCAGAAGTGTTTCTTTTTTCCCCCTTTTTTTCCTCTGAGTTTCTGTGGAGGGAGCCCCAGGCTGGTGACCCCTCCTCTCCCTGCTTCTCCAGCAGCCTGTGCTCAGCGCTCAGAGGGAGGAGGTGGCGGGCAGGGCCAACCCGAGCAGGAGGCCCCAGTTACCTCCTGCAGGCCCCTGTCCCTTAGGAAGAAAAGTGCTGTTGTTGCAGCTGTCATCATCCAAGGAGGCTTCTCAGGGAGCTCATCCCCAGGGAGAGAGTGCCAAGCATCGCTCTGCTCCGCTGCCTGCCTTTGTCCTCCTCCTCTGCCTGACTGCAGCCTCCCCATCTTCTGTTCCATCAGGAGAGAGGGGCAGTTCGTGAAGGAAGGAAATTATTTGCCCAAGCTGAGCCTGGCAAATGACACCATGAGTCAGGAAGTTCTCAAACATTACAGATTACAGGTTCAATAGTTATTTTTCTAATCTGTTACTAGATAGATGTAATAGATAACTCTGGCCAGAACTGAGATCTGGAAAGGAAACCCTAGTATGCTATGGGACTAAGGTCTGCTTTTTTTCTGAAATGTAAATTTAATTAAAAAGAGAAAAGGGGGTGGGAAGAAATAGTTCTCCACGATCTTAATGAAATCCAGGGAACCCGAGCTTTGCATTTTGATGGAGACAGAAAGACAGAATAGCTTTTTTTTTACTTTAGGCACGTGAGGAGTCTGCTGCCAGCTTCAAGCTTGATCCTCAAATCAGTGAGAACTTCCCTAAAAACTTGGGAGGATTCTTATTTCTTGACATGAAAACAGGAGGCAAATCCGAGAAACTTTTTTTATTAGATATTGATTTTTGAAGCAAGTTGTTACACAGAAAACAACTTTACACAGGTAATTAAACTCCCTTAAATATAGTGGAGAGTAGCAAACAGCAGTAAATTTCAGTAATTCAGTGTGACAGAAGTGGCTTAGTAGGAAGCGGAAAAAACCGAAGTTACCTGAAGTTACAAGTCAAATTGAAAGGCGGATAATGTAACTGCTTATCTGACTACTTCTATTGGGGTTTTTTTGTTTGCTTGCTTGTTTTATTTTTTTTTAAATATCCCAATTACAAGCTGTCAAAAGACAGCTGGAAAACTATTTGCTATTTGTGCTGCCTTACTGTAGAATTTTATGGGATTGTGCTAGTGTTGACTAATTGAAGGGAGAGTTTCAGTTCACAGTTTGACTTAGTTATATTGAACTGTTTAGTTGCAGCTATTTTTTTTTTCAGTAAACAAGAAAGTATGTTACGTTACTAGAATGGTGTGCTACAGTAACACCGTATTTTTCTCTTCAGGAGTCTTCTAGAAATGTAGGTTTTCTGTTAGCTTTGCCTGTAGGCTGCCTTTATGCTGCACTCATTGGGAGGTCTGTCTCCCACTTTTCATATCACATGTATATTAAACCATTTCATTGCTGACAGCACGCAGTGTCTCTTAAAGATGCAGGATTCTTTTACATTGACATTTAAGTATCTTATAAAAGAAAATGATTGTAGCATATATTTTATCAATCCTCTGTTACCTTTTGCTTCCTTTTTCTAGTTTCCTGCACATCCTGCCACAAGGCATATTCACTGCTCTCACTTGTGTGTTGCCCCTTTATGCTTGACATTGGCTTTTCCTTTAACTGCAGATTTATTTCTAAGGTTTATTACTGACATTTAAAACCTTCAGCTCACATGGACTAGTCTGTGTATAGGGGTTCCTCACAGTGTGTGTTCCAACTCCAAGCCTGGGCTAGGCAGATGATTTATCTTCGTGTATTTCTTGACTGCGGTTTTCCCATTGTGCTCATCCGGCTTTGCTTGTGTCACCCCAGGTTGGTGGAGCTTCTGCCTTTTGGAATTCAGCTGGTTTTAAAATTTTGTTATATACAATAAACTCATAACTTATATTTTTTTAATTAATTTCCCATTTACAGTTTTGCTGATGTGTCTTTTGAGGCACATGTTTTTACTGTTTTTTGGAAAGTACATTGAATTGTGTGTCAAGCTTTCAGAATATATTTGAATTTATTATTAAACTCAGATGGCTGCATAATTACATTGTATACCACAGAGTAAATGTAGTATATATTGCTTCAGGAACTATGATTCTTGGTGTTATAGAACTACTGTAATTCTATGGAATTTGGTGCTGGGATCTTCCAGTAACCAGGATTTCTGTTTTAAATTTATTTTGTTATTTATTTCATTATTTCATATATTAATTTGTAGTAAAATTGCAAAGCTTATGTGAAAAGATAACTGCCTACTACTACTTGCTACACTTTTTCTATATAGTTGAAACCTTCGTATTGCATTAACTCATTTGCTTCTGAATTGTACAGCTCTGTAATCATGTTCTGCTGCAATATATACATTATTTGTACTATGAGAAAAAAAGCCTCACCAATGTATAATCAGATTTTTAATGCAGGTTTAATGGAGATAGTGCTTCATGAATAGGGTTTTAGTGTGCATGATTTGATGATGATATGCTAACATTTCTGGGTACTGACATAGATTTTCTTCTATTTTGAGCCTCAACATTTTCCATGTAAGGTTTTCCTCACAAACATAAGAAAACTAGGAGTTTGCTTTTAAAAAATAAAGTAGCCCTGTCTTGTAATCCTAGGTCCTAGATAGTGTGTTTTAAAGAAAATAAGATACATTGTAAAGCTTAGGAAAATCCTAAGAGCTCACAGTATGAAGGCTGCCAGCGTTGTCAGTTAAAAAATTTGCCTTATTTTGCCTAACTCATCCTCTAAAGAGTATTCATGACCATATTTACATGAAAAATGTTTGTCCTGATCTTTGGGCAGAGCTAGTGTAAAGTAGGCCTGTCTTTGTCAAAAGAACTCACTGTCCTAGACCATGGGGTTTTTTGATTGAGGTTGTGAGGAGTCATGCATTATATTCTTCTCTTTCTGTCAGGGGTCTTCTTGACTCGTTTTTTGCAGAGTATTGGCTGAGAATTTGAGGGAAGGTGTTGTGTGTATTCAGTTACACAAGCAGTTTTGGGAAGACAAGCATTTTTCTTGACAAAAAGTTGCAATAAGCAAAATTAAAATGCAAGTTGCTGTGTTTCTTTGTATGTACATATACCTAATGCTGGTAGTGCTGGTAAGTTTCTCACTTGGAATATGTTATTGAAGTTCATGCTTTAAGTATTATTATTTATTTTATATGTAGTCCAATCCAAGCAAAAGTCTGCATTAAAGATGATTTGTATGCAAGAAAACAGAATACATATAAGGAGATTCTTGAGCAGGTAGTTTACATTTTTTCCATCTTTTCTATGTCGTACAGGTGCTGTTCTCTTGTCCAGTGTACAAGGATTAGCAATCAATGTTGATCCAGTCCTGTATACGTGGCTTATCTACCAACCTCAGAAACGAGTTAGTAGACACATTCAGCAGGTATGTATTTTTGGAGGAAAAGGGAGGGGGTGAGGGGAAGCTTTCATTTCTATATATGCCAGTAGTGCGTTTTTCCAAGTATTTGTAGTTTGTTACCACTTCCTTGTAGTTTGTCGTGTGTACTGTTGATCTTATTTTTAATTATTTAAAATGTTAAATGGCATATTAAAATTTTAATTTCACATTTTTTTCATTTTTAATTAGAGCAAAGAAGGTGGGTGATCACCTTCTAGGATCATATTATTGCAACTAATTTTAACTACTGAGGCCTCATAAGCCTTGAGTCTGAATAGTACAACATATTTTAAAGTTTGGGATAGTCTATCAAATAATTGAATGATTATAAAGTCAGCACTCTTATTAAACCCTTATTATTAATAGGAGATGAGACATGCAGTTCTTAACTTGACAGAAGTGAGCACTGTAGCAGATTCTGTTTATCAAAATACATATTTGCATACGATGTGCTTGAAAAAGATAGATGCTAAGGCTGTGGGTCTGCGTGGTGCAATGGTTTCCTTGACATATTCTTAACCCTAATTTTCATGTCATGTATTTCTGACACGAAAAGAACACTGGTTTTGCCTTATACTAAACTTAGGTGTAACTGTTGTTTGGCAGAATTTCCTAGAACTTGAAATTTGCTATAACTGATCAAACTGGTGTTTTATGTCACCAGTGATGTTCTGTCTCACTAATAAGTGGTCAGTTATTAAGTGACAAATGTAAAAATGTTTCAATATTTGTCTTATAGCTGTAGAACAATGTGCACATCAGAGAAGTTTCAGTCTGGGTCCTTGAAGTGGCAGGATAAACCTGACTTGTAAACATTTGTTTCTTGTGTCCAAATTACCTTGCTAGGTAGTAATTGTCAAACATTAATTTGAGTCCGATTAAGCTCATTCTGCACCAGCATCTGAAAATCTTCACTGTGACAGTGAAGCTTTATTATTGTTTTAATGAATTTCCTCTGGTTTTAAATGTATTGAGCTATTCTTCATTCCTGCAGCCTAGCTGGAGCAGCACGTTTCCTTGTGTATGTCTTTTGCAAAACAAACCATTTATCTACTTTTTACTGTTACGTAGCCTTACAAAATGCAATCAATCCTGCTTATTCTGCTTATTTCAAATGTTTGTATAAAAGTCTGTCTTCGACATCAGTGTATTTAATCAGCTGTTAGTGCTTTCTCTTTGATGCTGGGTGACTAGATGGGTTAAGTGACTACATTAGGAAACTTGTTTGTCCCTGGTTTGATTATCAGTGGCAAAATGTTTAGCCAGATTTTTTTAAGTATTTATTTTGTAACTCATGTCATTACCTCATACAGCTTTCTGAATTTTTTCATCATCTATTTCAGATTAAAATTACTGTATCACAGTTCTAATGTTATTAGCATTTGAAATGTCTTAGCAATTTGAAATTATTTTAAATATGAGTTTATAAACTCAACTATCAATGTCATACCATTCTCATCGTTAATGTGACTGTGGTAATGGACTGCATGTAATAATACAAATTAAAGTGTCTGTAGCAGTCATGAAGAAACTTTATTTGAAAAGAAAACTATACCTGTAATAAATCATACTTAACCACAGACTTTTTTCGTTTTGTAATGCTGTAATTATCCTAGAGTAAGGTCGCTAGTCATAATTAGTCCTTGTGCTTTATCTTTTTGAAAAATTCAGCTTGTTACCATAGTCTAACTAGTACAACCAAATGAAAATGCTCTATGAAACGTTCTGATTTTTGAACATTTAGCAGCCATAAGATACAATGCTTTCAAGCATAAGTTATGGTTTTCCTTTGTTTCATTTTTACTGTTATAAATACATGAATGTTTGAAAAATTTCATTTGGCTTACACAGTTAGTACTGATACATTGATTACAAAGTGTAAATTTACTAATTTTATAATAGACGTTATTCATAAATTATTATTACTGTATATTACTATAACAGAGAGGTAGTCTGAATAAAAGAAACACATATATGCAATTAAAAAATAAAAAGAAGAGATCTTGAAAATGATACGTGTATTGTAGATAATTGGACAAAAAACCTGTTAAAGCATATGAAAAAGCCGGCTGTAAATACAGTAATAACTCATGAATAATGTCTACTTAATGCAATGCTTTTGCTCTGTCATTTTGAGTAAGTGAAAGTTGTGATTTCTATCTGAAAACAGAGAGTTAGAAAATATTTCAGTAGATTTGGCCCTGTGTACACATTAAACTCATAATGTTAGTACTTGATAAAGTATTAATTTATTTCAGTATAACTATAGTATGTAAACTGCTTGTATACAGGATGGGGCTGGGATTGTCTGGCTCCCCACAGGGATGGCACACCTTTACATGTGAAATTCTTCATTTTTGTTTGCCTTTTAGCTGTTTTTCTGGGACTTCAGGTTTAGGTTTATAATGCCAATTTGGTAGTATACATATTTTATATCTGCTGAAATATTCACCATGTCTGTTGTTGATGGTTTTCACTGAAAGAATGACAAGTTAGAAACACAGAACATAATAAGCTGCATTTTTACAAAACTCATAACATTTCAATGTGCCTTTGGCCTCACTGCCATTTTATTCAGCTGGAACAGAATGATGACTGACTGCCGTGCTGGAGCCTGGGAGGTACACGCAGCCCAGTGAGCATCACCCCTCTTCATTTATTACTCTTGGACTATTGCTAGACAAAGCTCTCTTTGCATCTTGCTGCCCAGCAGCTAGCAATTGTAGAACTGGTGTGATAACCAAGGACTTTATGTTGGTATTCATTTTTAAGAATACTTTAGTCTGTATAGATTGTTTTTGTAAAATGAGAAGTAAGTGTAGCGACACTCAACGTGGGAGTAGTTTGTGCATCAGTTTGCCTTAACCTCTTGTGTTTCTTTAGTCTGAATGCCCTGTTGAGAAGGTAAATTCTTTATAAATGCCTTATGAAAGGTTAATTTTACCAGAATTCGACAAAGATACTACTATGGAGTGACTTCTTGTACTCATGCTGTTTATTGCTTGTTAACAATGACTCCCAAATGAAAAGCAAAACAAAGCCAAGTTTAGAGGCCTTGTTTCCACTAATTTAATATTTTCACATTTCTGGGAAGATTTTTTCCGATGAGTCTTGTGGCAGCAAGGCCTTGTTTCTAGTAATTTTTAGGTATTCTTTAATGTTTTATTATGACTATTTTAAAGACTTTTTCAGCTGTGGCTTGTTTTATTTCTGTAAACCAATGCTCTTTTTCGTTTATTTGCTCTCTTTTAAAAACCCATACTTAGCTTTGCAAGATAAAAATTTGAGGAGTCTTTTCTTTGACAAGAAGCCTTAGCTACACTTTGTTGTGGGATAGTCAGTATTATGTGATTCTTTTTGCAATAAATTATAAATGAGTGTCTTTCATCTTTCTCCAATGCACATTAATGTAAAGCCTTTGTAACTTGTCAATACTTTTCTTACATTATTGATTTCTGTGCGCTAAAATGAGTAATTTTAGGGAAGGACTGAATTATCAAAAATATGTACACACAGATACGTAATACACATCTGTATTGCTCATATTTCTGTCCATTTTTTGGCTGCTCCATGTATTTGCATGTGTTACTACCTAATTTAAGGAGCATTTCAGAAACAGAGTAGATCTAAACCCAAGAGGTCAGTTCAAACATTCTTAGTCATATATAGAAACAACCAAGAGAAAAACATTGCACTTCTTCCAGATTCATCATGCTTTAAAACACTGGAATGTAATACACATTCTGATTTCAGAATCCAGACTTCTTTTCATGAAAATCTGCACCATGGAAGACCCAAGAATTTTTCCTCACTTTGTAAGAAGATTAAAAAATCAGTCGTTAACAATTCAATTTAATCCTCTTTTTTTTTTTTTTTTTTTTTTTTTTTCCTCAGTTCTGCTTTTACTCTGCTCATTTTCTCTTTACCAATATCTTAGGAATTTTACTGTGTTATAAAATCCTTTCACTGCTTTATGGAAAGTCCATCATGAACTGAGGGTAATACCAATCTTGATGGTGTACTCCAGGTGGTTCTTCGTTCAGAAGTTTGCATCAGAGATCTCCCTGGAATTTTTGACTAAGATTAAATAATTTTATGATTGTGATTATGACTTGATCAGTAGACTCTTGAAGAATAAGTAGATCCTTTAAATTGTTCTGTCTTAGAATGACTTTCAGAATATTGCACATCCTTGATGCTTTAATAGTCAAATGTTTCTGATAATGAATGGTAACAGACAGAACATAAGAGGAAGTTTTGGTACCCAAATTTAGGATTATTCCATGTTGGAGCAAAGTTGGCTGTTGAGGGCAGAGCTGTGTTGCCTTGTTTTTCTCTTTTACCTTGAAAAGATAGCTAGAAATGCTTTTAAAAGCATTAAAACAAGTGTTTTTCTGTAGTAAACATAATTGTCTACTTGGTATGCAGAGAGTTCTCCAATTATAATAGATTTTGATTTCTGATATTGCTTGCAGGTCAGAAGAACTGTGTTTATCCCTCTCAGGATCTGTTGCCTCTTACCCTGTGGAAGGTGTTTAAGTTTCTGAAGGATTCAGAAATTGAGTTGCTTCTTGCTTAAGGAACTAAAGTTACATGGAACTCAAACCTTATATCTTCTGTTTTCAGAAGCCCCTTGAAACTGCTGATGGAATGCTTTCATCAGTTGGTGAAATGAGGGATTTCTTGGCTGATGTCAGTCCATCACATAAGTTTAGAAACATTACTTTACTGATAACAGTAATCAATTATCAGACTTTTGTCTCTGCAGATTGCTTTTCCAATACCTGAAGCAGTCATAGAATTTCATTTGAATAAGCAAGTTCACCTACCAGGAAAGAAGGTGGTTTTGTGCACCCCAGGGGTTAAGCAAGTCTTTTTATTTAGCAGTTAATTTTAATTAATGCAATTTTTTTCATTCATTTAATTTTAATTGGAAACTAAGCCCAATGCCTTGCTTTGTTTGAATTCTCTGAAACAGTTTTGGTGTACTAGTAATCTTAGGACTCAAAACAATTAAATGTAACTCAGTAGTCAATCAGTAATTGGATTTGCATGTCATTAGAGTTTGTTGCAAGGTAGATAGGGTGAATCCTCCTTCCTCTCACAGCTCATCCTGTACAGTTCGGATAGTCTTGTAAGCAAATATGAATATTCTTCTCTGAGCTAGATAGTGCTTGCATGATAGTGATCTTAGATATTCAATAAACACCATGTCTTGAGCACAACTGCCATCTGTCTCCATTCCCAAGACTTTGTTGATTTTCCTTCCTGCTTGCTGGTTGCAAGCTACTGCACATGTAAACATCTGCCTGTGTGCATGCAGCATCCACCATGTGGGATAACTGGGTTTAGTACCATCTCAAGGACAGCAGCTCATGTCTGGGCTCAAGCTTTTGATTTTGACATTTCACAAGCCAGTGATAATATTTAGGTTTCTGTCTCGAAATATTCTTTTGCCTTTGGTTTGTTATCAGGGAGGTGACTGTAGGGGCATCCCTTGAATGAAAGTTATTCATCTGCTCAATTGCTCAAGTTTTCTGTAAAACTCGTTTCTCATGCTTTCAGATCTGCCTACAGTCTTTTCAGCCTCACATTTGTGGGAAATTATAATTCAGAAAAAAAATATTTAATTACAAAAAATCCCAAGGAAAATAAAATATTATTTCACCTAAGGCAAATTAGTCCTCTTTATAGGTATTTTAGCTTTAGTTAGTTGGTATGTCTCCACATAAATCAGGAAATACTTGTTTTGTTGTATTTTTGGCAAGCTGTTTTTAGCTATTATTTTTCCGAGCCTTTCTCTGTTTTAGATCTTTATCATTTCCAAAGTCATGTTGACCACGTAGTATGAAGTAAAAAAAATTGAATTGGTATCTGTTGATCTGTTTGCATGCTTAAATGGCATGTAGTGTGTGTGTTTTGTGTACACATACTTAACATGGTATGTAATGTGTCAGATTATTTGTGCCAACAAAAATGAAATTCAGAAAAGGGTTGCTTTTCTGTAGTTTTTCAGCCACTGCTTAAAAACCCAATTGTAATAATTACATTTGTAATTACTACATTAATAATTACATTACATTAGTAACCTTTCTTATTTTTAATTCTGTTAATTTTTATTATTTTAGTATTCTGTATATAATTGCCACAAAACATTACTGCATTGATAAAACTGTCAGTATTCTAGAACAGAATCTGATTTTGACTTTGTGTCAATAGAACAGTCTCATATAAATGCTGCTGTAGTTCCAGAACTTTGTTACATGTTCTTTATATTCTATAACACTACCAATTAGTAACCATAAGGCTTAATCCCAAGTTAGGTGTATTTAAGCTTTACTACATCCTACTTTATTGCTGGCATTTTAGATTCTTGTGATGAAATGCTTATGATAACACTAGCCTGAAATTCTCCTTTCCCATCAGATTCATCTTCTCCTGCAGCTGTGGGGCTCTTGTCATCTGCTGTTTCCCAAGCCACAATTTCCTCATCAGTTTGTGGCTAAACCCCAAATCTTGATGATCCTTTTCCATCTAGTTCAACACTGATCTTTCATCTTCTGGATTCTTTTAACCAGAAATCTTTTGCCAAAAACCTGACAAGATTGTACTGGGCGTCATCAGCAGCAACATCAGGCTTGATTTCAGTGAGCAAAGATAAAACAGCTGTTTCATTGTCCAGATCAGCACTCAATATTTGGTCATAATTTTTTCCAGCTTTATCTGACTGTGATAGCCTTGATGTTTTGCACTCTTTGACTAGTAGTATAACTTATTATATTTTGCTGATCCATTTCTTCAGTGGTTCAGAAATAGATACAGCTTCTTCAGGCAGTATTTCCATCCTATTGTCTTTTGTACTGTCCTGTATTGTCTGCATTCATTCTTCAGAAATTCTTGCTTCACTTTGGCAAGTCAGTGTTCTTGCAGTGTAAAATCCAGAATTGCCAAATCATGGCTCAACAGTTGCTGTCATGAGAAACCTGCAGATGGCTATGCCTTCTGAAAGTTGTATCAGATATATTGCAAGATTTTGAAAATAAGTGATATGAAATGTCTGATGAGAGTTTACAAAATGTCAGATCCTCTCCCTGTATGCAAGTGGGAATTATTACTGTGGTGTAAAGGTATTCTTTTCAAAGCTGATGGGGATTTTTGTTGTTGTTATAACTAGAGGGTATGTCAAGGTGGCATGTTTCTGTATTCCAGAAAAACTTTTTAATACTTTTGGAAACAAAGCTAATGACTGTACATTCAGAGGGAGGACGAGAGATGCAAGTTCTCTTTGTCATTGAAATTAGTATTTTTCTATTAAGTTTGCATACCACTGTATGTAGAAATTGATTGTTTTCACTGGAGTAGGATTAAATAGCTGATTGTCTTATTTTAATTTACTTTTATAGTGGAAAATGGTGAAGGCATTTGGAAGCCATTCTCCTTCAATTAAATGATTTTTCTGTTTGTTTTGGGGCTTTGTATGAGTGCACATATTGCGCACTGCTTGATTCAGTGATCTGTTTTCTATTGGAGAAAATTTACAAGCACATTGCCCACCTCACACGAATTTGTTTCCCACAGAGATTCCTAATGCAATGTGTGAGGTTTCTCATTACGCAGTTATATGGATTACATTTTCACTCCAATACGAACAAAATTAAATTACACAAAAATTAAGATGCGTGTAATCCTAATGTCTGATCTTTAGAAAAAAAACTTTGTCATCTTTAAATGATAACCGTCTGCAAAATCAGTGGTAGAAATACTCTGCTTTTGTCAACTGGGATGCATCTGCAATTTACATAGCAGCTGATGTGACAGCAAAATGTTAAGAGCCAACTGTATAGCAACATTGAGGATCAAATTGTTTTTAATAATTCTGTCTTTTCTTGTTTACATTAATAAAAAAAGTAACAACAAAGCCAATAGACTATTCATTTGTTCCAGAATCCATGTGGATTAATAAAATCACTCTTTTCTAATCTTAAAATAAGGATGCAGTCCTTAAAACTTTTTTTTTTTTTTTAATGCCTACAGTTTTGTATTTTTATATGTCAGCAGTTTCACGTTTCGGGCCATTTCTCATTTATTGATGTGCTTGAAAGTCACGACAGTTCAAAATCAGTAGCAGTCAGTTAGATCATATATCTAAAATGTTAGGCGCAATGGTGTAGAAATATCAATACATCCTATACTTTGAAGTTTAATGAAGGTTATTAAGTGGTTTTGGGTCTTCATACCTGGCTAAAATTTTCCGGTTTCCATTAAACGTTTAGATAATTATTTTACTTTGGTCATCAGACAGGTTTATTCCTATGGTTTTTGGTTGGCCAACAACCATAGTAGTCTAAGTTAGTTTTATTTCACTTCTTTGTTTTCATAGAGCTTTTTCTCAGACTAACAGGACTGAAATACAGAATTACAAATGCAAATCCGAATGTAGCATTTCATTCCAATTTGTTTTCAAAATATTTGTGCTGCAATCAGCGTTTCAGGTTGTCTTCCATACATTTCCAAATATATGGTGTAAAACATGTTTCTCATGACAATGTCATAATTCTGTTTTAATGTGTTTTGAGTTTTAGTGGTTCACAAGGTACTTCTTTTTCTAGCAGTCCGTAGGAGCTGTTCCACTTGGTGTGTCAGTAACTCGCAAGAAAGAGGATGAAGCATCAGTTGGAAGTGCACCTTTGGCAAGGCAGCAGTCGAATCAAGCCTCTGAATACGCCAGCAGTCCTGTCAAAACAAAAACAGTAACAGGTATATCACTTAATTGAAACTATCCATTCTGCCTTTGCAACCTCCCTCATTAACATGCTGCCACAAGTGAACAGCATCAGCTGTGCAGGTACTGTGGAACAACTTTCATCTTTAAAGAAATTAAAACTTCTAAAATTAAAAATAATCAAATGCATAATATTCAAATACATGTGTATTTTTTTTCTCATTTTTGTTTAGTGCTGTCTTTGGAGCCCTGATGGCCTAATGTAAGATATTTTGTAAAATGAGATAAAGGAGATCTGCTTTCAATAGAATATCTGCTATTCGCCTTGACATTTAGTCCATAATTTTGACTTCACACTGTAGTTAATCTCTAATTTCAGTCAGTCTTTTTACATTCCTTAAAGTCTGCCATCTGTAGAAGTCAAGATTTGTGCTTAAATTATTAAAATTTACTGATTTCAAAATCACTCACCCGTAGAAAGTGCATTTGTTGCCTCTTCTGCTTATGGAATTCAAGAAATTATTTATTTTAGGAGTATTTTCTGGCCACTTAAGAGTCTAAAGTGAAACTTCATTACCTCTAATCAAGAGAATATGGTTTTCTTGGAATTTCTAGTGTATTTATTCACATGGTACTGTCTGCAAGTAGTAAAGTAGGTGATCATCCAAAAAAAATTACTATCCAGCTGAGACTTTTAGTGATCCTTCTTAAATATACTGAACTTTTCCTTTGCATTGATGTTTCTTACCAGATTATCATGAAGCACTTCAAGATGTTGTCTGCTGAAACTAAGATTACAGTCTTACTCATTAATGGTAGTTAAATGCTATTTTGTGATTAAAAAGGGCTAACCCA
This sequence comes from Sitta carolinensis, assembly GCA_032173965.1. Lineage (NCBI taxonomy): Eukaryota > Metazoa > Chordata > Aves > Passeriformes > Sittidae > Sitta > Sitta carolinensis. The sequence continues at coordinate 131,967,637 of CM063284.1, forward strand.
GAAAATCTGTTTGCTGAATATTAGTGGGTTGTCATGTTATCACTGATAGTAAGACAGCAGATTATTTTTGAGGAGTTCCATTTCATTTATGAATATCCTTAATTTTTAACCAATTATCCATTTATTTTTACAATTTATTTATACATTCCTTTTATTTTTGCCTGTGATGAAATGACTGTACTAAGCATATTCTTCTTTTAACTGTATTTGTCATCTGTTCTGCTTTGTCAACATCATAAATGGTATGACGTGTTTCTTCTTGATGACAATTCTACCTGTGCCTGCAAAGCACAAAGGTGTATTTCACTAGAGAAACTTCCGTTAGTTTGAATATTTGGCATTCAAATCCAGCTGTTTGAATGAATAGGTTCTATTCTAGTTTTTCTTAATTTATTTAACCAGTTTATAAAAAGGAGGCATGTAGTTTGTAGAAATAGCTTTGTACTTTGATTTTGAAAGCTGGTGTCCCAGTCTGGTACCTGCTCAGCACTAGTAACCCTTTTAGTTCTTCAGAGTTTTTTATTCTTCACTTTGAGTATTATCTTTTCTGATCACACCAGAATATTCTACTAAAAGAAAACATTATTGTTCAAAATCTAGAAATGTCATGCATACCAGTTATGCTTTTTGGGGAGATTTTGTGTGTGAGAGAAATAATAAAATGAAATTATAAATTATAAAAGATGTCATAAAAGAAAAATCAGGGATTCTGTGCATCTCAACTTCTTCCACTTTTTTAGTTCGAAGTCAGTATCAAGATCTGTTTTCAGTTGCACATTGCTGCAAAAATAAAAACTTACTTTATAGATTTCATTTGTTATCTCCCACTTACTTTACTCATTCAGTTTATCCAGTAAGTTTAGCCTAGATGCTGAGGATTTTTTGAAATTAAATAGATATTTGACTTCTCTATAAAGAATTTTGCAGCATAGAGTTTGATACCATGAAATGAGAGTTGATGGTGCTAATTCTCTCAAGATTACATTGACTAAGAGTTGTCTTTTTTTTTAATTAGAAGCAATCTTCTAAGGAAGAGACTGTTGGTTTCAGTAATTTTCAACTGTTAAAATTGTTGAAAAATACGACTTTTTTGTTTGAGTGAAGCTACATATACATATCAGAGGGTCTACTGGGTTTATTTTTAAGAGGCAGTATGCCTGACACCATTGGGTTGAAGGACAGCCTGTTGTCATGGTTTAACCCCAGGCAGCAAAGCAGCCACTCCCTTACTTCCCCAGTAATAGGATAGTGGAGAGACTTGGAAGGGTAAAAGATGGAAAACTCGTGGGTTGAGATAAAGACAGTTTACTAGGGAAAGCAAAAGTCATGGACGCAGGCAAAACAAAACAAGGAATTAATTCAGTGCTTCCCGTGGGCAGGAAGGGTTCAGCCACCTCACCCATCAGGTGTACCAGTTACTTGGGAAGATGAACTCCATCACTCCACACATCCCCTTCTTCCTGCTTCTTCCAACTTTACTTACTGAGCATGATGTCACGTGGTCTGGAGTATCCCTTTGGTCAGTTTGGGTCACCTGTCCCAGCTCAGGACAGCTGCTGTGTCTCCTCCCAGCCTCCCATGCACCCCAACTTCCTCACCAGGGTGGCAATATGAGCAGCAGAAAAGGCCTTGGCTCTGTGTAAGCCCTGCTCAGCAATAGCAAAAACATCTCTATATGATCAACCCTGTGTTCAGCACAAATCCTAAACACAGCCCTGTACTAGCCCACACCACTGTCTAGAAAATTACCTCTACCCCAGCCTAAACCAGCATACTTGTATTTTAAAATGTTTATGGATTTGTTATACTCTGGAGAGAAAATGGTGGGTATAATACAGCTGAAATATTTGATATTTATGTGCAAAAAATAGGAGTAAAAATATAAAATTAATGTCAAAGAGCAAATCCCTTGTATAGTAATGAAATTAATTGGAGATGGTCTCTTGTCTGCTTCAGTAGACCACACAGATTTCCCCTAATTAAAAAGAGTCATCTCCTGCTGCAGTGCCAGGCAAGCCTGTTCTGTGTATAGTCTCCTGAAACTTTATGTGATGTTGGAATCTTTTCCCGTAGAGTTTTCTTATGCCATATTTGTCAAAATGGACTTTGTAGTGGAAAATTCAGGGGACAGCAGAAGCTAATATATATTTTGTGTCACCAAAATAAAAGGTCTGTGATTACAAAGCCACCAGTTAGAAAAGGTTGGATGGATGCAAATTTGAAAGGTGAAATCTCATTCTCAGAGAAGTTTCAGTGGATTCTTTCTTCGAAAATTTGTTTCTTTACAGCTGTATAATGTATTGGAACATGATGAATGAGTGACTGTAGTTTATTAAACTAAAAATAGAGTGCCTGTGATTCTTCTTTCTAATTTTTCTGGGTCCCACGCTCTCACTATCTTTCACTTTATTTCCTCTCTTTTAATTTCATATACTTTCTGTCTTGAGTTTTCGTTCATTATTTCTGTCACCTTTTTATAGCAGGAATACCACGCTGGTTATAGACCTAGGACATCTACTATTGCCAATTCTACAAAAACATTCTAGGTTAAAGAGGCAGCGAGCTTTGTATACCTCATATATATTAATCATCAAGGCTATAGCTACACATGTTCTGAGTTGTCAGAAAACAGATCTTACATTGATAATATGTACATATCCATGGTCTTAGCACATTGGAAGAGATTGTATCTTAAAACAATGCTGTTCAGGTGGTGATTTTGAATTAATTCTTTTCTAGTCTAGCAGGCTGTCAGTCACTCCCTTGAGAATTGCTAGGAACCAACACTATGTACTAAATCAATGCAGTTTGTAATCACAGCTGTAAAAATTATTTCAGGCATTGATCTTGAGTTGAGTTTATTAGTTAATGGCTGCTGGCACATTTCCAAAAATGAAGCATGGGAAAAGAGCAAAGCTACTATCTATGTGGTATGTGTCTCTGAAAATCCAGGGTTTCTCTTCTGCAGTCTCAAATTGTAGTTATTTATAAATCTTCTTAACTACAGAGGCTTCACAACCAGAATAAGCTAATAGAATATATAGTTTCAGTCTGATATGATGTGGCTGTGAACAAGGGAGAGGATAAAGAATTTTAAAAAAAAAGGTTCTATCTGTTTTGCTGTCCACCCACTTCTCCTCCCATTCTCAGCAATTCTGCAGTTCCATGTTTGTCCAGTAAATCACAGACCTGTAGCTGTGCATAGAGGCAGAGCTCTTATGTCTGGATAGAGGCAAAATGATTGTTATATATGTGTGTAATTCTGTAATATATGTAACATTACTTATGCAGAAAGATAGTATGGGCTCCAGTAGATAAATAGGGCAATCCTTGAAAGCTGTCTTGGGCACACCCTTGAATAATGATTTAAGCCCCAGTGTCTGTTTTCACACATTCAAGATGTGTGCTTGTTCATTACTAAAATAATCTGTAATTTGATTTCATATTTATAAAATTATTATAACTATTTTCACTTTGTTTGAAAAATACAGCAGTTTCCATGATCAAAGATGAAAGAGTGTGGGGATTTTGTGGTTTGGATTTTTTACTGCCTCCTGGTGAGGTCTTTTTAGCCATGACAGTTAAATCTACCACGGTTCGACATTTATCAGTTTGGAAGTAATCATGATATCACAGAGACAAATTTAACACTGTCTTATGAGGTGTAATCCAGTGACTATGGCATCTAATTTTTCAGTAACAGTGGGAAAGTGGCCTCACACATGCTCTTAGTATGAAGAAGGCCTTTAATGAAAGAAGCTACTTTAGAGAGGCTGAAAAGTTTATTAATTTTTTGTCACTCAGAATCCTGAAAGTTGACTTTTCTTATAGCCAGAGAACAAGTAGGTAAATGGAATTTAATGTATCTTCTCAGAAGACATGAACTTTCTGGTGGGAGTAAGCTCCATAACCTGATAAGAAAGCAGCTGAAAGCTGAATGCCTTGTCCCATGACTAAAATTACACTTGTAAAACAAAATTGTACTGATCCCTGTTATTCAACAGCAAGACATTTGTTCATGGTACAGGTGGTGACTGCCTTTCAGCCCTGTCATGATTGTACATCAGGCCTGAAAAAGCAGGCAGAAGCTTTTCATTGTTGTGTCTAGCACCAGACTTCTCCATTTTATTGTCTGGTGGACAGATTGGAACAGCATTTGCAAAAGAGAATTAAACAGTGGTGGGTTTGGGGCAACATTTTTCGTAGACTTGGTATGCACTTCACATGGCAAGGTGGTCTTTTAATTCTACTATAAATTCAGTATTAGTTTCAGGTTCAAAGCTGAGAAGAGAATCCAGCCTTGTTTCATTCTGCAGGCAATGTAGGTGTGTTGTGTGAGAGTATGTGCATTTGGAGAAAAATAAAGGCCATAAAAGCATTGCATTTTGGAGAAATCTCTTGTGTTTTGAAAGACCAGTATTATGTTCTTTGAAATTATGTTCTTAAAGAGAAATAATCAAAGAGTTTGAAAGCTTTATAAATGCTGTTACACCTGCTTTACTAGTTGTATTTCAAGTAGAAGGAGGATGGTGTCATAACAACAAAATTGAGAAGTCTTGTCTCAGATAGACTTTATGTGTTCTGTTCTGTATAAATCACCTGAATTCTAGTAAGGACAGAGCTCCTTTTGGCAATTTCTTGCTGGTTTATCCTGCTTACTTATTTTCCCAGAACTTGTAGAAACATAGTGTCTTTGAAATATTTACTCTTTTGAATTTGACGAGAAAATACCTAAGGAGTTACAAGATAGGCAAACGAATTGCATGCATATGCAGGGAATATAGGATTGCATAAGCCATCTTTCCATAGGAAACCAGTTGAAGAAATATCCCCACCTTTCCTTTCAATCACTTCTTAACATTTGATAGTGTAGATGTAATAAAACTTGAATTCCTTGTTAAGTATTTATTATAACTGGAATTTCTTGGGGTTTATGCTGTTAGCAATTCAGTTTTGAAAGCTTTACTGAAGGAATTCTTAAAATTCCTTCAAAGTATACATGAGGTATTTCTGAACAGCTATTAAATACTTCTGCATAAAACTGGAGAAAGGACAAGGCTTTAAATTTAGACACATCTCTCTTTTATTTGGACCAGCTGATGCCAGACAAACTTATGTTTTTATTTGAAGTTAATAAAGTTTCTACCGAAAAGTTCAAGTGAAGCAGAATACAACCTGTGCTTAGCAAAACTGGATGCAGTTACTGATTTTTGTTTTTCTTAAAAGTCTGACTAGAATGCATAATTAGATTCCTGCTAAAATGAGCTGTTGGAATGCAAAAGCCTGGCAAATGTGAGACAAGTCTGGCTGGTAAGAAATCGATGGATTATCTGAAGTATTTGAATTAGTAGGTCACTATTTCTGCTCAATGAACTGAATGATTATCGTTTATTCATGCCTACTATGAAACGTATGACTGATGATTAATTTGGGAAGATGAATGAAATTAAATAGATGCTAAAAAGGTTAAGTAAAATACTTGAAGGAATAAAAAAATCAGGAATTTAAATCTGATGTGCATTTACCTAGGGTGCCTGTACTAAGATTTTTTGAAATAGGCTTTAATTCTTGGATTATTTAAAAGGAAACTGTCCAGGCACAGGTTATTTATGGAAAGTTTTGAATTTCTGGACAGTCACGTATCTATATCAAAAATTAATTTTTCTGAGTTTTGTCAGCTACTAAAATGTTTAACATTTTTGTTATAGTGGCATGATTTCTTCAATTCACTGTGTGGGTTTCAGAAACATTAGCAACTCAAAGCAACAGTAGTATATCAAACATTCTTTCTGTGTAAAGAAATTCAGTGTTGAGAGAGAACAAATGGTTGTTTATTTTGAGATTGTATGAATGTAAATAAATTGTATGGACTAAGGAATTTTCTGTTTATTTTTAAAAAGGCAGAGTACTAGGCAGAATTCCACATTTATCAGAACTTTCTGCAGATCCAAAATCTGAAATTCTTACTTCATAGTATAAATTGTATTTGGAATGGTAAGTGATACTAAGATAAATTCACATGTGGACTTTAGATATGAACACATAAATATCACATTTTTGTAATTACTGATCTAGTAGCTCAGTTTGGCCTCTGAATGGCTGGTTTTGATTTGTACAAAAGCGTCAGTCCTCTTTTATTTTTGTTCCCAGAACTAAATAGGTATTTTTTGCCAGAAGTAGTGCAGCAATCATTAGGAATTTAGTGGGAGAAAATGCTGACCATAGGCATTCCCGAGCCAACATACACTTTCACACAGAAAGATCCTTTCTTATTGCACAACATTAATATCACATTTGTCTTTGTTTATTGACATATGTTAAAAGTCTCTGTGTTTTAACACTTACTCTGCTGTTAACTCATTGGGTGAGCACACACATTTGGTCACTACACCTCTCTGCTGCCAGATCCCTGCGTGTAAGGGACTCACTCTCATGAGGTGTCAGAGACTGTGCTGCTCCATTATTATCTTGATAAAAGTAATGCATTATCTTCACTGTTAATTAAGTAGAATGCAAAAATGCTCCAAGCCCAGTAAAGACATTATTTATGCAAAGACTATTCAGTATGCTGGCAAATATATTGCATATTTTTATAAGCTTAAAAGGACTTCCTGCTGTCATTTAAGTACTGCTTTTATTCTCAAACATTCTGATGGAGAATGTAAACTTCAAAAAGTAATTAACATAGTCCGTTCTTAGAAAATGAATAATTCAAATATCATTCAGCCAGGAATGGAAGTGTGGGGAATAACTTGTCTTATGACACCTCAAAAATAAAATGTGAATATTAGTGAAAGACTTCTGAAGGGTACTAATGGTTCAGAAAATATTGATAAATGCAGGTTTGAACTTCTCTGCATGGTTTCAGTGAGCTGCTCCTTTGATTAACTTTGAAATTGAATGGTGGGAAAAACAGCGTATTAAGATTGGAAGCATTTTTAAAATAATTCCTTTGTGCTTTTGCAATTCCTTGTATTTGTAAAATGTTTTAATATTAAATCACAGAACAAAGTTGTTTAATGGTTGTGTATTATATTGGGAACAGAATTTCTTTGGCTGTCATACATATTTACATAAAAGTGTGGATGATTTGAAATGCCTTCAAATATCTTTATAAACACATATGCTTAGTTTTGTTGTGTTGCAAGTATAGAAATATAGAGACTTGTGAGAAAATTGGAAGGCAAACATATGGACAGACAAGCTTTTATGTAACAAGTTTCACTGAATTTTTACTTCTATATAGTATTATACACAAAAACAAAAACCTGCTGATTTACAGAAAATTACAGGTTTTTAGAAGGTGGTGGCTGTTTGGGATTTAATTAGGGGGGTAATTCTGTTTTTTTTTTTTTCCATACGAAGAAAACAATTCATCTTCTGTTTAAAAAATAATGTATCTATGTCTATCTATATCTATATCTATCTATACCTATATATCTATATCTATATCTGAAGGTAATTTTGATTTTTGGGAGGTTGTTTAATTTTCTCCTCCATGATATTTTGATCTCATTTCTAATCCTTTAGGCCCCTTAATCAGTTCCTTAGAGTGTTGCATTTGTTGCAAACACTTTAGTATTTTGGGGTTTATTTTTTCATGGGAAGACATATCTAACTCATGAAACTGAATACCTGTTGGAGAAATCCCAACAAGTGCTTCAATTACATGCAGACTGCTTCAAATTTTAGTAGAGGAAAAATCTTCCTAGAAAAAGGGCGATGTAGTAGGACAACACTTTCCTCTGACTGCGTTTTTCCTTCAACGTGTTTTGCTGCCATGGCCTCTTGGTAACTGTGGTCAGTGTGTAACAGCATTTTCCTCATCCCTTCTGGGGTGTGAGAGGCTGTATAACAGATGATGTGATGTTGGAAGGAAAGCTTACCCAGCCTGCTGAGGTCATGGGATAGACACGTTTTGAGAAGGGTCATGGGATGTGGTGGAGGAAAGAGTTCTGCTGCCTGGCTGGCTGGCTGTGGACCTGTCCTGAAGGAGGAGCACTTTGAGCTTTTGGGCATCAGTGAAAGCGTGGATTTTCCTGCAGCAGCATAACCTTTTCCAGCCAGAAAGAAGCTGTTGCCTTCTTAATCTGTGAGGGATCTGAGGCACATGCTGGGACAGGAAAAATGACACCATCTTGTGCCAGAGAGTTTGAGACCTGATAAGTCTGTGCCACATAGAAATCAGGAATAAGGTACCTCCTTTTAGTTTAATTGCTAGATGTTAGGAAAGAGGAAAGCATGAGGCCATCAGTGCCTACAGATTATCAATATTCTTCAGCCTGGTAGTGGAAGTCTCTGATGTGTATGGGGATTTTTGCATTGAATTATTTGAGAAAATGTCCATTTGTCCCAAATAGCACATCAAAAGTTTTCTTTTCCCTTTTCTGTTTCTTAAGTCACTGAATATTAATAGCTCAGAGTAGTGTCATTTTCACAAGAGTTCTTTTTGTTTTCAAAACTTATGTACTTTCTGGATCAAAAATCTAAAAAAACTCGTTCTCAGTAGGCTAAAACCACAAAGAAGGAGAAGACATTTGTCTATATAAGAAAAACACCTTTAACAGAGATTTATACCTATAAGTCTTGCTTGGTGGCATCTCCTTCAAAGTGAGTACTTTAATGATTAATTTTGCTGAACTTACAACTCCCTCTGTATTTTAACCAGAAATTGTGAAATTAATTCTGAAAATTGTTCCTTCGATGAGTTTTGGTTTTTTTTTTGTTTTTTTTTTTTTTGTTTGTTTGTTTGTTTTTTTTTTTAAAGGCTGTTCATTACCAATGTGTTCTGAAATTACTAAGTGTGGCAACTTACATGTTATTGGTGTGGTGTATAAGTTTGCTAAAACACCAATAAAACAATAAGGGACTAAAAGATAAGAGTAGGAGTATCTTATGTTCCTGTACACTTTTAAAAAAAGAAAAAATTACCTGTTATAACCTGAAGCAGTCCCCTCTCTGGTGGTTTGGGTTTTTTTACCTTCATCAATTTGGAAGTGTTTCATACAAATCATATTTTCTATCCAGCTATTGCTGACTGGCACCTGGGTGGAACGGAATACATTGCCAGGAAATGTTTCAAGGTTTTCAGTTCAGTAGTAGCTAAGTAGCATAATTATTTTAGGAAATTACCTTCATACTGAGGCAGATGAGGCTGATCCAGTCTGTATGTCTACTGTAGAAGACTAGCCAAACACACGTGGTAGCCGCACCTGACAGTGTCTTAGCAAGTGTCATCTCCTGGTCTCCTTGCCTGATAGGGAATTAAGACACTTCTTTCCCAACATGCCTTCAGGCAAAATTCTGGGATTTACAGTACAGGGGAAAAAAAGTACTACTCTCTTCTCTCTTCAGGAGTTACTTCTTTGCTTGTTTCTTCTTTGTACTCCAATATACTTTTTATTCCTTGTCTATTTTCCACGGTTTATGGTTGAATGGTTCCTTAGTGTCTGTTGGGTTTGGAGACTTGCTTTTTTTTTTATTTATTTCTTGATTGAACTTGAGGGGTTATAGCAAAGCTGGTTTTTATCATGGATATTCCTGTAATTTTGCAAATTTTAATTACATGTGAAGGAAATGAAGAAAAACAGGAGGTACTTCAGTCAGCTAATTTAATTTTTAATTCATAGATTGTTGTTTCTGGCTATTCTACTAATTGAGAGAGAATTAGCACTGTTTGTTTTTCTGTAAATAAAATCTGGGAGATTGGAACAAAACCTAGTTTTAAATCCTGCTCATGAGGGATGCACTTGATAAGTGATGTAGGATGTTGATAGTCCCTGCTGAATGCATAAGCATGTAAACCCACATATTCCATGCTGAATATATAGGTTTACATTGTATTTATCTACTCATCCTGAACTGAAGCATCCTACCTGTGAAGTTCCCAGAGTCTCACAGTGACTTTGTATGCCATTCTCACCCTTACCCACACTTGGGTTTTTGGGTTCTGTGCTTCAGTGACTCCTGTTAATATTTCTTGGTACTCAAGTTGTTCCTGATTCTTACCCTGTAGTGTGTGTGTAGTGTAGGGCCTGACTGCACAGAAGACTGCATAGAAGATGGTGTGAATTGAGGTAGGGTAATAAGTTAAAGGAGAACAGCTATTCCTTGACTAATCTCTTTATTTTAATTTAGTCCATTTGTAATGTGGATGGAAGACATACTTCATGGCATAAAGCTGTCCATGTGAGATGTTATAGAACAGCTATTGCACACTGCTTCTCCAGATGGGCAGTTTACGTGTTTGCCTCTCCAGAACAGCTGACAGTCCTGAAATGTCAGGCTTTTTACACTCTCACAATCCAGTTTTTTCTCCTTATCCTTCTAACATATTGGAGCCAGGAATCTCTGAGAGGACTAATTATACTGCAGACTAAAAAAATCCTCTTTCACTCATTTGATCGCCTCTTTCTGAATCTTTGGATTCTCTATCAGTTTAATGAAGTGAACATTTCTCTTTAAGATGATTAAAAATACTGTTTGTTGAGGGATTTTTTCTGATAATGTTATTGAACTCTAGCCTTGGTGGGGAAAATGTCATAAATTAATTCATCCAGTGACATTAACATTGCATTCTATTGGCAGAAGTTGACCACTTAAATGTTTGGTTTAAATCTCCCCATGTTTCATTGCATTACTGAAGAACCAGTGATGCATATCAAGGACCATATATTGTTGCTTTCCTTAGTTTAGTTGATAGCATAATTTTTTCTTAAGAATTTTCTGTAATTTTCAGCCCACAGATTTCTCCTAACTGTAAAATTGGTAGACATAAATTGTCACATACTGTTTTCAATTTAGTTTAAATTTAAGTCATGAAGTCTTAATAATTTTTATTCATACAATTTTGTCAGCTTAACACGTAGGCCAAAACTAGAAATGCTAAATAAGCTGACAATAGTTCTGTGGGTATCCCAAAACACCAGGAGGAAGATATTCTGTAAAACATGTCAGAATATGCACCGCTCACAGTCTTCTTTTTAAGTTCCAGTGTGCTCATATTTAATTTAATATTTCTAAAGTGTTTTCATGTTCATATTACTAAATAACTAACAACTTAAGGAAATGTCTCTTTTTATTAGAAAACATTGAATTCTGCTAAAATATTTTATTCTTTATTGCCTAAAATTTATAGAAGTAAGAAAATAGATTAGTTTTTATGCCTTTTATTGGAAGCATACTCAATTTTTAAAGGGAATTTTTCAAAGAAAACAAATTAAAGGCTGTTATTTAATGTGGTCTGTCATTTCTTACAATGTTAGAAAGGTGAAACCTTTAGATGACACTGGCAGCAATGTATTTAAAAACCTCTTGGATTTCAATTGCATCGTCAAATAGGTTATCACTCTTTGAAAACTGTCAATTTGTTTAAGTCAAACGTACTTCATAATATTTTCTTAGCAGTTCATGTTGTAAAAGTTGGAACATTTAATTTTGTTGTGTTGCATTTCTCAAAAGACGGACACATTATTATGATGTGCATAGTGAGATATACACAGTGAAAGACTCAGAACGTAAAGTAATTGTTTTTCTTTGCTATTAGATATTCCTTTTGTAACTGATTTTTTTTTTTGTTTGCATTAGAATCTCGTCCTTTGTCATTCCCTGTGAAAACTGTGCTGAACTCATCTGAAAGCTGCAGAAGTCCTGAGGAAAGAATGAAAGAATTTATTGGAATAGTGTGGAATGCAGTTAAGTGCCTTACACTTCAGGTAAGATGAAAAGGAAGTGAAAAAACCCCTGTGTGTTTCCAGACTTTATGATACTTTTTATGCATCCTAGTGCTTTTTATTAGAGGGGTTTTAAAGGAGCTCCCGAGTTTTATTGTCTTACTTCAGTAGTTTCAAAGTCTGAGAGAATTAAAAATAAAGTAAGATTTTGGGTAAATTAAGCAAAGAATACTTTGGTTTTAAAATATTAAGTTTCAAAATACTGTTTTGTATTTAAAGGGAAAGAGCCTGCAAAAATTATATTAATAAAAATTGCTTGCTCCACTTTTCTGTATTATAAACACTGCAGTTAGGTTTGCAGAATGCTTTCTTTTCTAAAACTATTTGAGGAAAGTGTGTATGATAAATCCTTTCCTGAGGTGTATGATACAATTGCTGTTGATACACATGAAGGTTCAGCAGCTTGCTTGCCTGATTTTCCATGAAGGGCAAGGAGATGGCTGCTAAGATTTAATCATTTTGGTTTATACTGCTCTAGATTGTAGCTGCTGATCAGTAAAAGCAGAGTTTTTGTGTAGCAGTGTAGATGCCATGTTAGGAGTCCAATGTTAAGATTGCTGGAACAAATATTAGATGGTTTAGAAGTGCTAGAATTAGGACTGTGTTGTTCCCAGTACTTACCAATGCTTATTGAGAAATTACTCTAATTTAAAAGTATTATAACCTGTGCCTCTTGAACCATACATTCATTCTATGAGATCACTATTTTGTGGTACACCAGGATATAGTAGCAAATCTTTTGTTAATTAAAAAAAAAAAAATCACAAAAAACTGCCAAAAAAATGTCCCAATTACAACTTTTGGCAAGTTTTTTTGTCATTATTACAGAAAGTAATTGTGAATGCTTGTCCCTTCTTTCTATCAAGAAATATATCTAATAATATACAGGCTCATTCCAGAATATGTGTCTGTGTCACTCCTCTTTCATGTGTCACTCCTCTTTCATGTGTCACTCCTCTTTCATGTAAAAAATTCTTAAAATTCACAGTTGTAGAAAGTTTGAAAGTTCAGGTTTTGCCGGAACAAAACCTTGAGATGTCACCTGATTGTAGAACATAGTGAAGTTGAGGACATTCTTTCCATTAAATCTATTTAGTTTTCAGCCTTCTCTTTCATCATTGTTTCACAAGTATTTTAATTGTTTTCCTTTCTTTCTTAATGTTCTCACCACTGTGTATTAAAATGTCTAGGTAAGAGAGAGAATTTGTAATCTATTTGAAGGAAGCAATGTTTTTTTGTATGTGTCTGGGTGGCACAGTGAGACTCCCTATATAAATGCAGCTTACAGTTTGAGTCATACTAAAAGTGGTAATATAATAATGACAACAAAGAAGAGCTGGGTCCTTTATAAAAGAGGAAAGCTGAATCAGGACTATGATACTCTGCTCGTACATTTTTCATGGTGTGCTTTTTTGTGAGCAACCAGAAAATTGAATTTGTTTTGAGGCATAAGTAAAACACCAACCATGAATTTCATGTGTTACTAGAAAGGAAAAAAGGTAGTGTTTCTTTCTGTGGAGATGAAAACTGATGACAGTGATAGGCAGGGTTGTCTCAAAGAGTAATTCCTAAATACCTTGCTGCTCTGACCCTATTTCCTGACAGAACAGGGCTCATAGTGGCAGAGGATTTTTTGTAGTGGGTACTTTTTCTGGTGCTTGAGGTTCTAGATTTATTTGCATTTTACAGTTCAGTGGTTTTTTTTCTAGAGGACTCATGCTTTCTATTTTCATCACTATGACTATGAAATAATATTTTTTGTTTTTATCTATGTTGAAATTAAACACCCCTGTGAATTCATACAGCAGCTTACACACTTTGTTTCATCCTTATGCTTTAACTGTACTTTGGAAGGCATTTGCCAGTATCTTCCCTGAAATTTACATGCTTTATCAGAGAAAGATTTAAACAGGCTCCAAGGAAGCACTGCAGTAAAGTTCAAGAATATGCTTCCACACAAATGTGCAATAGTTATTCCTTGTGAAATATGAAGGATTTATAGATATGTTTGCTGTTCTTTTTATTACTATTAGTAGTCCCTATGTCTAATTTATTTAAATATGGTTTTCAACAGAAATGCCATATATATAGCTGGTTTTTCAGTACCAGTCAAAATGAGAAATTTGTGCAAGGGAATGTATACAGGGTAAGAAAATGAGTATCATGACTCTGTATTGCAATTCAAGTACATTATATTTATTTTATTATATTTATTATGTGCATTTTATTAAGCATATATAACTATATTTAAATGATAAGTTCATATAGATTTTATGTATTATTATTTGGCATGAAAAAGGGAAATGTCTAGCATAATTTGTCTGGTTAAATGCTGGAGCATTTAGACTCTGTGGCTTTTTTTTCTAAAGCTAATTTTCATGTTCCTGGATCTTTTAGTTACATGATTGTAGAACAGAGAAGTCTTTAGTTGTCATCAGATAAAACTGAACTTCATAACTTAAAATCATCAAAGGATTATTCTTTTAGTGGAAGTTAGAGTAAGTAAATGTGTTTGGAACCAAAGTAACTGGAAAGTTTATTTTGGATCCAATGCTGGTACTTGCTTAGCCCTAGCCCTGGCTTGCTTCTGACAGAATATTGCATGAAGGTTTTATGCATTGGAGTTGTGGTAACCTATAAGTATTTAAGTGAAAAGACTTTCATATTTAATTATAAAAGGTTGGTTTATTATTTAGTTGTTGTAGGATTTTATATGCAGCCTTGAAGTCTTTTTGGCAGTTAGACTGTGTAGGAGGGTAATGCTCATTTTTCACATATTCTTCATACTAATAGTTGCTAAAATTGTGAAGCAGTATAAACACAATTATTTTTAATTGGCTGTTAATGCTGAATTCCATTGAGAACAATGAAGGATCTGTATTAAAAGTAAATTAATTAATAAGTAATGTTGCAACAAGTGCCAACTACATAAGAATGTAATTGTTACATATAAAACTAAGGTATGTCACATGCCTTTAAATATTGCTGAATTTATTTGGAAAAAAAAAATAAATCCTTTTCCTGAAACTAGTGAAAATTTTATTTTCTTTAATGCATGTAACTTCTAAAAATTTTTGACAAAACAAAACATTGAAAGGCAAGAAAGGGAAGAACAGATTTGATAAGAAATCCTGTTATTTTAACTGTGTCGTTATCCAGGGGTCAGGAAGAGATTCTGTGACTTTCAATTTAGTGGTTACAGCTCCCAGCAATTTTTTGGCAATTATGAAATAGGATTATTTCTTAAGTTGGTTACTTACCACAAACCAACAAAAATTTGTGTTTTTGGTAACTAAATAAAACCTTCTTAAAAGTTTTAAAAGCATTCTTAGGAAAGGACAGGAATACTGTGAAGCACGACACTGTTTTAAGTGGTCAAAGAAAATGTATCTGATCCTTATTACAATCATTTTTATGTACAGGTAGTCTGCTCTCTTAGTTCTTTTAAATAGTGTTCTGCTTTCCGTTTATAATATTTTTACTTTTGTCTACCTTCAGAACAAGAATTTCTGTTCTGCCTTTTAAAATTGTAACAAACACTGCATATCTTGCTCAGCTGCAGATAGTCTAAATGGTAGAACAAATTTGGATGTTGGAGGCTGGGCTACAGTCCTGTAATACCGAGGGAACCAGAACCTGCACCTGAGATGTGTAAGCAGTGTTTCTTTGAGCTTGGGGAGTCACTGCAAGATGGTCACCTTAGAAAATCTTCAGTGCCTCTAATTGATTTATGAAGCTGTAAAATGTGGGTTATGAAAGGGAATCTTCTTATGTTATCACTATGATGAAAGGCTGTAAAGACTTGAACAACTTGTCCCTCTTCATTGCACTTTTGGCGAGTCACGTGCTTTGTTTTCTTCCCTCCAACCCACCCTCCTCAGTTAGGATAGGAAGACCTAATTTTTCAGCAGTATTTCTTTCACTCTTCTCTCTAGTGAACAAAGTTCCTTTTTATAAAATAAGAATAAAAAATACTCCAGTAACTTAATGCTTTCTTTTTTACACAAGAGTCATTGGACATTTTGTGGCTTATCTGTTTGTAAAAGTGTAGAGCATCGAGTTATACTTTATTTAATGTTTTAGAAGTAGAAGGGAGAAAAATACTGCTTGCTTCATTGGTTTATCATTAGTGTATGTTATTTAGCATGTATAGGCCTTGACATAATAGAAGTGAAAATAAAGGGTGATCCTGTTTCAAGAATGTAATAATTCGTTCTCTTTAACACATGAATGTGTTCAGTATTGGCAAACGAACATGTTGCTACCAAAACTGAAATCAGATCCTTGAAACAGAAAGCATGTTGCCATGGAAAAATGAAGTAACACTCAGTGCAGCTGTGAAGCATTAATGAATAGGATATTTTTTTAAAAGATCATTTGTGTTTGGTGTGGCTTGGAGGGTCCCAACCAGATGGTTTCCATGAACAGGATCTGACCCCCAGCTTGAGGACTTCTTACTGGCAGATTACTTCATTTTCTTTCCCTTGGATTGTCAGATCCTTACATTAATGCAAGATTTACTGCTGCAGATTTATATTCAGTTACATAAATCAGTCACATCTTGCATTAAATTCACAATTTTAGGCACACAGTTTAACAGTTTTTTTAAAAGTGTAAAAAGATTTATATGATAGCTTTAATATATGCTATTGATGTAGTTTAATTTTAAGAATTTGGATTACATATATTTTGAAACACTTTCTGATTGGTGAAGCAATCTGTAGCACACATTCTCACTTTTGTCCAGCATATAATTCCATCATTTTAGGTGCACTCTTCCATTCCTTCACTGGAACTTATGAGTAGGCAAATTTCCAGATTCTGTGAGTTAAATGTACACAAATTCCATTGAAGTTGATAGTTGTGAATCTGCCTCCAAGAAATTCAACAGGTGCAACTCTGTTTTGCACTTATTGGGCCCTTGTGCATTCAAGTTGGTATTTTCTTGTGTGATTATAATCGTTGCTCTAAAATGTGGACTTCTGCCATATATTCATCATGTTGGCCTTTGAAATCCTGCAGTAATGTTTTGCAAAATTTGTTAATCATATAAAATTTTTAATGAAACACAGGTAAGCCAACCATATCTGTAAGCAATTCTGTAGTGTTAAAAATGGTCAATTTTTAGCAAATCCAGGTTTAGGATCCTGTCGATAGCACCAATTTGTCATGAATGAGTGATTTAGAGTAACTTAAATAATTGTCATCAAAGGTATTAACAAAGGTGATTTTAATGAGCATTCATAAAGGTGTAACTTGGTGAGGTTCAATAGCAAGGTTAACTTTATAATTTACTACATGGTTGAAACATACAAGAAAAAATAGAATTGGAGTAAATTTGGCATTATTTACATGGAGGCTGAAGATGGAAAAGGGTAAGATAACCCAAACACTGAGTCATGAAATTTAGACTGGACCTCCTTGCTTGCCAAATCCCTGATGTGGCTTAGGTGCAGCTGGATCTGATCTGGACGACAGTTTATATCTAAGAGAAGAAATACAAAGAGTAAATCCTCCTATTGAGTTATGAGGTTCAGAGTAGATCCCTTTGCTTTCTAAATTCCTGATGAAGCTTAGGTCTAAACTTAGACTTTGACAACAGTCTGCCTAAAGGAATTACCTACATGGATTTCATGAGTATTAATTTAGCATGCTACCTGCAATGTACTGAGGATCTATTGCAGTTAAGGGATCTCTCTGCCTTGGGTTGTAGAAGGAACACTCAGTCTCAGATAAGGAATCCCACATACTGGGAGGCATCCCAGCTCAAGGGGAGAGTCACTAGTGTGCAATCCAGTTGCAATTTAGGGAAAGCTTGAATTGAACTCGGCTAGAGATCTGTTGTTAGTAGAGAGGCCTCTCTGCCTCTTGGAACAACCTTAAAAGGTGTCCCATCTCAAGGGAAGATCTCTGCTGTGCAGCCATCTTGCCTGGCCGGGAGAGCTCAAAGGCTCTCCTTGGAGAGGTGCACTTAGGCTGTCCTTGGCTTGTAGTCAAATCGCATGCAATGGGAGGGGTGTGCAAGAGACTCCTTGTATCCACAGCTTTCTTTATATCTTGATCACTGAGTCTTGGAAAAAATTTATTAAGTGTTGTTCACATGATCAGGCATGATGCTCATTGGGTCACTGCTCTTTGTTGGTTTCCTGGAGTTCTTGACCTGGCTACAGCTCAGGCCTTAACCAGACTAGGAGTAGCTCAGTACAAGCTCCAAATGAGGTTAAGGGGGCTGAGTGTACCCATCACACATATGGGGGCCTGATGCTACCATTTAAAGCCCACCAAAATTCATGGTACAACTCCCATGCAGTTCTTTGAAAATAAATAACAAAGAGCTTTTTCTGTAAAAAAGGAATTTCCATCAGGAATCTAAAGGGGTGAAGCTTTTGTGATTCTACTTCAGTATTCTTAATACAGCAAAATAAAATACATCAAATATAATTGGAAGAACTTTTCTTCAGTACAAGGCTGTACTAAACCATAAAGGAAGTGCAAAAACTCTACTGAGTATTGAGATTGTTTCTTGAGAGTGCTTTGTAAAACATGTCCTATAGATCCTGCTGCTGGTAATGTGAAGAAGTATATTATCTCTTCAAGTTGGTGGAATTTTTGGATTATTATTACCACATGGTTTGTATATCCAGGCAACATTTGATGTTAATCATCATAGATGTGTATATACATATATATGTGTGTGCGTGTGTGTATGAAGAATGGGTGATTTTTTTATAAACTGTTTACTCAGCAAATGCACAGATAAAACAATAGTTATACTGATCATAAGTTCTTTTGTCATCTATTTGTCATTATCCCACAATGGCTTGACCTGCAACCTATTACTAATAGACCAGAAAACGATTTAATGTGTCACTGTAAAAATCTTTGCAAATTGACACAAAGACTAATTTGCCATTAAAAAAATCCAAATCTGTTACATCTGTAACAATACACCCCAGCTTTTCATCCAGTATAAATAAAGTACATGCTGCAACCTTGGATCAATAAACTACTTATCAAAGATGTAATTAGCTTCATTTTACAACTCAAACAGTTCTAAATCCAGAAACAAACAAAGACTTCATGAACCAATGTATTTATTATTGCAAAATTCTACTTGTATTTTTCTGCAGTGAATTCTTGTCAGTTTGTCTAAGCAAAAGAGTACAAAAATGCTAAAATAAAGATGAATATCTGTGTACTCACTAGGCTGGCAAAGTAGTTACAGTGCTGTGGAATTCCAGCTCTATTACAAATCACTATTGTGGTCTTGAAGGCCTAATACCCTTTGGGGAGAGTATGAAGTACAAATCTTTGTTATTGCTTTTAAGCAGTGCTGTCTTTAATGATGTCAAATCGAAAGAGTGTTACGTAAGTTTGCAGCAAACAATTTTTTTTATCACAGCTACAAATATCTTGTCCAACAATTTGTATGCTAGGCTTTTCCAAGCAATTTGTAGGAATGAACTGAATCATAGGTTGTATTTGCTTAACAAAGCGTTCAAGTGTGCAGGCAGTTGGAGCCTTTTGATATCCATGTGCCAAGATGTATTTGTATGAGCCAAGGAAGACTATCAGTCCACAGCTTACATCACCTCTGAGTTAACAAGTTGTAATGAGTTGAGTTCTTGGTTTGGGCTTGCTTGGCCATTCTAGAAGCTCCTAAGAAGATGGCAAAATGGTCAGACATGTTCCAGGGTAACAGCATTGAAAATAAAGAACAAAAAAATGTTATTTCTTTTGAAACCATATGTTCTGCTTTTGATTTGCATTGAAAAGTGGATAAAAACTGTATAAACTTTGTCAACTTCATTACTGTCTCTTTGTTTATGTATACACCTCTCCATTTGTTCAAAAGTCAGTCAGTTTTTCTCTGAAGTTTGTGTTTTCATAGTTTTTCTAATGATTACCTTTTTTGTACATGCTCATTATGTTGGTTATTAAGTAGAGGCAGAATTTTCCCTGAAACAGTTCTTTCTAGAAAGTAACAGCAAATAAAATGTTGGCTAGTTCTAGAGACTTAGCTTTTGCAAAAAAAAGCTAATGAATGGTAAAAAGTGGAGGGCTTTCTCATTCAGAACATTTTCTGACTCAATTACACTTGTAAAAAGGTGTTGAAATGTAGAGATATGTATGTTCACTTTATGTGGCAACACCTTTCTGCTGAATTTACACAGCAAAAACATCCTTCTATTTCTCCCCTCCCATAATCATAATTTACAAGCATGTATTATTTTCCAGCATTTTGCGTCATCTTTTCTCTTAATTCAACTGAAAGTTAAGACTATTTTCAGTCAACTGTGATGGATGAGTAACTTCAGTTTTTATACCAGTATGAACACTCCACAGTAAGGGAGAAAATAATATATTTCTGAGAATCTTTTCTTTGTTTTTTCAGCTTGAAGTGCAGTCTTGTTGTGTGTTCCTTCCAAATGACAGCCTGCCTTCTCCAAGTACTATTGTGTCAGGTGACATTCCTGGGACTGTGCGGAACTGGTACCATGGGCAGGCCAGTATGCCTGGCACACTTGTTGTCTGCTTGCCCCAGATAAAGATTATGAGTGCTGGACACAAACACATGGAACCATTGCAAGAAATCCCATTTGTTGTGCTGAGACCCATCCTGGAAGAAGGTAATGTGATAAACTCAAAATCTTACTCTTCAGTTTCTATTTCTAACCATCATTAAAATTATCTTAATTTTATTTTGAAAACTTCTGATTTTGTACTGCTTTTATAACAGAATGGTGTTATATATTATTGATATCTAGAAATACTACTTACAAGGCTGGCCCCATGGAAATCAACATGGAACTCATCATCAAAGAGCTTGTTCTGTGATGTTTTGTATATTTGAAGCTAAAATAATTTTTTTACCTTCATTGGTTTTGTTATTCAAGTTATTTTGTAGCCAATGACATCTTGACACAAGTGATAGTAAATTGGAAATTCCAAGACAGAATGGAGACAGGTTAGGAAAAACTTCTTATCCCACTAAGGTCTTGCATGTAACATTCAGGCTGGATATTAGTTAAATATTCTTCACTGAGAGGGTGGTTGGTCACTGGAACAAGCTCCACAGGAGAGTGATCGTGGCACTTAGCCTATCAGAGTTCTGGGTGCATCTGCCCTATGCTTTTAGTCATATGATTTTATCTTAGGTAGTCCAGCACGGAGCAGGGAGTTGCCCTCAGTGATCCTTATGGGTCGCTTTTAACTTGAGATATTCTATGATTCAATGTAAAATGAGAAAAGAAATTCGTAAGTATAGCAAACTTTCAAAAGAAAATAATGAGACTTTAATGACCATCCTGATAGGCAACAGTTGTGTCCTGTGTTGTGACGTAGGAATTGTAGCAAGGATTTTGTAGAGATTTGAAGAAAAAAATTGTAAAGGTTGAGGAAAAGTACAGTAGTTCTTATTTGAAAAGCTAATATTTGATAGGGGTTTGAGTTTTAGATCAGCTTGAGGGAAGAATCAATTGCAACTGATGGAGAAATGAAGGGAGGAGATAAGCCAAAAAGTACCTAAAGTACCTAGCAAGTGAAAACAAGTTGCTTATGTTCAATATTTTTTATTGTGTTTTGGGGTTTTTTAATAGAGCACTTAGAAATGATCAGAACAAATGGTAAATGGACTTGCAGCAGTGTTCTGAAGAAATACTGATGTAAAAATCTTGTTCCGTATATATATGAAAAATTGTATAGTGGAAATATGTGAGGCAAATATTCTGAACCATCTTGAGCCTTGAGCCTATTTTAATGACTTCCATGACAGCTAGGATTACAACAATCCAAGTTTTGGATTCCATGGAAATGTCAGTATTTGTGGTTTAACCCCAGACAGCAGCTCTGGCTGTACACAGCCTCCTACTCCTCCACCCTGGTGGAATGGAGAGGAGAATCAGGAGGTCAAAAGTGGGAAAGCTTATGGGTGGAGATAAAGACAGCTTAAATGATGAAGTAAAAGCTGCAGGTGCAAGCAAAGCAAAATAACCAATTGATTTACTACTTCCTGTCAGTAGGCTGGTGTTCCAGCCTTTCCCTTTGGTTGGTTTCTTTAGTTATTTGGGGTCAGCTGACCAGGCTGTCTCCCTTCCCAACTCCTTGTGCACCAGTTTACATGCTGGTGAAGCAGTGTAAGAAGCAGGAAACACTCTAAGCACTGTTCATCAATAATTAGAACATACCTATATTATCCACAGTTTTTAGCACAGATCTAGAACAGCACCATACCAACTACTATAAAGAAAATTAAGTCTATCTATTAAGTTTACCAGGGCATTGGTATACAGTTAGTTCATTGTTATATTCTCAAACTATATTATTTAGAAATTATTTATTTATTATTTTTTCTGTTTTGTGTATTCATTCTAAGGTGAACAGAGGGACATAGCAGCAATTGTTCCGTTGCTTTTGTGACAGCATTTTCTGAAAAAGTTATTCTGTTTTCTGCATACTTACTGCTGAGATACAATTTAAAGGGTATGAAAAATTTAGTCAAAATCACATACAAGAGCTAGCCCAGCTCCTGCCATCTGAAATTTGTTTGGATTTATAACATCATGTTTCTTCTCTCTTTGATTGCCACTTATATTAGACTCTTCTCATTTCTGTATTTTACCTTAAAAACGGAAATAAAATTGTAATTTTTAGTATTGAAAGTCACATTAGACATGCTGCCAAAGGAAAAGAGAAGTCTAAAATAAAGAGAGAAAGGTATATGTGTTTTTTGTAGTAACTTTCAGTAGGAATGATCTTATTTGCTAATCTTAGTGACCGATAGGAAATAAAATTAATTGAAGTCTTTTGTTTGTTTTAAACTGATTGTGTAATTTAAACCATTTATGAAATTAAGAAGTCATTTGAGTTTTGTCAGACCCAGATTTGAAGGAAAGAGCCTAGTGAGAGAAAAGAATCCCCCTGGTTGGGATAAAGCCTATGGTAAGGAATTTATTTGTGTGTGGCTTTCTGCTCTGGGAATAATGCCAAACAGAAGTTCTCACAATCTTGATATTTTTGATTCCCTAATGGAGCCATTGCCTTCTCCCATGCCAAGACTCCCTCTTAAAGAGATCATTTCAAAGTTTTTTCACAGCTTTAAAGTCCTCTTCTTTGTTTCTTTCCCTGTAGAGGTAAATAATTTTTGTGGACTTGGATTGTGAAAGTCTCTTAATTTGCTTCTGTCTTTGAACAAGACTTCAGGGGCAGTCTGTTATTCTTCAGACATACTACCATCTCTCAGAAATTATGTTTAGTCAACCATGCTTCACACCGTGTCCAGTTTTAACAGCCCGGGCTAGCTCCAGACACAGCTGCCATGGAGGGGCTGCCCCTAGGAAGCAGCACAACCCAGGGTGCAGCTGTCAAGCACTCAGACTTGACTATAGGGCTGGTGCGGCGCCAAAGAGCGAGACAAGGACCAGGGAGGAGCCTCCTGTTTGTATTCCCAGAAAGCTTTATTCCAGGAGGGGACAGGGACAGAAGACCACCAAACAGGGGTGTGCACAGGTTTTTAAACAGGGGAGGTCTTAGGGGTGGACACAAGTTGACAACCAATAGGGTAGAGAAAGGGGAGGAGTAACAGGCAGGGTTTGCAACATACAATCCAATGGGGGAACACTTGGGAGGGACAAGGGTCTCAGGGGCCAGTGGGGTACCAAGGATTAGGGGATAGACAGGGAAAGTGCTGGAATAAAGGTGGGGATTACAATGAAGGGCAGTTTAGGAGAGGTTACAACTTAGGGACAAACCAACTTAAGAGAAACATAGGGGTACATTGGAATGAACCATTAACAATAAAACTGTTAACAATGAACTAATACAATAAAACTATAAATTAGAATAAAAACGTACCACAACATCTCCCCCTTAAAAAGGAGAGAGAGGAGGAGATTGGGAAAATAACAAAAGGCAAAATTCTTTAGTTTCAGCTTGATCCCACCAGGTTTCCACTGCAGAAATGGTGACTCTACGTGATAAAGTTCTTTTGATTAAAATTCTCTTAAAAATCCCGAAGACCAATAACAATAGCAAAATAATGAAAAGAAACCATAAAATGTCTTTCAACAGGGAAGACATCCACCCAGAAAAGTCCCCATCCTTTAAAGGTGTCCTCTAGCCAGTCTTGAGCTTCTTGGTTGATGTTGTTAGTCATTGACTTCATTTCTTGGATAGAAGCATGGACACTTTTACTTTTGCTTGGTAGGTTAAAACTGTACAGTCCTTCAAATTCCTCGCATCCATGCCCATGTGCTAGGAGCAAAAAATCAATGGCTGCTCGGTTTCGTAAAGTCGTTTTCCTAGTTATTTCCTCGTCTTCTAAGAGGTTACTAAGGGCGGTTGAAGTAAGATTTGCTTGCCTCGTTACCCAGCACTCTAGGTGGCCCAATTCACCTAGAGCCTTGGCTGTCACTACCCAAGGAAGAAAAACAGAGATGGTGACCCTTTTGCTTTTAGCGCAATGAAAAACTTCTGAATCAAAATGTTTGTCAAGATTATCTGCATCCCTTTTCCAAATCTTTATTTTATTAGATTGGTAAGGAATTTTAGTTAAATTTGGTGAGGCAAGAGACAACCGACCTAGGGTGCTTGGACCTCTGAGAAGGTGAGAGGAGATGCCAGCCCATGCTCTATCACCACAAATTAGCAAAACTCCAGTGTCCAATTTCCAAGGGTAACCATCCTCTGCTGAGGGGCTGCTTACCTTTGCTAAGGTTTGGCACCACTTGGCAGCAGTGAAGTTAAGTTTCTATTGAATAACAGAATCATACCAGTCTTTCCAGTAAGGGGGCTCAAAATCAAAATAAACACAATGAGGAGCAGTGGAGGACACAAGAATTTGAAACTCTTGGGGTTCTTTGGGCAATTTAGGTACAGATGCAACCCACTCATTCCACAAAATAAGGGGTAAAGTAACTGGGAGGGGGAGTAGGTGTACCCACTTCGATAAACAACCTTGTAGGGAGCACTGGGCTCTTCACCATTTGTTTAATTTTGCAACACTAAGAGACTTTGAGGAAACTCAGTGGGCTTGAATGGGATCCCCACCAGGCAGGTTGACAAGAAGTCATCTGCTGCAGCCGTCAACAGACCCAGATGATCTTGTTTGAGCACATGGGCAAGGATAACCCAGACATTTTTGCGAGGTTGGGGAACAATCCAAACATCCAATTGATGGCTGAAGGTGAGGAGCGACACGAAAGGGATGGCTTTCATTTTCTGGGGTTGGAGGGGGACCTTGAAAGAAGAAAAAAATTAACAGAGTCAGAACATAAAATTAATCAGATGGTGTACAAAACAGGGATTCCATGTTAGGGGAGGAAGGGGATTCAGGCTCCTTGTTATTTCGTTGCCATCTTCTCCAGGCTGCATTGGTCACACCTTCGGATAGTACAGGCAGATCTGAGGCAGAGTCCAGCTTCTTGTTCTCCTTTAGGGGAACATATGCTTTTACCTACTTTCTGGGAACCCATGCAATCCAGAAGGGGTGGATACACAGGCGTATCCTCGCCCCCAGGTTAACAACTCGAAGGGTCCTTGAGTTTCCCGAGTTTCTGGGTCTTTGATTAAAACTGGTGGGTTTCGTTGGAATTCCAGTTGTGAGTTTTGGTTAAAATGTCAAAGGACTGGCAAATTAAGATTTTCAAATGAGCAGTTCAGAAAGTTTATGGTAAACAATGCATTACAGAGCCGTTGGTGTGGACTGTTAATCTGGACATCCCTTTGCTGCATTTCAAAAGTCCTTTTAAGGGTGTTGTGGGTCCTTCCTATTACAGCCTGACCGGTGGGGGAGTGTGGGACTGCCTTTTTGTGGTTAACCCCCCATTCTTGCAGGAAATCGCTAAACGCCTTGGAGGCATATATAGGACTATTGTCAGTTTTTATTATTTTGGGGATCCCCAGTGTGGAGAAGGCCTGCACGAGATGTTTATGTGCATCTGTGGTCTTCTCCCCTGTATGGGCGGAGGCAAAAACAGCCCCAGAAAAGGCATCCATGGACACATGCACGTATTTAAATCTCCCAAACTGAGGAATGTGACATCAGTTTGCCACATCTTGCAACTGCCTAACCTTTAGGGTTCACACCGGCACTTAAGGATGTCAGTACAAGATTTTGACATGTAAGGCATGTGGCCACAATTGCCTGGGCTTGGTCTTGTCTTAGGTGGAATTGACGGACCAACCCAGGGACGTTTTGGTGGAATTGCTGATGGCTAATCTTGCTTGTTGGAAGATGTTAGGAAGGCCAGCCAGCTGTACTGGAGCAGCTAGGGCATCTGCTCTGCTGTTCCCTTCTGATATAAACCTGGGAAGGTCAGTGTGCAACCTTATATGCATGATATAAAACAGCTGCTCTCGGTGGGAGACTAGATAGATGAGTTTCGAGAGCAAGCGGAAAAGAGCTGGGTTAGAGACTTCTTTTAGAACTGTATTTTCTGCTCTAGCCACAACTCCAGCTACATATGCTGAATCTGTTATGATGTTTATTGGTTCAGAAAACCTCTCAAACACCCGGACGACAGCAGCCAACTCAGCAGTTTGAGGGCATCCCTCAACCATTTGAATGTCAGTCTCCCACTGCTGAGTCTGAGGGTCTTTCCAAGTCATCACATACTTGTGAGACCTTTCAGATGCATCTGTAAAAATGGTCAAGGCCTTGAGGGGCTTCTGACTCTGGTTATCTTTGGGAATCGAATTGTGACCTAAATAATTTATTACCAGGACAGTGGATTGAAATTTTGCCTGTGTAGCTGTCTAGAGCGAATTGCAGAATTTCATTCTCCCTAAACAGTTGTTCTAGGGCTTCATTAGTTAATTTCCCAGTTGACAGTTATTGGAAGAGGAATGCTTGTAAACTTGCACCCTGCCAACATTCGCATCCTGACCCTAGCCTTTGATATTAGCTGGGCCATCAGCTCTTTCGGCCTAGTGATACTTTTGGGCCATTGGTGACCCAGGAACACACACTCTATGATCAAGAGGGGTTCCTTTTGGTCACTGTCCCATTGGAAAATTAGCCTGTGCAGGTGTGGCAACTTCCCCAAAATAATGTAATTAAATGGGAGTTCCAGTCAGCAACTGTTCCAGTGGGCTTGCCGGCTGGACAGTGCCAGCTGAACTCCCTCCAGTGACTCTTTAGTGTCCTGAGTCAGGACCCTTGAAGAATCCAGCTCCTCCCCACCCACAACAGATTGAGAAGGGGAGCCAAATCCTCCGTGGTGAGCCCTAGCCAGAGCCTGACGCAGTTCAAAGACTCACACAGCTGCTGGAGGTCCCTCAGAGTTCTAGGCCTATCATTGCCAACTTTTTAGGCCTATCAGAATCAAGTTTTGAGGTGTTATGGTCCTGTTTGCAATCTCAAGACCCAGATACCTCCAAGGTGGCAGTGTCTGCACTTTCTCCTGCTGGAGCTCAAATCCTGCCGCCTGTAACGGCTGTAATAGTGTCACTAAGGACTCTGGTGAGTTCCTTGTCGTTGGGGGCACACACAAGCACGTCATCCATATAATGGTAGATGACAGCTTCCCCTGCTAGGATATGCACTGAAGTCAAGAATTTTGCGACATACCACTGGCAGATGGTGGGTGAGTTCTTCATGCCTTGGGGTAGAACTCGCCAGTAGAACTCGCCAGAACTCCAGATAGTGGTAGCACTTTTTGGGAGCCTCTCTGTTGATGGTAGGCACAGAGAAGGCAAACCCAGGTATCAGCCAGGTGTAGGGTGTAGGTGTAGGGGAATTTGGAAAAAGCAGTCTTTGATGTCTATGACTGCCAATTGCCAATTTTGGGGGAGCATTGTTGGGGCTGGCATACCTGGTTGAAGAGGTCCCATGTCTTCAATCATTTTGTTAATTTTTTGGAGGTCATGAAGGAGTTGCCACTTGTCTTTCCCCGTTTTTTTTATTACAAGCACCGGGGAATTCCAAGGGCTGTTTGTTTCTATGATGTTACCTTTAGCTAACTGCTCCTCCATGAGCTTCGTGAGTGCCTTTAGTTTCTGTCTATTGAGTGGCAACTGGTCCACCCATACTGGAGAATCAGCTAGCCAGTTCAGTTTTTGAGTGGGGTGCTCCTCAGTGGCCACTATGACAAATGGAATGAACCATTAACAATAAAACTGTTAACAATGAACTAATACAATAAAACTATAAATTAGAATAAAAACGCACCACAACATATGCTTTTCTTGTTAACCATTTTTTTGATAATTCCTTCTTTGATAAAGAAGATACAAGTAAAAGACTTTTCCACAAGGATGTGTTGTTACTTATAAGAAAGCTGTGTGCTCACTGATATATTTTTCTTATTACATGAAAGACTAAAAGGGGACAAAAATGGAACATATTCCTACTGTCATTTGGGAATATTTCAGCCTACTCAAATACTTACTGACCTCAAGATGTTAACATACTGTAAAAATAGCTTATATGCTATCCCAAATTCAGGTCTTTCCATTTGTTTACAGTTTTGCTGCATATGTGAGGTAATTTTAGTTAGTAGGAATGCTTAAAAGAATATTCGAAGTACTTTTACAGTACTTTTATTCAGAAACGTAATGAAGTTCAGTCATGCTAAATAACTAAGTAATCCATTAATGGTTTATCTGTGTAAAGAATGAAATATTCCTTTGAACTTCTGTTGAATAACAAATACAATTAAGGTATTGAATTGCATTAAGTTTTATCTTAAGAGTATAAATTAATCAGATAGAGATCCGTGACATAGTATTTATTGAAGATGTTAAAGTAGAATCACAGAATTGTAGGGCCTGTAAGGCCGGGTTGGAAATGACCTTGAATAATCATCTGGTCCAAACTTGCATGGCAAAGGGACCCAAGATGACATTATCCAACACCCTGCTCATGTGCTCCTGAAAGCCTGCACATTTCTAAGGGGGCTGTTCTGGTTAATGATTGTTCTTTCTGAAAATCCTCATTATGTCCTTAATATGTTGTTATAGTCAGAACTTCTGGACTGCGAAGTGGTCTTCCAAAATCTAAACCCTTACAACAGGAAAACAAGTTGAAGACATAAAGGGAACTTTTGCATAGACAAAGCACTGTTTTGGAGTAATAATGAAAATTTTTAGTATTGATGAAATCCTCCTGGTTTGAGAAGCTTACATATTGAATTATTTTTGTTACTGATTTTTTAATAGCAATAATATAATAACGTTTCTCTTTGGGTTCATAATAGTAAATTTTATGAATTCATATTTGTAAAAATGTTTGCTTATGTCAGATGCAGTAAGGTACAGATCTTTAGGTAAGACACAGTAACATACTTTCAGAAAGCAGTGTTCAAAATATCTTAAAATTGTTGTTGATATTGCTGCTAATCATATTCGCATTTTCAGGTGGATAGCCCTGTACTGTCATGTGAATCACTGTATTCCAAATATTTAAATTGAAAGATGGCCTTTGTTTGTGAAGTAAAACAGATTATATATCTTCACAGAATTTTGTAACGTGTTGAAACTGAATAATCTGTCAATAAGTGACTTGCAGGGAAGTCGGAAATTAGTACCATATAGATTTCAACCTGAAAACAGCAGTTAAATGTTTGAAGTAGAACAGCAGTATGCTGTCCTTCTTACAAGTTGTCATCTTGTGTTATATTTCAAAATATGTTTACCTTTAAATTTACAGAAATTATTTTTTCAGTTATTATATTTAAGAAAAATATTTGATATTAAAATAGTGTGCTGTTTCATAGCAGCGTTTGTGTGCAACCTTAAAGGTCATCTATTTCCAACCCCCCTGCCAAGGGCAGGGACACTTTTCACTGGACCAGGTTGCTCAGAGCCCTTTGCAACCTGTCTGTGAGCCCTTTCAGGGATGGGGCATCCACAACTTCTCTTTGCAGCCTGTTCCAGTGCCTTGCTACTCTCATAGTGAATAATTTCTTCTTTACAGCTAATCTAAATCTTCCTTATTTTGGTTTATTTCAGCATCACCATCTGTAATAGTAATTACTGTTTTTAATTTACCTGTTATTAGAATGGCTTGTAAAATTACTTCTCATGCTTGAGAAGCTGGGATTATGCAGACATAAAACTACTTTCTTGTCGCATGACTGGGAGGAAGTAGAAGTGACCTAATATGTAGTGACCGTAGTATCTCTTTTTTTAAACATTGCATGTCCCATGAGAATGAGGGCTTCAGAAATCCATGTAAAGGCCTGCAGTGTGAGTACAGAAAGGGAAATGAAGACAGAGTAGTCAGGTTGCTTTTAAAGGATTCCAAGGGGTATTACTAGTAAGCCTGAGAATAGATCCCAGAGCACATGCACAATAAAGCTTTCATGATCTCTCTCCTACCATTGCTAATTTTAAACAAACAAAATTTGTCTTTTGTAGAACTGTCAGCATCGTATACACAACATTGTGTACAAATACCACAATTGCAATCTGTTTTATTTAAATAAAGATAAGTACTTCATAAAAATGACAGCAAACATAACAATTATTAGTAGTTAATTACATTTATCAATATTGTATATCATGCATATGGGAAGTCTTATTATGAGCATTAGTGATTAACTCTGGCAAAGATGCAAAGTGCATCAATAAGTACCAGAGAAAGGGCTTCCACATACCAAATTTTTTATTTATGCATTGGAAAAATAATTCAAAAATTTTGTAGGAAATTAGTCTTTCTAAACTATTGCAAGTAGCAGTTAAATGATAAAAGCCAGTTCTTTGAAAATTGTCTGATGGTTGAGTCGGTCAGCTCCCAAATACCTGTAGTGGTATTTATAAATTTAAGTTACCAAAGTAGTTGAAATAGTTTAATTAATACAATTTTAAGTACAAATCAGTGATGGTGCTCTATTAAAAAAATAAAAAAATTAAAAATAAGGATTTATGATAGTAGTAGATCAAGAATTAACCAGAATCTTCAACCATAGTAGATGTCTTTCATGTGTATATTTTATAATCTTGCCATAATGTTGAGTGTGCTGTAGTTCCACTAAAGGCAATTTCAGTTTTCACAATTTACTTAAAACATTTCAGAATTTCGTCAATTAGGTGATGAAATAATAATATACATAAATGGGAAGGTTAGATATTGAGAAAATTCTGCTAAATGTGGCACTGACTTTTCCTTTCAACCAAGAAATCATTCTTTAAATTATGGAAAAATGTTATAAGCAATGTTGGTTTTGATGTTTAGAAGTGTTGAATTTTTTTTAATAGTTTATTAAAACAAATTTGCAAATGAATGAAGGTACTTTTTAAAAAAAACCCAAACAAATATGACGTACAACAAACAACAAAACAAGGATTTATCAGGTGCACAATTCCACTAAAGTGTTAAAACAGACACATAGTGTATATGAAGCTGAAGAAAAGGTAATTGACAACTTTAGGGGGAATTTTTACTCACTGTATCTTTACTACAGTGCTTTTTCAACAGAATGTGGTTTCTGTAATTTGATAAAATTTTATCATTATTTTCCCTTTAAGGTAGATGTTGTGTGCAGTCTAGTAGTAAATCAGTAAAATCACTGATTTTTTTCCCTTAGATATTCTTTCTTTCTAATACATGGTATATGAATACTGTGGTGGTCACAGAGAAAAACAAAAGGAATATAATAATGAGAAACATGTCATTGACGTTGACTTTGCATTTGAATTTTTTCCATCTATTTCAATTATTTTTTTGTATTTCTTGTCTGACTGAACTTGGTAAAAAGCACAAATTAACTGCTTCAAAACTTTTAATCTACAAACCTTTTGAAAATATTTTCAAATTACTTTGAACTGAATTCTTCAGTATGTGATAGCTTCAAAATAAGCTATTGAAGTTTTCAGTTTACTCTTAGGATGAGACACGGAGTTTTCTGATACATTCTTTTGACCATAGGAATGTATTCCTGAAGCCACCTGTGGAAGAAAAAAATAGAAGTCTTACTAAAATAATATGGTAAAAAGACATTGGAATGAGGCTTTCTTTTAATTTCTAATTTTAAAAAACCTTCTAATTTCTTTAAATGATCACAGTTAAGAATTGATGCTATTTCTTAGTGTTGTGATTTCTCAGGGCAGTATTGACTGTAGGTCACACAGGCAGCAAACACACACTTCATATATTGTTTAAAAACACTGGTTTTAATTTTTTCTTGTCCCATGAGACTCCTAGGGGCCCAGCCCAGTGTACCTCTGTCTACCATTTTCTCCTCTGATTCTCAGATCAGGTTCCCATGCTTCTGGGGTATTAGATTAATTTGGACTCTTTTTATCCATGACTTAGGCCAAAATTTTGAAAAATAAAACCTCATACCAAATAACTTTCTGAGTTTTCCTAGGGAAGGAGAACTTTTCTCCTTCTCTTTCTCCTTCTCTGTTCTCCCAGCAAAGATGAAGAATGCTTCAGGTTTGTGGATGCTCACCAGCCTGCTGTGTCTGGATCTGGATCTGTATCCAGCTGCTTCATATTGTGACAGACACTTTCTCTTGGTGGATTGAAAATTCACATGCTGGGCACAGACTCTGTGTTGTTCAAGTTTTGACAAATAGGCCCAGCTTACTGAGTAGGAAATCTGACAAGCAAGATTAAGACTTTCTTTAAAGAAAACAAAACCAAACAAAAGAAACCGCAAAGGCCCCCTGAAATATTGTTGTTCTTATGCCTCTGAAAAGCAAAAACCTGTATCTGTTTCAGGTAAAATCAGGATTATCCACATATCTTTCATTGCCTTATTTTCCTCACTTCTTTTGAGCATTCTTTGAGTTTTATTTCAGTATTTCTCCCAGAGCCTGATTTTTTTTTTTTAGTCTGGGACTTGGCTATCATATGTGAGATTGTTTTTGGTTTACATGGCAAAGTTTTGGTAGTGGGGTGGACTGCAGGGCTAACATCTGTGAGAAATTCCAGAAGCTTTCCTCATGTCCAACAAAGCCAGTTCCAACTGGCTCCAAATGGACTTTCCCAAGTTGAGTCTGTTCTGCCCATGAGCAGTAACAGGTGAATTATTTCTCCCTGTCTTCCAGCCTTTTGGCTCCAAGTCCATCTGAGTAAGGGGAGTGATAGCCACTGTAGTGGGCTCCTGACACTCAGCCAGGGTCAACCCACCGCAGGGATTCTGTTTCAAGTCCTGTAATCTGTGTGTTCAGTTCCTCTCAACTCTAGCTGGTAGAGCTATTGAAAATTTTCCTTCACCAAAAGGAGTTCCTGTTGGCCCTTTAAAGAACTATCTGAATAGTTCTTTGATCCTGCTTTGGGAACTTGTATGTTTCATCCATTGACAATCTAAAACTGTACAAAAGCTGTATGCATTTTGTTGTTCAGCTCTACACTGCCAATTTCCTCGCTGATTATTCCTTATAACAGTTCCCAATAGGATGCCAGGAACTTCTCTGGGGAGGCTACCTCTTAAATATAAGAAATTAAGTGCTAATAATAATAATAAGTCCATAATAATTTGTTTTTAGAGAATCCATCACCATTCTGTTCCTAGGAAGTTCTAAGTGAGGCAGTGGAAAGAACTGCACTGTGAGCATTGCAATAGGCTTCACTCTGCAGCACCACTGTGTTGAGATACAACCTGTAGACTTTTAAAAGAAAGAATTCACTTTTTTAGAATTGGAACCTGTAAATAGATATAAGTATGTAATACAAGGAGCAGTCTCTGAACAGCATCCATACACTGAAAGAAGTAGGGAGTGTTTTCTAGATATTCCTCAGTTTGAGAAAAATTATATGAAGCAGGAAGATTTCTTTAAAGACTATGTTGTACATGTTCATTCACAGTTTTGAGTTAAAATTCCCACTGGATTTCAGTTTTTAGAAGTTGTAAAAAATGTATTGCTGTTGTTTAGATTTCAAAGTATAACATGGAAATGATGGTTGAATTATATTTATGAGAGTTTGGGATTAATTTAATCGTTGTTGATTACACTTGCTGACTTCTAAGGTGGTTTAGAATAAGGCCTTTGCTAGTTTTGTGAAATTAATACCCTACTCTTTATTGAGCAACTGTTTAACTGTTTCCTCTTCTTTTTAATCACTAGGTGATGCTTTTCCATGGACAATTAGTCTGCATCATTTCAGTATATATACTCTTCTTGGACAACAAATGACGCTTAATTTGGTAGAACCGATGGGCTGTACCTCTACTTTAGCTGTGACTTCACAGAAACTGCTCACTTCAGGACCAGAATCCAGACACTCATTTGTTGTCTGCCTCCATGTCGACCTTGAATCCCTTGAAATAAAATGCTCCAACCCCCAGGTTGGTACATTTAATTGATTTATGAAAGGAAATTAAAAATAACTTGATTTAAGTACGATTGATCTGCATTTTCATGAAGAGGGTCTCTATCTTAATTTTTTTTTTAACTGGGCCATCAAGATCAAGGTGCTTAGATTGAGATTTGCTTTGAAGCTCTCTCAACTTCTGTAATTTAAACTCTTCTCCAAATGTAATAGCTGTAGTATAAATGCATCTTTTGGCTGATGGAGTGAAATGAATTGCAGATGTACCATTAAATGCTATGATACTGTTCTGCTGTCACTGTGGATTCTTATATTGAAGTGGTTTAATGTAATTTTTTTGCTACATTTTCATGGAACTAACAGTTCTTTGAACATAAAGTGATTTTTAGGCATGCAATGGTATCCTACAGTAAAGCGAAGAAAAAACAGATGAATGCATGTAAACAAAAACTACTACCTCATTTGTTTTTACTAAAAGGAAAAGGTGTTCCTAGATTTTTTCAGAAAGTACACCTTGTATTTTAATGACTTGGACTTAGTTTGCTGTAGTTTCATATACAGTAGGTGTTTAGTAATATTAAAAGTTAATATTAAAAGTGGAATGGCATTGTTATAAATGCAAGTCTTATATAAATGTGAGTTGAGAACTAAAAAGAAAATAGAAAAATACAATGTGTTTCAAGTATTCCTATTAAGTGTAATTGAGTAATTTGTTTTGCAAACTGTAAGAATATATTTCCACTAAAAAACTGAAAGTCTAAGCTCCATAAAAATCATATAATGAGCACAGTGAAATGTTAAAATGAAGTTGTGGTATGGTGTAGTAGATGAAATGTTGTCTTAAAGGGTGTCCTTGTACACTGTAATGTTATAAAATAACTGAAATATTCTAATGCATTCTAATGAAAGGATGCAGACAAATTATTTGAGTTTAACTAAAGGTTCTTGAACTGTCTTTTTTCCTTTACATGTGCCTTACTTGTCCTTTCTGCTTTACTTATGCAAAAGGGAAGAAAAACAGGCAATCGGTCTTCTTTAACCAGATGTCAAAGGATAGAAGATGAACAATACAGTTCCATAAACAACATTTGATAGTTATAAATTCACAGTACGAAATTTGATTCTTTGCAATGACAGGATGTATTTTTTCTGTATGTGACAGCCTTAAACTAGGTGAAATTTGGTGTATTTCTTAAATGGTAGCAAAGGTGAAGTATTAGTTATGTGACTATTATGATTTAATATGAAACCATGTTCTGATGGTTGTAAAGTCAATACATACTTCCAGTGTGCAAAATTGCCAGTATCTTGTCTTTTGTTGTAGTTTTCAATTTTGTAGTAATGTGTTATTTTTAAAGTATAAAATGCTGTAACATATTGAGCTTTATGGATTTTGCCAAGTAGTCAGCGGGTCTTACTGAGTTATGTGTGGTTTTGCTGAGGAGAGAGTGGAAGCAGTGAGAGGGGAAAGCCTTTTTTAACAAATACTGACAGTTATTCTTTTTGTCCTACCATTTTTCTACTCTTAAATAGTGTGTTCTAAAAATAATTATTATATATGCTCAAAAATACTTAGAAAGGAGGGAAGCCTTACACCTTAACTCTTCTCATATAATCAGAATTGTGTTTGTAAAATATTGAGACTATGCATTTGAAAACATGCAACCAACAAGAGAAAAACAAATCTTTCAATTTCAATCAGTAACAACCAATGGAATGGAATAAAGTGCATTAAAAATAACCGAAGATATGACTTTATCTGAAGTTTTGAAATTTTATTTACATGTAGACACATGCCATCTTTTTTGTTTTAATGAGGTTTTATTGTGAAGCCTTTTGGTATTTTTTACCTTTTAACATAACTCCGTGAAAATCATCTCCCTCTAATGAAAGTGTGCCTTTTTGTTTGCTGAGCTTACTTTGTCCCTAGTTTCAGAATGGTGTAGAGTATTTTGATTAATTAATGTAACTAACATTAGTTAGTTACATTAGGACATTAGTTGAGCTTCCTCCGTTACATGGAAAAGACTTGGGAAAATGTAGAAATTTGAACTTGGTAATTTAGAGGTTGCCAGTGCCTCTCAGGGTGCTACAGACACAAAATACTTTAGAGCATATAACTGGAAGAGCTCTTCGTCACAGCCAGAGTTGTTTGGCTGTAGATTGCTCTGTGTATGAAAGAAAAAACGTACTGTGATGTTTACCTCCTCTAAGGAAAATTCTGTCAAAGGATTTTATGACCTGCACTGTGTAAACCTTGAAACTTCAGAAGAAAATCCAAGATGAATTAAGAAGGTTTTTACAAAATTCCAGCATTTCACCTCTTAAGAAAGGACTGCACCATGTACTTTGAGACTTCATCACACATTCTCACGCACCAAATCAAGTACTGTTTTGTATCAAATATAGATTGACAGCAGTGTTTTTCTGCATCTGTTCTGCCCACATAAGAAGCCAGCTTTGTGGAGCAAAAGTGTCCTGAGGCTTAAAGTTCTTATAAATATGAGAATTTAAATTTTTTGTAATGGCAAGTTGGGTATGGCATCCAGCTGTGAATCTGCTTATATATTATTTTCAGTTTTTACTGACCTTTTTATATAAAGTATATTCCAATATGTTGTCATACAAATTCCATGATTAATGCCTATTTACAAAAACTTGTGTAAATATCTTAGAACTGAGTCAAACAATGTGCAAGTTAAACAGTGTGTTTCTGAATATTGGAATGACATATGCCAGGAGACTTTGGGTTTGGTAATGAATATTCTTCCAAAGCTGCATCAGTTTCACATGCTGCATGGGATCATTATTTTAATACAATTTGAGTTATTAATTTTGCATTGTTAATATTTTATAAAGTTTACATTTGCCTTTTCCTAGGGACGGTACCTATACATACGAAATACATGATAAATTACCTTTGCTTATTTGTTAAAATTTATATTAGTAAAAGTCTTACAAGATCATGTTACTGGTTATGTTTTTGAGCTATGTACCATGTTTATGCAAAGCACAGATTATTTTTATCAAAGTCACTATACTGTAAATGATGTTAAATATTTTATTTGCAATGTAGTTGCTTATCATTATGTTATAAATGGTGAGAAGTCCAGTTCTGCTATAATATAAGTCTCAGTGGAGGACTTTCCTCATTAAGAAAAGCTTCATCCTAAAATTAAGTTTTATTTTTTCCTTTAGGTGCAGCTTCTGTATGAACTGGCTGAGATCACAAGTAAAGTTTGGAATAAAATTCAGAGGAAAGGAGTTCCATATCAATCCGTATCTTCTGTCTATACTGAAACCATGACAGGACCTGCTCCTCCTAGTTCTCCAGTTAAAAGTAGCGTTGGTACCATTCCTCCAGATACCAGCACATACAGTCCATCTGGTGACATAGGAACCACTACTGAGGTATTTTTATTTCTTAAAAAAATGTGTTGTGTGAGTTCTGACCTGCAAAATGTCATGATGTGCAGTCAAGGAAGAATCAGAAAGAGTAGTGGAGTCCAGGTGGAAAGTAACTTTGCCCCAATAAACCAATGAAGAATTATTACTCATTTTGGTGGAACAAAAGAGAGGAAAAAAATTTGCTGTATTGTGCCTATATTTATTATTTGTTTGTCTTGTTTCTCTTTGAAGTGAGTGCATTATTGTCTCGTGTCAGAAAACTGTGGTTAGTGTGTTCAGGTCAAGAAGCATAAGCCATTTTTCAAGTTCAGAATTAGTAGAATAGTAAGTGTTGTTTTGAAAATACCTGTTATACCTGTGCTGCATGTAAGCTGTTCCAAGTAGTCAGCCAGTCACTCTGATGCCTGGGTCACTAGAAAGCTGCTGTGTGTAAATTGCTTTGGCAACCAGGAGAGGTACTGGGCTGTGAAGGCTTCCAAGGTTGGCATTGCAACCACCTGTGTGCTCACCCCACCTCCACAGAGCCACCGTTGAACCATTATGGCATCTATGAACTACTTCTGAAGCTCAGTCCATTCTCCTGTCTCAGCTGTCCATGTCTCAGAGTGCTTTTGTAGCTCTGTCCCATGAGCATTTGAGTATGCATCTTCAGATGTAAGATTGACCACTTGATTTTATCTACTTCTGCTTCCTTTATTTATAACACTGTGTAACTGCCTGGAGCAATCTGGTACCTGATCATAATGTCTGTGTTAGCCTGTAAATATTTGAGGCAGGGGGAGGAGTCCTGTGCTGTACTGGGGAAAGCAGGCTAATTCTGTTACCAGTGTTAAATGTCAGCCATGAGTGTCATGAGCTGTAAGTCACCAGGTCGCTGGTGTAGAGTAGGGTGGGTGGTCACAGGAAGCTGTGCAACTGCACAGGTGTAGTATTTGTGGTTTTCTTACTGCCCCTGTCTGGTTTACAACTTAAAATAGTGAGTTGACCTAGTTTGTGTTCCAGGAGAGAGTCAAAAATGTGTCAAAGGAGTTGAAGGCATACCAACACATCACAAATATGCAACGCTTTGTTTTTAACAGAAATCTATTAGAATGTAGGGAGACTTTTCTGAATGACTGGCTTTCAGTCTCAGAATAACCTGATCAATTTTAGGGACACCTCATAGAACAGTTCTAGAACACAGGCAGATATACAATAATTTTAATTCTGAGTGCAATACATATTCATATTATACATATTCAATATTTGGCCAGGATTGGTTTAGCCCTGTGTATAGTTTATATTAATTCCCAGGCTTGGAGAAAATGAAATTATGACTGCTGTGTCTGCTTTTTATATGCATCATACACACCCCACCACGACCAAAAGAGGCAGCTGACATTCAAAGGTGTTTGAGCTAGAGTTTCAGTGCTTAAGTTTTTTCACTAAATTATTTCTAGATTATTTGAATAGCCTTCAGTTTGGTGTGTATCTGTGTGTGCATGATTTCAATTGTGAAAAATACTGCCATGGGTAAAGAATTGAAGGTAAGCAATAACAGAAAACAACATGGTCACAAAAATAGTGGGTTTTCCCCCTACTGACATCAAATTAAAATCTCATTACAATCAGAAACCACCAGCTTTATAAGTAACTATTTGGTTTTGATCATTTATATAGATAGCAGTATTTGGAGTACATGCTGTACTTGGAGCATTAATTGAAACTATTCAGTAATTGTTTTAATCCATATGTTACCAAGATTATTTTGTTAATATGAGTCTAAGTTCAGTGTTCATATCCTACCCTTTTGCAAAATGTTCTTCATCATTTATTTAATTTTCTTTGTATTCTCAGCAAAGATTATACACTAACTAGAAAACACCTTCTCCTAAAAATTCTAAATTATCTAAATGAAACTCAATGAATTAGTGAACAAGGGACAATATTAGAATAGAGTAATTAAATAATAATATGTATTTCTGTAGTTTTAACTTGGGGAAATTTTCCAGAAGTTTGGTTTTTATCAGACTGTATTTTGTTTATATATTTCTATAGTTTTGAGCCTTGAACTCTTGAAGTCTGTCAAGAAAAAAACAACTTTGCTGCCATAGCTGTGGGATTTTTTAAGTTTAGAAATTTTATAATTACTGTGTTTTGCTCTATGGGAGACATGATTATTTTTAAAGCTTCTTTCAGCTGCAACAGACTTGCTATAGAAGAAGAAAGCAAACTTGCACAACTGTTTATATCAAATAGCAAAAAAAAGGTTATTTGTTTATGTGATTTGTAAATGATTTATATTTAAAGCTGTGTTTAATTCTTTTCTTGCTGACAACTTGATGTGAGCACCACAGTCTGTGGTGAGTAAAGCTACCAAGGCTTGCTGACTTTTAGCCTGGGTGGTGGTAGGACAGGGAAGCATGAGTGAGAGGCTTAAATACTAGAGGCTGGAAACAGTTAATTATTTTTACCATCCCTGCCTTGGAAAAGGTAAGGTAGTATAGACTACAACAGGCCACTTGTTACTGTTTACTTAAGTGCAAACAGTGGTAGAAGTGTTTAGTCCTTGGGGAAACTCGGTGATTGAGCAAGAATGCAGAAGTTATTTTGATAAGGCATAGCATTAGTGTGGCCAAACTGTGATCATCCCTGAGCTTTAGGCAGGCCAAGGATGAAGGCCTCATATGTTTGGATCTTCCTGATGAACAAAGATAAATTATGGTAAGAAAATAAACTCAGTATATTGGTCAATTTGCAACAATTGGTAAAAGAATTAAATTGTATATTTTAGGACTTGGCACAAGAAGTTGTGGGAAAATAGTTTAGG
This sequence comes from Sitta carolinensis, assembly GCA_032173965.1. Lineage (NCBI taxonomy): Eukaryota > Metazoa > Chordata > Aves > Passeriformes > Sittidae > Sitta > Sitta carolinensis. Next base: position 132,007,805 of record CM063284.1, read on the forward strand.
GTTTCTGACTCTGGCTTGATTTTTCAGTAGATCAGGAAACAGAGCAGAAAAGTAATGCATAAACATATTTAACAATAACATGCTGGGTGCTGAAAATCCAAAATGAAAATTGAAACTCCATGAGAAATAAGAGAACAGTCTTTCTTCTTACTTTGGTTTCTTACTTTTTCACTGCAAAAAATTTCTGTGAATTTGAGCTTATTTGGAGGAAAAAAATAAAAAAAATATGTCAGCTACTGCAGACTATTAGTTTTTCAGGCCCTTTGACTCTGCCTAATGGTTGTGGTTACAGTACCATGAACAGAAGGCTAGGAAGAAATGCAGTTTCTTCCATTTTTTGCCTCCCAAAGGACAGTCATACAACATGTTATATATCTCTTCAGAGGAGCATCTGCCACTGACAATGAGAATGGACCAATTCAGCTGTTTATACATTTTGATGGCAGAAAAAACATGGCTGGTATGTTGAAGTTAAACTGTTGAAGGAGGCAGAGGCAGCACCGTGTCCCCTCTGACAGGGACAGGGTGTGGAGCAGCTGGGGATCTCTTGATGTGCTCTGCGGCCGCCATGGCTGTGTCGGGAGATCATTGCTGAATGCCACAGCCAAACCCCGTTTCACTACACTGCCTTGCTGCCAGTCCAGGGGGGAGTCAGGCAAGTGACCTGGAATGCTGAGTGGGAATGCAGTAGCCCAAGCACAGAATTGTAGGGTGAGGTGGAGCCTGAGTGAGTTGAGGCCCTTGTTAGGATCTTCAGGCTCTGTCGTAGAATGAATTCCAAACCCTGGCAATTGTAGGTCCAGTTTCTAATGATACATCTGAGTCAGTATCTGTAACTCTAGAGTAAATGCAGTTCTTCAGAAATCTCACAAATACTGTAAGTATTTTAAGTAACCTTGTGCCAAAATTATCAACTGACTGATTCTCTGAGAGGCATTATACATAATTTAATATCTTCAGAAAAATAATCCTGAAGAAGTGTGGGAAAATTAAAGCGTGACTTTTCTTCAGAGTAAAGTTATCTTTGTACTCAAACCACTAAATAAAAATAGCTCTCTGTGGAAAAAAACCCATCAAAATGCATGAAGCAACTGAAAACATTAAATTACATAAATAAAAGAACCCAATTATAAAATTCAAAAATTACCCTGGTGGCAGTACATATTTGATATTAAGTGTACCCCTTTAAGTTTAATCAGCTATTGTTTTCTACTTTTTCAACTATCAGAAATGTAGAGACCTGCCAAAATTTTAGAACAAAGTTGATTTCCATTCAAAATCCATTTTGGAACATGTTCAGTGGGAGAGTGGTGGGGGTGTGTGGAAGACAAGAAGGAGACTGTCTCTCATTCCCACCCATTCCATCGCAGTTTGTAAGTTACAGTTTGGCAAAATGAAGTGTGTTTATAGTACAAACAGAACTTGAAAACTTCTTCAGATTAAAAAAAAAAGAAAGAAAAAATTGATTTTTATAGAATGCAAGAAATAGAGAGTCACAAATGGGTCCACAGAACATCAGCATTGTCAAGAACATTGGCTTGAACTGTAAATAAATATGTAAGTATTGTTTTTCCCTTTCCTTACCTTAATTTGCTTTTATTTCTTGATACTTTGTGAAATCCATCTGAAGATCTCAGCTCAGGGAAATTCTCTTTGGCTGGGTCCTTCCTTCAGATCTGCTCTCCTGGTGGGATCTGCCCAAAGTACTGTTGACTCCACTGTCTTTTTGGAGCATGTGAGGTTTGATGAGAAGGGTCATCTCAAACACAGTGAAACTCCAACACTGAAGGATCATCTTCTAGAGCAATCATTCAAAGGCAAATTACGAAGGTGTGGGAAGTTATTGAAAGGCAGGGTGTCAAAGGAGCTATGTGGATGTTATACAAAAGAAACAAATAGAAAGGAATTTATTGTTAGAAATTGAAAGGATCAGAACTAATGCCATACTCATGGCAAGAAATCTCACGTCATGAAATAGGTTGAAGCTTCTCTGATGTCCTCAAAGAGTGAGGACTTTGCAAATAAAGACTCATTAAAACAGGAGATAGGATTCTCAAAGCATTGTGATTCTGGAAGGCTATATTTTTTACTCCTACCTTTCATTGTTTACAGGTGAACAGAGTAGTTGAAGGGAGGCTGACTAGTGTTTGCACAGGGTTGACAGGGATACTGGAGGACAGCAAAATGGCTTGGTTATGTCACTTTCTTATTACTGGAGCCTGCTATTTCAGGGGAAGCAAGGACTAACACTGGTTAGCACTGGAGAAGTGACTGCTCTGCCTGTATCCTTTCAGATGCTGGGGAGCTTGCAGGCCTGACACTCTCCAAGGCTGCTTTCCCCATACCCTTTTGTTCCAAGGACAGGTGCTAGCATCCTTGAAGAAAACTGAATTTTGTTTACAGTGTTGAAAAGATATTTACTCTCATGTCACTGTCAGTTAGTGCTGCCTTGTAGGATAATTAAGTGGCGCTAGAGAGAGTAGAGCTCTTTGTGGAGACAGTAGGAGATATCTTGCAAGGACACAGTTAGCAAATGGTATTAAGAGATGGGAATCTGGACAAAAAAAGGCAAGAGGCAGGAATGATTTTGCTGGAGAAGCAAATAGGAAATTCAAGTCACAGTTTGTGAGAAAGAAGTTAACCTTTGCCCTGAACAAGTTATTTAGCAGGTTCTACCATGCTTTTTTTTAAACTCATTTTGTTGGGTGCCATATGTTCAATGTGCCACTCCAATTTGGGAGCTAGATACATCATAGTGAAATGAGCTTTCTGAGGTTTCTCCAGTGAGATGTCCTGCAGTGGTAGACATTAAATATTATTAGATACACAGCAGGAGACAAGCCCTGCTATATTTAATAATTAAATTTGCAGACAGTGTAAGAGTAAAACAGAAGAGGAAGAGTAAACAAACACTAAAAGCAAGATCGTCATGCTAAGTCCTTGACTTGGAGAGAGATTTCAATGGCATTGTGTAAGGAAGTTAGGTCGCTTAGAACGTGATAGGGAGAAAATGCTTTTTGGACCTCAGGAGTCTAACAGTTTTTCAAAAGATGATCACCTATGGCTCTGCAGGTAATCTGATCAGTGCTGTAAGCAATAATGCCTTATATAAGAAATATAAAAATAAATAGAAATATACCTGTTTTCTTTCATGCATTTTGATTAACGCAAAGCCACTGTCACTATGGATGATTGAAGGTGAACTGGATCTTAATTTTCATTGCATCACTTCATATTACATCTGTTGAGCTGGTCCAGGTATTATAGTCTCATGTTTAGGTATTATTTTCTAGAAGCATACATTTGTTAGTTGGACATATGAATGAGGAATGATAATGGAATGCTGAGTTCTGTGTCAGCTATTGACAATGTAGATGGTTTCTTCCCAATTTTAGTGTCACTGAGCTTTTCAAGGGTAAAGGTTACTGCACACAGCTAAGGTACCTTGGCCATTTCTCTCTGTGTCCTCTTAGAGTTTAGAAAACCTCTAATTAAATTGTAGGCCTGAGTTGAATGAAAATATGATTTGTCAACATCAATGCTTCCATATGAGCTGTGTCATTAGGTTTGGCTAGGTCCTACCCATTCAGAAAATAGATTGCTAACAGAACTTCCATATTGCATTTTCTAGCCTTGGACTGCAGAATGAGGCAAGTACTGTCAGATTTTAATTTTGCTACTGAAAGCAAGCTTTCCTGGGACATTTGAAGTTGAAATGAGTGCATTCTGAATCTTGCTTGACAGATTAAAATGGTTTCAGTCCAATTGTAGTGCTTTCTGTGTAGATCTGCCTTCTGGGGTGTCTTCCATAGAAATAATCCTGGCTTTTAATTAGATAAATCTCAAATGTTGTTCATCAGAATTTAGAATGCCTAATCCCACAAACCTTCAATGAAAGATAAGACTTTGGCTGTTTATTGGTCTGTTAATCTTAGAAACAACTTGGTCTTAGTGGATCAAAGTGACCAAACCTTTTTCCTTTCTTTGTGCTTGAATGAAGAAAACCTGCAACACAGGGTGGAATTGCAAGTGGAGATGCTCCTGGATATTCAGTAGCTTCTGAATGACATTAGTGACTTATGTGTCCCTTCATTCAGATTAATAAGGCTGTAAACACTGGGGACTGGTGAGCAGTTATATGTTTGCATCCTTCTTTCACTGTCTGGATCATCCAGCAAAGGAACTGGAGGAGGTCCTTTGGCTGGTAAATATTATCAAACATGCCTGCATTGCTCTAATAAGCCCACATAACCGAATTTTCAGTATAGCTTTCATTTGTCATCATCTTCTCCTAAAAACATTAATCTTTTTGTCTTCTTTGTTGAGCCCTTACAGTTTTAGGGAAGGAGCAGAGATTATTGATGGCACAGAAGTTTTTACAAGCTCATTTGTCAACATTTCATACATTTAAGGATATTACAAGTGACAATAATTTTTAAACAACAGAAGTATTTAGGAAGTAGCAAATAAAATATTTCCATTTCTTACAATTTATTGTATTATTATTTTCTGAACTCTTTTTTCCAAGAAATTACAGGGAAACACATACAGGGGGGAAAAAATGACCCAAACGCATTATGTACATAGTGTTGGTGGTATGGCCTTACTGGGTGGCTCTACATTTGGTACTTCCAATGATTCTCCTTTCCTTTGCCTTTCAGATATGTGCAAGTCTCCCTATGCCTTTTCCTATTGCATCTCCAAACATTCATGTTAGCCTTTATTTTAAATTGATGGTAATGTTTCCACAGTGTAGCGTTAATACAGCAAATGTGCTATGCCAAGGAGACCTGTCATAAATCCTTATGGTTTTACCATTTAGTCTTTGCCACAGTCTGTTATCTCTACCAAAACAAAAAGGGAATAATACTTTGTTTATCTTTTCCTAGTGTTACAAATGGCTTAATTCAAATATATTATTTGGGAATCTGTATTTCTATATTTGTGCATCCATATCAGTTGAGATAAAAAAAAAAAAACAACCCAGAAGTGGTGAAAAGCAATACTTATTTTTATCTTAGCTATTGCTTTTGTTTCATAGGGTGATTCTCTTCAGGGTGGTGATGATTCTCCATTCTCAGATTCCATTACACTGGAACAAACAACAAGTAATATCGGAGTCTCAAGTGGACGTGTCAGCCTATGGATGCAGTGGATGTTGCCAAAAATTACTGTAAAACTGTTTGCTCCTGATCCTAGAAATAATGGCACAGGTATTCCACATTTTTCTGCCTAATGTACCATCTTAAATTCCAAGCAGCGCAGTCTATTTTATAGCACACCGTTAGCTATTCAGAGCTTGTGTCACCATTACTGAACACTGTAACAGAAGTGATGGGTTGGAGCTGTATTTTAAATAACAGCAACAAACTGTAGTTAGGTTACTGCATGCGAATTAGACTTCAGTGTTCTTTGGCATAAACTTTCCCCTGCATGTGGACAGATGATTAAGTTAAATTGGAAAGAAGTTGGTAAATTGACATAAAATGCTGCATTATTACTTTAGAAACAATCATGTTTCATGTTGATATGATTTAGTTATATATTTTGTGTATATCCATATGAAGTCCATTGTAGCTTAATGTGATAATTTAAATTTCTATTTAATATAATCACCAGAATAAAATCATTAACATTAAAGGAAGTTTAATACAGGGTTCAGTGGAGAAGTTTCAACTTCTGTGTTGAAAAGAAAAATATATATTGTGCACAACTTATCTTTTTTTCTCTTTGAGATATGGTTGAATTATCAATTCAACAGTAATTGTTTGAAAGACACTGATATTCCATAAACTGTAGGACTTCAGGTTTTTTTCTAGGAAATACTGCTGCTCAGATATTAACATTGTTGCCCATAAAAATGTGAAAAATTAAAGTGACTAATTTTTAAGCTAATTTTCAAGAAATGTACTTGAACCTTTGATTTTAAAAAAACTAATTACACAAGAGAAAGAAAACTCTAGTATAATTAGAGCAAATATCTTGGCTGGGTTTTTTTTTTTTTTCATTTTTTCCCTTCTAGAAATTATGCTATAAATACCTAAACTAGAAACCCCATATATATGTTTCTCAATACATTTGTATAAAAAGGTTTGGATTCTAGTGTGACACTTGAATCAAAAAGTGCTTTATGAAAAAACTCTGAGTAGAAATAGCATCATCCTATTTACTAAATGAATTGTCTCAGATATATTTCTTGCTCAAAATGCTTCACATTTCAGATTAATAAATAGTAATTTTTATTTTCTTTGACTATTGCAGAAGTCTGTATTGTCAGTGAATTAGAGGATCTCAGTGCCTCAGTGGATATGCAGGATGTCTATACCAAAATCAAATGTAAAATAGAAAGCTTCAATATTGACCATTACAGAAACAGGTAATTCCTGCGAGTTGTGATAGTTTAATTTCAGGCTGAAAGATAAAGGCTGGGTTGTTTTGGGGTTTTTTTCTTCTTAATTATTAACTTAATTTAAGGTAGATACTGAATTTCATTTAAATTATTTTAACCTTGTAAATAATAAAAATCACAATTATGTTTCCTCAGAATTAGATCTAATTCCAAACACACAGAAATCATTGCAAATTTAGGAGTGGGGTTTTTTCACACTTACTGCTCCCTTGATTCATTTGACCAAAATAATTCATTTTAGCTTAACTTTAGACTGAGAAATTCCTGAAATATTAGTTCATGGTGTGTTAGCAAGTGCCATCATTTAATGATTTATGCTACATTATTCTTATAATGCATACTAAAGAGAAACAACTCAGTTTTTCAGGAGCACCTGCTGCTGTGGCAAAGCAGCAGTTAATGTAATGAAGGGAGCGACTCTGATGATCTCTCTTGTGTCACGTGGCAGAGTGTTGTGCAGACACCTGAGTAAAACTTCAGTGATTAATCTCAAGCAGTGCATCATCCACACCCTGTGTATTTAGGGTAGGGAGCTGAGCCTAGCCTGCCTTCCCACTGTTGTCTGGAGAGCTGGCTGCACCAACATGACTGTGTCACTTCACAGCCAGGCACAGGGCTCTGTAGACAGATTGCATGTGCCATCTTTCAGTTTGTATTGGCCATGAACGCACCAGTCTTGAGAGAGAGTGAGCCTGTGTGGTTCATCATCAGCTAGGATAGTGTTTGCCATTACAGGTCAACAAATTCCATTATGAATTAAGAGATTAAGATAGAATAGTTGTGTTTTTCCTCTCCTTGAGAGGAAAACATAGCTAAAAGCTTCAGCACGGTTATTGGCATTGAAAATAATTAAAATATTTAGGAGTACAAATCATTTTGACTTGAGAACAAATGTCTGCAAGGTCTTATTGAATGCTTATTGTTCCCTACGTACAATAGGAAGGAGATGTAGTATCAATCTAGCAATGTTAACGTCATTTCTTTATGATTTTTTATTCCTGGGCTGTCTTAAAATTTGTTTCAATTCCTGAATTTTTGCCTATGTTACATATGCAGTTATTGTTTGTATATAATATAATATTTGCTAATTAAAATTTGTACTTTCATTTTTTAATCTTTTAAAATCATGTCACAATGCAGGAGTGCTGAGCGTGTCCTGGGTGTCATCAGGCCCAGCATCACCAGCCGGGCAAGGGAGGGGATTGTCCTGCTCTGCTTTGCACTGGGGCATCCTCACCTTGAATATTGTGTGAAGTTTTGGGCACCACAATATAAGAAAGTTATTAAACTACTGGAGAACATCTAAAGGGGGGCAGCAAAAAGGGTGAAGGGCCTTGAAGGAAAGCCATGCATCTGAGGTTACTTGGTCTGTTCAGCCTGGAGAAGAGGACACTGAGACACCTCATTACTGTCTACAACTTCCTCCTGAGGGAGCAGGAGGAGCAGACACTGAACTCTTCTCTGTGGTCCCAGGGACAGAATCTAAGGGAATGGCCTGAAGTTGCTTCAGGGCAAGTTTAGGTTGGGTTATTAGAAAAAGGCTTTCGTTGGACACTGGAACAGCTCCCCAGGGAAGGTGTCACAGCATCAGCCTGACAGAGTTCAAGGAGTGTTTAGATGATACTCTTGGGCACCTGGTGTCACTCCTAGGGATAGTGCTGAACAGACCCAGGAGTTTGACTCCATGATCCCTGTGGGTCCCATCCAACCCAAGATATTATATGATTCTGCGAAATCCCAGTAGCCAGCTCTGCTTAACAAACTTTGGGGGAAAAAACAAACAAAAAAACTCCCTAAAAAAACCCCAAAAATTCAAAACTTACTCCACTTGACAAAATTGTCACTGTTCTTATTTATATTTTCTAATCTATTTGGAGTACCTTTCCTATGTGTAAATCTCTGTGGACTAAAACCAACAGCAGAGAATAGACAAGGTGAACTTTCTGTCTTCCAGGCCAGGGGGAGATTGGCAGTCAGGACATTTTGAAGGAATTTTTCTACAATGCAGAGAGAAACTTTTGGTGAGATTTCTGTAGTAAACTAAGGAGCTTACCTGAATAACTCTTCTTAAGCAAATTACTTCACTTTATTCTCCTATATATTCAAAAGAATGGTTACAAGAACTGTAATACAAGGCACATTTTAACACTTAAAAGCTAACTTTTTCTAAATAATACTGATTTTGTAACACATAAATACATCTTTGCATTCATAGTGTCTTTGTTCTTGTAATCTTTCTCCTCCTTGTTCTGTTAAAGCTGTCTGCTGAAAATCTAGGGTAAGTCTCTTTTCTACACACAGGATTTTACTATACTTTTATTCTCATATGTCTTGACCTCTTGCTGTAGGTTGTCCTTTCATATAAAATTTTACAGTTACCTTTTTTAATCTCTTTTTTTTTTTGTTTGATCTGATTGAATTTCAGCCTTTTAGGAAGAGGTATGGCATAGCTTTATCTTGCAGTTACATCGAAACGTGCAAGCTAAATGTAAACAATTTTTTTTTTTGCTTATAGCAGCTTTATTTGTTTCTTTTTTTTTTCTTCATATCTTCCATGCCTCATTCATTACCTCAAGCCTTGGGGAAGATTCTTGGTCTCTGGGGCAATATGGAGGTGTGTTCCTTTCCTGTACTGACAAGCTGAACAGACGTACTTTGTTGGTTCGACCTATCAGCAAGCAGGATCCTTTCAGTAACTTCTCTAGCTTCTTTCCCTCTGTAAGAATCTTTTAAAATTTTTTGAATACAGAACTTTCACTAATAAATACCAGCAATAAAAAAGAAAAAAAAACCTTAAATTAATTTCTTGTAGTCTAATTTTTTACACTGAATATATTTCTTGCTTATATTGATTATGTACGTTGTGTCATTTCCACCTTATCCTTTAGTAATTGTAATTTTTTAGTAGATAAAGAACAAGGGTTAATGGTTCACAACCTTGTACATACCAACAGACCACTGAAGTTGGTAGCATTCATTTATATTGGAAGTGAGCAAACACAGTACCTTTGAAGGCCAAACACATAAAAGCCAGTATTAAAGGCTGCGTTTTTTAATGTAATTCTGATATCTACTTGGGGATTTAAGTACTTGCTATTGCCACAGTATACCTTTATGCAGCCTTATAAAATTGTTTCTCTAATTATGCTAATGCAGCAATTAATAATTCCATATTTGAGTCTTTCTTTTAAATGCTTGGAAGTAATTTCTTGCTGATTCAGAATATCTCAGTGTGAGATATTTAAGCTATGTTCTTCTTGCCCCTTTTTCCTTGAAGAACTTTATGTGTTAAGACATTGGCCTCTTTATCTGTGGGTCTGTGGAATTATTTTGTGTTAGTGAAAGTTCTGGATGGTCTGATTTATTTTCATAATGAAAATTGATTTGGAATGCTTTCTGTTATTCCGTTTGTTTTAGTTCTTATAGTAAATTACCAGTTTAAATTTAAAAGCTTCCAGTTTTCCTGCATTTAAAATAGGTATCCTGTTTATTTAATAAAGAGATGTTGTTCATCTGCTAACAATATTTAAATTATATTAAATTGATTTGTATAAAATTTAACATGCTGAAAGAAGCAACTACGTGCAAAATGCAGTTGCTTTCATTTGTGCTTACATGATTAAAGCTGATATTTAAATAATCTTGAAGAATTCTGTCAACGTGTATTACGTTGTTAAAATAATGTTTTTTGCATTTTCCATTCTTAACAATGACTAGAAAACTTTCAAAGGTAATATGGAAACTGTCCTATTCATCTTGTAGGAGCTAAGCACTTAATTGTCATCTTTAGCAAGACAAATCTGTCTTAAGTAAAGAAATCTTTTTATTTTTAAAGTACCATGCAATGTATAATGAAATTATGTGCTTTAGCTTGTGGCAGAGCGATTTTCATTAAATACCCAGAGGTGATGTGGCCAAACCAGTTCAATATTTATTTAGATGACTATGGGTGGTTCATGCACTCGTGTTGAGACGGGCTGAAGCTATCTTAGCACCCGAGTGATATTTTAATAGCTATGCACATACAGAAGGAACAAGGCAAAGGGAGTGAGAGCTACAAATATTTTAAATGAAGGAGGAATGAAAATATAAACTGTGTTAAAAATATCAGTAAGATTTTGTAAATTTAGTTTCTTGAATAATTGGGGGATTTTTTTGCTGATTAGATGTGAGTTTCGTGAAACATAAGTAACTGGAAAAGAAAAATATGTTCAGAAATTCATACTTTTAGATCAGCTGATGCAGAGAAGTCCAAAGCTGTGGACAAACTGTGCATTCAAAAAAATGAAAGGTATTTTGGGGGGGTTTACTGTTAAATGACTGTAGAAAGCTGCTAAAAAGTATAGAATCCTAAATAACCAGAAATATGGTAATTGATGAATGTTACATGTAGATTTTTGCAGCAGTTTATTTATTTATTTATTTTTCATTGAAACAGACAACTGCAAAACTTTTAGATGGCTCACACCAGCAACATGGCTTTCTTTCTCTCACTTATACCAAAGCTGTGACAAAAAATGTCCGGCACAAACTGATATCAAGAAATGAACGAAGAACATTCCATAAGCTGTCAGAAGGTCACACTGATGGTTCTCCTCATTTTCTCCATGAGATCCTTCTCTCTGCTCAGGCCTTTGATGTGGTCCTCTGTTTTCCTTTGCTAAATGCAATTGCAAGCATTTTTCAAGCCAGGTTGCCCAGGAGTCAGAAGGAGAAAAGAAAGTCACCAGGCCAACCAATGAGGACTCATGCTCTGACTTCCCGCAACTTGCCTCTGATTTACATCAACACGGGCGTAATAAGAGTCTTCTTTCCCAAAAATGAGGAAGATCATCATATTGCAGAAGGTACAGCATTTTATGTTAGAGATTTTTTGCTGTTCAGTATTGAAGACAAATGCTTCTAGTTAAATCACTGACCCTTGCTTCAGTTTTAAAGACAGAGTTAGGAAACATCTAACATTCATGCTACGTCTCTGCACATTTGCTCAAAATTTCCTTTAGCTATTTGATCCTTGCTTTGGTACTAACAACAGAGTTTGCATTTTAAATGTGATTATAAATAATGGTCAAAAATTGTGTAAAGAGAACTTAGCTCACCTCTGCAGAGGTGATTCTGTCAGCTTTCATTACACTGGTATCAGTGTATGATACCCATAGACACCTGTTCCAGCATTGGAGTGTAAGCAGGGAACCTTAGCTCTTTTGGACATTGACACCTGGAAAACCATGTGGTAGTTAAAGCAAGTAGATGATTTAGTTTGGAAAATACTATTAAAATGTACCTTATGGATGATGCCAAACAGATGATGAAGTTGTGCATTTTAATTGAAGCTTTTCCATCTCTCTTGTGTAAGAAGCTTTCAGGTATTTACACAGTGGGTAGTGTAAGACGTTCATAAACAGCTATTTGATCAATGGATAATACTTGTTCTGTATGATATTTTTTCCCCTTTGTATGTGAAAATATGTTTCCATCCCTATTACAATCTTTATGTATAAATAGAGATGCTGATGTTAAAATTAGACCATGTAATAGCTAATACGAGTACATTCACTTCTCACAATTCTTCTAGTGATTAAAAAAAGTAGTATTTTTCTAATATCATAATACATTTACAAAAGTTCTGTAGGTATGGAGCATTTTTTTTACCATTGTGTACAAAACACAATATAATCCTAAGAGTATAGGCTTCAGATTTTTCTCATAACCTAATTGCAAGAAGTGCATGCAGTGAGAATTTAAATAGATCATTTTTTTGCCAGCATCCTCTACAATTTTCCAACTGGGATTGCTGAAAACACAGGAAGATAAAATTAGACTGGCTGTCTTGGCAAGAAAGAATTATGATTCTAGTTGGAAGGGAGTTCTAGGGCATGCTGTCAAGGAAATCTTTTGTAAAAGTATGTTTTTGTAGCTCTGGAGCTGTATACTTCGTTAAAAATAAATTATAAAAAAAACTTTGTCTTTTTGGTGTTTCTTGCTTAAGAATGCCTGCAAGGAACAGAATTGCCATGGTTAAGCAGTCAATATAGGAAGGAAAATTGTATGTTTTTAAAGCAAAATGCTAAAGATTATCCTGATTAATAAGAAAGCCAGCTACACTGTTCCACTGAAAAACTCTGAAAATTGGTACTGTTCTTTCATTTCTTCTTTCACACCAGATTTTCCCAAAGTCTCATTTGCTTATGATGAAATAAATTGCTTCTCTCTTCTCCTGCTTATTGTCTTCAAGAACAATAGACATTAGAAACAATAGGGAGCAAGAGCTAAATAAGACCGACATCTCTGTTGTATTAGGTCAGAAGAGTGTTACATCTTCTGGAGATATGCCTCCATAAGACCCTCATTCATCATTCATTGACTAAGAGAGACTTTCAATCCAATAAGATTTTGTGTGTTTCAATTTTTGATTGCTGCAGTAAAAGCAGAAAAATTATTTTAGTTTCTCTTCTGGTCAATTGTCTGCTGTTCATATCCTGTGCATACTAATAGCTACAACAAATATCCTTCTCCCAAACTTCACAAGTAATTGTGACTTTACATGTAGAGTTAAAAAAAAAAGCAATTTTATTTACTCGCAACTTCCACAATGAACTGTGGTAGACAAACACTTAAATAATCAAAATCATGTTTCTTCTTCTGAGGAATTTGAATACTTGCATGCATGACTACACCCACACAGTTTTATAGTATTTTAGTTTCATGGATTTTGCAGCAGCACCAATTGACATTTCTTTTTGTGGTAGATTTGAGGGCAGCATTCTGTCTTTGGCAATAAGCAATGCTGATGTCTCTGAGTAGGATTTGTTAATACATCAGGTGGCATTTCAAGCTCTGGCCAACAGCCCACACTGCAATGAAGTAAAGGTAATTAAATATATGAAAGCAATATATGACCAGTAGGAACAAGAACTACTGCATAGCAGAAGACTAAAAGTGAAAATTGTAAATTGCAAAAAAATAAGAAGTTGTAAAGTCAGAAAAAAGTCCCATCTGGCTCATTCGAGGACAATTGCAACTCTTTTTTGTATGTACTAGGAGCAAAATATCAGACATCACTATAAAGCACTGATAAATTTGTTGATAGTGAAAAAGAAAAGGCAGCACACTGAATAAATATATGTCCTGCATTTGTAGAAGTGATATATTCTTGTCACATGAGCATGACTCTCTACTTTGAAGTCTGTCATAACATATGGTCTGTAACATCCTCCTCACTTACTGTTAAAGTTTCAAATCAGGCTGAGTAAGTTGTGCTCAGGGATCTTGGTCTTCTGAGGCTAATTTTTAACACACCTTGGAAGAACATGTTTTAGACAGCTGAAGGTTTATTTAGTAAAATGAAAAGTGTAATGTTCAAATAAAATTAAGACAGATAGTTTTATTGTTCTCCCTCAGAGAACATAAAGGAAAAAATATTACAGGATTCAGTTAATAAAGAATTACATATTTCTTACATGTTAATAAATATGGTTTTATGGAAAATTAGACTTCTGAAAAACATCTGATTTCCATTCTTCATTGTGGTTTCAATTCTTAGTTGATAAAATGTTTGCAAAGATTTGATATGCTTGGATTTTTTCTAGGGAGTTTGACATTTTGTCTCATGGTATTTAATTTAAATACAGCCCCATACTGTCTCTGGAAATGTTAAATGAATTAAACCAGGAATTTTAAAAAAATCCCACAAAAACTCATCAATTGGGAATAATAAATGAAATTGGTGTTTAATAGTCTGAAAGTAAATAAAACCATTGCTGCTATCATCAGCGAATGTTGCAAAGAATTTCCTGAGGCCATGCATCTGGGTTACTGTGCTTACACCACTGCTTGTAGAAAATACAGTAAATCTTCTAAAGCTAAAGTTATAAACAGTTTACACAGACTGGATCTTCAGGACTGGAGAGACTATCCTGGGGAACAGTGGCTGAAACAGCTTGAGGGTCACAGTAGACTGAGGGAAAAGAAATAAGGGAGGTAGCTGTACTTCTGCATATGGCAGATGCTGGAATATCAAGTCCAATTTGCTTTCTGTTGTAAAACTGGGAATTGATAAAAGTAGAGAGGGTGCTGAAAAGTATAAAAAATGTGGAGTGCTAGACAAAGAGTCTTACAAAGAATGATTAAAAGAACATAAGGTATTTAGCTCAGCAAAAAGATGACTAAGATGAGTGAGTAAAACTAAATGAGGTTGTGAACATCTTTACACTTGAGTCTCTAAGATTTTCCAAGATTGTGTTTAGATTGTAAGTATAAACTAATATATGTACAGTATTATATTGTAAGTAATCTTAAATTGTAAGTATGTTTTTAAAATGTAGCATAGATGTATTTCCCCTCAAACTTTTTAATATCTGCAATGACTAATTGCTTAATACATTATTCCCATATTTTGAAAAGCATAAGTTAATGAATGGAGATATGAATTCATCATATGCATTCATATAACTCTTTAGAAGCCAGCTGATTATATTAATGTCTGTGATTCTTTTGATTTAAAATTGGTTTATTTATTGACCTACAGTACACTGTACACAAAAGGCTCATGCCCAGCCTTGGAAAAAACTCTTAAAATGCTTACACAATAGACACCTTTTTGGGTAGTCCTGTATTTATTTCGTTTTGCTAAGTGTCAGAGACAAATTAAAATTCTTAGCCTAAAATATATTTTATTAAGAACCACTTCCCAAGAATAAGGCATCTGCCACCTAATTAAGTTGCAGTTATAATCAGATGTATATTTAATACCATCGCTCCAATTTCTTATGCGAGTATTGGAAAGCAAATACCTAAGTGTACAGTGGCAGTATTCTAGTACTTAATACAGTTCCGTATAATTTTTGAAAATATAAGTTCAGATTTAGTTAAAAAATGGAGATTTTCATCAGCTTAACTCATATATCTTATTTCTAGCAACCAAACCATCTGTAAATAATTTTGTTCTGCTTTGGGGGGCTAAAGGATTTGTCTTTACTTTGTAAGTACATGAGGTTCTTTTAAATAGATTGCTTGTGTGCTAATACACTTGTGTATCAGAACTTGTGTTCCCACTTTGCCACATATTTACTGGGGTATTCCCTACAATAGTTTGAAAATATCATTTAAAATTTCTGTTATTTTTTTGATCTGTTTAGCAATATGCATGTCTTTATACAAGTTTAGCTGCAAAGCATGGTGTCTTTTTCATCAAGAGATTACTGGGTCTGAAGAAAGCATTTTTTAAACTTACAGATTTTGCTGGTTCTTACACCAAGCATTTCACACTTCAGTAAAATATTTAAACTATCTCCTACTGCAATCTTGTTTTCAAAACTCATGTATGACAGTCTTGCAGAACTTCCTTGGATGTGGGGGCAGGTGTGATGTTACTCCATCCTTGTTACATCTCACACAGGTGTTGCAGTGAACCATTTCCCTTCAGATGATGAGCTCTTTGAACTTGCATCACACATGCTCCAGAATTTCCTAGTTAATATGGAGTCTTCTGAGCGCAACCTTATCCAAGTGCTTTGTCTGTGCCTGCTGACAGAGTTAGCTTTCTACAAAAAATATGGTGCTGTTTTATTTCTGGGTGGAACTTTGGTTTTCTGTCTAATATGACCACTGCTTTTAAAACTAAGGAACTTTACATGTGGCTGAAATTTGAAAATTATGGAAATAAGTGGAAAGCAGAGATTTTTCTTCATGGAATAATTCTGTTACGGATGTGAAATTTACTGTCCAGTATTACATCTTGTTCTTTGTATATGTGTCAGATTTCAGATTCTCTTGTTTCAGTCCTTGTGTTTGAACTTTTCATGTGTGTTGCAGCTGATTCCAAATGCTACCAGGATAGTTATACCGTGATATCCTGTAATGTTTTACATCTAAAGATATAGGCCCATAATAAAAAAGGTCACACAATTCAGAGTGGTTTACATGCTGATATTTCAGCAAATAGTTATTGGAGAAACAAACAGATTGCAAAGAATCTGTGATAAAATGTCTGAAGGCATTTTGGAATAAACCCCCACCAACAAAGTGTCAGAGAGAATGAGAAGTCACAGACCAGGATTTAGTGGTGATAAAACTCTGGGGAAATGAAATTACAATAGTTTTGTCTTTATGTATCACAGCAGGGCTATCGATTTTATGTTCCTCCTGTGCAAAATTGAATCCTTAGCAAATATTCTTATATAATTTTTTTAAAGAAGTACTTTTTCAGCATTCCTGCTTTGTGCATTTGACTTTTAATCAAACACATATTTTCTCTTCTCCTAACTACAGCTTATCCATCAATTAAAGAAGACACTTTGGTTCTCAAGATTGGATCTGTCTCTATGGCTCCTCAGGCTGACAACCCTCTTAGTAGAGCTGTGCTCAGAAAAGACATTTATCAGTAAGTGTCAGGGGAGGGGTTTGGCTTTTCATATATGGTCTCAGAAAAATTCATTCTGGGAGAAGTTAATTGATCAATAAAACGGGTACGTGCAGCCTGTAAAAATACTTTTCACATACAACCTTTTGATATTCAAAACCAGGTTTTTCTGATTTTCTTCACTTGTGGGCTTTCAAATCCATTTAGACAAATCAAGTTCTGCTGTGAAGTGCTGATGAATAACAGAATTTAAATGTCAAATAACTATGAAGTTTAAACTCACAGATGAGAACATTTTAAGAGGCTTTCTTTTATTCAGCTACTATGAAGTTCACCTTAGAGAAAAGGAAATTTTTTGTGACTTCCAAAGTGTTCAGTAGCCATATAGTGAGAAGGAGATAGATCTTAATAGTATAAATGGTAAACATATATTCAAACTCTAGGATTCTTGATGTCATGTAGATCAAAGCTTAAAGGAATGCAAACTTCTGAGGAGCTCTTTCCCAGTAAACACATTTTCTGTGAAAATGTCATGCTCTGGATTGTGTCACTAAGTATGTGCAAACCACACTAATCATATATAGGCAGCAAAACTGGTGAACATATGTAATCAACATGATAAAAGTAATATATGATCCTTAGTAGAGTTGGCACTGTTGCCAGACATGAAAGTAGGGTTTCAAATAATACCAAGTGAGAAAAGTCACAGAAATACAGATGAACAAGTGTCTTATACTTCCCGTTGGTCTGTTTTTCAGATGTGGCAATATTTTTAACTACTTCATAGTGCTCTTCAATAGAAATTACAAACATCAAAATCTTTTCCCAGCAGTAAAACATTTACTGCCTAGAAAATGACAGCAAGTTTTACTTTTGTCAAGGCTAGGATTTTTAGGAGACCATGAAATATCTCCAATTTCACTTCTGATCACTTAGAAGTTGTAAGAGAGTCTTTTTCTTCATATTTCCATGTGGAAACATTTAAATTAATGGGTTTGCTTGTATGTTTGGTTATACTAGTTACTCTTTTTTTTTTTTTTTTTTTTTTTTTTTTTTTTTTTTTTTTTTTTTTTACTTTTTGTTTTTAAATGATCACTGTATCTTTTGTATTATTGAGCTTTCATGGAAGAAGTATTACAGCCTGGCACTAGCAGTGGCTTTATGTGGCAAGGCCTGATCAAGCTTTCCATGTGTTCATAGATGAAAGAGATCTTCCAGATATTTGTACAGGTTCTTCCTTCTGTCTGAGGAGATTTCCATCTGATATCTGCTTTAAGAGTCAGAGGCACAAATGTAGGTTCTACTCTCCTCATAACAACAAAAACTTTATCAGAAAAATGCCTGATCATAAAGTGGAATCTGCAATTACCAGCTTCTGTAATATCATTTTAGTCACTGCAGGGAACTGTGTGATGTTCCTTGTATGCACATTACAAACCAGTGAGTAATCAACTATTTTACATCTAAAATCAATGAAGCTATGCTAGTTAACATTTTTGAGTCTGTATCTTTGCCTATGTGGCTTTACCTGAAATGCTGAAATTCCGTGCTTTTCAAATCACTCCTTTACTTAAAGGTTCTGATGATATTTTGCATTATGGTCCTGTGGGCCTTATATACCTAAATGTTCCAGACAAGATTTGTGTAGTGTTTATTTGGTTTTCTTAGTTTTAATACAGTTACAATATGCTCCAGTCCTCCTTTATAAATCACGACCCCAATTGAGTAAGGTGGAAATAAGCACTGGGCCAGAGACATCTCTATCTGACTGCTCTGGGCATTTTGTGACGAGTCTTCCAGCATCATGCTTCCTATGTCTTTTTCTGAGTTTTCTGACATTGTAAGTGATTCCTCAGATTCAGTGACCACTCCCCTAATTTCTCAACATTTGTCAAATGATTTGGTCTTCTCTTATCTCCTTTAATCATCCAATTATACTGGTTTTACTGTTTCTAAGACAGAGCAGAGCATCAAGTTACTTGGCAGTGTTTTGTAGAACAGTGTTGAAGTTGATGGTGGTCTTTTGGTCTTGGGAAGAAGGTGACTATCTTACTCTGTTTAAAAGCAAGTTTCAAGGTTTTCAAAGAATAAAAATTAATAATTTTAAAATTAAAAATAATAAGATTCCTGCTTGGGATTGAACTAGATCCATTTTCTAATTACAATTTCTTTGATCTAGAACAAAGTGTACTTACAGAAGTGTGTTTGAAGATATCTCTTCATTGTCTTGCATGGCAGTCACTGCTTTTAGACTGATGGAGTTCTAAGTGAAGTTAATTTCACCATTTTCCACGATTTTTAAATAATAATAAGAAGGCTTTTGTATTATTGGGCAGGACATACAGTCTGTATACATGGAAAAAAACAAAAAACAGTGGGATATTATTAACACATGGTATTGGGTCTGATGTTAGTATTTGTTTCTCCAAATATGGGAGTTCTTCTTACAAAGTATTTGCCCTTTTTAATGTGCCCATGGTACATGTTACTAGATAAAAACTGGAGCTAATACAGAATGCTTAAAAATTGTGTAGAGAAATGAGCAAACCCACACAATGCATAGCTCATGTACTTAGGTGAAAGATTTCTTAGTAAATACTAACAGAGGTACAAGTAGTACATCATCCAGTGTAAGAGACTCTAAAAACATAAATTACAGAAGCCTGTTGGTTACTGAAGAATTAGCATCTACAGTATTCTAATAATCCCAGCATGTCATCTTATGTCTTTTACCAACCTCTCTTCTCTAATTTGATGCTGCTGCTTTTAATAGAATAAAAGAAAATAAATTGTTGTCTGAACCACTGTCTTTACAGTGTTTCTGGAGGGGGATATAGACTTAATTGGTGGTGTCACTTTGCCTTAAACAGTCTTCTGTTTAAGCCTGAACTGCAACCACATTCAATTAGTGTCACTTTTGTCGTGCTTCATGAGAAAGAAGAATTTTTGCTTCTCATTTAGAAACTGTTCTTTTAGGAAAGGCTGAGAAACATTTTTATGTCTGGAGCCTGCATAGTATTTCCAAACATCTTTTGAATTTGTCCCATAAATTTATATGTGAAAACCTGAATGTGCTCATATATCATTAGTAGAATGCCAGTGCATGAAAGGTAAGTTTGGTATGACTGCAGGTCATACTAAATAAACCAAACCAATTTTGGCCTGTAGGCTGAAGTGACTCCTTCTGTTATGTCTTAGGAAGAGCTTACATACTAACTTGGAGAGAGAACTAAACTGAAAAGGGAATATTGGAAAAACAATGTTCCTCAAACATTTGAGCACATAGTTTCAGGTGATTATTGGAACTTGGAAAGAAATGTATTGATATTGTAACTTGAATTTTCCTATACCTTATAAAAATTAGTCTTAGAGTATTTCCTCCAGTAGAAAATGGACTAATTTAGTTTTGATATTAATAGGTAGTAAAGAAAGATACATGCACCTAAATCCCATAAACTTAGGGATCCTCAAAGAAGTATGGTGAGACATTTCTCCCTGGTGAAGACAATGTCTCTTTTTCAAATCTTTTTTCTGCTAAATTGTAGGAGTCAGTTTGTTGATTTTAATGATCTTTCATGCTTCTCTGATTCTTAAACTTCAGCTCCAGCTGTATTTGTATTCCACAGTGTCATAGGTTTGATGTTGGCACAAGGCCAGTGCCCCTATGAGGATATACTGTCCCTGGTATTTGCTGTGAGATGTGACCAAAAACAGAGCAAAACAGTTTCTAATTTAGAAAGCAAAAGAAAAGAACTTTATTACTTATAATATGCAAAGAAGACACATACAGAAGAACATGAAAACTTTAAAAAACACTCTTCCTCCCCCCCACCACCAGTTCTCAACACAATAAAACAAACTAAAAATTCCCAATCACGTTACCACCTTTTAGATAATTAATCCTTAATCTATTACCACCCTTTCGATAATCAGTACTCAGTTCATCAAGGAGAGATAGGAGTCCTTCTTGCACCACATCGTGGCCTCTTCCTCCATGTCCAGTGCTTTCACCACTGTGCATGGACCAGAGTTGCTTCTAGGGTTTTTCTTTTTAAAGATGCTTTGGTTAGTTCCAAGAAACGATAGTTTCTCAAATTTTGGGACACCAGCCCCCCCAATATTACCCCTTGGGGCCGAGGGGCTTGAGAACAGAGCTCTTCCTCTCATCTCTGTTCACACTACTGTCCACTCTTGGCTCCAAGCCAATGCCTCTCCCTAGATGCCGTTTCTGTGTTACAGAAAAGAAATGAGTCCATCCATGGCTGCAAGAACAGTCCAGCCAAAGGCCACTCCATCATCTCCTCCCACCTAGGATTCTTTCCAGCATTCTTTGACAATCTTCCACTTGCACAAACTTTCATCATCTTTACTTAGTTCTCTCTATCTTTCTTCTTCAAATTCAGGAGGATTAGCATTTATAAAGTTTCCATCATTTACGAAAAGGGTTAAAATCTTGGGCTTTGTTTCCTCAGAACTCTCACAGTATCTTTGTTGCTGGGCACTCTTCTCGTGCCACCCCCCCATACTCCTTCGGCCGTGCTGCCCAGCTACTGATATCAAATTTCAAGGTGACACAGATCACAGACACGGTCTCTCAGTCTCTCTCTCTCTCTCCGGGGGGGGGGGGGGGAGAGAGAAAAGAAGGCTGCTTGATGCCTCTCAAGGTTCTTGTACTCTCTCTACCCTTCCATCTTGCAGGATTTTTCTCTCCCCCTCTGTGCCCAAGGTCCAGCCTACCTCACCCAGGCCGCATGGCTTCCCCTCCCCCGCCCAGCTGGGCAGGGGAGATCCGCCCGTCCTCAGGGACCGGAACCAAGAGAGAGCTTTCCGGGAGCCCTCTGCTTTTAACCCCTTGTGTTCTCAGAGGCGGATCCTTGTCCTCAGTGGCCACACCAGGTGCCAGTCTTTAAACCTGAGCACTTCATTGGTTTGACCACTGAAGTTCAAAAAACTCATTTTTTTTCAAACTACGACACACAGATATTACCAGAACTGTACATTGCCATCAATAAACTGCCACTTCTGTTGATTGGAAGATTATCAGATTATCAGAGGGCCTCGGGATAGGGTCAGGGAGCAGAATAAAGGAGGCTTTGGATAAGAGTGCAAGTAAGCCAGTTGCCTAGCCTGTCTAAGGGAGGGAAGAGCAGTTAATTGAAACTGTGAAGGAGTCAGTCAGAGTAAGTTTTTGCTAAGCAATGAAGGAGAGAACTTTGTTTTTGTGGACTTTAATTCCTGATGAATTGTAATGAATTTTTAAGAAGTGCGTATGTTGAGGGTATGAACAGTTAATAGCACTAGTTGTGCTAAGCTACCAGCAGAACTGGGCACAATCAATAGGGAAATGGTTGAGGAAACTTCTTCACAAGACCCAGAATTCTGAAAAAGTAAGAGGAAGTAGATGCATGGATATGCTTAAATACGAAGCTGAAATAGAGATGACGTTTAGTTCTACTTCTGTATTGGGATTGGGATAAGGGCCCTGTTACCCCAATTGCTGTGCAAATGCTCTGGTCGATTATGTAGGCAACTGCTGATCATCCCCAACAGGGCTGTATTTAGCAAGCTGTCATGAAACAATCATTAATGGAGTTTTAGGGAGTATCCATGAACAGATAAAGTAAAATATTGTTGAGTTACAATACTGTTAATGCAGAAATTAAATTGCTGACAAACAGCTCAGAGAATAGAGGCTGTTTGGAGGCTGTTCTGTAAAGGTCTTACTTATAAAGTCAGGAATAAGAGTGCCAAGCTGTCATGTTCTGGGAGTTTAGGTGAACAGAATCCCAAGCTTTCCTCATCTTGGCCAATAAAGAACCTAATTGTTGTCCACGCTCTGGATTCATCATTTTTGAGAACCAAGGATTTCATTCATGTCATATATCAAAGCTTAATAGTCCAGGTCTGAGTGTTCTATGGTCATTTTCATGTGTAGATCTTTCATAGATCAAAGCATAAAGCTGTCCCCAGACTGTTTCCAATTTGTGAATGTAAATGGAAATTCTTTAGACATGCCCGTTCCCGCAAAAACCTTACAAGTAAAGAATTTAGTCATGAAAAGGTAGCTGTAGATTTTATTATTTTTTCATTAAACTTTTTATTAATACAAGCCTTTTCTTACTATATTTTTTTCATTTTTGTAGTTTACTGTTTGTCACTGTTTAACTCTCAAACATTTGCAAATAGCAAAACAAAGCTATTTTTCTTATAGAACAGTTGCGATTTATCTTTATTTCAAGGAACTCCATCTAGAACATCCTTGTAATAATCATGTAATGCCCATAATTGGTTAACAAAAATCCATCAGTAAAATAAGGAGTAATAAACAATTTTCTGTGTCTGTACTGATAGTGCTGGAGTGAGAGGAAGGAAAAAATGATTCAAGGAATTTATGAAAGAAGCACATACATAGCCAGCAGTCTGTGTGGAAATCTGTTTTTTCTTTCAAATGTGGTTTGGAAAATCAAATGCTTTTCAAAAACTTTTCAACAGCACCCACATCTGTAAGCATCTTCTCTTCAGAAATATTTTGACATGTTTATATTTGGAAAACTATACCTTGAAATTATTGTTCAAAAAGACTGGATTTTCCATAATTTTTTATGCATAAAAATTTTAATTTTTTATATTTTCCTTTTCAAACCAAATCACGGTTTAAAAACTGTTCTATTTTTGCATAGAAGTTAGCATTAAGATAACTGTTTCCCAGAATATGGATCTAATATGCATAATTTCCTTTTAAGAGCTGATTATTTTACAAAGATACTATTAAGACTTATTTTCTATTTTACTTATTGTTGTTTTTAGTACTTCATTGAGGTTTATCTGGTAGGCAAACAAGGAATTAGCTAATTCTGACCAGTTTCTTCTTCTCTGAGTAAAGGCAACAAAGATAATCAGTGGAAAAAAAATGTATGCACATAGTTTTTGAGGGAAATGTGAGCTGCTTATTAAATTGTCCATATGTACCATAGGGAATTAGGAAATGTATCAGCTTTAGTATATTGTAAAATCTCTACTGCAGTTTTTCACAAATTTCAAAATTATTAAAACTGCAGGGTGATGTTATATAGGGAAAAAAAATAAGGAAAGAAATTCCTAGTGTTTTAAAAAGTATGTCTTTTATTCCACATAAGTTGTGAAATGGGATTGCATTAGCATCCTTTTAAATTCTCATCTCTCTGTGTTAAGGAAAAAAATTCTATCTGCAAAGATTTTGAAATCGGTCCCACAATTTATTTGCTAATTTTTTTCAGATTTCAAACCAGGGTGATCTTATTTCTGAAGATTTTTTTTTTTTTTAAACAGGATTCTCTCTGCATATAATTTGAATATACAGTCTTGTTTCTTTTTGTGTTTAATCATATTTAGAATTAATAATTGTTGAATTGGGGTGTAAATCAAAATATTCATACTAAATAGCAAATTCTAAATATTGTTCTTTGCTATGGTACTTGAACACATGTTTTTTAGCATAAAGTTGTCTAAAGACTTAGGAAAATGATCTTTATCTTCTGTAAGAGTCCTATGCTGCTCTCTGGAGAAGGGCTTGGAAGTAAAGTTTTTTCCTGCTTTACATTTCTCTCTTCTTCTGTATTTAGCAGAGGGGGAAAAAAAAATCTGCTTGGACCTTTTGCCCAGTAAAATACTCATATATAGGGATAGCATTACATGCAAACACCACTCCTAATTAGCATTGGCATGTTTGAGGCTATTGCAGCAGTTATTAATTTAAAACTCTCAGTGGAAACTAATTATAAAATAACAGCTGGAACTGCCCATTTAGTTTCAGAAATGTAGCTTGTTAATTATCTAATACCAAAAGCTATTCAAAGCTAAATTTATATTTGGAATTTGGCTTTAAAAATGTTCAGCTTTAACTATGAAACTTGTTTTTACTTGAAATTTCTTTATGAGTTCTGCAGAAACCTTCAACATAACTAATTTTCCTAAATACATATATTTGAAATACATTTCCTTGTAATGTAAGTGTAAAAAAAATTTATAAGAAAATAATTTTTACAACTTTACTTTTCTCTTTAATTAAAGATGTCAAACTTACCAATTGATAAGTTTAATGACTGTGTTCTCAATGCACATACCTACTTTGTTTTTTCTTTCACTTAGTAGCACAGAACCTGATTCATACAATAAGTTTTAATTTCTTTGTGGAGTTCCTCAGAGAAAAGAAATTGAAATATACTTCATAAAAATGTTCCTATCAAAGAGCAATGGCATTATGTCATTTAAGCATCCATTTGTTGTTAATCAGGGCTGCATTTTAGGAAACCTTATTGACCGTGTTAGGGGGAAAAGAAAAACAAGTACGTATCAAAAAAGAATTAATTCAAAGGAATAACCAATTAATTTAAACAGATCGACGTTGAAACATATATAATTGATAAAGATATTTTTGAAGTCTAGTAATTCTTAAACAGCACATATATTAAAAATATTTTAATTAAAAATAGTGACCGTCAATGATTTATTGTTACTTTCAAATTTTTTTGAGGACTTAATACGCATTTTATCTGCAAAGCTCTTCCTTTCTGCTTCTGGCTTGGCTGAGGTGTTTGCACAACTGGGTTCTTATCACTAGCTGCATCCCAGTCCTTCCGTGGAGGCTGGGGAGGAGGAGTGAACTTGCTTGCATGGAGATTCACAGAGATATGTTTATGTGTGGCCAAAAGCCCTGGTTTAGAGGCAGACGGAGGTTTCAAAGAGCAGCTTCATAAATCTCTCAAAACTGTTTAAATTTGATCTGGAAGACCATGAGCCCTTGCTCACATGTTTGGGCGGGGTTCCAGTGTTGAGGCATGGCGAGGAGGACTGCTGACCTTGGGCACCTTGTGGAGGTGCTCATTCCCCAGCAGTGCAGGACACTGCCATGGTCTCCCCTGGCACCGTGGACCAATTGAGGGGCAAATATGATGTGTGTGTGCAAGCCAGTCATGGTTAGTGTTTAACTGTCCTGGTTAATGCATAGAGCATTTGAATGTAGTGTGGGTAAGATGCAGTGCTTCAAAATGGAGTCTACAAAGTCTATGTACTTTATATGATTTACTGTTACGTGTACTCCATTTCTTTGACTTACTATGATGCCATCATTAAACTGCTTAAGGTCAGAAGTAAATTGCAGTTTTAAAGTAAAACTTCCATAAGAGCACTGCTGTCTCTGCTTTGTTCATGTGCCACACTTTGTTCTATAAAAAGATTTCTCAGCTGTGTGATCTTAAGTACTGTATCTTCTGCAAAGTCAAAGGTAAGTTAGAGAAACACGGCAGACTGAACTCAGTTTTCTTGGTCTTCTGATACTTCTTGCTGTCTGAAATTATGTTTTGACACAGTTAATTAGTATTTTCTGTGTGGTATATGCAGAGCTTGCCATGTGAAATTCATATAACCTCAACTTTGAAATCTATAATATGTTTAGGGTGACTGAGTGGAGGAGAGATTAGGATTTCTTTCATTCGTGCTGGTTTGAGATGCTGTTAAACAAGTTGTTTTTCCTTTTCCTTTTTTTCTAAAAAACTGCAGTTCTGCTGTGATGAAGCCAATCAAAATAAAATCAAATCATTTGTTTTTTTGGTTAGTTCTAATCCTTTTAAGCTTTTCATAGTATTCTATATACATGAATGCTCCATTTCTTGAACTTCTTGCCTTGATATATCCTGTCCTAAGATTCTAAATATTTGTTATGCCTAGGGGTGTAAATTCGAAATATTTGTTAGGCATAGGTGAGACCTAAGGTTATTGCAGTTGTTCTCATCTTCTCTCTAGGAAGCATAATTTCTTCTCCTTTTTTCTTTTCCCTCTATGTTTGCACATTTTGAATGAACCCCCTCAGAAATCTTTATCTCTTTCTCTTTAACCAGCACTGAAATCTACCTCCTTCATTGATACCAAGTCTGTAACTATTTGATTCCCTTAACTACAACATCTCTTTCTCCTATTTGAAAATATTTTCCAAACTGTTAATTCCTCCCTAAAGCAGTTCTTGTTTTACCACAGGGGAGAGAAAACATGTTAGATATTTGAAGAGTTCTTTGAGTAGAGAAGTCTGTCACCCTCCCATCCAAGGAGGTGATGTGCAGACCAGCCATGTCCAGTGGAGTGACCAAAGGAGTAAAGTGTGGCCCTGGGCTTCCTTGGGGCAGCCCCAAGTGGGGTGAATGTAATGTCAGTTTTTTAACATTACTTCATCCACTGGCCAATGAGTTTTGTGCCCATTTAAATTGTAAATCTAAATTTGAACTCTTCAACTATCTACTTCTTCATGGTGTTACTGTTTGTACTTGTCTGTAAGGAACAGGCTGAGGGACGTGAAAGAAAGGAAAAAAATGTTTGGGCCATCAGGCAGTTGTTTTCAGTAAGGTTGTTATGCTGAGCCTATATATTGTTTAGGCACACAAGGATTTGCCCTGGCAAAAAGGTGTATTTTATCAGCCTGGGCTTGGATCAGCTTAATCTGTCACTGTGATCTGGGCATTTGAAACAGCACAGAATTTGATGCTGTATACTAAGAATTTTTAAATATTTCTCACCTTCAGCATTTACATTATTAAATAGACTGTAACAGTTTAAAAAGGTAAACAAGGTCACAGAGACAAAGAAAAAGCACATTAAATATC
The DNA here is from genome assembly GCA_032173965.1 of Sitta carolinensis. Classification (NCBI taxonomy): domain Eukaryota; kingdom Metazoa; phylum Chordata; class Aves; order Passeriformes; family Sittidae; genus Sitta; species Sitta carolinensis. The sequence goes on from CM063284.1 coordinate 132,035,205, forward strand.
AATTAAAAATCCCAGAATATCTTTCAGTTTATGTCCTCAGTAACTTTAATGGAATGAAATATTTTTCAGATAAAACTGGGAAATAAAAAGCAATCTGAAAGATGGAGTTATTTTTTATATGAGTTGTGTTCTGTGTTTCTAAAGCAGTGTTGTTGAAGGCTTTATATTTCTTCAAGTTTCATCCCTTTAATCTTTCTTTTTCCTGAACAAGTAGCTTTATATTGCAGCAGTTATTGTAAAATACAGGAGGGAATGATGGGTTTCAGTTTCTGTTAACGTGGGAGAAAATCATTAGCTGGTTCTTAGAAATTAATCCCATGTTAAGAGCTGAAGTGGTTCCTCTGTATGAATTACTTAAGTAATGTTCCTTTGCTTTATACAAACTCCTTACAGTGTCTTCCTAGAGTTTACTTCACTGATTCTTAAAATATACAATTGGATTCATATCTCAAGGTTGTTTTTCTGTCTTATATACTGAAAATTAACATCCAAAGTCTTGGCTGCAGTAAATAACTTTTTCTAAAAAAAAAATGAGGCGAGCTTTTAAAACTCTTTATTCTGTGCAGTTTTCTTCTTAACAGTTTGTGAGTAAATATAATTTCCATCAGATCAACAAATGGTTTTTGTTGAAAAGTTCCATTATCATATAAAGCAGATTTCTTTTCTTTGTAGCATTTTTAATTCTTACGGGATCTCAAGGTAACTATAATGAAAGTTGTATGCTTCTGTTACTAGGAAAAGCATATCCCGTTTGTAATGAAACATTTGTTAACTTCTGTATACAGATTGCGGTTCATTCCATAAATATTTGTGGGTTCTCTGATGTCCCTCACAGGGTTTTATCTATGACAAATTCATACCACAGTTCTTAAACTACATTTTGGATAGAAGATTTCTTTCTTTTGCAAAACTGTTTGCCAGTGTCTTTCATTTAATGCTTGTAAGTATTTCAACTTTGGTTTTCAATTATTTAACAAAAAGGATTATCAGAAATATACAGAATAGTAACATGTTATTTTAGCATATTTCTCTATGGGGTACCCTTCCAAGCTCCCATGGCAAAAATTAAATCCATGTTACTGCTATCCTGAGCAACTCAAATTTTACTGTTTAAGCGAGCGTGGTTCCTAGCTCTTGACTGATTTCTCCAATATACTTTCACTCAGCTCAACCACCTTAAGTACAGTCAAAAGTTGTGCTTAATGTTTGTTATATTTAAGGTCTTACTGTGCTATTAAACCTGATTACGCTGCAATAAGGAAAAATAAAGAAAATTAAAAAGCCATGTACAGTGGGTTTGTGTTGCATTTCAGAAGCAATTCTTCTTTCTTTTTTTTTTTTTTTTTTTTTGCTTAAGAACAAAAAAATCCATCTTCTTTTTAAAGTGTTGGTTTGTAATCTTATGGGCTTTATTAGTTGTTGGACACAAAGATAAATGTACCATTCTTCAGCCTCTCAAAACATTTTTCTGCCCACTGATATTTTTGTTGCTAGGGTTTTGATTTTTTTCTGTGAAAAGGCAATGGCCAGAACTGGTATGTTAATGCCTAACACAAGTGCATGTTGAGAGTAATAAAATGCAGAGATAGTATCAGGCCTCTCTGTTAACTTCAATGTAAATGATTGGCATAAATCACAGCTACTCTAGTTTTCTGGCTTGGTATTGTGTGTTCTTGAGCACTAAAAAATAAATGGGTGTGGAAGTGGTACAAATAGAACATAGGAGTATCTACAAATAGATGTGCCCTGCAGGATAGGAACAGGAGAGGTTCAAATTCCTTCTGATTACCAAAAATGTTTAACTATTGAATAGTGTTATTTAATCTTTGTATGTGACAGTTTTTCAAGAAATAGGAAGAAACTTTTAGATTAGCAAATCCAGCTGAAAAGCAAATTCAAACCTTTTTAAGGTTGGAAGTGTATAAATATGTGCCTATATGTATTCAAGAAAAACACAGAGGAATGCAATTCTCTGGCATATCTTTTTTGACCCGTTGTATTTAGACAGCTTCATTGGTTGATATTTCCATGTTTTTGGCATAGTAAAAAAAAAAAAAAAGCCTGATATACTATGTAACTACAAATATTATTGAAGTGATTTACTAAAAATAATTTTCAAAATCTACATGTTGTATTTTTCACACATTGCAGCTCATAAGTGTGTATCCTATTATATTTACTAAACTGGACTCAAACTACAGATGATAGAATTTGCTCTTTCCCAAATGGGCAGTGTATTTGTTTGTGTTTGTATCTGTGCAGCGTCCTTGCAATTTCTATTTTTTTTTTAGCTTCAGGCAGAAAAATAAAACTCTTCAGTTTTCTTTATAACCACTACCATTTAAATATCTGGGGTGCATCATGGAGTCACTGAACTACCTGACACTAGAATCTGTAGTCTTCATGGTCAATATTGTGAGTACACAGGGATATTTTGAGTAGATTTGTATATTTTTTGTTTCTCTCTCTGCCTTCCTTCAAATGCATATTTTTAAGTAATACTCCCCTTCAATGTATTTAGTTAGGGATAGATTCATACTGACTTAGGAAGTGACAATAGTCAATTAACAATAGCCTAATGGGGATTTAAGGAAGGAAAAATACTGGCTTTAACATGACAGGTAATATATTTTATAATTACTATGGAGTGAGGTTTTATATAATGAGATTTTTCAAGGGATATTTAATTAGACAAAGTAGTGCCAGGACTTCAGGAAAGAAGAATTAAAGGAAGGTTATTATTAATACTGTGTTATTGGCATATTTTGCAGTATCATAAACAGTATTTTAAAAATAGTTCCAGCTTGCCATTATGAACATAATAATTCTTTGAAAAGAAGAAGAAAATACAAGTGGCATCTTGAGAAACTAATGTAGTCAGTTCCAAAGATAAATGTGAATTGACTTGGAAAGTTAAATGTTCATGTTTTAGAGTAGTTTCTTATATGATCCATGCTATAAGCATTATCTATTGCAATATATATGCTGCAAGTATGCATTAATGCACACTGTTTAACGTAAAGGAAAAACTGGTATTTATTTATTTGTAATGTTCTTTTCGGCTTCAGATACAATTTGATTGATGTCCAGGTATGATTTTGATATACTGACACAGCAGCAAAAAGAAATCCTGTCCCACATCACCTTATGAAACACACTGAAGACAGTTTGCCTTCCAGCCTGTTCCTTATACCAGGTTGTACTGCACCATTTAGAGAAATTCCACACATCAAATATGAAGGCTGTGTCAGTGGAACTTCACCTAGGTATTTCCAGGTGAATTTATAGGACATCTAGAAAGACTGAGATATGGTACCACTTAGCTAGATTAATCAATTAAACCAAAGTGAAATGCAGACTGAAAACAATGGAGAAATCACAAGATTATTTATCTTAGTCATATGGTGAAGCAAGTAGACCCAGAATGTTTAAAACTTTGAAATGAAAGATCCTTTGACTGCCAGACAGCATTAAGTTTTAAGATAAAATTATTTCTACCACAAAACAAAAGCATAAACCTCTTTGGATTATATTGTATTTTGCCTTTTTTGCTAGTCCTCACCCCAAACTTCCACTATTTAGAGAGACTATATTCCACTTGTTTTTTTTCAAGGAACATCTGGCATCCAAAAATATCATACAGACCTTCCACTGGAATTGTGCATACTTATCATTTATACAGTCTGTCAAGTGTATATTTATACAGTGCTCCCTGAATTTGGGTAAATGTTTCAAAAGTATAAAGAGATTCCTCAAACTGTCTAAACATTAAACAGTATAAAAATGAAAAACTTATTTTTAAAAGTTCAGACCTGCTCATGCTGTTATTTTTGCTGAGGAATTTAAACAATAAAATTACAGAAGTAATTAAACAGATGACGTCTAAATGCCCAGCTGCAAACTTCAGCTTTGTTTCATTTTACACTTCTTTTGAGAGAGGCCAAAATTACTTCATAGTTTGCTAAGGTAATACTGTACCTTGTGGTCTTAGGGTCATTGATATTGTGTTCCAGAGACAACTCCAGAGGACAAGTGCACTGCAGAAGTTCTTCAGCTTCTTTGCAGGCAATTACTGTACCACAGCCCTTGTAGCAAGGAACTGCTTTGAAATGTCTGGTTACCTCACAGGATATGTAGAGCATTTCCTGCCCATAGGCCTAAGAAAGGAAGCAAAGGGACAAATTTTTAACGTGTGATCTACTGTAATTTGTTTCTTGTGTTTAGTAGCTTTTATATGATCAGTGCACTGCTACCAGTCCTGACTTTGGTGTGTCCCAGTTCACTAAAATCTGGCCTTCCTAAATGGATACCAAATGGAATTATAGTAGCATCCACCTGGCACCACCACTGTAATTACTGATCATGCAGGGGTGTTGTTTGGGGTTTTTTTTTCTCTTTATAGGTACCTATGTGGTTTCAAAATAAAAATATTTAAGTAATCACATAAATAGAATAAATAAATAGTATATCAATAAAAATGCAGTCATTAATTTTTATCCGTATTTTATAACTTTGAATTCTCAGAATACTCTCAAAATGTTTTCTATGAGATTAGTTATATTCACAAAATCATTTTGGCTTTATGCCCACAGTATAAATGAGTAGACTGTTGAAGAGGTTGATTTTGTTGTTTAGAGATACCTACTAAGCAAGTTTAGAGAGAAGAGGAATGAAGCCTGCTCTCCTGTTTTCCTTTGGCACGTTCTAGCCTGGCACAGAGGGATCATGTCCTGCAGGCCAGGCAGTGGGGTCTGCTCGCCCCAAACATTCTCCTGTACAGCGTCTGGAGACCTGGCAGACTCTGCTCCTCTGCACATCCATGCATCCCGTTAAACTTGTCACCTCAAGTTCTGACTGAGACAGTGTTTCCTGCTCCTTTTGAGAGAGTGTCAACCACACAAGCAAAATAGGCACAAACCATTGACTTCCATTCACCAGATTTCTTCTTCTGTGTTCAAATCTCTCTTCTCTTGCATTACCATAGCTTAATGAATATCAGTCCTTTTATAAAATGGTTTGGGATTAAATAAATACCAGTATGGCTCAGTAGTTGTAGTTGATGAAACCGATCAGATAGAGGACACACAGTAGTTAGAGAAATGTGATCGTAGTTTTACAGTTTTTCATCTCTGAGCAATTTGTTGAAGATCCGAGGGGTTTTTCTGTGTTGCCTGTTTTTAAGAAAAAGCTACAAAGCAATCATAAGGGAAGACCTATCTGCTTCAGCTTGGCAAGAAAAAGCTGTGCTGAAAAATATTAGTAAAAGAAAATAATGTATTTGGATATTTTAGAAAAAGTTTGGTTATTACTATCATTATTTTCTGTAGAAGAGTTATTACTGCACAACTAGAAAAGTCTAGAAGCAAGAAGCGATCACTCTCTGTTTCTAACTATCCTATCCACATGTCTCAAATGTGACTATTTAATACCTAGCTTGGACATATTTAAGGGAATCGCTTGTAGGTAGAGTACTGTGATGGCTTTGTTGAATGAAGATCCTGAATAACTTCTCTTAATGTCATTCTCTGGCATAGTAGTAGATTCTGTACTGTGCTTGAAGTATCTAGAAGCTTGGAGTGAATTCCAATAGCAGAATTCAAACACCTTTTTCAAGGTTGAATTTTCTAAACATGTATCTAACACATCCTTATTCCAGACTCTGACACAGAGGAGACTAAAAGACGTGTTAACAACAATCAACAAAAATGTTATTGCTCTTCTATGTGATTACCTGTTCTAGATGCTAATGAATGTAGATGATCTGTTCTATACATCCTGCTGTTTTTTTCACCAGGCACTTTGTCATTCCTGTATTAGATACCATTTAGGATTTTTTTTAATTATTTTTATTTTTTTATTTGAAAGTACTGAGTTCCCACATGGAATTCATTGTGTTACCTAATGATCATTGTAGCTATTTGTTGTCTTAGCCTCTGCTTTAGCTTTTTTAGCACTTACACCAGTTCCTCTCTTCTCAGTGGTACTTATCTCTGTAGGTGTATAGAGCAAAAAAGGGACCAGAGATAGAAGTCAGACATTTATATAACATTAATTTGAAAAAGAGGAAAGTTACTTGTTACACTTAATATTTCTGCATTCCCATAGCAATTGTTTGAAGTAGTCTAGTGCAATCAGAAGAAAACATTGCTTATGTTTCAGTTACTGGCCTTTTTTTTTTCAACATACTAAATGTACAAGTAATCTACCTCTCAGCTGATTTATGCCTATGTACAAAAATGATGAACACTACAAATCATTATAAAATTAGAACTTATGATTGTTGTTGACTACAGTTAGAATGCAATTCAGTTAGAATGCAATTCAGTTAGAATGCAATTAATAACTTTTTCCTTTGCAATAGGATGTGATGTATTTGTTCACTACGTAAATGTTAAGATGTGGTTGGTCATTTTTACTTTGCTCACAGAGCTATCACTAATGTTTTCTTTTTACAAGAATCCTACACATATGAAGATGAACCCATGTACCTTAACCATTACAAGACATCTGCCATGTATTATCTTCTGTAGATAATGTTGATGTATCTGCCTGTGCAGATCACAACTCTAGGGCTAATCAGACAGAATGCAGTTTTCATTGTTAAACAGATTCCTGTAATCAATAGTATCACTTGCTAATCAGAAAAGCGTTAAGCAAAATAGCTTTACTGTAGTCAGTTTATATTTTCATTTAAAAAAGCATTGCTGGTACCCAATCCAGAGTTTGCTGCCAGTGGTTATGGAGATGGGACAGTAGTTGTGTTATTCTGAGGCTGAGCTGGAGAGGGGAGATGGAGCAGCTGCCAATAAAGCCAGTCATGTGTGGCATAGTTCCTGGAGAAAAGAGGCAGAAACAGTGAGAAATTGGAGTTTACTGCTGATGGCAGTTGAAAGCCTGCTCTACTGATCCAGACTAAAATAAATAATTTCCAACATCCTGGCATTCGTAAAACACTGTTTGTTACACCACAAGTCTCCCTATGGACAGATTGCATGGTGGGAAAGCAAAGGTGAGGTTACCCTTGTCCTGGAAGACATGTGTATCACTCAGTATGGCAGAATATGTACCCAGGATCATGTGAGGACCTTCTCTTCTTGCCTAAGGGGGTCTCCTTCTCTCTTCTTGCAACATTAGAATGGTCTTACCGCTTCTTTCCTTTAATTTCAGCCTTAGTGCCCTGATTCCGTAATTCTTCCTCTTGTCTTGCCCGGTGTTGTGCTCTCATTTTCTTTCTGCTTAACTTTTCATTCTTCTTTCCATCTTCTTCACAAATAAATGTTTTTAATATCTCCAAATTTAGGCACATCCAGGACTTCCATAATGAGAAGTGATGCTATAGGATGTTTTTTATTCTAGTGCTAAGATCATGTCTCTATATGTTGTGTGATGCTGGGGAAGTTCTCTTCCTCTCCCAAGGGCTCAAGTGTTAACTTGTCTATGACAAAACGACATCTCTTATACCATCGATTTGGTAGAATATAAAAAAAAAAAAAAAAAAAAAAAGAAGTTGCCTTTGTTTGAAAAGCTGATTCCTGTATAAGTCTTTCCTTATAGAAGCTTAGCATTCTCAAAGGCCAGTGTTGTTTTCATAGATTCTCTTGGTTTACCACGTTTTTGTTCTGTGCCTGTTTTAACATTCACAGCATCTCATTCCGGATAGAGTCCATTGTGTCCCTAAGAAACGCTCGCTTCAATTTCCCTGTATGGTACAATACATTCAATGGCTTTGTCAAGGAGAAAACTTTATTGAATTGAACTGGGGAAAAGGCAGCGAAGGTGCATTAGGTCAGTGGTAAATTCTGCTGTGATTTCTACAGTATTCAATCACATTTCACACATAGGTGAGGGTCTTTCAGACTGCCTCTAGCCTGGCACTTCACAAGCTTAAACAGAAGAGGAAGGGGTCCTTTTACATATGTGTCACAGGTTTTACCCCCATGAAATAGAGACATATATTTATCCAAGCTTACTGTTTGTTTCCTTTTTAAATTAAGATAGGGAGGATCTTTTACCACCAGGCAAAACCTTTAATAATTGCAATTTGGGTAGATAGATTTGTTATCTCTGTACCTGGAAGCAGAAATCAGTGCACGTCAAGATCCAATAAGTACTAATAAAAAATAGTAAATTTTGTGTGTAAAGTCTGCTAATATTTCTTGATTATTACATAATGTATAATCTTTACCTGCCATTTTCCTGGCTTGTTTAGATTTTTGTAGGTCTCAGATGAGCTGTAAATGAATAAATTTAACTTCTTTACTGTGGGTCTCTGAATTATGCTTATTCAGCAGCATATAGTAACTGGTTCAACATGAACTGCTTCTTAAATAAACATACAAAAATCCTCACCCAGACTAAATCAAATTTTTTAAAAAAGAAAAACTTTAAACCTGTGTTTCCTGTTACATGCTTATGATTGTCTTTGGTTGCTTGTGATCTCACTGTATGGTTGACCAACTGTTCTATTCGGCACCACCTGCTGAAAGATTCAGATAAGATAGTGAAGTTGTTTTCAGAAGAGGGAAGCAATTAAAATCATAACCCCTACAGTACATTCAGCTGATAAAACATCATTTATGCTGGAGGTAGAGAAGCCATGAATTTGGCTAACTCTGTTTTCCTGAGTTTATTTGCTACAAGAATTTTATAGGGTTCAGAGTTCATACAAAGCATGTGTACTTAAGATTAAGCCAGGTTTGCTGTGGTTTAACATACCTTCATCCTTCTAGGAAGTATACAGCTAGTAAATTGGAGGCATACTTAGGAAAATTTTTGCTTTGGGAAACTAGAAACGAAGGTCTTATATAAATGCCTGTATATATATATTACTTATTTGGGAAAAGGCTATATTTTGATCCTTATATAAAACTGGCATGATGCACTTTCTGAAAGCCATAATAAGCTTCATCAAAACATCAAGAATTAATTACTAATCCTTGCATTTTATATGTAGGTGTAAAATATGTGTTTCTTGAAATGGGTTATCTATAGAAACACAGTTTGCTTGGATTTCAAAAGTGTATCTGAAGGATCAGAAGAAGAGTTTTGTATCATATATAGGAGATTGCTAATAGTAGGAACAGAATGCAAATGTGAACTTTTATATCATCATGAAAATATTGAAGTATTAGGCTGTAATATCCCAAAGTGCATTAAAAAAAAGATGCAGTGGACAAATGTTATACCAGCAACGCAATACACAGGTACCTTGTGGTTAAATAATACCCTTGTATATTTTGCTGCACCTAAAGATTTTTTTTTGTTATGGTTTATGTTTAAATATGTACATTTGTGAGGGTAAGAAAGCCATTGTCACAGGGGGGACTTTCAGATTAGTGCATACAGACACATTGTGCCCGAGGAATTTGGTTCACAAGGTCATAGTTATGCTGAATGAGTCTAAGGAATATCTAGGTGAGCCTATTGCAAGTTTTCAGGCTGCTCATAGAAGAAGAAATGAAAAATGCTCACTGTGAAGTATAGGGGAGAACAATCCATTCTGCATGTGAAATTAGTACCATATTCTGTTTCATATACATAAGGAGATTTCCAAAAATATGTAATTTGGTGCTTTATTTTAAGTAATATTTCACAAAACAAATATTCCAGTATTTATTTATATTAGACAAAGGATAAAAACAGACATTGGATCATACAATAATCTACTGTCGTGGGTTTTTAAAAACAAAATCTGCATTCATATTGATGAAAAAATGCTTTAGAAAGAATAATAAAAGGCACAGTGGTTGTGGTTAGGTCTCTCTGTGTGGAAAGTTGACAAACACATTCTTAAGTTTTAAAGAAACCACATTTAATTTTGAAATACCACTACTGACATGACAGATTTTCAGTGTATTTCTACAACGCACTTAAGAAAGTTATAGGGACTACTGAAAAATGCCATCACACTGCCTCACCAGGAATGACTTGATCAAAATGACTTTCCTGTCATCCACATGCCTCTATGGGTACATATGATTAATTACTTAATTTTCTTAATTGCCAACATACTCCATTGATGACAATGGCAGTGTATTAGCAGTTTTGACTGTTATTTGGATTTGGGCGGCACTAGGATTGCACTTCAAAACCAATTGCATACCTCTGGTTTTATACCTGTACTCTGAGTTTGCAGTTTGGGATGTGCTACTTTAATGGTTATTTATGTTTAGATTATTAGCATCAAATTGCACAAATTGCAGAATTATTAATTTCTCTGTGAATACAGCAGCTGTATACTAAATCATTTTGGCCCAAAACAACCTTGAACAGAACAGTAGATTGGATGTCATATGCAAATAAGGCTTAAGCTTCAGTGCAGATGTATGAAATCAATAAAAGTTGACTACAATTTGTGATCACAGATTGAAGGGGAAAAAAAAGTTCCCCTTGCTCTCTTATTTTGAAAAGCAGTGATAATATAAAGATGAATTTTTATTATAATATCAAATGAGCAGTGCACAGAAGACTGTATTGTTCCCAGTTATAGAAAGGGCAAGATAATTTTTTTTAGTATATCCCAGTGATTATTAGCAGAAGACAAATGGCAGTAGGAGACTCCTCTGTTACTGGTCACAGGTAAAATTGAATGGTCTCAGTAGCCCACACTCATTTAATAGCTCTTAAATGTTTTGTTGACGTTGAGTCAGACCATTTCCAAAACTCAGCTCAAGACCGAAATACTTTGCACAATCGAATGTAGTAGACTTTAAAGGAATCCACAAGGAATGTGGTTCACTCAAAAATGCTTTTTACTCACTTGTTAGAAGAATTTTATTTTAAAAACTCTGTGCTGAAATACAGTGGTAAAAGGATTGAATTGGTTTTCCATCATCTTGGAATATTCCTTTTAATTTTTATTATTTGATGAATTCGGACAGTGGATAATTAGTTATACTTCTTGGTTATGCTGATGCATAACTGTTCTTTTTGAGGACTTGAATGTTTCATCCTTTATCCATTCAGTAGGTATGAATCAGTCCTAATTCCCCACAAGGCTGCTCGTGTGGATCTGATTGGAAGTGCAGTGAAGTCAACGCATTGATCTCTATCAATTTTGGTACATCTGACTAAATTTAGGAATTTATTCATTTTCAGATCTCCCTTTGAATTCCATGGGAAAGAAGCAGATGAGTATTTTTGAAGATTGGAAATGAAAATGCTTAGTGTAGACAAATTGGCAAAATTGATACCTTCATTTTGTTAATTTGGATCTTAATGAATATCTGATTGGTCTGATTTTGACCTTTGGTGATTTCTTTTCCTTTTTTTTTTCATTACAGGAGAGCGTTAAATCTAGGAATTCTTCGAGACCCTGGATCAGAGGTTGAGGACAGACAATATCAAATAGATCTTCAATCTATCAACATTGGTACTGCTTATTGGAATCAGTTGAAACCAGAGAAGGAAAATGGAAAAGGAGGGGTTTTGACAGAGACTGAGAGAAATTCTCAAAATCCAGCACTTGAATGGAACATGGCCAGTAGGTAGGGATTTTTTAAAAAACTTACTCTTTTCTGAAATTACATAGCGCAAACACTGCAGAGAGCATGCACAGTATACTTGAATTAAATAATTCATTACTGCTTTTGCTTTACATCACAAGCACATTTCCCTGGAGTTGTTACACTGTAGTTGCTGTCTAGTTATTATGTACCTTTGTTTCCAATATAAGCTCTTCTCCAAGTGACTTACTGTCTATCCATAAAAATAACTCCGGGTCTTAGACTTCAGCCTGTCACTCTTTATAAGCAATGGGAAGTTCTGTTACAAGGTTTTTTATTGGTGTGGGATGTGTTTCTTTGGTGGTGTTGGTGATTTTTTTTTTCTTTTTTTCTAAACTTCTTTTGTTTGTATTTTTACAAAGCTTGAGTAAAACCAGCTTAGACATTTCTAAATTAGAGAGGGATGAAGTAGAACATTTCCTATTGATTCTGAACCAGTTTTTGCACTTCCATAACTAAAACCAGATGAATTTTGAGAATTAGATATTTCAGCTAAGTCTCCTTTCTTGGGTATTGTATATGTGCACACAAAGCCCCACCCTCTGGTAAAACAGGGTTGAAAGACAAAGCATGCATGCACTTGCCTGCTATTTTAAATTCTGATGATTTCAAATATAAAATTGGGAGGGTTAATTGGCAATTCGTGAAGATTTTAAATTTTTCTTTTGGTTTTAATATACTTTTTTATACTTAAAAATTCATAGAAGTAGTTTAAAACTAAATTTTTACAGACTGTGTAGCAGATTTCAGTTTTCAAACTGGCAGGAATAAGGTCTGATGGCCAAGAGCAAGCTTTCAAAAGTAACTGTGGATTTAGAAACATTTCTGCTAGTAAATGCCTCTTTGCCTATACATTTAGCAATTCATTTTCATATAAAAGTCCTTTCTGTCTAATTAATGCAGAAACAGTCTGATTTTTATGAAATATGTGCATAATTTTATGGTTTCTAAGATATGAGTCCTGTCTGAATTTATGGATGAGTTCCTAAACTGATACAGAAAAAAAGGCAGAATCATCTGGAAATAACTACTTTTGATTTAATTTTCAGAAAAATGAGAGATGAGAGGAGTCAGATTTTTCTGAAAGTAAGGCAAGTTGTAGCAAAGGCTACATGAAGATGGCACACAGGCTGAGCTTTGTAAGTGATGTATTGATGCAAGGCCAAGAGGACAGATAAACTCACTCTGGAGGAAAGCATGCAGGAAAAAGATGTGATCAATAATAAATTCCAGTTTATCACTGAAAAACAGAGGGCAGAAAAACAGTTCTAAGGAAAGAAATGATAAAACGACAAGGAGTCACAGGAGGGCAGATAAAAATTTTAACACAGAAATAGACTCTGATCTTCATTTATAAGATCACATGGTTCTTTCCTGTCTTTTAACAATTTGGTTTTTAACTCATATAATTCCATAGAGGTTATTTATTTTAAATTCCTAGCCTTAAAAATGCATATGTCTTTCTAGTTTGGCCTTGATGTTGGACAAGTTCCCTGTGAGGTTCTTTGTCACAAAATTCCATGTCCACTGGAATATCTTGAAACATATATATAGAGAGTATGTTAATCGCCACAGGATTTGTGGCCAATTTGCAACTTCAGCTAACATAGCAAAAACAGCCACTGAGAGGTTTGTTTTCCTTTTCCTTGCCATTGGAGGCTGGAATCCTATTGCCAGCACACTCTGGGTCTGAGCTTCATGGTTATAGATTGAGATAGGGAATTTGGTGGGATTCCTAAAAAGCTAGCAGGACAAGCGAAGCAAGCAGCTGTTACAGACAACCTTGAGTTCTCTTTTTCTTTTCTTTTTCCTATAACTTCTTGGACATGCTTCCTCAGCAGACTTCCAAAATGAAGTTTTATTAGAATACAAACAATTATGTATGGTTTAAAATTGCTTTTGAATAAATCTTCTACTTGGGCTTTAATTTACAACAGTTTTAATTAAATACATTTGGTTTTCATTCCTAGTGTGCAATTACAGAATTTTAATTCCAGCTTTTTTTTAAGAAAAAGCAAAAATGAGTTCTTACCCCTTTGGTTTTAAATTTTACATATTTATTACAGTTTTTTCAGGATCTTTCCATTTTTGCTTTTTAGTTAGCAGTTTTGCTATTTCTGGGTTTATTTTATGACCTGTGGAAGTGACGTGCTGAGAAGTGGAAGAGCCAGCACTGAACTCTTCCATCCATGGCACTATTTCCAGCATGCGCCAAGAGGGCAGCTGCAGGATGTTTTATGTGGTGCTTAGTGTTTCCAGGGTTAAGTTTATCTCAATATTTACTGCAAATACCACAAAAACTTTATGCTTTAATCTAATTTGGATGCCACTTTTTAGAATTCTTTACGTTTCTTAGATGTGTTTCACCTGGAACATAATGAATTATTTTTGCTGAGTTATTTAAGGGTTAATTTCTTTGTTTGGTTTTAATATACTTCTGTTTGTTCTTACCCAGTGTTATGGAACATTAGGATCACTGGGTTTAAAGATTCTTCTTTGAAATCTGTTTCCATAATTTTTGTAATACTTTCAATGCTATATGGGGCAGTATAGAATCCAGCCTATATCCAGGTTTTTTATAGTTACTTTACAGAAAACTTCAGCAGAGATACCAGCCATTCCTTTTCCATTCCCATTTGTAAAAACATTACTGGATTATTTCAAAATTAAATTGCAAATATTTTGAAATAAATTATATTGTATTTTAAATTACAATTGAAATTTGGCCTCGTTTTAAAAATTTGCATGAAAACTATACCATTTAAGTAAGAGATCTATGGATATCACACAAACAAGTATCTGATGGCTTTTGAAATAATTTATCATTTAAATGCTTTAGCAATCTTTACTCTGTAAGCAAATCCTTTGAGTTTTCACACCACTTTTTCTGGATTTGAGTTCTTCCAGTACTTCGTATATTAAGGAGTTGATTTTTTTTCCCCCAACCTTTACACTGCAGTTTGGAAAGCAAGCTGTCATACTCTAAGACTAAGTTGTTGAACACTTGCAGGTGTTTAGTGTAAGATTCTTCAAGAGGGGCTGTAGTGAAATGCTGGTGTGATGCCTCCTGTGTCTCTGCAGGCCACGCCAAGGAGAATGGGGGAGCTGGAATACTCTGGTAGGGTGGATGCAGTCTTGCAGAAAAAACTGGGTAGATACTGTGCTGTACTGAGGATCAGGGATCATAACTCTTTCCATTATGAAATGTTTATACTTCACCATAGATGTTATAAAAAGCTCCCTAATGGTGTAATATATAAAAAGAATACTGGAAACAGTCAGACAGTTCTAATAAGGTTATGTACAAATGAAACCTGTCCACATTTATTCCCTTTACCAAACAGCATGTGGGGAGCTGGGAGTACTTAACCAAAAGAAGTTTTCTTGATTGAAAACTGCTTTTTCAGCTTGCAGATCTCCTCCCTCTCTCTCCACTCAATGGAAAAAACAACAGCCCTGAAGGAAATAAAGAAATATATCCTCTCTTGAGGCCTCGCCCCCATCCCTGTGCAATCCTTCTACAGCTCCCAGCAGCAACTTCTGCTTCCTGCAGCCTGAATAAACTTTGTTTAAAAAAAATAATAATTGAGCTTAAAAGCATTACTTCTCTGTGTAGTAATGAATTGAGTGTGGCAATATACTGCATTACAGTTTTGTCCTTGGCATACCACCATCTGGAACAGCTCTCACAGAGTTCATCAGGGAGCCAGTGATCTGTTGTACAAAACTGAACAAAATACCACTGCAAGGATCCTCAGAAAGGTTTCCTGCAGATTTTTCTTTGAATAGTTTTCATTTTCATGCTTTTTGGAAAGTTTGTGGCAGCTTGCCAAGTTCTAATGAGAAAGACCAGAAAAAATTGATCTGCATATCTTTGTGTAAGGAAGTAGGGGCATTCCCCTTGAATCTTTTGGAATAAAATGCAATGCATTTTTTTCAGTAATTTTTTTTAATTGCTGTCTTTTGTGGTACCTGAAGTTGTGCTTCTATTCTTACTGTACTAAGTCTTTCTCAGTAAGATAGGGTGTTTTATTGCTTACATTAATCCACAGCAAAAAGATGCTGCACTGCATTCTTCATCAGATAAAAGTTAGCTTTACTGATGTCTTATAGTACAAAAAGAGTAATTCTTTATAGCCAGGTAGTGTACACTTGTTCATTTTCTAATTTTGGTTATTAGATGGTCCTCAAAATGTTACTATGCTGGTTTACTGCCATATGACATGTCTTTGCAACACCTCAGAGAGCTGAAAGGATGGGAATTAGTCATTAGTAGTTAGATATCCTAATACATTCCTAATACATTTGTATATCAGGGATTAGCTGATTTAAACAGCTACATGGGAAGCCTGCAAGAGAAAATTCTTTCTTAAGTCTCAAGTTAACATACTGTCTTAAATAACATCTTTTGACATTTTGCATGCCTCAACACTACTATGTGGCCTATTTCATGCTTATATGTTTTTTTCTTTTTCACTTCACAAAATTCTCTGTGAGGGCTCATCCTTCTATAGCTAGTAAAATTACATGGTGCAACTGTGCTTTTGATTGTTATTCATGTATTGAATGTACACAAGTTTCTCCTTGACTTACTAATTTTTAAGTATATAGGGGCTCAATAAGATCCAATAAGGTATTATTAAGAAAGAAATATAATTAATAATAAGGTAAACATTTCCAGATTTCACATCTAGGTTATGTTTAGCTATTACTGGCCACATTTTCTGTTTGTTTTGATCAGTGTTTTCCATGTGAGAGTCATAGTAGTAGGACTTAGTCCTACTTGTGCATTTTCTCAGCTTATCCAGTCTCACATCATCTCATCTCCTTAATTAGGGCAACATAATCTCTTTGGCAGTCCTTCCTCTTTGTATAAATTCAACATGCTTCTGACTGGATATAATCAAATACTGATGATTTGATTTGATGTAATCAAATGTTGTTGCTTCCATTGCAAAATTCTGTTCTTCACATTTTTTTCTGTCTTATTCCCACAACATTTTTTGTCATATTAATTATTAGATGTTTTTGCTTTCACGGTACTTCCAGACTCCCTGTCTATCCATTTCCCTTCTCATGTCTCCTTTCATTTGCTTGGACACATCTACACTCCCTGCTCTTCAGACCTCATTGTGCCAGTTACCAAGAGCGACGCATTCAATGTGTCAAAGAGGCACTTCCTTGCTTGCTCCTGTGTGTTATAAAGGGGTTTGCTGTGAACATTCACATTGTTATTGCAGTGTTTTATTCAAAATCCTTCCAAAAGTTAATTTCTATTATACCGTAATATAAAAACCATTAGACAGGTTGCCTCTGAATGGCTGTTGTTACCTATGTTGCTGTTAGTGATCTACTTTTACTTCCCTCTCTGTGGGTGTGTTTTTTCTTATACTTAAATTGTGAGCCTTTGAGGACAGAGACCGTTTTCATCCTGTGCTTTTGCAATGTGGATCTGTTGTCCATAACCAGAGTTTATGTTATTGTGCAGATAAAGCCCAAATTCTGCACTAAGGGACCTCCAAACCTTATCACAGTTGCTTAACTGCCTTGTTCCTTTGCGTTAGCATATGGTCTTTCAAATGCACTTACTTTTAAGTGTAGATGATCAACTGCTTTAACATCTCTAAAAATACTAGCTTTTCCTTTTTTTTCCAAGACAAATATATAACAGATGCATAAATGAACCACAGAATGAATGTGCTGCAGACATTGAGCCATCATTACACTCTTCACAATCAAGTTTTTTCATAAGCTCATGTGGCGTACACCTGTGTTAAGTTAATGTTGCACTTAGGTGCAGTGTGGAAGACTCAATAATTCAAAGTGGAATTTGTTTCTTTGTTCCTTTTGTGTTCTTTCTCATATCCTCTCCATTCATTATTTACTGTGCCCTGTTTGCCTTCTGTTTGTACTTACAATTATTTCCCTAATACTTGATTTGGCTGAGGTTCAAATTCACCCATGAGAAATTCAGTAAGTAGTAAGTAGAGCTGTAAGGGACAGCACATAAGGATAATTGGAAAAATAAAATAAAGTAAAGAAGTAATCAATATACATTACCAAAAATGTCCTTTAAGATGCAGTGTACTGGGTATCTACTTGAATAAAGTAGATAATTAAAAAATGGGAATATGGATAAGCTGAAAAATAATTTGATCAGTGATTGAAGAGACCCAGTTGAGGTTTGAGGTTCAACACATAACTTGCTTTTACAGCTCTGTTTCATATATTAAAATCTTAGTAATGTTTCAAGAAATTTCAAGTAGAAGTTTTCTAGTTTAGCTAGAAGGTACAGCTGCATGTTCTTTCAAATAATTGTTCTGCTATTAAACTCTTTCATTGTCCTGGAAAAAAAAAAAAAAGGCATTTCTTTCTTGTCCCATTGACAATGGGAAATAAGAATTGGGTAGAAAATAATTTTGTTTAAATCTAAAATAAAGGTGATGGCAGGGACAGAAACAATTGTAGAACTTCAAAATCTAAGCTGATTTTCTCAAGTTGAAGATGTTCACTAACCACTAACACGTCCGATTTCTAATCTGGGGATCCGTGAGACTAATCTTGCTCTAAAAGCCATCATTAGAGAGCAACAGAGCTAAAGCTGACCAAAATATTAAAGCTTTTAAGGTAAGATGGTAGTTTCCTCCACTCACTAACTGGCTTACTCTTAAGCAAACTGCACACTTCTTATGGTAGTGTGCAGCCTCCTCAGAGGTGAGGGTCATTTGAGGCAAAAGTTTATTAGAGTTGTGCCCTGCCAATATGAACTCTGGCATCTGCTCTTAACTTCTGTATACTGTTGTCCTAAATAAATTTAAAAGCTTTAAGGCCCAACCCCCATTGTATAATTTATATTCCCTTATAGATTGTCATCCTTCCTACATGTTTTGAGGACACTTAAAAATATTATTAGTAGAATTTGAAGCATCAGAATTTAAATAGCCTAAGCAGTAAAATGAATTCTGTATCTTCTGCAGTATGACTTGCTAATCTTTTGCAGTAGACTGAATTCCACCTCATGTTACGATTTATTTCCAGCCTAACTCTTGGCTTAGAAACCATCAGCATTTGTGATTGTTTGCTTTTCAACAAAAACCATTACAGAACCATTACTAGACTATGCATCACAATACCCCTCCTTAATCAAGAGATTTCAATACCTATTCTGCATGCAGTCACGTAATTTCTGCATAGACAGGCATATAAACATATTGGTTAATAACATTAACACGGATAACTCTAGCTGATGGTAGGGACTAATTCTTTCTTGTATAGTTCATGTCTGGCTCACTTGTTTCTGCTGATGCCTGAACTGCCATGTCTTCATTAGAGGAAGGAAAACTAAAGGTAATGCAGGAAAATGGAACTAACATGCCAATGAAGATTCTCTATGGATCTATTTGCTTCTTCTCTATGTTTGTTCTTTAAACTTGTATAATTTCATAGTTGACAATTTTCTGTTTTGTAAGCACAGGAGATCTTACCTCAGACCAATAACTTTATGATGATTTTTAGAATTATCCTTGGTGAAATGCAGGTATTTGATGTTGCTACAAAGAATTATAGGTAAAAAGAATTATCAAAAACTGTCTTGGTGGAAAGATTCTCCCTGGAATTTGAAGTGTGTCCTCTTTTAGAGGCTGAACACCATCTTGATCTCATTAGATTTTTTTCCCTCATCAGAGGCTCTCAGATGGCATTTTGTGGCAATAGTTTATTTGACCTGACCCAGAAGGTTCTGGCCATTTGGAATGTGTTGTCATAAGCTATTAGTGATCCATCTGTAACAGTTGTGCTTCTAGGCTTACTATTTGGTTAAAGGGAGGGGAAAAACAAAAAAACGAAAACTAAACACCTGGCTGGAAAATGAATGCAATTATCAAGTTTAATGACACAAGTATTCTTGGTAAGTGAATGTTGATATTTAGCTGAAAAAACACCAAGAACAAGCAGCAACAGAAGGCGTGCAAGAAGACTGGCATCCCTGTTTTTCAAATGGTTCTGGACATCTTGGACAATAGTTACTAATTTCATGTGGGAGTCCTAGTGTTGCATGGGATTTGCTAGGTTAATTTTTCATGTATTTCATTTTTGCATCAGTTTTTGTGCGTATTTCTTCAACATGGACTTTTAATGCACAAATTCAATATTATATAGGCTTCAGAACAGCATTTTTTAATTGAAGGGCATCCACAGGCAAGTTTTAAAAATACTGATAATAAAGTCTGCATCTTTTTTTAAATTATTGTGTACCGTGCATTAAACAGGAAAAGAAGCAGTGTCAAGTTCAAACGCTTGACAGTGTCTTCAACCTGGAGATAGGTTGAAGAGTCAAATATGTAGACATAGTTTTCCTTGAAATGAAAATAGAAGTCTGCCTTTAGGATTGGAATTAATAGGATTTACAATAGTGATATATAATGATTATAAGGTAGCAATCAAATGCCAAAATGGTATTGAAGAAGATTTTTGCTATGTGCTGGATGTAAAGAATAATATGGAATGTTTTTGCCTCTCTACAATTTATAATGTAATTTAATCTTTTCTTACCCTTTGTTTCCTAGCATAAGGCGGCATCAGGAAAGGAGAGCTATTTTAACTCCAATTTTAACAGATTTCACCGTTCGAATAACTGCAGCTCCTGCCATTATTTTTACAAAAATTGATGCTGCAGAGAATTTACACCCAGAGGTTAGTACAAAGTGTCTACAGAAATAGTGCAACTTTTAATATGTGGATAATTGGAATATTTTATCATTCCACCATTATAAGTGTTCAGGTGTATTTTCAAATTGCCAGCTGGAGGAAGGTCATGAGCTGAAATGTTCTTTCTCTGCTGGAGAATGAATTTTTGTATAGCATTCTATATTAAAGGCAGCCCAGGCAGAGGTAGATAACCCTCTTTTCTGAAAGAGTTCCAAAAATGGGAGTCCTTTAATGATTTCTTCCGCGGTGCCGGACTTTACCCCAGCCAGCTCCCAGCACCGGGCCAAGAGCGGGCTGCCCCCAGAGAGCCGCGCAGTCCGGGCTGCAGCTGGCTGTGGGGCTTTTGCTCCACAGCTCCAGATGTTTTGAGTCGAGGTTCAGGGTAAAGAACAGGGAGGGGTCTCTCGTGTGGTTCCCAAGGAGGTTTATTCCATGAGAGGTTCAGGAATGAGAGCCACAGAACAGCATCGTGCACAAAGTTTTAAACAGGGGAGGTACACGGGGAGGGTACAATTGTTCAACTTAACATGGGGAGGGAAAAGAACAATCTAGATCCAGGGGCAGGGTTGGGGTAAGATGGACAGCCAGGAAAGGGAGGAGAAAACTTGGCCCAAATCAACTAACATGGGGAAACCAGGAATGATCCATTCGAGAAGTTACTATACAAAACCCATATTAAAGAAAAGCACGCTACCACAGATTTCCAGCAATATTTTTTAAAATGTGATGGAAAGGTTTTAAGAAGAGGTGCAACATAACAAAACATTGTATTTACAAACATCTCATAAAGAAACCTGAAAATGCAATTTGTATACCATCTATAATAAGAAAGTTAAGCTGAGTTCTTTTAGTCTGATTTCCAAGATCCCAAGTTGCCACTAAGTATCCACTTCCCTACCTTTTGCTATGGGAACTCCCAGGTACTCAGATTTAACAATCACTTTTGCTGGTGTGTTGTTCAGCTAGTTAATGGTATGTCTGTGAAGCAAGTTACACACAAAAGGTATTGGCTGACTTTTTGGCATTAGTTTGTCGTTCAAGAACATTTTATATAGGGAAAATATCAGAAAAATTTTGTTAGCTCATAAGGATAATTTCCCTTAAGAGCTACCTCCTGGGAAGAGCAGAATTTGTATAGGAGTGTAAAGGATACTAGATGTGTATTGCAACATGCAGTGGGTGTACATTGTTGGAAAATAATAACTAGTGGGCATAGAGAGAACAAATCAACAGTCTCACATTTTGTGTAAAGGGTCATCAGAAGAGCAAATGGAAAATTTTTTAATGTTAAAAAGAAATAGAAAGCCCCAGTATGGCTAGGATACATAGAAGTTATTTGAGTTTAAAAAAAAAAAAAAAAATCTGAGCTTTGCTAATGCTTATGTTCAAGAATTTCAGTGTTTTCTGTACATACATTCCTTGTTATCTATTCCCTGGATGACATTCCATCATGAAGGGAGAGGTCTAGTTTAGATTAGAGCTTGAGCACTGTGCAAACTTCTCACGAGACAGAGCAATCTTCTCCCTTTCTGTATTGGTTCTGTTTTTCATCTCTTTATTGCTTGCCAACAGTGGTGAAGATCTTTATTTGTGCTAGACAACACCAATAAAACAGTGGCTATTCAGCTAGTGTTGCCAAGGTATTAAGAATGGCTTACAGGCAAAGAGAAATCAATTAGATTTGCTATCTATGAGTTGCAACACATGATTTCACTATAAATCTAGCAGAGCTTGTGTTTAAATTTTTTTTAAAAGTGCATTTTTTTCTTGGAAGGGAAGGAGAATTGGAATCATTGCCAAGCACACTCTGACAGCCCGCTGATACTAGCAAGAGACGGTTACAAGGCCTTGTGCATGAGATACTTTTCTTGCAAAGTTTGCCTTAATGGTTCTGCTGTTAGAAGCCATACAAAGAGTAAGCCACATCCTTTAGAAGCATGACACACCAGTTTCTCTTAAAAAGATCACATCTTTACTATATATAATGTTATATATAATGTTAAGTATTGACTACAGCAGGGAACCACAATACAGTTACATAGAAGCTAAAAATTATTTTCCTAGTAGCTGTTAACCTAATATTTTCCCTTAATTTCACAGGAAATTCTGGTCTGTGGTCATTCTTTAGAAGTGAATATGACAACTAATTTGGACTTCTTCCTCAATGTGGCTCAAGTGCAACTTCTTCAGCAGCTGGTACAAACTAATATGGTTGGACTGGAACCTTCCAGTAGCACCACTGAGGTAGGTTTCTCTGTGGTTTGCAGCTGGGTTTTTAAAAAGTCCATCTGCAAAGTACTGTAGCTCTGAGCAGGTGTTTGTGCCGTCTAGAAAAATTGTACAGGTAAAGGAAATACATGGGTTTTGTTGTTTGTATGGTCAGTTTCAAAATGCATTTTGACGTTGATTTAAGAATAGAATGTGTGTTAACAAGAATATTATTCAGTAAATGCTATTATTCATTATAGTGGTTCTACAACCACTATATCATATGTACATGGAAAATTATCTTGTGTAACATACAAGGAGAATTATGTAAATGATGAAGGAAACAAATGTTTGAGAAGTAGGTTTTTGAGATTATTTGGTGTTGAACATTTATTGAATCTTTGGTATTTTCTTGTGAGTTGACATGCTACACTGTCCTTCACTAACGCTAGTAAACAATAAAATTTTCTCTGTGCCTAGTAACCACTACTGATGTTAATTGTCTTAGGAACTGAAATCCCTAAGATTCCATCCACCTCTGAATATTTTCATACTTCTTTAGCAAGAATGTTGATCGGTACATCATGAGGTATCCTTCATCTGAACAATTAATCTCTCCTTTTTGTCTGAAATATTAGTGATCAGCAACCATCTGTTGAATTTTGTCATTCTTTATTACTGGGACTTGATACCTCAGTTTGTATTGAGAGCCAATACTGTTACAGACTGGTAAGTTTAAATTTCACACTTCTGCGCTGATAAAAGAAAAAAAAAGAAAAAGAAAAAAAACCCAAAAAGATAAAGAAAACTTTTGCCCTTAGAAAAAAATATGTATTTCTTATCTTCAAAACCTGGAATCTAGTCAGGCTGACAGCATCTTTAAGATAGTAGGAGTTAATACATGACAAAGCACTAATTCCACTGGAATGGCTGTTGGACCTCTTGAGGTACCTTCACAAATAAGAGCAAGAGTTAGGGAAAGAGTTATTGAGCAACACACAGTCAACTATTCCAATAATCTGGCTAATGGGGGAGACCTGGAGAAGATTTTCTCCTTCCCTTCCTGAGTTTCAGCATTGCACGTGAGTCTGGGTGGAGGCAAGGAATGCTCTAGAGCAGCCAAACTATTTACATTCCTCTCTCTTCACCCTGTCAAAACCCCAGAAGTTGTTTGTTTGTGCTAATCTAGTCATCACATCACCCCCCCCATTCTTTTATCACTTCCCAAGGATAGAGAGAAATAAAGGGCATTGTTTCATTAATATTTGGAAACATGAAAGATGTAGAAAAGAAATGCTGTGTATTTTTCTTTTCCTTGGATACTTTACAGACACAGAGCCTCATTTGGAGATGAACACTGTAAATTATATATAGAAATATATTCCATAAAATATTTGTAGAGCACTGTTCTCCCATTGCCAGTGGAATGGACAGAATCAGAAGATTTGAATAGATGCCAAGAATTTAAATTTTGAGTTGGCTTCGTGCAGAAGTGCTGCATGACTTACTTGGACTGGAAAAAGGAATTTGCTACAAAATTTCAGAAAGCCTTTTGTTAACTACATCCTGAGATACTTATTTGCTCTTCATTGATAACTCCCTTGCATCACTGCTGCCTTGCATCACTGAGGTCACATGTAATGAATCATGGGGATATTTCTGGCTCAAGGTGTTTGCCTTGTCTTTTGTAAGTCATAGAACTACATCTGGATTTACTATACTGGAAATATATATCCATTGGTTGGTTACTTTTTGTCCAGTTCTTCTTCAGTATTGTGTGCCTCTATGTGCCTGAGTGAAGCCACCCCACCTGCTAATATATGCACATTTTTTATTATTCTAATGGTTCTTCTTTAATCGGCAGGAAGAAACATAATACACTGACTGTATGCTAATGTTTTTAGCTTAGTGAATGAAATCAGGAGTCTGCACATAGCTTTTCATACTTCACACCTGCGTATAATTTCATTGCAAGAATCAAAGCATGATTTAGGTAGAAGACACTTCTGGAAACCATTCCTTTGCTCAAAAGAACACTAATGTCCAAGCTAGGTTAGGCTTTTCAGGATGTTGTTCAGTCAAATCTTTCTTTACCTCAGAGGAATGACCATCTGGATAATTTTCCTGTGCTTCATTACCTTGCTTTGGCATATTTTTGTCTTTATATCCATTCAGAATTTTGCTTGATAAAACTTTCAATCATTGCCTCTCAACATTTCACAATACCTGTCAAAGAACAGTCTGACTTAATCTTCTTCATAGCCCTGCTTTAAGTAAATGGAAACAGTAATTGGATGCCCCACCATCATTCTTATCCTTCTCTTTTCCTGTCTGAAAAAACCTAGCTCTCTCACCCTCTCCTTATAAATTCTGTGCTTTAACCTTTTAATCCTCTTGATGATTCCCTGCCCATTCAGGTTTGTCTATCTTTTTCTTCTGCTGTTGAGCTCAAAGCTAAAGACAGTACTCCAGATATCGACCCTCATGTAGATACATCATCTCACCTCTGATCGAATGGCTGTGCTGCTGCTCATGCTTTCCAGTAAATGCTCAGTCTCCCACACTACAGGGACAGTCTTCTATCACATGTCCAAGTTGTTGGCCACCAGGACTCTTGGGTTTGTTTCTGCAAAGATTGGCCTCCAGTCAGGTTTCATTTGGGATTTTTCCATCTCACAGATTCACCAAATCATTTAGGTTGGAGAAGATCACTGAGATCATCGAGTCCAAACTCTGACTGATCCTCCAGCTTGTCAGCTAGACCATGGCAAGTGCCACATCCAGGTCCAGGACTCTGTGTTTACCTTTGTCCTTCATGAGGTTTCTGTTAAACCATTTCTCCATTCAGCAAAGTCCCTCGGAATGGCAGCCCCTACCCCTCAGTGTATCAACAGCTCCCCCCAGTTTGGTGTCATCTTTCTGTGGGTATGTTTTGTGTCATTGCCTTAATTGTCATTAAAGTCTTTAATGCAAACATGATCAAACATTGAGGAATGTCTGTCAGTAACTGGAGTTTACCTGTGCTTTTGAACATTGACCATTACTTTCTGGTTATAGTGGCCCAGTGTGGTTTTTACCCACCTCATAGTCCATCCATTCATTTCACACTTGAGTGTTTGAATATAAGTCAGCTGTGGAAAACTGACTGAACTTGGTCAACTTTGCTCATGGCAAAGCATATGTCATCTAGTACTCTGTCCTCAGAATCAATCATCTCATCACAGGAGGCAGTCAGATTGGGGTAAGGCATGACAGTCATTACAGTAACAACCCCTTGTTTAAACTTTAAAGGTGTGATTTCCAAATGGGATGGTATTTGGTGGTTAACAGGGCAATGCTGTAAAGATTAGTGTAGACAAAAAAAATCAAAAAGAAATGATGATTTATGGGTAAATCTCTTTTTTCTTCAAGTGTTTTAATATTCTGTAAAAGGTTTCATGCCAGGTCTCTAGTGCTGTGTTTTTACTTACTATAAGCCCAAGCTTTATACTGTTTTATAAATCTTTGATGTACAGTGGGCCTATTGTGCTGACTTCTTCATAAGGTATAGTCTATTATTGCAAAGAATATTGCTTTGATCTACTTGACAGCTTTAGAATAAGGACACATATGTGGTGTTTGATAGATTACCTGAGGGGCAAAGAATGTTGCTGCCTTTTTGTAATTATTCACTTTTTCAAAATTAATATATGCCAAATTCTTAGAAGAAGAACATAAAATACCTGCACGTGGAGAACAGAAACAGAAGTGCTAGGAAATGAAATACAAATATGAGTGAAGTGCCGTTAATGTCCTGATTTTGTTCAGTGATACATCTAATATTATAGGTGAAATATCAATAAAAGGGCCACATTTCCTCTTTCTTCCTAAAAAGAAGAATTTTTAATATTCTAGTGAAAGTATTTCCAGTATAGATGATAACTAGTTTTTCTGCTGATCCATGATAAAACAGGTGAATTTTCAAGGAGTTCATTTCTTCATCTGGCGAGTCTATTTTCTGGTGTCCATCACTTACCACCTGGAGATTTTTGGCAAGACTTATTTGTCATGCTATCATTTAGGAGCAGAAAACACAAGAACTCCTCTTTGAAAAAGAAATTAAATACAAACCAACACACATCTTGGTCTGCTGCTGACCATGTAGGAATGCAAGGGTAACATCTTACTGCAAGTCAGTGAATGATACACCCCTCAAATCCGGCTACTGAGGTCATTACCAACTTTTACTTTCCATTAAGCTTAAGGCTAGACTTTTGAAAAAAAGATTGATGTATACAAAAATAACTTCTTTAAATTTGTCCTAGACATTGTTCCTGTCTAATGATGATCTACACTGGAGTAATTGAATGTAAAGTTACTTTGTATCTTCCTTGAAAAACAAAAAAGATACATAGAAATGTTTACCTTTTCTTCACAATATCTCTTGTGAGGATTATGGCTCTAGATGAAGAGGATTGCTTTTAAAATTCAAGGCAACTTGAACCATCTGAAATATTTTCCGGAGGATGTCCATTGAAATCATTCACTCACTTTCTGTTCCCTAGGGTATATTTCTCCTTATTCCCTCCATCACAGAATGAGTCACAGAATGGGTCAGGTCAAAAGGAACCACAGTGGATTCTCTGGTCCAACCTTCCTGCTCAAGCAGGGTCCACCAGAGCAACTGTGTCCAGACAGTTCTCGACTGTCTCCAGTGAGGGAGATAGGGGGATCCCACACCCTCTCTGGGCAGCCAGTTCCCATGCTCAGTCACCCACACAGTAAAGAAGTTCTTCTCATGTTCAGGTGGAATTTCCTATGCATCAGTCTCTGCCCATGGCCTTTTGTCCTATTGCTCAGCAGCAACACAAAAAACCTGGCTCCATCTTCTTGAAACCCTCCCTTTAGCTAATGATAGACATTGATAAACTCCCTTCTCAGTCATCTTCTCCCAAGTCATTCCTAAATAGGCCCATCTCCTCAGTCTTTCCTCATAATTGAGGTCCCCCTCATCATCTCCATAGCGTTCCATTGGACTCACTCCAGGAGCTCCACATCTCTCATGTACTGAGCAGACCAGAACTGGACACAGCACTCCAAGTGAGACCTCACCAGAGCTGAGTAAAGGGCCAGGATTTCCTGCTCAGCCTGCTGGCAATGCTCTTCCTAACACACCACAGGATATCTTTGGCATTTTTGGCCACAAGGGCCATTTTGTTTTCCGCCAGGACCCCCAGATCCTCCTCCACAGAGCTGCTTCCCAGCAGGTCAGCCCCCATCCTGTGCTGGTCCCTGGGGGTTTTCCTTCCCAGGTGCAGTAGCTGCATTTGCCTTTGTTGAATTTCAGATGGTTCTTCTCTGCCCATCTCTCCAGCCTGCTGAGGTCTTTCTGAAGGGCTGCACAGCCCTCTGGGGTATCGGCCACTCCTCCCAGCTTTGTGCCATCAGGAGGGAACTTGCTGAGGAGGCATCTGCCCCTTCACCCAAGGCAGAGATGAAAAGTTAAGCAAGACTGGATCCAGTACCAACCCTTGGGAGACACCACTAGTTAAAGGCCTCCAACTAGACTCTGTGCCACTGATCACAACCCTCTGACATCTGCCATTCAGTCAGTGCTCACTTTGCCTCATTCCTATTTCTCAGGTTATGTAGTCTTGTTTGTTTATTTTCTGCTAGCCCAAATGTATGTTTCCTTAGGCTACAAGTCCATAACTATTCTATACAGTCTGAAATTCAGATAGGTATCTAATATACTAATAGAGATAGCACAAGCTGTTTCTTGAAAGAATAGCCAAACTCGTAATTTTTCCTTCAGTCATGCTTATTCGCAAGTTTTTAATTGCAGTGAAGAAGGCAGCACTCAACAATCAGTTGTTGAAAATACAGAAACTTTTTCTCACAGTTTAAATAGAAATTAAAATACTTCCATATTGGATCCCTCTCAGACCTCCCTTGCCCCTGGCTGGCATTCTTGTATTCTGCCTAAGTAATGAACAAACCTTCCAAAGTTCTTCATTGTACTTGCTATTATATTTATGTGTTTCTAGCCATTAGAATACAGTAGATCCTGCACAGATTTGATGCTTTTAAGAAGTTATTTTCCCCACAAAATAAATGAAAAAAATCTTCTTGTTAACATGCAGGAGCAACTGTGTTTAACAGCTGAGCTGATGAAGTATGGACTCAGATGTGCTGGCAAAACAGTCCCACAAAGAATGATCTGAAGTGTCTGATTGGAATTTTTCTTCATAGCTGATGCATATGTCAAACATAATTTGCAGTCAGAGCCAATAGGCAATGGGCACAAGCTGTTAGTCACCTGGGGGAATTGTTGAGCAAAACGTGAGAAAACTGGTGTGGGCACATCTTTGTTTTCTTGCAGAAAGTCCAGACATGACCTGCTGGCTAATGTTTTCTGCTTTGTTAAAGCCTGCTTTTAGGTATTTGACCTTTGAGCACTCTTCCTAGGCTGCATAAGTACTAGCTACAGCAGTGTTTGTCACCTTGGCAGATGATATTCTACTTCTAGACCTGGTTCATGGCCAATCACTGAGTAAACTCCACCAGCAGGTGGAACATGTTCCATAGGGCAAATCCCTGTGTTCTGATAAATTGCAGCAACAATCCACCAGCTTCCTGAATAAATTATATTAATATTAGTGGGGAGAAAAAGTTGTTTCAACTTTGGCATTTCATTATTTTCCACAAAAATTGTATTTGGAGTCTATCTACTATTAATATTGGATATTTCAAAGCGAGCAGCATGTTACTTGTATTCATCCCAATAATGGGCAAGGCTGGGGGAAATACAGCTCCTATCTGCTCAGATAACCCAAACAAGTTAAGCAAATGCTTGAGTGAGTAATAAACAATACACCATTAAAGTGAAATAATTAATAGCTGAGAAGCATCGAAAAGGGAGAAGGCATAGAAAACTCATCTATGGCAGTTGATTCCTTCCTAGCCTGGCTAAATCCGTGTGCTGATTTGTCACATTAGACATACTGCAGAAATATTTGGAGAAGATGTAAGTCATTCTCTATTGCTGCAGATGAGGCTTAAAAAAGCTTTTCTCAGAATTGGTAAAGCCCTGTAATATGTTGGCTCAGGAAGTCTGGAAGAGTGTGCTGAAGAAGTTCTTCTCTGTGCTTTCTTTATGGTTTGTTCTTTATTTCTCTTTATGGCAGTCTCATCAACCTGTGGTTGCTGTAACTTACTGTAAGATAAAGAACATGGTCAGCAGGATATATGTACAAAAGTTCTGTTACAACTGCATCACACATAAAATTTGAAGGAATGATAGCTAATGGAGTTTATAGCACTTTTTCTTGCTGATGATACTTTAGCAGATCAAACTTTTGAGTGATGAGCAATTTAATTGCACTTTAGTCAAGGCTATTAATTACTTGTGTGAAAAATGAAAAAAAAAAATTTGTTGAAAACAAGCATAAATTTGTTTTCCATTTGTATTTTGTTTAGAAAAAAATTAGTCAGAAAACCGGTAAAACAAGTTCCAGATAATACTACTTAAGAAGCCAGACAGTCAAAGTGTGAAATGGCAGATCCACATGTTGCACAGATGTTGTATTCCCTCAATGTTGTATTTTCCTATGTAAAGCTTGCGTAATTGGAAGTGGTTTTAGTATGTTGAAATTTTGACAAGTTGGCATTCCCATTTACCAGTTTCTTTTGAAGAAGGTGTTTAACTTCTGTCTTTTAATTACTGAAATCTAAGGAAATCAGTGTTAAAGAGCCAAAACGGTCTTGTTCTTTGTATTTTATATAAATCAGTTGAATTTTGGTATGTCTTGGTATCCAAAAATATGTTGGTACATTAAAAAAAGCTAATCTGTGTAAAGACAACTTCCTGAGGGTTTCAAAACCTTTTTCATTGTGCATTTGTTATTTGTTGTAGTGAGTGAAAACAGAGCAAACTTAGTCTATGGTATTAGTAATGCCCCAGAAACAGTAGGTATCAAAATGTGAACCAATAAAATATTTCTGAGAATTTTCTTTTTCTTGTAGCTTGCACAATTACTGATCGAGTCTTGTGTACCTGCTCAGTTCTGCCCATGTTTTAGAGCTTTGAATTTTCATTCCAGGGAATAGCAGGTCACACAGCATGTAGTACCATGACTTTGATGTCCTGGGCTATGAGATGCTTCCTGTTGGATCTTCACCATCTTAATTGAAGAATTACAGATTTATTGCAGCTGGAATTAATATGTTCAGTTTATTGATAAAATTGTTAGTAACAATCTCACGACCTGGGATTTGTGGACTGCATTTTTGCATGAACAGTTAGTAACTGTAGCTTCCTTTTTTTAATGACTGTACATTTCAAAGAGTAAGCTATAATAAACCTTCTAACTAGGTTACAAAATGTAAAGTTTCAGATACCAGAAATGAAGTAACAAAGTAAAGTAACAAAATTTGGATTATTTAGATTTTAAATACTTAAGATTCTCAGGCAACTTGACAAGGGTTAGCTTAAAATTAGGCTTGGTTATTCTCACTGTGTTGGTTTTATGGATTTGGAAATAATGGAATATATCCAGAGAAGCATTTTCACGGTTGAGAAGGATTGCAGAAAGCTGTAGTTTCTAAGCACATACCACAACTAGATCCCCAAAGTAGCTCTAATTTGTGTCACTGGAGTTAGGAAATATCTTATGTTTTCAATCCTGCACAGTGAGGCCACTTCTGTGTGCTTCAAATTGAGGCTGTGCCTTGTGCATCCCAGATGGATTCGTAAAAGACAGAAGCTTCCATTGCCCAGAAGCTCACAAAGTTTTGATAAGAATTGCATTTCATGTCAATCTGTGTAATGTCCTTAGAATGTGAGGAGGGAAAATTAATCAGGAGACAAAGGAAAATCTGTTTTGCTGTAAAGATGTGACCTTTAGTTTCTCTTGTAGAATTACAAGGAAAAGAAAGAATATTTCAAACTGATTATTGCAATGAAAATGTCTCTTTGAGGAGATCTTCATGCTTAGATTCTGCAAATACAAAATTAAAGGGGAAAAAATTATAGTCTCTCTTTGGCATACATAGTTAGGAAAAATTTTATCTTACAATGAAGTGTCTCTTCAATAAGCATTTGGACTTACATAGTTGAGAAAGATTAACAAACATGTTAAATAAATTATTAAAACTGACAAGATAAAGAATTCTTAGTATGGTAAAACCAGACTTGAAATTACAGATTCAAAGTGTATTACCTTTTTGCTAGGAAGAAACCAGTTTTTCCTTCTGATTTTTGATGTGCACAAGCACACAAACTATGTGGGGAAAAAATGGAAATCTACATCCAATAGCTGTTTAAGCACTTCATGATTCAAGACCAGTGTCTAAAACATTTTCCTTAATTTCTTCTCTGACCACTTAAATTAAGGTGATAAGATGTTCTTGCATATCAAGATTTCAAATAAACTATAGCTGGGCAGGAATTTACCCAATACAGTAACCTACAAAGGAGTTCATAAAAAGCATTATTCCAAATATTCCTTGCTTCAACACAAAAGGGTATTTTGTATTAATGAAAGGAAAAATACAAGTATTTCGCTAGAATACTGTGTAGCTTCATATCAATAACTTTTAAAGACTCCCATGCTGGAGCAAATCTAATGGGAAAGCATCTCACAGGGATTGTTGTTATTTTCTGGAAAAAATAAATCATAACATCAAAATAAAAAAGTAACGGTGAGATAGAAAAAACGCAAACAAAAACCTCAAAGTGTTGATTTTTCCTCTATGTTATTATCAATACTAGTTAAAGACAAGGTTTAAGGAATTTTTCTCCTCTTTTGCTTTTTTCCCAAATGTTTTAAAATAGAGCATAATGGGACAGAGTAATTTTTACATGAGTTTTAAGCACAAGTGTGGGCTCAGTCCACTTTTTTTTTTCTTTTTAGCCTACAGTTCTTGATTATCTGAACCAGACCTTCTTGTGTCTGTCTGCTCAATGAAGTGCATTTGTTGTCTCATATTACTCTTAGTGAAATAGTCTAAAAGACATAAACATTCTGTCCTGTCTCTGTATTCCAAATCCTGCCTAGCAATATTTTGAAGATAACTTGTGAATTATTTTTATTATCATTACCTTCAATTCCATCGTGATTTCTTATCCAAATAAAATAATAACTAAATGGTACATAAAGTTAATTGGAAACTTCACCATTTCTGATCATTTAATGTGTTGACCAAAATAATCTGAAGTAGTCATTACAGAGATAATAAAAACATTGCTATTAAAAAGGTTCAATGTTCAAAATTTTCTTGAGGTTACATCACATACAAGAAATTATATTGGTTCATTTTTGGGGAAAAATATTAGAAATCCAGGAACTGGGTAAGAATTGCTATAGGTTTGCCATAAATAGCAAGTATATTGGTTGTTGGCATATATGCAGGAAAAACTCACTGAAGGCAAGACGGTGGCTCAAGCTCAGCCCCGAGAGAAGTGTGAGAGAACACGTGCTGGGACTTTCTCACACTGTGGGCATTGGAGGTGTCACAGTGATGATTTGCTGCAGCGTCTGACGAGGAGAGGAAAGTTGCAGTGTTGGGTCACACGGTGTGAGACTGAGGGGTTCTGCCTTCTTTGATCTCGACTAATCTTCTCCTTTGAGCCATCTAATGCTTGTACACAGATGAGTTTGATGCTGTGGCAGCATTGCCTTCAGACACCACCAGTTACGGTTTCTTCCCTGTGTGGAACATCACCTGCTAGGTAGTGTGGAAAACTTGATCCTTGACGGGAATTATAAACATGAGGATTCTGTAATTTCCTTAATTTTAAAGCAAAATAAGATTTTTTTTTTCCCTTAAAGAGAAAGACAAGAAATAGAAAGAGAAAGGATCGTAGCCATTAAAGAATTAATGGAAGGTATAGTCAGTGGACAGTGAGGAATTTAGATTTGAAATTCCTTGTTTTCTTTATGAGAAGAATACTCACTTTTTTCCCCCAGGCATTGTCTCACAAGAAACATTTTTTTCAGGCATTTTAACCTATTTTTAGAAGTAATAAAGCTAATATAGTCACCCCGTGTGTCAGTCTTCCTCAAACAGAATGTAATATTTTGTGTTCTCAGCCAAATTAGAAAGTAGAATAGAAGTCTCAATATTAATTAATTTTTAATCTGTTTTGTAAAAAACTGGAAATATATGGTGACAAACCGAAACAGGTATTGCCACTGAGGGAAAACCATTATTCAGTAGTAGGCAGTATTCATTGTTCGGTCACTTGTGTGGCTTGTGATGGACTGGCTGATCACCTAGGATAAATATGCTGCTTAGTTTCATATTGATTTTCTTTAGGACAGAATTCCACTTTAGTACTATCCTGTTTATTAAGCAAGGAGGCATAATTTTCTGAGTGTACTGATACTGGTTTATATTGGTTGCCATCCTAATTTTTCAATTTTTCTGGCCATCTATAATCTGTTTTCAGATTCAGGTAATGTTGTATCATCTGAGATTGCCTAGTAGAATGATACATGCCATTACTCATGCCTAAGATTTTGTTAGAAAACAAATAAGACTATTTTTTCACAAATGAATTTGTCTGTTCTGTCAGAAATTCATGAGTTTTTCATACTGATTGAAAAGTGTCAAAAATACCTACATGAATAAATTTTCTTTTAATTAGTAGTGAGTTTAAACATAAAAGAGCATAGCCTTTTATGTATATAACATCAAATAGATCAAAGTTGTCCAGGGAGTCCAGGTTGTGTTACTGACACAGTTAAATGGTTCCTGTTTCCTGTGAAATTCATTTGCATGAGTCAGAGTTGCAACAGTATTCTCGTACCATTTATAAGCAGTTGTATGCTGAACAGAATTAGCTATATTTTATAGTTCAGTAATTTTATAAATAATTTTTTATAACTATAATTTTAAAACTAAAGAAAAAAGAAAGCAAATCTGTAATCAGAAGTTTTTATTCATTATACCTTAGTGAAAGAATGGCATCTGAATCAGTTTCATCTAAATCTATAAATCTATGTTCTGTAGCTGCAGCTCTGTAGGATGGTGAATGTTTAATTGTAAGGTGGCATACATTTTCTAGTTCTGCTAACGTTAAAGGCCTGAAACCTTGACACATTAAAGGAAGCAGTACAAATTAATTTGTGTGTTTTTTTCAAATATATAGTAATGTGAAGACATGTAAAAAAAGTTAGCACATTTGAGACATACATGTGCAGATTTGATGGAGAAAATTTGCACCATGCATAACTTCATTTTCTTAATAAAGATTGTCCCACAAATTAATCTAATCCACTTACATAGTAAGTAGGCAACTAGATTTAATTGCTTTATGCAGTTGTTAAAATTTGTAGAATGGCTAAATCTTTTGAAATGTATATGACATTAAAGTCTTCTGATAATATTTACCATTGACTTGTTCATATGTTTTAAACATAATCTTGTAGCTCAATAGTGTCAGAGTGCCAAAAGTGTAACTTTTTGAGAATGCAAATAAAAACCCTTAGCTGGAATAGCTGAATAATACTTGCATTATTTTCCTGGTAGCTTTACCCGTACTTGGGTTCCCACATTGTCGGATGTTTTCCTGAAAATAACAGATATTTTGGTTAGTTCAAGGACACTATCAAAATAAAGTCCTTGCCAGTGTCTTGAGGCATTGCCACACCCTGTTTCCGTTCTTAGGAAGCTTTGTCTCATCATTAGATTTTGTTGCCAAAACCAGTGGGGAAGTATCTTTTTGAAGGACTGTTCAGTACTTCTTGATACTTCATATGAGCAAACATCATTCCAGTGGAAACCAAGATGCTGTTCTTATGTTGGGGTAATGGATGTGGTTTTTATGAGAATCTTCAAAGCAGAAATGAAGGGTCCATTTTGCAGACATGAAGGGAAAACACGTGAGGATTACTTAAAAAGACATTAGCATCTATGGGGATGCACACACATGCATAGAGGGTTCACACAGTGAAAACCTCTCATGAGAGATGATCTGAAGATCAGAAGGTCTGTGTTAGCTTGGAATTTTTAGAAATGAACAGTTTAATTTTCACTTCAAATATAAGCAAGTGGTATGTTTTAACATTTTGAGTTGCTTTGCAGTTTTATTCACCCCCTTGCAATGTTGCACAAGTTGCATCCATAGTCATGCTATGAGAATTTTGAGA
The DNA here is from genome assembly GCA_032173965.1 of Sitta carolinensis. Lineage (NCBI taxonomy): Eukaryota > Metazoa > Chordata > Aves > Passeriformes > Sittidae > Sitta > Sitta carolinensis. The sequence continues at coordinate 132,070,756 of CM063284.1, forward strand.
TACCTGAATTAAAACTAGATATTTTGAATGGAAGAGTATCATTCAAACTTGACACTTCAGTTGAGGATTCCATAGCTAGACAATAATTTCTGAATGTTAATATCCTTCCCCTGGTCATCAGCATTCGTTTCTGGCATTGTGTGGGCTTCTGAGCTTCTCTGAATCCCAACACTTCATTTTGTTCTGTGTCTTGCTTGCAGGGAAGTTCACTTCTGTCAGTAATAATAATTTTCCTCTTCTTGGCCGTTTGAATATTGCATTGAATTTGATTGAGTGGGGCTGAGAAAATAGTAGTGTTTCTTCATGAACACACAGTGTTCAGAGTGGAAGGATAATAAAGAACCTAGCTGTATTTCATTTCTTTCTAATATGTTGGATGTATTCTGCCACCTATCACAAAAGCCAATCTAGTAAAATTACAGTGAATTAATTTTTAGTGCAGTGTCATGCTGTGGTGGCAGGGCTATAGAGTACATGCATAGGGTCTGATAAGTATGATACAATCTAGTACTGTTGGTATTCCCATTTAGGTAGAAGAGGTAGTTGTCACACTGACTTACATTGCAGAGTGTTTTTCATGAGTGTTAAGGAGATTAAAGAGCACACCAATACTTCCATTTTTACAGCTACCTTCCCTCTGATTGAGTTACTGGTTGCTATATCAAGTAGTGAAATCATAGATTATGATTGTGATAAAAGATTGGTATGAGTCATGCATATGATGCTAATAACATGTACTGAATCAAAGTCAGATTTGCAGCTATTTCTAATTTCTCTGAATTTATCTCTGCAGATAATTGGCTGCCAGTACTTTTTTAGAGAAAAGACATTTTAAACTTCTCTGTTGTTTATACATAGTGTGCAGCTTCAGTGTTTCTTCTGTGCTTAATGGGTTTGCTTAATAATCTTGCCTATTAGCACTTTTTTTCCTCAGTGTGTGCTCCTAGGCAATGTTTCCAGCTCTTCATTTCAGTGAGACTGTACCTTCCCCCCAGATTACCTGTGACTCATTGTATGAATCAAGACTGGAAGCTTCATTCTTGACTCATCCTAAGTAAAGGTTTCCACTAATTTTAACTTTCTCCATCAAAACACTGGAGGAATAATGATTTAGTAAAGTAAAATGTTCTCAGTAATTATCAGTAACAATTATTTCAGACTATTGGAGAGCTGTTTGAGTTAGAGAATCCCTAAAGCTGAAAATGTTAGCTTTACTGAGTAGGGGTCCTGTCTACAAGTTTCATAAAACTTGATATTTGTCTGAAGACCAGCAATTTAAGACATTATTTTAGGAAGTTGGGCATTTTTTTCTTTACAGAGCTACAGAGATAATTAGGTTTGTGTGTTTGCATTAGTTCACCTGTTTTCTTGCAGTAGTTCATATGTCTTTTTTGCTTTTCTGCTAGGATAGGCTATCTGGGCTCTACAGATCATCCTTTTTGGCTGATTCTTTGCCTTCCAAAACAGGAACGAAAGAGGAAAGATTAAGAATCAAAAATAAATTATCTGCCAAACTATTTTATCTTTGGGAGATGGGCACATAACTGTTCTACATTCTCTTGATAAAGTTCATTATAAATGCAGTAGTGCCTTCTCCATGCATGATAAGTGTTCATTACACATTGGCATCTGGAAGTTTTACCTGTTGTATTTCTGTTAAATCACTATTGTACAATGTAATTTCTGAGTAGACTGGTGTTGGTTGAGTGGTTCACTGTGTCATTTCCCAGGTATATCTGTGAGCAAGCCCACCACAGCAAATGAATTTATGGCCAGTTAAAAAATTACACTTAGAATAATGCTTAGGAAAGTATTTTAATAACACTCAAAAAACAAGCAAAACCAAAAAAGCAGTATTTGTAAGTGAACCAAAAGGAACTTCATGGCCCAAAATTGGAAAAACATTTTTATGGAAAAACAGTATATGTAAACAATATTCAGTAATATATGCAGTCTTTTTGGATCTTTATTATAATACATCATACTAATACCATATAGAAGCATGTAAAGGTCAAAAGTGTCTTTCTTTAAGTAAACTTTGTAAACTGTTTGTATCTGGGCCCACTAATGGAATTCACTGTTGTTACATCCTACAATGTGAATGGCTCAGATGGAATCCTAGCACTGCAGCTAAAAGATCTGAAAATGTCAGACTGCTGCAGGATGTGTTTCACAACAGTTCTCCCTTGATTTTGCAGTGAGGTATAAAGTCGAATCTCAGCCTGACTCGAGTGCTGGGTGCTTTGGAGCAGTGTCTCAGCACCGGGAGCCTGGGGGGGCTGGAGAGCGGCCATGCCGGAGCAGTCGGAGCAGCTGGAAGATGCAGCTCCGTGTGTCACCCACACCTTCCACAGGCCTTCGTTTGGACCTTCCATTCCTGCTCCAGTGCCATGATTCTTTTCTTTCTTTTAATTGTTTTAAACAAATTCATCACGATTTAGGATGGAATTTTGCAGCTTAAGTTAATCCAAGATGAGCTGCCATGGTCTGTCCTTTTCCTTCAGTGCTTTGTGTTGTACAATGAACCAGTGAAGGAGACAGAATGGGCCAAGGAAACAAGTACGTTTTTTCTCAGTTTTTTTGATTGGTTGGCTTGTTGTTTTTTCTTTCTGGTATTTTTTTTGGATGCTTCGACACCCTGAGCTGCCTGGTATACTGTCATATAAGGCACAAAGGAGGAGACACAAATTCAGTCTGGCATGGAATAGTACACCAAGGCTGAGACAAACAACTTGCTAAAAATGGGGATATTTTCTCATGGCCTTGTTACCAAAAAAACATTCTGGAATTCCTAATTTTGTAAGTTTTAGTTCACATGCCATTTCATGTGCTTTACTTCCTCAGGTAGTCTTTACAATATTCTCAACAAATTGAAACATGGTTTAGGTCAAAGATCATTTTAGGTACAAGTTGATATAGGTGAGATGTAGTAACTAGGAAAAAAAAAAAAAAAAAAAAAAAAAAAAGCAGTAAGGTACAGATAAATAATTTTCCAGACATCTAGCAGCTTTAAAACCCAAGGCACTCAAGATCCCAGCACATGTTTCAGTGAGCAGTAGTATGCCAGTAATTGGGTATTTCTCACTGGAGACTCCTGCACTGTGGATTTTTCTGTTTGTGGCATGTAGTCTGACTCAGTCTGACTTACGTTACTGGGAATAATGTAGACTGAAGTTTGTTTAGTTAGGCAGCATCTGTACATGAAATGTTTTAATCTGCTGTGGGTTTAGTTATTTTAATTGCCTTTAAAATGCTCAAAATGGATAAAGTAATGGATAAATCTAATATGTATTGAGAAAAAAATTGTACCATTTGATTCTGGGAATAGTTCATTTAACTATACAGTTACTCATTTAAAGGCTGAAGATAGACTCTCTATTATGAAAGTGAAGTACCAAGTTACTTTACCACATTACAGTAATGACTTTTTGTTGTTCATACATTCATTCATCCTCTCATAGAAAATGATGCCTAAATGGGTCCTTTGAGGCTTCGTTGAATTCCACTTTGAATTATTTTGCCAGGTATTTGGCATTTTCCTTCTGCATCACTTATTTTACAGAATGCTAAATATTCATCAATAGGAGAATATTCAAATTTACTCCAATGGTAGTAAATAACTTGTTAAATTTCTTATATTCAGAAGTCATAACAGTGAACGACATTTCTAATATTTCCATATTTAATATAATTAAATTATTTAAACTGCATGGAAATGTGACCCAAAACTGAGACTCGTAAAATTAGATACTGAAATCTTGATACTGAAATGTTAGAGAATGTCATAGAATTGTAGAATCAGTAAGGTAGGAAAAGACCTGAAAGGTCAGGGTCACTGAGTCCAACCTTTGTCTGAGCATCACCATGACAGCTAAACCATAGTGCTAAGTGCCACCTCCAGTTGTTTCTTGAACACCTTCAGGGATGGTGACTCCACCATTTCCCTAGGCAGCCCATTCCCATTCCAATGCTTCAGCACAGTTTCAGTGGAGAAATTCTTCCTGATGTCCAAACTGCACCTCCTCTGGCACAGCTTGAGACTGTGTTTTCTTGTCCTTTCAGTGTTTGCTTGGGAGACAAGGCCGACCCTGACCTTGGTACAATCCCTTTAGGAATTTGTAGAGAGCAATAAGGTCTCCCTGAGCCCCCTCTTCTCCAGACTAAACAAACCCACCTCCTTCAGTCACTCCCTGGAGGATTTACTCTCCAGACCCTTCACCAGCTTTGTTGCCCTTCTCTGGATGCACTCCAGCACCTCAGTGTCGTCTTCCAGAAGTCCAGTTAGACTCCATCAGGAGTCATCACTGGGCAGGTCACCTGGTCCTAAAAGGAGATCAGCTTGGTTTAGTCCTTTCCTAAATCTCTGCTGGCTGGGTCTGGTCCTGTGGTTGCCCTGTACATGTCATATATGCATGCGCAAAATCAAGGTGAAGTTTCAACTGTTGCTTTTGAAAATGTCCAAATGAAATATGCAAGAAGACTCTCATTGAAAAATGCTGTTTCTTGGCTTTAAACAGAAAAAAAGGCCAAAACAATGCCCTCCCCCCCCAAATTAAAAACAAAACCTACACACAAAACAAAACCCAAAAATTTAAAAAATCAGAAAAAAGTGTGCAAAATTGAGCAAACCTTCACCATGTCTATAATAAATGTGTGTTTTAAGCCATTATTTTTTGTATAAAAGCAAAGATATGAACTTAAGATTCGAATTTAAATTTGAAAAACAACACCAAAAAAACTAATGCTTTTAGTAAAAATAATAATGAAAAAATGCTGTGGAAAAAGAACTCTGCCAGATTTCAGCCTGGTCTTTTTAAATTGAAAGCTTTTATTTGGAAAGAAAAAAATTTGAACACAATTTTCTTACTGGCCTTCATAGGGTAGCAAAATAAACATTGTTTGTATTAAGATGAAAAAAAAAATAATTTTGTTGGCATTAGAAAGGATTTAGCACTTGGATATCCATGTTACAATTGGAACATTTAACTCAGCTTTGATTTATGAATATTTGCATCCGTGTTTAACAGAATGTAGCCTCTTACTTCACTTTTGAAAAACATTTACTTTTGAAAAACTGGGAAAACATTGCCTAAAGAAGCTGCGTTTGTATTGCTCCTTGCTATCACAACTTGCATGTAATTCCTGCAGTATTGTGAAAACTACAATTCCCATCTGAAGTATTTCTGTAGGGCCAGAAGCTCATATACACAATTACACTTTAAATTAGCATCATTTGTTTGTAACAAATTCTGCTTAACAAGAAAACTCCTTAGAGGAAAAAAACCCATTGACTTTTATGAAATAAACTACTTCAGACATCTCTGCTATTTTTGTTGCCTCATTTTGGCTTGATTTAATAGTTCCCTTTTGGAGGACAGCTTTAGCTTCATGCTATAAAGTACTCTTTCTGTAGTTGGATTAATACAAGTAGAAGCAATCTGTCTAGATTTAATAGTAGGACTGAAATTTTAATTTGGAACATTATTAGACTGGAGGACAAAATTTAAGAGTCAAATATGTTTATGTGTCTCATTATATTTTCCATGTGAAAATAATATGTCAATTTGAAAAATAATTTTGATAATGATCAGAATTAAATTCAATCATATAACTCATAAACAAAAGACAATAAAATTGTTTTAGTTGGAGTGTTCGGCAAAGCAATGTGGCAAAAAAAGGTCTATTATATAACATTAATTTTCTAAACTGTTGGAAACTTCTCAATGCAGTAGATGAAGTACTTAATACAAAGGAAGAAATTATCCAGCATTATCTTTGTAATTGCAGTTTAAGCAGAACAGAAAACAAAAGTGGAGTGTATTCCTTTTCTGTAACTTACTTTGTCCAGTAGGCAAGATTTTTATTTCCATGTAAATATTAATACTTTTTAGCAGAAGGAATAAAACTAGGTCACATACAACAGTGATGCAGCAGATGTGATTGGCACTTTGATTTTGTGGTTTCACACTTGTGAGTCTTTCCATAACTTATGTAATGTGAAGCATGAGCTCATGATTGGCTGAAGGGTTTTGATCAGAGTTAAGAAATGACTGGAAATTTTACTTCAATAGTGTCATTATGTGACCATAATTAATATGAGAAGCTGGAAAAAAAATGCAGATGTAGATGTAGATGCTTTTACTCTAGAGAGTTGCACTTCCAAAGATTATATTGCTTACAGTTATTATATTAATTATTCTGTGAAGTACCAGAAAAAGAACATAAAAATGTTTATAGTCAAATTTGTACATGCTTGCATTGTTTTTGTTGAAAATTCTTGAGAGATTAAGAAAAATAACTTGGCAGTTCTGCCAGTTGTGTAAAACAATTCTCTTTGATTTGGAAAATGTCTTAATTATTGGTCTAAAGTATTAGGTTGTGTGTTTACCTTGATGATTTTATTCCTGCTCTGGAGTGAAAACTTTGAAGACATCGCTACCATCTAAGTACTGTGATCAGAAACGGAAAATAAATAAGACTTACCTGGTTAAAATTGCAGTGACTTTAGATGGGTCTACTTGCTAATGTTGAAAAGCAAATCTATTGATCCTTGATTTTATGATGTACTTATCTGTGTGCGTTCTACAGGACATGCCATTTCCATGCCCTTTCTCTTGATAGCTATATGTGCCATATGCCCTAGTGAACTCAGGAGGTTAAGCTAGTCAAGTTACCTATCTCAACACATGAAAAGGAAGAATTAACCACAGTTCCCCAGCTACCAGTGTAGCTTTCAACATCTTTTCTATGGTGTGTAGTATTGATAGGATATATAACTGTGAAAGGACAAGAAAATGCACCGAAGTGATCTAAGAGGTAAACTATCATCTTGATGTGTTTTCTCTAGCTATTGAAAACCTTTCCATAGTGCAACTTACTCTGACAGTGAAACTGTAGAATATCTCTGATTTAAGTACCATCTGGTTATGCTCAAAGCTTTAAAGCTATTATCTCAGCTTAAAATTTCAGCGTCCTATACTTTTTTCTTCACCAAACTATCCATTTTTAAACCACAAATATTTTTCCAGTCCTTTCAGATTTTATCTAAAAGTATATTTTAACAGTATTTAAATAGTTCTTAAACAATAACAATTTATCTTGATAGATGACATGCTGTGTTTTTTCATTTTATTTTAATTAGCTATTGTGGAACCAAATTCCCTTTTGTTTTATTCCTTTGAATACTGTTTAATTATAGTTATCATGCCAAATATCTTAAAGGTTATTTTACCAATACAGTTTCATTTAACATAAGCCATGTGGAATCAATAGTCCTGTTTCCTAAAGTGAATGCTTGGAAAATCTTACATTCATATGTTAAGAGTACACATCCTTTCCTCATTAGCTGGAAAGTACAGGGATTTTGGCACAGGTTCTGTGTGGAAGCATTGTGCAGCTTTTATATGGATTTTGTTTTTAGCCTTTGATGACACTGTTTAGAATAGGAAGTATCTAATAAGTAAAGCATTTTGTCTAATGTGCTGCCAGTGTGTTTAATATATGCCTGGAGGTCTGAAACATTATCTTCTCCACTATAGTAATATGCATTTAATTCTCTGAAAGCAGAAGGTCGAACTTTTAAAAGGGACTCAAAGTACATTTTCAACTAAAATAATTTAAAACACATGAGATAGGGGACCAGAGTAATGTACTGTTGGTTTTTATGGTTTAATCATGATCATGTTAATGCACACCAGTAGCTAATTAAAGAAAACTTTTATTGTTCGTTTTAAATGGGTTATGTAAAGAATAAGAGAATTGATATTATACAGCCCAATGATAAATGTTACCATTACATTTGCTAACAGCAAGATGATATTGCTGTTCTTGACATCTTTAAAGTATTGGCCCATTTGTTCCATAATACAGCAAAGAATCTTTTTAGAGTTGTTATACTGAGACTCATTCCCTTTCATTTTCTTATCCCATTAGAGGAATACCTAAATGCTTCCCAAGTTTATTACTATTACTAGGCATATCTTCAGGTTAACTTTGAAACGTTGTTGGAAGGCTTGATGCTCTACTGAGTTGAAATTGATGCAAGAAGTTCCAGTGATACTTCTGCACTTTTATTTTGTACCCAGTTGTGTTATGTACAGCTGTCTTGCAAATCATCATTCACGTGTTTCAACCTTTATAATATTTGTGGGAAGACCATACATAAGTCAAAGTTTCATTGTGGAACCGGGTGGCATGGAAAACTGTAAGAGGATGTGGTGTCTTTCACCTTTTGGGCACTGGTTCATATTCCATACTGCTTAATACTAAGCAGAAATCGCCTTCTGAGTGCTGTTCAGTGACCTTCATGAATTGATTTGGGGTCTCAGTAAAGTTTCTGTAGTTGAATGTCCACATAACAGGAAACTCAGCAGTTGGGATCAATTAGCACCCTTGCAGCACTCTGCACAGAGAACCTATAGTCTGACTGGGCATGGAGGCAGAGCTACTTTCTTACTTTCCTAGAGGTGCTTTGCATAGACCAGAACATTTAATAAATACTTAATGATAAAAAGAAGCAGAGGAAAAGAAATAGGCTTCAACTCAAATTTGTTAAAGTCTGAGAAGAGAGGATCCATTCAGAAAACAGAAGTGCTATGATTTCTTCATGCACTTTGTCATATACATATGATGCTTTTGTCCCTGGAAGGTTGTCACTTAGTGGATGACACTGTATTCTCATTTCCTCTGGCCAAATCAGCATAACCTAAATGTCGGGTAGCTGCAGAAGTTTCTGCTGCATAGAGGAGAACAAGTGACTATCATACAGTAACCATAAGAGCGTCATTCATCGTTTAATCATGTTTTCTGAAAACGTTTTTCATCAGACTCATCTGATGTCTGTGTAGCAATTAAAAATTGCTGGATTTAGCAACATACACCCTTAACTTAATTACAAGAAGCATTTCCATGAAATGATACGTCAAGATTTTTTCAGAGCTCCATCCTTTCTTTCTGCTTGCCCTCAATACATGCGCAATGAAGCCACCAATTTTGAAAGTGCCCTCGGTGCAGGCTATAGGTGAAACACTTTATAGTTTACCAGGCAGAGAGGCTGAGGTGTAAACAGCCTAACTTTGCTAGGATATCAGGAGGAATGAGGATCTCTTGGCTCACAGTGCAGTGATTCATTAAAATGGTCTCTAGTTATTTTTACAGAGGCAGCATTAAAAGTGATATCACATTTACAAGCCAGTGATATGAGTCTGCCCTAGAAAACAGCCGCAAAGAATTTTATTGGTTATTTGAAAAATGTGTACAGGAGTGAATTTGAAAAGATTGTAACCAGAGCTGGCAAAAACTTTTTCAAAGAAAATCTCAGCTAGTTAATGGTTCTGTTTTAGGATTTCCTCTGTAATACTTTTTCTAGTACATTCATTCCTTTAAAGAAAAGGAGAGGGGATTGCTCCTTTTCTTTCATAAAGCACAATATAAAGGAAGGTTTAAAAAGCCTGCTTTTCTTTATCTCCCTCATAACCCAATTTCTGCGGTACATGTAGAATCTAATACATTGCTGCATAAAGACCACATAAATTTGAAGAAATTTGAGAAATTCACTGCTCTTCATTCCTATAGTTAAGTATCTGATAAATTACTTCTTTTTAATTCATTATTCTTTTTTGAGGAGGAAGTTAAGGTACTATTTGCCCTAGTTCATATTTCACTTTTTGAAGATTTCATTTGGATGGGGAAGATGAGAAGAAATTATTGAAATAGATCCTGCAATGAAGAAATGAAATAATTGAGTCAATGTGCACTGTCAGCCAAAAAACCCAGACAAAATACTGAATATGTGGATGGAGATGGAGAACAAGACAGAAGTCAGCATTTCACTTTTATAGAGAACTGTAGTGGCTTCACTTCTTGGGTGCTTTGTAGAGTACTCAGGGCAGCCATAGTGGAGTTACAGAAGTAGAGAAGGGAGGCTAAAAAGATTGAAGGTTCTGGAGCACCTTCTTTGTGAGGAGAGAATAAAAAGGCTTTGATTTCCATGTCTGAAGAAGTGAAGGCTGAGGGGGGCTGTGATTATAGTTTACAAAGTCATAACAATACTAATAAAGCTGAATGTGGACCTGAACAATTCATATGCTACAAAAGATTGGGGGAAAACAATGTCACTAAGAGGAGATGGTTTAAAGCAATTTTTTTTTAAAATGGAACTTTTTGCCCCCAAAGGTTGTGGCAAACAGACACTGTTAGTGTGTTCAGAAAGGAAGTAGATGAATTCATGGACAGCAAGCCAAGAAACAGTTACTAAAATGACCACACAAACATGTACCCCTGGCATCCTACATGCAGCAGCTGTGGATAACTGGGGAGAAGGAGAGGAGCAGATTTCAGGAAGTGGACAGTTTCCAGTATTTCTTCACAGGGTTTTCTCTTAGTGCTATCAAAAATAGTGTACTGGGCTAGATGGGTTATGAATCTGACCGAGTTGGGCATTTCTTAAGTTAGCTCCTCTGTACAGAGCAGAGCAGAAACTCTATTGCAGCAGCACAGATGGAAGTGTTAGTTATGGTGTGGAAGCTATACAGGCTTAATGTATAACTCTAACCTTCATTTAAATCTGAGGAATTAGTCATACATCAATTATTACTGAATTTTTGCAGATTGTTTTTTCACTGCATATCTCAGTATATGCTCCCCAACTTGTCCTCAAGCTTCTGAAAGGTTTTCTTCTTGTTTCATGAGCAGTGTTGAAAGTGGTTTTTCCTCAATCGCTGTCTCTTGAACTGAGCCTATAAGGACTCTGGACACAGCCTTGAAACCTTTTATTTGACTCTTGCACTCTTTTTGTTTGTCATTGGTGTATGTTTTCTTTTTGAAATATTTCTATATGTAATGATTTCTCATGTGAAACCCTATAAGTCACAGCCAATACCCTGTGTCCTTGGTAAGTTAAGAACTTATACTCACCAAGATAATTTTCAGATACTTCTGATGTTTCCTTTAACTTTGGTGTTTTATACAAGGCAGCTGCCTTCCATGACTCTTAAGAAAAATATTTTTCTATAATATATTTTTAATACATTTCAGGTTATAATTTCCATTTAGTCTTTTTATGACTGTGTAGTGGATTAATATTATGTTCTATTTCATCTAGTCACAGTAACAAAATTTTAGTGACAAAGATGGCTTTTTGAGCATCAGTGCTCAAAACTGGAAAACAATTCTAACTAGGCTTTTATTTACAATACATTATTTCACAGATATATGGATTTATATTAATCCATAAATTTCTTGTAAACTCTTTAGAGTTTTTTAAATGAAGAGTTTAATTTTTTAAAATGTTTTCTAAGCCTAGAAGACTTTACTGGTTGCTTTTTTTTTTCTCATTCACATTTTTTTGGCTCTTTAGCTATTGTGAGTCATCATTTCATTGGAACAGACACCTGCTGTGTTTTTATGAGTGATTACTGTGTTAAAGTTGACTTGGCAGATTTTTTTTTAATATTTCTCTTTTTTTGACATCATGTTTATGTAGTGATCTTTTGCTGTGACTGAAGTGGAAATAGTTGGGATATGGATATCAGAAGTTAATATAACATTTTCCCTTGCAGGTTTCCAAGCAAGAACAGAAGAAGGTGGATGTGGCTGATGGAGGAATGGTTGAGACTTCTTCCCGTTACAGTGGGGCCCAGGACAGTGGAATTGGCAGTGACAGTGTTAAGATCAGAATCATTCAGATCGAGCAGCACAGCGGCACCAGCCAGCACCGCATCGCCCGTCCTTCCCGCCAGTCCTCCATCGTGAAGAATCTCAACTTCATTCCCTTTGACATCTTTGTTACAGCAAGTCGAATCTCATTGATGACGTACTCATGCACTGCCTCGCCTAAATCAAAATCAGTGCAAGATCAGAAAGATGGTGAGAAGATAAGTAAAAGCTCCTTGAACCTTCCAGAAACAGTCTCAGGCAGAAGCCATGACACCAAGAAGCCAAGTCAGCCATGCATCTCCTCTGTCACAGCAGATGACCTTTTGAACAGTAATCCTCCCCTGTCTGCTGGGAGAAAAGCAGGTCTCCTGTCCCTGGAAAGTCTGCACGCTTCCACGAGATCATCTGCTCGACAAGCCCTGGGCATAACTATTGTACGGCAGCCCGGGCGCAGGGGCACCGGGGACGTGGAGCTACAGCCATTCCTCTACCTGGTTGTATCACAGCCCTCTGTGCTCCTCAGCTGCCACCACAGAAAGCAGAAAGTAGAAATATCAGTGTTCGACGCTGGCCTTAAAGGAGTCGCCTCAGACTACAAGTGTACAGGTAGGCATTTAACATCCAGTCCTGGTTATAACTGTGAAAATGATTGCACATCTCAAAGTTACAGAGGGTGGTGGAAAACAGCTGAGAGAACTTCAGGACATCTTTAAATAGCAATCGCTAAATATACATATTTTTAGGATTATACGTCACAGCTGAATCAAGTTAAGTGTGTAAAATGTTTGAAATTAATTAAGATCTTACCTTTTATCAACTAGTTCTTTCTGTTTCTTTGTATTGATTTCTCAATACCAGATTGTGACAGGGATTGTCGCATTGCTATAACTTCCCAAAGTTTTCTAAGGAAGTAAAAGTTGTAAGCCAAGGTAGTTTCATAAAGAGAATTTTTTATGACTGGATGTCACAATATTTTCCTATACTAGCCTGCCAATAAAATGTAAAGATAAACATTGTCTGGTATTTTAGACATAAGGACATAAGCTTATGTGAAAGTGATCTTTCAAATAGCATCAAGTGATGTCATGTATTTTAAGTTTTCATTCAATTGAGCAATAGGGTTTTCCAGCAAATTCCATCACTTAAAAATGCTTTTTTTTTTTTTTTTTAATTCCATATGCAAGGTTTATAATGAGAGATGTCAAAATAGCTGTCCAGTAGAAAATATTCTACTAGAAATAGTCTTTTTCTGCTTTACCTGTACTGCTGAAGAGAGAAATCAAATGATTGCAATCCATTTGTCTAGCAGTCAGTACAGGGTATAATGGTTTCATGAGGTATATCATTATGGAGTGTTACCCCAAAAAGTGTAAATGAGTATGCAGAGTTCCAGGTGAAGGTACAGCCAGAATGATATGGGGTTTCAAATAGATTTCTGAATGAGAGCTGTACGTATTGCTAGTTTTTCCTTGATGGTATTCCCAGCATAGCAGTTGTGAAAGGTAGTGTGCTTTCCTGTGCAGCTTTACCAAATCTTTGCTGAATGAGATTGTATCTTTTGAAAATTAGCATTAAAATAATGCACTTAGGCGAATGACTGAAAATGCAATCTTAACTGTTCTCAGGAATCTGAATTGGAACTCAGAACTTCAGAAATCTGAAGTGGAACTTTTAAGAGGGAAAGATTAGGCAGTGGAAGAGAAGATACTTAATACAGGGAGATTTGTTCTCTGCCACATTTTATTAATCCTTCTTCTGTTTTCATCCTTCTCTGCTGTTCCTGTTCTGACCTGCCTTGAACGAAACACATCTGTATCATGAATTTGATTTACTCTAGATTCTCGTGTGTGTTTCTTAAAACTATGTAAAATGTGGTCATTGCAGCAATTAATGCGAAGAGAATTCACAAAGCAAAGCTTGAAGGAAGCTTGGAGTAGGTCTGAGATGACATCTTCATTAAGTTAGTGCTTTGGAAAGATGCAGTAGGACTTCATTTCTCATATCTGAGACATTCAAGTGTACAATCCTTGGTACAAGCTGCTACCACCAATGAACTGAGCAAAGTTCTGTCCATTCTGCTTCTACAATTAATTCCCGAAGTCTTTCTCCATCTCCATGTCTGTGGAGCAATTCTACAAAACACAAGCTGTACTAAAGTCTTCTTATAAATTGAAAGTGCATTAGAGAGCACAGAAACATGGAAGTCTAAATAATAAAGATAGTAGGAACATACAGCCTGGGAGTTCCTCAGTCACCATGGATTGCTCAATTGGAAGACCAAGGATTAGCCGTACATGGGTCTTACCCTTTTCTTTGGCTTTGTGTCTCCATGTCAGGAGACATAAATGTTAAAAAGCGTGGAGGTAGGACTCAGACTTAATGTGAAGGTGGAAGGCCTGGTCTCTCATCCTGCTGCCTTTGGTGGGCAGTAAATAAGTACCTTCCTCCTGTATCACACAGAATCCTGTGCTTGCTTCCAGAGCAGCAGTGCTGTTTTCAAAAGAGTTTGAGATGTGGGTGCCAAAGTGCTAGTACCTAAAAATACCATCCTACATGCATTAATAAGTTAATAAAATTAAGGCATGCTTCAAGTTACACACTAATTCACTCAGCAAAAGAGGTAGTACAAAGTTTTTATTGCCTCTTGTTTAAGAAGAAATAAATTACCTGCTGTGCTGGTAATTGCATCATTTAGGACTAATGCTGTCATACTGCTATAGTAGCGTGTTAGTTTTGGAAATTTCTGTTTTTCATTTCTAACATGCATTAGAGTAAAAATAACGATGAACTATACGTGTTATTGTATGTGTGTGTGTGTGTGTGTGTGTTGTGTGTGTGTGTGTGTGTGTGTGTGTGTGTATTATGCACTCCATATATTGCATATCATATAATACAGAACAAGGAGCTCTTTGTGGTATTTTTTGTGCTGCTGTGGTTGATTTCATCAATCACACCAACTTTTCTTGATATTGTGGCTATTTGCTGACACTTCTGTCTGAAAGAAATGTATCATCCATATGAAGAACAATATAAATTTTATTTGAAAGAACCAAGTTAGTTTCTCCTGTACAATACACATGTACTATATTCCTGTATTTCTCTGTGTATCAAGGACTGGAGAGTGGGAAAACGGCATACAAAATGATGTTTAAATTGTAGTGAATGTTGCAAAACCATATTTCCAGTTAGCCTCTCTAGAAGACTGCATTTGTGTGTATACATATGTGTGTAACTAACTCTGTTATCTAACATAGAATGTGGAAGAGAATGTAAGCTAAATCTAAAAGATATATTTTAAATGGATTATAAGAACTGAGGAAGCATATTCCCCCTTAAAAACCAAACAAGAAAACCAACAACCAAATCATAGACCTATTGAAAATATAGTGTGATTTCCATCCTGTGATTGAGATAGGCAACAGCACAGCAGCAGCTGAAAAATTCAGGCCTATAACATTGCAAATTTTGATCACAGCCTAAAAATTGAGACTTGTCTGAGCAAAAATAAAATTACATTGTTATAAAGTTTTGTTGGTAATCCTATGGGGGTGTTTTCACATTACTTAAACTACTTATGTCGTTAAGCTATATATGAAATATAATGAAATATTACATTACATTCAAAACATGCTTATAAAATCTCTCCCCTTTAAAATCATTCTTTGTATTCTATGCATTCCACAGCATATACATTGCATAAGAGTATTTTAGGAAGGTTTTAAAACATTTGGAAAATTGGTTTCTATCAATTTTGGTGTGAAATTCCGAAGACTTGGATACTGTTCATTCAACAGCCATTGATTTGGGTCTTGTGAAATACTGTGCCATTTCTTTTAACTTTTTTAAAAGAAAAAATCTACAGTTTTGAAACAACACTCAAATTTTTGTAAAGCAAATACAGCATTCTATTGAGAAGTTAGGAAAGTCTTATTTTTTGGTTGACCTAAGTTCCACCAAAAAACTTTAGGGTAAAGAAAAATTGATGATAGTCTGGATATAGTTGCGCTTTTCATCCCTCACCTCCCAGTAGTGTACTTCTAAGAAATATGTTGTTTAGCTCTAAGTCAACAAAGATTTTCTAGACTTTAGAAATGCTTCAATAGGTAATTTGATGACAGTCTATTTTATGAACCTTTGTATAAAACAGGGAAATTATTCTTTAAATTGTACCAACATGAATTTTAAAGAGAATAATAGTCCTGGGCTGGTGACAGAATTAACAGTTACTGCTTCCTGATGGTTTACCGCTTTGAACATTGTGTAGAAATGAAGATTTTATACTGTTATGAAGCCATATGTATTTTATTTGGGACAAGGGTTTTGTTATTAGTTTTGAATAGAGCATAAAATTCTCAATCTTGCACATTAAACTATCACTCCCTTTGTGAGACAGAGCATTGTACAGTGTCTGAAACATCAAATTTCATCCAAGGAACTTGGCTCCTCCAACACTAGCTGTGTTATTTATTTTTAGCTTAATTTCTGAAACATGAAAGAAATAAGAACTTAAGAACTAAATAGGAGGAAATAGGCTATTTAAAAGATCAGTGTTCTTAGTTTATTAATTAGCAGTTAGTAGCAGCACATTGCCATCAGACCAGTCTCTGTGTGGGAGCATTTGCCTGCCTGGGAGCTAAAGACCCAATGGTTGTGCTTCCTCAGTCTTCTCTACAACCAAATCCACTGGCGAGTCAATTTATACAAGCAGGAGACTTACTAGGTTGTTGAAATGTTAGCTCAGTTTTATTATAGTTGTGCTAAATTGATTCATTTGTGTTTTGTAATTGCGCAGCTTGATTGCAATTATGCTACTGCAAGGTACAGGAACTTAAAATCAAAGTAAATCAATTAATGGAACATATTTAACTCCTCAATAAGTGGCACTGAAAAGACTAGTTGCTCCTGGAGTTTACATGTGAGATTCTGTAAAAATAGACTGAAAATTACTGTAAAATGACCCTTTTTTATTAAATGTTCATCTTATATTTAAAAAAAAGGCATCTGCTAACTGTTAGTTTTTGCTAACAGAGTTTTGGCCATTTTTACTTAAATAAAAGTGGGTGCAATTGTTTTTAATGTAATCTCATAAGCTGCTTTTATAAATATTTTTTTAAAATCTTTATTTGCTTTGTTTCAGGTAATGTAATCCAGATACAAAATTGCCTCATTTCCTGACCACTGTGCTCTGGGCATTCTTGAAAAATCTTTTTTCTATTTGTTTGTTTGTTTACTTTCAAAGAGGAGGTTGTGGCGCTTGGTTGTTTAAAGGGAGAGAAATTTCTCAGTAAATATCTGTTACGCATGGAATTTCTTCAACTTCCGCCAGCGACTCATTTGCAAAAAACAGTCATTGTGAGGCCATCCAGAAATATTCTTGATTTTTATTTTATTTTATTTGACACCCACGCCTTTGATGGCAGGGGGTCCATGAGGAGCAGATGCAGTAGCTAAGACCACATGTAACCTCTGATCTAATGGAAAGCATTTTCCAGGCTTTTGCATGAAAAGCAGCCCAGGCTGGCTCTGGCGGGAAGCCTGATTCACTGCCTCTGTGTCAGCCTGTGCTTCCTACATGGCAGGGAGAGGCTTTGAGGCCGTTTGCTAGCATAGCATGGAGGGAGTTCTGCTGGAGTGTCACCTGTTCCCCTCTGGGTGTATTTATTGTCCAGCGCATCTGCAGTCACGGATGAGAGGAGAGCAGTGCAGCCCCCATCCATAAAGCCAAACTGGCCTGGGAATATGCATTCCTCAGCTTCCTCAGGTTACTCTAAGTCCTCATTTTTGAGCTTCCTGACACAGCACTTGTGAGCACACTAGCAGAAACGTTTTTCCACTTGGGTTCTTTAAATTCCAGTAGAAACCGTTTTGAAAACGAGACCAAACATTCCACTTCAGAGTTTCAAATGCAGAGATAATTGCAGCATCATCCTGGCTTTTAAAATTGACTGCAGACCAAAGCGTGATTCATCCCCTGGAGCAGAAGCGCGCCGCCGCGCTCCTCTGGGCCGGCTCGGCTTCCAGCGGCGCGGGCCGTGCCGGGCGCCCCGCGCTCGGCAGCGCCGGCCCCGGCCCGGGCGCCGGCTCCGCGTGCCTGCCTGCGCTCCCGGCTAAAGCCGCCCACAGGCTTTGCCCCCCGGGCTGCCCTGGCTGGCAGTTTGGAGAATGCAAGTCTTCAAAATGCAAAATTTCCTCTGCCTTCCCCGTTTGCTTTCCCCTTACTCCCTGTTCTCTTCAGAAGTTTGGGGTTGCTGTCTGCTGTTAGCAGAAGACCGAGGGGATAGCAGTGAAATCAGAAGCTTGCAAATTCAAATCAAGATTAGGAAGATATTTCATGAAGTGAAGTTTGGAGCTGAGGTCAGCAAGGATGAAAGTGGCTTTGGATGTTTGGGTGAATTAAAAAACAGCCAGAGATGGTTTTTTTTTTTTTTTATTTTGTTTTAATTTTTATTTTAGAGGGGAGGGGAGAAGGTAAATGTGGATCTGTTGAAGGCTTCCCCTTCTCAGTCTTACAGATTTTAAATTGTAATTTAAAGTCTTGCCAGTCTTTGATAGTTGTGTCACCATTTTTCTTTTCTTGCCACAGACAAATTTTTTACATGATGTAGAGGATAAAATTTCTGGCCATCTTCACTGCTCCTCACTTCTCAATCCTTTCTTTTCTCTCTCTTGGCTTGCTGTGGAGTAATTCTGGCCTCTCCTTTTACTTATATATGCATCCCCTGGGTTTTCTGCAGCATTTTCTTTATACAAATAACTGCAAATTTAAGTGTTGATTTTTGGGAGAATCATAGAAAATGGAAATGGAAATGACCTATTATAATACATTATTCAGAACCAGTTCCCTGCTGATGTATAATTGTTCCCCATTGTATATTTTATAGTTTTCTGTCAAGTGTATTTTTAAACATTCTGAATGCCTTCATCATTTCCTTGAGAGACGAGTCCTTTTTCTAATAGCTCTTCTCATCCTGAATTCCCCACTCTTCATTCTAAAATTCCTTTTTTTTCAATCAATTGCTTCTGTGTTTCCTGTATTTTTGGCATAGGGATTGATTGACTGATATTGCTTTATTCCTTTTCTGATTCTTGATCCTATAAAAATGCTGTGCTGTTTTCTACTTTAGAAGGTATTTTGATAGAGATACAAATATTTTGGGTTTTTGACTCTTGAGATAAGTATTTGCCTTACCCTCATACATTTTATTTGGAACTCCTATCAAGTTTTTGATATACACAAGCGTAGTCAAATTTGAAACCTCTGGATTTTAGCTTTCTTATCATTACATGAAAACTTAAAACTGCCATATTTGGCTGGACAGACAAGTCTGTTACCCAGGTTCCAAATTAACTCTATGCCATGTGCTTGGAAGGACTCAAGCTGGCTCTTTGCATGGCCCTTTGATATTCTTACCTCTGATGCAAAATTGCCAATACAATATTTACTGCTTCCAAAATTAGCTCAGTTTCACTTGAACTTAAAAGATGCTCAAACTCAGTAAGACCAGTGCTGGGTTAAAAGTAATATATTTTGTTGGCCTTGCACTAATTTTGTGCATTGAGATTTCTTCATGTTGTCTTCCTACTATGTAAATTTTGGAGTCCTTATTATTCACATATCCCAGTCCTGCAGTGCCCCAGGTGATGAAGAGATGACGGTGCTGCACTCCTTGGAGACATGACAGAGCAAAACAATCTCCTGAGAGTCCCACGGTTGCTTCATTTTTCAGTTTTGTGCTTAAGTGCTGCAGTTCCCAGTGTCCTGAGGGCAGTTTGTATAGTTAATGAAATAGGTCATGCAGGGATTTTCTACTATGTAAGTTCTTTTCATCATAGATGCTTTCAGCTTGAAAGAGCTACAACTTTGAAATAATTATTAGGTATTTAATAACATAAACACATCTTAGACTACTTCAAAGTATATTTTACAAAATAAGTGTTCAGCTAAATGTAGTGGATTTTCTGAAAAGCTGGTAGAAGATATAGGTTGCTATATACAGTATGATATCATCCAGAAATGAGACAAAATAATGGCGTATCACATTGTTTTGTGCCATATTGGCATACCTAAATGTTTATATTAATATTTACAGAGGAACAGTAATTTAGAGATTAATTTAGTCAATTCAGTGATGTTCATTGAGAAATATTCAGCCATTTTTACAGTGCTTTACACTATATATTCTGAAAAACATTAGAATGTTTATGATAATCTACCAGCACAAAATAAGATATTATTTTATAGGACCAAGTCAGAGATAGCATCCTCATTCAGAACAGCTGCAAATCTGTGTTTTGAAAAAAATATGTACCTTGGTGGTAAAGAGGATGATGATGATGATGAGTAACACTACTACTACTACTACTACTACTAGTAGTAGTAGTAGTAGTAGTGTAGTAGTAGTAGTAGTAGCATTTTCAGTATACTAGAAAAATGCCAGAACAAAGAAGATACTCTCTAAAACAGTTACTATAGAAAAGGGGGTGTGCCCACCTCTCTAGTTATTGTAATTAAAAGGATTAAGAATCATAAAAATGTAGAAATTCTCATGGAAAATATACAAATCTGTTGTGTGCAGTGGCAGCTCTTAAATAACTGTTGAGAGCTGATTTTATAAATGTGTAGCAGGAATAGAGGGAAAAAAAAGGCTGTAATGTATATGCCATACAGTACAAATACTGCTGTAAAGTCATTGCCTGAAAATTGATCAAATAAAAACAAAAGAATGTGCTAACTTTTGATCTTTTCCATATAGATCTGAAGTTATGATCAATTGGTTTCAGTAGTTTCTTTGAAATCACATAAGGGTTCATATGTGCCAAGTTTTATATGAATCACATGATAAGGTCAAGAAACACAAATTCCAAAGCTGACTTTATATACCAAGTCCACATATGACTGTGACACCACAATACCATATGTTGACTATAACAGTGAGTATGTAAATCCTGTTCCTGAAAGGAATTAATTCAGTAAAACTCAAAGCAATTATAGCGTTTTTATTTGACTGAAAAGGAGAGAATAGCGTCAAGAAAATCTCCTTAAGTTTAGAGTAAGACAGAAATTCAGTAATTAACATAGCAGACTTGATAACAAACAATGACTGATTATTTATAATTTAAGACCATAATGCTCATAATGAAGGTCATGAATCCCTAAAGATTAAAAAGCCTTTTTACCCAACTGTTTTTGCTGTGTGTGATACTTGGAAAATGAAGACAAGAATAGCCCTTGGATGGATTTAATTTTAATATTCTTTTGTAGTGTTCCTACAAAGTAGGATATTATTAATATTCTTTTTTTTTTTTATTATTCTAAAAAGAATATTTTTAATATTCTTTTGTAGTGTTCCTGAACAAAGGAACACCATTCAAGGTGGTACCCAAGAATGGCTACTGATTAGCTATTGAATTAAGCTCTGAAGGGAATGATACAACTGCATTGTTGTCATCCTCTGTTCCTGAGCTCTCATAGCATTGTGGGGTTTTTGCCTTTATTATTTATCTTTCCATTATTATTTTCTCTGCCGAATAATGACAGTACAATCTAGTAGCAGGTTTTGAGCACAGATTCTCTTGCAAGGAGTCCTTAAGTGTCATTACTTAATCATTGATTAAAGCTAAAATTGTGTGCTAGTTACAGTCATCTTGTTTTATTGATGTATTTTACTCATATTTTACTTGGTATTTTTGTGTGTTTTCTAAATTTTTTGTAATTAGAGCTTTGTCCTCTTGTCCATGAGTGCATGCATTATTCTACACATGCATCTATCTGTCTGTAGGTGCAAATGCTATGTAAACCAGTTATATTGGGTATAATATTTACCATATTACATTTAAAATTCTATAATTTTGTCTAGTCAATTTTGTATGTAGCATTTTGTAATATATCATATTCCTGAAATATAATTAATTACTATGATGATTATCATCTGTAGATCCTGGGAAGACTCTACCAGAAGCTCTGGATTATTGCAAGATTTGGTTGCAGACAGTAGCAGGAGAGGTAGATGCTAAAAGTGGTATTCCACCTCCTCTTATCACTGTGCAAATTAAAGACTTCCTTAATGGACCAGGTAAGTGCTGGACTTTAATCTTTCTTTTCTGATGTAATCTGTTTGTAGATATGCACACATAGACACAGGATGGGGCCCTGAGCAACCTGATCTAGTGGAAGGTGTTCCTTCTCAGGCAGGGGAGTTTGAAGGAGATCAGCATTAAGGTCTCTTGCAACCCTAATTCTATGGTATCAGATAACCTGAAATGTATTGTTTTCCTTGCTCACGAATATGAAATTTTCCTCCAGCAATTACCCTGAATTAAAGTGAAAACTGAGGAATGGACAGTCCTGGACCAGTCATTGGTTTAAGGTCTAATTATTAATTTTCTTCCTACAGAAAGGTTAGAAAGGCAAAATTTGTCAAATTTCCAGCAGAATGAAGTCTACCTGCCTCTAGTCCCAGAAAACTGAAATGTTATTGCGGTTATGTTTAGAAAAGATGATTTTTATAATGTTTCTGAAGATTTTTCTAAGCCATCTTCTCTTGGGTTCTTTGAAATCTGGATACCTGGAAATTCCAATCACCCAAAGTGCTGGTACTGTAAAATTTAAAAATTAGTGATATTGTGTTTCTTTCATTAGTGTAAGTGGTGTAGTGTAGAGGTTTGTTAGTGCTTACATAACATAATGTGACTTGAAGTTCCCTTCCTAGAGCATCAGAAATTCCTACAAATTGCTTTCTCTATTTTTGTGATGTATTTATAGCTACATTACAACGTAGAATAATTGAGGTTATAGTGAAAGTCAGAAAATACATTGTAACTATGTTCTCATATGCATATTTGTTACAATTTATTGAATTACTTGACTTATTTTTTTTATCCTGAATATCCTTACTTCACATAGCACAGAGTGAGTTGTTATCAGTCATTTAGTGAGAGGCTCTTTGGTACTGGATTTTCCTGTTCATTCAGTTACCTGTTCATACAGTTTTACAGCACACTATCTAATCCTGGATCTGCAGCAGAATTACCTTTGCATGCCTTACAGCTGTAGCATTTGAGCACTACAGAAATACTGATTTACCTGCACAACCCTCACATGGATGATGGATTACTATGCTCTTACCATTTCACAGAAGACAACTGAGCCACAGGGACATTAAATGTTTACTCATTTTATTAAGGTTATCAATTTAAAACGCATAATTTAGTTTTCCAAAGTACTTGAAAATACAGAATTTGATGTTGGAAACACAGCTCATATTGTCTTTGGGTGAAGCAGTAATCACTTCTAAATATCAGAGTCCAAGACATCAAACTGAGTAACCAGTGAATGAGACACACATATTTAACCCCTGACTATAATGTATACTGTGGTTAAGTAGCTCGAAAGGAATGTTTTTTGCACACAGGCAGAATTTTCAATGAAATAATAAAGTATGTGAACAACCTCATAATTTCCCCTTTTTTTTTTTTGTTTTCCACACTATCTAAAGACATCATTTTAGGGAAGGCTTTTAAAACCATTTGACAATGCAGAGCTTTTGTTATATTGATCCATATTTGGGAACAGTAATAGGTCTTTGAATCTTCAGGCCTACTGCATGTTCTGCTGCCATTTGAGAAAAAAAGTGCTTCATTGATAGTAGCATTGGCTTTTCATTTTAATCAGGAACAGCACAAGAGGGGTTAAGATACCTACTGTCAGGGACCTTTTGATCTCTGCTGTCAGAATGGTTTTCTTTTATCCTTCTGCCCCCAGTTCTTACGTCTTCTGTCCCCACATTTGTCAGGTTTCCATATTCCCAGACCCTGCATTTGTGTATTCCACTTCTCTCAAGGTTCTCACTGTAGCACAGCCTTTATATTTAATTCCTGGCACAGCCTTTATATTTAATTTAGTACACACCTGATGCTGTTCTGTCAGTAGGACAGATTCCTAGCTAAACTAGCAAACATGGAAATTGGCACCATCTTGCAAAGTATATATTCACAAATAGTGTAGGTGTCCACCCCAGTATCACCAGTTCAGTTGTATTTTGCATTAGTGTTAAATCTCTGCCCTCCATAGTGTTTTGGTGAATAGACAACTGGAAAACTATAAATTAATCTATTTATTCTTGCAAAGCATTTAAAACTTCAGAGATTTCTTCCAGGATCTATTCTTAGCCAAAAAGCTTTTTTTTTATAATCTTGTTGCTGCTAATTGGAACTATCATTACACATGACTCAACAGTAATTTCTATGAATTTTAATGAAGTGTTTGCCAGTGTAGTATTACAAAACAGCTCCACAGTCCCTTGTTCTAACCTCAGCTGTTACCACTATGAGATCCTCTTCAAATAAACTAACCTTTACCAAGAAGCCTTCCTTGGGGGATGGAAGTTTCATTGGATGAGTAATGGAAGGCTCATTCTGCGTGTGATTGCATCAGAACAGCACATTCAAGGAGTTACAAGAGCCTGACAGCTCTTCAGCAGGCTACTGGAAAATGAGTTACTAACTCCCCTGCGGGACAAGAAGTCCCCTAACCACAGCTTCTTCCAGGGTGAGGTAGCTTGGCCGTCAGCAGCCTGGAGAAAGTGTTACACCACCAGATCCTAGCTTAGCTCAGCTGGCAGTTGCTCTTTGGGGACAAGAACCTCAGCAAAACTCCAAGGGCTCTTGCAAGGTCAACAAACAGTATGTGTGATGGGAGACAGCTTAGCTAATAGATTGGATAAATAAAGACACTGCTGGAGTAGAGTTATGTTGCAGGCCTTGAAGGCTGTTCTTTTTTGGTGAGTGTCTGGCAAAGAATGCTGCTACTAAGTGACCTATTTTCTGATGACATGGCGTGTGTGTTTTCCTACTCATTTATGTGTATGTGGTTTATAACTAGTAATTAAATTGCTGAAATGCATTGAATCTACTGGTAGGTGTTGCCTGTTGGTTACAGATGATCAACTGTTCTCAAAAGTCAGCACATTTTTGGAAGCTGTGCCTGTGCAGACAAAGTATGTAGCAGTTGAGATAACTATACTGTTTTCAGTGTAGATTTTAAGTGTTCAGAGTTCAGTGATTTAATTGTAATGTCATTTTTCTTTCAAAATACGTTGTTGGTGTGCTGAGGTTAAATTTCATATATAAGAATCAAACATGCCTGTACTTTATAATGCAAAATACTATCGAGCAGTTAACAGAAAAAAAAATCTACAAGTGGTTCCCAATGTTTGCTGTGTTAGATAAAACCAGTACTCCTTGCAGATAGTTTGTCAGCTGAAGTATATAAGTAGATGGTGTTCCACAGAAAAATCGTATGGTTTCACCACAGGAAACCAGGTTGTCAGTCTATATTAGCTTGGAGATCAAAAAACTACAGCAAGTAGCTAAACTTGGAAACCACTAATTAAATGAGAATAACAGGATGCATTAATGCACTTCTTGCCACATGAGTTGATTATTTTGTACATTTTTGGCAACTAAAGAAAAACTGTATTTCTTCCAGATTTAAGGTAATAGGATCCTAGGAGAAATAGGCATTCATCATCAGGCCTGTGGGAACAGACCTCAACTTTAACCCCACAATGTATTAAAGGACTATTCTTTCTCTTTTTATAGAAACTAATTATTTAAAATTTTTAAAATTCCATTTACATCACTCTTCTTGACCCTCTGTCTTTTATATTCAGTCTGTTACTAGATTGAACATCTAATTTTTGTCTAATACATAGAAATGAACTATTTATTGCTTCAACATTAGACATAATTTGTTACATTAGGAACAAATATGACCATCTTGTTTTAATAGGTTTTAAAAAACTACCATCTTTACCTTCTAGTCCTCCTTCTGGATTTTTTTTTAATCACCTTTCTTACCTAGAAAAGCTGTCTTCGATGTAGTCCTTCTGGATGCAAATGATACAAGAACATGTCTAAGAAGTACAGCTTCATACAAATTGCCTTAAAATACTTCTACATGCAAATTATGGATGCTTTATACTGAAGTCCTCTTTCCACAGTAGATTCTTGGGAAGACATTGGGTTAGATGTGAAGTAGTGGAGGTCCTTGATAATTCATCTTTATAAATAATTTCCATAGAAGTCAATATCCAAATAAACTGAGAAATGTTGTGTCCCACTGAAAGATAAAGTGAGAACTGGGGACCTCTTGGGTTTCTCTTTCATGCCAGTTCGTCCACACGTGATTTGGGGACCATGAGAGGCACAGCAGGGGATCTAGGCTTAGGTATAAAAAACAATAATAGTAAACTGCTCCATGATGCTCTCTCCAGCCTTTTTTCCCCATTGTTTGCAGAGGCAACAATTGTATCTATTACCAAGGTCAGTGGTTTGGAGAAACCTGGAAAATAGCAGCTACCAGAAACCCACTAGAATAATATCTCCAGCAGGTGATAGATTAGTTGGAACAAATTGGAACCATTGCACTTCAGCAATCCTGGTTTCTTTCAAGCTATTTTAAAAATGTCGTCATTTTAATACACAATATCAGCCCTGCGGAACAGTCCACAGCAGGGTAATTTGAATCATATGATGTATCACTGCCCTCAGCTGACATGAGCTCCGTTCCATGTGTGAAGCCATAATAAATCCATTCCCAACCGAGGCAAATTCCCTGTGAGAAGGTGAACTAATCCAGGCCTCACACTGGCATGTTAGCCCTCCGTAATTGAAAGCAGGGCCACCTGTTCCCAGCACAGTTAGCCTATAGAGAGAAAATTAGCATTAGATCAGATACTTAATATATTGAAAAATCATTCATACTACTTGCAAGTTCAGCTGTGGGCTGCTTAGCATGACATCATATATAAACCTAGGAATGTGCCCACTTGATCCCAGTTTAACAGTTTTGTTAACCATGGTGTTTGTTAACTTTGAAAGGAGAATTTTTTGATTTAATGAGAGCTGACACATGAGAAGGGGAACTAGCCAGGGTGCAGACTTTTCTAATTAACTTTGGGTCATTTGCAAAACTTTTGAGCTTTCTAGTAGGGTTTTTTTTTCCCCTTTGCTCTTTTACAAACAAGTTTTTAAAGCACTGACACTGTAGCCATGAAATTATATTTATTTGATTAAGAGGGCAAAGAGAAATATTCCAAACAGGTGTACCAGCCTGTAGGTATTGCTTTGGACTTGACACATCTATTGTCTGTAATATCGGTGTAATAATGAGTAAAATCATCAAAGTACCTTTCTAAAAACAGTGTCTACAACATTTATTTTAAATTTAGTTTCTTATATGCCTAAGTACAGAAGATGAAAACTGCACACTGGAGCCACGTGGATAAGTTGAAAAATATTTTCTTACAATCTTTTTCAGTGTACTGGCATTTTTTTAACACTTCATTCAAACATTTGCTCCATTTTCTGAAACCTTTTTTTTGTTGTTATTTGTTTTTTGGGGTTTTTTCCCATGTGTTTCTTAATATAGATGTATTATTCAGCAGCTAAGCAGAAAATAGAGAGTTAGTATTTATGGGTTCTTTTCTTTTCCACAAACGTGCTCCATGACCTGGAACAATTTATTTCGTCTCACTGTGTTGTGCTTCATCTTCCCTGACTTTGTTGAGAGAGTTAATGTTTCCCTTAGCCAGGGTTTTCCTTTCATGATAGTGCCTTCTGATGCTTCCATTATCATTTTTGGCCTCACCACCCAGTCCTTGACGCACTTCTGAGCTGTATTTGGTAGCCGTGCAGTTGCTTAATTTCAGTCAGCATCTACTGAATAGCAGTAACCCTCCATTGTTTATTGATGGTATCTTTGGGCTTCTTGACCTACAACAATTTATTTTGGTTTACTTGTGACAGTTTTAAAAAATTAATACAATTGTATCACTCTGAGCCTTGTCTGAGATCTTGAAGCTGGGCACTGGCTAGCTGGAGCTGTGAATGTCAAGGTGTCACCTTCCTGTAAAGTCAGTGACCACTAGGTCATGGAAGTAGGTGTTGCTCCTGCTGGGGAGCAGCCAGCATGCTCAGGGTGACAAAGCTCCCTGAAGGCTCCAGTTTGCCATATTGGTCTTGGAGAGCCACCCCTGTGGGGCTGCAGCACACAGACAGCAGTAGGTGGGAAGAATGAGCAGCGACTGCAGTCTCTTCTAGGCTTAACTGGCATCTGTCTCACAGAAGCAGAATGCAAGATGGACTGCAGATGGCCTCTGAAGCCTTGTCTCAAGTTTCTTCCTCGTTATGCCATGTTCCAAATTGGGAATGATGAATTAGAGGATAAAAACAATTCATTTAGATTCTTCTTGATTTTCAATTTCTCTTAATTTGTGTCTCTTTTGATGCTTGACCTGACAATTGAGAACAGTACAACTGGTCTTTTCTTTACATGTCTCTTTCCTATTTTTATAAATTTAATTTTGCAATTCAGTCATTACCCTTTTTCTGAAGGGCCACCCAGACTCCAAATAGAATCAGGGCTCAAGATTACCTTTACCTTCCTCGTATTTCGTCTGTTTAGACTCCCTGCATCAGGATGGGTGGCTGAGGGATAAAGAATATCACTGTTGGTAAAATGTTTCATGCCATTGTCTGCTCCTCTCCTGTTTAGGCCTAGAAAATTAAATAATCTTAAGAGTTTAGAATAAATACTAGTTTTTTTCTATAGAAGTGCTGTATATTAAGAAGTTTAATATTTTACAGCCTTCTTGGGGAAGGGGAGAGCAAGTTCTGTGTCCAATATCAAGGAGAAAGAGCTGGCCTTTTCTGTATTAGCTGTGAGAAGTAAAAGATCCACTGCTGAATAAGGGTTATGGAAAATGAACCAATTCTTAGAAAATGGCATCTTTTTCTGTCTCACATTTCAAAATTTTTCAGTCTTTGAAAAAATTCCTGTGTTATAATGATAGAGTCATTAAGGTTGGCGAAGACCTCCAAGATCGTCAAGTCCAACCTTTGACCTGGCACTACCATGGCAACTAAACCATAGCACTAAGTGCTGTCCATGTCCAGTCATTTCTTGAATACTTCAAGGGTTCTTGACTCTACCACTTCTCTATGGAGCCCATTGCAATGCTTGACCACCCTTTCAGTGAAAAAATGCTTCCAGAACTGGACTTCCCCTGGCACAGTTTGGTGCCATTTCCTCATGTCCTGTTGCTGGTGGCCTGGTAGAAGAGGCCATTCCCAACCAGGCTCCAGTCTCCTTTCAGGAAGTTGTAGAGACCAATAAGGCACACCCTGAGCCTCCTTTTCTCCAGGCTAGACAACCCCAGCTCCCTCAGCTGCTGTTCATAAGATTTACTCTCCAGACCCCTCACCAGCTCCATTTCCCTTCTCTGGACACGTTCCAGCCCCTCAATGTCCTTTGTCTCTTGAGGGGCCCAGGACTGGACACAGCACTCGAGGTGTGGCCTCACCAGTGCCCAGTACAGGGGACAATCGCTGCCCTGGTCCTGCTGGCCACACCATTGCTGATACAGGCCAGGATGCCACTGGCCTTCTTGGCCACCTGGGCTCATGCTGCCTCACATTCAGCTCCTGCCAACCAGCACCCATGGGTCCTTTTCCAAGAAGCAGCTTTCCAGACACCTTTCCCCCAGCCTGTAGCACTGTGTGGGATTGTTGTGACACAAGTGCAGGACTCACATTTCTTATGCCTTATTGAACCTCGTGGACTTGGCCCATTGGTCCAGCCTGTCCATACTGAGCTTATAACTAATTTCATGGCATTTACTTTCTGGTATTTAAGATTAAGAAAATACTATGGTAGTTTTAAAGTCATAGAAGTAATAACATTGTGTACATTAACTTATGGCATACATTAGAATAAACCCACTGAATTTATCTAGAGCAACATGCTAGGAGCTTTTATTATTTTTGTGTTGCTTTTTCATCCTTAGCCTTCTGAATAAAAAGTCCTTTTGAGTAATAAATATCATTATCCCAAGTTTGCAGATGAAAATTAAATCTTCTCAATACAAATTTGAATGTTATGGATAACAAGGGTAAAATACTTATAAGCCTGAAATTTTTTATCTGAAGCTCTAAGTAATAAAATGACAAAGAAAGAAATTGTTTCAGACAGAAATTTCAGAATGATGCTCATAGGTTTTCTTTTATAGTTGTTATGATTTAGTTCAAACAGGCCATATTGAATCCATTGGGTTTTTTGTAATAGATTTCAAAATACATAATAAATGTAAGTAATATGATGACTAATGGGTCAAGTGAAGTTGGAACTTTTAAAATGAGAAAATAGCTGGAAACGGTTTTCAGGAAACTATTCCAGTTGATTTTTGGTCCCCCACAAGGTGTACATTAACATAAAACTCCGTAGAATCACCTCTGGGACCTGAATTCCCTCTCTGATTTCATTATTCCAAAGTGTTTCTTCTTCCTCTACTGTTAAGTCATCTCCTGGTGGTGGGAGCATATAATACGTGTAATTTATTTATATCTATCTAATCTCCTTTTAACTCACTAGTTATTTCATTATTCTGTTTTCTAGTTGCTGTTCAGAAAGTGTGAAGGCTCATGAGAAACTAATAATTGAAACACGTGCATTTACTGGGTAATCTAAAGAGAAGTAGTGAAGAAGTTGAGGAAGAGAAAGAGCAGTTCAAATACAACACTCAAATGCTATACTGTAATCAAAAATTGCTTTGATACCATCTAGTTCAGTTTGCTTTAAGCATAACAGAAATAACTCACTTCATGCTATCTGTTTGCAAGCACAGTAATTCTTTCACTTTTTTTTTCTGGAAATAGATTATACTTGGCAAAGTAAGTTATTGCAACTACATCTTAAATCTAAAGAATGCATTGGGTTATAATTTTGGTAGCCAGTCACTAGTAGGGAAAGGAGAAGCTGATGTAATTGAGGAGCTAAAGGTGACTTTGAGCTGCCTTTTTCTCTGACTTGATTCTGATGTAATTTTGGCAATTCAAAGAGTTAGTTGAGTTACAGGAAGACCGTGTTTTCCTGCAGTTATAGAATCTGCACCATGTTATGTGCTGTTCTTCTTTCCAAGGTGTTTAAAATAATCTAAAAAACTGTTACACTTGGATTTTGCACCCCAAAAAGTTTATTCCAATTGAATCCATGTGGCTCATAGATTTTAAAGCTCTTTTTAGCCCATTTTAACTGTCTGGTGAAGCTGCTGGATATCTATCTTAATCAACTCCTATAAATAGCTCTTCCTATTTCATCACTTTTCATTGTTCTGTCCATCACTTAAATATACTTTCTTTAGAAGGAATGTTAAAGTTTCTTTTACATTGTTAAGGATAAAGTATAAAAGAGATCAAAGACTAAAGATTGATCAATTGTGGGTTTTGGTTCTTTTTACTTTTTGAATGTTTTACTTAAAATACCAAAATATCTCTCTACATAACCTTTAACCAGTTGTAAAAATAACCTGTATCATTATGAGATAGTTAAAATATTTGCAGTGAAGGTTCCAAAGTTACATTTTCTGCAATTATACTTCTGGCTGCCACCACATTCTGTCAGGGCTGATTTATTGGATAATAATTTCATACAAAACTTTGTGATGTTATCAGTCATTACAAGATTTTTCTGTGTGACATGCACAGTTTCCAAACAGAAAAGAGGGAAGTAATTTGCATTTCTCTAATGTCCTGGTTGCCTTTTTTTTATTTCTTTCTTGGATGAGTGGCCAAGAGCAGTGATAAAGCACAGGCCCAGGTGCCAATTATGTTCCACCACTGAGCTGCACCAGTGCCCTGTGTCTTCCCTGCCCTGGCTGAAGGGAGCCCCAAAAAGAGCTTCTGCCTTTGTGTTCATCTCCTTTTCCATCTTTCACCCTCAGCTTTGGGTTAAGTCCTTGACACCTGTTGAGTCACTTAGGTTTAAGAAGTTTTTGGGTGTCAGGGAGGTTTCTTGGGTTTTTTCCCCCCTCTTCTGGGCTATATTACCATAGGAGGGTGCTCGCGATTAGATGTGTATTAGATAAAACAATTAGATCTGAAAGTTGTCATACCAGGGAGTAAGGGTCCTACTTTGCTAGCTTAGAAGCTTAATTATTTACCAGAAAGCAATAAATAACAGTTATTCTATTTTACTCCTTTATTCCTGCATTACTAAGGGATAAATTTAAGTTGATAAGGCAGTTGTTTGGTTGGATTTTTAACATTTCATCTTAAAAACATTCCTTTTCATCTGAGTATTGTAAATAAATTGATGTCATGATGTCACATGTGTCTCTACTTTCTTCCTAACTCCTTTCTCTATTCAAAGGAAGGAGAGGTCCAGTGAAGTCTGCATAAAAGGCAGGCAAATATTGGGATATTCCAAGTGCCAAGAGTGTGGGGAGGTTTTCCAAGGTGTTATGATATTTTTCTTCCTATGGTTTTAATTAAAATGTCAGTATATAAGGATTTTGAAAAATCTTCCAAGTTGATCTTGTGATGTTTTGGATTCCTGAAAATCTTGACAGAATCAGTGAGGTTGGAAAAGACCTCTGAGATCATTGAGTCCAACCTTTCATCATCATGTGTCAACTAGACCCTGACATTAAGTGCCACATCCAGTTGCTTTCTTGAACACTTCCAGGGATGGTGACTCCATCACCTTCCTGGGCGGCCAATTCCAGTGTTTAGCAATCCTTTTCAATCCTATTTTCTTCTAATGCCCAGCTTCCTAGCTTTGGTCCTTGCCTTCCTGCTAGGACCACGTTAGCTAGTGTTTTGCCAGTTCCTAGTTTAGTGTGGAAGGCTTTCAGTGCAAGAGAAAGCATTTTCAGAAAACCAGTAATTAAAGTTCTAAGTTAAAAATAGCTTTTTGGTCTTAAGTTTCAGTCAGCTGTAGCTTGTGGAATAGTGCAGACATTTGTTTTTCTAAGATTGTTTTGGTTTTTTTATTTCAGCTATGACAGATCTTACACAGCCATTAATAAATTTCTCTTATCTTTGTAAAAAATGTGCCAGATAGTTTTAGGGGGAGAGGATCAGAAAAGTACTTTGTCACGTGCCTATGAGTCTCTGAAGGCAATATAAACGGTGCTTAAAAGCAGCTCTGAAATGCTGCCCCTACAGCCCTTTACTGTTGGTGTAAAAATTTGCCTAAAGAATGGGAGAATCAAGCTCCTTAGTTTGCATCAATGTTAAGAATAGGATGTGATCCTGGACAACTTGAAACTAGTTTTGATGAAATATTCATTAATCTGTGTAAAACCTTCAACAGACAGTGTTTTCTGTATATATTTATAATGAAACTCGAAACTAAGTAGTGTGGTTGGAACGTTTAATTTAGTTTAGATATATGCACAGAATTTTAATCACTTTTGGTTCATCGGGTTGGTGCGGTGGCAGTCAAACAGCAAGGGGGAAAGCATTTTCCCCCTAACCAGAACAGCGGTATCATTACTGGTCAAAACCTGAATTTGAAATGAAAAACCCTAAAAACTAAGTTAAAAGCTGGCTTTCTGTAAGGAATTGTCATGTAATGATTCTGCAGCACAGAAATAAGTTTCAACCTTCATAAAATCCTGCTTCCTATTTGTGAAATAATTCTGGCAATTCCTACATCTCAGCTAACAAGATATCACTGTTAACAATGTTGTTCATATTAATTATGATTCCTAAAAATTCTATGAGTCTTTTAATAGGCTGAGAAACACAAAAATCCTCTTTGGTGAGGAGATGAAAAGTCTTTTGTAAATAATAATTATTTAATTTATTTTTTTTATAACACGTTATTCCAATCTCCCTGGAAAACGAAGAAATATAAAACCTACCTCTGTTTTTGTATTTGCTTTTTATTTCACATTTCATCTTGAAAATGCGTTGAAGACTGCTACATACGAGCTGTGTAGGAAACAACACAATACACATGTTACTCACTCATTTAAATGTGTTGAAAATGTTCGCTGTTGGCTTTGGAATTCAGTCAAATAGTTCTTCTGGATATAAAACTCCAGAGAATGTGAAGTATATTTTTATTCTGACACAAAAGAACTAATGTATCTCCTTTCCTACACACTCAAATAAAGTGTGTGTCTCTCAGTTAGCTGTGGTGATCCTTGGAAAAAACAAGATAAAATCCACATTGCGCCATATTTCTTCCTTTAAAACTGTATATTGTGACTGTTGCTTATAGGTTTTTTCATTATATTTTAATTCAGATTTATTGTTAAAAATATTGTTTTGTTATGTTCTAACATTGATTCAGTCCTTGTAATGAAACATGATGGAATTATGATTGAGGCACTCAATGCCTAATATTTGCACACAGCTTGAATAATTGCACTGTAGCCTATTGCATTTATTTCTCCAATTCTCCCTTACAGCTGACATAAATATGGACATATCAAAACCTTTGAAAGCGAATCTCAGTTTTGCCAGACTTGACCAAATAAACCAGTTCTTGAAGAAAATCACAACCACAAATGAAGATGTGCCCAGGAAGGAGGCTGCTTCATCATCTGGCATTATTCCAGATGAGGATGTCACTTTGATATCCAGACACCCCAGTACAAAGGACTTTCTGCCTACAATGCACACCAGCACTGTGAAAAAGGCCTCAACGCAAGAAAACTTGTGGCAAGCCCTTTCCTGCTTCCAGAAAATTTCCATTCACACTGTTCAAATGGTTGTTTTGATGGAAACCATCCCACACCCCAGTAAACCCTGTTTGTTACTCTCTTTCTCAAACCTCAGTGGGAGCCTGAATATCAAAAGTGGACATAAAACTGCAGGTAAGAAGCTTTTTTTAAAGTTGGAAGAGCTACTGGTTTGTGTAAGTGGTGGTCTAGTGACCGTTTCAAACTGTGGGGCATTGCAGGGAAATGCTCCAGCCAACATCATAAATCCACAACAGAAAATAGCAAATCCCAGATTGACTCTATTACCTGAGTTTTCTTTTCTGCGAGGGAGCACCCAAGAATGATTAACTCTGTAGTTAATATCCCCTGGCTTGTAATTACTAATTTATTGATGGAATTCTGGCTGAAATAGTGGCTATGAGAACCACTCCTCTGGTATTCTGTTAATTTAGCACATAATTCAGAGGGAGAAATTTGGACAGTTTTCCCTCTGTAACTAGATTTTCTTGTTAGGACCTCTGTTTCTCTCTTAAAAAAAGGTTAAAATAATTGTTCAGAGCCCTGACAGGTGCTACTATGTAAATATTGGGTCATGCTGTTGTTCTCCTCCAGATTTATGAAGTTTTCAATTTTACATGTTTCCTCTGCACACCTGAGAGTCACACAGGGAAAACAGGCACTCTGGCCTCATTAATGAAGCACTGCAAGGAAACTTTATGCCTCGGATACAATTAACTGGATACCAGAGACTCATTTAAAATGGAGATATTTTGAGTGTCATTGTAAATTGTTTTATTAATTTTTCAATAAAACTAATAAGATGGTATATTTCTATGGTGTGGAGATGAGCCAGATGTAGGTAGTTGCAAGAGTACCTCATGAGGTAAAATGGTCTGTAGCTGAGAGGAGCTCTTGGCCAATTGAGGTGGTGATTTATTTCTTTCCATCAGAAGTATTTTTCCTCAGGCCAGCAAGTTTCAGTTCTTCTTTATTGTTTTAAAAGTTATAAATGAAAAATTTAAGGTTCATAGGACATGAAAACCCCTGAAAGTGCCGGGGCCTGAAACTTTTGATTTATCCATTAATAAACATCAGTGCAGGCAGGAACAGTGCCTGTGTTCCCACGCTTTTCTATTTGGATCGCATCTCTAGCGTAGAAGGCACTGCAACTGAGTAAAAGCCTTTATAATGTGCTTTAAATAGTTCTGGATTTTTTTCCTGTAATAATCCTCTTCCCTTTCATCGGTTCCCCTCTATCATTTGTGCATTATCTGTCCCATGGTAGGTTATGGTGTCCACATCATGCTCTGATACATCAAAGCCAGGCTGCTCCGTCACTGTTCCATAAAGCAATTTGGCAAACTCACACTGTGTTTCACTGACCCTGGGGGTTTTCATCCTCCCAGGAGGAGGACGTACCTTGCCTTGCATGTTAAACCTCAGAAACATTTTCAGCTATGAAGTTCTGTTTCTTAATTCTTCTGGCAGTCTGAGGAAATCAATCTTTACACATTGCGAACCATACATGAATCTTCGGTATGGTCATAGTCTGGCAGGCATTGTGAAGTGGAGCAATACTGATGTCGATTCTAATGAAAATGGACATGAGTTATTCTGTATAAAGAACTCCCATAACCAGACAATTAATAGACATCAACAGACATTTTTTTCCCTTTTTTTTTTCCAGTTAAAAATGCCTTTTGTCTACTTTATAAAAAGAAAAATACATCTGCATGAGGTTTTGCATACTGTTGTGATGGTTCAGTAAATTGAGTTTTAATAAGACACACTTCCACAACAAAACTGATTGAAATTGTCAAAAAATCTTTTAAGAAATCGCTTGGTGTTTTGGGGTTTTTTTTTACAATTGTTAATTTGAATTTAAAGTGCTGATAGAAAGCAAAGTGGAAATTACAACTTCAGAAGAGAAGATAAAATACTCTGTGTGGGAGAAATGGTATTATAATCTTATGTTAACAATCCTTTAGAAGAATACCACAGTTGCTAACTAGATTTGTTTTATAATTACAAAGAAATTATGCAAGCTAACTCAATTTTTAAAAGTTCGTAGCTGTCTTGAGAGGAAGGAACATTTAAATATCTCAGTTCTTTACTACTGTTCTTTTTAATAAAAGGTTTTATAGATACACCTTTTGAGCTGAACAGGGTTAATGTCAGAGGGTTTTTTTTAATAGAACGAAACTAATACGTGAATACTTCACTGTGTCTTTGATTTTACAGTCGAATAGCTATTGTGACCATCTGCAGCAGCTGCATTTTACGAATTATTTGCTGAACCAAGCTAAGTGCAATGACAAAAGTAGTCATCTCAGATGTACTGTTAAAACAGAGGAAGAAAAAGGAGCATTGCTTGCCTTTTGTACAGTATGGCCATCTGCTGTACAGATGTTATTATATAGAATGACTTCAGATACAATAATTGTAGAAAATTTTCATTAAAACCTCAACAATTTGCACTTGTTTACTTGAATCTGCATAACTCCCCAGTGAGACAACACAATACGCTTGGGGTTTTTTTGGTTCTCACTAGCTTACTCTTTGATCCTTTTTGATGTGCTGACTTTAATAAACATAGTTAAAAACACTGCTCAAAAAACATCATGGAAAAAACTACAAAGGAACAATTATAGCAGTAGAAACTACTCTAATCCCTTACTTACGCAAGCTATTTTTAGTGAAATATGGTTTTTTACACGTTTTATGTGGCAGTGTTTTATAAACAGTGTAAACGACCCCTTTTCCAGATGAGTTCTAATGCAGGAGATGAAGTTATTTTGTAAGGAATCCTATTTGCTAGGAATTATTGAGCAAAAAAAAAAAAACACCTCACAAGAATATAAATTGTCGGCATTTTTCCTCCCTTATGGGGAAAATAGAAGTGCATGACCTTGTGTATTGCTTTCATTTCTTTTCAGCTGAAATTAAGAAGAAAGGTTGCTATCCAACTTTTTTTCTTAATTATCAGTTTTCCCTCTAGACTTTACTGGTTTAATCATGGAAACTAAAGGCATTCTGGTTTCATTTTTCTTCTTAATTTCTTATGAAACTAAAAAGTTTTAGCTTCTGAAAAACAGAGGGGATAAATAGTTGAATGATTTCACTTCTAACAAAATAAATTATAAGTGTTGAACACTCACATTGCAATTGGATCAAACTAAAACACCTCTATTTCTATATATCCTGCTGCGCTGTTATACAACCCCAAACTTTTAGTGTGTCAAGGGACTTCATTTTTTGGACATTTTTCAGGTTTTAGTACAACAGTTACTTATAACAACATGGTTACTATTTCTGTTAGAATACTTATGTTCCCCTCTGTACCCATGGTTAAATACTCAATATTTTGGTTTTAGTAAAGTAATACTGTCATAGACTGTGTTGCAGTGTACTGGCACAAAAAGAAAAAATAATAAAACAAAATCCTTTTAAAAAATTAATTTTACTTTAAAAGAGATTACCATTATAGTTTTCCTGATGCCCTTAAGGATAGGGCTTTGTCATACTGATGTTCAATAAAATAATTATCTCTAGTCATTTTATATTTTGAGGCTTAGAGTTACAAGATAAAACTTGTACCCATTTTTTAAATACCAAACACTTAGCTTGGCAGCTTATTTGTACTGTTGACAAAAACCCCATCTAACTGTTGTTAGACCTGGTTCAGTGATTTTTGTCCTCTGAAGTAGGTGGCATCTTCTACAAACGCTTAGAGCTCGAGTCCCATCTACCCCATCAGATCTGAGATCGCTTGGTACCGTGCTTGAGGTGTGACTCACCCCTTAACTGTCACAGGGAATTAGAATTGAAATAAGTAAGAAATACTAAAAATAGAATGCAATTGTAAACATATGGCTTTCAGTTAGTTTAGGTTTGTAGTTGAAATTAGCACTATCTACCTGACAAAAGAGCAGATAAATTAAGAGAAGTTGAGGACCATTCTTTCCCCAAAGTGAAAGACAGCAAGAAGCCTGTAGCCTCTCCATGGAGCCTTATTTTACGCTGGCTGGACACGGGAGGGGAGTCGTGCTGCTCAGTGTCTGAACTGAGGGTGTTACGGACATAAAATATTCCAAAGATCATACACAGAATTCCCCAGCCCTTTGTCTCATACGTAGAGATGATTTACTTTAATAAGGGGGAAAAAAATAAACACTATGATAATTACAAGTCTTTTTACAAAACCTGAAAATCATTACATACTTGAGATACTTACAGAACATATAGAAATTAAATGCAGATATGAATTGGTATAGCACAAAGACCAAACTACGTTTTGGAGTTAACTAACTCCCTCGAGAAAACTCTGCTAAGGCGTTGTCATAGCCTTTGGATGCTGCAGATATGCAAGTTAGCCCATGGGGAAATAAAACTTTAAATTAGATATGACTACCTAAAATAATATGCAGCAGTATCAAGCCATTTACAACACCCAGAAGGCGTTTGTTACTTTTAGAAAGAAATATAAACTCTTTCCAACACTTGAACAATAGGAAATTAATTCTCTGTCAGTAAAAGCCAGAGGACAAACTAAATATTTAAATGGCCACTGAGGACTGAGGTGGAAGTGCAGCTTGTAGACAGCTATACAAATCACTAACAAACCTTAATGAATATTGGGTGTGGGCATCAGGGTCCTGTCAGATTTGACACCGTGTCCCAAGTAGCTTAAACCCAACACTCAGGGAAAGGTGGAGACCTCATCAGGTCTCTAACATCTGGGATTTTATTTGTCATTTTGGCATATCCTGCAAATGCAAAAGAAAGAGTAAAAGGGGATTATCCTGACAATGAAATGAGTTACTGAATCTTGTGATAATGAAAAGCAGAAGAATTCTAATTCCTTTCTATAGTCCCTGAGGTGGAGGTGCGTTTATAGTTCTGCAGGAGTAAGATGTAGGAGGGAAGAACAGATGGCCTAAAATCCATGAAATAAGACACCATCTAATCCCAGGACTGAGTACCACTATTAATCCTGGTCAGATTCCCTACTGATACTTTGTAATAGGGTTCAGGATTGCTACTGATGAACTAGCACATTAACTTGAGAGAGTAAAAAAAAAAAGAATAGAAAATTCCTTGTAGGTAGTTTATTCAAGACAGTGTGCACTAATTTTGTAGAACTGCATTTGCTGTCTCAGTAACTCAGCTTTAAAAGTATTTCAGATAAAATTTGTTTAAGAAAAAATATGGTTGGGCTTTTAATCTCTTCACCCTTTTTTGTGAAATTAATTGCATATTTTTTGAGGCTGGAACTTCTGTTGATAGTGGGATCCCAGTGCTGTATTTGGCAGTAGTAGGTGATAGAGTGTTTACATGGAAATCAATTTAATAATTAACACTGTTTAAATTCATGAGAAAATAGATGTAACAGTGAAAGCTGGATGTTTTCTTTATACTTTTTATTTATTTATTTATTTATTTATTTATTTATTTTTATTTATTTATTTATTTCTATGTTCTTCCAGTTCTATCTTCATTTTCACTGTGAGGTATAAAACACAGAGGTTAGGGACCAGTTCCTTAAGCTATTAAAGTTTTTGATATACTGACAAGTTTCTTCTTTATCCATGTCAAGAATATTTTTATGGGATGGAATCACCAGCTTGCTGCCCAGACAAAAGGTGTAATTTCATAGGAAATTCAGATTATTGTAGCCACACGCAGCCTTGTGCTAGCTCAGTGATCATTGGGTTGAGTCAGGGCACTCATTTCTCTGAAAACTAACCAAATAATAAAGAAAAGTTTGCAGCAAGATTGACTCTCAGCTGGCTCACTGGACAGGTACACTTTAATGACCATGTTGGCACAAATGAGAATGCAGAGTAGTACACAAAGGAGGAAGGATTGATGGGAGACGACTGGAATAACCCTGGACCTGGACTGTCCTTGATCCTCCGGAGCCACATCCCAAGAGTGCAGGGAAACCTGTTTCCTTTGTGTGGCCTGGGTGTATCTGTCAAACCTTGGACTTCCACAAGCATAATTGACTGGGTTATAGAGGCCCAAAGAGCTCAGCTGCTGCCAGGCACTATCTTCAGGATGGTTTATTTGTAAAGGAAAGTTATCCTCTAGTTCATGAACGATTTAGTTTACTAAAGCAGTTAAAATTCACTGAATCAAGTGAAGAGCCAGAGAAGCAAGACATCAAAGCCATAATTCTAAATCATCTTTGTGGTGATTATATTGAGATACATTTTGAGTGGCATCCAGTATTTTGTAATGCTTCGTTTGCTGGGCAGCCATTCAGTGTCTGATTTTTCAGTTGTGCTATCTACAACTTTAAAGATCAGTGACATTTGTAGGTATCAGCTATCTCCTGAAAATAAGGCAAAGTTTTCAACCAGCCACCTAAAATTAAGATGTGAAAATGCATAGATCTTTTTCTAAATTAAAGAACATCCCCGTGTCCATCAGTACAGCTGGAGTAAGAACGTTTAGCTGCTTTTCTGGAACCTGGTGGTATCTAAAAATTAAATGTTTATAATTAAAGAACCACGTACTACTCATATCAATATAACACTCACTTTTGAAAACTGGACTCACAAATGCAAATATTATGCATTTTTCTCCACCTAATTAGAATAACATAAGGCAATATGGAGCTTTACAAACACAATCTAAATTATTGTAGTCCAAAGACAGCCTTGACCAATAATGAAAATCCCTTTGGAGCTAAACTTTAGTATGGCCTCTGTGATCAGGCACCACAAAATCCAAAATTACCAAATCACCAAGTGAATTGAGATTTTTCAGTTATTTAGTATGCAGTAGTGTAATGAACATGATGTACCTGCCCAGTTGTTCTTTAAGGGAGATGAGCTCATTTCAAATAGATAACCATCTTTGACTTCTCCTCTGATTCATCACTGACCTGAACTCCATTTGAACCTTGTTAGACACAAAACAAGCAGGATTCCTGGCCTGAGCTATAAAATATAATTAAGCCCTTTTGAAATGATGTGTAAAAGAACATAGCTTTACCCCTACTATAACTACTACCACCACCACAACCAATAAAGTTAAATCAACCACTGCCTGTAATGGATTAAAATAATAAATGTTCCTGGATTTTACTGTTTGAAGTACTTGAAGAAAACAGGCTCCCAGCAGCCAGTACCGCTGAATGCATGGGGACATTTATTAGTGATGAATTCAAGGGTTTGGCCTGTTTAAGATCATTACTTTCTGTTTACCGTGTGTTACACATCTCATGTTTTTACAGAGCCCATATGTGTCCCAATGTAATGCTGAAAAACTCTCTTTCACTAAAGAATAACTAATTGGTAACATGTAAGTATTGTTCTCATGGGGAGAATGAACCATCATAAGATTCAGCTCGATACTAATGAGAAATCCAGTTCGGTCAGTGGATTGTTAACTAAATCTCTCCTGGAAAATTGTTCTTAAAATTGTTCTTTACTATGCCTCACCGTTTGTTTGCTACTGCCGTTTCCAGACTTGAGTAAATTGGCTGGCTCTTAAATTAACTGCAGTATTTCCCCAGTAATTATTTTCACAGCTTTGTGAAAATAATTCTTCTCAGAAGATGGTTTGTCAAGGATACTCATCAACAGAGCATTGTAACTGTAGTATAACTGCTCAGTATGTGATGTATCTACAGTTTTCTTAAGAGGAAAGAATTATTTAAAGTTGTACCAATATATTAGATATAATGGCATATTTACATTTTAATAGCTATCTTAATGTCACTGAAAATCTGAAAGTCGCTGCTGGAGTTAGAAATGTGAAGAGTGAATGTTCAGAACCAAATATCACAGAAGGTAGTAAGGAAAACCACTTGCTAATTGATCTTTAGCAGCAAGATTGTATCTCTGCCACCTAGGCATGGAGGGCCCATGGGAGAGCCTGGACTTCTTCCTCCAGAAGGTAGCCCTGTCCCTTGGGTGGCAATAATTTCAGCAGGATGCTGCTGGCCGTGAGACCACGTCGCTCACATGCCTCTGAACCAGCGCGGCTGAATCTGTGCTCTGGGACACACTCTTGCTTCTGAGCTGCCCCAAGCTCAGAAAAGCAATTTTCTTCATAGTGCTATTGTTTGTAGCAAAGCTACTGGCTTTTCAAAAGGGAGCTAAGTGCCAGTTCAGTGCCGTTTTCTACCTCGGTTAAAA
This sequence comes from Sitta carolinensis, assembly GCA_032173965.1. Classification (NCBI taxonomy): domain Eukaryota; kingdom Metazoa; phylum Chordata; class Aves; order Passeriformes; family Sittidae; genus Sitta; species Sitta carolinensis. The sequence goes on from CM063284.1 coordinate 132,113,072, forward strand.
TACATGTGTTTTCATTTTCTTAATTCTCTTGTCCCTTACTGAAGTTTGCCAGTTAAAATCATGCTCTGTGTTGCATTAGGTGACAATGCAGTGAACCAAACAGCATTTGCCGCTAAGGAAGAGCAAATGCCCAGGGAATAATAGAAGGAAAGAAGCTCCTTCTATATTTCTACTCCTTCCATTTGGAGTTGATTCAAATATCAGCACTGAAATGTTTTTGAAAACAGAAAGTCCATAGTTTATGTCAAAACATTGTCTTTCCCTTTGTTAACCAGCAAAACCAAACAGAGCTCTTTCTTTGTACTCATATTGCTTAAACCCTAAGTGATCATTACTAAAAGGCAAGAATTGTTTTTATATATTTGCTGCATCTATTAAAATGGAGCAGCTCTTTCTTTTTCTATTCACACAAAGGGATTTATGCACACTTGGCAGTTTAACAAGGATGAAGCTTGCTATTATTGACAAATGCTAATGCAATTCTGCTATAATTATATAAACTCTAATCTAACTATGTGTAATACTGTATTAGGGTACTCAGATTCTGTGAGATGTCTTTCTAAATCTTAGCATAAATCACTGACTAAATGATTAAAAATCACTAAATGACTAAAAGAAGATGTTAGAATATCAAAGTAAATGTTTTTATGTAAAATTTTTTCACTGTTATATTGTAAAGATCTCCACCTTTAATTTTGGAGCAAGGTAATTTCTTGAATGTGACAAACTAGCTGTTTTTAAGCCCTCCTATGTTATTTCCAACCTTACAAAAATACCTGTATATTTCTTTTAAGCATATGTCATCATAAAGGTAATCCTTCCAATAGCACACAGAAGCCTGGTCTAAGTTCTCTTTTGCTCCATTAGTGTAGATGCATTTTGTGATGCTGTGTGTTTCTGGAATCTGACAGGAGAGGGCTGGCAGCATTTTTTAAACATTGTCCAAGGCAAGTGCTTCATATTTATTAGTCTCTTGGAGGAGTATTTTAAAAGTCATGAAACTATTTGTTCCTGAAAGTAAATTATTGCACGTACTGAAAAGTGAATTGGTGTTCATGAGCCATAATCCAAACAGCACAAGTTAATTTCTACATGTCACAGCTATCATTTATGAAGATACATTGCTTCTTTGTGCTGCCGTCTCAAGTTCACTTAAAATGGAGACTTTGATTTAATCTATTTAAACTGAAGTTAGACTTCTACAATTGAGGTTTATGAGCGATGCATTGAAGGACTGACTGAAAATAGTGTGTGGGGAGGCAAAACCAAAGGAAAATTATTTTGCATCTTTACTTTTCTGAGATGATTGCTTGAATCATGGGAAAGCTCTTCACTGTTTCAACATAGACTTTTAGGATAGCCATAGAAACAGTACCCTATTGAAACTTCTCTCAGAGATCTCTTTGCTTACTATTGCTTTTTAAGGTTTGTGCATGCTAGTTCTTCATTTGTTTTCCTTAAGCTTCCTCAAAACATCACTTCATGCAAGTTTGTCTAAATGCTCTCTGCCTTGCATTTTTTTCAACAGTGAACAGTGATTTTTAGTACTGAATCACTTCATCCCTGAAAGGACATGTAGATACAACTGCTAGACGGGACGAGGGTGTGATTCTTGTCTACACAAGAGCAATCTGGGTCACAGCAACAAGAAAAATGATCTCTTACTGAGTTCCTGAGCTTTTCCTGGTATTTGTAGGACACAATCCATGGATGTGTCTTGTAATATTTCATGTATTGAAAACTAACCAACACTTCCTTATTCTTAATTGTTTCTTCATTTCTCATTGTTTGCTTAGCTTTGAGAAAGGCACTGCTGATTTTGAACCAGCAGTATTATGTGCTGAATGCTCAGCTCTGTTTCTAAGCTGTTGGATATTGTGTTTTCTTTGTACTTCGCAGAGCTGAGATGACAACACAAAGAAACTGCAAAACATAATCCTTCCAAGTGTAATCCCAGTGAAGAAGAAACATAAATAAAACCACTTGTATTCTGGCATTCCTTTTCCCCTTTTGTTATTTCTGCAACTTGGCACATATTCCAATAAAACTATAAGAAGAACATTTCTCTATATTGAAGAATTGTGCAATAGTTACCAAGAATTTCTTCCCTTTAAAATAAATATTCCATATAGAATATGAAAAAAAAAATTTCCAAATATTGTAGTGCCTCTTAAAATAACTAACCACAGCAGGGTGTCAGTGTGTGTTGATGCTAGTTTTCTTGATTATCACTGAAATGCAGTGTCAAAAACCACCTTGAACAGATCTGTCCTATAGGCCTGTTGCCCATGAGAGCAGATGCAGGATTTCAGAGGTCAGCTTAAATAGAAAACCCCAAAGCTAAAACCCCTTTCCCAGTTGGTGAAACAGTCCTGTTGATTGGCACAGGACAGTGGTTTGTTTGAGCCCTTGATCATTCTTACCAAACTCCAGCTGCTCAAGGGGGAGAGATGGTTTGGGTTTGAGGTTCCTACTCAGGTTGGCCACAACACCATTATTACTATGGGCACTATTGGCTCACCTTCCTAGTGCTTACTGGTTTAAAAAAAAAAAACTGCAATGTATTTCCTTTCATTACAAAAAATAGTGCTTAGTATTATGAAACTGTAAGCCCCAGAATGCAGACAGGCTTCTTCTTTGGATGCTAGGAGAGATTGATAGATGTTTCACTGCATGGATTCAAAACAGTGAGTTGTGTTTTGGGAGGATTTTTGTACCAGCAAAGTTATAAAAATATGAAATGAAACTGTACCTGTGTGTAAGCCCTCAGTGGATTTTTTTTAATCTTTTGCCTTTTGTAAAAGTCTAGTTTCATTAGAAAAATAAGCTATGTGCATTATAAAGTAGGGTGATATCCAACATTCAGGGTGTTGAATCCAAGTATTAGCACCAAAGGAGATGAAAGTTAAGCCAATCTCAGATATAATACTTTCCATGTAAATATACAAAAGAAATAGAGATATTAGGTATGGTTTATTTTATTAAACAGTGATTTGCAGTAAGTAAAATTCACAAGAGCTGGGATATTTCTAGATGAAGTTTCTATCCTCAAAATGTTTGTGTCTTTAATGAGAGTATGTAAGTTCTGTCATAAATGTAATCTGCCATTATCATTTTTAAGTTTTATGAAGCTATGTAAAGTTCAAAAGGTTATGATATGAAAGCTTTAAATTCTTTTCTCAGGAAATGTGCATTATATGTTTTGAGATAAGCATTTGTTTTGAATTATTTGAATTCAAACAGTACTGTTCTTCTCCTGCTAAATACTCCTAAGTCTAGCAAGGTGCTATGTTATAGTAATTAATCTGGACAAAAGCAGAGAGAACTGTTCAGAATTGCTCTTTCCTATCAGTTTGAAATATAATCAAGTGAAGCAGCTGTTCTTGTTCTTAATAGAATTTTTTGAAAAAAAATTTCATAGTTTAATGAAAAATGTCTCTTCTCATAAACCTTAAAATACTCAGAATGCGAAAGTCATGTTTTGGCAAATGTTTCTTTGTGAGGAATGTGGATGAGATATACCTGCTCTGTAACTGCAACATGGTATAAAGCCTGGCTGATAGTGTGGGAAGAGCAAGCTAAGTAAAAAAACAGGAAATTTAAAAAAAATTGCAGCTCTTGTTGCCCAGCTGTGATGCTCTTGCTTGGAGAGGAGAGTGATTGTCAACACAAGTATTTCCATGAAAGTCAGTGGGGCTACTTGTGTGAATAATGGCTTGTGGGCAGGGATCTCCAGGCTCATGGTAAAGTGAATTCAGGAAATAAGCACAAAAATGTTGGGAGAATAACTGCCAGTGGGATTAAATTTCTCTCTCTTCTTTTAGGAATCCATGGATCATCTTTGGTCCTTGACATAAAAGATTTCTTACTTAAAACAAGTCTCAAAGAAAGAGCCAAATCTCTGATAGGCCCTTTTTGCTGCTCTGTTAACGTGGAAGCCAAGTGGTGTAAGCACAGTGGTGATCCCGGCCCAGAACAATCTGTTCCAAAAATCTACATTGATTTGAGAGGAGGACTGCTGCAGGTCTGTATAAGATGCTTTTGGTTGTGCTGTTGAGCTGGACTGGCTTTGGATGATTGAGTTTTCATAAATAAATTGCATGAAAGCCTTTGCATCCTACAACCAGTTGCTAGATTGGAGATTTTTGTGTGTTGATTTGGGCGGGTTTTATTTTACCTTATAAAATAAGTATCTTCTCTTTCATGTAAACTGTTGATTGAAAAATTGTGTACAGTGTTTTGAGTTTGATTTATTTTTTTTAAAATACTGTTTAAGCCCTGAATTTTAGCTCTGTGTTGTGTTCCTTAAAACTGCTGGATCAAATTACTAACACTTAATATCTAGGGCCCTGTTCTGATGGGTGTGTGTTTGTCTGTCCATGATCTATGTGTCTATATGTAGCCTTAAGAAGTACATATCCTTTCTTTTTAAACTTACATGAGTTTCTCAGGGGAGTAATTGCAAGCTGTTGTTTGTAGCAATTAATACTCAGTTTTCCGTGCTGTCCTCTCCTTTTTGGAAGTGCCCACAATTTGAAATCAGTCCAGAAAGCATGGGAGTTCTTGAAATGAAAAATAGTTTCTGTGGGGCTTAAATGAGTGGGCTTTAAGATATGTCTTGTTTTAATTATTTTTCTTATAGTATTTATACACACCAAATGTTTTAAAATAAATACATAAAGCAAGTATATAAAACACAAAAAGGAAATTTTGACATTTAATTGTGTCATTAAGTTTTTTTTCCCAGAATTGGCACTGGAAGGTCTTAGAACCACAGCACTGGAAATAGGGTTATTCAGCTAATACAAATTTAGAAAAAAATATATATGTTAATGAACAAATAAAGTCAGTTTGTTTCCATGCTCCTTTTTAAATTTGTTTTTCACAGGTACTTGGCTGATTACCTGTCTGTGTTGGTAATAAAATGCTCATTTTTTTCCCCAAAACTTTGGGGTTTGACAAGTACCAAAAAAAAAAAAAAAAAATCTATAAATCTCAGAAACCCATTTATTTAGAGTATAATTAGGGACATAATAATTAGCTTTTTGCAGAAGATAATGAAGTGTTTGGTATGGCAGAATAGATTTGAGAATGCTGACAAAACTGTTAGCAGTTCTGTTTCAAACTAATTTATTTATGGCTAATGATTTTACCAGCTCTAAATATGACCTCATCTATCACTGTTAATTTGTATTGCATCAGAACCTTGAGAGCTTATGTAAAATCAGTGCCTCATCTCTGAATATTGTAGTAGGAGTTCCATGCCCTGGACTTCAGAGCTTCCTACAAATGAAGCAAATGAAAGTGGGAGGGAGAAGAATAAAAATGTTCATTCCCCCCTCTGTCGGGGGGAACTGGGAGCCCTGAGATTGGCTTAAGGTGACAGAGAGCTAGCTCCTTTGGGGTGGTGCCAGAGCAGGCGTGGGCCCCCGAAACCAGAGGTACTCTAGAAACCATAATGGGGATGCTAAATTCCAGGGATGACCTGCCTAGCTTGGGAATGTTTAGCTCAGGACTGGTTGTGGCTGTGTTTCAAGAGGGTCTTGGTTTATTCTGTGGGCTTCTAGATGCAGGGCAAGAAAAAACCTGCCTTCTTTGCAGCTATACTACATACACTCCCTTTAGGCATCTTTTAATTTTTTTTCACGTTTGAAAACTGGTATTCCCCCATTGAAAACTTTCTGCTACTCTTTATGTGCGCACCTAACTTGTTTACTTTACTCACACCCTTACTGTGGACTTTAAGTTACTGTCTGGGATTTTGATTTCATCCCACACAGGTTCCAAGTCTAATTTATGTATTAATTGCTAGTTGCTTCCTTGTCTTCCATGCTGCTTCAAGGCCTGCTTCTGCACATGAAGTCTGAAGGACTTGTCCCCATTAATACAATTCTCTCAAACAGGAGCTTGATTTGAAAAAAGCAATGCTTGTCAAAGTTAGGAGAAAGGAATGCCTTCTTGCCTTTTATTTTGCTATAAAATGTGTGAATCTTCTGGACTTTGCATGCCAAATTTTATTAGATATTATTCTCTATTTCTCCTTTAAACTTCAGAAAACTTTGAACTTCTTAACCTCACTTGGAGGCCTTACAGAACACTAAATTTCATATGCTTCAATTTTGTGCTTAAAATGATCTTTCTTCTGCATCATATTCTTTGGTGTGTCACTTAGTTTTAAATGTATTCCAGAATTCCAGTTTTGGAGCAACAAGCTCTTTGAAGAGTTTAGACTTTGTATCTTTAAGGGGGTTTTGTCTTAAACTGAGAAACCTGTGACCAGTCCCAGCATTAAGTACAGTTCTTGAATATAACTTTTAAGATCTGTGGTCTTCCAGGCAGCATCACTATGAATCGTTAAATGGTAGGAATTAATATTTTCCCTCAGATAATGAAAATAACAAATTCAAAAAATGGTTTTGTAAAGATATTTTATTGCTTCTGTCCTTTATTTTAACATGAAGAATGCTTGCAAGCAATTAAGGTGTGAGCAAAGCAGACTCAAAGCTGTATAAAGTTCCTGTTGTCTTGGGGAGGTGTTTTCAAATGGCTGAATATTTGTACGTAATTTTTTTCATATTTTCTCTCTCTTTTTTTTTTTTCTTTTTAAAGGTTTTCTGGGGTCAAGAGCATTTGAACTGTTTAGTTCTTCTCCAGGAGCTTCTGTGGCAGTACCTGACTAAAAAGGGCAGTGTAGAGACATTGATACCTGAATGTACATACCCCACTTGTTTTTCTGCAGAAAAGAATCAGGTCTCAAAAACTGAGCATACCTCCGATGATCTGAGAACAGGCCTTTTCCAGTATATACAAGATGCAGGTAAGAAGGATATAATTTTGGCTCTCTTTTTTTTCTTTCTTTTTTCTAGATTATAAAGTAAAAACAGTAGTAACCCATTAGACATTACTTGCCTCTCACTGAATAACTTTATATTTTTTGGAAAAGCAGTTGAAAAGACATCTGCTAAAATTAAAAAAAAAAAAATGCTTTAAAAGACTTTTTTGATTTCTTTCCATTAAGCTGTAATGTTTTAAAAGTCAGGGAAATTGCTTTTTTATTTTCTCTCCTTTTGATCCCAAGGGATTCCTTTTTAATCACTTTGGTTTCATAAACCAGCATGTTTCTAGAAATTGTATAACAAATTATGGCTTTCTTTCATTTGACAGAAGCACAAAAGCTGCCCAGTGCCTATGAAGTTGTGTTTTACAATGAAACTGAGGATAGTCCAGGAATGATGCTGTGGAGATATCCAGAACCCAGAGTGCTCACTCTTGTAAGAATTAACCCTGTTCCTTTTAATACTACTGAAGACCCAGATATTAGCACTGCTGACCTTGGAGATGTTCTTCAGGTGGGTTTTTCTACTTTCAATAACAAATGAAAATGTTACTGCTGTAAAGTGAAAGTTTTCAAACTCAGATTTATTAAAAACAAGCACAAAACAAGTAGCTCTATAAAACCAAAATGAGGTACATTGAAGAGCTTGAGCATATCTTTAGTTTCAAAACTACTTGTATAAACCTTTTACCCACTTACCTCTGAAGTTTCTACATTGCGTAATAAGCTATAGCCAAGTTTATCAGTTTTAGTTTGTGAGCATACAATTTTTATTCTTTCTTTTTATGGTTTCATCCATCAGTCTTTACTTAAAGACTTCATTTGGTTTGAAACTGAAACGCGAGGAAAGACCTGGTCTGAAATTTCCAAGATCTAGTAGAATCATTGGAGTAAAATCTCCAATCTGGCTGTTCTCTCCTGTTCCTGTGATGGCAGATGGCTGCACTGCTTCTAGGAAGATCCCCAGGGTAGAGGGAAAGGGTCTGTTTTCTCTCACTGTACCTTGAGAGGGTTGAAGTGGACAGTGCAGTTTGACTGTGTGAGATCATGGAATTTCTCTTTGAAGAAGGCTGAGTGCTGCAATCTCTGTGCCCCACAAGTAGACCATACCTCAAAATTACACTGATCCTTACTGTGCTGGAATTTTTGCTTTCTAATGTATGCAATCAGGCCATTGCATTTTCTCCTGTCTACTGTAATTCTTTTTGAACTCACTTATTCCTTGCATGCATATTTTGATTTTAGCTCAGTTTTAATTCTGGTAATCTCTGTTTCCCTTTTGTATTGCAAATTGGACCTGTCATTATTTTATTTTTTTAATTTCAATCCGGTTGTTAATCAGAACAGTGTTGTGAGTCAAGGGAAATAAATATTTTCCAGTTCTTCCTATTTGTTCAAACTGTTGAATTATATTTCATTACTGCTGTGATGTTAAAAATTGCTTTTAAAATTGAATTATTCACCAATATGCTTTGAGTTATGAATAAGTAGGATAATCTTCCTCAGATAAATGGTATAATGTTATTACCGTGCACATACTGTTGGTGAGATCATGTAAGTGTCCTGCCAATTTCTTTGCCCTCTAGACAGCCAAATGTCAGCTCCTTTCAGTTACATGAAAATTAAAATTAAACGGGAAAAAATCAGCTCCACTTGGCATGAGGTTTGAATCAAAGATCAAAATTGTGTTATTGTAGGCTGTCTTGATGACCCTATTAGGTTGCTATGAAAGCCAGCATTTTTGCCTTCTTTCAGGCTGGTATTTTTGGAGCATGGCGCGCCAAGGTTTTGGTTTAATTACATTACACTCCCATTATAGATAACAGACACCATGAACCATTATGTATGTGCTTGTGGAATAATATGACCCTGTCCAAGGGGAATATCAGTTCGTCTTCAAGTGGGCATGCACGGCTGGACTTTTAGTAGCACACAAGTTCTTCAATACGATGGTCTAGAGAGGAAAAGGTCCAATTCACTGTGATTGCCTCAGAGTGAGAAGCACCCAGCTGCCAGTGAGTGATCAGGTTCTGTCAGCTTCTACTGGTGTTCATGTAGTTCTTCAGATTCCTACCACAAGAGAAAATATAAATGTATCAGCCAAAATCTAGGCAAAAATTCTGCTTTGGACACATGATGTGCAGAAATGCGTACAAGAAGATCCACGGTTTGGTTGTACTGGCATTAATTATGCCAGTAATTGTTGCCTGGCTCAAGGTGGTGATTTATCACACTTTCCAGAAATGGCCATATACCTGATGAACAGCCATTTTAAACATGGACAGTGTGCATTTTTTTCATTAATCTAAAAGAGGTATGTGGGTGGAATACAGAGTCAATTTTTAATTTCTTTAGGTAAATTGCATTTACCTTATATACTAGGTATATTAGGTAATACATTCATATTAAACTTCAGATTCTAATTTCAGTAAATCAGGAGGCCTTTCATCAGATCCACTTTTTCCCTGTATGGATACATGTTAATTAATATACTGTGGCTTTAGTGCATATGGAAAATTCATTAAATATAAGGAGAAAAAAGATAAAACGACATTTATTTTATTCAGTTCTTGAAATGAAACATTAGAGAAACATCTGTTAGCCAAAGACTTCAGCTTTTTTGAAAAAAAGGATCTAAATTTAAAGACCATAATGATACCAAGCTATATTAAAATATACTTTAAAAACTTTCCCAGGATTGTGTATACGTTCAAATGCAAGGAGGACTCATAATGTCCCCAGCTGTGTTACCAGGCTCTCTTAATCCTCTGCTTCATTAAGATACAAAGGTGCCCTTCTGTAGTTTGTCTTGAATTTTTCCAGGGTTTGTTTCCTTGAAGTTTTCCAGTTGCATGTTCTTTCTTTCTAAATTGCTATGACATTTCATCTAACTTTCTGTCTTTGTTAAACTTTTAGCATAACGTTTTAATCATGGGTCGGTTTTAAAACTCTGGTTTTATAGCTATTATTCAAATTTCTGGAATTTGCAAAAGCTTCACCATAAGAATTTTTCTAAATATTGAAGGCGTGTGTTATCTGGTACAGCCAAAAGATAGAGAATAGCTTCAGATTATAAGAGTTAATATGAACTATATTGTTTCTGTTGAACCTTACCTTGCCACTATTTCTAAATTGCCCCAAGAGCTGTTTTCTTGTGCTTTACCTTGTGTTGTTGCAAAGGTAAGCAGTTTCACTGGTCAGGTTTCTAATACTTTGTTTTTACAGTCCAAACATTGTTGCTTTTATTTGTGGAGGGAACAGGAAGAACTGATGTCTCTGCCATGGCATACCACGTGGCATTTCTCTAGCAATTTGAAATAGAGCTTGGATCTAGTTGTTTGAAGGAAGTAAGAATCTGTCTTAGTTTGGAAGACAGGTATCTGCTAAGGACAAACAGGATCCTCTCCTGGAAGGGAGAATGCAAAAACACTCCTCTCTCCGAATTGTTATAATTTTGGAATTGAGGGGCTCTCAGGCAAAGATGTGAGGATAAGGATAACAGTTCTTTACTTGTGTTTAACAAGGCAAAACAGAACAACAATAACTATGTGAGAAATGATGTTCACTTTCCTGGTAAAAATTAAAAATGTTTAATAGAGACAATAAGAGAAATAAAATAAGGCAAAGGTTAATACGGCCAGCCGGGTGTCTTGGCACACTGCCAAGAGCACACCAGTGTCTTGGAATCACCCTTTTTATCCTGTTCTTCATGCACGGACTTATGCACATTCACTTTTCCAGGAACTGTTCTGCATAGTCACTCCTTGGGTCCATCAAGCGTAATCCCACTTTTATTTGGTTCTTACCATCTTTTGATTTGGGCTGTCACAAGCAGTGAATGCTGATAGTCACTTGGGCCTATTTTGGAAGTTATCTTCTCTATTCAGGCAGCTGAAACACACTACACTTAAATTCTAAACTACAGTAAAGAAAAAGACTTTATACATCTATTCAGGCTGTTAAAACACAGTAAAAACTGCAGAAAAAAAAATCATAACATTCATTCCAATATTTTCAAAAAGCCGACACCAAAATATGTATTTATAACAACTATGATAAGAACAACAGACAGCCAGGGAAACAGTCCCAGTTTTCTCTGCCGCTGGCACCCTTTCCCCGTTGGTGCAGTTCCCGACACAGGCAGCTGTGGTGCAGAGTCCCGGGATGCTGGAGATGGATCAGGAGCTCCCCGGCGGTGGCTGGAGCTGCAGCACGAGTCCCGGCAGGCAGGGGGTGCGGGCTGAGGCGTGGAGAACACTCGGAGCAGGAGCGAAGGAACAGCGAGGGGGGCAGGAACTGCAGCGGCTCCCAGCCAGGCAGACAGGGGCAGGATCAGGATTGCCGGGACACACACGGAGAGACTGTGGCAGGAAACCCCGAACTCAGCTCCAGTGGTGCCTGTGAAAAATCTCCCCAAAGTCTGGAAACCACAGCCTGCTGTTCCCTTCCCCAGCCAAGCAGAGAGAAGTGAAGTCCAGGTGCTCATCCTCTCCCTCCACCTTAGCCACTTCTTTTGTCTTTCTTAAGTATCCATAAGTGCCCAGTGATCAGTTCCCTAGCAACTTATGGGAAAAAAATTCTACAAGAAGACCCAACACCCAACAGAATCCTAGATCTGATTGCAAGAAATTGCATCAGGATCATATTTCTTTGCAGAGATTGAAAGTATTTGTTGTTCTGAATTTGTAGTTCTTCCTGTTTAACAGACATGGCAAAAACTTTCTATTTAATCTTTAAGCCCTTATTGTGCCACTTTCACATGTTGCAGATGTCCTGTGGCTCTGTGTGATTTACTGTTCTTTCATGTAACTAGTATTTGAGGAAACACCTTTCAAAGGTGTAGAATGGCATTGATGTGACAATCATATGCCCACCTCAGGAGTAGAGGGAAGTCCAAACTTGAAAAATTTTCACAAAATTTGTTCAGAAGATAAAAAGCATGATGAAGTAGCAATTCCGTTATTTTTAAAATATTGAAGAGTAATGTATTGATAAGTCAAAAAAAGGGGATGCTCTCTGAGACTTTTTCCATTGTAACAGATGAAACTTAAATCAGTCAAGCAGACTGTTGGTAAAAGGAAGTCTTGTGGTTAAAGATATGTGGATTAGAAACTTCAAAAGCCTATTTTATTCTGTGCTTAAAGAAGGACATGTAAGTCTTCTGTTTATGTACACAAAAGCAGAGAGAAGAAACCTACTGATCTTGCTCCAAAAATTTAGTTACTGCTTTTTTTAGGTCACTCTCATATGCAGATAAACTGTGCAGGTGTTTATAAATTTGTTTCAGCGAATAGTCACATGTGAAGACTTAAGTCATGCCGCAGTTTCCCAGTTTAACATTAAACTAAATTCTTTAAGGCAACCAGCTCATCATTACAGGGCAGAGGTCTTCTGTTTACTTGGTGATGGTCTTGTGATGATCTTGGCCGTAAAAGTTGGAATCTGTGGGCAGTGATGATTCTCATTGCTATGAAATCTGACCATGAAACATCTTTCACCATGAACTTTGAAGCATGGTAATAACCTTTTAGCAGATTTTGGTTTAGAATGTATGTTGAAATGTCTCCTGCAGAGATATCAGAATTGTAGAAGATACACAAGCATCTTTAGGAACAAGAATGGACTGTATAGTCTAAATTTCAGAGTAATGGCTTCATAGTGCTCTCTTCATCTCCTAAATGATGAGGACATTGGTTGATCTGGCTGCAAGAACAGTTGAAAGAGAATTTGTGGCAATCTCCTCCATCCTGGTTGTTTTGGTTGCCTTGAAAGTATGGCATTAGAATGAAAGGTTTAAAAACAATTTCTGATTTCAGATTGCAGTTTTATTATTATGCAGATAATTCCACTGTTCCAGAACGTAAAGAATATAATTGAAGTGTAGTCTAGTTTCAGGCCTGAAGTTTTTAGGCTTTTAAAATACTAGGTTTTTTATGTTTTAGTTTTTTGAGATTCTTTTCTCAGGGAAAATGGAAAAACACTAAGATTATTTTTGTAGCAGTATCTATGTTGTGAATTCTTTCTGTAAAGAAAGATTTCTTTTGATGTCACTCTAGTTTGACCAATGTGAGTGAAGAAGTTTGTCTTTCACCAATCACAATGGTCTGTGGAAAGTAGTATATAAAGAGAGACATTTTTTAATAAAGTCATTCTTCACACAACCTTTGAAAAAAACACAAAGAGTCTGTGTCATGTGTTATCCTACAATGACGTTGAAGAATATATTCTACATCATAACAAAGGGCTGAATTTCAGAACTGTTGTGTAATACTAAATTCAGCTGCGTACAGTTCCTTGGGTCTGCCAAGTCCATATCTGAGAAAGAACAAGACATCTTCATTTCTGTGATATTTTTAGAATTCAAAAGAGGGAAAGCAGGGGGAAAAAAGCAGGAAAAAATATCCGTTACTGATTCAGTAGTGACTTTCACATTGTGCAGATACAACGTGAAGCTAGCTACATTTAGATATTTATCCTCAAAGAAATTTCTGTTGAATATTTGTGCTGCAGGGCTTTGAATGGTACTTGCACTGTATGTCTTGTTTCCCCAAAATCTTCTTGTGTCTTCCTGCATTATTAAGAATCTCAGATTTATGTTTATCTTTGCCTGTGATGTTGTTTTAATTTTCTGATGTAATCTGGGTTATATTTTTATATCATTTATCTTTACCAAGAACTAGGTTGACAGGTTTAGGTTGGCAGGGGAGAGAGTAAAGATTGGGAGGGGCTCACCAAGGTAGGAAAACAGTTCATATGCCATCAGGGAAATACTCTGCTTTTCTGTGCAGGCAGGTGAACAGGACACACAAATTATCTCCTGTACAGCTGGAGGCCTGTTTTATCTAGTGAACCTTTCACAGAGATTCTCATTTATTGTCATTCCATTGTAGAGTTATCTTTCCAATGAGGGATATTGCTGGCACTGCCCCATATCTCATACCAAAGCTATGTATTGTCACAAGAGCATTTACCCAAGTGGCATGGATTTAAAAGCAGAAGAAAAACAGATTTAGCTAATCAAAGTAATCATACAATGTGTAGTGTTCCAAATTCTGAGTTATCTGATTTATCTAAGATGCATCACTAACACAGACTTAAAATTCTTTCTCCTGGATTGGGAGATGCAAGCTGTTAAACAAAAGAAAGATAAACTAGCACGTTTGCTCATTTCTCCATATGAAGTTAAAATAAAGTATCTGCTGAACTATAACCCTGACAGGTTTTTGTATTTGAGGATGTTTCCCTTGTGTACCTGCCAGGACTCCTATTGCATGCAAGTGTAGTCAGCATTATAACAGCTGATGAAAAGATGTATGTGTGCTGAGGTCTCCTCTTTTGGCCTTTCTTCTTTATATAGTGTCCTAAGATAGAGAGCACAATTTAGAAAAGTGGTGATTAAATTAACCAAATCTCAAGGTCTACTGAAGAATATTTTAGGTCAGTGAGTATAGTTCTGAGGTTGCAAGGGCTTAACTGGGATTTAATAAGGAAAGGCTATGTAAATAAAACCACTGTGGTAAAATTCACACAGAGCATTTCCAAAGGTGGTGAAATCTCTTTTAGGAGAGCATAAAATATTTCCAACTTCAAAAGGCAGGGATTCAAAAAATTATCTGTTGCATTGCCTTACATGCATGTGCTGTTTAAATAAAGTATTTGAAAACTTGCTAGTCTGGAATCTGATTTTTTCAACTCTGTCAGCCAATAAATAGTCATTTTCTAACACCTCATGGCTGTTTAAACAGTGGCTTAAGGAAGCATGAGCTTAAGAATGACTGACATTAGACCTACTGTAAGTCATTATTCCAGGAAGGATTTGACATGACAGTCAACAGAAAAAGAATTATGATCAGTGTCAAAGACATCCATTTTTCCTTTTAACAGAGAATACCTCATTTTTGGCTGACTCTGCTTCCTTTTTACTTTTCATTCCCTGTTGGGGCTACAATATTCAGCTGGGCATTTGAGAGTCTGGGAAAAGTGCTTTCTGGGAAACCACAAATTTTTGATTTATTTCTTATATTCCCAAAGCAACAACTATTTTGGAAATCCAGATGATTTGTGTGTGACAGGTTAGTGATTTCAGTTCATGGTGTTACTACATAATAAGCTGTAAAGTTCAGCCATGCTTCTTGATAAAACTGTTGGTTTGCAAGTTATTGAATCTACTGCCACACAGTTCAGTATGGTATTCAAATAATGAGTTTTTTAAGATGGATGGAGAAATTATTTGTCTGGCTGTTGTAAATTTCTCAGAAGGCAAATTTGGTGCTTTGTCTTCTTAATAAATCTTACATTTCTTGTTAATTCTATCTTTGCATGTTATTCAAAATTATTGTAATAGTCATACTATTACTATTATATAAAGATTCTATACAGTGTTGTTTTTTTTTTCTCTCTACATTGTGAAGAGATGCAACAAGCTGGAAAAGAAACATGTTTATTAATAATATGTTTATTATTGAACATATCTGATCATAAACCAGAAGTGTAACATGCCTTTTATTCTGACGTAGGGAACCTCTTTCTCAGCAGCAGACGCAGTGTTTCTATTCGTGCATGAGTACAAACATGGGTGCAGGTCATCATGTAAACAGCTGGTCTGTGTAAGAGGCCAGTAGGTTTGCTTGTAGCTTGAGCCGCTTACAATTCTGATGATCTGCAGACGAGCAAATTTTCTGATCTGAGTTTTGCACATGTTTTCCAGAGTTAGGACTCTGGCTATTAATTATAAATATTGTCTTCATTTTCTTGCAAGGAAGGAAATAGGGACTACAGAAATTGTAGTCTTAAGCAGATGTTGAAACAGAGTCTGTTCTCTTAGGGAATTCCAGCTTTAAATGTTATTTGTGAACTTCCTTGCCTGAGAGTAGGATTATCTCAGACTTTACTATTTTGTTACTGGTTTGTGTGTGTATAATCTTAATTATTTTACTGTGTGATCTTAGTGTTCCCTCCATCAAGATGAGACTGTATCATTTGTCCTAGAGTTTCTATGCAGTCTGCAGGGAGTTAAGCGTAACTTGTTGGGAATGTTAATGGAAGTTGTGCATAATTTGCCTGTGCATCACAGTGAAATTTACCCTTAGGGGTTACTGAGCCAGTGAAAATTCTACCGGGTGCCAGAGGACTGACAAAACCATCAGATTATCTTAATGACAGATTTACACTCTCCTCGTGTTCTGTACTCTTCAGATTTTGTGACTCTGATTTATGAAACTTTGCAAACTCAAGCCCTTCTGGCTGTACATCGACTTTGCAGTACTTCTTGTAGGAGTCAGGCTTTACTGTGGTGAGAATATGTGGTCAAAATACCACATATACTGAAAATTACAAGGTACTTTATGTTTTAATAGACTGCTAACCTCAACGGTCAAAGGTACATTTCAGCATCATAGTGCTTATATTATTAATAAATACTGAAGCCTAGAAAATTAAAAAACCTTAAATGAAATATGGAAGATAGTTCCTGTTTCAGAAAGAGACAATAAAGAGTGTTGCAAGAAGTAGATGAGTCCCTAATGTAAGATCTCCAGTCTGTATACTTTTGTTTCTCTATACTTGAAACAATACATTAGGGTCTAATAAATTAAAGAAATATTGTTACTTTTGCCGTTCAAAAGGCAAGTGATCATCACATAAACTCATTCTCAAGGTGAATGACAATTAATAGAAAAGTTTGACACTTAGCAGTACACAATTTTACTGTTTTAAGTTCTGCAGAAATCTCGGTTATAGCCCAGCACTATTCTGTGCTTCCTCTAAAAAAGCTGTTAGTGTGTTTAGAGTAATTTTTCCATAATGAAAAAAGCCAGTATCTGTGACAGATTACATTACTCCACACACCTGCATTTGCTCTGAACCTGCTAGCCTGATAAATTGATAAGTTGGTCATATGTTGTTTTAAAAAGGCAAAGAACATAGTTCCTTATAAAAGAATGCTACATATTTCTTCTAAAAGGTTAAAAAGCGTTTCTCAGGGCTCTTAAATTACCATATTCTGATACCAGGGGAAAATAAAACCTGGGCTTAGAGTCGTGTTTGTACTTAGAGGGCTTTCCGGACAGGAAGGCAATCTTGATGCAATTCAGTAAGCCACAATACCAGTGGGGCATTACAGGTGAAAAAATTGCAGCTGTACCCCTCACCACAATGTATTACAACTGTACAGTGGAATATTTCCTGTACAGAAATAGGGCTTGGTTAACTTTGTTTCCCAAGAGTAGATCACATTAAAATGTTATAAAATCATGATTTCCTGCATTTGAATACTTGTGGTTTCTCAACCGGTTCCAATATTACAAAAGGGTTTTTATAGCTTCTATTAGTTGAAGATGTATAGAAGCTTTTTTCCAAAGTCAGCTAAAAGAAAGTTATGTATTTTTAAAGAACAACTTTTCTCAGAAGACAGGAGTTTTCTTTCACATCTCTTTATTACAACTCTATTTGATATTTATTTTATAAACTGCATGACAGATGTAAATTTAAATAAAATGAAATAAATATACTAATAGGACCATTAGTATATATGTTAAATGGAATTGAAAGAGACATGGTATGTGTTATTACTCAGATAGCCAAATAGTAGTTGTTTTCATTCGTGAGCCAAAGACCTCACTATAGATAAAGGAAAAAATTAAATTAAACAGATATTGCATATTAAATTTTAGAGTGAATATTTTTAATTTAAATGTCCTATCTTTAGGACCAAATTTATTTTTAAAAAATTCAAGGGAAGTAAAACAATTCTGTGAAGAAATTATATGACAAATTTTGAAGAACATTTCCACTTGGGGTATCTGATTATTCCAGAGTGTTGAAAATTGAGAGTGTACCCTATAGGAATAAATCTTACTGCCTGATATATACAGGTATGTAACACTTCAAACTGCTGTCAAAGTACAGAAAACTTTAATGAAAATACAAAGGAGGCTGAGGTGGGTGGGACAGCAAATACTTCGTACAACTAAATGATTTTAATCCTAGTACTACTGCTAATCCTAAAAATACTTATACAAGGCTGTTCGTTTACCTCACTGTCAGCCATCACTTTTTTTTGGTGGTTTGGTTGTTTGGGTTTTTCCTTCATGAAATGGGGATATTGGTGGTCTGTAACTGTGCCAGGGAAGTCTGTTTTCTACACAGATATGACACTATCTTAGCTCTGAGGAAGGTTAAAAAATATTATCTAAGAGGCAAGTGGTTTGTAGCATGATTTCACACTGTCAGTCACACAAGATACACAGGAATGTGGATGCCGAAGTATCCTGTATTTGCCCAAAATGTAGGTGTTCCACTGGTCAGATTGAGTTGTGTATGCTGTGTAACAGGCATATTACAAAGTTCTATTCTATTTGATATTGTTTTTCTTTGGGGCATATTTTCTATATATTATATTTTTCTGCAGAGTTCTTTTGCTAGTTCAATATAAATAATACCTCAAAATCAAATTTAAAAGTAATGTTCGTGGTAGTTATTGCCAAGACATTTTTCCTTATAAAAATCTGGATAAAACTTTTTATTTCCTGCTACTGCAACTTCTGTTCACCTAATGAGAGAATTGTATTTTTAAGACAGTTGGCCCTAAACCAGTAAAGCATCTTAATAAAAGAATAACTTTATTACAGAGCAATCAGTTTATTCATGCTCAGGAAGCTGAAGTCAAAATCACAGTATGGGTTGGTGTCTGACTCTAAGTGCTGGTTTGTGTTGTGTTCTGCCTCATTCACTGAGGTGGCCCTGCTTGGAGAAGATAAAACACACACACACACTTCCTGTCTTCTGTGTGCATTTTTCTGTACAGTAGTTGTTTCTGGACCAAGAATAGCTTAATTTCCAAGAGGAAGCGCCCACGATCTGAGGGACTGAGAGTCAAAAAATGAATATATCTTCTGTAAAAGCTTCTTTTCTAGCAAGTACATCAATCAAAAGGAAGCATCTCTGAAAGAAACATTAGGCACATCCTGTAATCCAGCTGTTAATATCTATCTCCCTTTTTCAACTGAACAAGATGTATTTTGCAGCCTAAGAAATCTGCATGTATATAGTTTTAAAGTTCATTTTTTTTATATTGAGTTTTAAAATCATATGCTTCAGTATTTCAGTGATAAGGAATAGTACTTTTATACAGCCTTCATTCTACAACCTCAAAGAAGTAGGATCATGGCTGTAGCTTTTTCCTGCTGACAAAACAAAACAAAAACAAAACAAAAAAAAACAAACAAACAAACAAACAAAAAAGAAAAATATGTTTATGAAAACGAAGTGATTAGTTAAGAAATAGAGGTATTTTAATTATTTCTCTCCTAGTTGGAAATTATGTCCATATCTGAGGCCTGTCAGCATTCTGACAAAATGTATATTGAATAATAGGTATGATCATTTATGGTAATATGGCAGGTTGTGGAAGTCCACTGATGTTGGCTCTCTGCTCAGCTGTAGAAATGTACCTGTGGACAGGTAAGTGCACCCAGCCCTTTTTTAAGTCCAAATTAGACAAGTAGTCTAAAGCTGGGAAGATACCATCAGCTCACAGGAAAACATAGAAGCATGCTGTGATCTTGAAATTCTTTAAAAAGTGGTTATGGGTCAACATTCATCTCTCTTTTAAGTCTTAATATTACATATAACCACAAGTGGGAATAAGGAGTATCTGTAAAACACAAGGATGAAATTAATAATACAGCATTAACAGACCATGTAGCATTTCTTGACCCCCTGGTTTTCAAGTAGGCATTAAGTTATCCTGGTACTGATAATGTGTGACACAATATATGATGAATAAGAAAAAACACAATCATATTGTCTTGCTTTAGAGGGAATACTTCATGTTGGTTACTAACATTATACCATCTTGCCAATAGGTTAACAAGTGTGAAGGAGATTTCTGGAAGGATGGAGGGTTTAAGAGGATTTTCAGGTTTCTCGTTGTTTGGCCTTTTTTTTTTTTTTTCTTTTTTTCTTTTTTTTTTTTTTTCTTTTTTTTTTTTTCTGAGACAGATGTGTATGTTGGAGGTTTCAGCTCTGCTCAAATCAGAGATGTTTTTCATATGGTTAGTGTAATATACATGAAAAATTTCATCTTAAAATAGTGTAAAACAAGATTCAGAGAAAACAGAAATCTGCTCTCTTCTAATTTCCTTTTTATTCCAAACACTGCTATGCCATTTTCAGATCTCCAGTGTCTATAGTTCACAGCAGTAAAGAAAAAAAGGAGCAGTCTTCAATTTCTCTGCTTAGAGTTTAGGCTGTTTCATACAGCTTTTCATTCCCGCTTGTAATCTCTGTTGTTAAACAGAGATGCTGCGCAAAAATAAAACATTTGACTGCAATTTTGCTCTCTATTGCCATAATTATCCTTCTAAATAAGTGTGTTTCCCAGTGTGTGATTTTCTAGCAAAAGAGAGCTTGGAGATTCTTGGTTAAATCTGAGCTCATGGCTAAATAATACTTTTATGCACACTTAAGTGACAAGTGAATACAATCATTTCAATTAAAACTGTCTTTGAGAGCTATGGAAGAAGACAAAAACCTGCAGGGAAATGTCTCCTGAAGAACCAAGCTTGTTGTTTAGCAAAAAAATTAAAATATGTTTTGTTTGTGTTTACTTTTACAGAGGCAGCCATAGTAGTCCCATTTTCTAAGAGACAACAATTATATGAATTATAGTTTAGGTTTTATTCAAATATTTTAAATTAAAAGCACCATACTTAATTCAACATGTGGAGATTTTTTTTTGTTACAGCTAGTTCACTTATTCCCACTGCTAATGACTCAGTTCTGGCATTATAACCCCTTTCCAGGCTTTCACACTATTATTTTTGGCAGCTGAAATTGCCCAGAGCTACCATCTTTCCTTAAACTTATCCAGATCAGGAATTAGTAATAAACCCCCTAGAAAAAATAAAACTAGATATGTAGAAATCAAAGATTCTAAGTCAACTAAGTCTTTTGCAAGCTTTAAACTAGAAAGCTTACAGTTTGTGTAGTTCCAAAGCATGAGCTGTATTTTGTATAGGCAATCACATAATGTGTGTCTTGATTTCTTATCTCTAATGTGCAGATGACACTTTGAAACATACTGTCTCTTGCTCTGGTGGATTTCTTGATATATTACAACATAGTTAGACAAAATCATAAACAAAATAAAGAGGAATAATCTTTTCTGCTTGCTGACCAGTCTGCATTAACTGTTTGGTGATGTTTTTTCTGGCTACTCATACTGCTGAGTTCAGTGATCATTCCTGTGCCTTTTCAAATTTTTCATAATTCACTTGTGAAGTTGTCTGGCAGTATACAGAATCACAGAATGGGTAAGACTGGAAGGGTCCACAGTGGATCCTCTGGTCCAACCTCCCTGTTCAGGAAGGATCATCCCAGAGCACATGGCACAGGATTGCATCCAGGTGGTTCTTGAATATCTCCAAAGGGGACTAAACAATCTCTCTGAGTCACCCACACAAAGAAGTTCTTCCTCATACTCAGATGAAACTTCCACTTTGTTAGTTTATACCACAGCCTGAAGATGAGTTATGAAGTTATTACTTCTTTGTGGCATAATTGTTTTCATCATTTTACTTTGCCATCTTTTCCTCAAGAGGAGTTTCAATAGATCTACCACCAAGTGAGTGGGTGGAAATACTGAAGTACTTTTTTTTTTTTTTTTTTTTTTAAACAGGATGTGCAAAATCCAGTTTAGTTTTTTTTCAAATTTTGCTCTGCCTTTATTTTTAATCTTTATTTTCAATTTCTATATATTATTTTCCTCTATCCTTATTGATAATTTTGGTTTTTCTATTGTAGTGCCACTTAAAAAGTTATCTTACTGTACTCTTGACCTGGTTCTTCCAGCTCATTAATCTTAGTGGGAATAGAATTCACCACCTTGCTTAGCCTCTTTTAAAGTGCCCATTGCTTTCTATTCTGATCCAGTTTTGTGAGATTTTCATTAAGGAAAGAGTTTTGTTTTCAGTTGAAATCTAAGAGAAATAAATATGCTACATATGACAGCTTTGTGAGACTTTTGTTGCACACATGTTACTCAATAACATTGAGAAGAAAAGGTAATTCCGATTCTTATAGACATTGGGAAGCACAAGACCAAACCAAGTATTCAAATATATTTAATCAGGTTCCTAAAAGAATATCAGGGTTATTTTAGGGACTGAGATTTAAAAGTATGCAAGAAATAAATACTGTTGTATGTAAAGTATCTATGCAACCATGAAAGGCTGCAGCCTTTTGTCAGAAATTAAACAGATCCTTTTATAATTATGTAATTCCAAGAATTCATGCTATAGGAAATATATGCCAAGTATTACATATTTAGCTAAACTCAAATGTTTTATCACCAATAGAGATTGTGAAGGTTTAAAAAAAGAACTATGTGAGTGTGAATGGCTCCACAATGTAGTATAAAAGACAACAGATGGTGGAAGATGCTTTTTATGTGCTCCTCGTTAACATAGGGGAGTTCTTTGGATCCAATGCATCCATAACTGGGGGTAGGAACATTGCTGTTGTAGTGTAGCAGTCTTGAGAATTTGACACAGGCATTAAAAATTCAAATGATTTAACACTGAAAAGTTCTGGAAAAAAAAATCTAAAAGGCTAGTGGCACTGAGAGCAAAAAGAATCGTTTTAGTGTGACTTTGAAATATTGCCACATATTTAACATGGTATTTCTTCCTGCTGCTGTGTGCACAGCACTGTCGTACAGTTAGCAACAGAGAACAAGAAGATGTTTTCCGGGTCGTCAAGCCCAGCCTTCTCCATTGGGGAAATGCTTGTTATTTTCTCCATCTAATTAACAAACCAAGCTTTTAAAAGCAGCTCTCATGAGCACCAAGGCTGTCCCTACACGTCCCCATCTTTTTCTGTACCGTTTTTTAGCCTTACACTATATTTATAGGGCAACTCAATTTTGACACAAAACTTCTATAAATCTTTCTTCTATTAAATGTTTCTCTTCTGAGCTGTCTGGATGGAACAATTATGTTCCTGTTGTTTCATTTCATTTAGTCTTCAACTCTCCACAGTAAGGGTTAATACAGTTTTAAGATGAAGAATTGGAAACGTGATACACTCCAGATGAGTCCCCAAAGATGTCTTATACAATTCAATTAATATTTGTCCCTCACTTTTGGAAATATCTCACCTGATGAGATATGGTATTTGCTTTTTCCAGGCTTCATCATACTGCCTCACACTTTTCCAGCTGACATTTACAGATCTTTACCTTTCCAATTGAATATGCATCTTACAAACAAATGTGTTGTTATCTTTACAGATATGACGTGGATTTTGATGTTAAATGAGTCCCTTTTTCTCACTGTAGTCTTCAAAATTAAATCAGCTCTCCTGATTGTTCCTGCTGTGGTACTCTGTGTTACATACATTACTGGTATCAAAGATTTACTGACAGTTATCAGAATTTTTTTTTTTGTCATACATCTCAAAATAAAAAGATTTTAGTGACTGTGGTTGCTTTTTTTGGTCTCCACATATCATTGTGGCTTGACAGATGTAGCAAAATCCACCTTTCAGACTGTGGTTCCACATGTTAATTCCTCCAGAATTCTTTGGTGATTATTTATGTTCCTTTGCCTCCCCAGCTTGAACCATTGAGCTCCCTGAATTTTCCTTCTTAACCTTCATTCCTGTTAATTAATCAGCTTACTGTCATCTCCATCTGCATTATAATCTTTACTGAATAACAAGGAAGAAAACAAGCTCACAAAACTTTTTCTAAATTTGCTTGCCTCTCTGCCACGTTCTTACTTTTTTCTTGGTTGTTTACGTATGTACGTCTATACACAGAGATGAAACAGATAATAAATAACACATACATATGCAATTTTTTCTTAATATTTGCTTTATGTCAGCTTGACTTTTAGTAATTTTTGAGCCTGTACAACTTCCATACCTGTGGATTTCTGTATCTTAATTCTAAAATCTTCAGAGCTGAGTTCGCATTTGTTTTAAATTCATATTCTCATTCACTTTCTTGCTTTTACCAACGGGAAAAAAATGGCACCTAGGATACAACCCTTTAAGATCTATGCTTTTATTAAAATTGGGTTTCTGTTGCCTATAGAAATGTTTATAATAACTTGCTCTCCAGTTCAGTGATACATCCTAAAATAATCCAAGTGGATTATTTACAGATTTAAATTTAGGGATGTAATTAGACAGAAGCCACTATGTATTTATTTGGTTTAATTTTCCTTTATTTGTCTAAATAGTCCTTGGAAGAAAAGATCATATGCTTACAAGTGCTTCATTATTTCACCCAGAATTTTTAGCAATGTGTTGACCCACTGCAGAGCATTGTGTTGTGAATTATTTTTTCTCTGCATCGTTGATTTATTTTAATATTATTTTTTGTTAAGTAATAAAACTAAAACAATGAGTTAAAAAAATTAATGATATCTAGAATGTCTTTGATACCATGGTGTGTAGACATGTGATGGATTTTTTGGCTGCATAATATGAATAATGTTTAGATTAATTGTCTTTGATATTCATGGGTTCCTGTGGAACAAGCAGCTATATTTGTACAAAGGAAGAGAAAGTTGGAAATGTTAGTCTGCAGTGATGCTCTGAAAACATTTTCATTTAAGTCAAGACAGCACAAAATCTGAGTAATGGTTGCAGTTAAGGTTTTCTATATGACCATTTGCTTTTATTTAGTTTAATTAGTTTTACACTTTTAGCATATAGATTAAAATGCATTATATTTGCAATCAAGCCTAAAGTAATTATGCCTTTTCCCTTTTATCACAGGTTCCCTGCAGCTTGGAGTACTGGGATGAGCTTCAGAAATCATTTGTTGCATTCCGGGAATTCAGTCTCTCAGAAAGCAAAGTCTGTGAACTGCAGCTGCCCAGTGTCAGCCTTGTGAACGACCAGAAGGAGCTCATCGCCTCTGACCTGTGGAGGATTGTCCTCAACAGCAGCCAGAACGTGCCCGATGACCAAAGGTAATGTTAAAGGAGGAGGGGAAAAAGACCTCTGACACTACACTCTTGAGAAATCTGTTTCAAGAGACTTAGAAATTAAGATCATTCTTTTTGTCTGCAATAAGAGTAGTTAGTCCTACGTGAGCTTCAGACTGTAGCTCACCTCCACACTAGGGACTGTAGTGTGCACAAAAAGAGCTTTCCTTTAGGTTCATAGGCAGCCTGGCAGCATCATAACCATCCATTTTTCGAATACAAGGCTTACTGAAAAGTGCAGACAAACAGGTCCTGAGAACTATGAGCTGCACAAGACAGTAAAATCAGCTAATTAACAAAAGAAGGCTTAGGTGCAATCCATTCTATAATGTAGTCATAAACATGCTTCTTCCATGCAATACTTATACATCACCTTGATTCTGTCCTCAGTGCAAGTCAATGACTATTTTAAAGATACTGAACAAAATGTTATTTCAACAGTACTGCATTATTATTCACACAGATTGCTTACTATGCTAACAGGAAAAAAATTTAATCAGTGTTTTAAATGCTGGCGATCCATTTTTCATTATGTTTACAGTTAAAAACAGTGTGAAATGACAGATATTCACTCTGTTTGCATTCATTCAATTTTGGTTAATATGTATAGTAAAAGAAATGAGTACAAGTTCTGTCCAGAGACAGTAGTGGAATTGTTTTCAAAGACCTGCTTAACTTTTATATTTAGAGCAGAAAACCCAAAATTACTCTCTTATATCATTGATATTTGCTGATTCTCGATGCTTGTTTATGAACCCAAGCTTCAGTGAGTATGTAGCATCCACATATGTGTTGAACAAAGCTACAGAATTTAGAGAAATCAGGGAATATGAGCATGGCTAACAAAATCAATGAAGAAAATTAAACATCTGGTTTCCATTAATAGTATCAGGTTGGAAATGATTTCTTGATGTTAATTGTGAAAGAATGCATTTTCATCATTGAGAAGTTAAGTGTTTTCGACAAGGTTAATTCCTCTGAATGTGGGACCCTGGCAGAATTGCCTTCCTGGTCAGCTTAACACCACAGAAATGTGAACTCGGTGGGAACTGGAAATGATGTAGTGAAATTTAGTAGGTTTTTCTTCATCAAGGCATTTAACACTGTAGTCATGTTTATTGTTTTCTGCTGGAATAGGGTTTATCGCTATATGCAATGTTTCATTCAGGGAGCTCTGATAAGCTAATGAGCTGTAATTGTTCAGAAACAACAATAATTAAACTGAAGCATTTGCCCTTCACTGCACAAGGATAGCAGGAGAGGAATGAGGGCAGCAAAAAACATTTACCTCACTACTAAAGCATTTGAAGGTAAACAGAAGAGAAAGAGGGAAGTCAAAGGGAAGTTCCTTGAACTGACACCTACCTGTCCAGAGTCACTAGTCCTGATACTTTTGTTGGCCTGGAGAATTCATAATAGCTTTAAGAACTGTAGTTTATACCTACATGCACTAACAGCAGAGTGAAAATTTAAAGATTTGTATAGGTCAGGGTGAACTCCAGAAGCTAGAAACCTGAGGTATATATGAGGAAACCCTCTGATTTCAATCAAAGGAGAGAAAAAGTTATATTCCCTGCCTCAGTGGTGTTTTTAATCAGGAGTCATGGGTTTGCTCTCATGAGACCACACTTGGAGTACTGTGTCCAGTTCTTGGGGCCCCAAACTTAAGAAGGATGTAGACCTGCTGGAGTGATTCCAGAGAAGAGGCACAAAGATGATTAGAGCACTGAAGCATCTCTTTTGTGAAAACAGACTGAGAGACTTGGAATTTTTCAGTCTGAGGAAAAAGCGGCTCTGAGGAGACCTTAGAGCAACATTTCAGAACCTAAAGAAAGATGGAGAGAGACTTTTTACAGGGACATGTAGTGATAAGGGGGGGGATGGATTTAATCTGAATGAGTTCAGGTTTAGATTAGTTAATAGGAGAAATTCTTGACTGTGAGGGTGTTGAGGCACTGGAATAGGTTGTCCAGAGAAGCTGTGGATTCCTCATCTCTGGAAGTGTTCAAGGCCAGGCTGGTGGGACTTAGACCATCCTGGTCTAGTCTAAGTTGTCACTGCCCTTGGCAGGGGTGTTGGAACTATGATCTTTAATGGTCCTTCCAACCCAATCCATGATTCTATTATAAAAATTCAAACTGATCTTGCTAACTTCAAACAAAGCTGCATTTTAAGCTTTCTTAAGGATGGCTGCAGGAAGGACTGGTGTGGAAAAGTAGTCCTGCCCAGTCTGGAGTGATCCTTCACAGAAAAACCTAATGGTTCAAAACAAGAGCATCTGTTCCTTGGATAGGAGGCTTTGACCTATGGTGTTTGAGTGGCTCTTTCTTGGAGACAGAGCAAACATGCCAGCAATATGTCACTGACCTGGAGGTTTTGAGACAGTGCCCAAGATCTGAATGTGTCTGGTTACAGTGTAGAACAAATTGAAGGTAATGGTTAAGCCCTAAGGGATAATGTCTGTTAAAGGGAAGCCTTGTGGAGAAGGTGGTGACAGAAACTGTGGACCTGCAGAGAAGATGAACCTTTCTAGATGCCAAGTGACTTATAGGAAGTCCATGTTGGCAGTAACTTTGCTGAAACTGTGGCTTCATCAAACATACTGCTGCTGTTATGGATAATTTCTTCTCACCAAGCACTCTGAAATATGTTCTAGATTCTACGTAACCAAAAAATGCCAAATTTTCTTGGTTTTGAGAGAGAGAGAGTGCCCATGTTGTGATAAATGTCAAAGTCTTGCTCCTTAAGCAAGCATTTAACATGGGATTTTGCAGACTTGTGGGAAGAGCCTCAAGGGTTTATGCCAGTGCTGAGTGTTAAACCGGGGAATTCTAACACTGTGGGATCTATGAGAATAAGGAAGTAAGGCTGTATAAAAGTTGAACCTCAGTTTTCCTTTACACCCATGATGATTTGACATTAATTACATACTGCAACTGTATGATTGATTAGCAATTATAATACAGTATTAATTGTAAAGTATAAAAATGCTCAGTCTTGTCGAAGTTTATCTTCTTAGTTTGATGTTTCATTTTGGGTCAAGGCACTAATCACTGCCATATGCATGCAGCTGCTGCTCAATGATAATATTTTTTACTTGAAATTCTGCAGGGTTTTTTGGTTTGTTTTTTTTTTTGTGGTAACCTCTGTGATATGCTAATTATTAATAACAGAGAGCTGATCCATTGTGGTTTAATACTTTATTGCTTATTCCTGACATTGGTTATAAGGTATGAAATTTAGGTGTCTCATGTGACAGGAAAACAACAAGGTTTGTGAGAAGATGTGGATTCAGCTGATATGATGAGCAGTAGCTGGCAGGGTGTCATAGAGCAAGCAGTAATGAATATGGGAAAATGCAAAGATGTCATGGTTCAAATCCTGTGGTATGCAAGCTCTTCTGAGATTCATCAGGAACTAACTGGAAGTATAAAAATCAAGGAGCTATCTGGTAAAGGGCATAATATATATGTGTATGTTTTTCATTTTTGGGAATTTTGTATCCCATTCATTATTTCAATGTATGTATAAGGTTTGCGGGAACATTTATGAAAGTTTATTCAATGAATGAACAAATTTGAAGTACTAAGTGAAATGATTTGGCATCTCTTTGGGGATGTAGTACAGTGTTTATGAAAGAAATCATATCTGGCATAAATGACTGTTTATGGAAAACCTTAAAACAGGGGATTACAAGAAAATTAACACAGAATAAATTATTTTTTATGGGTTGCATTTGCCTGTTGCAGGACTAACAAATCATAATTGAAATTACTTTTTAAGCTCTGTTTGATTGGTGAGGCACTAAAGCCCCTTCCTGGTTTGGTTGGGAATGATTTATAATTTTTTTGTTTAAATGGGTTACATTACAAGATGTTTTATATATTTGTGCATCTTCTGTGTAATTTAAACAGTATTTTTATAGTTACTGACATACTAATGTAAAATAGTAATTGAAAGTGCCTTAAGATACAAACCATGAAACAAGTACAAAAACTTTTAAATAAGCCTTAAATTGCTACTTTTTAAAAATTAAAGTGAGGAATCATGATCATGTTTCTTGCTAATTGTTTCAGCTTTTATTCAAAGTAAATGATGTACTGGATTTTGACCTCTAACAATTTGGGTTCAGACCAGCATTTGAGTCATAAATTAAATGAGTTAAGTAGTCTCTTTCTTCTCCCCAGTGGATCTTTTCCCTTGTAGTTTCATCACGAATGGCAGTTTTGGTTTAAATATTCCTCTTTTAAAATAACAAAAATAATGCAGGTTACTGCTAAGTCAATGTCCTCAGTTGCCATATTGAAATATCATAATTTATATGACTTCAAATGTAGATATTTTCCATTTTAAATATTCGGATAATTCCCAGCACTTAAAAAAAAAAAAAAAAAAAAAAAAAAAAAAAAAAAAAAAAGGAAAAAATTTTGGTAACAAAATCAGGTCAGTTTTTTTTTTTTTTTAATTTGCTCTGATTTTGCCACATTCCTCCTTTAGCATGATGTGCCAAACACAAAGCAGTAGAATCCGGTTCTTCCTCTTCTTTCACACCTGAAAAATTGTGGACAGTCCACACTTCATTTTGGAGCTCCAAGGCAGTCAAGAAATGTGGGGGTGTTTTTATATTATATTCACTTGATTAACAAGTTTTGATTTCACAATCACATCTTCTTTTGATGTTACTGATCCTCCTGTCATTCACTGAGACTTAATAGATATTTTCCTGATTTTCACTGTTAACACTGCTTTGTTTGCAGTTTGTGCACAGCATGTGATAAAGGACTGGGCTTTTATTTTTGTGCTCTCTGCAAAGTCAAAGGATAAAGTGGCAGTACTTTAGGTCTGATGGAAATCTACCTAGGCAAAATTTCAAAAAGTTTAAATGGGATTCAATTTAAAATCACAGGGTCATGGTAGTAACTATAGTTCCTCTTTAAAGACTGTTCATTTATATTATGACTTATTATTACAATTTCTTTTTAAGAAAATACTACAGTAATTTGCTGCTTTTAGTGTATTTTATACTGTAGCTGCTTTATACTGTTACTGTTTTCTTATTTTCATAATGACATGGCAGCTATAATTCTGAATATGGTTTCTGGTTGAGTAAAAATTAAATGCACCCCCTCATACATAAAACAATTACACACCAGAAAAAGTCTGGGCAGATGGGAAAACAGTGATGCAAGATCTTTGTTGCATTTATTTTCAAACAGTTCCTAGAAGGCTATTTTCCCTCTGTAGAGACTTTACCTTCCAAACCTGGTTTAGGAGGCACTATCCTGCTCCTCTCAGTCCTGTACTGCCAGCATTTGTCCCTCCCTGGCAGGGGAGAGGATGCAAGGCCAGCTCTGCCCCATGGGGCAACACTGCCCCACCCTCATTTGCTGTTTTTCTCTGCTTAAGTTTTTAAGCATCTGGTTGGACTATGAATTTTGCAGGGATTCAGTGTTGGGCCTTTTGGGTTTTCAAGGTGACAACATCAGGAAGCAAAAAGCAGCTTTGAATCTTTTTGTTCCCAGCATTTTAAACTACTGAGTATTCCTCTGTGTGGTTTGTTGCTTGTGGGGCAGAAAAAATGGAGAAAAATATGGCTAAATGCTTTACATTATCTCCCTGGTGTGGAGCTCCACATTTTCTTCTGCATCAAGCATGTCCTGTTGCTTGTCGTAATCTGTTGCAGTGTTTATGAGTGAGATGAATAAAAAAGCAGATATAAAAAATTTTACCAAATAAGAAATTAGAAGGTTTTGTTTGTTTTTTATTCTATGGAATTATGCATCTCCAAAATATATCAAAAGAAATAAAAGTGCTTAGTCACTGATAGGTGAATCAAGATACAGGTTTCTGAGAAAAAAGAAATATATATTTTCAGAATAAACCTCAAATATCAGAAATAAATGTCCTTCCTCTTTAGTGCAATCAGTGTTACAGCTGTTCATGAAATTAAGTCTTAATTCAGAATATCAAGGTGTGGTTAGGTTTTTTAAAAGTTCTTCATAGTTTGGTTAACATTTACTTGCAGTCATCTACTCCAACAGAAAACTGTTTTCATTTCATATGTTCCTGAATTTCTGTTTCTAATCAAAATGCAATGAGCCAAAAATCTTAAAATATTAATAGCTAGTTTGAGAGAACTAACCAGTTTTGCAGATTCAAAAATACTTAGTTGTCTAAATCAGCATATGAATTTTTGTCCATTTGGATTTGCTTCCTTCCTTTGTTCCAGCAATCTAAGAAATACCCATGGCAGAGCAAAGTAAAGCATCCTATTTCTCTGTTATCCAGTCCCATAGATATTTTATCATGTGAACACGGAAAATAATTTTATTTCCAAAGGTGCCAGTTCTCAAAAGGCCTACAATACTGCTTTTGGAATGTAAACAAACTATTTAAACAGGTAAAGAAGCACAGGAAAGCAGCTAAAATTCTGATTAAGTCATTTATCTTTCATACTTTCCTGACCTAATCCGTTCTTAATATCCTGTCATGATTCCTTGATAATTAGCTCATCTTAGTTGGGTTTTACTGCTGCATTAGTATTTTATGTCCACAAGTCTTAAATTGGATTTAAGCTCTATAAATAAGTACTATACTAGATAGTTACTGCAACACTAAATGATACTGATCAATTTACCTATCCATGGAATTCCATGCATTTGCAGCTAAACATTTGGAGTATTTGTGCGTAATTTAGAAGTAAAACACCTTGCATGATGAAAAATCTTGTCCTGAAAGCTTCAGGTATGTTGTCCGGAAAGCCATTGTTCAAATCTAAACTTATGTTTGAATTTAAAATATCTTTAAAATGTTAATGGAAGTGGATTTATGGTGCTTTATAAAAACTAATGACTTTCTGACAAAAATATTAAGTTGACCTTAGTCCATTTTTCATTAAATTTTATTTTAAAAATTAAAGGTAGTATTTGACTGACGATATGGTTGTAATTCTCTTGAATCAAGTCTAAGCTTTTAAACTAAAACTCTTGAGAGCCAAACTTAAAAGGGAGTGAGAATAAGGAACATTAAGGATAGTTTTGGCTAAATTAGAAAGTTTATTTGTACTTCTGTGGTGTCTTAGCAGCTTATAGAATTGTGATGTAGTGTTATTTTCTCTCAAGAGACTGAAAGATAATGCTTGGAAATTCATGCTGTTAGGAGCCCAGCTGTGGAAAAAAAATCAGGGAGTTGGCACTTTAAATGTATAGTTAATATGTTGCAATAGATGCTAGTAAAGAGCTCCAGACTGAGCTTATAATATTTGGAGATTATTTTTGAATTATGATTTTAGAGTGAGAAGGGCAAGGGGAATAAAGCTTACAAAGACAAGGGGTTCATACATAGAAGCAGTTTGATGGTTGCAAGTTGGTTTCCTTAAAATCAAGTGGGAAAAAACAAATCATTCTCTTGACCAGGTGAACTTTCATCTCATTCTTATACCTTTAACGATGATAATGTACTCTGTTCAGCTATTTCGGCATTTAAAGATACCTGGCATATTTTGGTTTTATTTTCTGCAAATAGGCTTTGGGTTTGTGGTTCAAATATTTGTAAATTGAAAGTGTAGTTTGATAAAAGCGTAGATGAATTGCAATGTTGTCTGTTACAGTCTACTTTGGAAAAAATACAGACACTGGCATTAGCAGTTAAAATAAAACCATGATGTTGTCTGTATCAGAAAATGAGTGTGGAAGATCAACAATTCCTGCTGTAAAGCTGCAAAATCCTGGAAGTGCTGAAGCACTAATTTGTTATCTTCCTTCTGCAGCTCAGAAAGTGAGTCTGGCTCCCAAAGCGCCTGCGATCAGCTTGTGACCCCCACGGCATTAGCGGCTTGTACCAGGGTTGATTCCTGTTTTACTCCATGGTTTGTGCCATCACTAAGTGTGTTGGTCCAGTTTACCTGTTTGCAAGTCCACCTCTGCCATCATCTTGATCAACTTGGCACAGGTATGTACTGCTTTATGTAGAAAAATAAAAACATACAGTTCACAGATGCTGCTTAACCACTCTCCTGCTGTGTGTAGTCCCCATTTCCTCACGCAGGCAGGCAT
Source organism: Sitta carolinensis (assembly GCA_032173965.1). Lineage (NCBI taxonomy): Eukaryota > Metazoa > Chordata > Aves > Passeriformes > Sittidae > Sitta > Sitta carolinensis. The sequence goes on from CM063284.1 coordinate 132,145,957, forward strand.
TCTTGAAACAAGCCATCATGGGCAGCCACTAGTGACACAGGCTTCGGGGTGAAACTGATGGCTTGTGTGCACTGAGCCTGTTCACAGGGCCCGTAGTGAGGCTGGAAGAGCAGCCCCTTCCTGCCCCCGGAACGGGTAACTGTAGAAGCTGTCTGTTTTCCAGAGTCTGATTAGGGACAGCAGGTGCCACTTCACTTTTGAGCCATCTTAGTGAATGAATTTGATCTTTTACATTTTCCAGTGTATTAACAGTACTGTTAAAATACTTGAAGATTTTGCAACCCGCTTAGTAAAAATTCCTTGGAAGAGCTCTGAGAACTGCAGATTTAAGTTATTTCAGTTATGATCACTTTTGGAGCTACATCTGGTTTTGTTCAGTGCTCTCTGTCATTGCATTAATGGCAAATACATTCCAAGAGGTCTTTAGATTATTTTCTGATTTTCGAATGCCAGAAATGTTTTCTGTGGAAGATGGGCAAACTTCTTGGATAATTTTGACAGGGACAGCTTTCTTTGTGTGTAGTTTTTGTGTTTCTGCAAGTATTGTAATATGTTCCTTATCAAACCATACCACGACTGACACTCAATGACTAGCAGATAATTTCTTCTCTATCAGCTACATCTATTAGTACATAATCTTCCTCACTATTACAGTCCAATTCCAGATGCTCAGTATTTAAAATTACATATACTGGAAAAGGCAAAAATCAGATTAAAATCAAACGCAGCTGTTTTATTTCTCAACAATGACTGAGTTTATGCTTTTGTTACAGCATCTAAAGGCCTTAAGTTTTGGGGCTCCTTTGTGCTATGTTATACACAAAGGGAGCACAAAACTTGTTGTATCCATTACAGTTTGTAGAATAACAGGGTTGGTCCTGGATAGGGATGAGTGTTTTGGTTCCAAATCTGTAGAGCACTAGAGCATATGCTAATTTAAGCATGTGAGCAGTTCCAGCAACATAAATAATAACATCAATGGAAATATTTATATGCTTAATGTTACACAAGGGGTGTACGTGCCTTGTAGTGTCTGCTGCCTCAATGCTCAGCACTTTGCACGACTGAGACTTCAGCAAATGTGATAAAATCTTTTTTGTGATACATTTCTCATGCTTTAGTCTCAGGGTACTGCTTTGTTTCATTTCTAGTATTATGGGGTAGTATGTTGCATTTGTGGTCTTGAACTGTCCATAACTGCAGCAGAGACAACTTCCAATGTGGAGCCTGTAGGCCTGCACAGTCACATGTCAGCAAATACTGATTTGACAATTTTTATTGTATTTGTAATGTGCTATGTGTGGAATATCATATACACCTACTGTAGCAAAAATTATCACAGAAATATGGTCCCTGTTCCAATAGGGGGCAATCTGAAGCATTGTGTAGTTAAAGCAGTTGCGCTGGCTGGTTTATTTACCGTGAAAAGATTTTGGTTTGCAGATACTTTTTGTTTGCAGCTGCTATTAATTATGATACTGTTTTACATCTAACAAACAGTGTGAACAGGATTAATTTCAGATTTCAGAAATGTCAACTCTTTGATAAATTTACTTGTTTTCATCCTATGTACAAGCAGTAAAAGCACAATTTACAGAAACATAAAGAATGCAGCCATGATGATGTTCTAGTCTTGTTCTTTTCAGCACCACCAAAGTTTCTTCAGCCGTTTTTACCTGATAAGAACATGCCATCTGAACTAGAATACATGATAGTTTCCTTTGATGAGCCTCATGTGTATCTTCGTCAGTGGAACGATGAGTCAGTGTTCCAGGAGATCCAGTTTTCGACTCAAGCTGACTGTAAACTTCTGGAGTGTCGAAATGTGACCATGCAGAGTGTTGTGAAACCTTTCAAAATCTGGGGCAGATTGCTGTTTCCAGCAGCAGCACAACAGGAAGGATGTTCGACTGCACGATAATGGTTGACCCTATTTTCATCAGCTTTGGCCAATATGCACTTCATTCTCTAAATACAGCAATTCAAGCTTGGCAACAGGTATGCAAGCACAATAATGAGAAAAAATGTAGCTGTGAAAAAATGTACTGTGATTAATTTAATAGTAAATTAGAATATCTACTGCTTTCATTAAAAATATTTTAAAATGTAAAAGCCGTAACTTATACTGAAATAATTTTTTCTCTAATAAACATTAATTCTGTGATAGCAATGCAAATTAAGAAAAAAGTATGTAAAGGTAATTGTAGCCATAACAGCCTGAGTTTCAGGGAAACTACATGGATTTATATCAGAATAATCAAAACCCTGGTCTTGAAATGTAAAATATTCCATTAATTTATGAAAAGGTGAGTGCCACATGATACATCAGCTCAGCTCAGTCTCAGCAGCAGCACATATTGTTTCCAGCTACTACTTCCATCCTTATTGAAGTTCAACACTAGTTTCATGTTACATTCTGTGCAAGCAGCATTAATGGCTGAAACCAGTCCCAGTATAAGAAACTTGCTTCTGCAATGACCCCTCAAAGGCCTGTAATTCTCTTACTCCACTATAGCCTTGAAATCAAATCATTCTCTTCATCTGCCTGAAGACCTATGTGGAGCCTGGGAATTAATTACCTATCATGGCACTACAATAACAAAGCCCCCAAAAAGGATAAAACATCTGTTTTATATCAAAAAATTCTTTTTTAAGGGCATTCCATGGTTTTCTTGTTGCAAAAGGACATTCATAAAACAAGATCTAGTGTGATTTAAATCTTCACAGCTGGCTCAAATATCAATGTGAACAAAAATCTTTGTAGCTCCAATTTCTGTTTTTTGTCATATTTTGAACAATGCTTTTAATAAAAAACAAACATAGAAAGTATAAGAGAGTACTTGGTAGGCTGTTTAAACCCAAAATATTTCTGACTTAGTACTAGTCCCTCATCTAAGACATGTGTGGCAACTACTGCAAAATGGCCCTCAGAAAGGTCAGTTTCCTCTTAGGATGGGGAAAAAAAGATCACTCAGACATAGCTATACATATAAATAAAATATGGTGCATAAATATTTAAATGTTTTAAACCACATCACAGTGTGACTGACTGACTGACTACTCTGTGCCTTGAAGGAATATTCTGAGTTGAAAAAAATGGAATTGTATATTTGATTAAGTAGAGCCATATGTCGCATGGTGTATTGCTGACAGGTACATTCTATGAATAGTTGGTACTGATTTATACATGGATTTGGCAATGTTAACATGAGCCACAGGAGGATATAATTCTGTAATTGTTGCTGTAATTTTCTCGTTTCCTCTCATGTCAGGGGTACTTGCCACCATGTTCTGATGTGGTGGATATCTAGCCCATAGTATTTGAGATTAAAAACTTGCATTGCTTTGAAATTAGGGAACAGTTAACACACAAGTGGGTTCAAAATGGCTTATTAAATTAATTGTTGCCAAGATGCTTTTTATGTGATTTTACCTCCAGTTTGAGGGTTGGCATGCCCTGAACAGGGAGGGAATACATTTCCCAATAACAAGCATTGTTTGATGTTTGCTGTTCACACAAAATGCAATATAAGTGCTACGACTAGAAGCATGAATTTAATAACCGGGAAGGGTTATTTGATTTCTCCACATATTTTCAACTGGATTAACATCTGAAGCAAGTGATGTTGGAGTCAGTAGACAGACGGATGAAGCATGAAACAATTTGGCCATGTACCTTTAGGTCAGGAATTCAGAATTACCAAAAGCCTCTGTCAGTGTCTTTGTTTCCTAGATATGGACTGATTGTTGTTGTTGGTTTGGTTTTTTGTTTTTTTTTTTTTTTTTTTTTTGGTTTGGTTTTTGTTTTGGGTTTTTTTTACGTAATGGTGAACATTTTGAAAGTACATTAAGCCTAAAAAATACCAGGCTTTATACTTCAAAGTCACATGCTGAAAATCTGAGAGGATTAGCACTTTTTAAAAACAGTTTCCACTTTTGACATATTTCAGTGTCTAAACTGAAATCCTTGTGTAACTACAAGTAGTAACTGGCTAATGCACATCTAAATACAAAGCTAGAGGAATGAGTTTAATAATTAAAGACCTGGGCAAGAAACTTCAATATTGTTATTAATTTAGTTTTATTATTTAATAATAACACAGAGACTATCAAGTGAGGTAGAAAATGCATGTCTCCTGTGAATATACATTGGTGGAGTGGTGGAATGTATGGTATTTTTTTCCCCTTTATTTGGGCATTTAAGCCTTCATGAATTGTTTTACAGCCTTAGTGCTTTGAGATATCTAGAGACAGAGGGTCAGCTGAGAAAACAGCTCCCCAGGTATGGTACAAAATGTTTTTTCTGGGAAAAAGCTTTTTCTTTGTGGTCTCACACTGCAGCTGTTTTCCCAAACTCCTCAGAAGTTAGAAAAGCTCCTGTTTTGAACCTGGTTTAGACCACTAGAACTTCTTTTCCTCAAGGTCTGCTTGGTGCTTAACCTTTCTGTTGACAGTTGCATAAGTCCTCTTAATGAGCTGGGATCAGTCAAAATGACATCTGATCACAGTAGTTTCCCCATCTTTCTACAGTAAGCACAAAGAAAAAAGGGAAAAGGATACAGAAGGTTTCTAACTGATAATGTCAGGACATTGCTATGAGAGTGAAGTTTAAAGAATCCTAAGGAAAACGTTCTTTTCTCTTAGAGGGCCTTCAAGGGAGATAAGTTGCTAAAGACTTTCTGTGAAAGAAAACATTCTTAGATGGTAGAGTGTGTGTGTCTGTGTGTCTGCGTGTACACGAGAGGATGAGAAAAAGCTTGCACAAGTCTTCGGTAGCTTGTGAAGCAAAAAGAAAATAACTGTGCACATAAAGAGGCCTAGGCTTTTATGGTGTGGGTTTTTTCCGGATCCAGAAATGCTTTGAAATAGCTGTGAGCTAAGACACAAGCAAAAAGTCCTGAGACAGGGAAAGCCTGGTGACTAGTATTATGTGAGATGTTTTTCCCCCCTCTCTGAATAGAATTCACAAAATATTTGAAAGACCAATAAAGGAGAGACACTTTCCAGACCTCTCTGAGAGAAAAGAACAGCTGAAAAATGATCTAAAGAGGGGCAGGAAATTGTCCCCCAGGAACTGACCCTAATCTATATCTGATTCAGGCTGTTAATCTTTTGCTGATTCTTTTGATTTGCTGTTTTAATTTAGAGAGGGACATTTTTCTAATCCACACTTAGGTGTTTTCGGCTCCTGGAGTCATCATTCAGCCCTTCAGCATCATTGCCGCACAAATGGCCTGGTTCTTTTTTGTTTTTATTGTGCCTGGTTTCTCTAGACATTCTTTTGCCAATCAAGATTTCTTCACTCCATCCTTTCATGTTTTTTTTCCTCCTTTTCTGCTTACTCTAAAAGCTTCTAGTGTCAGACTTCAACAGCAATGTGGCATCCATTTCCCTGTGATGGGTACAGGGTGCTGCTGCAGATCCCCAAGGACAAAGAAGTATGGGTGTCCAGTGCATAGTTGCCACACTGAGCTAAAGCATCCGCAAGCTTCCTTGATGTTCCTTTAATCATCTGTTACCAAGACTGAAGGCATCAGTAGCTTTCTCTTACGCCTGGCAGCCCAGAGGAATGCCCTGTTAGGCAAATCTTGGTGTTTGCTTGGTTAAAACTTTGGAACTATTATAAAATGGAGCCTAAAATACCTCTTTCACTTTGAGAACTGTTGTTGTTTAAAGCATTGGATTCTAGTAGCAAATCTAACTTTCAAGACTGATGATTAATGGCAGTCATTCATCAACACCAAAACGTTTACGACTATGTTAATAATTCCTGATAGGATAACATTCCCCAAGCAGAATTTAGAAGTTCTATGCATGCCAAAAACTCTCTGGATTCTCTTTTCCCTCTGGGAAATGCAAAAACCTACAGTTTGTGTTTACTTACTTGAAAGTAAGTTAGCTAGTAAGGTAAAAAGAAAGAAGTTGCTCTTCTTATGCCATTGTTCTTTCAGTGTAATCAGCAAGAAAATGTATTGGAGTGAAAGGAAAAATCTTTTCTTAAATTCCCATGTGGTCGTATATAGGTTTGACTCTAACAACATGCTTAGCTCTGTGGATAGTAAATCCTCTTTTTTAAAAAGAACATTTTGCAAAGCTGTAACAGGAAAACATATATATTTGTGGTAGACGTATGGGTATGTGGGTATGGCAGCTTGACAGTAAAAAGTCATAGATCCTCCACGAGAAAATGCCAAAATAAACTGCACTCTGAAGGGGCACTTTAAATGTCAGCCTTTAGCACAATCAGATCTGCTACTGAATGTGATACAGACATACTGTTCTGTAATGAGTTTTGCTGCTTGGAAGAAGTGCAGTTGTGGTTATACTCACCTGACTCCTGTTTAACAAAAGATACCTGATCTTATGCAGAAGAAGTAATGAGATTTGGGAAGAAGTTTTAGTCTAAATATTCTCATGCTAAAATATTCCTAGGGTGAATAGTATTTGCACACTCCCTGGCAATCATTCTGACATTCAGTTACAAAAGGAATTATAACCTGCCTTGATTAAGGACAAAGAGGCAGCAGACACAAACTGAAACACAGGAAGTTCTGAGCATCATGAAAAACATCTTTTCTTTGAGGGTGACCCATCACTGGAACAGATTACCCAGAGATGTTGTGGAGTCTCCTTCTTTGGAGAATTTAAAAGCTGCCTGTATGTGATCCTGCCTGTATGTGAACCTGCTTTAGGTGACCTCCAGAGGTCCCTTCTAGCCCCAGACATCCTGTAATTCTACCTGTAGATTCACCTTAGGTTCTCCTGGAGTAGCCAGTAGTGAACATGCATTCAAGGACACTAAACTGAGCGTACCTTTTACGCTTCACTTCTCAGAAAAACTTCCATGTGCATCATCCAGTAGTGTGCTACAAGCAATGTACCAAACTGGTTTTCAAGGATAACTAAGGTTGCATAGGGATCCATGAGGAAACATTTCTTTCCCTCTTGTTTGATATCTGAATTTTTGCAGGCTTCCAGGCACACTGTTATCAAAGAGCTAAGGGATCCATATGCTTAGGGGCAGGGACAGTGCTGGCTTTGTAATGTCCATTTAAAAGGTCCTCTGACAGAGCAAGGAGGGGAAACAAAATCAGCTCTCAAAAAACATGGAGGTTCCAGAAGTTAGAGAAGACATCATGGGAAGAAAGGATGAGAAACAAGTAGCTGAACTATGTTGTGAAGAGGGAAACCAACTGACCTAAAAATATTGTCATAACAGTGTGCTAGGAAAGATGGGTCAATAAGAGGTAACAACAACCACAAGAGGATGAATATTTTGTATTAGAACCATTAAATTGCATAAAGACTATCCAAATGTTGGTTTCTTTGAGTAATTGTTGCAGTTGCTAAATAGTTGCTGGTCAGTGGAAGGTGCCGGCCCCACTGGTGACTAGGCCAGAAATATATGAGAGATGATCTCCAAATCAAATTGTCAGTGTCACTTTGACCTCTCCCATACAGGGGATTATGGTTCATGCCTTCATGAGTAGAAGACCTGTAGCTGTGGCAGTTTTTATGACTATCATATAGTCTCATTGTGTCAACAGAGTAACAATCAGCTGGACAAAAAGCAGAAAGAGAGGGATGGAAAGATGCTGGAGAAAAAGTACTGTAAAATCTAAAATACTTTAAAAACCTGTGATTTTTTTCCCCTACTAAATGGCACGATGCATTTTCAAACTAGCCTCATGGAGCTGTGAAAATACTCTACTCGTGTCTCCTTTTCTTTCTTTAGTTGTCTTTTAAAGTGATGTGGTATCAGGAAAGAGTGAGTCTTCAGCTGATCCATAGTAATGTTTCAAAGTAGAAGCAGAAGCTGGGGAAGAGGAACTGTAAACCTGTTGGCCTGCGATCTCAGTTGCCAAGCACTGAGAAACTTCTTCATGCCTCTCTGCTCAGCTTGTTTTACCCTGTCTGTCCTATGTAATATTATTTCCCACAGAATTTAATGTTGTTGAAATTTTTACCCAAATTAGAAAATTTAGTTTTATTGTAGTTCTAAATCTTTACGATTTGCATTACAGAAGCATAAAGGAAAATATTTTAAATCTTAGGATATATTTTGTCAACTGAGAAGCTGGATTTTGCAGAGATAACTATGAGGCCAAAGCAAAGGAAAGAGATCTTGCATCTCTATGTTGTAACAGTCGCCACTGGGCAGACAGCTGCCAAATGTCCTGCAACTGACATTGATTCTTACTGGCTTCCATATCCCTTTCCTTTCAGAACCAATGCCCTGAGGCAGAGGAGTTTGTCTTCAGCCATTTCGTGATCTGTAATGACACCCAAGAGACGCTGAGGTTTGGCCAGGTGGATACTGATGAGAATATTTTGCTGGCTACTCTCCACAGTCACCAGTACAGCTGGCGCTCACACAAGTCCCCCCAGGTATGTCAGAAACAGCCCTTCCAGGGCAGCATTTGCTAAAGCTGATGGTGGCTTTATGCATTGATTCTTCAGTTTTCTTCGTGGTCTCAACTATCTGTAAAGCTCCAGCTCCTTCAGGAGTCACACGCTGGGGCTGCAACACAGAGAAATGGTAAACAAAGTGTGAGGAAAGCCAGAAGTCTTTAAAAGTTACTCAAGGGTAGAACTGGATGTGCACTTTTTGTAAAACAAAGCAGTTGTTTGAAGCTTCTGAAAAAAGGAAATACAGCCTGCCAGGTTTCTATAACTAAGCGATCCATGTTTTCCGAGATGTACATTAGCGGTTTGGGGAATTTTTTTAACCAATTGTTTTTAGCAGAAGCATCTGTTCACTGAAACTCTTTGCTGAACAGGGTGAAACTGGACAAAGCTCTCAACTTAGAGCTTGCCTTAGAAAAAGATCTGAAATTGTCAGCAACACCCCACTTATATAGTTTAAATAATACAGTTTCTGGGTTATTGGATTTTTTGTTTTAAGGATAAACACTGAAACTGAAATAAAATACTTTTAAACTATCAACAGGAAGTATTTCAGTGAAACTCTAGAATCGTTTAAGTTGGAAAGACCTTTAAAATCATTGGTCCAACCCAGTACTGCCAAGTCTACCACTAAACCATGTCCCTAAGTGCCACATCCACACATCCTTTAAAGACTTTCAGGGATGGTGACTCAGCCATTCCCTGGGCAGCCTGTTCCAATGCTTGACAACCCTTACTATGAAACAACTTTTCCTAATATCCAATCTAGGGCTTCCTGGCACAACTTGAGGCCATTTCCTCTTGTTCTATTACTCGTTACTTGGGACAGGAGACCAACACTTGGGTGGTGGTGGAAAACAGACTTCTCATCTTAATTCAAGACAGGACAAGAATTAAATCTAATTTAAAAAGTGTTTATGAAACAGCAAACCCATTTCTTCTCTTTTCTTTGTATATACCCAGCTCCTGCTGAGTAGGAAACTACAGACCTGTTACACCCCACTTGCTGAGCAGTAGTCCTGCCCTGAAGAATTACTAAAATTTTAACAGATCATAGGAGGAATGTAGTGAATTGGAGTTCCTAACTCCTCTAGAGCCCTAGGAAATACCAGTCTTAGAATGTGAGAAAGAAGGCGAATTTTGAATGGTAATTCTAAACAGGAGTTGTGCCCACTTTCACTGCTGACAAGTTTCAAGTTTCACTGGGAGGCAGAGATGGCAAATTTACTGTGGTTTTCATTCACATGTCATTTGGTGGATATGCAAAACTACTGAATTTTACATGAATGTGGTAATCTGTGCAGAGCAAAATCTGCCAGAGTAAACAATTGCAGTTGACACTGAAGTCCAGGCTAAGTGAAGAGGAAGCCAAGCTAATGAAGAACCATCTTAGCCCAGCAACAGAGGAGCTGTTACAAAAAGAGTGTGCTGGTGTAATAGTGACAGAGAGAGGCCTTTGGAGACTTCAAGACTCTTGAGCACTCTATGTCCCTTTCCATGTTTTAAAAACAGATGTTTGCTCATACCCACCCATCATTGTCTGTGATGCCCCATCCCACAGGCGAGCAAACCAAGTGGTGACTGTGCTCTGTGCAACTGGGCCCATGGCAGAGTGTGAGACACGATCCCCACCGCTCAGGTGACAGAGGATTACAGGTGGTGTCATTCCTTTTGGTTGTGTGAGGGACAAAGAGAGCTAAGTGTAACCTGTATTTCATAACCAATTATCACTTGCATTTGTAGCAACCACGCAAAATTACATTTAAACCTTTTCATAAATACAAGGAAGATGAAGGAAATATTTGGAGCAATGTAAATAAACCCAGAACTAAGTAGGGCTTTCCTCTTAAAAATTTGTTACATCCATTTTCTGGTTACTTACATAAAATTATTCAGTTGTGAGAATCCTCATTTTAGATAGATCTACTAAGGGTGTAGTTCTGTATTCAGTAATGGTGCAAACTGGAAAGAGTTTAAAAATTATCTCAAGCATGTGAAAAGTTGAAGAGTTAAAATGACAGCTCATTACCAATACTTTCTCTTATTTGCAACTGAACTGCTGAAAATCACCATCAGAATATATGGCATTAGACATCTAACACCTGGAAAACTTAAACTGTGCTTTCAGTCATGGATTTGAACAGTGCAAAAAATTCCGTTTTCATGGTTGCTATGTAAGTTTCTTATTAAATGAAAAACAAAAGTACTGGATGAAAGGTGCTAAAGTCCATCAGAAAACCAAAGCACACATAAGGGAGTGGGTGAGGTGACAGTAGGAGCTTCAGATTAATTTTTCAGACACTCATTCTTCAGCTAACGGTCAGTGATGTCAAAGGGTTTCCCCTTCTGTTTTGCTCTGATTGGATTTAGATTCACTGAAGAACTGGGCTGATAAAAAGTCAGGAGTGTCATGATGGATTCCCGTGTCCCAGGAGATGGCAAAGCTAACAGCTGACTCCTGACTCAGCCACACTCCTGGCCAGCAGGCTCTTCTCGTAGGGAGGTTATACTTCCCTTGTCCCAGCCTTTGGAATAATTTCAAGATGATTTCTGCTCTCTTAACATTTTTAAACAGCCATGGCTTGCTGGGAAATTTAGAGACTAGAAAACAGCACTGAGGTAATTTTACTTAAACGATGTGGAAGCACAGGCTTTCTACACACAGTTGAGACAGAAACCAATTTTCTTTACAAATCTCTTGTAAAGAGAGAACCTTGGCATTCCCCTATAAGCCTGTTCATTTGGTTATTGCCAATACGAGTCATTGTAAATACAGCATTCAGAATGGCAGTTCATCTAGCCAGTACAATCCTTTGTCATTTAAAATCATACAAAAATAGCTTGTTTAAATATTATTAGAAACATTGTCATGTACATATTTTTAATGATTAATACAAATCCTTGAAATGCAAACAACAACTCAATCAAGACGTCAAGTTGCCCCTGTTATACTATGGCAGTTTTCTAATTGTTTCCATGCAAAACTATCTAGCAGCTTCTGATCCGAAGGTCAGAATAATGCCCAAGCAAGGACAAACCCTCTGAGTGTCATATTCATGGAATGCTAGATGACTTCATAGTTATGAAATTATTTCATTTCTCATGATAATTCCTGACTTGCCAAGTTAGTGAATTTTAAGAACTCTGAGAGCAGATTGTAAGATAAATGTGAAATAATCCATACTTCTGGAGTCAGGGACTTCCCTCCAGGCATTAGTTCATACTTGACTTACTCTTGGGGATAAAATGAGTTAGGACAAGGTCTTAGATACCACATTCTCTTACTGGGAAAGAAAACCAACTTGCACAACTTTGGCTGGCTCATGTTTCTTGTTACACAGGCACTAAGAAGCAGCGGTTGCCATGAAATACTTTATTTAACCTCTGCAAAATGTTTTTTTAGTATGGCAAGGCAGTTCAGTTAAATGAAAATAAATAGTTTTAAAAGGATTGTATTTCTTTTACATTCACATCAATAAAATTCTCCGTTTTTCTTTTGCTAATTAAGCATATAGAGATGCAGTAATTGCCCATTTAAATTATTTAAAACAATTAAATATATATATACACCTAAAATATTGTTTTTAGCAGATAGTTTTGTAATGTTTTATTTACATTTAGATGTAATTTTATTATTAATGAAACGGTAGGCTAAAATTTAAACAATTTCAACTTTTTTATGTTATGGAAACAGCTATAGCACAACGAGGATTTGGATTATCAGCTCTTGATGGTGTCCCTCCAACTGTTTGGCTTAACTTAAAGCTCCTTGCTTCCTTCATTTTTTCCCTGCCCAGATCCTTTACATTTCAGGGAACCTAACCTTCCCTTTTTAACTTTTGCTCCGATTCCTCCAAGTCTCGCTAATTTGGCTAAAATTTCAGTAATTAGTCTGAGGTCCAATGCTCACTCTTCACCACTGCATCCCCCATGTTTTCTTCAGATTTCATGAGGTTTTGGCCCCCCCTTAGGGATAAGACACCCCCAATTATATAGTCCCTTTCCAAGTTGGGGTAGCTCCAAAAGTGATGGTATTTGAAGATTTAGGCAATTCTATCTAAAGCTGACAGATTTTGTGAGTTCCTTTTACAGATTTTAATGAAAGTCAGAGGCCTGTTAGATATCATTAAAAGGGAAGAGAGGATACATCACTCCTGTACTCTACAGACAACACTAGCTCCTACGTTATTATTGGATCCAGTCTGCACTCCTTATCTTGATCTTCACATTGTTTTGTGGGATGCACCCCAGTTACATCAAAAGTCGTGTTTGTCTCCAAGACAGCTGTGTTTTTTAGATGAACTGGAGCATATGATACATAGGGTGAAACTGAAGTTAGAAGAGATCAGATCTTCCTAGTAATTTACTCAGAGTTAAGGAATTCTGTCTTGCAAGACAGTAGGCAATTGGAAGGTCCCACTAGGGATCACAGCAAATGTAAAAACCAGATATCCATGTGAGAATCCCCTGAATGTATTCTGCAGAGATTCTTTGCTTATGAACAGACAGCAGAAATTGTCTGCAACATGCTAGTTATTACTAGTTGTTTTCCACACACTCAAACTTCAGCAAAGTCCTCTGACAGTGATAGATTTAAGTTCATTTGTTTGCTTTCTGTGCAAAACATAATGTTGCATAGTAGAAGTTTTCAGAAGCAGCAGTTCTCAAACATTTCTGTAGTGTCCTTCCAGGGTTACAATAACAGTTACCTGTTTTCACTTTTCATCATCTTTAACTTGAAGCAGCAGATATAATGGATAAAAATCAGTTGCTATGTTGATTTGGGCAATGACTTCAATGAGAATATGGTTATAAATAAAATATACTTATTTCTTATCAAAGTAAGTAAATATGCTTGAAATTGTGTCATTTTATTGCTACTTAAATAGAATTTGAGGGAAAATATATCACTTTTCTGATCATACACTTACAAGGTCTTGAGTAAATATTGTACTGGTTAGTATATTATTAGTACCTCCACTGGAACACATTTAAAATTTTTCTTATTTTATATAGTGTGTCTGTGAACACAAATTCTAAATTTTATAAACAGATTTCTTAAAGGCTACTGTAGTATTACAAATAGTGAATTTGCTATTTAAGAACCTCCTCCTTGTTCTACCAGAAAAAAAAAGACTGAAGCCAAATTTTCATTCATGTTGCAGCAGGTTCACAATTCATTGTTATTTACTTCAAAGTTGCAGTTTTTTCAGATATTGGGTTATATAATGTGTAAAATTATATGCAATACTCTATGTGTTCAAATTTAGAAACTGTAATTTATGTATCAGTTGTTATTGGGATATTTTCCCATTTTACGGTTCAGGAATGTTAGAGGTTCTATGAACAATCTCTTGTACTTTCCATAGTCCTCCCCAGGCCATTAGATAACAACATCAGGCAAAAAAAGTTGTGTTATTTTATACATGAGAAGAGTACTATTGCTTTTTTCAGGGGTCCTGCATTCTAAATCAAGGCTTATACTGTATTACATGTAATTGAATTTCTAGATAATATCTGGGGCAGACAAGGACTAATATTGTCCATGAACGCTCACAATTTGGTTACTGTTCCTTAGCCAAAAGACTTTTCTGCAGTGTGTAGGGTGAGTTTGTACCTGTGAGGTTCAGGCCTGCTTTGCAGGTAATGTTGAGGTTCACAACATCTCCAGGAGCCCCAGGGTCAGAGTTTATCAGCCAAGTGTGACCTTTTTTCCACTAGCCAACATGGCAGTGATGGAAATTGCCTTTTTCCATGCTCTGTACCAGCTTTCTGTCTTACAAGGGCCGATGGCAGAGAACTGGCCAGATCCCCAGGTCACACGGGAAAATGAAGCCAAAGTGAAGTTCAAGCTGTTTTGGTGACCACTGCAGCTGATAATGTGCAGAAAAAATACTTCACTCACTGTTTCTCCAAATACTAGTTGGTTTTATTGTTGCAAATTCTAATCCTATTCAAGATCCACCTTGTATTGTGAAAACACAGTAATAAACACAAATCAAGCTTCTACTTCTACTTTAATTTTTCAATTAAAAATTTCTTTAGCTTCAAGTCTTAAAATTCAGCTTCCATCTCCAGAGCTACATTTCCTCCGTGCTGCTGCATTATCACAGCTTTTATTTTACTATCTTCTACCTTTTATTCTCCCCAAACTCTGAGAGTTCATAGCAATTACCCTTGTTCCCCCCAAAAAAAATGTTTCTAGTTTCACTTAGAAGACAAATACAATCTAAAGAACCTTGATGAAACCAAGTTAAATCTGGTGAATCTACAAAGTAGAAATCAAATTTGTATCACTAAGCATTTTGAGGGCTCAAGCTTTAAATCGGTTATACAGCTGGAAATTGATGCCTTTTCTGGAAAGACTAAATCCTTAGTCCCACTTTTAATCCCCCATTTTAGTCCTCATGCTTTGTCATATGACACACAGCTTTATTTACTGAGATCATATCCTTCACTCACATATCTAGCTGAAAACTTAAGTAAATTTTGAGAACCACGTAGAAACATTCTGTGAAAAGGCATGATAAGGATATTCTTTATTGTAAAGATAAAGCTTTTCTAGCCATTTGCTCCAGTAAGAGCAGCTTCATCTTAATCTGCCTTCCTTGAAGTAATTTCTGTTCCTCTCAAAACAGAAATCCATAATGGCTAAGAATTACAAACCCAAACCCCAGCTAAATCTAGTCAAAACAAAGAAAGAAAGAAAACTCTCTGGGTTATCTGCTGGTATATTTCCATGACAAAAAATGCAAAAATCAAATATTTACATGAATGAGTGCCTATGTTCACATATACAATAGATAGTCTGTTTAAATTCTCTCTAAGCTACAAATTTTTGCTTATCACTGGATTGTATTTCTTTGAAGTCCATTTTTTGTACCTTAATGCAATGACTTCTCTTTTCTCCTAATATACGTACCATACTTACCTATATTTGTTGAACTTTTTTGAACAGTGTCTAAATTCTTAGGATTAGCATAAAGCTTGATAAATGAAAGCTTTAGTGGCAATTATTGCAAATCTTTAATATCAGTTCCCTTTGGCACCTGTTTGGTCAGAGTGAGGTGCAAGTAACACCAAGGTTCAATCCCTCTATGGGCCATTCCCTTAAGATCTGGACTTGATGATCCTTGTGAGTGCCTTCCAATTTAGAAAATTCTGTAAATCTGTAAATCTGTTTTCTGCTAAAATAATGCTAATGTCTGATTACTTAGTTGTCTAAAATCACTGCCATTTTTATTTCCTGCCATAAATCTCTGAGTCGCTTAGTGTCATTTGCTGATGATTTCTAGACATCTTTTCCAGAAATCTCACACTTAAATAACTTAATCATTCAGAGATCCTTTTTTTGTTTTCATGGAATACAGTTTCTTGGCTCAAAAGTAAACTTATACAGCACACAATTCTTATACTGTTAGGTCACTAATACAAATATATTAGATATCTTTAAATTATGAAGGCCATGTCCTTCGCATTTACTAGTATGCAAACTGTATGTTTGTAAAATAAGAAAATGCCAATATATGATAATAGCTCTTTATTTTTCTTTCTGAACCTTGAAGTTACATGCAGACTAATCGTTACAAAGAAAATTAGCAAGGCAGCATTTGTGAGCTAATGACTGCTCAGGGAAAGCTGACAGCATGTTCCTTGGGAACATTCAACTCGTGAGCAAAGCTGTTTATACAGGGTGGGAGACATCCTAATGTTGTAGCTACATGTAATTACTAATCGTCAATTATGGCATTTACATGACATCTATCTTTGGAGCCCACAGTATTTTGTGGGCCTGCTAGCTGAGATTGACCTCTTAAGTACCTTTTCTCATTATTTGGCTGTCATTTCCAGCTACCATTCTCTCCAAAGTAAACAGTTTTCTTGTTTCTCCTAATTTTCATATGTGATGAGATTTATTCCCAGCTGCCTCTGTTAGAAACTGAACAGATTCCAGCCACTGCAATTGGATTTTTTTGTTGTTTTCTTTTTCCTTTTCTTTAATTAATACTTCAGAATCAAAGTGACGTTTGTTTATGAGTTTGACTATCCTAGTGTACATAATCCCTCAACATAACCTTGAATATAAATCTGTGCCCACACGTGTGCACATCCAGATGCCTGTCCTTGTCCATGGGCACGTATCAGCTTTGTGCTTCCAGCATAAAACTCATTTGAATCTGAATGCAACAGTCATCACTCTTGCAAATTCAAAAGCCACCCACTGAATGGATGTTATTCTGTGTGTAGCTTGTGCTGAGGATACCACAAATTGCAAACAGGCTACTGAGTTGTAATATCTTTGAAAGTTATTACTGTGGTTGTTTCTTAAAACAATGAAGGAAACTCCAACATCCAGCCCTTCACTAAGTCCAAGTGACCAGACCCATGGTTAATGCTATCTCTTTCTGGAAACAAATCATGGAAGAACACAGTATTTACAAGTTTCAGTGTTTGCTAGTGTAAATAATCAATCTTTGGGCCTGATCCTGTTCTCAATTACTTAAATTAATTAATGACAGATGTCCAAAATCAGAGTGAAATTCAACCCTCAAGAGAGAATTCCCACAAGGCCTTCATATGACTCTTTTAAAGAACTGAAGTCATGCTTAGGCTCTGTGCTGGCCCTCTGCAAAGAATAAATTTTACCCAGAATGCTTATTGCTTTGATCCCTTATATATAACTCACATCCTTAAGTTTGTACAGCCACAAAAGATCTATACAGAGCTAAATAGCCAGATCTTCAGCTGGTGTAAATTTATGTAACTTCATTGACCTACATGGAACAGTACCAATTTTCACTACTCTGGCTTAAAGAATCTCCATGGGACAGAGGTAAGTGCGTATGGTGGGTAAATGGATGAAAGGCTCTTCAAATGATGAAAGACTATATTGCTCTGGAAGTTATTTAAGTTAAACTGGAAAAAAGCCACTCCTTTTCCGGAATAAATCACATAGGGAGTATAATTACGCAGTTAAATTTCTTCTCATGCAGTCAAGCTTGAACTTACCACCACATTTATGTAAAAAATGAAATATTTCCCATCTCTCAGCAATATACCACATTCTCCATTTAACAGACACATATATGAAAGCTATACAAGTCCTTCTTTATTATTGAAGGGAAGGGTATTTGTAATTTTCTGTCTTATTCTGAAGGCAAAAAATCTGGCATGGACCTGCATTCCATATCACCTTGCTGGTAACAGAATGGGCGTCTAGATCAGTTTCAAAGGCAGTGAAGAAGATCTCTTATTTCCTGGTTTATGCTCTCTAGTCTTCTTGCCCTTGTTTTTGTGAACAGTTGTGCGCCTGGATGTTAAATATACTGCTAAAGGAGGTAATTTATAGAAATGCATGATTCAGAGACATGGTATTGTTGCTGCTTCTGATTGTGTCTGAAATCACAGAATTACAGACTGAATGGATCATTCAGACGACTGGTGTGCTCGGCATTGCTGAGATTTCAAACCAAGAATATTTCTCTGTCATGGGAATTTATATCCTACTGCAAGGCACTTTTTTCCCTGGTCATGTATTGAAGTAATTCTTTCTTTCTTTCCAGCTGTTACACATCTGTATTGAAGGCTGGGGAAACTGGCGGTGGTCTGAGCCATTCAGTGTGGACAATACAGGGACCTTTATCCGCACCATTCAGTACAAGGGACGGACAGCATCGCTTATTATCAAGGTTCAGCAGCTCAGTGGAGTGCAGAAGCAAGTAAGGATTTGATCCAGTTAGGAAAGAATAACATGAGTAATTTAAACTGTTGCCTGTTCATTAATTAGTCACTTTGTTATTTATTCTCTCCTCCTGGGATCTGCAGAAAACAAGTATAGCAGTCTTTTAAGGCTATTTTGAGGAATTTTTACAACTTTTTTCTTCACTTTGGTGTTGATTTTAGCATTTAAAAGCTCAGTTACCAACATGTATTTCATATGGTCCTGTAAACATCCCTTTGCGTGGTTCATAAGTTCTGACAGTGCTAAGTTGCACAATCTCTTACATGTTTTAAGCTCTTAAGAAACAGATTTTTCTCTTAATTTTTTTTTAAGAAACTGTTCATAATATAGTCTGGGTTGTAATTCAGGTCTGCATATTTTTTAAACTGAAAGAATTACCAAATTAACATTTGAAAATGAGCTGCTGTGCAATAACTTTCCCTTTACTATCTCTGTAAAAAGATGTGTAATAACACTGCAGCCATCCTGCCTGCATTGGCAGAAGCCAGAGCATGTGGTGGACAGAACATGCTCAGCTCATGGATGTGTCAGAGCTGTACTGCACAGCAGCACTACAGCTGACCAGACGGGAGCAGTGCCTGGTGTCACTGAAAGCCCTGCTGAGATTTCACATGGTGGGCTGTAGCTGTGGTGTGTGCCCTCATTCATGAAAAAAGAAATGATGATGGTTGTACAGTGTGGATACAGGTGGAATGGTGTTCCCTGCCATAGCCTGGAAAAAGTTAGATACATCTCTACAATACACAATTCATGCATGATGGACAGTGACAATGCTGAGTCTAATTTGGTCGTTTTCTAGGTGGGCGCACTTAAACACAGAAACATGTTACAGTCGTTTAATGTAATTATAAACTTTAAAGCAGCAAACATACAGTGAAAGGTCTGAGTCATTGGCTTGCAGTGGGAATGTGAGGTATCAGTAGAAACCTTTCTGAAGTACATCCCTGTGACTGCTCAGACATGTCTCAGCATTCAGAGACCATCACAGAACTCTTAAAATCCAAACCAAAACTGTCAGCCGTGGGCAGTACTGCTGAGTTCAGTAGGAAGGAAAGTTATGTGTTACTTTCAAGCATGGATAATGCCTTAGCAATATTTCAAGCATTTTAATGCCTAGATTTCTATGAAATCACACATGTATTTGGCCAATAAAAATAATGTTTTACCAGTCACTGCCTTCAGCAGTGCTTGGGAAAGCCTAAAGCAGAGAAATTATTCTTCTACAGGTTTTCACTCTCGAATTCAATTTTGACTTTTTTTTTCCTTCACAGTTGTTTACATGAGCTGTATTTTTTTGTATTTTTTAGATCCTAATCTGTGGAAGACAGACAGTCTGTAGTTACCTTTCTGAAAGTATTGAACTGAAAGTGGTTCAACATTACATTAGTCAAGATGGACAGGCTGTTGTTAAAGAACACATCAACTGCCTTGCAGCCAAGCAGAAATTGCCTTCATATATCCTAGAAAACAATGAGCTCACTGAGTTGAGTGTGAAATCTACAGGAGATGAAGACTGGTCCCAAGATGTATGTCTAAGTTCTAAACACACAGAACACAGCACTGTCATTCAGGTATGACTAGAAATGGTATGTGGAATAGAGCATTAAAAATGTCTGAGAGAACTGAGTACTTCACATTTAGACTTCTATTTGATACAATGCAATGGTGAATGTTATCATCCTGAAATAATGTTAGTGTAATGCTGATCTTTCTACAAACAGGTACCATCTTCAAAGAGTTCAATCATATATGTGTGGTGCACAGTTTTGACTTTAGAGCCCAATTCGCATGTGCAACAACGATTAGTAAGTACATTTAATGTCTCTGAAATCTGAATGTTTATGCCTTACATGTCATATAATAAATTAAGGTCAGAATGACCTGCTGTAATGATTATCAACAGTTCGTTTCAACACTTGTAATACTGTAATAAAATTGACTTTTAATTGGTGGATTCTTTTCTTTTTGTAGATTGTTTTCAGCCCTCTTTTCATTGTAAGGAGCCATCTTCCAGACCCTATTATCATACATATAGAGAAAAGAAGCCTGGGACTGAATGAAACGCAAGTGATTCCAGGGAGAGGACAAGAGAAAGCACTGCAAAATATAGAACCTGATCTTACACACCACCTGACTTTTCAAGCCAGGTAGAATACTAATTTTCTTTGAAAATGGTTCTTTTATAGAGAAAAGAAAGAATAATTTACACTTCAACTTCTTCTGCGTTCTTTCCAAAAGTATGCCATGCCCAGAGGGGATATTACAGAACAAGCACATGTAGCTGAAATGATATGAGAGGAAATATTAAATTTGATATAACTATCCCAAGCACACTGGCATTTGTTTAATTAAGCAGTCCATATTCTTGTGTTTTAAAAAAGAAATTCCTGGAATTATCTTGAAATGGTTTTTTGAGAATACTGAAGAGTTTTTAGGGTCATTACAGTGTCATAACAAATCCATGCATGTCAGAAAATTCTCAAGAACTTGTTGGACATTGTAATTTGATTCATCTGCAATTACCATGAGAGTGTTCTTGCTTCAGAGTACACTTGGGAAGCCTCATTAGAGAAAGTGTTAGTGCTAATACTTGATCTTGTTGTGTAAGTGACTGAGTCTGTTTTCAATGACAGGGAAGAAGATGATCCATCAGAGTGTGCAGTCCCTATCTCAACCACTCTGATTAAACAGATAGCGACTAAATCCCAGCCGGGTGGCAACGTCAGCCAAGTGCTCTCTGAGTTCTATGGCATTGCTGCTCCTTCCCAGCCCTCATGGCCTTACAATAAGAAGGATTCAGACAGGTAATTCCTTGCTAAACCTTCTTCATGACTGTAGCACTGCCCTTCCAAATAAACTGAATTCACATTCTGGAAGACTATATGTGATGAACATTGAATATATTTTCAGTAATTACATAATTCCTGCATGTAAACTGCAGAATATGTGGTATGTGAGGAGAAAAATTAGGTCAATCTCAGGACTGCCCTTGTTTACACTAAGATTGCAGCAGTATGGATTTTTAAAAAATTAAACCATTTTTTTGTGGAATGTACTTTTCTTGCTGCAGCTCTAGAGAATGTTGTTTATTCAGCTGCTGTTTGTTTCAGTAGAAAAAGAGGGAGTTGCTGTTTTTGGGGAAACAAAATATAAATGTGATTTGATGACCACAGAATCACAGGTTTAGCTCTGAAGGACAGTGGTAACTCTGTTAAGGCATTTATTAATTGACTAAATTTAGGTTGAGCTTGTGGAGTTAAAAATATGCCTTTAGAGCGTACACCTATGTAGATCTTTCTGACACTACCTCAGTGTGTTCAAGAATAAGGTAAGAAGTTTTTCTATTTCACAACCAGAAAAGCCTTGCAAATTTCTGAAAATGACACCTTAGAATTTTTAATCTTGAATTCACTAATCCTTTGACTTTATGTTTTTGTTTGTTTTTGACAGCAATGAACAGCTCTCCCAATGGGATAGTCCAATGCGGGTAAAGCTGTCAGTGTGGAAACCGTGTGTTAAAACTCTGCTGATTGAGCTCCTGCCCTGGGCATTGCTTATCAATCAGTCCAAGTGGGACCTCTGGTTGTTTGAAGGAGAGAAGATTCTTCTTCAAGTACCTAGTGGGAGAGTTATTATACCTCCCAACTTCGAGGTAACTTTGCCATTCGCATTAGCAGGCACAGTTCTACTAAACACACTGATTCTGAAGAATGGTTATTACTCCAGATGACTCCCACTTTCCAGTCACTGTGTCTGTTTGTCTGTTAGTCATATGATGAGGACTAGTAGTAACAATAGGAATTCACCACACTAAGTCACCGAATGGGTAGCACAACATACTCTGTAGCAACATTTGAAAAACATCCTAAAGATGCATAGTTAAAAGTTGTCTGCAAGGCACTGTAGGAAGAAAGCCTTCATTCCATCAGCAGCCCTCTCCCCTTCTCTCAGTTCAGCCAAAGAATCTGCAACATGGGTGTAAGGTAGCAGCCCACAAAAATTGCTATAAAGGCCAAGTAAAGACTTTGGTCCCTGCTGTGCCAACATGTCACTTGGGAAATTGTTGACCACATCAGCAAAATTGACAGCCTGAAAGGAATGTTTGGTTTGAGAGTGCTGTATGTTACGTTATTTCATAGCTTTTAATGTTACCAAGAAAAGTTGATAATGACACAGAATGAATTACAATAGAGGAAGTTTTTTTTAGAATGCCTGCCTTCCTTAATTCAGTGTAACAGATCTTCCCACATATATCGGCCATGCACGTTCTTTTTTATTATAACTCCAGTATTCTTTAGTTTCAAAATAACTAAGGTGATTTGACACAGCAGTTTGTTAATTCCAGTTGAGCAATCTGATACTTCCTGTTTATTCTGTCATCTGTTTTCCCCCCATGAATGTCTGTTAATAGACAAAAGGTCTGCCGAGTAGCACATCTCAGTGTAGACTACAGCCTTGATCTCTTGTGAGGATCAGTTCCTTATCCACCTTGTGGTTTCATCTATCCTTGTATCACACAGAAAGAATCAGAGGGAGAAAGGCAGGAAATTATATTCACTGCCCATTGGAAACTGCATTTAGAACTCTAGTAGAAGTGTATCAAATTGTGAACAACTGATGATCAGTCATTTTTTCACTTTCAGGAAGCTTTTCAGGTTGGAATATACTGGGCAAACACTAATACTGTGCACAAATCAGTGGCAATTAAACTGGCTCATAATGTGACCTCCCCAAAATGGAAGGATGCCGATAATGGGGAAGTAGTAGCGTTGGATGAAGAAGGTTTTGTTGAAGCTGAAATTAAACTTGGTGCTTTTCCAGGTCATCAAAAGGTTAGAAGAAAATTATAATGATTTGTAATTTTATCATGTAAAAACAAAATCACGTAGCAGATAAAACAATCAAATGCATGCAGTGTGAAGGCTTCTCCCTAATTATGTTAATATATGTCCAACATAAAGAGAGTATAAACAATGTGTGAAATATAATTTAAAGAATTAGATTGCCAAAAACATACTGTGCAACCCACAAAGATAATACAATATCTCCTGGAAAAAGACTTAATGAATTCTCAGTCTTGTTTGGATAACATTGGCAGATGCAACTTCAAAAGTACGTGATGTGGCTCCAGTTACGAAGTGCATGAATATAGAGAGGATTTCTTTGATTAGAAAGAAAATAACACTTCTACTACTACATTTCACTACTTTTTGTGGTTTTCTGTGAGTTCATCACAATTTTCATTATCTTGCAGTTGTGTGAATTTTGCATTTCTTCCATGGTTCGACAAGGTATACAAATTCTACAGATAGAAGATAAGACAACAATAATCAATGATACATCATATCAAATCTATTATAGGCCACAGCTTTTTATTTCCAAATCCCACTCAGGAGAAGAGGTAAAGCAATGTAGATACTGTTTTTGTTTGTTTTCTGTGGAAAATGGTTGTTTACATCTGTATCTGTATTTAGATGAGCTGCATACAGCAGAGCTTGGAACAGAAAGCTTTAGACATAATAATCATAAAATAATTTATATAATTTAGAATACTGAATCCTGGGTAAATTCAACTCCAGTAATTAACTGTGTTCAAAAATCTGTGCAAGCAGCAAATTCTTGCACATTGCAGAATTAGTTCTGCCTGTTCTCCATCTGTTCAGGCACTAATGGCCATCTCTGTAAAATAGGCAGCATAATCCGTAGTAGCTGTTGAAAATGTTCTCAGAGTTTTTACTGAGTTTGCATATGAAAGAGGTATATTGACCTGGCAGGCTGAAAAATTTTTGTTATCCTTTTGGGAAGATTCCAGTTATCTGAGCAAAGCTGCAGAACTAGAGATGTGCCCAAAGTTTATGTGTTTCATAATCTGCATCAAAATGTGAATATCAGTTTTCTAATAACCTCACAGAATATTTAAGAACTAGCTTTCAGGAACCAAAATGTATGCATGGTCAATATATTTTAATCAACCATTTATACATATTTATTGACACATTTATAGTAAAATATGTGGAAAGAATTCTCAGGGGCAAACTTACTAGAAGAGCTGGCAGATCAACAAATTTTTAAAGTTCCTGTTTCTGTATTGTTTTCCTTCTGCTTTAATTTTCTTCACATCAGTATCTACAGTTGTGCATCACACATTTTGTGGCAGTTTTATGGAATGGGGAATTGGGATAATGTTGAGGCTAAAATCCATTCTTATTTCTTTAACTCTAAAGGGATTTTGTTCACACAGTTGTGCTACAGGAATGTAACTTGATTTTGGTGGAGCTGTTGTGGTACTGAGAAACTACTGTAGAACACAGAATTACAGAATCACAGAAAGGCTTGGGTGGAAAGGGACCTTAAAGATCATCTAGTTCCAAACCCCACAGCATGGGCAGAGACGTCTTCCAGTAGAGCCGGCTGCTGAGGACCCCCAGATAGCTGTGCTGCAAACCCTGTAGCTGGAGGCAGAATCTGGCCAAATGGCCTTTAATGCAATGCACTTTGCACAACCTTTGGTTAGTTGTGGTCATTGGCTACTTGAGAGTGTTCTGAGCAAAATCAACATGAATAAACCGCCTTTTAGGAGCCAACACGCCGTGCTACCACCACGTTTTTGTTTCCAGGACTTCCACCCGCCCGACAGCGCGGTGTTCAGCGTCGGCCCGGCCGGGGCCGGCTCCAGCGAGGCGCTGAGCGCCGTGCCCTGCTGGGACCTGCTGTCAGAGCCGAGTCCCTCGGTGGCAGGGGCGTCTCTGGGGGACAGGAGGCTGGTGCTGAGCTTCAGCGGCGAGCTGTGGAGCCTGCCGGCCGCGGTCAGCGCCGAGCTGGCGCGGCAGAGCGTGGCGGTGCCCACGGGCGCGGCCGAGCGCGGATTCCGCACCAGGTACTGTGTGCCCAGCGCCTGGGCTTGTGGCTGTAAGGCCACAGCTAGCCACAAACCATAACAGATTAATGCAAAAGTCCAAATAACACATGCCCCATATGTAAAGGCAAGTCTTACTTTAATTTAAAAATTATCACCCGATGGTTTCGATGCTTTTATTGTAAATGGTTTTGTGATATGACCATGTACGAGTCGCACACTTTTCAGAATGTATGGCCTGCTGTTTTTTTCTGCGCATGCAAATAAGAGCATGAAAAGCTTATATTGGGGAATTAAAGTGGGTTTTAATTTGTGAACAACAATTTAAGAGTTCAAGGACAGTATGTAATAATACAATACAAAAATTTATGTTTTGTTTATAAAAGGTAGACATATATTTTTGTAAGCATAATAAGAGGATAAAGAAGAAAAGACAAAAGGGATGAAACTATTTTGAGATTACAGCAAGGAAAGATGTCAAGTTTTAAAGCTTGAACTGTGCAATTGTGCATTCTGCTTACGAACTTTTATGGAACCAGCTAGTTAAAAATAGTAGTCCAGTGACTTGTCAGATGAGCAGCTTCATTTCTTGAACTCGATATCTGAATCTATTCATGCTTATACTGCTATAAACAAGAAATAATCTGCTGAAATTAGAAGCTACATCAGTATATATTACCAGAGATGTGATCTTTCTCTTGCCTGAAGGGCTTGAGTTTATTCAAACCCTTGTACAGTTCCTCTGCAGCGTTTGAGAGAGTCCATTTTTGATACTAAAGATTCTCACACAAACTTGAGATTTTGAAAACTTTTAATGGAAACAATAAGGGAAGGATTCCTTATCATTCTGCCACAGACGTAGAGAATCTCATGTTTCTAATCAGATTTTCAGACTTTGGATTTTTTAAAATCACCCTGAGGTTAAGGGGTTTTAGCAATAGCAAATAAATTTGCACAAGAGAAAAAAAAAAAGAATTTATGTTTATGCATGAAGATATGTTATGTAGCTAATGAGTAGAACTAAATTCATTTAATCTCATTTTGGAAACTGATATAGTGATGATCCCTAACATTAACATTTAAAAGAGAAATAGCCTTGTGGATCATTCCAGGGTAGCAGTCAGTTAGATTTACATATTTGTTTAAATATCTTTCATGTGTACCAGAGAAGTATCCATGCAGATTCTTCTGGAAAATTTTAAAGATTTATGTTGAAAATTTGGGCCTACAATCTCATGTTTTTAATTTAATGTAAATCTCTGCTGGCTAGGGTTCTCATCTTGCAGACACAGATGTTCAATTTAACTCATGAGTATTCTTCATGAAGCAATTTCTTTTCTCATGTTTTTTAGGCTATTTCCACGTGTTCTTCTGTTGAAGTGGAGATTTGTACTTGCCTACATGTAGATAGATATCTATGGTCTTGGAACTTGATCATAAAGAATCTTAGAGATGCTAGTTTTGAATGTTTTTAATTGTTCAGGATAATACTATGTAAAGATTTCATCCAAAACAGGCATAATCAAATATATCTGCTTCTGCTTTAGAGCTATAGCACTGACTTACCAAGAGCATCTTGGCGTGACGTACCTAACACTTACAGAAGATCCTAGTCCTCGTATAATTATCCACAATAGGTGCTCCATTCCATTGCTTGTAAAAGAGAATTTCAAAGGTAGGTACTGTGCAATAATTAGAAACAGTGCACTGTCGCACTATAACTTATTTTACTGTATCTCCAGTCCAAAATTGAGTTCCATGTGTGTTTTGGTTATAGCAAGAACCTGATGCTCTCATGAAGGTCTGTCTCAAAGTGAGAGACTCTGGCAACTATTGGAGCTAATTGTGTCAGGAGTATGAACTTAAATATTTGTCTCTGGCTTTTGGGTCTCCCTGGTTCCAGCTGTCAAGGTGACTCAGCTGTAGGAAATCCATAAGCAGTGGAGCTTTTTTGAGATCAATTCAATCCCATGGAACATTTACATTTCCTCATATTTGCAAATATAACAAAACATATTGTCAAAAGTCTGGTTACAGTAAGTTAATGTAATGATCAGTGAAACATTATTTCTGTAAAACATTATTAAATGGAAAGAGAGAAGAAAAAACCATAATATTCTAACCAATGGAAAAGCAATGTTTTTATTTATTAGGAATGTTTCAGACAGAAACTTTGCTTTATGCAAGTATAGATGAGTTTTGATTTCATACAGGTTTTAGAAAGCTCTGATCTTGTGTATTTTATAAAATTTCAGATACACCAAAGTTTGAAGTTTATTGTAGAAGGATTCCAGCTGAATGTTCAGTTCATCATGAACTTTACCATCAAATCTCCAGCTATCCAGATTGCAAAACAAGAGATTTATTGCCCAGTATTCTCCTGAAAGTGGTGTCATCTGATGAATCAGTAAATGAATGGAGTGATTTTGTGGACATCAACAACCAAGGAACACAAGTAAATCATTGTAAACTACTTCCTAATTCACACCATAAGTGGATGTCTTTCTGACCTGCACAGTGCATTGTTCCTCTGCAATAGGTGGATCCTTTCTGTTTGTTTAAGGGGTTTTATTTAACTCCTGGGAAATCTCCTGCCTAACTAAACTCCTTCCTACTATCTTCTTTACTATCTCTTTTTAAAAATAGCTAGATTGAAAATAGCGGCTTTATAAGACTTGATTTTTTTCACTTTTTAATCAACCTGGTGTTGCCTGGAAAAAACAGTCTTGAAAATTTCTGGACTCTGTAAGCAAAGGAATCGTGGGACAATTATCACCAAATATAATATATCTGGTGATTATTATTTATCATTCTTGTGGAATCATCGTGGTCATTCTCCTTCTGTGTCTTTACAGAAGCTGCTCATGTCCTTCTAAAACAAAACAACCCCTCCCTTTTCTTTCCTTCTGTTATTTTCCTCTGGCTCTTGAGGTAAATGAAAGTTTCCTTGACTGGAGTAATTCTTTTTGATGGGAATTTTTTCCATCTTTGAAGTCATTAGTTTACATGGAATCAACATAAACTGCTTGGCTCTTTGAAAGAAATACTAGTTTCAGATGTTTTCCCTGGGCACGAATCACAAAATGCTCTTGATTATTGTGTGTTGTGTTATATAGCAAGTAGTTCAGTTCCATTCAGCAAGGCAGTCAAGCAATGCAAGGTTTCAAATTTCAGTCATTAATGTTATGCCAGACCAGGGTTCTTTATAAGTATCTGGCTCCTAGAAGGAATTAGATGCTAAGACAACATTTGGGGATCATTGTCTACTTGAACAGCTCTCCAAAAAAAAGTATAGCCTTCTGTTATTGAAGTTTTAGGATGTACATGTTGAAAATTTTCCCAGGATTTCTATCTTTCTCTGAGGAAACTATGAATATAAGTGAATAAGGAT
Organism: Sitta carolinensis; assembly: GCA_032173965.1. NCBI lineage: Eukaryota > Metazoa > Chordata > Aves > Passeriformes > Sittidae > Sitta > Sitta carolinensis. The sequence continues at coordinate 132,174,352 of CM063284.1, forward strand.
TATACTAATAGTGTCACATACAATTCAGTTCAGGTTATTAAATAACTGGAATTTGAATGATCTTAGGTACTTTGTGTTTCTTCTGTGCAGCCACAGATAGGTACTTCTATTTCTATTAGATTAAAACTACTTAAAATTAATACCTTAATAAATATTGAAGTATTTATCATCAGAATCATCTGAAATTGGAATTAAAAATGATCAATCTTCAAGATCAGTGGAGGTTTATTTAGAATAGTTAGAGTTTAGAAAATTCTGTAAATGTCTTTTTTTTTCTACAATTCCATGTAGGATTGTGAATTTCTTCCAAACAAGCAAAGGACTCAAACTCACCTGTCAAAATTAGAAATTCTCTTATATGTAATTGTCAGAAGAATAAGAAATTTGATTAATGAAATTTAATTATCTGTACAAGATTATTATGAATAGCCTAACAAGAATCAGTTTATGTGCTGATCCTATTAAACTTCCAGTTGTTTTTGCTTCTGGTGACTTCTTAACAGCAGTAAAGATTCTTCAAGACCAATAACTGTTTATTTTACCTGTGCTAGCCCAATATCTTTGTATCATATCTTGAGTTTGCATTTCTTTATATTATAGCTTCTATATTATATTGCCATCTAGTAAACAATGGTGCTGATAGTAACCTTACAAGAAAAGAGAAGCCAGCTTGCTCTAACAAAGACTGCTGTGAATTTTCCAAACCTTTAAAAGATCTTAATCTTTTATACTGTGAAGAAACACAAAGCTTGCATGGAAATATTGCAGAATTAAGCTCCAAAAGCTGTACATCACTTCTTTAAGTAGGCTGTTCCTTAAGACAACTTGTCCAGAATGAAAGTTTCTACACCTGTAAGCAAGACACAAACCTGTTGTCAAATTCCCATTTCCCCTGCCTTTTTAGATGCTATGTTTTCCGATAGATTTTGCAATTTCCTCATGACAGCACCTTGCCTTTGAAGGTGTTCTCACGAACCAGTTTAAATGGCTTAATAAATGTGTTCAGTCTTGAGTTGTTAATGCAAGTTTTCCAAAATGTTACTTACTTTTCAGTCTTCATGTGTTTTACATCATGCTATCAGCCATTCATCTACCCAGCTCTGAGCTAGGACATAGGAATATAATGTTTGTTTAGGGATTGTTTTCTAGAGGAGAAAGTGGGACTTTAAGAGCTCCAGGAAAATGTCTGTCTTCTTAATCCAAAATCATAAATTAAAATTTCCTATTTATTCTTCTCATATAAACTCAGCATATCTTGCTTTTTTTCTGGAGAAGTTTCTTATTAAAATGTATTCGGTTATGCAGTTGAATGATGAGATGCAAATTTCATCTCCCTGTATAACTGAAATTCTTTAGGTATCAGAGCAGTTATTTTCTGAATTATTGAAATCTGAATTTTTTTCGTGAATAGTATTCTGATTTAAGTAAAAAAATATCAACCAGAAGACATTGATATCATTAATTTATTTTATGCCATTAAAACCAGTGATTTCAGTCACATTCCATGTGTTTTTAACCCTATAGATTGTGTTCTTAACTGGCTTTGGCTGTGTTTATGTGGATGTCACCCATCACTGTGGAACAATAGTCATAACCTTGGCCCCAGAAGGAAGAGCTGGACCTATTGGTATCAACCTCAACAGGTACATAAAGCACATAAAATATGATTAAAAGCATTGCTGAGAGCTCAGTCAGCTTTCTGTGTGGTAACTGACTTAGAAACTTTGGCTTAACTGTTTGTTAATATTTAATTTAATACTGGTGCATGCTCTGTAGCATATGTTTAGACCATATGGCTTTGTATATCACAGTTAAAAAGGACAATCTAAAATCAAAAGTCATGTCACTTTAGGGTAAACATTAGATGACTGGTACAAAAAGAGGACCTGAGTTGTTAATTTAAAAAAAACAAAAGGCATTTTCAATAATAATTAATTTTAAGTATGCTCATCAGTTTAAAATGTATTTAGCCAGGTCCTGCCATCTGTAATCTTACAAGCTTACAAAGATTTAATATGCAAGAGCTGTAGAAATAGCCTTAGAGTTAGTAATTAATCATGCTTGATTGTAACAGCCTTCTTTAGAAGATTTCCCCACTTCCATAATACACCACAGTCTGGTCCTCGGCTTCATTCAAGTGCAATTATAATGCTGCTTATTTCTAAGCTGCAGAATGCTAGGCCTCCAGCAATCCTGTTACAATTAGAGTGGCATTTGTTGTACTGTTTTTATTTGCATTGTAATTAAGTATTAATCCACAAGCAACTGGTCATCAGCAGTACCTAATAGCCCATTTGCTACTTAAACATGGCAATGGGCAGTCTATGTTGCAAGGGGGGAGGTCCTCAATGCCATCAGTATAAAAATATTGCAGAGGCTTCACTGGAGTGCTCTTGCTGCATGTGACGTGGAATGATTGACTGTAACAGTGACCTTCAGTGAAACATCTGAGGCTGTACATGAAGCATCAGAAAATTCTATCTGTGGTGCGTTTTATTATCTGTCTCTGTAGCAAATGTAATAGGGAATTACTGTGTTGATAGAGATGTTCCTGTCCAAATTATCGTGTTGATTGATAAAAAAGACAGACAACCCTGGTACAGATGTATACTGCCCCATTTTAGAGCACCTCCTGGGTGGTACTCACTGTGGCGATTAATTAAGGTTGCCAAATCCCAAAACGTTAGCAGGGCTTGCCCAATGAGTTCCCCGTGAATTATAGAGAGTCTCTCTTGATAGTTCTTTGAGCAAGCAAGATGCCAGGTGAACTCAAAAGATAGGAAGTAATAAAACTTCTTTTCCTCCTGTGTAGAAGTCAAGAACAGACCCTGTCATTGAAAGTGTTCATCAGTCAGTTAAGTCTTGCTGCATTTGATGATATTACAAACCACAAAGTGTCATCTGAACTACTGCGTCTCACAGCAGACAATGTTTTCCTCCACATGGCCCCAGACACCAGCTCCCTGTCACAGGAGTTCCAGCAGGACTCTGTGGAAGGCCTCCCACAGTTTCATACTCTCCAAGTGTATTGTGAAGACTTGCAACTGGACAATCAGTTGTACAGCAAATCCAATTTCCATTTTGCAGTCCTGCTGTGCCAAGAAGAGAAAAATGAAACCGCGCAGTGGTCGAGAGTGAACAGTCTCATTGTTTGCAACAAAGATTTGGAAAGCTATAAGGAAAACTGCTTTATAAAACTCTGTATTGCTTTTTCTGAGGAAGAGGATTTCATGTTTCACGTGAATGACTTCAGCTTTGAGCTCAAACCAGCTAGACTGTATGTGGAAGACACCTTTGTTTACTACATTAAGACTTTGTTTGATACATACCTTCCAGAAAACAAAATTGCTTGTGAATCCATGAGTGCTTCGGATTCTACCCTGATAGTGCCTGAACAAGTGAGAGAGCATGCAAGAGCTTTAGTCAAGCCAGTAAAGCTAAGAAAATTAAAAATACAACCTGTTAATCTCCTTGTCAGTATTCATGCTTCATTGAAACTGTATATAGCCTCAGATCACACCCCACTCTCCTTCTCTGTGTTTGAGCGAGGACCCATCTTCACCACGGCCAGGCAACTTGTCCACGCCTTGGCCATGCATTACGCTGCTGGAGCACTTTTCAGAGCAGGTCAGTACTTCTCCTTAACAAGCACCATTTTTGTTGGGTACCAGGATTCTGTGACTGTCACTCAAGATGAGTACCCCAGATGTTAGCTGTACAATTTTTGTTCTCCTTAGACTCTGTTTTATAACGATACTTTCAGACTTCTTTCAGGTCCTGTCAGACAACAGAAGGGAAATAAAATAGCCGAGCAGATACCAGTGAAGATTTGCGATGTTGTGCTAAACATTAGCCAGCCACCTGAAACCCTGAACACAGCATAAAAATGTGTTCTAGCTGGCTTAGGTTTTGTCATTTTATATTATAGCCCTAGTCAGAATCAACCCACATTCCTTACATAAACTCCCAAAACAGTGTTTAATCAAATTATTCAGCATGTTGCTCTGCGTTCAGAAGTAAATTATAGACCTGAAAGTTGTTTTGTTGTTAAGACTCCTTTTGGCTGCAGTTTATGATTAGGAATCTGTCTTTCTTCATACAGCCTTCAATGTAAACTGGCACACAGATGTTTGTTGTTCTTTGATCCAAGAACTATGAAGTTTGCTCTTAGTAACTTTTTCCCATATAGGATCAATAGCAAGCAATTAGTCCTTTTAAGTTATCAGGTACATTTTGTTTTCCATTAATACTAATGTAGGAATAATGAAATTTGTTTGCTGATGTGTCTTGGTGCAGCACAGAATTTGTGCCTGAGACAGGAGGAAGCTCCTCCATGATCACACAGAAAAAACGTACTCCACACTGAAATGTGGGATTTATTTTCCTGCAAAACTATTAGTCAGATTTTCTGAGATCCTAATGCTTCCATTTGGACTGGAAGCATAGCTGCAGCCTGATTTCTGTGCACACTTTCCAAAACAGTATACATGTAATTCATCTATTTATAGGTGCTGACCTTGTCTTTCACTGTGTGCATACCTGACTTGCACTGCTGATTGTGACAACAGTATGCACAGTTGTGCACCAGATCAGTGTACCAGTTCATTGTTTTCTTGCAATATTATGCTTGCAAAATGTGCAGGGTTTTTTTGTTTGGTTTTTTTTTTTTTTTTTTTTTTGTGGGTTTTTTGGGGTTTTGTTTTGTTTTGTTTTGTTTTTTTGCTTCTTGTTTGGATTTGTTTTGTAATTAAATCTCATAGTACAGAAGGGCAGATCTAGTTGCTTGGTAATTAGGAGTGAAACTGTAGCCAAATATGGTCTGCAGTGTAAATGTTTCTCCCCATCACTTGCTCTGGGATGTATCTGAAATCAAGCAGATTTAAGTATTAAGAACTGAGGTTTGCTTTGGTGGAACTTCTCTTCAGGAAAATACATATGCATATATACTTCCATGAAAAGCACTAAAACTAAAATGTACTGTTTGAAAGGTGACACCATGATTAAAATGCTGAATTATACTGATTAATGTTTGCTTTTGCAAAGAAAATGGTTTCTGTTGAAGACTTTGTGACTGTTTTCAAAAGAGCTGACTGTGTCAGCAAAGTAACGAAGGAAGGAAAAATCAAGCAAAAAGCCTTATATTATCTGCAAACCCTGAGTTTTGTTCTCACCATTAGCACAACTGGTGTCTTATGGAAGAGGACCTCCTGCTCCTGAATTTTAACTACAATAATCTGGAATATGGGTTGTTGACCCCCTTCTGCTCACCACTGTCTCTGGTGTAAATCATTGGTAGCACCTGCACAGACAGCCTGCCCATATATCCACACCTTATACTCGGGAATATACACTCTTTTGCCCTTAGCTGTGTGCAGGACCACTGCTGACCTGTGGGAAGGAGCAGGATTTGCCCCAAAGCTTGCTGAAGGGGGCTGCCCTATGTGTTGAAAAGGAGTGGTCAGAATCCATTAAATCCATGAATGGGGCTGGAGAACTCTGTTCAGATATGCTGATTAGCATTGCTTATCTCAAATCAGCCAAACTTGCAATGAAAATCTCCTTTAGTTCTAATTAAGTTGTCCCCTCTATAAGTTAATAAAATTCTATTAAAACATATCACTGGTACCACATCTGACCTTATGGTTGCCTATAAAGAAAATTTAGTGGCTCTCTGCTAATACAGTTATATTTATTGCATGTCAGCGGATATAATTACTACACATAAGTGGGAAATGGTAAATTGACATGATACTGTATTTCTGCAAAGTAAAATGCCACACAGAGCTTGTGAAATGAGGGGTTATTCCTGGTTCCTGATTCTCCTATTCCTGACTTGCTCCCACACCTTCCTCCTTGGGTTGAGTGGTCCAAGCTGGCAGTGAGGAGCCGTTGGGTTTGCTCTGAGCATTGGCCAAGGAGGGTCACCCATGATGCAGGTCACGTATTATTCCCGTACGCTCTCCGAGAGTGAGCACAATCCATCCAGAGCTTCCCAAGCCTGACAGGCAGGGACAGATTACAATAATGCCATCCCTGGCATACCAGGCAACCCCTCAGTTTTGTGTTTAACTGTTTTCATTCCTGGTTTTTATCTGTTTCATGTTCCTGAAATGCTAGCTGACCCAGCAGGCGAGCGGAGTTGGAGTGCCCCATGTCCCAGACTGCTGGTGCCTGCTGGGGATGTTGAAGGGCACCAAGGCACTAAGCTGCAGTGTCCTGTAGCCACTCTCCATCACACCACCATCATGTAGGACAAGGAATGTTGAGAATATTTAGGGGGGAAAAAGGTTCTAAGGAATTATTGCAATAATATTGATTAGAAGAACATATTTCCCGTTTGCACACACCTCCCCCACCCCTTCAACTTTTCAGCACTTCACACAGTGGCAAAGATAATTTATTAAAAATCCTACAGCAAGGGAATTGCAGGCCCAGCCTGGAGCTTTGGCTTCCCCTGGTCCTGGCAGGAAACAACTGCCAGGGGATGCTCCTTTCCAGGACAGCGGGGCCACAATGTGTGTTGCTGCTCTGTTCATTGCATTGCCAGTAGCACTTGGGCTTTCTTTTTGTAGTCCATCCCACCCCCTCTCTTATGTCCACTCTGGTTCCTGCTTTTTGTATTACAAGTACTGAAGTTCTCAACCTGCCAGAACTGAAATGTGGGACAGATTCAACAAGAATAATAGATTTTCCGGGAGCTTAGAATGATAGTATGAGATTAATTCAATTCATATGAGTAACATTTTCTCTTCTGTTCAGTTTAATGATTCAGCCTTCCACAGGAATGACTGGGAGGGGTTAAAAGAAAACAAGAAAAGCATCTGGATGGCAGGAGTTTTCAATGATGAGATGGGAATGAGGAGGGCAGAGCACAGATCAAGGGCCCTCATGGGAGAGCAGGAGGCCAGTCTGTCCATCCTTCAGTCTCCTGGCCCTGTCACACCTTGTGCCGCTCTGACAGTGCCAGCTGAAATTCGTGGTACGAGGGCTCAAAGACCAAACAGTTCCTGTTTCACATTTATTGCCATTTCTGAATTGCTCTCTCTGGGCTGCCAAAAAAAAAGTTATGCAGCACTGTTTCCCTAATAAATCTGCTGCCTACCAGCCTGAGAAAGACAAGACCTGCAAATAGCTTTCCAGCAACAGATTGCTGCATGCTCAGCCATCCAGCAAGCTGCTGGCAACCCTACGTTTATATAGGAAACCAGATCTGCAGATACTTCTCCTGGGATATGCATAAGGAATACTCCCCTATGAGTAACCTAATCAGCATGTAGATGTCATTGCTGTTTACACAACTGTACTGAGCAGAAGACGTTTGTCTGGCTTTCACTGCGCTCTGAAAGAAAATGATCAGCTTAGAAGGGTTGGGGTGGATTTAAAATAACTTCTTAAGCTCTTGTCAGAAATCTGCATCCCTTTTCCTAACACTCCATCAAGCAATTGGCCTGCACACTCCTGTAAAGCAGTACATTGTATCAGTGTAAACTCCCTGTCACAATTCTATCACATAAGGATGTGAAATCACAACGCTGCCTTATAGTGTCTAAAACCAACCCAACCATCTGAGCTTGCAGTCCCATTCCTCTGTAGCTGTGAGGCTCTCCCATCCGCCTCCCTCACACACTTTTAGCAGAAATACGGGAAGCTCCTGGAAGGAAGTAATTCTAAAGCTATTTGTGAGTTTGCCAAAAGGATTTCTTTGATTTACGAAGTATGAAAGATTGCCATTTCTGAATTCATAGTGGATGAGTTATTTCCTGCGTTTTGCTCAAAGGAAGTTCATAATGCAATGAATTCTAGTGTGAAAAAGATAATTAAGGAATAACCTTTTCACAACTGCTGCTTCTGCAGTTTTTGCAGCTGTAACATGTGTCTTGTTTCTCCAAACAGGCTGGGTTGTTGGATCGTTGGAAATTCTTGGAAGCCCGGCTAGTCTGGTGAGAAGTATAGGGAATGGCATAGCTGATTTCTTTAGGCTCCCCTATGAAGGGCTGACCAGAGGCCCAGGAGCATTTGTCAGTGGAGTTTCCAGAGGAACAACATCATTTGTAAAACACATTTCCAAAGGTAGAGCTTTCACTTTATTACTCCAACTACTGCTTTGTTGTCATGCATTGTTAAAGTTTTAAGCAATAAAATCTTTCCATCCTTCAGTTTCCTGGCCCTACAAGTCTTGTGCTGCTCTGACAGTTCCAGTTGAAATTCCTAGTACCAGGGCTCAAAAACCAAATAGTTCCTGTTTAACTAAGCTAAGAGGGTAACAAGCTCACATGCAATGTCTCATGTATTAAACAGATCACTGCACTGCATGAGAATGTTTCAGAAACTTCAGAATTTTAAACCTCCCATTGGGAAATAGATATTCACTCAGCAAGTATTTCATGTGATAACTGCAGAAGTATTAAAGGTGTTCTGCACTTCTGCTAGCCATCAGAAATTCTACACCCGGTCACCTCATCATATTTATTATTAAAAAAAAAAAAAAAAAAAGTAGATACAGTTGTCATAACTGTAGGAGTACGTGGATAAGATTTGACAGTGGGGCTGGCTTGCCATGGGAACAGGAGGAGCTTTTCCTGTGCAAAGCCTGTACAAACAGTGCCATCGCGTGGCTCCAGCCGCCGCACGGAGCCCTGGCTGCCCCGGCGCTGGCTGCTGCCAGCCTCCGCTCCTCCCGCAGGACGCGGCCTCACGGCTCCGTCTGTAAATATTTGTTTACCTTTCCATCACCCCCCTCTCCATTTAGATTAGCCTTACACAAGTCAGGGAACTGGAGAAGGATGTTCAGACGAGTTTCTCTTCCCACCGACCAGGCAAACCTGGAGCAGGCTAATGTAAAAGGCGTGACACGGACCATAGCAGCAGCGTGGTGATGCTTAGCAAACAGTCACACATGGGTGACTGTTCACTTGACTTGCTGTTCTGCTCGTAAGCTCAGTATTGCACTGAGGCATACAATGTCTCCATGGTTTAAATTAAAGCATTTTGATCCAGACCCAAATGTATATCTCCATGCATTTAGGTACACTGACGTCAATTACCAATCTGGCAACAAGTCTTGCTCGGAATATGGATAGGCTGTCACTGGATGAGGAACATTACAACAGACAAGAAGAATGGAGAAGGCAGCTTCCAGAGAGCCTGGGAGAAGGACTGAGACAGGGGCTCTCTCATTTAGGCATTAGCCTTCTAGGTAATGTACTATTAAGTTAAGTGATAATACTGTTTTCTAAAATGTTCACTAGCCTTTTCTAACTATGAGTTACAATTTCAAATTCGGTGGGGGTGGGGGTGTTGGTGTCTTTTTGTAACAAAGCTTTACAGCATGTATATTAGATACTATTTATCAAGATTTAGTGACTTTTGTGTGTGATTTTTGTTGATAAAATAATTGCAGATATAGAATGGGTTTTCACTTTCTTTGTGAAATAATATTTTCATCTGTACATGATGTAGATCTGAGCGAGAAACAGAGAATAAAGACTAATTCTGCATCGGGTAGTGTGACTTGTAACTAATTCAACACCAAAAGTCATCATGCTGATGTTTACTTTCTGATGAATTATAGGCCTTCTGAACCTGCTTGTTTTTGCAGCACTGTAGATATCAGAGATTCTTGGGTTTGTTTGAAAACCACGTCAGCTTAGTGCAGATGTTAAGTAAGCTTTGATGAGGAATTCTGCTTTTACAGAGAGACCTAGATCATCCTGATTCAGTGTAATTTTATTCAACAAGCAGCCAAGTGGTTAGAAGTGAAGATTACTCTATCCATTTCAAAATAGTACCTAAAAATTGAAAAATATTCCACAGTGGAAAAAGTCTCTGCGAGAAGTTTTGCAGTAAGGGGCTGGATTTTCTAGGTTACTTCAACTTGTCACATAGCAAAGGAATGCAGAACTGTATTGTTTGGCAGGGTTCCTCAGTATGTATTAAACAGTATGAATATCTTAGAGATCAAAGTGACCAAAAGCAGTCCAGTGCAAAAGGTTAGAAGAGCTGAAGCTTGAAAGGATTTGTCCTGTTTCCTAATCTTCAGTAGTGTACACAACTCCTAAATTTGCAACCGCAACCCTGAAAGCCCCAAAGAGGAAGTGGTAAAAATCTTACAAGTTTGGGTTAAGTTGCTGGGAATTATTTTAAGCAATAACATTAGATGATGTGAAGCACTGTCATTTGATAATGCCTGTAAACCGGCAAGTGAGTGTCCTGGGAGAAATGTGCATAAAGGAGAAATTCCGTGTATTAGTAGCCACTGTCCCAATAGTAAGCTGTTACTGGTGTTGAAAATCAAAGGCGGTTTGGAGGAGGTTTTAGTTTTCCCTCTTGTTTTATTGGGCTAAGGGCAGTCAGGTTGAATTGCTGGATGAAAGATTATACTTTCAGAAGCACTGTGTCAGCCTTGTGTGTATGTGCTGGTGAAATGGTTTGGTGATCTTGGCTCAGTGGTTAATAAAACATCAAGGTAACATGGTGTCTATATCCCCTTCACTGACACACCAGAGCCCTTCAGAGCTAAAAACATCAGCTGTACAGCCTGAAGTAAAGAGAAAAACTTTGTAGCTTTGGCTGTAAGAAGGCAGAGTTTCTGCTGTTCAGGAAAGCTGGGAACTCCTCACGTACCTGCACAAATACACCGTCCCTGCACCTCCCTGCGCACAAGGATTCCGTGGCTCACAGCGGTACACCCGACTTAAAAGCAAAACAAAAAAACAGAGCTAGAATTCCAGTGTCCCTAATTTCCTAATAAATGAGACTTCATGTTAGAAACTTAGAGCTTCATATTAGCATTTAAACAGTGCTCCTCCACAAGCTAGGGTCTTGGTTTGTTTCCCACTGTTATTATTTAGAGATTGCTCCCTGCTAAATACCTCTTTTCTTAGCAGTGGAGTCAGTGAAGCACCCGGATAAATAGCTACAGTTACTCTATAGCTGGATGTGACAAGTATGGAACTCTCACTAAGGGTGAAATCAGAAATATTCCACTTACTTTGTGTCAGGTTTTTAATTAAACATGATTTTTAAAAAGTGTGTTTCCTCAGTGTAGGCAGGCATCAGCATTCATATAAATTGTGTCAAGACCTAAATTATGAATAGACCTATGTTTCAATTTTTACAAACATGTCATAAAGCTGCTGGTGTCCTGACCATTTAGTTTAAAGAATATGTGGCTTCTCAAAAATAATAATAAAAAAAAACAGTCATGGTTGAATGGATGGTATCAATGTGCTGCTTTTTTCCCCCAGTGTGTTCAGAATAAACATGAACATGCTTACTCTAAAAACACTTAAGGTTCTTCATACATAACAAAGTGAAGCGAAGCTGTGGTTATTTTCCCTCTCAAGGATGAAAAGTTTGATAAGCACAGAAATGCAGAGGGCATGACTATTTGAAGCCGTAATTTCCATGAATTTCTAATTGTAAAATTGTAAAGTGTGAAGGAGATTTCTGCGATGGTCACAGTACTCTCATGTTCGTAAAAGCCATCTGACCCGTGCAGGCAGCTAAGACAAAATGTAGATTTTATGCCTAGGCGAAGTCTGGTAAGAGCCCTCAGTTCACCGTGTGGTATCTACCCAGAAAGTAGAGTTGCCTTTTTGATTTTTCTGAAAATCTGGCTCACGGTGGCCCTGATTCAGCAGAGCACTTAAGCATGTGCTTAAGAGCTTTGCTGAATCGGGGCCAAAATCATGTACTCTCGTCTCCTCCTCAGTGCAAGTTGTTCCCTGTGGTACATTCTTAAGTGCTTTGTCCTGTCTCATTTTAAATGACTCAAGCACTGTCAGGGTGTTGTTTGATTTGATTGTTATCTTTGGCCAGCTGTTGTCTTCTTTTCTAGTTTGGGGGAGATTTCTGGGTCATTTTAGTAACACTTGCGAGTGAAAAGAAGCAACAGCTTGTGATAGGTGTGTTTTTTTCTTTTATATGTTTAGGCAAAAATGCAATGAAATTGTTTGTAAAATATTTAGATGATTGACTTCCCACCGAGGAACTATCTTTTGCATTTTACGTGACAGGGTCAGACTTAAAATAATAACTTAAAAGCATGCAAAAGAGTCTGTTGAAACTATAGGCTGTATTTTCAACTGCTAGCCCTAGTGAGAAATAATATAGTGAAGTGTCTGCCTTTAGGAAGTTGAGCATATCTGAATAATCAAAAAGCTGACAGCTATTCAAAAAGCTATTTTTAAGAATTGCAGAAGTACTCAGCATTTCAGTTACTCCTTCCTGCTTTTGGGGAAGTGAATTGAGCCATATTGCCTGACAGTGTAACTGCCTGGTAGAGAAGGTAAAGCCTGTGTTTCAGAAGCTCAGATTTTTGTAATTGCAGGTGGTGGTGGCTGTTCTTGCTGTACGCTATCACTGAGTCAGGGCCACTCTATGTTTGCCTGTCTACAAAACAAGATACCACATGCCAGTGCTAATCTTGAAATTGTGTGCTATTCCACACACTAATTGTGCAACTACATTAATGCATTGCAACAGGTGCTCTTTTCTTTGAGCTGTATTTTTATGTGGTGTTTGCTGTGATGAGATTATGCTTTTTAAGAGCCCTGTTTTTGGTGTGAAACACTTGTGGCAGTCCTAAAAGATATCAGAGAAAAGGAAGCAAAATGGCTTCAGCTTGGCCAGCTTCCAGCCTCATGGCAAAACATGGCCAGTTTCTCTTAGTGGGGGATTTTTTCCAATTACGTCTTGCTCTGAAAGAGTTTGTCACAAGCACTCTGAGCTTTGCCAAGGTCTGTAAGCTGTGCTACGTTCACCAAACTTTGTCAGTCTGTACACGAACCCGTTGCTGCCCATAATCAAATTCTTCTTGAAGTAATCCAGTGAGATACTCTGAACTATCTGAATTTTGTAGCTATCAAAGAAACTTTTTTATTGTTACTGAGCAACATGTATTAACCAGAGTGCACCCCATCTGATGTTTAGCAGATGTTGTGTTGTTGCTGGAACCTCTTTGGTCCAGTAATGGAAGAATATGTTTTTGTTTTGTTGCTTTGGTGTTTAATTTTATTGAGGTTTTCTTTATACATGCATAATCTGTGTGTACATATGTGGACATGCGTATAAAATCAAATGCCTAGGGTAAGAAAAAAAAAAGAGAAATGGAGAATGGTTTCATTTAATAAAAAAAATACTGGTCAAGGGACATTGCAGGGAAAGGACAGGGACAGCAGTAGGATGCCGTGTGAGAGAATTAGAGTGGGAAGGGAGGAACCACTGCATGTAGTTCCATGCTCTGTTTTTCTGATACCCTACTGAAATCTGTTGGGAAGAGACTTTCTGTGGTAAGTCTGTCTCTCATGGTGCTCCTGCCAAGAACTCTGTTAGAATGTAAGAATCCACAGGGGCACAGGGAAGATGAGGAGTGCCCTGAACCTCACATGTGTGTCACCACTCTCTTACTGTTGCTGGGTTTTGAGGTTGCTCAGGCTTTGGCCTGTGTTTTTTTTTCCTTTGCTCACACATGCTGCACACAGGAAAGGAGCTGCACAGATCTGGATTCCCCATGCAAGGGTGGTAGGACAGCCACTGCTCAATGAAAGGAGTGAGGTTTATTCTGTGATTTGTGGGCATGGCCATGGCACATAAATGAGTTATGGCAGTGAGTTGCAATTCAAGATAAGGAATTACAGAGGAAGATATGATCATTAGTTATATTTTTTGCAGGTAGAACAAGACTTGCAAAAAGATTTGAGGTACAAAAGGGCAATGTCTTCACAGACAAGTTCAGAGCATGCATAAAATGCTAGAGTAACAGAAAATGTGGAGTTACTAAAAACTGGCTAATTAAGCAATAGATTATTTGGGGCACTATATAAATATTCTCCTAATATCTATATATATAAAACAGCAGTTTCCATTCTGTTTCCTTGGAGCCTAATTCCAGCTGAGCAGTGCCTGGAGCATACCAAAGGTCCTTTGGAGTAGGCTCTTAATTATTATTACCTTATAACTTTGCTCAAGTGTACTGCAGTAAATAATTTACTAGTGTTAGGACTTAGGTGGATTACATTTATAAGGCAATAACTTCTGTTCTGAAAGTGCAGTTGTTGTGGATGACCTCAATAGATAGGGTGAAGGAGGTCACAGGATAGTATAATAGTGTAACTTAGCAGAACACCAAGTATTGTTTGATGCTTCAAGTGGATCTCAACTGCACAAAAGAAAAGACTGGACAAGTAATCCCAATTGTGTAATGTGCTGTTGGGATATTATTTTAGTCAAGCAGCAGGAGCAGTTGTTAAGTACTAATGAATTGAGAATTGTATCATTTCCATGGCATGGCATTAAGGAAAAATAAGCTTCATGGCCTTTATGGTACAAAAGGTAAATGTTCAGCTCCACACAGCTTCAGTGAGTGACCTCAATTAAAACCAGACATAACTTCAAAGATAGACTAGCATTTTCTGTGGAAATACTATACATTTGTCAAAAGGCTAGTCCTGCAGAATTTGGAAGAATTCTCTCTTAAGAGGAGAGGAAGGCATTTATGGGGGATATAAGTTTCTTGAATTCCTGATAGATAGTATCCCAGGGACAAGGATCTGGAGAAATGTGTGCTGCTTCTCATCCTCGTCTTTTCTTTGGACAGTGACTGTGCACAAGTACAATATTAGTTTTTGTTGTTCAAAGTCAGCAATTTCTTCATTTATCCAGTGACAGTAACTAAAACCATCTGAAAACCAGTTAGCAGCTCACTGCCTAGTGCACGTCACGCTGGTAAACACATGGGGCCAAATACCTCGGTCGTGATTGTCCAAATCTGTGGAATTATGCCTGGATTTCCCTCCACGTACAAAGCAGAACTTTCAAAGATGTCTAGGTTGCGGTGAAAATGCCTAGTAACCAGGGTGACACTCAATTCTACTCCTTAAATAATTGTTTCATTTTGATATTTGCAGCTGCAGGTGCAAACTGAGGCCTGACCAAGAAGCCTGCAGACTTGCTTTTCACTGAGCGGAGCACCTCGGGGCAGGCAGACTGGTGTCGCTTTGTCCAATCCTTGTACCCTTAGCCATCTCCAAATAGCTTATCTATCAAAATTACAACAACTAGAGACATGTCTGTGGTTAAGTGGCCAGCATGAACTCAAGATCAAAGAAATGTACCACCTCACATACCTGTTTACATTTAGGAAGATTTAAGTTGAAGTTCTCTGTTGATACTAAAAGCTGGGAAGGTCACTATGTCACTTGTAAAAGTTTGACCCATGCACATTAAAGTAAAATATGATGGTTTTCATAAAAAAAAGTAACAAAAAGTCCCAAAGTCTAATTCTGCTAATCTTAGTAATATATCAAAAGTTGCACTAGCTTATGAACATTTCTGGCAGTGGAAGAGGATATAAAAATGATCTATTGAATACACGCAGTTTTTATTCTCATGGAGTCAATCTCGCACTTACATGAAAATCGCATTTCACTAGCAACTCAAGTCATCTAAAACTGGAGGATTTTATTCCTAGCCTGACATTTTCAAATTTGTGACACAGAATGAGCCAAATTAATTAACTCAGCAAAAGCACTTAGCATAAGTAGTTGAAAGAGGAAAACATACTGTAAGGTTAGGTGATACAAATGTTAAAAAAAAAAAAAAGGTTAAGATATAACTTAACTGAAGCTAAGACAGTGTTTAGCTAATTGGTCACATGCTAAATAGCTGTATGAGAATGGTGTACAGTCTCTAATCCAAGCAATATTTTGGTCCAGTAGTAAGATTTCTTCTTATTCCAGAATATTTATCTTTACTACTTACTGGGGACTCTTGTTTTTTCAGGTGCAATTGCTGGGATTGTGGATCAGCCGATGAAGAATTTTCAGCGAGTATCTGAGGCCCAAGCTTCTGCTGGGCATAAAGCCAGAGGGGTCATCTCAGGTGTGGGGAAGGGAATCATGGGCGTCTTCACAAAGCCCATTGGAGGGGCAGCCGAGCTCGTCTCCCAGACAGGTTATGGTGAGTTGCATATTTCCAACACCTCCATTTAAATTTTAAAATGCTATTCAGATAAACCTGCTATGTCTTACTTAACGAGCTCAGTATTGGGTGACTTAGAGAAAGGTTTAGAAATGCCACTGCTAAATACTTACAAATGCTCTGCTGCTTTCCTGAAACGCCATTGTGTTGTGCTTCTCTCTTGTGTTACTGATCAGCGATGTACAGCCACAAAAACACAGAATGCAGAAAGCATGAAGTAATTCTTGGAATAAAGTAGAATTAGTTACAGAAACATATGTGCTTACAAAATAGGTTTTGACATAAAAGGATTAGAGCAACACTTTGTCCAATTACAGCATTATTTTGAGATCACTTTGTAATGGCAGGGAAAGAGTTGGGCTATCTCTACACAAAGAGTGAGTTATATTCCTGGGAGAAAGAAGTGAGTCATGTAGTAGGAGCATCCCCTTTAAACTGGAGCTTCATGAGAAGACAGTCCTGCTTTCAGATACATGGGTAACCTTAGAGGAACCAGAGATGGGGTTTCCAGCTGGACTTAGCACTTAATGGCACTGGTGCTAAATCCTTTCAAATTGATGTGAACAATTCTGGACAAACAAAAAGTGTAAGATAAAAATAAAATATCAAAATACACTAATGTATTTGTTTCCAGTATCAATAAATCACTTTCAGTTTGAATATTTAAGAAGAAATGGTGGCCGGAGTGAGTCAGGGAAGAGAAGCAGGAAATTGATAGGACAATGTGTAAATAATTCCACCTCACTAATTATACCAGACAAACACAGCTCATTCCATCTAGTAAAAGAAATAACGAAACAATTATTAGAATTCTTTCAAATCAATTTTGTCTTGTTTGTATGAGCATAAATAATAACTTCTCCTGAATTATACCTCCCATAGGTGTAAAACCCATATCAGCAAAATCAGAAGATTTTTTCTGTTGTCAGCTGTCTCTGTTGGCTTTGCTGCCCAGGACATTATTATTTCTAGATTTAATTCTGCTGCTGTCTTTATCAAGAAACTCATAGTGGTTAGAGGGACGCTTTTCATTGCAGATATGGTATATAAGACATCACGTTTTCCATGACCATGTGACAAAAAGAGTTAGCCCGGAAAAAACATAAAACTATATCAATAATAGCTGACAGTGCGTGAGAGGAAAATACACAAGAGTTCAAGTAACTCTTACCCACAACTGGATTGGAAGTGGGACTGTGCCTCTTGGGGGGAACCAAGGGGTGGAGGACCACACAGAAATAAACACATGTTCTCTCTGTCTCCATCTGTAAATAACATTTTCACTCACATAATGCTGAGAACCTCGGTAAGCCAACTGTTACAACTGGGATGCTGCTTTTAAGTATTACCATCAACATGTGTGCTAAAAATTAAAGGGTTTTTTTTTTTCATTGCTGATGTTTTGTTTAAATTATTATCCATTGTGTAAGAGGGAATCTAAATTATTGACACCCTTATGCAAAAAATGCCTTTGGAATTCTTAGACAAAAGAAAATATCTTAATTTATTTGTAAAGAAGTATATTTGTAGAAGAGTAACTTTGCACCAAGCCATGTAACACTAGTGCTTGCTGCACTACTCCTACCTACTCCATGTCTGTCATGTAAAAAGTTTTAAAACTACTTAATTTGTGAATTTTTTTGCAACCCACTCATTCTTTCTGGTGACCATACCTCATCATTGAATGTTTGCAGGCCATCTGAAATCATACATACTGTATCATCTTCAGCTTTGGAGAGTCTCTTTAGAAACCTGCTTAAGTGCTGCTTGTAGTCTCCATTCTGTGCTGGCATTAAGAAGAATTCACAATAAACCAGATGCCTCAGGAGATCTCATAAATGTACATGGATCTGTGTTTAACAGCTGGATTAAGTAACTGAACATTTAAAGGCAGTATCTAGGCAAACTAGCCTTCTAATTTGTACCAATTGTGACACGTATATGAAAGTATTTTAATATTAAGCAAGAAAGTTAACAATGGTCTTGATTTTTTCTACATAAATCCTAAGTGATGTGTCTGATCCTGCTCTGAAGTGATGGCTCTCAGGAGTTTTATGTTTCTCTTGATGGCAAGTCTAGAGCTGATTCATAGAACACACAGTGGGATTTTTTTTTTGTTTCTTGCTAAAGCAAGATCACGGGGGTTAAGTGCACAACTCTTGCATTGTAATATTTAATGAATTATCTTGACTACAGCTTCCAGAGATGTGACGTCATTTTGGATCTGCACTATTTTATGAACTGCTTTAAACAGATGACATCACTGCAACACGTAACTGCATTGTAGAAAACAACTACTAAAAAACCTGAATTCTCTTACCACAGGTATTTTGCATGGAGCTGGACTTTCTCAGCTTCCCAAGCAGCGCTCTCATCCAAATGATCAACATGTTGAGCAGGCTCCAAACAGCCACGTCAAATACGTCTGGTAACATTATTTAGACAATAACATTATTGCTCATTTTTACATCCACACTGTTTATTAATAGGTTCTGGCCTCTGGTCAAGTTAACAGGAAAGGCTTCCCTAGGAAAGGCTGAGTTATGGCAGTTTGTTTAGGAACATTAAACACAAAGGTAGTGCATAGAAACCCAATCTGCAAATGATGGGCTGCTGATCTGCATCCAGCTTTGAAACTACAGAGCTGATCTTTATTTAATGGTATTCAGTGAGTTCTTGCTTATTTATCATTGCACTGAGCCCAAGAAAAATACTGCACATCTCCAGAAACAGCTGTTAGTGAAGATAGCTTTATTTTCTTCACTGAATTTCTAAGCCACTCCTCAGGGTAATTTTTCTGTTATCAAGGAAACAGGATGGGAAATAGGCTAACCTAGCACAGATACTAGGCCAATTTTGGGGTGACTGATTGAGGGGTTTTGATAAGTAACAATTTCACATTCATTCTTTAAATCTGAAGTCTTATATCTTTTAGTAATGGAGTTTTGGAATACACTCCCTGGCTTATTTTACATCTGTAGGTGATAGCTACAGGATTAAGTAAAAGCATAGTGATCAAAATAAGGCCTGGAGGACCCAATGCACTACACTGACAAGTTCTTTTTTGTCTTTTTTTTTTTTTTTAACCTGATAATGCAGGAAAATGCTGCAGTCTCTGGGAAGGCCAGAGGTTCATATGGCCTTAGATGTCATGATTGTGAGTGGATCTGGCCAGCAGCATGAAGGCTGCTTGCTGCTCACCTCAGAGGTGCTCTTTGTCGTGAGCATCAGTGAAGACACACAGCAGCAGGCATTCCCTGTGACTGAAATTGATTGTCTGGAAGATGATCAGCAAAAAGATCTGCTGAAGGTGCAGCTAAAACAACAGAGAGTGCCTTCTGACTTGGAGGTAAAGACTTGTGTATGTTTTCCATTCAAAGATGAAGTTACACTGATGCTGGTGCTTTTGGCAGTGGGAATACTCACCTTTGATACTCTCCTGGCTGGGAGGCCAGAGACTGAAGTGCCAAACCAGGAGATCTGTGCCTCATAGTTGGCTGTGTTGCCCTTTGGATTAAAGGAATGTGTCTCCTCCCTTCTATCCTCTTATTGATCGTGATATACCATATCTATGACAAAAAATTTTCTGAGGGAAAATGTAGAGGAAGTCTGAGTTCTTGGAAAGCACCAGATCTTTTCTGAGAAGGTTCTCATGGCTACATAGCACGAGGTGTTCATTGCTTGGCAAGTCAGCATTGCGCCCTGTGCCTACAAAGTACCAGCAAAAGCAGTTCCTTTTATTCTTCTGGGAATTCCATTAACAGTTCAGTGGTGCTGATGCTCCTTTCAATGTGCTTTTATCTTGTCTCTTCTAGCACAGTGGTCTTGTTTGGCTGTATTTACTTCCTTAGATCTTCCTTCTTCTGCTAATGCTAGCTTTAAACTGGATTAGTTCTTCTCTGAGATTGGTTGCACCAAGTGTTTGCCAGTAAGAGCATAAACTCTTCATGTTGAAAGATGTCTAAGCCATTGGAATACTGAGGGGTTTTGGATTAATTATTTTCTTTTAATGGCAGAAGAATGTTATATTTTTACATTTTTGGGAAACAATGTTTATTGTATTAAATTCTCAAGTAGAATCATATGAGAGAGTATTTCAAAAACGAACATGGCATGTCCCAGTTTTTGTAATAGTGTGCCAGGTAGTTTATAGACTGCTATACCAGAAATTTCTGTTCCAAATATAAGAAAAGAACATTTAAAACCCTGAAGTATGAGGTGTGACAAAAAGTAGGAGCACCTTCAGTCAAATCCTAACTTTGCTGAAGTCACTGAAGGGTTTTGCTGTCTGTTTCAGCAAGGACTTCATCTGTGTCGTGACAGCACTTGAATTTTTTTGTGAAAGCTTTCTTTAGTGCTGAATTCTCTATTTATATTTATTGTCTTTCCACTAACCTCAGTCTCACAGAGAACTGTTGACTGAAATCGCCTTCTCTCACCACAAAGCTACATGAGGGATTACTTAAATTGTGAAGCAAGTGGGCAAAGCTCAGCTTTTTTTGTCCCTGAGTGATGAGTGGTTGGTGGAGGCACGCATCAGACTATCATAGTCCAGGCTGTCCTGCTCAGTCCAGAGCTACTTTCCTGGAAGGAAGAAGAAGGAAAGTTGTTCCCAGTAAGGCACTGGATGCACTCAACCTATCCTAACTTTAGCGCCAGGCAGATCTTTTTTTTGTTGGAGTGTTGTCTTTGCATCTGGTTTTCCAAGGGGTGAGGAGTAGGCTGCTGCTGTGGGGGAAGACAGCCTGCTCAAAGGTTGCTGCAAGTGGGTGATGAAGGGTGCAGAGGGTCTGCCTGCTTGGGAGAAGGGAAGATGAGGAACAGGGTGCTTAATTCAAGTCCCCACAGGTGCTACAGCTGGGAATGTGTAGGATTTATGGGCAAGTGGGACCCCTGAATGCACAGAGCAGCCCTGCATGGCACGTGCAGAGTCCAAGGTTCCCACACACATGCACCCATAACACCCTCCTTTGGAGGTACTGTACCAAATAAATCTTTTTTTCTGAAGTTCTGGATGGAAATATGGGAGTCCTACTCAAGTGGTGCAGCAATGCAACTGTGGGCAGCTGTAAGCCTTGTGCCCCCAGGCTGAGTACAGCATCTCTTTTGCTGATACAGGCTCTTGAGAATGCAGTGAAAATGTATGGCATGGGAAAAGATGAGAAAAGTGCCTGTGTCCCAGGTGGAGCCAAGTCAGTGATGGCAAGACGGCAAAAGTTGAGTGATGCTGTACAAAACAAACCTGGCAAAATATTCTTTCAGAATGCAGACACTGATACTGAAATTCTTGTAAAAAATTAAAGAAATGTGCTGTGACAAGGAGCAGTTGAAAGAAACAGAGAATTAAAAAATTTGAATTATTTTTATGATAAGGCAGCTACACAATAAAAGATTCCAAAAAGCTTCATATACAGTTTTAGTAATTACTTAGAATGTTTTGTAATTAATATTTGCTATGTTTTTTTAGTGGATTGGGAGATCTCATACTTGGTGATTTCCTTTTAGCAGCTTAATTTGTGGTCTGGGTGTCACATGCAGCACTGTTGCTGATGGAAGCCAGAGCTTCCCTTCAGCTTCATGACAAAAGCTCTACAGAGTCATCAGACGTGATTAGGAGAAGGAACCTTAGGAGGGACAAGTTGTGACTTGCAGATAAGCAGCCTCTAAGCTGCAGAGCGATGCCTAAATAGGCACAACTCCTCAGTATTAACAGTAGGCCATCATGTTGAACTGAAGGTGTCCTCACCTGCACCTGAAGTGCAGACATGTCTGTGCACGATGACATTTGCAGAGATGGACTCAGTTTTAGCTTGAAAATGCCCAATCAGGTCAACCAAAATGTTATTTTGAGTTTAGCAAAACAGAGCTAATGTTACCAAATGTAAGTTATCTCTATTTTTCTGATTAATTTGGTCAAAGATGCTAGAAATAATACAACAAATTGAAACATTTCATTTCAAGGCTATAAAAATCCACTTTTTTTTGCATTACTGCTCACAAAAACAATTGCCAAAAGTTTTGTTTCAGCTCTGCCCAAAACAGTTTCTCTCATTCCCTCTCCTCAACTTCTTGGAACAGTTAAGAAACTAAACATGAGTTTTTCTACAGCTGTAATCACCAGAGATGTTATAGAGCATATTTTGACTCCTTCAGCAATAGGTTTGCCTGATGCCTTGTTCGCCTCCACAATATATAACTTAATCCATCTGGATAGGAATAGCCTGGATGGATTCTTAAAAATTCTGGCACTGACAAGTTTGTTATTGAAAGGGAAGCATTAATTGTATTTGGACTATCTTCCAAAGTAATTGAGACACTGCTTGTTTCCAGACAGATGTCAAACTCAAAAGGCCTGCTCTTCCAGCTGCTCTTGGTATAGCTCATAACATCGAGAAGACAATAAAAAATTGAAGGCCCCTGGAATTTCAGATATTCCAGATTTTTTTTTTTTTTTTGTCATAATCCTACATGTTATCATCTTTGGACCTGAAAATCAATCTTTAGATTTCTCAAAGTAATGGAAAAAAAATCCCAATGAGCTGGATCTCCTTAGTCAGTGTTCACAGAAGAGCAGATCAGTGCTACACCCATCTGGACTGCACAGCACAGGTGTTGTAGCTGCTGTGGAGTTAGAATTGCTGAAGGCTTATTTATTATAAACCATAATGGGAAGAATTTTAGAAAAATACTGGAGTTCTTAACCCAAAAGTATGGCCTTGTAGTATGAAAGGACACGATATCTGTAATATTCCTCTAGGAAGTGCATTAAGCAAGCCTTGATCAAGTTTTAAATCCTTGAGTGATCTGGATATTAACATGATAAATGTTCAAAGCAGCAAGTGAGGGCACTTACTGACAATCTTAGGTCCCATTTAGGAAAAAATGTAAAATAACATCCATTCCAATTTTTTCTTGTCTTGAAAATATAAGCCAAACTAAAATTGGCTGCAGAAACAGACACTTAGTTGCAGATGAAGTCATCTAGAAGCAATCAGGGTCCCAGTTACTTCGAAAGACCATCCAACCATAATTAATATTTCCCCCTGAATAATTATGCTGGAGCTGTGTAAAATAGTCGGGGGCTGAACGAAGAATAGGTTCACAAATGTAGGTGAGTGGGATGCCAGCACCATTTCCATGCCCTTTGGTAAGCAGGACCTTCTGGCTAATGTGGAGGCTGAACCCAGCTGTTCCTGGGCTTACCTCCTAGGAGAAATCAGGAAAAAGTGTGAAGCCACCTACACACAAGGTTTACCCTGTAACTCAAAATCCAGTTTACATAGGTGGTACTTCAGTGTATTTCTCTCCTTTCGACTGCTGAAGCAGACTGACTGCTGAGATACATTTACTGAGCCACCAGACCAAAGACGTGGTTCAGACACCGTTCTCCACTGTTAGCTGTGAGTCTGCTGCAGCAGTCTGCCTTCTGATTTTTCCCTTCCTTAAGGTCGTTCATGAAAACAACCCTTTCCTCTGCCCACTTCATCATTTCTGCTGTTTCTAGGCATAGGCTTCAGCCTTAAACTTCTGAGGTTGTTCATGAGCCTGCTTCCTTCAGCAGTTTTGTGGTGATGATTGAAAACAGGAGTGTTTCTACTTGCTGAGCAGCAAATCCATCTCCAAAGGCATAGTAAAAAAAACAGAGGGGACTTTTTTCATGTGAATGTGACACCTGTCACTATCACCATTTCTTCAAATAAGCAACAGAATATTTAAATGAGTCTTGCAGTCCAGAGACTTGACAATATTGTGGATGTTAAATTAAATCTAATGGCACTGTTTGAAAATATCATTCTATCTAGCAAGCCCTGAAAACTCCCTGAAAGACAAGCAGAAAATAGCAGTCTTTAAATCCTTAGCATGATGTCCAGCAAGGAAATTTCAAATCCTACAGAAATTAAACTGGTCATCAATTCTCCAAGTGTAAAATAAAGAGGCATCAAACCCTAGCTCTATTATAGCTGCTGCCTTTTTCTTCGTTGTTATACTTTGGAAATAACTTCTGTTCTGAATGACTTAGCTTGTCATACTACTGTAGTATCCATGGTGGGATTTCTGAAGTAGTTTTTTTGAAACTGTGAAACCAGCTTGATGCCTGCTTGTTTGCCTTCCCTTCTCAAGGTAGTCATAGTCACCCTCAACTTCTTCACAAATAAGAGCACAGCAGATTGATCTTCCAAAGCCAGGCTTGCCCATAGCTTTTCTGAATAATAGTTTATTTAGTTGGAACCATAGGATGACAGTATTTGATTTACTGAATTTTTTTCCCTCTCAGGTCAGTTGCTTGCATTCGTCTTGCTAGGATTTTAAACAACCTTCACCTATTTCAGCCTGCAAAACACAGATCCCTTAATGTCTTCTCCAGAAACAAAATGCCCAAATCATCTTTAGTAAAACCCTTTTGTTTAGAAAAATGTCCTTGTGTGACTGGGGGTTTTGTTGGCAGAAGCAGATGGATATATTCTGCCATAGAACATTCACCTGGAAGGTAGCTTCTAGTCTTCATTTTAAAGGAAGTAAGTTAAAGACTAGAATGTTTTAGCTAAATAGAATTTCTGTATGATAAGCTTTGCCAAGAGCTACCAACTTTTTTCTAAAAAGGATTTCAATTCTTTTGCTGTATACAAAGAGTTGATCTGTTGTAAAGTTTTACTCTTGACCAGTTCACAAAAGATACTGCTTACATTTTCTGTGGCAGAGTTAGCTTCTCAGAAGTCCAAAATAGCAGAGGAGAGGACTAATTCACCAAGGACTCAACTATGAGAGAACATTCATGATTTTAAAAAATCCTTTAAACTATTGTAAGATTTCAGATTTCAGGCAGGAAGATTTTTATCAGTGTGTGGAAGTTACTGTCCTTACTACTCAGTTCAGTTACTGTCAAATACTCAGTAACTATTGTACCTTATCTGATTTCAGGCCGAGGGAGCCAGAGAGAGACTGTCGGAACAGCAGTACAACCGCCTCGTGGAGTACATCACCAAGACATCTTGTCATCTCGCTCCCAGCACCACCACCGCGCCAGCCCCGCAAACCGTGGCTACTGAACAGCCCCTGACTATAACAAAAACCTACCAGTATGTAGCTGATCCAAATTTTGCCCAGGTATTCATTAGCAAATTCACCATGGTGAAAAATAAAGCCTTGAGGAAAGGATTTAATTAATAGTTATTTCTGGTGCGTGTAGCAATGCCATACCAGTTTGAAAGCAATGCTTTCTCTGCAGTAACCCACATCAAATAGAGATGCATATAATTTTTGAGGAGGTAGAAGCCGATAAAAAATCCCAATAGCTTTCTAATCTTGACAACATTCCTACTCCCTAGCCAAAATACTAGAGCTGGAAAGAAAGTGTTCTGGCAAATGAATAAAGTGAGAAGGAACAGCCTTGGACTATAGCTTAATCAAAATCCTTTTTCTTTTTGATAACCAAAAATTAGAGAATAGGGAAAAATTATGTGCATACAGACAATTTTACCACACACAGAAATGTGTATCAATACCTCTCTATCATATTTTAGGGTCTGCCAGTTTCTGTTATAAACCAGGTTTATAACTCAGCTGTAAAAACTTGCTCAAGGCTGAGCTTTTCCCCCCCACACCCACACTCCCCCAACATGTGCGTCCCGAGGCAAAACATTTTCCCCCACTAAATCTGGAAAACCCAGTGTGGCTGTTTTAAGTTACTAGTGACAGCTGGGTTTTAGCACCACTTTAACCTTAAAATAGCTTCCTTTATTTGACTGAAGTTTTGCAGGACGTTAGTCCATAATGTAAACTAGTGCCTTTGTGTGGTTTAGAGAACAAAACATGAACTACAACCTGACTTTATTTTTAAAACTGTATTCAGAAACTTTATTTTATCTACCATCAAATTTTCAGAATTACTTTTAATGTATGTATGACTGTGCATTGTCTGTTCATTAGCTGGAAGCCAGTAACATGCAGTTCAAAAATTTAAGAAACAAAGCTGTCTCCTTAAAATCTCCAAGCTCAGTGTAACCCAGATGTGCAGGTGTTAAGTACACCTTGTGGGGTCTTGCTTATTTCTGTTCTGTACCACTACATTGTACGTGCTCCCTTCAGCCCTAATTAATTTTATGCTATCATCTTCGAACTGATAAAACCAGGAATATTTAGAAACATGATCTTTCAAATATGTACTAAGCAAAGTGAGATTTTTTTAAAGTTGATTGAAAACTATGGGCCCACAGGCACCAATTTCATTAACAGTTAATGATGCCATCACAATACACTTAATATATGTTAAACACCTGTATTTCTTGTACTAGACAAGAAATCAGTCTCTGGGTACAGTTAGATGACTTTATAAACCAAATCTGGCAGTTTCAGTTTAAAACCAAAAGCTTAGCTGGTTTCCAACTATGCATGTTAACTTTTCTTTTTCTATATGCTTACCAAAACGAATTTTGTCTGGAGATTCCTGAACATGGCTGGAATTGGCGTTGAAAACTGGAATAAAATCTGATCACCATTTAGAGCATATGCTTTATAGTTAATAACTTCTATGCATACTTGATATGACCAAATGCACAGTAAATAAGAATGTAGTAACTGCGATGTTTTTCTCTTGAGTTCTGTTTTATTAAAAGGTATTTCTAAAAGCTGTGTCTCTCATCTACTGAGAATAAAGGAGGCTGGGGTCTGCATTGTCCTTTTCTGACTGTGAAATAAGCCCATTCATTATCAACATTTCATACAATGATTTAATAACTTAGTCATTGTTTAATAACACTGTTTAAAAATGTATATGTATATACACACGCGCTTCATTCCTGAATATTTTATGGAAGTTGTTTAATACTTCTAATTTTGCATATTGATGGATAAATTGTAATATAATTAAATTGTTTAAAGATAATAAAGCTATTCCTGTAATACTTGTTCTTGTGAGCTGTTCATTCATTCAGTTTCAAAGTGTAGGACAACAAGACTGATGTACAAGCTTCATGAGGGCCTCATTCGATCCCAGTTGATCACTGGACTTTGTACTATAGCAGAAAATGCAATAGATCATGACAATACTTTGGAAGTAAAAACTGGTGACTAGCTTGCCAAAAGTGTGTGCTGTAAAGTTTTATGCTTTTGTGACTAACTGAATCAAAACAGCACTGTAGTCACCATTTCAATTAGACTAATCTGTTCCTTATTTATGGAGTACACAGACAAGCCAAGGGGATGCAAACACACCTGTAAAAAATGAGGAACAGCAGTTTCAT
Source organism: Sitta carolinensis (assembly GCA_032173965.1). Lineage (NCBI taxonomy): Eukaryota > Metazoa > Chordata > Aves > Passeriformes > Sittidae > Sitta > Sitta carolinensis. The sequence continues at coordinate 132,201,573 of CM063284.1, forward strand.
TTTTAAATCTTCGTAAATTTCAGCCATTGTTTTAAGATACATTTGTGTTTTTCCTGAATTACATTCTCTTGGAATAAACACTTGCTTAAATTACACTTTTCTTCAGTAAATTGAGCTGCGTCTTTACTGCATTATGCAGGTTCTTTCTCCCCCTTCTGACCACATGTATGGAAACGAGTGCGGACGGCACATAAATCACCCTCTCCTACATATGAGCTGTGTGAACTATGAAAACAAAGTTGTCCAAAGAGCAGCTGCCTGTACTTAGCTGCTAAAGCAGTGCAATGTGTACTCTTAAAACATGCCTACTCTCATAACGCTCTTTAGACCTGGAGAGCTCACAGCTTCAAATCTATCTTTTCTGTTTGCTTCCAGAACAATCAATCACTCCTCAAACACTCAAGAATAAAGTAAGCTAGCCAAAAAATTTGAAGGCATAGTCAGGCAAGACCTTTCCCAAAGCAGTTCAGGTCAAATAATTCCTTTTTATATATCATTTCATACATAAATATAGCAAAAACCTTCAGACACTTGGGATAGTCTCCAAGAGCAGCCAAGCATGTTTTTCAGCTCTGCATCTCCTAGAAACAGGGTCTGCCTTGTAACAAGCAACTGATTAGGGTCTAACTCACAGGTCTTGTACCATGTAATATTCTTTGTATGACAGAATTAGCTGAATGAACTCTTGCTGGCAAAGGAAAAAAAAAAAAAAAGGGAAGAAAAAAATAGGAGTTGGTGCTGATTTTGGGAAAGCAGGTAAGGTGTCCAGCTTTGCACTCCTTTCCTGCTCCAGAGAAAAGCAAGCTGTGGATTGGTTGGCACTGCCTGCTTAAGGGGAGTACATGCCTTGCATCCAGTGTGAAACCAGACTGCATTCAGAAAGCAACCAGAATTGCAGCCTGCAGACTCTCAACGCACAGCCACAGAAGTTAGAACACACACCTTTCTTAAGCACATTTAGCCAGACATCCCTGAGCTCCCTGTAGATGTCAAAAATTGCCTTAATTTCTTTAAATCACATGAGCTGGTAGCTGAAGGAACACAGACTACAATAACTGCTGCTGGCCACAACAGTTTAGAAGAAACTAAGAATTTAACAGGAAATTAATTCGTACCAACTGTGAAGAATACAGGGCGTAGACCGACAAGGGAAGTACTGCATGTCTATTAGGCTGCACACCTGGCAGCAGCAAGTTTCTTTGCCTCTGAAGCTGACAGTAAGACTGAAGACCCCTGGCTATTTAAACCTGCAGACAGGCCTGAGAAAATGTTAGTCAGTACTTAATGGCATACACTGTTTATACTGTACATTGGGAAGATAAATGGGTATCATTTGCTATTGTTAAGCTCTGGTTTACATTTATAGGACCTGGGGTATTTTGATTACTAGATGGTTTCCCCTGCATCACTAATGTCAGATCCTTTCCTTGCTTGAAGGAAGCACTGTCTGCATGGGAAGTTTAAAGAAAATCCCATGTTGCTCTATAAAATGTTCTGGATCACATACATTACTTACATGCTTTCATTAGTCCAAATGTTGTTCAAGGATACCTATTAAGTGTTAAGTAGTTAATGACCCATGTAAAATAAGTTACTCCTAACAGGATTTGAACTGAAGACCTTCAAATACAACACAGATGGCCTAATTTGTCATGCTCTTCATGCAACAACTTCCTTCCTTTCATGCAGTCAGCTTTTGCCTGCTCTCCTAAGTATCCACATTCAGCAAACAAAAGCTGCAGTCCCAGTACCGTCATCCTGAACAACAGGCAATGACAAAGCCTGTTCTCACTGACAGGTTATCATGGCCTAAGACAGAGCATCATGTGTCAGACTGCACAGAACATAGCAGAGATCCAAACTATGCTTAGCTGACTACTTCCAGATACTAAAAAGATGATACATGCCCTAAAAGCAGCATGCCAAGATTTTTATTACCATAATAAAATATTTACTTTGTCTGCCTGTACCCCCTTTCCTCTTGTACATCAATTATAAGGGAATATGCCTGCAGTTTGGAGTCATTTTCTAATTAGAGTAACTAATATACCATGTGTAAGAATGGGCATCCGCAGGGTCTGTAAGTCTTGCTGAAACAGTTTGCTGATGTAAGGAAGACAATACAGTGATGACAGCAGAAAAAGACAAAAAGGTTGGCTGGTGTATTTCCAGAATTTCTAGCCAAATTCCTTCCTCTTAAGGTCAGCTCACCTTGTGAAGCCAGAGGTAACACAGACCCCTCCAGAAATCCATCCTCTCCCTTCCTGTCCTCTTGCATGTTCCCATAAGCAGCTGGGACAAACTAGCTGTCACTGCTTAGGGATATACTGTGCTATCAAATGTGGAATTTGGCCAGAACACAGAAACAAATAATTCCTGAAGGAAAGACAGACTTAAGTCACCTTGGGCAAGTTCTGAAGACTTTCCACCACTCTTTCCATCCAGCATCTGAGCCTTTAAGTATTTCTACATTAATGAAGACAACTAAATGTCACTGACATATTAATTTTATTTATTGAGTTGCATTAGAGCGTGCCATGCACTGAAGTGCATTGCACTTTACGCTTCAGTGAACAAGTAAGGTTCAATCATCAAGTCTCCTTGAACTGAAGGGAATCTGCAAGATAAAAAAAGCCCATTAAGTTATGATGGACAAACTTCATGCTCTAAGTAAACATTTGTACGTATGAATGCAAAGCAGCAGAGAGAAATGTTTACACGGTAGTTTAGTCTAGAGGAATTTCCCGTTATTTCCTGATGCTTAAAGCTTCACACACCCTTCATGTGGCAAACAGAAGTGAAACATGGAACAAATCAAGAGCTGGAACAACACTGCACAGCACATCAGATTCACTATATATGCTGCACTGGTAACTGAATCAGTCTTGCTGAGGGCCTGCAGGAGAAAGGAATGCAGCTTTCACATAAGAGCCAGAGAGGAAACAAGTGGTGCAAGCAGCCTACCAAGGAAGGAAGAAAACCAAATTCACATTGCTTCTCCCCATTATACTGAACACAATCCAAGACCAGCTGTGCTCCATGACAAGAGTCATGAAAGTGGTTAGCACCAAACCCTGAGCTTCCCCCTTTATTCCATGGCTGAGCACGCAGCAGATGCCAGATACTCCTCACATTTTTACCTGCACTTAAATTCCATTAATACAATTCATTATCACCGCCAGAGTCCACACCAAGCAGATGAAACACTGTGAATTCACAGGGAGGTGCCAAGGTGCCTCCATGCCCAGCAGGAACAAACTTGGTGTAGAGTGTCATGCTAGCAGCGCCCACCCGACCCCTTCCTCCATTCTGGGGCCAAGCACTGGTTCCACAGAGAGTACGCAGTGAGGTTAAGCCACTGTATTTACTTCCACATACAGGACATACTCCAGTAAACTGGGAGATGTAGAGTGTGCATGATCTCTGTATCCTTTAAGTAACTACACCAAAAAACAGCTTAAAATTCAAAATAGCTAACATTTAAACTTCTGAGGCAAATGAAAATGTCTTCCATCTGTTCTGGGTACTTGTCCTTTTTTTTTACAGCCTTTACAGAACATTTGAAACACTGGCATTGTTTTCCCCTTCTTCTACTTTTGTATTCATTTGCAGGCGCAACAAAAACCAACCTCTTTCTACTATGAAGGAATGAAAAAAATATCTCTTCTTATATAAACAGTCTATGGAACAACAAGCATCAGCAATCCAAACAAAATCACAAAAGATGATTTGTCTACCACATTTTCTTTTGAGCCAGTGCAATTAAGAAATGGAAAAATTGTTTAGGAAACATTTAATTTTAACAAGTGCGCACTGTGCAATTATTTTTAAGCTGTCAGTGGGAACACAGGCTGCGAGTTCTATTTGTACAGAAATAAATCCTGCTCATGATTTGAATTAAATATTCAATATGCATCCTTGTTGACAGTGTTTGTTTCAAATGATTTTACCACCAGATGGCCCTTCACTGTTGAAGGCCACCTGACTAAAGGATGCAATTCCAGTGTCTAAAGAAGTTTGTAAGTGACTATAAAATAGCCAGAGGACTGAACCAGAGGCAGAATTACCAAGATTTAAACCAGGTAAATTTCTAATTTATACATCTTTGTTGCAGTCATAGCTAAAGAACAGCAGTATCCCACTCTCGCAAAACAAAACAAAACAAAACAAAACAAAAAAAAAAAAAAAAAAAAAAAAAAAACCAACAAAACACTACCAAAAGCTGGGACTGACACAAGGATTTTTTACCTTTTTCTCTAATTTTTTAGAAGAGATGGAGCTCTGAGGTTTTTTACATAATTGTGTTAAGCAGAAACCAGATAGTTGAAGATTATCATAGAACAGGATTGAGTATTCATAGTGTTAAGTACAAATCTTTTATTCAATCTTGCTTCTTCTTGCAAACAAGCTGAGAAAATCCAGCTGGCCAGGATAATTAAAGCCACAGATTATCACGTAATGATCACAATATGAAAACATTCCAAAAGAATGAAAAACTATCATTCTAGATTAGTCTGAAGTCATTTTAGGAGAAGCAGAGAACTCAATGTAAAAAATTCGCACCAAGAAAGGGGAGAAACTTCTTATTGAGTTGTCACATCAGCTTGTGCAGTTTAGTGAGTGTGGTTATTAATAACTACAACACAGTTGAAATCAAGACTTTTTCTTGGTGTTACTAGCAAGGGAGAACAAAGCTGGGTAGTTTTCCTAGAAAAGGCAGGGTCAAGTGCTAAAAAGAGTATTATGAACAAAGTTCTATTCAACGTTCATACAATATGGCAAAAATGTAATTATTAGTACACAGAGCTGTATGTCAGTGTGATTTTTAAATATATATATGTGTGTGTGTGTGTGTATTTCCCCTCATGACTAGTTATCTTCCCTCTCTCAACTTCAAAGTACAAAATAATATGCAGAAGCTGTATGTGTTTCTTACATTAAGATGCATGCAATGAGATAAGATCAGCCTCTCCATTTTCTCACTCACTGTACCTCCTCAAGTATGTAAGCAGAAGATACAGACAGCCCCAAGTTAAGCAGTTCAAGATGCAACAGCATCAACATAACTGTGGAACCAGGCAAGTCTTGGAGGTTAACCTTAGAGCTTGGTCTCCTCTCTGTGGTTATGTGAGGAGGGCAAAGACCTGGCATCATCACTCTGTCTCCTGTACCACACAAGTTAAATTACCCAAAAGGTGTTCAGGAGCTTCTCTCCCGCCTTTACTTTCCAGTCCCCAGTTCTCCTGTTTCTTCACGTTTTTATTACCCACAGGTCTCTTGAGTGCAATTTGTATCTTTTCTCTTTGGAAACCACTTTCTATTTGAAAAAACAGGGAGACACACACAAACACACACACACCCCAAGCAGAAGCACAGCATCTCACTGAAATCATCTTACTCCTGTTCCAATGCAGATGCAGCTTACCAGCTCTTGGGTGGTGCACTCTCAAGCACACCGGCTGCCTTCATGGCTTCAAAGTCCTTCATGGGATCATAGTTTTTATAGAACTCTGCATAAGCTCGCTTTCTGGGTTCAGCAACTCCAAACTGGAAAGTAGCACACAGAAAATTTAAGTTTGCAAAGCTTTATGAACAGATTTTTTTTCTGTTTTTTCCTTAATTTCTATCAGTGGATATTAATCTAAAAGGCCTTTAGCTAAAATTATTAAACATTGTTTTGTTCCTGTTACAACCCACAGGTCAGGCTACCTGATCATTGGTCAGGAGAACAAATGTGCTACAAAGGTAGCACATCACACTTTCAAAAAAAACACTCAATCTGTATTGATACTGGAGTGTCCTCCTTGCTAATAGTTTTGTAGATAAAACATGTCACTGTGGCAAATTTAAAACATGTGCCTGTGGGTAGCTGCAAAACTCTTAACTCTGGATAAAATGGCATCCTACACTGAAGGACTACATTTGAGCTTCACTGTAAGTCATCTGGTAAAATTTTACAAGACTGCCGAGCCACTCTTACAGGTCACCAGCATAAAAAGACACAATCCTCATTCCTTGGACACACGTTCACCTGAAGCACAGTCATATACTACTCAAAAAGCTCCCAAAAACATGAAAAAAAATTCCAAGGTGGGTTTATGCAACAGCATCTAACACAGAGCAACGTAAATTGCTGCTGAGATCCATGCTACCTGTTCTAAATCTGGTCTGCCACTTACCAATGTATTAACATGGGGGTGCCAAATAAGGTGCCGACCCAGAGACTATTTAAAAATTATAATCTAAGTCTGACCACAAACAAGCTTGTCTGCCTTTCAACAGATGTGTTAAGTACATGTGTGAGCTTATTGTTTCTCATAGACATTTGTGGCTCTGAGAAGTTCTGAAAAACCTGAAATTAAATTCATTTCTCATCCCTTTTATCAACAGCTTCCTGAGCACTCAAACACTGCCAATTGTATATGCATGAGTTCAAAGGGAAAACCAAGATCCAGTTCTTCCACAAGAATTCACAGTGTTGTTTGTTTTGTGTATGAGAACCAAGAATTACTTAATAAGAGCACTCAAGAACAAGTACTGCTCTTATCTTTATCAGAAATCAAACTGTAAGGGTGCTTTTCTGGAACCACAATGCTTCATTTCCACACGATACCTCAAAAGCAAGGACAGGAAGGCCACATGAGGTTTTCCCACACTGCTATCTTCAGTGTGAAGGATGAATTTTCTAAATTGCTTAAGAGCAAGTTTCCTGAAATCAGCCAAGAGATAAAGTAAGACTTGGAAAACTCTCCCAAGTCTCAGAAACTGTGGCAGACCAAAACAAACTATCTAGAGTTAACGTGCATTAACTGTGAACGGTCAAGAGCATTTTGGGACTAGGAGACTCAAGGTCAAGTTGTCATGAATTGCGTGATCTTGAACACATAGTATGAAACATCACATTATTCATATCATTTCTTCAAATAAAGATTAGGGAGATTTATTTGTGCTTTGGAAACATGCTTACAAAAATACATTACTAAACCTTTCTGCTGAACAGCTCAACCCAATCTCAACAGAAAAATATTATGAATTCTTTAAATATTCCAATGAGCCGAGTTTATAACTGAATGACTACAGAGCCCACCTTGTACAAAGATGCACATCCCACAGATACCAGGAATGCCCCAAGGAGGTGAAACTTCATCCGCCTGGCCAAAAGGCCCCGCATTTGGGGCTTTGGCAACAGTGCAGCCGGCATGGTGACTGGATTTCCTAAAAGAAAAAAGAAATAAGAGAATTGCAGGAGAAGCTCTACTGAAAACAATTTCTTGTACTAAAGTAAAATCATTCTTTTTGTAATGTGCAATAACTGTCACCACGATATACCCAATAGTGGTCCTGTGTGTTTAACCCTCCAATGAGAATACTTAAGGGAAAAAATTCAAGAACAACCTATTTATGACACTAATCTAATTTAAGTTCTTACACTCCTTACACCCAGTATTTGTGGAACCACGGCTGGCCTTCGTTGTTCACACTAAATCCTGCGCTCTCCGCAGCGTCTTCCCTCCCCAGGCCTGCTGTCCCGGTGTTCACGTCAGAAATCACTGTAAGCAGTACCGGGGACAAGCTGAGACCAGCCCCGCGCAATTCCCCGCGCCCAGGCCGCCCCAGCCCCGCGCTGCAGCCGCCGCCGCTGGGCCCGGCTCCGCCACCCTCAGGGACGCGCAGAGGTCACGGGTCTGTCGCGGGGCCGCGGCGGAGCTCGGAGCGGCGGCTGGCGGCCCGAGGGACGGGGATGATACGGGAAGTTAGAAGGAATGAGGGGAAGAGGAGAGAACAGCGGGAGCCGCGGCGGGAGCGGGAAGCGGCCTCACCTCAGCCCTCACCAAGGTCCTTCCGCGCCGCCGGCCGCGCTCCCGCTGCGGCCCCGCTACTCCGCATGCGCGGCTGGCAGGCGGAGTACGGCGGGCGGCGCGGGCCAAACCCGGCCGGGCGCAGCGCCGGGCGCGTGTGGCAGCAAAAGGCAGAAGCGATGAAGTTGGGAAAGAACCTCTGAGCCCATCGGGTCCAGCCTGGGAGCGAACTGCACCGCGTCAAACGGACCCTGGCACTGAGTGCCAAGCGCAGTCTTAAACAGCCCCGGCAACACCACCTCCCTAGGCAGCACGTTCCAATGTTTGTATAATCATCTTTGCTGTGTAGAAATTCCTCTTTAATGTCCAACCCCAACCACCCCTGGCACGGCTTGGGGCGATGCCTTCTTGTGCTGTCACTGGTTCCCTGTGAGAACAGCCCGCCCCCCGCCTGGCTACAGGCTGCCCTCCGGGGCTGGCAGAGAGCGGTGCGGTCACCCCGAGCCTCCTTGGCTCCGGGCTGAACAGCCGCAGCTCCCGCAGCCGCTCCGCACAGCACCTGCGCTCCGGAGCCTTCAGCAGCTGCGCTGCGCGGCGCTGGATCGCTCCAGCTCCTCAGGGTCCGCACGGAACTGAGGGGCACGCAACTGAGGCCGGTACTCGAACGGTGGCGTCACTAGAGCCGGGTACGGGGGGACAATCCCTGCCCTGGTCCTGCTGGCCACACCATTTCTGATGCAGGCCAGTATGCCACTTGTTTTCTTGGCCACCTGGGCACACGCTGGCTCAAGTTCAGGTCCCTTCTTCTGTCTTTAAGGTCCCTTCCAACCCAAACCATTTTGTGATTCTTTTAAGAGCCATGGGAGAAAACCAAGTCATCCACTTGAAGGATGCCCATGGTGACCCTGCTGGGCCAAGGGACTCAGGCCTTTATATAAAGAGATGGAATTATTGGAATTACTGGCCAAGCCTAGAAAGAAATGAATCCATTTGTAATCCTTTCTAGATGTCACTTAGGCAGTTTTTGTACCTTTCCTGGAAGTGTGGAACATGTGTTTTGCCCATGATTTCCACTTAATCACCACCAGCATGTGGAATTGTCATTTGTATTCCTGGGGAGTCTCTATGGGATTTACACTGAATGCAATAAATTCCTGGCTTGAAAAAACAAGTCCTTCCTGTGCAGTGAGGTATTCATTCAAGCCTTTTGCTCCCTTGCCAAAGCCAGCAGGTCCTGACATCAAATGAGAGATGGACCTTTAAAACTGAAGAGGAGCTGCTTTTCCTATGATGGAATTAAGAAGAAATAAGTGTTAGTAGAAAATTTCAGAGGGAAATCACACAGCTGTGGCTACAAGCTGGAAGAATGTTCTTTGCAACAACAGTTTGAATAGATGCAATTTGGACAACATTCTCTCAAACAGAAGAAAAGTTTCTTACAATAGTTGAGACCAGAATGAAGAATGTCTAAGAGTTTTGCCCATGTGGATTAACACAAAAACCCCAAATGTTAATGATGTTGTGCAGAAAGAATGGCAAGATATATCACCAAGGACAAATAATGCCTGACAAATTTGGTGGCCTCCTACAACAGGTCACAGCGTTGGTGGATGAGGGACAAGCAACTGACTAAGTCATCTACTTGGTCTTTTGCAAAGCATTTGACACAGTCCTGCATGACATCCATGTCTCTAAACTAGAGAGGTATGGATTTGATGGACAAACCACTTGGTGAATCAGGAACTACGGAATTGTCTGATCTTTGCACTCAAAGACTTGTGGTCAAGAGCTCAATGTTCCAGTGCAGACCAGTAACAAGTGGTGTTCCTCAGGGGCCAGTCTTGGGACCAGCACTGTTTAATGTCTTTGTTGATGGCATGGACAGTGCAATCAAGTGCACTCTCAGCACGTCCACTCCAAGCTGTGTGGTGTGGTTAACATTCTGGAGGGAAGGGATATCATCCAGAGGGACCTAGACAGGCTTGAGAGGTGAGGCTGGGCAAACCTCAAGAAGTTCAGCAAGGCCAAGTACCAGATCCTGCACCTGGGCTGGGGCAATCCCAAACACAAATATGGGCTGGGCAGGGAACACGGGGACACTTGGAAGTGTTGATGGACAAGAAGCTCCCTATGAGCTTACAGCCCAGAAAACCAACCACATCCCAGGCTGCATCAAAAGCAGAATGGCCAGCAGGTCAAGGGAGATGATTTTGCCCTTCTGTTCCACTCCAGTGAGACCCTACCTGGAGTGTTGTGTCCAGCTCTGGAGCACCAGCACAAGAAAGACATGGACCTGTTAGAGTGAGCCCAGAGGAGGCCCACAAAGATAACCAGAGGACTGGAACACCTCCTTGTCTTCTTTGGAGAGAAGCTGGGGTTGTTCAGCTTAGAGAAGAGTCTGAGAAGACCTGAGAGCAGCCTTTAGTGCCTAAAGGGGGCTTACAAGAAATCTGGAGAGAGACTTTTTACATTGGACATATAGTGACAGGATGGGGTAATGGCTTTAAACTGAAAGATGGCTGGTTTAGATTAGATATAAGAAATTCTTTACTGAACTTGCCCTCATGAAAAAGACAATACAAAAGTAATTGGAATAAAAGCATGGCAGGTTTCAGGCCTACTGTCATCATAGATAAGATATGAGTAATTTTCCTGTAAACATCAGTCTTATGGAGACAGAATATTTTGGTGGATGGAACTAGGTCTGTAAATAAATAAAACAAAAATCTTTATTGCTGTTTTCAATAGCTTCCTTCATGGCTGGCCAGGTCATTAAATTCTTTTCTGTGTGGCCAGTTTCCCCATGTGCCTGAGATACTGCTGGCTGGGCATCTTTGTGCTATAGTTAAGATGCTAAATGAAGTGCTAATTGTTATCAACATTTGATGTCATTACTGTGGAATATACAGCCAGCTCCTTATTGTTATGTGTAAAGGGCAGTTCAGGACTGTGCAAATAAGTGATAAAAAAAGGATGAAGAATACATTAGAGCAAGAGCCGGGGAAGGAGAGCAGAGACAAACAGCTCCATTAGATCAGTGCACAGAGTGGCTTCCAGTCACTCCAGTTTCTGAATGGATTTTAGGGCTAAGTGTGGTTTGGACATGAGTGGAACCTGTGCATCCAAATGCAGGAAAGTAAATAAACCTTCTGAAAACAAGAGGGCATATACAGAGATACAGAGACAAAAGCAGTTGTTTCCTTCCCAGTCCACATGCTTCCTGGGGGTTCTGACACCTACTCCTGTTGTCTTTGTGTCATGGTTTCAATTCAAAACCAAGCAGAAACACCAATTTCTGTTCTGGTTCGATTTTGCCAATTTAAAAGTTTCCAATCAAGAGTAAAGCAGGCTTAAGCTTAAGAGTAATAAGACTTTATTAACTAACACTAAAAGAAAGAAAAACAACAAGAATGAGAATGAAATCTTTAAAACACTCTTCCCCTCCCCACACCTTTTCTCCCAACCAACAATGTAAAGAAAACAACACTCAGAAATCTCAGTCAGTTTTCCACCTCTAAAACAGTCTTTCTTCAGTTCACACAGGGAGGGAAGCACCTCTCGTTCACTATGGTCAATTTCCACCCAAGAAAACAGTTCTCTTGTAGATCCATTCTTCATGAACAGCAACCGCCTGGATCCTTTGTGTTCATGAAATTCCTCCCATGTTCACAGTTGTGTCTCTGGGCCACATCGATGTATGGGGTCTTATTTTAAAGATAACATGTTCAAAACAAAGGTCCTCTTTGTCTTTGGATCCACCTTCACCTCCAAGGAACAGAGATTCACTTCTTCTTCGAGGGCAAAGAGTCTTTATCACTTCATCTCTTTGTTCAACTTCTCATGAAATCAACAGTCCCCTCAACATTTCACTCCTTTGCTCAGGTCTACAATTTGAAATCTTTTATCTCCCCCATAATTCTTTATGGTTTAAAGGAAAAATCTCAATATATTATAGCAAATCACCTTAGTTCACAACAGTTTTTTACAGCTCAAAAGCAACTTCCCACACTCCTTCCACCTGGACTTTTACTCCTTTATTGACTTTGATACTTCATGTGGTCTTTACACATCTGTATTCTAATTTTCTCTCACTGGAGAGAGGATGGAGGCTTTCCAATTCCCATCTGCGCCCTGATGCACTGAAAGAGTTAACAAGAGACAGTGTCGGACCTGGCCGGTTGTGTTGGAGCTGTGCCAAGCCAGGCCGGGCAGTCCATGGTGTCACATTTCAAAGCCGTGCTGGGGAGAGGGTGGGTAGCAAAGGCAGCCGCTCGCTGGTCATTTGCAGCCAGGAGGGAAAGTTGGACAGATCCCAAATTCTTTTCCACCCCTCGGTCTCATCGGTGTTCCAGCCTCCCTCATCGTGCCTCCCCCCTCTCTCCCCAGCACAGCCAAGGCAGGTTCAGCCGGGGCCAGCAGCAGAGCAGACTCTGTGCCGCAGATGTTCCCAAATCAGCTGAGCCTGCCTGGCCCGAGGGGCCTCCCCCTGCCCAGGGCCGAGAGAGGGCAGAGGTGTGTGCTCTGACAGCCGGGAGGAAAGAGACCTGCACGGGCTGCTTTCAAAAGGAATAACAACTAGAAAATGCTTTCCCATTGGTCCAATACCAATCTCAAACCCAGCCAGCTCACTTCCATGGGCTGGTCAAACCAGGACACTTTGGGACACAAATAGTAGGATTGTTCTCTTAACAGGTGTCACAGCTATCAAAGTAGAATCTTCAGCCCTTATTTTTCATCTCTAAAATACTGTAGAGCCAGCAACAGTTTACACTTCTCCACTGTGTCCTTGAAAAGGATTATCTTTTGAAGAGTAAAGGAAGGCATTAATGCTAAATCGTTTCTTGCTTGTGCTCCACCGGAATTGAAAGTAAAATTTACTTCTGACTTTGGTGAGAGAAAATTTAGTCAGTGAATGCTTGTCTCCTACATAAAGAGTACAGCTGTGGTACTGTATGTTCTGTAGTGTGGACTGATGCGAACTAGGAACAGGACTGTGATAATTAAATGATTTTGCATATGCCACAAAAAGTCTTTAGATAATCATAATTTTGATCAAATTAGAACCAAAAGTCTACTGGAAAAAGTTCACATGGAACATCAGCAATCCCTGAGCCAGATGCAGTCCCCAATAGTTTAATATAAAATCTACCTATCACAAAAGAAACAGAAGGTAAACAATGCTATGTGCCACATACGAGAATGCATACATTTGGGCTCATCCTCCCCTTTCTGTGATCAAATACTCTCTTGCCACAGCTGCGTCTACATCAAGCAATGGTGCTGTGGAACAAAGATATGGCGGCACAAATTTCTTTAACAGAATTGGAATGGCAGCTGTACAAAAAATGATGGTGAATCAATGATTCCTAAATGGAAAAAGTCAAAATTAGTAGGGGAAAGAAAAATATCATTGTACTTCCAAAAAAGCAGTATAAACAAAGGAGAAAAAAAAAAAATTCAAATCACAATAAATGGAGCAGACAGGGATTTCACAAGCCTTTGTTGATTTTATGCAAGTTTCTGAAACAGAAGGTTTTAAAAAAAAAAGTGATTTCTTAAGTTTTATTCCATTTGTAAAGAGACAGATTTTCATATATTGAATATAATGAAATAGTGAAAGAATTATGCAAATGATCATATGTTTGGTAACATCATGAGTTATACTGTTAAAAAAAGAGCTATTTCCCAAATTCCCAACTTGCAGTCAAGACATGGCTAATGTGTGTATTCAGGCCCAAGAAGCAGAAAACACACCAGGTTTCAGAGCTGCAACATGAAAATTCATGTGACACTGTTTTCTGGATTTTAGTTCTATATTAATTGTTCCCCCTCTGAAGTCCTCCGGGTTTGGGAGATCTGTCTGAAACACATACACTGTTTATTTTAGCAACAACACACCCTTGGTTAGATAAATAGGGCTTTTAAACAAGTAGAACTCTCTATGTGTCGTTCTTACCTAGAGGTTTAACTTAGGCAAGTGTAATTTCTCTTTCATTGCCATTATGTTCTATATTATCATTTGATTTCTGAGAACAAAATAAAACCACACCCACAAAAACACCTCCTTCCAGTCCCTGTTCCTTGCTCAAAGCCCTTTAAACAATGCCAAGATTCTTCTGTCTTTTGTGGTTTTAAATATTATGTAGCTCGTCTGCAATGGAAATAAAGTTATCAAAGAAACATTTTTATACTGTTCCTTTACTCCTCTGTTTTTGAATAGAGGTGCCTTACTCTGAGAAAGTTTTCTTGTTCCTCATCCTTGTTTTTCCAGGAACATGTTGAACCACCTTTACAGACAAGTGCTCCAATCTAAAATGTAACCCAGTCAACACATAAAATTGTTAATTGTAATTCAGTCTCTACAGGCCCATCTTAGCAAATGACAGCCCACCCAACGTAGGCCACAAGCACTGCTAGTCTGCATTCAGCTCCAGAAAGTGTTCAGGGTAAGAACTGCACGGGAGCAGAGCTACTCCCTTAAGAATTGAAAGCAGGAACCACAACATGAGGACAAAAGACAAAGTTTTCATGCTCCTACTCAAAGCACGCTTTGGTTCATGTGCTGTGACATGGTTTAGTTTCACACAAGGCAAAATTCTTGAGTTGCAAACATCATCTACCATACAGAAACTATTATATGGCAGACAATGCTTGCATGACGTGCCCAGCAATCCTGGTGGAGTCCCTGCTTGTCCCTGGTACATTTGCCAGTGCTCCTCTCCTTGGTTATGGATGTGTTACTCTAAGTCTGAGCAGAAGATTCACATGGGTACCCTTCAGTAGTCCAAAGCCATTGAAACAAGAAGTGTTCTTCATATGCTAATAGACTTTAGGCCAGACCCTTTGTTCGCTTCTATTTTTTCCAGATGTGACCAGTGAACATCAGACCCCCAGGAAAGCAGGAGGTGACCAATTTCTGCTCTGGACACAGCTGTAATTTTGCTCTACTAATTCTCACAGAAAATGATGGACCAGCTTCCCTGTGGGTGTTAAACAGTGGCTGTGAAATGGGAAAGCCTCCTTCAAATAGAAGATCAGACTCTCCAAAGGGCATTACCTTTGCACCTTCCTTGGTTAGGGTCAAGGTACTGGCTTGGGAAGCTCTTGGCTCAGCGTGCTCCTCTTGGAGGAGCGAGCTGCACAGAGAGGAGAAGGGAGGCCTTGCTCAGGTTGGGGTCAGCACCCTACAAGGCTGACATGTAAAAATTTGCAGCAGTAGGTTTTAACCTAGGAATATCTTTGCTGTTTATTCAAGTTACCTAGTACAATACAGAGCTCATTGTGACAGAAAAACATTGGCCCAGGTTATGCATAAACGTCACTCTGCAATTGGTTCCTGTGGCAATTTTTAGACATTTTACTCATAGATTTCTGAACATCTCATTTTAGTCTGTTTTAATTCACACTGAGGTGATGACATGATTAGTGTTACGAGATGTTGGCAAGTTTTCATTTCTGTGCCTGAAATTAGAGTCTAGAAACAGTGAAGGGTGTCTCAAATTTGTTGTGACTTGTATCATCATAGTGCAGTCACATCAATCAAATCATGTCCATTTATGAAAAGAGAGTTCATGAATACAATTAAAAGCAAAACTAAAATAAAAAGTACCCAGAGATAATGTATTTCTTGACTTCTTTATAATCTGGTGAATTAATTGTGAGCCTGAAAATTTATTCATTGTTTCCAATTACATTACCTGGTCTAGTCATATATTCTTCCTAAAGAAATGCCATTTCTTTCATTTATTTTGTTATTGGAAAAATCTACCAATTTAGGATTACTATGTTTTGCAAAGACTTCATAATTTATATCTGATATTTGATGGTATTGTAGATATAATAGATTTTATTTATAATCATAACCTTGTGATCATTTTAAGTCCTCAGAGTCAGGGAGTTTCTGACTACAAAATCCCCAGACGAGCTAAAATCCATCTCAGATTATGGTCCCAGGTTTGAAAGGTGAGGCACAGTCAGACATGTGAGGCTTCTAGAAAGTAGTCACATCATCTGTTCATGTTTTTTTTAACTTGCTATTGGCATAAACTTTTAAAAATATCTATACTTAAACCAGCCTGTTTTAACTTTACTGTTTTGTTTGAAATAATATAATTAGGAAATTATGGGTCTCAGTTTTCTACTGCATTGAAACTTTTGAGCTTCATGATTAACAAAACTGGCAATAGATAACAGTATAAGCAACCTTATTTGGTTAAATAAGTTCAGGATACATTTTCCTGAAACAAATTTGGCCATGTTCAATACAGCATTACATGTAAACGTCTGGAAAAATTGCAGTGTTTTTCCAAGCGGGAGGCATGAGATTACTATAATCCATAGCCCCCACCACAGTATTAATTAGTGTGTCTCACTAACCAGGGACATAATATTTGTAAATGAAACTCTAGAAGGGCATCAGTAAGGAACAGGATGTTGAAGCCAAATGGAAAACATGAACCAATAAAAAGGCTGAACTAGCTAGAAGTGCAAGCTCGGCCTTTGAAGTTAGTTCAAGTACTGCATGCTTTAATTTTGGTGTAATCTTATGATGGAGGTACAAACAAGGACTCAGAAACAGATTTTGTAACATTTGGCCCAATTGTAGATGAATCAGTTTGTTGATGGTTACCAACAATTGCACAGCCAGAGAAGCTGTGGTCTTTGTTAAATTAGATTGAATAATTGGCTTCAGTGGGAGTTTCGGGTGCAGAGCAAATGAAGTGTCACGGCCCTTGACTCTCGTAAGATTCCTTAGCAGAATCTAAGCTTTTGCCTTCAGAACAACCTGAATATGGATTCAGAGAACATGAGTCCCTCAAGGGTTCATCTACTCACTCTCCTGCCCCAGTATGGGCCTTAACTTAATTAGTTATTCCTGGCAGATGTGCATTCCTTATCTGTTTTAGAGCCCCTCTGATGACAATAAGGATACCAAAAGCTCTCTGGGCAGTTTGTTTCCAATGCTTAACTGTTGTCTCGGAATACAATCTTTGATTAGTACTACATTACCTTGTCAAGCCCAACTAAACCTATGTCTTTCTGTGTTTTGGTTTTGTTTTGTTATTTTTTAATATACTTTCATGTGGAACTCCAGTGACAAAGCTGCGCTTTTCTGGTGTTTCACTCAAAAAAAAAAAAAAAATTTCACTGTTTTAGTCCTTTGGACAGCTTTCTGAAGGCCTACTATTGCCAGGTGCTGAGCATCTCTGGAGACATGAATTAAGAGAATGAGTTTCAATACATTCAGCAAATTACAGGATCAGGCAGCCAGGAGTTAAGATGATCTTTGAACTGGAAAGTCATAACTGAAAAATGAACATAATCATGCACACTCTCCTTTTTCAGATCAAGCATTCACTTCATTAGCTTGAGAATAGTAAATAATTTATTGTAGTCTTTAGTGAGTAGCCCAACACATGCTGTTAATTACTTTCTCATTTGGGAGAAAAAACACAGCAACAGTGAATTTTTTACTGAGTATGCTTTCTAGTAGATAAAGAACTCCCCAAAAATGCATTTATTTCTCTTTTCAGCAGCCATACTGATCTGTAGAAGGAGCCATATTCCTCAACAAAGCAAGTGTAATGGCTCTGCTTCTCAAATGCAAGCGAGTACAGACACAAACATTGTAACAAAACAATGATTTGTTTTAATCAAAAAATTAATCTTTTAATTTCAAAAAAAATTAACACAGAGGAAAATGGTAGAATTATTGTATTAGAAAAAAATTATGTACACAAAACTTAAGCCATATATGATTATGACAGTAACACAGTTCACCAAAGAAGGCAATTTTATGCATTTGTTGGATTGTGTGTGTGTGTATACATATATGCACGTATACATGCCTGTAAATGCATATGCACATACAAAACTTTAAGGATGTAAATTATTCTAGAGATGTGATAGATTCAGCTCCCAAAGTATCATTTTCAGTTGTGAGTGGTAGCCAAGCCAATCAGAGTCTGGGGTTTACAAACCTTGCAGCTGGGATGAAATCCATTGAATTGCCTATGGATGAAAACTACTAAGAATGCTATAAGTTTGTTGATTGCATTTACTGAGCTATAGTCACCATGGCCTATTGTAATGAATAATTCCAAGGCAATCTCTGCATTTACTGACTTAGTCAGATGGGGAATATTGCATAAACTATTGTGTGCCTGTGCATTCCTTGAGTGTGATGCTGTGGTCTTTTTCTTGCTTGCCGTGTCATTTGTTTCATTTAACTGTCTCATTAATGGCAAGATTGCTTTGCTTTGTTCAAAAATCCTATTCTGAGAAGCAAGTATTACTTTCTTCTTTTACTTCTTGCCAACAAAAGATTTTCAAATTCATGTGGTACAGAGGAATCATACAAGATTGTTTGAGAGCAAAAAGAAATATCTAAAATTAAAAGCACAAATCCACTTACTACATTGCCATTTTTCCTTTGACATGGAATGAAATCTTAACGTGAGAAATGCACACAGTTCATCAGCATACTCTGAGCAAATACATAATTAACATGTGGAATAAGCAAAGCTGTTGTCAGCGCTTTCACATATGTTACCACGAAACTAAAATATTTTAATTAGTAGAGAAATAGAGGAAAATCCAAGTAAATACAGCCTGTGCTTGACATAAAAATTAGTTTGACACTATGAGTATTAAAAATAAGAGAATCTCATGTCTACCTTAACTACCCTTACCATGCTAGGACAGCTTAGTGGGTCCTGCATAATTCAAATTTGCTCCAGTGCTCTGATAAATACTTTGCAGAGGAGTCTCCACTGTGACCATTGTGCAAATGCTTTACTAAATCATTGGTAGAAATAAAAATGCACGAGTTCAACAGCAGGTAGGTAGAAAGTGTAGACTTTGGTGTTTTGCAAAATCAAATTTGCTGGACTGAAAGAGCCTTTTTGGAAGGCTACACTATAAGAGGAGAAAAGAAAACTATAGCAGTACCATGTGGCTTCTGACTTGGGAACTACAGTTTAGCCTATTAGACGTGGACCTATTCCAAAAGTGCACATTCAGACAATCATGCATGAAGGAGTTAGAAACACAGATGTGAATTATAACTCTCTGAAATCCTGGGAGTGCTCAAAATTAGGCGGGTTTGAACTGTAAGTACAGATCCATATCTAAATTTTTTGTTAAAACCTGTCTTTCCCTAACATTTTTTACAGTAACTACTGAATGTATTAAAACCAACAATGTTCCATAAGCTTAAAAAAAATACTAGTTCACCTCATCTTAGCTGTATTCAGACACGATTCACAATGGCTGGCCAAAAACATTTCTATGAAAAGGTATTAACAAAAATCACCAGTTGAATGTAATAGGACAGTTTAAATAGGTCAAATTTAAGCCAGATTACTAGAGCTCCACTGACCACATCCAACTTCACAGTAATCAATTTGACCGAGCATTTAACATTAGAAATAAATAATTGGAGGATTTTCTTTTCCAGGTTTGGGACAGAACTTTGAAACATCTGTTCTCTCTTCAGTCCTTTTTATGCACACATGCTGAAGTCAATATTTTTGACTAGAACAATGGTGTTGGTTGGGACTGGAGCTGGCCATTTCACAAGCATACAAGAGGTAGAGGATGGAAAATGTACCTGTAACACTGTATTGGGCTAAAGGCACAGAAGGAGCAATGAAGAAGCAGCTGCCATTTTTCAGTGCTCTCAACAGCAGGAAACTGAGGGTCCCAAATCAATGTGAATATCCAGTTCATTGATGCTTTTATTTGTAGATTTCATTAGTGCAGGTTTTCTTTTTTTAAGTCAAACATATTTGCAAAGTGAATCACAGTGATTCTTCTCATGTAAATAATGTAGAAGGTGTGGCACAAATCAGTCTGGCCTTGGCCACCCCAGACTGGTCCACCAGTCTGCTCCACTAGGTCTACTATTGTATCTGCAAAACACCTCTCCCCATTGCTGATCACAATATCTGGTGACTAAAAAGTAGATTTTTGCACCTTGAAGGAGTCAAATGAACAAACAGTTCATGGTCTAAGACAGTTCCTCATTAACAGGACTTTAAGAAACAGCCATTAAAAAGGGATCATGAGGAGCACAGAGGCAATGGCAGAGGAGCACAGAGGCAATGGCAGAGCAGCATTGCACAGAATCAAAGGAAAAAACATTTTGTCCCTTTTAAATGGCCTGGTCATGGCTACTCCCATTCTTGTAAACTGACAGAAGTATGCACCTTAGTAACATAATGCAGCACTATGTGGTTTCAGGAATTCATCTCATGGTCTGATATTTTGTGTCAGCAGCAGGGGAGAAGTCTAAGCAAAATGTATAAAGCCCCTTCTGAAGCATGTAATCATAACTTGTGTTGATAGCAAAAGTATTTGAACGAGCAATTTTGGGACTGTACTCTCAAAAATTATAAATTGCTTTAATAAACATGTCAGGTCTGATGAGAAAAAAGTGAAATACACAGTAATAGCATCTTAATGTAAATATTATATAAATTTAAATTATATCTTTAAAAAATCCAAAATAATCCCTCTACTATTATAGTCCATTAATTGGGAGTAAACATCAGAAGTAAGCCTGAATGAGTATGATTGCATTGTGTATTTTAACACCACTAGAGCGGAAATCTATCCAGAAGTTTTCTAGGCTTGCAGGTTTCCAAAAAAGAGCATTTGTTTTATTGTCTGTAACAGCAAACTTTTCAAAGAACTGTTGTTCTGCTGTAGAGGCTTCTGAATGTCACAAAGTATAAGTTCTTAAACAAGGAATAAATTTTAATTGTCTGAAGGGAGAGATGCTAGAGTTGTTGAGAAAAGCTTTTCTAGCTCTTTAAAACTGCTGAGCTCACATAAGTGGTAAATCACCAACCTGAGAGAGAATAGATCTCAAGAGCAAGAGAGAAAGATAAAAGCAGTACAAGTGTTCTGAAGTTATATAGATTCACCATTCAGAGTAATAATATTTAGTCAGTTCTCAGACTCTCTGCTGGAACTGGTCCCTCAGGATGAGACTTAAACCACTATTCCATTACTGGTGTATCACCAAATAGCAATTCTAGGGTATTTGCCATTGCATTAGATTAGATCCAGTAACCCAGAAATTTAAGAGTCTCTGTCTTTTTATGTATTCTCTGTTCAATTGCCCAATTTTTCTTTAAAATTGACACATAAAATGAAAATAATTATATGAATGTAGTTCTATCAGAACTAATACATGTAATCCTTCTCAGTTGTGTACTGAAGACATGGCCTTGGCACTAAAACGGTGCATGTGTGTGTACATACACCCATATGTTTCAGCTACCACAGAGACAGAAGAGCAAACTAGAATGAGAATAAAGTTCAGTTTGCAGCACTTTGAGTGAATAGGGCCTGTTTGAAAAATTCTATTCACTAATTAAGTACGTGAAGTAATTCTTTTTAGGTTTCATAAACACGTACGGTATTAATGATCATAATTGTCTGGGACAGTAGTTTTTTGCATGAGGTAAATTTGCTGGTAAATTTTTGTTAACTATTTGACAAGGCTGGAACATTTACAAGGAGTTTTATAATTTGTAACAAATATATGGATAATATTTTTAATTTTTTAAGTGTTAATCATGTCAGAACCACAAGCATAAGATAAGCAGTGTCAACATGTTCTTTAGCTGCCTCGAAATTCCATGAAGGCAAGAATACAGCAACGCATAAGCAGCCTGCCATGCCCCAGCATTTGGTTGCGTGCACTGTACTGACCACAGCAGTAGAAGATGGCCTTCCATGTGCTTTTTAGGATGACATACATCACTGCATTTATGGCACTTCATGATTCTTCTCTGCCTTTCACATTAATGAGCGGTAGGCCACACAGTACCACATGTGCTTTGCTCACTACAAGATGCTGCATTCCAACCTCCTGAGATGTATTAGACATTAAAGTTTACTGCATTTGTGAAATTGGGGAAAACATAAAAACCAGAGAAAGTATTTTGTGTTTTACTCCCTTGGAGCTTCCACCAAAAACATATTTTTCAGGTAACTCAAACACAGAACGAGCACAAACTCTGAACCATGGACAAAACAGGAACTGAACCAACTTCCTTGCTCCTTCTTAAGAATATATGAGCAGGGCACCTACATCCATAAAAGAAAGTGCATTTCTTCTCTGCCAGCCTGTAAGAAGCAATTCCCAATGGAAAACCCTTACAATTCTTGGTCACTCTTGTGCCAAGAGTGAAGAAGACTATTAGTTTTCCTTAGCTGCCATTCCACACTGAGGAGGAACCCACTCTTGGATGGGCCTTAGCAGCATGATCTGGGAGCTCAAACTGAAGAACCTGTACTTATGCCAAAGGAGACAGGGCTACATGGCTCATGCTCCTTGTCCAAGGGGTCAGGACAAGTAGAAGAAGACAGTTCCATCCCTAACTCAGGGCTAATCCTCGGGAACTGAGCTCTCTGGAACTTGCTTTCTTTTACATGCGTTACACACATGTAGCGAAGAATGCAGCCAAAAGCTTTGTGGCTAGGGACTGGTTTTTAAAGTGGTCAGAAGAATGTGGAGAGGTCTAGTATCATCCTGTCTCTCTCCTAGTTGTTAATTTTCCCCCCGCCCCCTCTTAATTTCTCAATTAATCCTTGGTCTTTAGTCCCCACATCAACCGTGCCCCAAGTCTTTTTAAAACTTTTTAGAAGTAGGGAGAGCTACACAAGAGCTATGAGCTCCTGCAACTTTCTGTTGAGTAATGACCTTGGGACTAATGATATTGTATTGAAGGTCCCAATCCTAATCTGTGTCCTGATAGATTTTAAGCCTTTCTTGTGGATCAAAACTCAGAAATGAAACAGAAATGAACTTTGGAACAGGAATCATACTGAACTGGGAGGAAATAACAAGAGCATTTGGCTTTACAATAACTCAGAGACCTCATGAGTTATCCTTAATAAGCAGAAGTTGTGTGAATTGCATAAGGAGAGCACAGTGTGCCAAAATACCCAGTTCAAGGCACTGATTTACTTATTCATTAGATCAGGGACTGAAGAACTGGGTTTGATTATTAGATGTTTAAGATGGAGACTACCTAGTAGTTTGTACTACTAGGAATGCAGAATTTTACTGTGATTTGAGCCTCAAGGTGTATTGTTAAATTATTAACACAAGAGTCAGTGTCACATTCAGGTTGATATGGAACACATTGGAAGATGTTTATTTTCTACCCTTGATTTTTAAAAATATCCCAAGTTTCCAATCTTTGCTCTAGAATTGTAAGAACAAACCTTGCATACACATTACATTTGTGTCTCCTGGCCACTTCCATTGAATGTCTCTGTATTCCCTTCCTCGGAGAGATTTTAATGTGCCTGAAAAGGTAACAAAATATCATTGCTGTGTTCAGCCAGTTGAAGTAACCAGAACAATTCTTCAATAAATGCATCAACTCAAATTGGGGAAATCAATTTATAGCAAATTAGAATAAATCATTACTGATTCAGGTAGTGGGGGAGAAAGGCAAAGAAAATAAGAACATTTACACGCTTAGAGAAAACACTTTTCTTCCATGTTTCCTAGGTTCAAGTTCACTCCAAGCACCTCTCCTCCCTCCCCTCCTTGTTGCCACCACTGGATGCACTCTGTCCCTTTGGTGAGGCACTGGGAAGCCCTTCTTCCTTCTTACTATTTTCCTCTGCTGCAGCATCAATCCTCCACCGGCTGCAGGGAATATCTGCTCCACCATAGAGCACTTCCTCCTCCTTCTCATCTTCCTCCTTAACCTCTTACTCTCCTCCTTAACCTCTCCTCCTCTGCCCTTTGTGTTCCCTCTGTTGTTTATCGCTCCTTTTATTTCTTCCTCTACTCTCTGGCTTTCTTTGCTCTTTCTGAAATGTGTTTCCCCAAGGTGCCACCATCTTGGTGGAGGATCAGCCATGTGCTGGGATGGGTCCATTGGAGGCAACTGGAACTGGCTGTGCCCAGCACATGGCAGCCCTGGCCTCTCTTACAGGCCTTCTGCTACCAGCCTCACCATCTATCCCCCGTAGACAAGGTGTTGCCTGCTCTGTTACGAAATGGAGATGATCTTGAAGGTCTCTTACAACCTAGTCATTCTGTGAATTCTGCAAAGATGCCCCATCAAGACCGTTCATGGTCTTGTGTAGCTATCTTGCTCTACCAGCAGAGTGGTCAGATAGGATAGTGGCAAGCAAATTTCCAGTGGCATTAGAGAGTGGGCAGCAGCTGAAGCTGGTGGGAGAGACCTCTCAAATCACACGGGACCTCAACTTTCTCCTTGAGTTAGCCTGTACCACAGCCTGGTGCCTGGCAGGAATGCAGCTCTCTGGTCTGGAATAGCCAGGGTGGGCCAGAGATGGCTGGGGCTGGGCTGGGCTGGGCTGCAGAAGGGGTGCAGGTGCCCCGTGGGCCCTGTGCTCACTGGGTCCAGCTGGAGGTTGCTCAGCCACAGAGCGGAGCAGAGGCCCTGCCCAGGACTGCCCACAGTGATCCAGCTCCACGGGGAGCAGAACAGGGGTGCAGAAGGCAAAGGTGCGTGGAATGCAGTCACACCTGCGAGGCACATGAGGCCTCAGGTGGCTGGATTACTTTAACTGCAACTGCAGAATGTGGTAAGAGGGCAGAAGGAGAGTGGGAGGGAAGACCAAGGGATGCTGCAGTTTTCTCTGGAGTCATTTTCAGAAAATACTGCTACAGGAAGATTATGTTCAGACACTTGGAATTTTAGAAGGTCTGGTGAGGGGAGGACAAAGTTGCCTAAAATAGCAGTGCTAAGTACAGAATTAGAAGATGAAGGAGGAGCAGAGAAAGATGGCAGCAATATTGCAAGTTCTATTAATTTTTTTAAATCCACCTAATTTCAACATGGGCTTAAAAATACAAAAAAAAAAAAAAATATCCAACCCTCTAGAGGATTCTTCCTTCTAGGAGTTGAAGCTTTAAAGCAAAATCTGGTTTTCTGTTTTTATCAGTTTTTTTTTTGCTGTCCCACTTCTTTCTATCAGTCTAATATTTAATTTGCATTGGCAGAGGTGATCTATTGATAGTTCTGTGTCAGGTACTTGACAGTAATTTCATAGGGTCTGAGATTTCTCCAGTCATCTCATGTTCCTATTTAAAATATCTAAGCTGCAAAAAATTAGATAACCTAATTTCAGACACTGACATTTCGTAACAGAATTCCATCTGGTCAACATTAGATCCTCTAACCATGGCTGGAGTGAAAAATAAGCTTGTTTTCATACGGAGGCTGTACAGCTTCAGTTAAGCATGGTTTGGAGTGGGATAACTTGCTACTAATGAGCATCAGCACTGGCAGCAGAAAAACTAGCTTTTAAGAATTCACATTTCAAAGCACACTTGTCAGTCTGGTACTCACTTCCTGCTTTTTGGGAAGATTCAGAGTTTCTGCTTTGTAGGAATGGTGGCTTTCACAGAACTTTCAGGCTTCAGGGAGGACATAGACAAGGAACCTGCATATGGAAAAAAAAATAAAATTATGTGAAACTGAAAGAACTGAATATTACATAGTGCTATTGCTAGCCCTACTTTAAATGCATATTTTTAATAAATAAACAAACAGGTCATAATATCCTTGGAAAAGACCTACAAGGATATTCACAGCTGAAACAAGGATGAAGCAATGCCTCTCACATTATCCAAAACCATATTGACAGACTGTGAGAAAGAGGTTTCAGTATCTGCTTGTATGTAAGCTGATGAAGCACAAGAAGCCAGGGAGGTGAAATGTGTTTGTGATTGCCATGTCATTGCAGGATGAAGAGATGGCTTTATTCCTCTCTGCAGCAGGGCAGTGCAAAGATACCCTGCAACTTTTACTTTTCCTTTCTTGGAAAATATACCACTCATGAGTACAGCACAGAAAGCAACTCCCGTACAGACTGCAAAAGATAGGCAGAGGTTTCTGTACACAACTCAGAAGAACAAGCAAAGTCCTTGTACTGCGAGAATTTCACCTAAGCTCTAAGCTTGTCCTGCCAAACTGCAGAGCTTGATTAATAACCTGCAGGGAATGATGATGACGTTTTCTCCAGATCTTCTTGCCTTTTAATGACTATTCTTTCCTGCTCCAAGGCTTCTATGTACTTGGAATAGGACCAGGAAGCCTGCAAGAACCATCAAAAACCATCAGCCTTCAGGTCTTATCAATGTAGTTTCTGATCCATTTCAACAGTAAGATAAAAAACTTGTTCATGTTATATTCCTGTTAGTGGATAACTACAAATATTAAGAAGATTTTTTTTTTCATTACAATATTGGAATAATGGGAAAAAGAGTATTGCTGTGAATAAGTAAACAATCTCAAAATACCATGATTTAAGCAAGTTTGACAGATACAGTGTTTATATTTATTATTCATCCCTGGTCTGAGTGTTATTCTCATTCCTTTCTTCTTCAAAAACAAAGCAGCAGATCTTTACCCTCCCAAAACATCATTTGTGCTATTAACCTGGTTTTTTGTCCAAGGACTTAATTTTATCTCTGTGCTACACCCTTAGTTGTCCCCTAGGACTTGATTGCTCTGTTTAACATAAACCCAAAATAGCAACTGATTTGTGGGGTGGAGAGGAAATATATAAGAAAAGCTGTTTCTAGCATATGTCCTTTTACTGAACGTCTCATTGGCCTCACAGTTCCTTCTGCCTGCCCTCTCCTGCTACCGCTAGAGGCAGATCACCTGGACAGGTCATCCTTTCCCTTTCTAAGGATAAAATACTGCTTTTAAAGAAAACAACCACAGTTCAGATTGCATGCAAATAATAAGGTTGCTCTTCCAAAACAGGATGAGAACTGCATTTTTATTTGACCTGGTTTTTTATCTTACAACATGAGAAGTCTGGAGACAATTCATGTCATGATTCAGTAGGAACTTCTAGCACCTTCCTATAGTACAAAGGGGCTTGCAGAAGAAAGAAGAAACTGCTCTTTAAAAGAGTATTGTTTATTCTACCTCTTCTTGAGGGCATAAGGCAGGGATATACTGGCTTGCTCAACTCACTTTTTTTTTAAATAGGTATGAGCAAAAGTAAGAAGGTCCACTTAAGGGTGAGAGTGTAAGCTTATCTATGCAATTCACAGTGTGATTTCAGATTTTGGGGGTATTTCACTTTTTCAGTATTCTGCTCTTCACTATCGTAATGCTATGGGAAGAGCTCTATGGAATACAAGCAGTGGCCAAAGTATGATTTACTCCTGATTCACATGACGTGTCTGGGCTTATGTGGTTGCCTAATATGGTTTCCCATTTTGTTCTGGCAGTGCCAACTCAGCCATGAATGATCCCTTGATATGCCCAATGTAGCATGTCTCTTTTTACCATTTCCCAGTAAAATAGCTGTTACCTTTTCACTACAGTTCTGATGCATAGTCAGAGTTGTTATGGAAGAAGTCTTGAAGTGGTATTTGCTGTCAGATTTTCAAATACCTTGATTTCCTAAAGGAGTTCAACTTCAGTTTTTGACATGACCAGGACTCTAGCCTAAACCAAATTTTTTCAGGATATGAATTTCACAAATAATGATAAGCTTCTTATTCCAGAACTGAACTACCTTTTATTCAATTTATCTTTAGATACATTCTTTTTTACTCCATACACTATAAGGCCTTCACATCCTATTAGCTGTTAATACTTCTTAGAGTGTACATCGTAAAAAAATTAATAAAAAACAAAACAAAAAAAAAATCACCTGTAAGGTAGGTAAACTTACAACAGCAAAGCTAATTGCAGAAGAAAGAACAGTTATTGAAGAACCATCTGACAGCAGTATTCAAAACCAAACTCCCCCTTCCCCTTTTCCCAAGACAATTTTATATCTCTTGAATGATATCTGTAGAAACATGTACTATTTACCTTCCTCCCAGTTTCTCCTGTACATGTTGGTCTTCTCTTTGCATCAAGCTCATCTAGGAAAATGCTCTTTGGCACCTGAGTCAAGGGCTTAAGCTGAGTCAAGGGCTCAGGTTGAGTCAGGGACTTAAGTTGAGTCAGGGACTTAAGTTGAGCCAAGTTCATGAGTTTTCTCCTGCTTCTTTACCCTGCTAAAAACTCATAGTTAGATGTGAACAATAGTTACAGAGCTAAAGTAAAAAGCAAAGTCTGAGGAACAAAAAATTATCATTGGAAATGAGATAGTGTAATTTGCAATAATGTTTTGTAATGCTTACTTTCATCATGCATCACGTTGAGCATATTTTAAAATAGTAGCTGCTTTTTTAAAGTGTTTCTTTGTTATAGTTCATGTTTCCTGTCCTCTACACTCCTGCAGACCATCTTTCTTTCAGATTCAATACCTGCTCCAAAATCTAGATTAGGTGACAGGGCAGATCTGCAACAGGACATATTTTAAGGACAGAGAGGACACTGTGAGCCTCTAATTTGGCTTCAGGTATAAATATAATATGTAGGATTTGTCGTGATTAATTCCAGCTTGATCCAGTAGCTGTGTATGAACTACAGCATACAAGTTAGGAAAACAGGCAACGTACAATCTACAGTGAAGTACAAGGGATTGTAATTCTTGGCAATCGGCTCTGGTGAGTAACTGTTTGTCATTTTCATGTTGGTTTGTTTCACCTTTGCACATTGTGTATGATGATCCCAAAACTCTTTATAAACATTAATTGATGTTTATATTTGACCTCACAAAGAGCTCTCTCCAAGAGCTGAGTAATATAACCCTCCCATGTTCCAAGTGAGAAAGTGAGAAAAAAAAAAAAGGGGGGATTGAATTATTCCTGAAGTCACTTAATAAGTCCATGAAAGATCTGGAAAAGGACCACACTATCTTGTTTCCTTGCTCCCAAAGTGCCTTTTCGTTCCTCCTCATTCCCACCGTCCTATGAACCCATCAACTGTTAAGAGTGACTTTCGGGTACAGAGCTGCCCAGGCAGTGTGATGCTGATCTTCTCTGCAGAAACAGGCTCAGTAACGTCTGTGGCACACTCAGTTGATGGAATAGAGATGCCAATGCAAACACAGAGGCAGCAGGAATACTACTGCACTGCAGTTTATGTTTGCTGGCTCTCTCAATGAGAATGGTGGATTAAGTAAGGTCTTTAAAAATTACTTCTCATAATAAATTAAGCAATGTAATACCAAATTTAGATCCCATGCCATTACACCACTTACTAACAAGTAAGCTTATTGCTAAGAGACATGGCAGAAACACAGAAAAGGAAAATAATGTTGATGGCTTTCTTTGCTAAGGACATGGAAAGAGTATGTACAAATCTACAATGTAAGTCAAAGCTAAAAATTTAAGGCTATTTTGTGCACTTGAAAGCGAAATATTCCAAAATCAACTTTGGAGATAAAATGCAATAATGTATACAACAAATTACTAGTACTGGCATCAAGGCAGTCTGCAAAAAATTACATATATTTGAAAGTATGTGGCATGTGCATCTAGCAGCTGACAAAGGAGTAAGTCCATTGCCAAGATGCTTTTGATAGAATTTGCCCCTTAAATAACAAATAGGCACACAAAAAATATTAACATAGTCAAACAATACCAAGTCATACATCATTGCTCAGTGAAAAGCTCCTTGTCTGCCCGTTTTTCCACTATACTACATGAAAGTCGAGCTCTTATCTATTCAGTTCTAAAACTGAGGTGAGCACAGATAGAGTCAGTGCCCGGGGACATGTGTAAAGGAAGAAGAAAGCAAATTCCTCCCCTAGGACTATGATTGCTCTCTTTGACATAAACCCAAAATAGCTGATTTGTGGGGTGAAGAGGAGATATTATATAAGAAAAGCTGTTTCTAACCCTTGCCAGAGCTTTGCTCTTGTTCAATGAGCCTGGGTGGGGCAGAGGAACGTAGTCATTTTCATTGCCAAGAAATCATCACTTTCCACAAGCCAACAAGTGAACCTGCTACTGCTCATGATATATGAACCTTAACAGGATCCTTCAAGGATACTGAATCATTTGAATGGTGTTGTCACCAAGAGGACGGAAATCTCAGGCAAGAGAACAGGAAATGGTAAATTCTTTAAACAATAACAGAAAGGGAAAAGGATATTAACTTTTTTTTTAATTATCTGTTGCACCCATTCTTTTTAGAGATTTTAAAAGGCAACTGGTTTACTGATTTTTTTTTTTTTTTGAGAAGAATAGTCTACAAACTGTTTACTGAGCTGCATTCTCTGCCTGTCACTTTCTAAAATTTCTTACTCTATTTCCCTGCTTAGAAGCATAATTCACCATTCCCATTTGTTTTCCATAAAAGCTAGGCTTTTGCCCTCCTGCCTAAGATTCACTCTTTATTCCTTGATCTTGATCAGAAATCTCATAGGCAACAAACAGATGGAAAAAAATCCTATGAAAACACTAAAGTGCATTAATTTGAAATATTGCATTCTTGCACTGTAAGTATTGCCAATGGCCTTGGGCAGACATATGTATATGGAGACAATGTGCTTTGGAGAAAGGAAGATGAGTTCTTGGATTTTAGACTTCCCTTGACATTGGTGTGTGGCCTTGAGTAATGCTTCACTGGTCCTCAGCTTTCATTTGCCTAAAAGAGGATAACAGTGCATACATGTTCTTACGGACCTCTGTCTTTGTCTGTCCAGAGACTTGTGTGGTTCGTATCACATGGAACATCTCAACACATGTACATGGTATTTAGAATACCTAAAGGTCTCTGTAATGCTACTTATTATAGTTTGCAAGTCCAGTAATTTCTCTGCCCTTAAAAGAATGTTCTCTCCTCAAAGCTTGCCAAACAATTGTATTTAATAAAAAATAATTTTTTCAAAGCCTATAATCAATAGAAAAAGAAGTCCATTATATTTTAATTTTAAAAAGTCCAAGAAAAACAATTTTACAAACAAGCATTCCATTGTAGAGGTCACAGTTCTGTTAATGTGCTGGAATTGTCTGGAAACTTGCTGTGACCAGTCTAACAATTTCACTTTCAAAGATGAGAAATATTCAAGGCAAGGCAAGGATTATGCAAATCAATTACTGCATAAATATTTTTTTTTTTAAATAATGGACAGGATTTTCAAATGGTCCTTCTGGAAAATAGATATGAATCAATTTTGGTTTGGGTTTGGTTTGATTTCAGTTGTGATCCAGAATGTAAATTCTAATATAAGACAATACATCATGAAAGTGCAAACAAGTCTGCAGTAGCCCACAGTACACATGGACTGTACACAGATTTATTGTTCTTAATTCAGCTTTCTTTTTTGCTCTTCTCTTGGCACAAAAGGTGACTAAAATAGATTTTTTTTCTACCAGTTAATGAAAGGAGTATTCAACTGACTCACCTGTTTCAAGTTAAACATAACAATATGTATTGGCAGAATTGGGAACTAATTTCCTTAGGACTGGGTTGTGTGTAAAGCTTGAAATTTAAGAAGATTTTGTAGCTTTGGATCAGGCTAAGAAAGGGGTATTTTATTTTATATATCTTATACATATCTTGCTCATGTTATTCTGTTCACCAATGGTCACCTGAAATTTTACAAGCCTTACCTTTGCTGTTATCCCTTTCTTCTTTCGCATCTCATTTTCCTTTTGTTTCTCCAAAGCAAGTAGAATTTTGTCACTATCCGGATTGCTTTGGAGCTCACAAAATTCTGGCCAAAATTTAAACAGAAGAGCAAAAATACTCATCTGTGCAGGAAGAAAATAAAGTCAATCTTGACCGTATTAAGGAAACAGTTGACTGAAAAATAAAATGCAGAATGAGATAACTATTTTTTTTTTGAACACACAGCCTTGTTCCTCCCACGTACTCTGTCCTGACATTTCAGCACAGCTTTGCTCGGCACATGCTTTTCATCAGTGTGTTTATTACTGGTGAGAAATCTTCCTAAAACACAGTTAAAAGGCACTTTCTTTTTTTATATTTCCCTAAACAATTGTTTGCATTAATGAAAACATCCATCAATTTT
This sequence comes from Sitta carolinensis, assembly GCA_032173965.1. Classification (NCBI taxonomy): domain Eukaryota; kingdom Metazoa; phylum Chordata; class Aves; order Passeriformes; family Sittidae; genus Sitta; species Sitta carolinensis. The sequence goes on from CM063284.1 coordinate 132,233,279, forward strand.
TACAAGTATTCTTGATAAAATATACACCAGTAGAATTGCTTTTGCACCACTGTTCTGCTCAAGTATTTCAAATATTCAGTTCATTAGGGAGAGGGCTTTTTTCCCCTCCTTAAGAGAAAGGAAATACTTTTTTGCCTCTGGAAAGGCTCTTAAACCACATTACAGATCTATGAGCAAATCTTGGATAATTTTTAAATGATATAATCTCTCACAGGGTCGTTTTTGAACTAGAGTAAGAAAAACAATTTTAGAAAAGCAAACAGAGGGGCTCAGTGAATTCTGTTGTTGCACGTACTAAGGCTCACATTTTTCAATTTATTTAGATGTTTAATTTGCATTGAGAAACTTGGCTTCAAAGGAGCCAAGCATGCTCACTGCTTCTGGCTCAAGAGGCTTGAAAGTGACATGTGAGCCACTGTTGGGTTCCAGACACAGCTTTTTGGCCTAGTTCTTCCTTTGGTTTTATGCCACATTTTTGGAGTTCACTGGGTTTTGCATAGGCTGAAATGGGACTTCTCTTTCTCTTAGGACCTATATATGAATCCTTTTCTCTGACAAATCATTCATCTATTGTCATCCAAACACTTTATGGACTCACAGTTGATGTCTAAAGGTGTCAGTGGCAGTTTTATAGGAAAAGAAGAACTACTTTTCTTGGACTTAGAAGATAAGACAAGGCAGTATCGAGGGATAAGAAAATAGTAAAGGTTCCAAAACTGCTATTCAACCTGATTAATTGAAAGATCAGATAGAAAATTGTCTACAGCCATTTAATACACAGTAATAAAGAAGGGAAAGACATTCAACAAGTTAAGCTGTCATTTTGCTTTACTCACATCTGCATTTTTCAGAAAACATGAAAACCACAAACTTTCTAACTACAAATTACTTCTGTGACATTAACCAAGTGGTAAAGAACAAGCAATTAAGAACATAGACAGAATTCATTTCTACTGCCAGAATTCCTAACACAGAGCTGGATAACACCTTTCCAGGATCAGCTAGCTGTCAGAGATTTTCTTTATTGAGTAGTCTGAAGACTCTCTTCCATCTCCACCTTACAGTCATTGAAATATATGACTATAGTTTTCTCCTTCAAGCCCAGGCTTATGTGTGGAGTCCTAACTGTCACATAAGCCACAAAGAGTGTTCTTAAAATCAGGCGCTCAGTCTCTAGCCAGACCTATTATAGATTCACCTGGCTTCTTACCTGTGCTTCTCTGAAAATGTAAGGTCCTAGTTCTTTTCTGTGCTCCACAATCTTCTTTGCTTGTTCAGGTGAGATGTCAATCTGCAAAGCTGGGGGTATGGCAGAATTAATAAAGCAGTCAATAATAGCTGTGATTTTTTTCTGAACTATGGCATCAGCACAATGAGAATGGCACAAGTCCTGAAAGAGGAAAAATAGCATTTTCAGTCAATGGAGAGAGACACACACACAAGAGTCATTACAGGGCAAGAGTGATCAAAGAGCAACAGTCATATAAAAATAATTATACAATAAATCCCTTCAGTATGCAGGGCAAAATTCTTTTGGTAAATGTGCATGGTCAAAACTATACTTAAGACATGCATGGGGCTTCTGGTTTGCAAATACAGATATGTAGCAATCATTGCTTTTAGGTGATAATCTCTGCCTGCATGTTCAGATGGAACAGTATAGATTCTATGTGCATTACTGGCAAATAGGAGACATTTCTGAAAAGGGAAACACATCTACAAGTGTGAAATGCACTGATTTTCACAATGAGCCTGCTATGACTTGCATAGCTATGGTAACTAAAAGATAAAGAAATGCTTTAAGTGCTCCAACAAAAGAGGGGAAGTATTTAGTGGGTACAAGGTATTCTATCCAGGAATGTTGTCACAAGTGTGACAATATAATGTCAGCTACTAGTGCAATCTTCCATTTATTGAAATTTTCTACTTTTACCATTAATTAAGATTTTTCTAGTTTCCCAAAACCTCAGGATTTGAAATAACTCTGTACACTATAGAACTTACAGGAGTGAGATGTCAAAGAAACACTGGGGTTTTTTACTATTTTAATGTGATCCTACTGTTCTTGTAAAACCTGTTATTACTGTGTTTTGAGACCTTGACCACCATTGGACTTTGACATTATGGAAAAATAATTCAAATAGTGTCCTTTCAACACTTTGAAACATGAAATTTCCCTTTATCCATATATTTCAATACATTTATATGACACTAGAAGACTATCATGTATGTCTTAGAGACACAATGAACACTGGAGTTTTCAGGAAGAGAGCTCTTTAAATAAAGAATCTGAATTTAGTTTTGATATAGAAGGGTATATATTTACTTTGCAAAGAAATTAAAACCATGGCTTTTAACCAGAAATGTGGTATGTGAGAGAGTTGGCTTGCTTTGTTATGAATACTTTTAGTTTTGAGAAGGAAAAAAAAAAGAATGATAACAACTATAATAAAGAAAGCAAGACAGTGCAAGACTTTATATATCCTAAGAATATATATTACGGCTTTCTTTGCTCATCTAGCATGAAAGGCAGAGAGCTGTAGTAAGAGGGAAGACAAACAAGCCATATGATATGAAGAGAGATGAGGCCGAGCACAGATGAACAGATGGAAATGATCCACAGAGTTATGTTTCTTCATATTTGTTTAAAAATTAAAATCTTGGTTTTGGATTGTCCCAAGATGTGCCGCCAGCCTGATGGGTTATGGGGGCAATGCAGTCATTGACTCCTAAAGGGAGTCCTGTCTAAACTGATGGCATGATAGGACTCAGACAATACAAGCATGCACTGTGCAAAGTGCTGCCCACGCCTTTGGCAATATTCCTGCAGTTCAGCCTGACCCACAACACTCCTACTGCTCCAGCTCTTTGCTTCTACAAAGAGCACCAACTGCCAACCATGACAAATCACATGCATGGAGAAATATGGTCAGATTGTACTTTTTCTTGATAACAAGACAAATAAAATTAACATAAATGCAGGAAGGGAGGTGGAACAAAAACAATGAAGGCCTTCTTCAGTGAGCAGTTCTACAAAGAAAAGAGTTAAGACTACACTCCACATTAATTTGCAGAAAGTTTCCATTTCCTCCATGACGTAGCAATGAAAAGTCACGAGTCTCAAAAAAACTTCAAATATCTAGAAAAGGATTTATGTCATAGAACACCAGGACTGAAGCTAGTCCCTGTGTAACCACAAGAGAGAGAGCAGCACCCACAGAGAGCATTTCAGCCAATGATTGCTTGCCTGGGGATCAGAACCTTTGTGGGGAAGAGAGATTGTTCCCTGAAAACAGAGGAGCTTCACCCTGTAAAGCAGACACCAAATTCAAATTCATAAAATTAAACATTGAAAATACACCCACATGCCTGCAGAGGCTCTCCAAGTGCTACTGCAACATCAACTGTGTTTACAGCCCAATTTCTGAACACATTAGCTAATCTCATGCTCCCTGCCTGCCATGTGCACATTGTCTATGTTCAGACGCCCAGGAGAGGTTCTGCACTCTGGTAGCACTTTTGCATCAGGAATATCCCAGAGGCAAAAGGAATGAGGAGCACAGGAAAAATCTGTGGTGTCCCTGCATTCAGTCTGGGTATTTCTAGGAGGCTGCAGTGTGATTTAAAGTTTCACTCCAGAGGTTTTCCATTGTGTTTCAATCCATACAGAAGCAATTTCACAAAACTACATGTATTTGGGAGAGACATAATCCCTGCTGACCTTTCCCATCACATTTCACTTTGGTCTCAAGCTCAGCTAAAGTCAAATTTGATTCAACAAAGTGCAAGGGAGCTGTGGTCTGCATTGTACATATAGGTTTTTTTGGTAGATGCCATCTTTACATCTGTAGATTGGATTGAATTTTGAAGTTATCTCTCATTTTTGAGAAATTACCAAATTCAGATAGCAGCTGTATGTAAGACAGAATGAACCTTTTTAATGATTGCATATTTCTACTGCTCAACAGATGTATATGAAACTCTAGGCATTAGTGAGATAGCGGTGTTCCTTTAGAGAGACACAGAGTGCTGCAGTTTGAAGAAGTATAAAGAAATACAGGGATAATGCATTTGAGTCAAGAATAGCTACCCTTAAGAAGTAAGGATTTTCACTGAAGAAAAAACCCAGTTTAAACAGTGAAAGAGGCTTTACTATGAACAACAGAATGCCTATAGATATTTTTGTTAAAATTCTCCTAATATGCAAGAACGGATGCATCTGCTTACAAACTGAATGCTCTTCTCTTTGCTCCATTTTACCACCATACCTTATACTTTTGCACCTCTTGCCAAAAGAGCACTCCGTTCCCCAGTAGGTCTCCCTTCAGTGCCACAAAGCGTTGGAACAGATTTGCTGTCACTGGATCCAAAAGCACTTTGCGGAAAGCAATTATTTCACTAGATGAAGAAACATTCTTATTGTCCACATGCTGTCAAAAGAAGAAATAGATGCACCAAATAAACTTTGTTTCAAAAAGCAATAACAAAGGCATTAGTGAGTGTAAACTGAATGATCCTTATCTTTGCACTGACCTTAACTTTCAGTAGTTTATGAGTTTATGACATGGATACAATAAAATGTGGCAAGGTTTCATTTCTTTCTTTCCTTTTTTTTTTTTTCCAGTTTGGTTTGGGGAACATTTTTTGGAAGATGTGATGGGAGAGGAAATGGCTGACAATGATTTAGACCATATGACTGCATACTACAAAGTATAGAAACAGCTATTGTTATTGATTATGGTAATGAGCTACTTTTCTAGAGAACATTTTGAGTTTTATGCAAACAAACAACAAAGGAAAAGGAACACACAAACCACATAACTTAAAGTTGTAAAATGCTTCTGACAGGGATCTCACCAACAAAATGAGGTTTGAAATGTGTTGCTATGATCACCCACAGAAGCCAAAGAGTTTGCTCTCTGTGAAATAAAGCTACCAATAGTAAAATAGAATTTAAATTCATTGAAACATTTTGGAAATCCTCATGCTGCCAACCACGAGAACAGTAGGCAGCCAGGAAAGGGTGGAGAAAAGAAAGATGGCTTATGCAGGGAGAGTTTGTTTGAACTGAAGTTCATGCTGGCCTGCCTTCCTGAACAAACAGTTCTTGTGCCTTTGCTGAGGAGCAAGCCAAACAACCCCCTTTTGTTATCAGATGGATGAATGAAAACCATCTTCTAAAAGTGGTTTAAAACTCTTGAAGTCCTGGAGGGGTGGAGTGCTGTTCAGTGGTGAGCATCAGTCGGAAACATTTTTAGTTGCTGCCAAAAGTCCTGGAAATCTAACCTGGTTCTAAGCTGAGAGGGTTTCTGCAACTTATCTTAAAAACAGGGGTTATGCTCAGTGTCCTGTCACACAGAATTCCAGGGGTGACAGCCTACCCAGGCAAAAAGGAGGGGGATGTCTCTCAGAGGGTCCCTTGGTGAAAATAAAGTCAGCTCAGTTTAGGCAGGTTGGATCTTTTAGGTAGGGTTGGATCTTCTCAGCCCTTCTCCAGTTCTCCAAACATGTTTTATTCCCTGTGACCAGGACATAGGGAACTTTTGAGAAAAATTACTTCTAGGGCATATTCATGAAGGGAAGAACAAAAAGTTGCTTCCATCCCTATACCACTATATAAACACTGCTTATTTTATGGGTCAACAACCTTGAAGCACAACATGGAGAACAACCATCTTCCTGACAAACAAAGGGAAAAATCAGTTAACAGAACCCACATGCACTTTGGATCTCTTTTTTGCTGATGGTTTGCATGGATAATTGGTGACCGGGTTTCTAGTTTGATTTCAACAGACAATAAAAGTTCAACTGAACAAATGTACACAACTTGTATGTTGGCAATCGCAGAAAGTTCACTGCTCTTCAAGAGGAAAAAAACTGGCAAACATCTGATGAACTGTATTATTACAAAGGTTTAAAAAGTTTAAATTTGATATTATCTCAGTGCTGTGTGATTAAAATACAATTCTAAATGAAACAGATACTGTGAGATATGATTAAACCTGCCCACTCTGTTGCATACTTCACATTCCCTTTTGTGTCTGCACGTAATCCACTTGCAATAATAAATAAACTACCAGATGCTGGAATGAACAGCTTGTCCAAATAAGTCCACTGCATGCAAAATACAGATAAATGTGAATTAAAGGTACAATATTAGTTTGAGGAGTGTTAATAGTGCTCCAAAGCCCAAGACAAGAGACCTTTATTTTCAAGTATGACCTCTCCAGATGGAAAGGGAGAGAAATTTACAATGAACATCCAGCAGGGAGCTAAATTCAGGAGTAATGTGAGCAATCAGTCCACTGTAACCAGTATAGTCATGATTGCTTTCAACAGCATTACATTTGGGCCTCGCACTGTAAACAGAGAAATTGTGAAGAATGCGCAAGGTCCAAATGAAAAAGGCTGTGAAACTGCAGACAAAAGAGATGTGGTAAATTTCACCTGCCTTCCACATCCTGGTTGTCTTTTGCTGGTCTTTGTGTGAAAGATCTTCAGATATGTTCCCTATCTATAGGTGAACAAATATTTTTATTTTATTTTTTTAAATATTCTTAGTTTTTGGTCAGCCTTTTAATGATTAAGATCCCAGTGTTATAATAGTTCATATGTCTTCTTACAGATTTTATATCTGAAATTTGCTGTGGACCTGCACAGAATGCTGTCCCTTCTTCAGCTATAAATGAGCACCTGCTCATAAAGACTGGGGAATTAAAGAAGAAAAGCAGCAGTAGCAGTCAAACTGTGCACTCCACTGGTGGTGGAGTTTACTTCACCCATAATGTTCTGAGGGACCTCTTGTGTGAGGAATAAATTTTGGGTTTGGGGTTATTTTTTAGTATGAAATGTTTTTAGTTCCTTAGTACAGCTGTATCAGGAATACAGACTTGATCCTGCAACTTCTTTGTAGCTAAATTGCATCTCAAAAAAAGGGCAGGTTTCCTGAATAAGGGCTACATAGCATGCCCACACTGTTTTGTCACTGTGAAATATGAAGCCAGTGGAGAATGTCATCTGGTTTCACTTCTTCTAATATACTTTCTTCAAAGAATCTTTTCATCCTCTGAATTTTCAATAAGAAAGAGAAAAGAGCAATTGCACATAAATGGAGTTAAGAAAAACTAAAAGCTCATTAGAAGGATGTATTTCCTGTAAACTGTTTATCTGAGTTGAATACAGCATTTTCTAAACTACTTGGTCTAATCTCCCTGCCAACACAGTGCAGCAGGTGCAAAAAGAGGCATGAGTTGGCTTCCAGACCTGGAAGCAGCTTAACCTTACTGCTTGGTCTTCTGTCAGGACATGTAAAGGAGGCAGAGTTCAGCTAAAAAAGGCAGAGGCTTAGGAATTTATTTTATTTCATTAACATAATACTTATTAAAATTACTGTTTCTCTTATTGAAACCTATACTTTTCAGATCACATAGTGCTCTGAATTAATGGAAAAGATTCGGTTTATATTCACTTCTGACAACCTTCACGATGTTATAAAGATAACAGAAAACAAGTTTTATGAATCAATGCAGTTGCATATGTTGGTGGAACTGTGAAGTTTCCTTCTGCTATGACATTCACATGTCAGAGCTGTTGTGGAAGTGCAAAACACCAAGTCTTTGCATCTGTCACCAGCAGCATGATCCCCCTACATGGATCACAGCCACAGAGGCACTCATAAAAGGCAGATGTTAGCCCTGCCCATTCCTCAGTCTTTCTAACGAACCAGCAGGAGTGAAAGGCTCCTCACTCCCAGCTTTTTGGCAAGTTTCTGAAGTAACCAATTGGAGCAAGGCCTGTAGCACTTAACCTTCACACTCAGAAGAACTTCACAAGTCCTGAAGATGATTCTGCAGGAACTGCAGCTCCAGATGGGAGAATGTAGACAGTGTAAGAGAAAGAATTATGTCACGGGAAATTCACTCATTTGCTTGTGTTTTGGTCCCATTGGGCAAATCCTTTACACAAAGCAGTATTTCTTCAGTGCACAACTGTATGGCTAAGGCAAAATGGCACAGGGAGAGTGTAGCACTACAGCAAAAATTAGGTCAGTCTCCTGGAAGCCTGGATGGCAGCAGAGCTAACACCAGCTCCTTCAGATTTAGGATCTAACAATAATACTGTCAGCTAAACTAAGCCTTCAGATGGACTACCTTCACATTTATCAAGATAGATGTTCCAACCTGTACATGTTACAGCACCTCTTTTCTTTCAATGTAAACTGAAAGTAAGCTGTGAGCTGCTTTTCCTCTGAACCTTTTTATCCCAATGGTAAATTATGAGCCAAACAAAAAACAATGCCTGTATGTGTTGCCGTTGTTAAAAAATTACCTTTGCTTGTGCCTCTGCCCCATGGTGTTCATCTGCCAGGAACAATGGCAGCCATTGTTTTTCTAATCTCTTCTGGACGCATTGCTGAACTTCTAGCAGAGCCGCTGCTGAAAGTTGATCATGAAGGCTTTGTCTCCTTCCTCCACCTGAATGCATTAACTAAGCAATCCAAATACAATAACACATGACATAAACTTTTGTGTATACCAAAAGTCCTTTATCTTTCTACATCCTTGATTTAGCAAAGCATGAGCTTAACTGTAAGCAAAGCACTTAATGCATGCTTACCCAAGGCTCACATGTACTTTTCATAAAAGGGAACAGATTACATTTGTCCCTACCTATAATAGGATACAGACTCTGGCAAAAAATACCCCAGCTTGACCAAGTAAATTGCCTAAGTATCAAGATATGTCAGAGTACCACGGCTCAGACTTGCTGTCTGTGGCTTTACTGACATACTAAAATAGAAAGCTGGAACAAGTCACTGTGCCTGAAAGTAATTTTTACACTTTTTCTGAGCTCGTGCATGCTCTTGGCTATGGCCTCAAATCACCATTTAAGAGAGATGTTCTGTAAGAGGTAAGGAGGAAAAGCCTGAGCAGGAGGGAAGGGACCTATACAACCCGAACAGAACCAGATTTCTGGCCAAAAATATAGGTGAGATTTGAGGAGATAGCTTGGGGAAAAGCTGGAGCAAACCCACTTGTGGATTTTTATCTCAGTCACAGTCACAGTGATTGTTCTTTATAAATGGCTCTGTAACTGCTACCTTTTCTTGTTGTTCTCTGGTAGCTGGGCTGTTGGGTCCAAAGAAGTACTTGTTGTTGAAGTACTTGGTTTTAATGTTGTTAGATTTTTCATCATTTTTTTCTTTATCCTTGTGGAGTGTCTTTCTGAACTCTTCAATATCTAGCCAGCACATGAGATCCATGCTACAAACAAATTTAAACAGAATGTTATTTCAATATTGAGTTAATTTCATCAACATTCATGGTTTAGTTTAACCACAACCCACCAAAGTATTCAAGACCTAAATACCAGGTCAGATTGAGTTGAAATTTTATGTCATTTTTCCTCGGCTAGTACCATCTGCTGAGACCATGGCACTTGCTGAACAGACAGAGCAAACTTACATCTTAGAGATCTCACTAAGGGTGCCATCTGCCATACTCCTGAAAGAAGTAACCTCCTCAGTAGTCACTGCTAAATCCAGCAGGGGCTGTGAACCGGAACCATAGTTCAGAATGAAAAATGAAACAGATGAGAATTTGACTCAGTACTGAGGCTGCAAGCCACTGAGAGACAAGTTGATGCCTCCTGCTCTGCCTGAGAAAGGAGCAGGGGTGACTGCTGGGAACATCGGCCCAAGAAAGAAAAGACCCTTCCTGCCCTATGTGAAGTGCTAGAGTTTAAGTCAGTCTGTAGTTAAGCAGATAAAAACAATTAATGGCAAAATTTGTTTCTAGGGCTTTTTGTGGGCTGCTTTCTCATAATTACCAATTCTACCACTTATTTCGTTAGTCATAGTCAGTGACAAATCATTTCAATTATGCAATTCTCAGTCTATATATTGTTCATAATATTTGAGTGTACACTATAAATTTAAGTTTGTTTTCATAGAATCATAGAATGGTTTTGCTCTTTAAACCAGACAACAGAATAAATGACATATCTACAATTTCAGTTTAATTTATTTGTCTGTTTTCTGACAGTATCTTATTATCTGAAGGTCTAAGAGCATTTTAATGAGTACATTCACTGTATTTGCAGCAGGAAATATGAAACATTGAATTCAGACCAATCTGTTTCAGCTTTCCATTTGGTTAATAACTGGCTTTTCAAAACATTAATCTATGAGTAAAATGTTCAAAAGCATCTGACTGATTTAAGAGCAGATGTTCTCCTTTCAAAAGTCTTTTGAGACCCTTACAGAACCCTAAGTTCTACTGAGACTGAAATTCTTTTATTTTCTAGTTCATCACAACATGGCTAAGTTCACCCAAATGCAAGTGATCCAAATTACTGTGGTTTATGGAGTTACTCCTTGGCATCTACCTATGACAACTGACCAAATACGTGCATCTTTTTAAAAAGTAAAATATATAATCTTCAAGTGTGTTAGATAAACCATTTAGTGGTGGCTTATCCTGGCATACTGGATCAGGAGCACATCCATAGTCCATTAGCCTGGTGAGACTAACAAGTGGTAATTCACTAAACTGAAGTAACACAAATTGTCCTGCAATTGTGTGAATACATCCTATATATATAACAAAGTATTAATTAATGGAGCTTTATTCAGTTTCTTAACAGAATTTGTATGCAGGTACTCTGCAGCCTGTCCTTCCTGAAACTTGGATCACTTACAATTGGATATTATCAGAACCATAAGTTTCAATTAAAAGGCAAATGATGTGTTCATTGGGTTTTTTTCTGAAATTTTCCAGACTGCATTAGTTCTAGGATCCCTTCAGCTTATAGTACCATTAAGCACCTTCATTGTAGCGTGCCATCTGGACTCCAGAGTAACTAGTCTGGACCCAGCCCTAAAACATTTTCATGAGACTTTTGCAAATGTTTTTCTTCCTTATGAAGGTTTACAAAAAAGAGAAAAAAAAAAAAGTCCCATAAATTAAACATTTCTCTGCCTGGCTCTGCCACTTAAGATGGGACTTGTCTGTGATTAACAAAGAAGCAGGAAATACCAGAGGCAATTCAGCATACCTGTCCATGACCTGTTATCTGCTGATTCCTACCATTTCCCCAGTTAGAGAGGAACTCAAGACTAGTTGTCTCGAAACTGCAATTTGTAAAGGGCATGTGCAAGACCATTTGTTGGGGGGCAGGAAGAAAATATTAAAACTTTAGTAGCACGTGTATAGAATTTATTAAAAAATATATATATACATATATATATATATACATATATATGTATATATATATATATACACACGCACAGAGGTTCCATGCTCAAAAAGTTTTTACTGATGAGATGCATGAGCAAAAAGTTTGACCACTGCTCTAGACAACTAACTCAGAAGTCACCTGACTATAGGCAGCTACACCATTAGAATTTCCATCTGAACTCATTATCTGCTGTCCTTTTGCAGTCAGTAATCTTTGGAATGATCCATCCAAATTGGTTTTGGATGTTACCTTCACAATTAGGAATATTGTGTCCAGAAGTGTATATTACTCTCTTGGACAAAGGGAACCTATGTGATGATAAGCAGAAGTGCTGACATTAAGTCTTGGCCAGAGGAGTTTTGTGCTAGATGCCCTTTTCTGAGCACTTTTGAAAAGGCTGACCAATATCCAATGTAAAGCTATAGCAGTGCTTGACTAGAAGCAACAGCCAATATGCAAAGCATCGACTCATGGGAAGGAAGGAAAAGTGACAATTAAAGGAAGGAAGCAACAATTTAAAGACAAAAGAAAAAGTGACAGCTTCTGTTTAGATCTTACTTTTAAAACAAACAGGCTGACTTTTTCAAAGACCTTGCCTAAGATTATATCGGCAACAAGCTTGTATTTAAGTCTGTTCAGCAAACACAAAACTGTGGTTGCTGTCACACTGTGAGAATAACATGCCTGTTTTCTATTTGTACATTTTTATAATAACCAGCTTTAATTTTTAAAATGTACTAAATTAAATCTGTACTAAAAAAGAGAAAATTTTACTCATTATAGGCTAATTTTTCTACTCATGGGTTTGCCACTAATCAAAGCAGAAACTGAAAGCAGAACTGTAATACAAATATGTTTTGACAGGATTTTTTACCCCAAACATGTTACGACAATTCAGTTATCTGAACAGTGTGTCTGTGTGTTTCATAAATATGCAAAAACATTTTTTAAAAGACTAAGATCTGTCAACACTTACATAGCCAAGATCAGTAGCAAATATTTATTCTGAACTTAGAAACAGGTAAAACAATAATGATGAAGAAACGTACCTAGCAGAATGCTTATTAAGAAAAGCCTGGAACTGTTCTAACTTCTCTTTGTCATGGATCAGGTCAGATAGATTAGGACCTGCCAATTCTTTGGGAGCTTGATGCAAATGCTGATCTTCTTTGAGAGCCCCCGTGTCAGCAGCAGTACTCTGAGGAGAGAAATTATTTTGCTTGCATAGCTGTTTTTTTCACCTCTGTATTCTGCTCAGTCTAATAATCCTTGCATTAGATAACCTGTCTCTGCAAAACAGCTTTCTAATCACTGAGAAAATAAATTGAGTTAAAGCTCCAGCTCCTAGTAAGCTTTACTTTTATGTTTGCTTTAAACACGTCAGTGTCTGCAGGTTCCATAATCAAATAACCCAATATATACCTGTAATTTACTTGCAATGGAGGCATTTACTCAAGAGTTGGGGCCCAAAATTCATTCCACAGACTTTAGGTCTGATATTGATGGAACTGACAGAAGACCTGTGTATCTAATTAACACCATGGCTGTCAGTTCCCAAAATGAATGGTAGAAATCAAACTATTTGCTTCTCCAAATGAGCATCTGGACAGCCTTTCATTGCTGATAGTCAAAGTGTGAACCCTCTCTGACAGAGAAAGGGTTTGTTTTTGTTAGTAGGTACTTGTCTTACCTCATCCTTCTTGGAACTACTCACTTGATGCAAAGCCTGGATCTCTCTAAAGTACACGGAGTCCAGCTGTTGAGTTTCTTCCACCAACTCCACCTAATAAAAATAATATCTTGTATCATCCCTACAGTACACATTATAGAAAGATGGAGAACTACACGGGCACTTTGCCAGTGAGAATGGATAGAAAAGAATGCATTTGCCAGTAATGAGACTGATGTTTAGAAGAGATAAGAAGTCACATTGTGACAAACAATTCTATCAATAGCTCTAGTAGAACAAACTTTTCCCATTGTGTAGGATCAGATGCAGTTTTCTACAGAATACTACTAAATAACCTAACTATAACTTTAAGCAAATAACTTTGATTCAAAAAATTGCTAAATTCTAATGTATACATAATATATCGTGTATATTGTGCATATAATATATTGTGTATATTGGGTCAGACGTACCTGATTACCTATACCAGCAAATTGTATGTCAAACTACCACCAAGAAGCAGAAAAACAGTTCTTAAAACTAGGACTCTCAATGGGAAATGTCAAGAAAACAGAGTGCCACAGAGAAAACAGAAGTTTAAGATGAGAAAGATGTTAAAATATCTAAACAAAAAAAGATGAAAGCTTTTTGACTTTCAGTCTTGTCCCCTTTCTTAAATTATTGTGTATGATTTGAATTCATGAAGTTGGCATTTTTTAACTTAATTAGAAGCTGTATGTAACTAAAGCAGTTCTTTGTGTTATGTACAAACAATCAGTAACTGTGAAAGAGATATTTGGTGACTTTCCTGGCTGACTAAAACATTTGAATGCAGATTTTAGGATATTTAGCAAAACTGAGCCAATGCCTTACACTGATCTGCATGCCCATTACAAAGATTAGAAAGCCGTGATTATCTTATACAAGTGTTTATGTGCCAGAGAGAAAAGAGAATGTTAAGATTAACATTCATGATACTTTCATCTAAATGTGAATACCACATTAATCACTGTGTTATCTGAATGTCTTCAAGCTCAATGTAACTTTATTCCATTGCCATAAAGTGCTTTGGGCAATTTTTTCCCTTAAAAGAAAATATAGTTTAAAATTAAAGAGTAAAATAAATCAGAGTATTTTTCATAAAGTATAAAGAGAAAACAGATAGAGGCAGAATGAGAGTCAAGAGTAAAAAGAAACTCTCCTGATTTTATGTTTCATTTAAAGAAAAAATGCATGTATATATATATATATTGAACATATCCCAAATAAACAATTTTGGACTCACCTAATTCTTGATAAAATATTTTGTTTCATTATGGGCCAAATATGTCCTGCTATAGAGTAGAACAAAAGGGAAGAGTCGAGCCAGGGACTGAACAAAATACAAAGCAGACGTTGTCTTTGTGCTTGGGAAGGAGTGTGCCGAACTATCAGCCTGCACCTAGTACAAAGAGACGCAAGTGCCTCCTAGAACAGGTCGTTTTGTGTCTGTATTATAACTCTTCACAAACACTTGTATTGTGCAGTCAAAAGGATTTAGCTATTTTTTCATGCTTGGATTAAGATTTTTGTGTTATTAAAGCACTGAGAATTCGGCACGTAACTTCACTTGCAAAGTAACGCATCCTCCAAACTGAAAGGGCAATAGATTATCCTGTGGTTAACTCAAGGAGATATAAACTGACACACATATTAACTGAAAGGAAAAATATATCTCTTCAATTCTTACTTTTCACTAGAAGCAGTGAAAACAGAGAGCTCAAAAGCAGACTCCTTTTGATGCAAAATCGATGTATAAGAGCCCTCAGCTGCACTGGTGACTTGACTCAGTGAGGACTGGCAATAGACACTAAACTCTTATAAGTAGTACACACAGAAAATACACAGCTACAAAAGACTAAAACTAGTCTGATAGAAAGTGTAAAAAATTTCAGATTCATTAAAAGTATCAATCAATTCCAAGGTGTACTGCAGGTCATAAAGAATTGTAGCTGAAATAGTTTAAAAAAATTTATCTGAAAGGTTAGAAAAGAGTTGATAAGCAAAGAAAATATTTTACAGATGTGTTTGGATTACTATATTTCATTTCACTAAGTTTCTCAAAGTTTCAACGTTTCTAAAGGATATTATGTTATCACAGGATGAGAGGAAAAGTCCCCTCGCGAATTAAGTAGAAGGTAGAAACTCAAAACCAAAGAAATAAATCATTTTCATTATGGGGTGGGGTTCCTATTGGAGTCTCACAGGGACCTGCACTGAGGTTGTTTTTTAAATATTCAGAAACTATCTGGAAAAGGAGATGAGTGAGGAGACAACAACATTTGCAAAATGATTCCACAGAGCAAAAAATTAAATTGACTGCAAAAAGCTGCAGGATAGCAGGACACTTTAGCATCTGCGTGATAAAAGACCAGCTGAATTCAATGATAATAAACATTAAATCATTCCAGTGAGCTCCAAATTAGGGCTTTCCATTAGTAGTTATTACTTGGGAAGGAAATCTTGGAATCACTGCAGATCGTTATTAGCTTACACTTTGCACATCCACTTAAAGTTCACCAGGAGTCAAAAGGCAATTAGCATGATAGGAACAATTAGGAACGGATGAAGAGCACAACAGCAAACATATATCTTTCTCATATTGTGGCATCCAGAAGGAGTTTGACCTACAGCGAGCAACTTGTAGGTAAGTTTACAAAGAACAGAGAGCCACAGAATCCACCACTGTCATTGCCATTTCTTGTTGTATTGTCAAAGGCACAGTCAGGATTGCAGCCATCTCCTCTGACCTCCATGAGCATGCTCAATTCAAGCTTTCAGAACATTTTGGGATTAGAACTGACTATACCTCTGAGCCACTTTTTTAGAGCAGCAGTCTAAAAAGTGCTTGGGGCAAATACAGCTGAATCACCATATCACATCTCCTCTATGCTAAGCAGTAGCTGCACTTAAATACTAAACACCAGAAATACCTACTCTCACTGCACTGACACTTTAAAAAACCACTTAACTATGTGCTTATCATTAAAATTATAGAGTTAAAAAAAAATTAAAAATCCATCATAAAAAAATTACTTCTGATCAATGGTATGATTGCAGAAACATGAAACTTTCTGAGTGCAAAGATAATTTTTACCATAGCAAGATGTGTTCCCCCCCAATCCACAGGCCAAGGAGTCTATGAAGCCCAAACCTTCCTTTCAGATGAGATGTCTGCTCTCCACAAGAAGCTCAGCCTATTTCCACATATCAGGATAGAAAGGACTAAGTAAAACATCTTGTAATACTTCTCCCTTCCTGAGTATAAATACATCAGGGTTGCATATGAATGCTCTAGTGATTTTCTTCCCTGAAATAAGAATTGTTCATGGTGTCATCCAGATATTACCTTTCTATAAGCGTATTTGTCTGCTTCCACCATCTTCATCCATGGTTCCAGCAGAATAGTGAGGATATGTTCTTCTGCTAGGTCAAAAAGATCTTCAAAAGCTGGGTCAATTTTATGATAAATCATATTTTTCTTATTCTGATGAAGTTCAATATCCATATTGGCAGATGGAGCAATGTAAGTTGCATAAAGGAGCTAAAATAAAATAGAAGAAAACTGTATCTTAGCCATCATCCATTTCAATAGTTACAGACCCTTGAAGGGGAGAATTAATGGGTATTTGTCCCCCACTGCCCTGCTGTATGTTCAGAACTAGCATTAGTCCAAAATTCAGTTATTGACATAATGGATGCCCCTGCCATTTTTACTCTTATTCGTTAAAAAGGTTAATGCAATTTTCACTTGGGTATATTTGACTGATACTTAGGTTCAGATAACCACAATTAATACAGCAACTGCAGTCTTCATGAATTCACACTGTTGTTTTGCAGAATATGTGCTGGGTTAATTTGTGAAGGCATCATACTTCTAGGAGACATAATTTGTAAATTTGAGGTTAAAATTAATAAAAAAATTATATGATATCATTCTGTGTGGAGGTTCTCTTAGTTTTTTGACAATGGTGAGACTCTTATAATAGTACAGAATCTGTGCAAGAGATACCACTGCACAGCTAAGGTCTAAGCCCTTACAAAACCAAGGATCACAACATGCTTCTTATCTGAAACAGAGAGTTTGCCGTTCAACAGGTACTGGGAGCAGAAAACTGAACCTGGAGGATATTTCCTTCTCCCTAACAGCTCATCCTTGAAGCACAGAGTTTCATAAATAAATAAATAAATAATTTTAAATAATTTTTTTTTTCATACAGTCCCCTACATAAAAGTCTTGTTTTCTAAATGTTCTGTAAATTATGCTATGAAAGCGAACACTGAAAACTCAGAGCAAAACACTTTTTTCCAGGAATATCTTGGAGGAGAATATTCCAGCATAGCTTTCAAAAACTATATGATTCTGACTGCAGCTAGGAACTCAAGTTAAAAAAAAAATGCTGCCAAAATACATTTCCTTATTACATATCCTTATAAAAATTTTTTTCTTCTTCAAATTGTGAAAGTCTAACTATATTTCAAACATACAGTTAGGGACCAGATTAGTTGCACAAATCAGAATTTCTCTCTAGGATAGCACTGACAAGTCCATTTTCACTGTTTATTATCACACAGGTTTGACAATTAAGAATTCAGGATTCTGATAATTCTTTTTCCCTATGTTGCTAAAATCCAGCTGTAACTAGAAGATGTACAAAGCAATAGAAGAGAAGAAAATAATATGTTTGCTCTGTGTTCAAGCAGTAATAAAACACTGGTGTGCTTGGATTTCAAGCACAAGGGAAGAATATTTGAGTACATTAAATAACTATGTTTCTGCTTGTTTTAAATTAAATGTTGATTTATTAGACTCTCAAACAGCAACAGTAATAGAGTATTTGCCTATTATTTTGGACCTTTACAATTTGAAACAAACCCTTTAGATTCTCCTGGTATTAGGTCACTGAGAAATATAGGGCTACAAGGCTGACATCCATCCCGCAGTTAGCTCTTGTTATGATTACTGTATTTATTTTGTATGCAGGATTCTACATTTTCACTGCAAACAGAGATGGTTTGGTTTGTGCCTACAGTGCCTATTGCTATCGGTGCAATAATGATGTGCAGGTGCAAAGTATAAGAGAAATAGAACATCCATATGAAGAGTCTTACCTGAAAACAAGACCACATTTATCCTAAAGTAAACCCTTCTCAGTAAATCCCTAAGTACATTTAAATTTAACAGCTTTAATTAGATTCATAGTGATTTCAAAAGCTGAAAGTTACTTTGAAGAGCCCTAACACTAGGAAAGTTTCAGTTGCATCATGTTAAGTCTGATCCAAAACATTTAATATATAAAATTAGCCAAATTAGAAGGGGCAAGTCCAATGATATCAAGATGCAGTTTCTTTAAAAATAGCCTTTTTAAAAAGGGGTTAACGATTTCATTTGTCTATAGGACCATGTTACTCCAACTGTTAGGACTTCCCACATAGAGGATCTGTAGATTAGTAAAAAGCTTCAAAAAGAGGTCTTCAATATTTTAACACAAATTAACCTGGTTCCTTAAAGGAGTGATTATTTGAGCATAGTTTCAAGAATAAAATAAAACAAACACACCACTGGTTCCTTGGCTGGAATTCCCTTCCCCTATGATTTTGTATGAAATAGGTTAACCTGTGTATATTTTCTACTCTTCTTTAGAGCTGGGAAAAAAAATATCAACCTACCAAGTCAGAAATTGCCCAGACTAAGAAATGTTGACCAAAAGCTATTGACAATCTGCTCACATGAACACCGTTGTAATATATTGCCACATTAGGGACTGCCTTTGTAGGCTGCTCTACCCTGCTCCCATTTCTTTTTAATTTCACATGCAAAAGCAAAACATAGTAAAGACAGATATTTTTCTCCAGAACCAATAGTAAGGGCTAGCAATACACATGAAGCAAAAATTTAGAGGTGGTTAAGCTAGCTAGTGGAATGCATTTTTCCAAACTCAAAGAACCAGACCCTCAGTGGTGTAATCATTATGACCTCTTTATTTGAAGGATGCACATTTGCAGTGTCAGAGGATTTGGCATCTTCTTACTTGATTCAATTTGGTTGCAAGGACTTCAGGATAAACAACTGAAATGAATTCTAGACTTGTCAAAAAAGAGGAAAAGCGTCTGTTCACAGATTTCAGCACTGGGCAATGCAATTTGCAAGACATTTTATAAAAAGTAACAAACATAGCCTCTTTTTATTCCTATGTCCTGGAATTCCCAAGATTTTCTCATTCTCAGTGAAATACTGAAACTGTTATGTCGATCAATCTCCCAAGGGATCAATAGGAAAAATTGAATGAACTTACAAGTTAATCAATTCATACAAAAATCTGAAGCATATGACATCAAATGCATATCAAACTTTGTTGATTCATTGTTTTGTTCCTATTGAAAAACACAAGAATTTTTCTGCCTGCCAACTATAAATTCTCCTATAAACGTAAATATGTGATGGATTGACCCAAAACCTTATCTGGAAAATTAGTCAGTTTGCATATTGGAATTACTTACAATTGCAGACCTGATTATACAAAATGCTTTGAAATTCAGATTAAAACTTTGGCTTCATTTATAATTTTCCAAATCGGGGATTGTACAGTCCTTGGATTCTGGTGTAAATTCATCCCCAGATGAGAAGGCTTTGATAAGCAATTTCAGAATGACTGGAGTGAAGCAAGAAATGCGAGAAAGATTTAAGTCTAAGTTCTTTGTACTACTTCCCAAAGGAATTCGATATTGCTCTGCTCTAAATGAGGGGCTTGTGCAGCTGCTTGGCAGAACCATATGATGGAAGAATGCAATGCACTGGCTGGTGTTAAACAGAGAGGCTAAACTGCCTTAACCTCCATCATCACTTCCCACTAGCATAAATCTTGTATCTGACCCTAAAAGCCCACAGTAATGAGGACTCCCTTTATCTAAATTTATTCTAATGTTAAAATATTGTATTTTCCACAACTGTATTAAATTTTCTAATTCTAAATAACTTTTTCTAAAATTAAACCCCAACATTACATGCTTCTTTATTGGCTTTAATTTCAATTTTTTTTACATTGAATAACAGTGTATGTTCCTGGATGATTACCAGTACTTGCCATTATTTTTATCCATCAGATTTCATTCTCACTGTAGTTTCTTTCCCCAGGTGAATGCATATATACCTTGGGAAGCATTTTATTACTCTATCATAAATCTGAGATAGCAACACCTAACAAATGAAACAGTGAGTAGCAGATTCACAGCAATCAAGGTTTGTTCTTGTTTCTAACAGGAAGCAGGCAGCACACATGTGGAACGCTTTGTTTGTCTCTACATGTCTCTTTCTGTAATAAATAGAAAAATATATATGACAATGTGTCATGTGGATCTGATTCACATTCTCTTAGGAGTATTTGGAGTGACTGTCTTCTTGTGCCAAAGGTGAGTGCAGAATTTGGGAAGGCATCCCTTCCATAAGCAGACTCTAGATTGGTTGCAGCTTGACTCTTTACGGTGTTCCAATGAAAACATGTATAATTTTTCTGCAGCCTTAAAAGGCAAGCTTGAGAATGATACCAAATGTTGCAGCACATGTGTTGATTTGTTATGTTACATTTCAGCTGTTAGTTATGCTAATGGAACAGTTTCACATATTTCGTTTTGATGTATTTACTTTCATGGCTATGTCTATGTACTCTCTGCAATTGCCTGGTAACACTGGTTGTATGATGTTCTGCTGTCACCACCAGGCCAGCACTGGAAATAAGATTAGTAAAAAAGACCTGGGCCTTAAATTTTCAGCCATGCAACCACTGCAAAAAGAATGTAAACTGGTGTGAAATGAAACCAAAATGAAAACCATCAGGGACTATAATCTAAGCTTTGGTCTGAAATAAAACACATAGGAAAATGGTGACACAGAATAGATATGGTCAACGTGGATATGTGCTATGAGGAAGTCCCCAGCCACACACAGGCATGGATAGATGCAGGAGACAGTTAGACTTAAGGGGTCATTCAGTTGCCCACAGCCTCAGCCCATAAAAGGAGCTGGAGGGGAAAACATCGAAATAGTATAGCAGTTCTGTTTATCCAGTATGAAACAGGAGAGGGAGGAAACCATGCCTTGGCCTCTGCTTGGATTTTCTGTACAAATAACACTGATTCAGATGAGAATTCTGGACAAATATGCAAAATTCTGTCATTTGCCCAGGAAAACCTCCAAGACGGAAAAGAAGACAAATTCAAGAATGTTCAGATGCTCAGGAACATGTCATATAAATAGATTACTCTCACCTGCTCTCTACAGACATTAGTTCAAATGATACATGAGGTAGTTTTACGCTATTACAGTAAAAATTGAAATATGCAGATAGGATATACTCCTACACAAGGTGTATAGAGGAAAATCAGACCAAAGTTTCACAAAGTGATTTTAAAAGTTCCTCATTGTTCTTCTAATGCTATAGCACTGTTGCAGTTTCTTTCCCTGATGGAATCAATCTACTCTGCCTTCAGCACATCTGTGGGCTAAGTGCATGCTCAATTAAAATATTCTTTTATAGGAAATATCAGTTCCACTTAACATTAAATGAAGGTATAAAGATCTGTTTAGGGGATGATAGCCACAGTAAAGATAATAATGTTGCCCTGCCCTGACAATTACAAAAATTAACCAGGGTTAACAAACATCAATTTTCATTATTAAGGTCATTATCTGAGGTCTGTACTATGAGAACTGCAATTCTAACCCACACAGGAGATGGAAGGAAAGGTACAGCACAATTAGATGATTTAGAAAAAATGCTCTCTCTGATGTTAACATTAAGCAGACAGTTTCCAAATATGACGCAGTGTAGCAAAGGGGAGTTTAGGTAAACTGAGTACAATAGATAAAACTGGGAACAGGCAGCAGAGCCTGGAAATCAAACTATGCATGTTTAACGTTTGAATCAAGAAATTCCATGGAAACAATCCAAAGAGCTTCTTTTATTGTCCACACCACAGACTTACTTTGGTGTGGATTGTCAAGATTTGGAAACTTTTCTATTTTCTATCTTCTTTTCAGTCTTTACACTAAACAAATGCATTTGTGATAGGAATGAATAAATGTATTTTTGAAAGAAAAACACATTTACAACTTACTTGAGCTTGCTGGCATATTTGAAAGTGTTGAAGGGTTTCTTGGTAAAAAAGCTGATGATAAGCCTGTAGGTCAAACCAAAAGTACACGCAGTTCTTCCACAGCTAGAGTGAAAAATATTTTAAGTTATTTCTACCCAAATATCACTTTTATAAAAAAAATTATTTTCCAAGTAATTATTTAGCTCCTTGGAGTCTTCATAAATCAAGTTCAATTTAAGATGGATTTAATCTTCTGTTGCATACTGGCAGAAAGACAACATATTTAATAGCATTGTCACAGTGATACTCTATCTTTTATTGTATCCTTTATGCATAATTGACCATTAAAATCGTTAACATTTGAAGAATAACTACATTTCAGTGGCATAAAGCCAGTGCTAAAGAAGAGGTGCTGATAATGGACATGCAGAGTCTGTGCTATGGTAAAATAGCATTTTGCAGCAATAACCAAAATTATTAAATACTGTGTACTTGATGTATTGTACTGGGATTGTCAAGACATTACATGTATTATTACATGCATTTCTGAGACCCAGAGTCTTGGCCTCATTTCATAAATTCAAATAAACGGCAAAAGATCTTTCAGAAGAAGTCCCTGCATTCCCCAAATCCTCTGTTTTAATCATGTGTTTATGGGGTTTAGACCTTAAAGATACCCTGAAACCCCCATCACTAACTAATAAAGAATGAGTTCCAAAAAGACAAGGGAAAGGATCTTTGTTCCACAAACTGTAGCTTTCCAGACCTGGAACAGGAGTGAAATAGGCTTCACAGCTGAAGAGAAAACTTTAAGCAAATAATTTTGAAAGGAGTCTGGTGCCTGGGAAGGCTAGAGACACGTGGGTGGTTGCCTATCTCCAATGAAAAAATAAGTTTCTTTTATTTAGATTTCTATATATACATATTTAATATTTTTATCTGAAGGTATTAATCTTTGGAAACATTGGCTCTTGCCTAGAAGCCAGAGGCATTTCTAGCTACTGCTGCTGGATTCCAGGTTGTGCTAGTGGTGAAACAGATGTCCATCTCGATTGCATTCAAACCTCCCCTAAAGACTCAGTTTTTCTGCAAAGCCACTCAATATTCATAACTTGTTCCAATTCAGTCTTCAATTTACACCCAGCAATGAATGATAGATCTGCTGACTACAAAGAAGAAATAACGTTATGTATCTCACAAATCCAAGGAGATTCATGGAAGCATAAGAATATTTTAAAAATATTGGAGATTTTGGACATCACTAACCCAAAAAGTAAGAAGAAATCAGATTGTCATGAGTAATAGCACAGCAGCAGATTTCCCATATTTTTTAAAAACTGTTTTTGTGGGTTAAGATCTCATTTCTTTCTGCCAAGTTAAAGGTTAATTTTTAAAAATTATTAGTCTTTTTTTTTTTTTTTTTTATCCCTGATGGTACAATAAGAATTCCAATAGGTTTGAGACAGTAAGAATCTGACAGCTTGGTTAAGACCTGTCATTAGTTTGCATATATATGTGAACAGTTTATTGTTGTTGAGGGACTGAGGTCTCACAAGTAATAATTCATCCAGTCATCAATCTTTACTTTTCCTTTTTTTTTTTTTTTTTTTTTTTTTTTTTTTTTTTTTTTTCAGTCTGGCCGCCCTCTATAACTTGGCATTCAGTCAATTGTGGACTTAATTATCATAGAGTAGGAAAATATTCATACCTTATTCCCTGACTTCTCACAGAATTGTGTGAAGTAGTAGCCTGCTCTGTTCTCCAAATAAAGAGACTGCAGCATGCTTTCAATTCCTGAACCCCTGAAGACAACACTGCCAGCAGCATTTTGCCCCTGGACAAATAAAACATAGTTATACATCACAGAATAACAGGTTTTCATTATTTTCAAATGTCACAACATTGTAATGGAGGGCCATGAAGTGTGCTCAATTACTATCTTCATCCCAAGGAAGTAGACTTCATTTTCTACTACATATGCAATTGCTCATTGCCCTCCAAACCATTTTCCCACTAAATATTCACATCCAATGGACTAAATCTGATGACTGAAGACATGCAGAGTAGCTAAGTGATCATAGCATCCCTTAGGTGGTTCCTCAATACTTAAAACAGAAAGCAAACCTGGCCTTAATTATGTCATTAAGTTGTTAGACCTGGGGAATTCCAGTGATAACAACATCAGTTAGCTGTCAAGGGTTGTCTCAACTCAGGCTACTGTGTTTTGAATTAAGAGAATTTAAGAGGTGGTTATTTGGTTAAGATTCAAAACATTTAACTAACATGGAACAAAAGATACATCATCTGGGGTTACACCACTGACATGAGCAACAAAATCATAAGCAATTTAGGGAGACAGAAATCCATGCTCATTACCATGGCTAGCTCCTAGAGCATTTGAGGAAGAATACATCCATTTTGTCAATGCTCACAAAGAAGCCAGTAGAGACTTCTGTAAGTAAATTAGCTTCTGATGATCACAAGATAGAAACTATGGCTGATTTTCTGTCTCTGATGCCAGAAGTAGAAGCAGATGAATGTGGCGGCTGGTAATCAGCTTCTTCCCAAATAGTAACAAGGATGGAGAAGGGCAGGAGGAAACCAGACTTTTGAAGTAGAGTAGGAAGATCTCCCCCCTCAGTATGAAGTTAAACTATGAATCCCTGAATTCTCCCTTGCATCATATTTTTTCCTTCTGATGTGATGGCAAATTGTGAGGTCTTGACTGTACGTTACAATCTAACCAGTGTAAACATATGATATTTTCTTCTGTCAGTAAGAGGGAAACTGCATATGATATGTAAAAACTAATAGTTCATGGTGTGAACTTTTGCTGAATATATATTCCTAACTGTAAATGTCCCCTAACTGCAAAGACTAGCCTTTTTTCCTGTCAAAATCAACAAAGTAAAATGATTGCAGTGAAGTAATAAATAAAGTGTGATTTTGAAGAGCAAAACAAACAAGCACGTGCTCAAGTGCTCAGCAAACCCCATGCACATATGAGTGAACTCAGATTTCTTAACATTTCTTTTCTTTTAGTTGTAAGTCTATGGGTATCAATACCTCCATGAAAGAGCAGGCAGTTTTGAGACCATTCCACAAACGACAAAGGCTTTGGATATATTTTAGATTTCCAGATGTTGACATCTCATATGTTTGATTTGTCAGCATTTTAACAGTTACTGAGAAAAGGCTCAACCGGCAGCCTGTCTCTCCTGAGGATTTTTTGACCGAAGACCAGCTTAGCAGGCAATAATTCAACAAAGAAAAGAATGAAGTACACAAGCAATAAAGAGAACAGTTTTCCTCTTATGAATGTTATAATTTCAATGACTTTCTAAGGCAGATTCAGTTTTCACAGTAAGTCTGATAAAATTTCCTAGGAAATAATTCCACTGAAGCATTTATCCAGAGAGTTTTCCATAATAGCAGACTGAACATATGGTCACTATGGAAAAGATCAACACTTTCTAGTGAAAATAAACCTCTGTGTGTGCTATGATTTCCTATCAAACAGGTGACAGATATGACAGAGAAAATGCTGACATTCTAATGATACCTCTGCATCGATAAAATTAAACCAATTTCTCCCATTATTTACTACTCCATAGTGCAGAATAAAGTGTTTTAACCCAAGATTCGAGACAACTAATATTTTCCAGCCATAC
Source organism: Sitta carolinensis (assembly GCA_032173965.1). Classification (NCBI taxonomy): domain Eukaryota; kingdom Metazoa; phylum Chordata; class Aves; order Passeriformes; family Sittidae; genus Sitta; species Sitta carolinensis. Next base: position 132,258,989 of record CM063284.1, read on the forward strand.
TTACGCGGAGCAGGTCAGCATAGGTGTACTTTCTATGACCCTGGTATTTTGAGTCTTCAGTTCCATCCAGAGCTAAGCTATGAATCATGTCTGTGCTCACTGACAGTGGCCTGGATCACAAACAAAAAAATTTCAATACATATTTAAGAAAAATCTAGGGCTGCTTATAGAATAAATAAATAAGAAGGGGCAGAAAAGTGGTGTAATGACATAGTGAATAGTGAAGGGAAGAAGTGCATGGAGTTCAAATTTATAATGAAAAAAATGTAGAAAAATACCTTTTTCATATTGCCTTTTGGAAATCATTGGGATAGCATGACTCTGAGGGTTAGCATTTGAGACATGTTAAAAGAACATTAATGTAGAGAATATTGACTATTATATAAGAGAACTTGTATTTGGGGAAATAAACCCTTTAGTGTTGTGGCATAAACAAGAGAGAAACTAATCAGCCAGGGAGGAATTCTCCATGCAAACAATTTGTATCATAACTGTGCTTCACTAAGCAGATAAGTGTATTTAAAAAAAAAAAATAATTAAAACAGTAAACTCTAAAATACTTTCATAAATATTTGAGGTATATTGCTGTGCCGAAAGATACACAAGGGACTTCAGTACTTACCACATTCTACTGCTAGAAATATCATCCCTTTGCAGAATCTGACTTCCAGTGAGAGTAGGTGGTAATCTTGATGATTTCTTCAAAGAGAAATTAGGTTTAGTTAGTTTTAATAAAGTTTCTGGTGAGTTTGTTCTACTTTTGTAAAAGACATTACAGAAAAATAAGGCAATTCTGATTATTTTTCCAACTTTGTGTTTTCTTTACATGTTCTCATTAACTGGTCAAAAACAGTCAAGGATTTTCAGGAGTATTCTTCCTTGTAAACAATATGTAAAATGGCAAGTTGCAAAAATTTCTGAATATTTTTCAAGATATTTCAGCATAGCTTAATAGCCACTACAGCTTAGAAAATGCATTTTTAATAGGTGGAAATATGCTACAAGCACATTGTACAGAACTACAGAGGATGTCAGGTGAAGGGCATGTGAACATATTTTGTGAAACTTTAGGAAGATAATCTTAAGTCAGCTCACTGCAAGAGAGATACAATCACTCAGACTGGGAGAGAAAGGGGTCATTTTGCCACACCATCACTTACTATTTTGAACAAGTCACACTCTGACTTTTTTTAGATGGCAATTGCATTCAGAGTGCCCTCAGAAATTCACCCAGAGCTGCAGCTCTTTCTAAGCTCTTGCAAGCACAGTGTAGCAGCTAGAAGATTCAAAAGTCAAAATTTCTCATGGTAAAAAAAAAAAAAAAATAAGAGCAAGAAATGGGCAATCAGCTGACTCTCTGATGTTCATGGTACCAGGTCCTAATTTTTGCCAAAATCAACGGGGTCTGGAAAACCTGCAGGTTCCTGTCTGCCTGGCCTACAGCTAGTCCTGTCTCTTTAGCACACCTTGTGAAATGGTCACTGTAAGACACAGGTGCTTCTTGCTCCCATTTCTGCCATGATCAACAGGAACCTGGCTTCTGAACCAGTTTTTTTTTCTAAACAGGAAATCTGTCCCACAGTTTTCCTCCATTATCTCCACGAATCTGATTTCAAAGGAAGTTATTGTAGCCCCAAATGATCAAACCTAAAGTAACAGAGGTGTGTGCTGACAAATCTGTAGTATAGCCTATACAGTTCTTGATACTTGAACCACAGTTTCAATCCACATCCTCCAAGTACCACATATCCTGAGGCTTAACGCCATATTGCGGAAAACCAGTAGTTTTTATTGCAGTTACCTCTCACACTCAGGCTTTCAAAGAAGAGAATTAAAACTGAACTGGCCACCTGAAAGCTACAAATTGTGAAGATGTTTGCTGAATGGCTCATGGCCCTCTGCAGAAAGCAAAAACCACATGTAGATGATTGAAGGGCTGTAGTGATAGCAAATGAGCAGAATTCGGTATTTTTTACAGACATGAGGAACAGATCCAGATTAACTGCAATGAAGTTGTAGGAATTACTCTGGATTAAGACAAAGCTGTGTGGTGAAGCTACATTGCTAGAGACTTAATTTTGCAGTTCTGAGAACTTCCAGCTAAAATATCTATCCAAACGACTTAGGAAATAGCCAGGGTGTAACTGAGAAGATAATTTGACTCAATTTATAGCAACTTGTTGCATGAAGCCTAATGAAATATATTGCATTTTTATATGTAACCATCTTCAATATACCGGTTTGCTAAATCTTTCCTGAAAAACCAAGTACCTTGTTCTTATTCCATTGAATTCAATGAGTTTTGTCATTATTTTTGATGGGACAAAGCTTTGTTTTCCAAAACTGTGATCCTACTTACCTGAAGAAGGGAAGGTGATATGTTAGAATTCTGTGTCAATGGTAACAATGATACTATTTGTGGGAAAGGATCAATGTCCACTCTTGGTCTCTCTTGACATGCATGCCAGAACTTCAGTTTCGTACTGGCAGCATCTATTGCTGTTGAATGAGTGACACAAAATCTGGGACCCCTAGGGAGAAAAAAGCTACTAAGTAGGACTTTCCAAAACAATGAAATGCTGGGCGATTTGGCATTTGAGTTATTTTTTACCCCAGTGATGTTGTTTACTGTACCAAGATACGGTGCTATATGCAGCTAGGATTAAAAATCAGTTAGTGTCAAAGGTATGTTTAGATATTGCATGCTTCCAAATCTAAAACCAAACTACATATAAGTAAACTTAGGTTGCAAATTCTGCACCATTACACACAGTTGCCTTTCTATCAGTCTGCAGGAAGGTATGCCCCATCCATCCTACAGCAAAGCACAGGAAAGGACTATAGGCCAGGACAGACACTCACAAGTCATGTGAAGACCCACAATTGCAGGTATTTGTTTAGGCCCAGAATTTGTGGAACCCCCCTGGGGAGAACACCTTCAAAAATTTTGCCCAGATTTTGGAAATAGGTTAGATTTTATATCCTCACTTAAGCTGTTAATATGTAAAAGGCAATTTGTATAACAGGCATTGAACAGTAAAGTCTCAGGGCCAAATTCCATGAAGACATTTACACAGAGCATCCTCAGAACTTGGGAAGGGTAGTATGGGGAACACGTTAGGACAAAATTAACCTCCTGTGCCTGGAGGGATTTCCCTAAACTTCAATTGAACATTACCCAAGGCAGAGATCCACAAAGCAGCTCAGATGCTCTGGAAGAAAAATAACAAGATAATAAATCTGCTCATTAAGGTAGATCTACCTGGCTTCTCAGCAGATGGCAGTGTAATTTAGGCTCAACTAAAAATTCAAGTGCTAGTACTTACAATGGCATTGCTTCTAATAATTGCAGTGGGATAAGTGACATGAAATAATAGGCTTATCAAGGAAAATGGACGTTTATTAAACAACAGAATTTTATTTCACGTCCATTTTTTCATACCAGTAAAGAAGTAGAGGTTTCACCACTTCAGGCTGAATCCGTCTTAAATGGGTTATATTCCACTGATCTCCATGCAGTAGTTCAAGTCTGAGCAACACTTCTGAACTGAGGAAATAGTCTCCACTACTCAGCAGGTATAGCTTTTTCATCTTACTGAGTTGCCTGTAGTCAACAAAAATAGTCACATAAGCATGTATCAAATGCTGTAGGCAACTGACTACAGCTCATCCTACTGCTTACACTGCTGCCATGAAACATGTTTTTAATTGCAAGTGGCAGAAGCCAAGATATTTTTTCCACAAATTAGAGACAGGTTGTGTATAAGAAAAATGTATAGCACTGTACTATCTGAATCCAGCAGGCTCTTTCATTCAAGCAGTTTGTCATACTGATGTCCTACTTGTGCATTTAACTTCTTTGATTCTTTACTTTCTTTCTGTTGCCATCTGTTTCCAAATCTCTTTCTGACACATCCATAATAATATGATGATTCTGACTTCATGTAAGCTTTGCAAACATGACTTTGCAAATAGTTTTATCAGCTTCAGAAGTCATTCCAATCCTTGTCAGGACACACATTTAATTGTGTCTGTTTATTCAGACATTACAATTTACTCTGAAATCTCAAAACCTGCATCGATCTATCCAGGTTACAAGTATTAAAGCAATGGGAGTAAGTGTAAAATAATAGGAAGTACCTTGTTTGCCTTGTAGTGTTCTTAAGAGCCTTTAGTCTTTCAATGTCCATCCAGAGCCACCAGTACCTCTCCCCAAGTGTTCCTTTAATGAACTTCTTGAATCTTTCAAACTGATGTCTGTTGCCAGCATCGTAAGTCCCATGACTAATGCACCAGGCAGCCCTACTGTCTGGCCCAACACTTTCAAAACTTGGACTTAAGCTTACTTGTTCAGGACCTTGCTTTCTTACATCTCCCTTGGAGCCCAAGGCTGTAAGTGAAGTAGAACTTTGGTTAAAGAGTGACTCTTCAGAATCATGAGCAAATTCATTATTCTCTAACTAGTGTGTAAACACTACAGGTTGTTTTGTGGAACTTCACATTACTTTCAATGTCAGCAGCTGCCTGGTGTGTCAGTTCTGAAATATGTTCCTTCATTGCAATTTGAGAGGATGCTGGTATGAATTCTTCTGCCATCTGAAAAGTTGTTCTTCCCTGTTCATTTTCTTCTTTTGCTGCACTGTGCCATTTTGGGTTTAGATAAACTCTTGACTGCATGTGAGAAGGAGGTGCAGCAACGGCCACAGGGCAGCCCTCCTCAGCCTTTCTGGGTCTCTCACTGGTAACATCAGCTTTTGCAGATTTCCCTGGAGGGGAAAGGAAACTGTTTGTGGCATACCTTAGACAGGTAACCTGCTTCTTTGTCTAACTAGTTAGTCATTCCTTTCAACTTCCTCTGAAAATAAGCCACTTCTAACCAGAGCTGGCCATTGTCACAGACAGACACTTGGATTAGGAATGTGGCAGATAGATTCCCTGCTCTGCAATTACATAATTTCCTAACTATATATAGCAAAATGTGTTGATATTAACATAAAAATCATTGTGATTTAAAATATCTTTTCTTAATTCTAAACTATTTCACTTGTTTTCACTTGACAAAAAAAAAAAATTATAGCCTCTCAACGCAGGTCTGTGAAATGAAACATGAAGAATCATTTCTCAGAACCTGAGGCAATGTGTTAGTTTGACCAATTAGGTCAACTGGGGACAGAGACACATCTCTGAGAATAGAGAGAGAGCTCCTGACATAAGAGCTGAGGCTTCTCTTCCTCTTGCTACTGTGTAAAAAGCAGAAGCAAGTCTGTGCAATGAGGCATATGCCCATATGTGCATCTGTATTCTCTCTCCCAGAACTTCTGGAACTTGCCAAACAATTTCAAATCAAGATTCCAAATGATTACATTTTATAAGATCTATAAAAATTGGCTGCCAAAAGACCTTTAAGTGCCCAACATAAGTACCCTAAGAAGATAACTGAAACACATCATATGCGATCAAATACCCAAAGAATCCAGACAAGAAAGTCTTTCAAAACATATAAATGCCTCTCCCCACAAAAAGCCCAGAAAAACTCAACTGACACTTGCAGATTTCTGTGAGACAGAAACATGTAAGAAAACTACTACTATCACAAAATGACTTGGCTACTAGCTCAAACTTCCACTTAATGTTGTAGCTATGGAAAGAAACAAATGCCTGTCTGAAGCCTCAGATACCATGTGACACTCAGAAGGTAAGTGGAGTTGACAATTCCTTAGAAGGCCTTTTCTTTCCAGCTATTCTGAGCTGTGTTATAAACCACAGGGTTGAGCCCTTGTTACTTACCCAGAAGGGGACTTTTTTCAGGTAATGATTCATCTCTTTTATGCTGCCCAGGCAAATGCTGAGTATCTTGAATTTTACTAGAAGCTATAGGATGCATAGATGAATCTGTAGTTTTCACAGAATCATCTTGTTTTGCCAATGTAAACCAATCCTTTACCTGAGAAACTGTAGCCTAGAAAAAGAAGTTTCATAGAACAATTAAAATTTCTCTTCTTATTGCAATATGTCTGAGAGCTACAGCTTACTGTCCATAGGAATTTTGTGCCCTCTGTTTGTGTCGATTTCTGTAAGGATGCAGAGAGCTGTATGACAGTAGCTGAGCATATTGTCATGTATGAGCTGAGTTTCTGTTTCATGTATTGCAACTCATTAACTTTCTTCTATAGTACAAAAAGCTTTGAATATAAAAGCTATTTAGAATCAGAAAATGGTATAGGTTGAAAGGGACCTTGAAGATCATCTATTTCTAACCCCCCTGCACTAGACTAGGTTATTCAAGAGTCAGTTGTCCCATTAGGTTGTGACCTCAGTTATGATAATTCTACACAATTCATTCCATCTATCTTGATGTTACACCCACTAAACATGTTTATTTTACCTCGCCAAGTGATACATAGAACTTCTTCATAGTCAATGAAATCAATGAAGAGTCATCCTCCTCAGGAAGGGGAGAACTTGGGCTTTGCTTCCTTATCCAGGGAGAGTAGTCACTATCTATAATGAAATTTATGCCAGTCTTGCTCCATTCTACCTGTGATATCAATTTAGCTAGTCTGAAATTAAATGTTGAGACAAGAAAACAATCAATTTTAGCTTTTAATCAGAGAAACAGTTGATTTCACCACAGAATTTGCAATTTTAAAAAATCATCTATCTAAAAATAATGGCTACAGAGAGCTTCATGATCTACTTTTCATAGAATACTGGAATTATCAGAATATCCTGATTTGGAAGAGACTCATAAGGATCACTGAGTCCAGCAAGGTATTATTTCAGCCTTCACCTACTGTCACATCTGTAAATGCCAGTACTGCCACTGCGCAGCTCACCAGCATACAGATTCTGCCCTGGTTGCATTACCAAACTTTACCACTAAAAAATTACTTCTTTTAGGATGATTTTGCATGTATCTCTGCATTCCCAAGCCCTTCCAAGAATCTCTAGAACATTTTGTTCACTAGAATTGAACTATTCTCACAGATTGCAGAAGCTCTGTATCACTACCAGATACTACACCTCTGATTCCTGACAGAAGCAGTCTTCCAGTAGGAATGGCACAGCACTGATCACACTGATCAATAACAAGACAGCTGGCACTCTCATGTTCAGCTGGCAGCTCTGTGAGGATTTCATAGTACTGAACAGTTCTCCAGTGCTACTTTGTGTTAGTGTGAACCTCATAATGCTCAGGAAAGGAAAGGCAATCCTAGAACCACATGACAGCAGTGAGGATGCTCTGGCCTCAAGAACTGGGCAGAACTTAGTTGAGTTAGAAAGAAGTACAAAACCAACCAAGTCACATATGAGGAGAAGATGAAGCCTAAGCTTGAACCTACAACCAAGTGAATGCTCAGTTTTATTTGTGCCCACCATTGGAGATCAAATAGTATTTAATTCTAGGGTTAGGGTGTCTTCATCTTTAAACACAAGTTTCCCTTTTAGCATCTCAACTTATCTTGATTCTGATTCAGGAAAGCAGCTTGAACTACTGATGTCAATTGAAATTAGGTACAGGCCTAAAGTTTGTTTTATGCAATTCTCTTGGTAACTCTGCTTGATCAAATAGTTTGCTATAGCAGAAGATCAAAGTTATTGTTTCATGAGGCCCAGATATGTGTAAAGCAGGTTGTTAACAAAGGTGTAATTCAGCACTCTCACAGTTTGTTTTTCTTTGCACACTTTTCCTCCTTGAACTTAACTGCAGTCTCCATGTTATCAAAAATAAAAAACATTTTAAATTTTTAACTGTAGAAGTCTATACCCCAATAACCATTCTACCATTACAATCAGCAAACATGAGTTTTGTGAACCATACTTCCAGGTTGCCTCTCCTTTTGGACTCCTAAAACATGCTACAATCATCTGCTTGTAGACACAGCCTTAAGGGATATAGATAGGTCCTTCCAAAAAAGCACACTAGATCTCCTGAATGTCTGCTGAATGGACATCTGGAAAAACACTGCAAGTTTGTAACAGTAAATCATCCAGCTATGCCATGGCATCCCACAGAGAAATTTGCTAAACTCTGACAGAGGGCCCAAAGACACGAAACTAATAATTTAAATTAAAAAGACTTGCTGTTTTTTATCAAATTCATTTAATAGACTTGTAACTTCTACTTATATGGCTTACATATTGATTAGCAAAAAATGCATTGCTACCATTATATCTCCGAGGAACAGAGATTTAGAAATCAGTAAATCCCATTCTTACTCTCTTTATAATGGTGTAGTATAGGATGTAATTCATGCTCAAGGAAAATTACAGCATAATGAGTGAAAAAAGTCACTAACTTTACTTTATCCAGGTCACTAAAATGTTACAATAAAGAAAAACAGGACAAGAGGAAGGAAAAACCACTTTAAGACTTCTACCAAGATGAATTAAACAAAAGAGGAAAATATACAAATTTAAAACTGAAAGACAACATAAAAGATTGCAATACCTGTATTCAAAGTAACAGTCACTTTCTAGAAATGCTGGAAGCCTCTCTTTCTTAATCCACTCAATTGCTAGTTCTTGATCAAGTTGCTGTCAAAAAAGAAATGCCAAAGATTTGCAGTATTCTTGACTTTCTTGACTTATTTGCCACGTAACTAATTCTCTACATCCCCCTTCTATAGAAGCATTGTCTCAGGAAAACAAATATAGAGTGAATATCACCTTTATGTCTGGAACAATTACTTTCCTATAAAAAGCTAAAAAGACCTAAATCTGATTTCATCTATTAGAGTTCAACTTTTGTAACAAATCATGAGTGTTTTTTCTTCAGAAATAATGTGTGTTTGAATCATACTTTTACTGTACAATTTCAAATGCAAATTAGATGCACAAAAATGTTATGCAATAAGAAACTTCTACTTTCTGACTTTAACACATTTTATAAATAATAGCTATTATTTTTCCTCAAGAATTTAAAGAGTAAGGAACCCTTAAATCAATTTATACTTTCCAAATTAGAAAGCTGTGGATATTAAAACCAAAATCAAACAAACAGAAATCAAATTATTTATCACCTTTCATGCTTTTATGTTGGATCACTGCACAACTGCATTGTACACAGTAATTCTCATAGTGGAAACCTACATGTGCTATGGCCTGGGGCCACAAGAAATTTCTGCTCTGGCAGTCTAAGCCTTAGTGCCTCACTGAAGGAGAAAGAGAAGTGCCTCAAATGAGTGGTTTGGGGGGTGAAAGGGAAATGTTGAGCAGCAAGCTACATAGAAACAGCTAGTTCTAATGAAGTAAGAGTAATATCTCTGACTATGGGCCACAACGATCCATAGTTGTTTCCCTTAGAAACTACATACAGCCCTTCCTAGTATTTTTTAAAATAGTGTACTTTTTCCACTCTTACGGAATGATCTATTTCATTCATCTGAGGAGCATTTTTCCTTTTAGTGAGGGTGAGACTAGTTATTTTGAAGAATGCAGTAACTACTCTTGTCCATAAAAACAGGTGAAGTTTGGGCAAGGATGGATACTACTTGTTATATCAGGTAATCAGTTTATGTAGATCACAGCTTGAATTTTCTTTCCATGAGCTAATATTCCATTCAGGGCAAGGGTTATTTCTGCCTCATACATATCTTTAGGGGATAAAAAAAATCTGAATTACTCAGAAAGTGGGTGGTTTCATTTAGAGAGAAGAAAATATTTCAAAATATGGAAAGCTTATGTTGGCAGTGGCTCATACAATGTAATTTGTGGAGATAGAGACTAATTACTCCCAACCACACAGTGTATGCTTCTTCTTGGCAATTGACAAGTCTTTTTTGAAATACAGAAGATAGTTTCTTTATTTTGGCATTTAATATTTATGCATTTAGAGACTTAAAGCCCAGTTTTTTATCTGAATGATTCATAACATGCTCACGTCTGTACATGGCTGATATATAAAAGTATATGTCATATCAGAAGGAAAAAATTTCTCTTCTTTCCCCATCCCCAGAGAAAGATGCTCCATTTAATCTGATGGGATTTGTTACCTTGGTTAGTTTTCTTACCCAATCAGCCTTAGGCCTTGCTAGGACCCAATCCAGCAAAGCTTTTAGCACATGTTTAAGTTTAAGCATGTGTTTAACTTCCCTTGATTAAAGTTAAAAACATACTTAAGTGCTTTGCTGAACTGGGGTTTCTCTGAAGTAAGGTATGTGGGATGCCAGCCAGTTTCTTTCCATAGCTATGATCAATTCTACCCAAGTCCACAGATTTTTGTTCTCAATATATTTCACACCACTGATATTGACTATTGATGAGAAGATACTTACTTCCATATCAATGATTTGCAAATGTGCAAACACACATGAAGAGAACTTTTGCTTATCTGTAAATTTGTAACAATCTGAGATGGAAGTAAAATACAGAGAAAAATACCAATTCATGTATTTCTTAGTCAAGATGTGTTTAAATTCAGGCCATTGCCTGAAAGGCCTACTAAGATTTTCAAGTCATAACTCTTTTTCTTAAGGAACTTGCCAGTGATGACCACTCAAGGTGACTTTTTGTAAGTAATGTAACATTCAAAACAACTGTCAATCTCTTTAGTTCGTGTGAAGGCAGCCAAAGCAAAGCAGACAGCATCACCTGATGGCTGAAAATCAAATCCTATTTGATTTGAACAGAGCTACTTGATAGAGTTGATCTGGGGTGGCTTCTCTGGGTTCAGTTGCTGTAGTGCAATGAATGGAGCTGACTTCTTTCACCTTGTGTAGTTGCAGTAACCATTTGGGGCAAGCTTTCACAGGTCATTTTGTTCCAGCCCAGACTTGAGATGCCAAGGGGAACTGCATGAGGCATCTATGTTACCCATCAAGTAAAGGAGGAATCAAAAATAAGAAGATGTATCACCCTCTCACCACAAAAGGAGAAGAAAGGGTACTGAGGCATATTGTTCCTCAAAAGGTTATAATGCTTCATCTATGGAAAATAGTGAAGCCCTGTTTCTCCAGACCACATGAAAGAAGAAATTAATAGTGAAATGGCTTTGAATTGCTCAAGAAAGGCCATCCACAGTGGTAATGATGGGAGGTTACCCAGCGAGCAATGTTAGCCACACTTGCACAAACACTCACCATTTCCTCAGTTTAATACTGAGAGCAAATAAGAAATCAAGAAGAGCTGCTCTGATTTTGTGCTCTCAAGCAAAGTATTTGTGAAAATTATTATTTAACATGGTAGGGATGTCTGTGGGCCTTGTCCTTTTGTATCATCAGTCCAGTTTAAATGCAGATAAGTTGCAATATCACATTAGTATCATTTCGTTAAACATCATTGCCTTTTGACCTCTCTCAACACTGTTTTCTTTTCTGAAAATCACTTATACTGGAAAAAACAGTGGTCTGTTACAACTCCCTGCTTTGCTCTCAGCTTTCCAGCTATGACATAATTTTGAGCAGCCACTGCAAAAAATGGACCAAGACCTTAGATTGGCCTTGAATAAAATGAAGTCATGTCAGTCATATACATGCAAAATAAGCAAGAAAGGAATAAACCAAGCATCTCAGTGAAATACTTTTTGTCCTTGGAACCTGTTGTTTAAAGGTAAAATCCCACGTCCAATTGTACCAAATTATATTCTCTCGGGTGCGTAAGATGCTTCAACTCCTGATTTTAACCTGCCTAATTTGGAGCTGAAGATAACCCAGGAAGTAGGAAGGTAAGAATACTGATACTGTCTAAGCAAGACTGAAACCAGATTTATTTTTTTTCCTAAATTCCAACCCATCTTTCCATTAATTTAGCTTTCTTCTTGCCAAAGATTATTTTTTCTGGCCATTTCAATTGATGCTAACCATGTAAATCCCTTAGGAATTAATGTAAGAGAGACTTATGTGTTGCCAGACCACAGATGAGCTCATAGCCACACAAGGAAATTAATTAATAAGGAAAGACTGAGCTGCATTAGTTTCAGTCAATTTGCACATTCCAGGGATCACTAGCAAAGTAACTGTTGTCATAATATTTTTTCTTTTAATATTAAAAAGTATTCAGACCACACAGCTGAACCCTGCCCTACAGAATCTTCAAAATTCTGTGCTACAGGATGTGCATCTGTAATTCCATTCACTTGTCTGCTAGACACATGTGCATTACAGGGCATAATTTGGCCCATCATTATGTTTTCCTAACATAAATTAACATTTTTCCCAAGCTACCAAGCCAAAACCAACAATAACTATTGCCAGTATCTCTATAGTAAGATCTAAATATAAACTCAGGATCTATAAGATGCTTACCATAGTGTTGTAATTTGGATCAATACTGAAGGTTGAAAAAGCACTGTGCATTTTGGAGAGCTGCCCATCATTCTTTTCTTTGCTTAGAACATCATAAATGGGGCTTGGAGGTTTCTGATCATGTAGAATTTTTTTCGGCTGGCTTTCCAGGCATTGTGGGGCATAATTAACCACTTCAAAGGCCCCAACGTCAGAGTTAAACTTCACTGGCTGGGCAAAAGTCTACAAAAGAAGTTAGGAAAGTTTATGGTACTGTAATAAGGCAACTGTCATTTAACAAGTTACCTTTTATCATTTAGAGGCATCCTACAGAATAAAAAATTGCATTATGAGGCTTCTTTCTCTTGGGGCCTGAAATAGTAATTTTTCTGCATTCTTGTTTTTGCTGTATAGCTATCCAAAGCATTCCTACTTTTTTATCTCAGCAGAGCTTAATTGTCAAGAATTGAATTCATCCTAGATCACAGACCATCCTTTTTCACATGTAAATAATTGATTCAGTACGTTTATGTCTAGAGCAAATAATTAACTGTGACTTTAGTAACTGTCCTACAGAGAAGTACTCACCTGCAGGATCAAATCTTCAGTATTATTCTCCCACTCGTTATTATCAACAATCAAGGCATGAAAATATTAGCAATGAAACTGACCTTTTAAATGTGAGATGCATTTGAGTGGAGGGATCTGAAGATTTTCATATGTAGGAAAGGTTTTCCCCATACTGTCACTTGTAGGTCAAACAACTACCAAAACCCATGTCCTGTAGTAAATTTTATTATACATCACTAGTTCAGTATATGTATATATGTATATGTATATATATAAATACCGTATAATAGATGAGAGAGACTAAACTTCAGTTTCGGCCATGCAATTGTGACTTTTAGCGACTCACGAAACCCCACTGCATGAGTACACTCAAAAACAAAGCCATCTTTCATGTTTTAAGCTCCACTATCGGGTATTTCCCTAAACAACTATCTTTCAAATTCTTTTACTTGAAATGAAGAGGAAAAATATGGATAGATTTTACAGATGTCATAGAGGATGCCCATGACAGTTATGAATAGGAGATTATATAGAACTTATGTGCATTATATACTCTATATTATATAGAGTATATAAGAATCTCTTCACTCAGCTGGTCAACAAGGCACGTTGTATTTAAGTATTCAGGAAACTATGGCCACACTTAAACCCAATTCCAAAACTCATTTTGGCTTCGTTCCTGAAGGATCCCACCTGGTGTTTGTACAGTTGTCATTCCCCTGTATTTAATAAGAACATTTTATTTGTTCAAGTACTGTATTTTTAATTTCCTTGAACTTTTTCATATATTACATATATGCACACATAGTCATAACTCATATACATTCTAAATATGTTAAATACATGGTACATATAACATAGAAATATATTACAATTTGATTTGTCTTCACACCTGTATAAGCCCAAAGTAATGATGTTAGTGTCATCTATTTTGTTGCTTCAGTTTGAAGCCCCCTTGTCGATCAGTGTCTTGTAGAGCAATGCCCAGAATCAAACTATGCGGCCGCAACATGTTTTTTCAACATTCCCTACTTATCCCATAATGTCTCACTGTGGAGGCTCAGCCTGGCAAAGCACACAGCACTTGAAAGCTTTAAGCGTACGATTAGTGCATATGACATCAGACCATCACTGCTCACAGCCATGCATTGAATTGCATGAGTCTGCTCAGTTACCTAACTTCAGCTGAAATCGTGGATTGGTTTTTGTTCTCTGACACCTTCTGCCTCTTTTGGCATTAATTTTCTCCAGGGCACTCTGCAGGTTTTAGTGCTTTTTTTTTTTCCAGATGTACTGAACAGCATCTAACAAATCTTTTATGTGTAGTAGATCTTCCTACATTCAGATTTCCTCTCAGTTTGCTACGTGCACGTTTCATTTACTTTCAAACCTAATTTGGGCTGCTACCAGCTTTTAAGTGACTAACTGTGCAACATTAATAGCCTTTAAATGTTTTTTCCTTATATATTCCTTCATGTTTTAAATAAAGAAACAGAAGAAAGTACACTAAGAAACAATGTACTTTAGTCTCTTAGGATTTGAAATGCTCTTGCTTGTGGGAAAAAAAAACACAAAATGCAAATTTCATAATAAAGGGCTTTGTGACTAGACACAATGAGATTGTTTTAGTTTCATGGTTTTCAAATTGAAAACTAAGCAAATACAGTATGAGTTTAGCACATATATCTACTTCTTTTTAATAATTTGTAACTTATTCTAGACCTAGGGTTTTTTGATACATATTCTATTTAACTGAACAGAAAACTATGGCATCTTCAATGAAATGGATGCTAGTGACAATGTTTAATGTAAAGTATATTGCTGTTTTGGGAGCCTGACTACCAATCATTTATAAGACAAATATACTAATGGAGCAAAAAAACATGCACTGATGGAATAGGAAGATTCAGACTTCATACACTACATACTTGACTGAAAAAGAGGGTTCTAGTCCAGACTTTTGGAGTTTGGATATAGTTACTCATCCCCAGGGACATCAAAAGGCATGCATACTTCTTCTATCAGTCAGAGAGTAGCCAGCAGACTTGACACTAGTAAGGATGCATCTGGAATACTGCATCCAGTTTTGGGTCCCCTGTACAAGAAGGATATTCATATATTTGATCAAGCCCATTGGAAGACCACCAAGATGGTCAGAGGCTGAAGCACTCACCCTTGAGAAAGAAGCTCTAGGAGAACTAGCAGCAGCCTTAGTGTATTTATAAAGAGATTGCTGAACAGAAAAAGCCAGGCTTTTTATGGAGGTGTATGGTGGGAGGACAAGAGACCACTTATCATACACTGAAACAACAGGTCTCAACTGGATTATAAGAAAAAAGGTGATTTTGGGATGATTAGCATTGGAACTGCTGTCCAGAGAGGAATCAGCTGTTGCGGGTTTTCAAGACCAACCGTAGAAAAGTGCCAAGCAACCTGGAGTCAGTACTAAAACACTGACCCTGCTTTGAGAAGAAAACCACACGGCAGACCTCCTCAAAGTCCCTTCCAGACAGTAATCTATGATTCTGTACAAATTCCAACAGAGAATTTCTCTATCTCTCAAGCTATCATACAAAAGCATTTTAGAATAGTTCAAACCTTTCTGGAGAAGCTTGAATGCTTGAAGCTTAAAAAATCTAGAATGATAAATCAGAATGTTTACATAAGCATAATAAAAGAAGAGATAATTCCTAATCTTCTTAACTCATCATCACAACAAAAATAAACATGATACTGTTATGAGAAAAATCAAATGGGAACACATAAAAAACCACCCCCAGAACTTGATTTCTTGTAGGAAACGTTTTCCCAGTTATTATACAGGAGAGAGGATCAGTCAATCCATTTTCCTTTCAGCATCTGAAGAACTCTGGGGCAAAACACTCAATCTAACCATTCTCACACATTACAAGCCAAAAAAAAAAAAAAAAAAAAAAAGCATCAAGAAACTGTTCAGGATGCTTTAGCAAACAGGACACTTTAGCAAACTTAAAACCTTTCCAGTGGAAAATAAGTACTGTAAAATCTTGTAACACTTCACAGGACAATAATGAGAGAGATTTATGGCACCACCAATATTCCATCATTGTAATAAGGAGGAATCTCTGGTGAAGATGCCTGTGTTAAGGAGTGGATGATAATCTATACTATAAAGGAAAACGAAAAAAATTATCCATGACAATCTAATATACTAAGAAATGTCTTTCTTACCCCACATTTGGCAAGTGCTTTTGGCTTTTTACAGACAAGTAAAATACACTAACCAAAGACTAAGTGTATCATTCTCTTTAGTTTGAGCCAATTTTTGATGCTTTGAAGATACAAAGGGAAGTCTCCAGAGAAATTATACCTCAAGATGTTAAGAAAAAATAAATCAGGTTTGGCAGGAGCCTTGAAGTTTGGGGTTCATACATTGTCAATGTAGCACAATAAATAAGATCAAGGATTTGAGAATACCAACAAATAAGAAGTCTACAGACTTTGCAAATTGTTTCACTCACAGGCAATTCCCCACACAAAGCTGGTATGACCAATGTAACTCAGTGTAGTAATCTCAGCTTCAGAAAAAAATCTATGAGCAAATAACAAAACACTGTTTTCAGACTGTGGTACAGCAATACTATTAAATAAATAAACAATTGAGTGTACTCTTCTGATAGCAAAGAAATTTCTTAGCTGTCAAATGCACATTGAATATGGTTTTCAGTTGAAAAATAAACAGAATACATAATTCTGAAACCTGAAGTTATACACTTAACTGAAGGGAAGACAAATTTCTCTCAGTCCTCCCATAACAGAAACCAAAACAGCATCCATCACCATGTTGCCAGGATATCAGACATATAAATCTCACTGTTCTCTGTCTTAACAGTTTTCAGATACACTCAACTTCAGATACAATTAACAAATGTGTAAATATGCTCACATCCCAGACCCAAATAATGTAGTTTGATCCCAAGAGAAACAGAATGACCACAGCTTGGCTGCTTCTTAGGTTAAGGGTGGGAGTGAATAGAGATTTCATCCAGGAGCACTGCCAAAACTTTCTTAAGAAGGGTATATGTATATCATAAATAAATGTCAGTGAGAGTCCACACCAGAAAAGAATTTGAGCAGCTCTATGAAGTGTCTGGAAAAATTCACCCTACACATGGTCAATGCAAAATCTCCCATTGACTTTAATGAGTCCAGGATTTCCCTTCTGTTGATGAGTAAGACAAGTCATAATCACGTATCACAATCAAATTAAGAGGGAACATTTAGAGTAAACACACTATCACTAAGGAATGCAGCCAGGAATGCTTTGTTTGCTTTCTTCAATGTCAAAGACATAATGCAAATTTTAGTCCTGGGTAAGTCTCAACATAAAATGCATGTAGGCCCTTACTTCTGTCAAAGCCTTTTTAAGGGAGGTTATATTGGCAACTGCAACCTCCCTCTTCACACCTGGAAAAGACAAGAGGAAACTAATGAGCATGCACTGATGCCTTGAATCGATAATTTGATGCATGGAATTATTCAAAATCATCTTCAAAGGGGTGAAGGGCCTGAACTGTGCAGAAGAGTAGACTACTTTTTTGCTTTCTGTCCTTTCTGTAATCTGCTACTCAGATCAAACAAAATTTTATTTGTGACAGCACTAGGTATTCAGTATCATTCTCTCTTCAGAAAGACTAATTGGCCCGAGCTTTGTGACTTGGGCTTTAATTGTTTTCAGAATCGTTGCCTGCATCAAATGCTGAACCCCAGACTACTTGGAGGAGAGCTTTTACAGTGAGAACAATCCTTAAAGATATATCCTTCAAATCTAAAGTTGATAAAATTATGGTCATTTAGTAGATTTCTGCTGCAAGGGTAACCAAAAACCAGGGACTCACCACCAAATCGTTATCTCCTGAATGCGCTTCAATTGAGGCACAAGGAAGCACTTTTGTCTCTAGTGCAACTCCTTGAGGTTGCAAAGAGGGCCTTCCTCAGGATCACTGAGGAAGTAACTGGAAAATGACAGGTAAGACTCAGCACAGATTTGGGATCGAACAAGTAGCAAGCAGCTCGTAGAGTGCAGGAGAAACAAGTTGACATTACTGTGCTTGCCTTCAACACTGAGCTGGATGGCAATTTCTGACTTCTGTATTTTTATTCCTGACTAAACTTATCCTTGGATATTTTAAATACATGAATCAGAGATTTAAATTCTAGCCTGATCTCCTAGAAATGGAAATGTATCCAGGCCAATGTTTCTCTTAAATCTTTCATTTTACATTAGTTACTAACGAAGGTGTAAGTCATTTGTGTGTCATGTAATTGGTTTCTGCTACTGTGAAATTGCTGTACTACAGCCAACAAGTACCCTCCTGAGACTTTTTGTATTATGTATTTCAGAAATACTTTCTGTAATTTACACTTTATTACAGTATATACCTCTTTGGAGTACCTAGATATTTATGGCAGATTACATTGAATGACATTATAACAAGAGGATCACTTAAGGGATAGACTGTAAATCAAAGAAAAAAAACACATGAAAAACCTGCTGCTGTTGTAGCAAGTCCCCAGTGATACAATTTTCCATCTGCTAATGGTGCATTATAAATCAATTTAGAAGCAGTCCCTTAAAATAAGCATATGCTCCCCCTCATTTCTTGTATCAATTCTCACAATATTTTCAGTTTAACTTGTTGCCTAACTACTAGCACACCTGGGTAACACTGTTCCCAGGCAACAGTGTATAAGCACAACAAGAATAAAGCAATGGAAATTTCAATGCACTGTTTTATTGAAGCGTTCTGAGAAGGAGAGGGAAATCAGGAATGTGAGGTATTCAAACCACAAAACTCAAGGCATTAATAGAACTTAATCCTGAAGAGGAAAAAGATCAAAGAGAAAATAAAACTAATTATGAGAACATTACAGTTAAAAATAGATAATAGAGCATCTGTTTTCATGAAGATATGTAAATACATAGAAGACAGACCATGCATCATGTTAGAAACCTACCAAGATTACCAGCATGAAATGGTGTTTACTCAGGAGTGACTGTGAACTCTTTTCTGTGGGCTTCTAGAGCCATCAGGAGTGTCTGGACAATTGCTGCAGTTCAGAGCTGCTGAGCTGTGCCAGGACTGTAGGCTGAGGAGCCCTCTGAGGCCAAGGAGAATTTTGGCTTCTAACAGATGTCCCAAAATTTGTGTATGTCCAAGGAGATGAAGAGACTAAAAAGGCTAAACTTCTTACCCACTTCATCCTCTGCAATTTGGGGAAAACTTGAAGCACAGTTTCCAAATAAGCAACAATGGCATGGAGGATGGTGTTCCTGTTCTAAGAACAATCTGGAACATGGAAGAAGGCTTGGGTTTAAAACCTAAGCAGTTAAGACTTGGATTTAGGCAGATATCCTAAGGTAGCTGTGAGGGAGGGGTTGGGAGAGTAGAGGTGTTGGAGAAAAAAAAACCTAGCCCTCTTACCACTCATTTTGTTCTACCTGTGTCTTTGTATAGTCTTCAGAATCTTGCAGTGTGGTAAAGCATGTAAAGACTGAGCTCCTGAAAGAAGTCAGTGTTGATGCTGTGCACAAAACTCACACTCTGACATAGAGTTAATACCTCCAAATTCTATTTTAGGATTAAAAATTGGAATGAGGAGCCCATTCTATCATCCTTAGTAGTGCAATTTCCATTCTGTGTACATTTACACAAATCTATGATGTGGCTTAGAGAGACATCTATGTTTCAATTAAGTAAGCCAAATCATTCAGTTATCAACTTATTTCATTAGTGGCCACACCAAGCCACTTTGTAGCCTTTGAGTCCAAGAAGCATCAAGAAATATTCTGCTCTCTCCTAATGCTGGCAGAGGTTCCTATCAAGCAAGCTGTAGAATGGATATATGTTCTTGTAGTGTAACTTGTTTGACTGCAGTGCCTTAGGGAGGGAACAGGCAGTGGGGCAACTCTGCAGCACACTGAGTGGGACCACAGGTGACAATGTGGAAAGGCCTGTGCCACCTGGCAAGGGACTTTGAGTGTAAGGTATCAGGGCCAAGACTACTAAGATGAAGTTGGATGAGGTTGCAACATTGAGGGAGCAGGACTGTACATATGACTCTCAATAGAGTGTGGGGAGGCAGGCTAGATGATAGGGAAAAGGAGCAAAATATAGGAGGACTGGTTAAATGCAAGGTACTGGATATGATGGTCTAACTGTAATTGGATCAGCACACAGAACACAGGGTAAGGCTGCATCCTTCTAGCTGCAAATGGGAGAGGAAGACAAGGGAAGTGCCAGCTTCGAAGCCTTCTGAGCCATGAAGAGAAAGACTTGTTTCTTGAGCTTAAATGTTAATGACTGAATACATTGCCAGAAAACTGTAAAAGGACAAACATTTGTTATGTCATCATGTTGTAACACTGTAATAGAAGTGGACACCTTTTGAATAGGTATTTATGTGTCTTTTTCATTTCCTATTCTTATTAATGCACTGTGGTTTAAATATACAAATTATTAATTACGTAAGTTTAAATACATAAATAACCTAGGGATCTTGGTGGACAACAAGCTGTCCATGAGCCAGCAGTGTGTCCCTGTGGCCAAGAAGCCTAGTGTACATTACCAAGAGGACTGCCAGCAGGTCGAGGGCTCTTCAGTAGGCAAGAGACATGGGGCTACTTGAGCGGTCCAGTGGAGAGCTACGAAAATGATTAAGGGACTAGAGCAACCCTCTTGTGAGGAAAGGCTGAGGCAGCTGGGCACGTTGAGCCTCAAGAAGAGACAAGTAAGAGGAGCCCTTATCAATGTCTATCGGTTTCTGAAGGGAGGGTGATGCCAGGTGATTGCTCGGCACCACTCTGCACAGTGGTGCTGAGCAATAGGACAAGAGGCAATGGGCAGAAACTGATGCACAGAAAGTTCCACCTGAACATGAGGAAGAACTTCTTTATTGTGTGGGTGACTGAGCACTGGAATGGGCTGCCCAGAGAGATGGTGGAGTCCCCCTCACTGGAGATATTCAAGAACCATCTGGATGCAAATCTGTGCCATGTGCTCTGGGATGGCCCAGCTTGAGCAGGGAGGCTGGACCAGATGACCCACTGTGCTCCCTTCCAACCTGACCCATCCTGTGGTTCTGTAAATACGCAGGAGAACATCTGTCTCCAGAAGTCCAGATACTGTGCTATACTTAATGATAATAACACTGAGCAGTAAGAATTGCTACCGCTAAAATACAGATATATGGCAAAACGTAAAATTTTCCAAGATGGATAAAGTTACTCATAATCTTAGTGAGGCATTTCTTGCATTTTGCAAGGGATTTCTGTAAGGTACTTACCGGAAGACTCAAAAATTCATTAAAGTAATCCACAAGCATATCATCTGTGGCTAAGCATTCTTCCTACAGAGAGACAAAACCACAAAGCACAGCTTGTAGTTATCTGCACTAATATTTGAATGCACTATTGCCTCAAACAATATTTTTCCATGAGATATGATGAGGAAGCTTTTGCAAAATATTATTTCCTGTTTTTGAGAATATGGTCATTGCATCACAGTTATATTCTAGCCATTGCATACTGCCAAGGTCCTTAGCAATTTAAAATGTACACACGAAGGTAAATCCTCTGCCAATGAATTTACAGATAAAGCCTTCATAAACCAAACAGCTTCTAGATGCTGAAAGTCTGCATGTTGACTTTTAAAAACACATGCACAAGCTAACAGTCTAAAAATTCCCCTCATTGTACTTTTCTCTCTTGCACTTGGGAAGAAGGAGAATATAATATTTCACCAGGGGCAACTTCTGCTCTCCCGCTGCTGCTTGGGGATATTTGGGGACTTAAAGGGAGTACATTAACCTATAATTTGGCTCAGCAGGCAAGCAGTGTATGCCATACTTTGAATCTGACAGAACTGGGAGGCTTCCTGTTTGACCTCATCAGAAGTGAAGACTGCATCTGCAGGTGTTTTTGTATCCTTTCTGACCCCTGCATTTAAAATCCTTCTGACATGACTCAAAAACTGTAGACTAGAAGTTGAATTATTTTGCTGTTGACACTTCAGAAACTATGGCTTCAAGTCTTACTTTTACTGAATAAGTATCTCCACCATCCCCATTTCAATTCAACAGAGAGTAAAACTGGAACATTATTCCACTGGTCAGCAGATATGTGTCTTCAGTATAATGAAGACAGTTAAATAATTTTTAATAGTTTCATTTTCCTGATTATTCTATAATTTCAGCCTTGCAAGGCAAGAAGAATGCACTTAAACTTAATGTATTTGCCAATAGCAGCAAAGGTGTTGCAACACAAATCTTTTTTATCTTTCCTAAATTGAAAGCATTGAACTGTGCTAGTGAGGAGCAGCATTAAAGAGAGGTTATGCACAGTGTACAGGCAGGCAGTATCTTGATCCAAACCCCAGTGGACTAACCTAAATACAGATAGCTTGTGCTCAGATAAGGAAGAAATCCGAGATAACATGCATGACAAGCCAGGACTAGACCTGATGGTGTTTGTCTGGCCCTAGTCTGCCAGCATTTATTCCTTAGCACTTGCAGTTGCTGCGGTGACTGATACAGCACAGGCAAGGTAGCCCAAGCTCGTTCCTAGAAAATGCTGCCAGTGCTGAAAGCAAGGCTTTCATGCCTTATTTGGATCACAGGCCCATGGCCCAATGTACTTGCAGTGCCATGGACCTAGAGATGTTTGGGCACTAATTAAATAGGGGAATTTACCAAAGTGTCTAACCCATTTTGAAATCAACAGAGAATCCTCTTACTAATGTCAACAGGCAATCAGATTCTGAAATATCAATTCTACAAGTATTAACACAATTAGGAAAAAAAATTAATTAGAAACAAGCTATAGTCAGCCTCATGTTTGGTTTGACACTGACAAGGATGAATATTGAGATAGGACTATATATGATACATAATGAAAATATTTTATTATTTCAAAGGACTTGTTAAAAACAATTAATTTATTATTGCCTGAAGTATAAGCTCTTTAGGAATATGCAGGTAACATGTTTTTAATTTCCCAATGATATAATTCTCTGTAGTCCCATATAACAGCAAGAAAAGTAAACAAAGTGGTTGATTAATAGATAAAATGCTTATGATCTTACTAATGCACACTTTATTACTTACTGCATCTACATGTGGTATACTTTCCTCTGTTTTTTGCAGAATTTTTTGTAGACAGTCTTATTTTCATTTGAAATCAGTTGCACTTTCTTATGTGCACGTTATGGGTTAGGGAGTTGCATGTACAGTACCTATAGCTTAGATTTTTGTGTCAGAAGGCATTTGATTTCATTTCTCTCCATGCCATTTCTCCTGCAGCACAGTCTAAATTATAACTAGAAAAAGCTGCCTTAGAATTGCAACTGGAGGTTAAGGAGGTTAAATTGGTCCAAAACTTGTGCTTATGTTGGTTCTGTTTATAGTAATAAATGTTACAAATGAAACAGTATCTAGAGATTCCCAAAAGCAATATCAACACATTTATACTTTAAAATACACAGTTACAAATGCATCCAAAACAGGGAATAGGTAAACACAAACTGAGCTGTGATAGTAAATGTGTCATTTCTTATGAGGTAACAGACAAACTTATATATCTTTCAAACAAAAAGAAAAACATCAGGGAAATCCTACAATAAGCTATGAGCAAAGGGCAAAAAAGGCAAACTAAGGAGATTGTTAAACATGTCGTGTTGAATCTTCCAGTTGTTTATTTTTTTCCTTCGTCCTAATTCACTTTAATTTCCATCTTTATTCTCCATAGTCTCCTGTTACTTTTTCTCTTATTATTTTCAAACTAAGTATTTTTTCTGATAAAATTTTAAGAAATTGCTATCTTTGTAATCTATACTTACAAAAAGAAATGAGAAAACAGATAATGGTTTCCAAAATGTTTTTTTTGCTCCATAGCCGCATGATGAAAATAATGACCAAGCCTTATAAGCATACTTACAAACATTTCTTCTGTTATACATGGAGGTTCTGAAAAGAAGATATTAAATATCATATGTTATCCAAGCAATACAGTCAATCTGGTTCAACTACAATATAACAAAAAGTAGTGAGGCATGACAACCGTCCTGAGTATTCTGAAATAAAATAACTTAGACTGAAGAAATAAAATAAACTAATAATATGCTGTAATGTTGACCTGTGCATGAAAATATTAACTATGAGAAGAATTATTTAAATAGAAATCAAGTATTATTTAAATATATTATTTCTCATACATATCAGTTAACTTCATGTTAGCTTTCCTCTGCAAAATTGATAACTAGAAGCTTGGTGGTTTAATGAAAATACAGATTTGTATGAGACTCTCAAAGTTTTGAACAGCAAATATGAAAAATCATGTGATAAAATTAAAAATATACAACTGTGTTCCCGAATAATCAACTCTCATTCATTCTAGGAGAATATCCTGTCTTTAGTGATGCCATTTGAAGGGAGTAACATCCTCTCTTCGGAGTGATGAGTTCCGCCGGACGAGTTTACACTGGCCAGTTCAAAATGCCCCTCTTTTGTGACACGGTCTCTGTGCCTGAGCCCCGTGCGACACGGGGCCAGCCTAGCCCTGAGAAGAGAGCGCACGTACCGGTGGTGAGCCTCTTGGAGCGCATCCTGCTCTGCTGGGATCCCGGGCAGCGGCGGGAGCAGCCCCTACTCTGCTGGGATCCCGGGCAGCAGCGGGAGCAGCCCCTGCTCTGCTGGGATCCCGGGCAGCGGCGGGAGCAGCCCCTACTCTGCTGGGATCCCGGGCAGCGGCGGGAGCAGCCCCTGCTCTGCTGGGATCCCGGGCAGCGGCGGGAGCAGCCCCTGCTCTGCTGGGATCCCGGGCAGCGGCGGGAGCAGCCCCTGCTCTGCTGGGATCCCGGGCAGCGCGGGAGCAGCCCTGCGCTGCTGGATCCGGCAGCAGCACCGGCCCGGCCGGGCCTGTGGCCGCCGCGCCGTTGCCATGGCGCTGCAAACACGGCCCGGGCAGCGCCGGGCCCGCACCGCGCTCCCTCAGGGAGGACAGTCCCGAAGGAGATGCCTGAGAAGCAGAAATCTGAGGACACTTGTAACCAGAAATGGAACTAAACCTACACCCCCCCAAGAACGTTAGTTTCTGCCTTGGCTCCAGCATGTAAGAAAAAGTCACGTTTCTGGTGGAGTCAGCGAAAGCTGTGTGCAAAGACATTCAGGATCCTATATATGGATTTCAGAGGGATTTAGGTGTTTCACAACTGGGAACTGAAAACCACCCTACCTAGCAAGTACCTTATCCTAGAACTGTGTAAATCCTTCAGGATTTTTTGGCATGAAAGTTCACTCTCTGCTGCTGCTTGTTTCCAGACCAGCGCTGCTTATAGTAGCTTGGCAAAAATCCCACTGGGATCAGTGGTGCAAGATGTCATGGATGCAAGATACATAAAGGGCTCCTGTGAGAAGCCTAATCCATCAGCAGACTCGGGAAGTTAGACCTTGCCATTCCCAGAAAACTATCATTTGTGTCCCCTTTCACAGAGTAGTATATCCAGTAGTAATGCTCAACTGTGAAAAAACAAACAAACAAAACAACAAACTCCTACATGACTTTACATGGTTAAGTAAAAACACAACAAATGCACATGCCTGGGAACTGCAGCTTAAAGTCCAGAAGCTGCTGAGTGTTAATAATCAACAAGTAGCAAATCTGTTGCCATAGAAGCAGCAAAAATGGCTTCATCTCACAGGAACACACGATATTTTGCACCTCTACTCCAGATGTGCATTCCCACTTTGGGGGATGCCTGCCCAAATACAATCACTGGTCTAGTTTTTAAACGACAGAATAATGCTTCTTCTAATTGTCTTAATGGAATATTGTTAGCTGTGTGATTAGCTTTTAAGGGTAGTTTGGATCAGGAGGTGGGTGGGGGTGGGTGAAAAGCATGTTCAACAGAAGTAAAGAATAAGATATGAAGATTCAGACAAGTTAGCTATGGACAATTTAAATATCAGTATTCTGATGAAGTATTAGCTGTTCTTACATTGTCTGTATGCAGATTCTATTCATTAAGACATGACAGACAGTAAGTTAACATTAAATTTCCTAGTTCTGTGTATCAGGACATATTCTATTGTCACTATAAAATATTTCAAATGTGTGTACTTAATATACTTGTAAGAGAAATATGCATAATAGCCCATAAAATGCAAAGTTAAACTTTTTCAACAGGTAGAAGAATAGCACTCCATTTTATTATGGGCCTGGATTGTCTCATAACCAAACTGCTTAATATGATTTTAAATGTTTAAGCTAATGTTCATTCCACTCATTTCCCCCCTGCCCCTCTTTCTTTCTGATGTAGGTATAAACATAGTCTGCAGTGTATAACTTTCTCCTAAACTTCCCTAATTGCTTGTAATTTTTGAAGAAAAAACAACAGAAACATGATGAATGAGCCTCTTTAAAAAAAATTAGAAGAGGAAGATGCAAGACAGCTCAGAAACAAATGAAGTCTGGAAATGAGTCAATGAAGAAAAATAAAATTTAAAAAGGTCCTTTTCCAATCCTTCTGCCATCAGGTATATTTTGACATAAAACTCTTAGGTCTTGGTGCTGTTTCAATGTACTTCAAAGATTACATTTAGGATTAAGCTCATCAGAAAATACACAATGTAATTTCTTATGGAGAATCTATTAGCAGTCATCATTACTTTTTCATTATCTTAGTTAACAACACACAATTAGGTCAAATATCTTGTGTGTGTGCATTTCAGTCCTGATTTTATATTGCCAATTAAAAGTTCACCAGCTAGTGAAGCTGAGATATAAAGAACAAGCTAATTTCCCTCCTTTCTCGCATTTTTCTTTCCATGCTCTTAATTTATTTTAATTTTTATTATTATTTACCTTAGCAGACCCACAGGCCTACGGGATGTTTTATAAATATAGTTATAGCTGTGATCTATCCCAAGAAACATCTTACTCTGTAGTAAAGATGAATGGCTAGAAAGGATGGGGAATAAGTTCTAATACAGGAGATACCCATAAAATATTAGACAAAAGAAAGAAAAATCTCTAAATGTAGACTTAAAATTGTTAGAAATTTTAGAAAATGGTAAACTATCAGTAGGCCATCACAGGAAGAGGCTGTACTGGAAGACAAAAGGAAGGAAAACATCGATTGTCCACTTTGTACCTTTATTTTCCTCCTCTGCTTATTTATGAAGAACCATTTGGAGAGGTGAACTTTTAGCGAAGACTTTAATCTGTGCTCCACAAATCTCTGCAATTTATGCTTTCAGCCATTTGTCAGGGTAAGGATTTCAAAGTATTACCCAGGCAAAGCAGATCAAAACTGCTGAGACAACTTTGCCCTCAAAGAACCACAAGTATAAGCTATGCCAGCTTGCTGATGAACAAGCTTCCTTGGGACTCAGGTACAGACAAAACATAAACTGGATTGTTTCACTAAATCCAAATGCAAACTTGTGCTAAATGCAACAGTGTGCATTTGGATTTAGTACAGCTGTGGATCTGCATAAAATTTGCAAATGCACAGAGGTGTGCTAACCTGTGCTTGATTCCTGGCAGTGGTCATAGTGAAATCATGAATTCTCACATCATTGATTATGCATTCAAAAGGTAACAAATACTCATAACAAAAATGCAGATACAGATCTAGATAGATAATCAGGGATAGGTATTGATTTTCCATAGAAAAACCCCATCTCAGATATAAGTGGACTTCTTGCTGTGATATCTTTAATACCTAAATATTTTTACAGAAATCTGACTATAGTTGAATATAACTACAGTTTCTTTTTCAGATGATTATCACAGAGATTTTAGTTTTCCATCTGGTAGCTGCAATCATGTACAATGAAAAGAGGTGCTAGGAAACCTATTTAAATACTGACTGCAGAAGTGACAAAGTGGGAGTCAGATCTCAAGAGGGAAGCACGAGTCCAGTGTCAGATAGCTGGTCCTTAAATACCTCAAAAATTATTCTGTTGGCAAAAGCACAAAGGCTGCCTGTGGTGATGGTACAGTCTCTGTATTGAATCTCATAGTCGCAGTTTACAGGCACAGTTTAATGCAATTCTGTGGCTGTCAGGAAAAATTGGTGCAAACACCTGAGGAAACTGTTATTGGGAATATGAGCAGCCAAAAGAATTTGAAAAGGAGAGAAATAATATTCCTGAAGATAGTCTAGGTAAAAAGCAAAAAAGCAAGTGCTTAAAAATAAAATAGGAGAGGCCAATAGCATCTTGGCCTGTATCAGGAACAGTGTGGCCAGCACAGTGACTGTTCCTCTGTACACAGCACTGGTGAGGCCGCGCCTCGGGTGCTGTGTGTAGTTCTGGGCCTCACACTACAAGGACATTGGAGTGCTGGAGAGTGTCCAGAGAAAGACAGTGGAGCTGGGGAATGGTTTAGAGCACAAGTCCTGTGTGGAGCAGCTGAGGGTGCTGGAGTTGTTTAGCCTGGAGCAAAGGAGGCTCAGGGGAAACCTTACCACTCTCTAAACTAAAAGGAGGTTGTATGTAGTGAGTTGGGGGTCAGTCTCTTCTCCCAGGTATCAGGCAATAGGACAAGAAAAAATGGCTTTAAGTTATGCCAGAGGAGTTTTAGACTGACTATTAGGAAAAAAAATTCTTCACCAAAAGAAGAATTCACTAGAACGGTCTACACAGAGAAGTAGTTGAGTCACTAAGGGATTTGTGGACGTGGTACTTAGGGACATGGTTTAGTGGTGGACTTTGCAGTGCCAGGTTAATGGCTGGACTCAATGATCTTAGTGGGCTTTTTCAACCTAAACTGTTCTATGATTCCAGAAACAGTTAAGGGAGAAATGTGACTCAGCTTTGGGCTATCAGCATTAGAAGCCTTGAACTGGAGGGGACTTTCAGAGAGAAGAGCTTTACCTCTACAGAAGTCTTTATTTGGACAGTCACTGTAGAATACTTCTTGACTTGTCCATGTTGCCAACGGCTCAAGGATTCTTATAACAATCCTATTCTATCAGGACAAAGTAGAGGTGTCTTATCAGATTTAAAGGCTTTAAAAAGGTTTTATTTCCATTTGCTTAATATGGGTCTTGAAAAACGTTAGGGGACTATAGAGACATACCTAGAAGATGAACTGGAATGTGGAAGGACCGCTTAGCAATTTGTGATATACATTTGTACTCTTACTACCTCCTATATGCCAAGTAGTGCGTATGCCTCCTGCATACACACCTGCAGTCATCTGTTTCCTTCATAAATTTCTATTAGTGTCTTCAGACATAACTCCTAGAACTTTAGGCGAATTTCACACTACCTTTACTAATTTTGGAAAGGAGCATTAACACTTCATTGAAAAAACTATTTAGCAAGATTATGAAATAAAATTATTAGAAATAATAACAGAAATAGAGAAAATATTTTTAAATTATTACTAGAAACAAAGTATTAGAAATAAAGTAATTCTGAAAAGACAGAATGAAAACCAGGAAGAATACTAGAGCCACAGCTATCAAACCATGTTCAAGATAAAAATATTGGCATGGTACATAAATCTACAGCAAGGCAGAGTTTTTTCCTAACAGCCCTACTGCAGTTAATGTAGTATATCTTTCAGATGAAACATATATACAGATCAGAAGAAACTGTGACAGTTATTTCTCACAGAGATTTCACTGTCAGGGGATGTTTCCAAAATTTTGGCACTATGTACAAAAGATTGCATTGTTTTTGTCTATTATCTATTTTCCATGTAGTCATGGTTTGTAATACATTTTGGCTGTGATAATTCAAGCTTTCTAAATGTACTACCACTTCCTACTTCTAGTTGTGCATGTAGATTTCATGACGTTTTTTGCTTCTGGGGTAACTCACAGCTTGGTTTATGTGAGGTCAGTTTCTTGATCATGGTTTAACAGCTGTTCCAGTCCACCAAAGGTCCAATGCAATTGGCATCATGAAGAAGCTTCAGCAGATGGCAATAGCACATGCCAAAGCCATCAAATGTCCTTTAGCAGATCATCTCCTGGCAGTATGTGTCAAACACCAACAAGAAACACTAAATGCTTGCATATCTTCCCTTTCTTGCTATCAAGCAGGTGTCAACAGCAGTCCCCAAACCCAGGATCCCCCAGCTGAGTTATCCAAGTGAAATATTACTGATGCCTCAAATGTGGATAGCAGCAGTGCTGTTTGAGACAAAACATCTCACTGACCACCAGTTCCCACATTTTTGTTACACTGCTGTGGCTGCTGTAGAGATCCATAATGAAATAGGCTGGGAACTGATCAAGCAGAAAAAAAGAATCAGCAGGAAAAAAAGAAAAACGTTTCATGGTCCTCCACTTCAAGAACACAGCAGTGTCTACTCATTCTGTGGTGAGAATCCATAACTAAAAGGTGCTCCTTAAGATTTTAATACTGCTTCAGAAAGGCATCCAAAAATTAGTCATCTGATTTTGTAGGTATTTTACTTTCCTAACTACCTATTGTTCTCTTAGACTCCAGGAGTCTAGTTAAAAAATAAATACTTCAAATTACCAAATTCTCATTCAGTCTTCATTAAACAGATAAAAAAAATTAAAATGCCACCATTCTGACATTGCTTCAAATATGTTACATGGGAATACTTAGACTTTTCCAATTTGAGTTAAAAAAAGTTAATGTTTTCCCTTTCTTGTTTACTAAAGCCTTCAGAGTATCAATTAAGTATGAATAAAATGCATAGAATGCTTTTCCTGTGGTCATATAAAAATCATGATAGAGGAGGCACTTGTACAGTGTTCATACTTCATAAAACCATATTGGATTTTATTATCAAATATATTTTCTGTACTTGGGGAATAAAGTCCAGAGCTTGCAGCTCCTGAAACTACAAGTTCTCCAAAGCTTCAACTGCAACACTTGCGTGAAAAAGTTATGTTTTGTACTCTAGACTGGCATGGAGACTGCTGGATAATCTAAGTTTGTGGCTGCGAGAGTAACTGAGCCAGGAGGCACTGTTCAGGCCAGTCTATAATTCCACAATCTTACTTGGTTGCTGCAGGACCTGGCTGTGGGCCCAGCACATCTTCACCTTGTAAAGGAGGCCCCAGAGAAGTAATACCATCAGAACTGCTTCCCGGGATGCCCACTCCTCTTGTAGGTTTTGGTATACAGCTCCTGGGGGCTGGAATTATGGCCACCACTGCTTTAAGCCACTCAAAATATTTTGCATTTGTAACCTTCAGTTAATGTGTACGGGTTAAAGAGGGAAAGAAAATTAGAGTTTCTGTTCTGTAAGAAAAAACTTTGGTGCCCCCTTGTGATATTTTGTTATCAGTATTTGAAATTAAGGGCTATTTTCAGGGAGGGAAGCATTTGAACATTAAGACAATTTCCCATTTAAGTTAATTGAGCAAAGCATTTCATGAATTAATTTGTTCCATTGGTATCCATTTTGTGTTGTACGACATTCTCCCTAGACTACTTCATGAGAGTAAGCCAAGGAAAGAGTCCAGAACAGGAACTTAAACAGTGTCCCAATGAGCATTTCTGTTTGGAGCAGAAAACAGGACCCATTGTACTTTCTCGTATTATGCCTATTTGGGATACAGAAGCTTGAGCATTTTCTTAACAGAAACACATCCAGCAGAAATGCTGAAACATAACTGCATCCCAGTAATAGTTTTTGTACATCATAACAGAGTACACAAGGGCAAAAGGATAAAGGAAAATGAAGACTAAAATTGCAATATTCATGGGAGTTCTAATTTTGTACAAGTCTTTTCAAAAGAGGAGAAAATGTTTGCAACACAAGCAGAACTCATTTTTAAAAGCCAAAAATGTTACTATGGCTACCATCTCCAGAGCATCTAATCTACCAAAATGTGCACCAGGAAAACGTGATGTATTCAAACCAGAGGAAAATTCCATTTTGTAGCCCAGTGGTCTAAATATAGGCCGGGTACTGTGGTACTGAGTCCTGGTAGGACAAAGCACCTGTAGGAGATGTGTTCTTCAGGCCCCTAATAATGTATTACACACAGTTCAGGACTTTGGGTACTTCAGTGTCTGCTCAGTGAACATGAGATAGGAGTCCTCCATTTAGGCACCGGCAGCACTTGAGGATGATAATTAACATTTTTACTAACATGGAAAACCACTGCATTTTGTAACTGAGCAACTCAGCAATAATTTTGCAACTCCAACCTTTTACCAATCATTACTATGTTTAGGGTACTACT
Source organism: Sitta carolinensis (assembly GCA_032173965.1). Lineage (NCBI taxonomy): Eukaryota > Metazoa > Chordata > Aves > Passeriformes > Sittidae > Sitta > Sitta carolinensis. The sequence goes on from CM063284.1 coordinate 132,291,003, forward strand.
GCTTTCCAACTAGCTGTCCCCCTTTTCCCTGTTACTATCCTTTTACCTCTTCTGCTGGTTCTAGCCATGCCACAGTATTTAAGTAGTTTCTGGAAACAGGTTTTTCATTATGAGTCCAGAGTGACAAGCAGCAGCTGAAATACATGCACGGGTTCCACATCCCATTTACCTACAGAGAGATTAAAGGTACCTACAGAATTAAGGCACAAGCACTGTCGCAGAATTGCTTTCCGAATGAGTGTTAAAGCACAGAGGGGGAACACTTTTAGCATTTGAACTCATCTTCAAGTCAGAAGTCTACTTTTACATAAAATTTAGAGTGTTTGACAGTGCTTATAAGTTCATTCAAAATGTCATGCCATCAATATTTTCAGCTGAAGAGTTGGTTTCATTACTACTCATTCACTAGCACCCAGCTCAATAAGGTCTTATTAGCATTTAAGCGTCTGACAAGTTTTGGTAAGTTCTAACACTCTCCAGAAGCTTGTCAAAGAGAAAAAATGTGTTAAGTTTTGTAATGGGTATTTCAAGTAACAGAGCTCAGAAAGCAAAACATAAATATAAGCTTTGTTTTTGTTTAAACAAAAATAAACACATTATTCCCAAAAAGCAGTCAGGTTCTGCTGTGGCATCTGACAAGTGATAACAGAACCTGCTAGATATTTTGCATCAAAAAATCTCATAAGTTTCAGTACAGACAAAAAATTGCACCTGTAAAAATATAATATAATCACATCAAATATTAAATCATTGCAAGACTCAAGCAGAGAAAGAAAGAAGCCTGAAGCTTAGAAGAACAAAGTACGAGATTACACACTTAAGAGTCAGTAGAAATTAATAGAAAAACATTTGGATGTTTTCAAAATTTGTGAGAAGAATGTAGGAGTACTACACTAAGTGACTGAACTGTGACTATGCAGAAGACCTATATAAGAAATTTTAAAAATAGTTTATCTTAGTATGCATTGGTCAAAGTACTTCTTGTAGAGAAAAGAAAGGCATAATATTATTCCAGTTCTTGAGAAGGTTTCACTTGGAATAAATACTGGTGGAATTGAACCAAAGAATAGATTCCACTGGAAATAGTGAGGAGTTGTTAGACACAACATTGGTTGTTGGATTGTCATAAGAGATGAGACTAAATTCAGAGGATTTTTGTCAGTGAAAGTACAATCATAATATTAGGGTAGAAAAGTCTAAGGGAAGGATGAGAAATACAGAATAACTATTTTAACAGCAATGCTAAAAAAAGGCAACCGGTTATGTGACTAGTTGAGCAATCTGGAGTAGGTCACCAACATGGCAATGGGACAGTATTCTAACCAGTTTTAAGACAGAACTTCATGAGTTGACATAAGAGCTTGTCATTAGACTCCAGGAGCCCCTTTCTAATCTGACACTGCTGTATTTCTTCATGTGCCTATGAAAACAGAAATAAAAGAAATTACTTCTTGTATTAAAATTAATCAGCATGGCCTCAATTGCCTAAGGTATTTCAAAGAGTAACCAATATATGGAATAGGAAAATGATCTGACATACGGTGTTGAGCTACTTAATTTAATGACCAAATTTTTTTAATCATTTTTGGCTAGTTAGTGATAAAACATACTAACATTCCCTAGCCTATAAACAATTCCAAAGATTTATAACCATTTTTTGCCTACGCTCTTCCATACTTGTCACCAAGGAAAGAATGATCAGAGTCTTAAGTAATTTCAACTTCCTTCTCGCAAACCACTTGAGGTTTATGGTTGCTGCTCCAAAAAAAAAAAAAAAAGTATGAAGTAAAATTCTTGCAGCAACATCTGTCAGCAGCAAAAGGTTACTTCCAATAATTCTATTTTAGAATTTAAACCCACAGCTCTGGCTCAAACCATCATGATCAGAAAACTAAATTAATTCCCTGGGCATTTGTAGGCAATGTCACTCCTCCCACTATAGATCATGTCAGTCTGAAGGGAAATCAGGATTGTGAAAATAAAGTTTTCAACAGCCCAATACTAACCCAAGCATTATCTTGAACATTATCCCCATGTTCCAGAGGGAAAGACAATTCACTCCTCCCTTTCCAAAAATCTGTTGTCAGCTGTAAGAAGAAATATTGAGCTGGAGAATAACTGTGGGCAGGACATTTTAGAATACCCTTGATCATTTGTCATTTCTACTCCAGGAGTACTTTTGCATCCTTCTTATCTGTGCTAGCACCTGACCTCAGGTCTCCAAGAATTAGTTCAGCCCAATAGAAAAAGAAATGTGAATCCCTGGATTCCTGAATACTTGTAAGCTGTTTTCTGTTTGAATTTTTTAGTTCATTGGAAGAGAGGTGGGGTAGGGGGTCATTTGGGGGATTTGTTTGGTTTTGTGTTGGGTGTTTGGTTTTTTATAGGTTCTCTTTTGCTGTTTCATCAAAGTCCAGATTCACTCATGTAGCTTTGTGATATGTGATGGATACTAATAGAGAGTCACAGGATAGAGAAAAAAAAGCATACTAACAGTAACTCTTTACTGCCACTCTCCAAGCCCAAATACTTAACTTCTGTCAATAAAGCAATCATATAATGAAAGAATTTCGATTCCTTTCACCCAAACCGTTAGAAAATATTTTAGATAGCTACCATATATCTTGTGTTCTATTAATGTGTAGGTAAAGAATAACATATCACTACTTTATTTTTCCCTTGTATCAAGGAATAAAGCTAATTTTATTTTAAAAGAAATTGTTTAAGAAAGCATGTCTGTCATAGAGAGTACATTTACCCAGAGATGAGAAGTCTGGCTTCTCACTTCCCCCACCTCTGGTATAGCAGTGATAACCACAGGGAACACATCTCACTCTAACAGCAAAGCATAGATTACTTTTGTAATCACCAGATTACATTTTTTGAAAGGCCCAACTGAGCAAGAGACATGGCTCAAGAAGACAATTTTGTGAGATGGATTTAGAAGGAAAAAAAAAAAAAAAAAAAAAAAAAAAAAACAACACCAAGAAACTTCTACATATGCCAAAAAAAAAAAAAAAAATTTTGACTTCAGTGAAATAGGACTTCAGTAATTTTTTTCCTTTGAAGCTTCTCCTTCTTGAATGGCTACTGTAGACAAAGATACCACTTTTAAAAACAAACAATGCATATACCAGAACCAATTTACTCAATCCTCTATACTGTTTGGAGAAGCTAACACAACTCTTAACCAAATTTTCTCAAATAGAAAAGATAACTGATTCTTAAACTGAGAACTGAGTTCCTGTATGGTTTTCCACACAAAGGTGCACCTATTTTGTTACTTTCAGAACTATTGAACCCCATGGATTTCTGGATCATGCTGCAACACTTCACAGCAGAATGCAAGCTAGATACTCTCACTGTTTATAATAACTTTCCCATAAATTTCAAGAATTCATTTTAAGCTTTTTTATTAAAATGAGACATTTTAGAGATATTGGTACTTAGCAAAGGTAACATGCAGTGATGACAATAGCAGTCTGAAGTGTTATGACATGCAATAATTAATCTGCATTGCATTTACTACCATACCCTTGTTTATTTGGTAATTCAACAGAAAGAAACACAACAAATCCAAATTATTATAAAGATAAAATTATTATAAAAACATATATTCAGATTCTTGTGTAATATAATTTTCTGTCTAGAAAGCTAATAATTTTAATCTTTAATAGAAAGTATTAAACAGCTCTAAAAAAAAAGTATATATACCTAAGGAATAAAGGACAAATCCAATGGTTCTTTGAACTTACTTAACTTTTAAGTATACCTTGAAGACCCGAAGTTCTAAGTCATTAGAGAAATGCAAATATTAAACAAATCAAGTTATTTAACCATTGTCCCACGTGCAGTCTTGTCCTCCATAATGGATGCCATTCTTCCTAAACCAAACCTATACGCACATACCTCTATATTCCCTACCTTGCTCAAACTATTCTCTTAGAATAGACTGAGCAGTCTTCAACTTGCTACCAGTCTAACTTAAGGACAAGGCAAAGGCTCAGCAAACACCAATATAAGTATGGAATTAAAGTGTTGATACTTATATTCATGCATTAAACATGATCTTCTGGCAGATATACTGGGTTGACTTCTTTACTAATTATGTTTAGTTAATAGAGTTAGTGTTAAAATTTCCTTACCATTTTATTAACCATGTTGTCCTCCTCCTTCCAAATGCTATGTGAATCTACTATGCCAAAAATGAATGGTAAAAGTATTAACCAAATTACAGATCACAAGCATTAGAGATGAGAAATAAGAAGTGATAGTTCTAGAGCATCCTGAAGTTATTATCCTGGTCCACTTGGCTTAAACATCCACAGATTGTATGGAAAAACAAAGAAAAAAAAAACAAACTTAGGAGGTTTGCAATTTTTAGACACTAAAAAAAAGGGGGGTTGTGAATAAATATTAAAAGAGGCAAATACAAAGTTTATGGTTTACTTGGAAGCTCTTATTTTGTTTTTTGGGGGTTTTTTTTATATCTGACTTCTTAAAATAGCTCAGTGGTAAGGCTTACCTACAAATTCACACTGTAAAGTGACCTCATCAAAAATATGGCACAAAAGACAACATCAGAGGGAAAGTAGGAAATAAACAGCAGTTGACAACAAGTGTTCTGCAAGATGCTTGTTTCAAACGAACTTTTTGGAAGGACAAGTAGGACAATATCAATTGTAGAAGTCAGTTGATATTATATATTCATAGAAGTACTGCGTCTATTTTCATCACCTGTTTCAAGCTGTTTGCAATTTCTAGGATACAAACCAAAACCACACAAAAATTGAGGTGCAAGAGACAGATTGAGTTAGTTTTCTAGAAGGGATCAGCATATTAAGTTCAAGAGCAAAATATGTTAATTTCCTTTATTAAATCTAGAGATAGAGAAAGTAACTTCCAGGTGTAGATAAACCTATAGCTCAAGGACAAGTGTGAAGATGACCTGGTACCAGGGAGCTGCAGTCAAGTCAGATTAAGCATAAAGGTGAGCTCTCAACAGCAAAGGTAATGCCACAGCATTTTTAGACATGTGAACATATACAGTATCACCTGAAGTCTTCAAGACAAAAACTCAGTAAAACTCTGTACAACAGAATACCCACACAGCATCAGCTTATTTTATAAATTACTATTCCATTGACTTCCGTTACAGAGGCTAAGAGAACAACAAATTAATTCTTGCAATAAAAAGTTCAGATAACTAATGGGTTGGTTTTGACGAATCACCACCCATATTAATAGAAGTATTTTTTGCAAATGTACATAGTGCCTCACTTTGAGACATTTTTTAAATAGTTACTATAATTTAAAGTGAGTAAATAAATCTGATTTCAAAGACATTTTTAGAAAAAAATTTATTTAATTTGTCTTTAAGACAAGAACATTTTTAAACATCCATGAGGTGCTGTAAGCTAAATATTGAAGATCATATTTAAGACACTTTATTTAAAAATTAAAATGTTAGTAAGTTCCTACCTACTACATAACAGGTAAAACAAGACATAAAACATTTTTAAACCTTCATTTTTTTAAAAAACAAAATTACACTATGTTAATTAAGATATACGCATAAGAGGTTATTTTGGTAAGTCAGCAAGAACAAATGCAATGAAACTTTCAAAACACATACCTTTAGGAAGAATAGGAACAAGATTAGGAGTTTAGAGGAAGGGGAAAAGGAATTAAATGTAAGGAGTTACATACTTTACATATTTAGAGCCTTTTTAAATTTCTTTTGCTTTGGGCACTTCCTGGTGGAGCATCTTTTTTATTCTTCCATTTGGCAGATAAACTATTACACTCTTTTGACCCATGGAATGCATGCAGACATAAAATACAGAACTCAAATGCACATTCTTCTCTGCTACATAGTCCCCATTTCTTTACCAAGTGATATTTAGCAGGATATTGACATCTTGGACAGGGTTTTAGAGCTTCATCAGTGAACAGAGTTTTAGCAATCTGTAGCAAGAGAAGGAAGAAAAGAGGTATTTAGTCTTGGAAATGAAAATGTTCTAAAAACTGAAAACAAAGCAATCCTTAGATACCTACTTTCATATATTGTTCCTGCCTACTAGCTGAGTGGGAAACAGAATTGCATCTCCTAGGTGTAAGTTCAGTGTATGAAGGTGGTGTCTGCAAAATAGGCGTTCTGGCTTGAGCTTGAACAGGCCTTAGAGCAGATCTATTGAGAATATTAAGTCTTGTAGCAGCATCTTCAGCCTTCAGTAAATATTCCTGTTATTTATAATTATTCAAAACCCCCCCCCCCAAAAAAAAAAAAAAAAAAAAAAAAGGAGAAAAAAGGGCAAAAATTAGGATTTTATTTAATTAGGGATTTGCAGCTGGATTTTGTTTGGGTTTTTCCCCCTGCAACAACACATAAGAAAACTTTATATATATATATATATATAAAGTATTTACCATTAATTGTCTATATTTAACAAGGGATCAAGAGAGAGGTCATCAAAAACCAATTCCCATGAGCAGGGTAAAAAGCCAACTCTTTCAGCACACTCAACTAGTGCTCATTTGTGAATTAGGACATCTCAATAACAAGTGTGCTATCATGTGGAAGAGCTGAAAAAATATACTGCTATTAATATGCTTACTTTTCTAGATGCTCCTTAAAAAAACCTTCTGTAGACCCTTCTGATGTTCACAAATACACCGTGACCCTGTGACACAAGCAGTCCTGAAAATAATCGGGAAGTAATCTAGAGCAGGTCCTACAGCACTGCAGACTAGAGCAAAGTGGGCAATGAGGAACAGCACAACGGTATGAGCAGAGTGAAAATCTAAAGCTAGAATTAGTTAAGGAAGAGAACCTACAGATTCTCAAGAAAGGTCAGGAGGGGTAAATAAGAATCTTACATGGTTGAAAGACCAGTACTCAAACTGCAGACCACTGAAAAGCAGTAAAATCCATTACACTCTCTTGTTAGAATCCATCACCTACTCTTTTTGGAACTATCTCTGTCAGTTATTTTTCTGTAGCTTTACAAGATGTTTCCTCTTTCCCTTCTATCTTCTTTCACACTTGAAAAAAAAATCACGTCTGAGAATCTTACCCGAGCTGCTTCTTTCAGCTGTTTTGTGTACAACTTTCTCCTCTTATCTGCACTTCTGTCTTGTACAATGATTTCACGCCAGTTTTTGCTTACTTTCCAAACGCTGGAACAATTAAAAAAAGTATCTATTTTCAAGTAGTGCAGAAGTCATGATAGCAAGACTGACTGGTAAAGATTTTTGCATGGTTTCGTATACTCTTGGTCATTTTACAGACTGCTGCTATGGACTGGTTCATTATTTTGTTATGAAACACAAATCTCATACTTTACATATTACATAACAGAAGAGTCAGCAACATTAACAGCAGAGCATATCTTTGACTTAAAAAGTAAATCAATTTCTTCTTCCATATAAGCCACCTACCGAGATTGCTTCTAGTCACATTTTTGTGAAGAGTTCTGAAAACATCTGTGCCCTTATACTTTCATCTATTTGCCCATTCCTTTTCTTACTAACAAGAAATAAATCAAGAGCATTGTGTGAAATGTAACAGTTTCTATTTATTAGAAATGAATCCAGAAGTTTATTCATGAATCAAAATTCTTTGAGCATCTTTGAACTGAGGAAATAAAATGCACAAGAAGAATTAAATTAATTAAAGAAAATATGTTTTGAGTGCTATGCACTATTGGGAACTTGTTATGAGAATAAATTACTTTCTAGGCCTAAAGGAATTTTTAATGTATTTTAAAATTCACAAGTATTGTGATTTAGTTCTGAGTTGATTAATTTTCCATGTTTAGCTTTTTAATGCCACAATTTATTTTTAGCTCTACACAGAAAGACCTATGTTATTAATAGTGATAAAACTTTTAAATTTTCTTCAGAAGCAAACAAATTTTACAAATAACCAGTATTCCAGAAGTTATTTTAATTAATTTGCAGAAGCAAATCTTTTTCCCTTTATTTTGTGTGTGTGTGTGTAAAGCAGGAGTACTTACCTGCATAGACTTTCCAATGTCAAAGCATCTAAAACTATAGCAAGAACATGTTTTAAATTTCTATCTTTCAATTCTGTTAAAATATCTAACTTTTCAAGGCCCATTTTCTTGCCAATAAGTCCAGGAAGAACATGATCTAATGCAAATATTTCTGTTCCATCAATATCCTCTGAGATTTGCTTTTGCTGTGATCTTTGTCTTTGCAAGCAAATTTCATGAACTATTTTCAGAGCCGGAGTTCTTGAGAGATCTCCATGACTTACAACCAGGTCTCCACTGGGCCGTTCTTTTAGAACTAACTCATGATCTTCACTGACAAAATTTCTTTCTCTTGTTAATATATGCATTGAAGCAGGACTGCCATGATTATCTTCTGTCTCTGACTGGGAGCCTAGCTCCCGAAGAGTGGATAACCTTCTGACTCGCTTAAGCTTTCTTGTCTTTCTTTTACTGTCTAAAGTTTTGGAATCTTCTTTGTGCTTTTGGAAGAGCTCTTGAAAAGATCCCTCGTAATCCGACAATGAATCTCCTGATTTGTCCAAAGGAAGTGAATTATATCCACTATCCTCAGGCGTTGAAAGATCTGGGTAATTTGCTGCCTTAACAGGGGGAGAGTTTATATCACATAGTCCAAAGTTCAAGTTCTCTACAGGACTGGCAATAGAAGTCAGGAATTTACCCTCACTGGCCTCAGGTAACACACTGTAAGTAGGAGTCTTAAGCACCCCATCTCTAACACTCATACGAACATTTTCATTAAACTCGTTAATGTTACTAGCAGTGACATCCTTCCACTGAATTGGAGATAAGCTTCCCGATTCTAACAATAAGGGGTCCTTACACTGGGATTCATCTTGCGTAGAAGTCCTTTGTTGTGAAAAGCAAAGCCTCTGGTTTGGAGATTCAAGATTAGAATCCTCAGGTTCTGAAGCGCTCATTGTCAGAGGTTTGTAACCTTCATCTTTTGGAGAATCTGCACCAGTTTGTGAAAGCTTTTCTTCAGAGCTCAAAACACAAGAGAATATTTTTTTTCTGATGCTTCCTGAAGAACTAGGCTGTCTTTCACAGCGCCCTACAGTTGTGCCAGCTTCAACAGTCTTGGGTAAAAGCAGCCTCCTGTGTAGTGAGGAGCCTTTTCTGCTTGATTTTGGAGTTTCAAAAAATCTGCACTTCTATTTGCTTCTCTTTCATCTGATAAGGAGATAGAATTCAATTCTTTTTCAATAGATGGTGACCTGGGAAAGAAGGCACTTGGATGTATGTGCTCAGAATGCTCTTGTAACAATGATACACTTGTTACACTCGGTGCTTTTCCACCTTCTGTGTCAGGTTCTTTTTCTGATGCATTGCATCTGCTGTCCAGAAATGTTGAAGTGCAACATGTGTCTTTTAAATTTGAGTATTTTAAGTTGCTCCTGCGAGGTGTTAATCTATTTCTTTTAAGAATATTGAACCTCACTGGATGACTGTCTGACATCTTCTGCTTGACACTTTGACTTTGTAAATGGAGATACCACTGTTGTTTCTGAAACAAACAATAAAAGTAGTCAGCAAAACCCCCTCAGATTAGAAAGAAAGCCTTGTGTAAGTCTATCAAGATAACAGTCATAACAAAAGTATTGTCGTTAGTCTCAGTAGAAACAGTGCTTATACATAAATACAAAAGTAGATGGTTAGAATGAGTGATTAAAATGCATATTATACTGTGAGGCAAATGAAATATACAGCCAGTTAGCTAATTGACCTGGCAGTCCTCATCTGTGGAAAAGCACTTCAAATAAGCAACACAGCAATTAGAGGCTCATCGGTGCTGAAATTGGCAACAGAACTCCCAATCTTTCCAGTAGAGCCAAGATTTTTATTAGCACTTTTAATGATTCATCCAACAACAGTTCAGTACTCAAGAACGAGCAGAAGGTCTGGTAACAGGTGAGTTTAGACAAAAGGCATTTTATCCTTAAGTAAAATAAGAGGATTAATCAAAGTTACAAGTCTCTAAGTCTCCCTTATTTAGATCCCTAGAGTCCCCAGAGGGAATGAATTTGACCTCCAGTTACAAGCGAAAAGTGCTTTTTTATCTGCCTTAACATTTATGTGTTATCTTGTAAAGAAGCTCTCTGCTTTTGGTCATCTTTATGGGTAAACTGAGTGTTCTGAAGGCTTACATTTCAAAGAAAATGACTGACTATACACACACTCACCAGGTACATAGAATTCAAGAGCTACTATATATTCAATTAGAAAGGTTAGAAGTGGCTGATGCACACAAATAAAAGATGTGTGGAAACAGGCTTACTTTTGCCACTCATACACTGCAGAGTTCCTCCACCTTAACTGTAGTGGCATTAGGACACTGTTTTCTACATGCAATAACTGCACAAAAGATGTTATGACTAGTGCAGTGAGAGGGCTGTTCTCACAGACACCAAAGCAGTTCACATCAGGGTTGCAAGACTTGAGAGTGAATTAGCACCTTTTACTGTGCTATCTGGCCTCTAGAATTGATATTCTGGAACATAAAGACTAGAATTAGCAACTGAGCTTTCAAAACAGAAGTAGGAATCTTTAAAGGTGGCTTTAACACCAAATACTAAGCCATTGCTAATATCCAAACAGTCCTGTCTTAGTCTAGCCCTAAGCCATCAAATACCAGCAGTAGGAACCCAAACTGTCTAAGAGAGGTGAGGCAGTACTATTCTTTGATGATCTTGGGTCATTTATTAGCATTTTTTGACCCATATGGAAAACAATTTTTAAGATGATTGCAATATAACAAAACCAGACCCCTGGTTTTGTTTTCTACTGTAAGAAGACAGCAGCAAGAGAAGTTCAAAAGGAAAAGGATGTTAAACAGCAAAACGACACCTTGGAACACAAATAGATTTAAACTGAATGCTAGAGACAGCTGTTCAGAATCTCAATCCCACAAAAAAAAAAATCACATACTCACACCTGCCTTTAAAAATATTAGTACTTCCCTTAAAAACAGTGAAACTAACCACACATTTAAGAAAAACCCAAAGACTTTCAGGCTTAGAAAATTAATTTTCAGGCAGCATGCTGAAGAAACAACAAAAGCAAAACCTCATGCTTGCAGTTTCGTTCTCAGGTATTCTATGAGACAACTGAGAACAGAAAAAAAAATAAAATATTACAGTAGAAAAGAATTCAAGCAAACTTGTGTATCAAGTAACATAAAAATCACAGCAAAACAAGATTTTGCAGCGGTAAGAGATCAGAATAGCGGAGTTAAAGAAATTGTAACTTAAATAAAGCCGAATATAATGCTGCACAGAGGCCAGCAGGCTCCTCCCGGCAGGGGGAGCTTGTGAGCTCACTGCGTTGGTTAGGATAGGTTAGAAAACATTACAGGATAATATAAATAAAACTGCCAATTTATACTTAATGACCGCCCATTAAGCGTCATTTCACCTCTTTTCTGTACCTCTCCATTCATATATACATTGTTATACTTATTTTTCCTTCTTTGCCCCCTACCTCCACAATTTTGAGACCTCACATGGAGTATTGCCTCCAGCACTGAGGCCCCCAAAATAAGAAGGACATGAACGTGTTGGAGCGAGTCCAGAAGAGGAACATGAAAATAATCAGAGGGCTGGAGCACCTCTGCTCTGAAGACAGTCTGAGACAGTGGGGGTTGCTCAGCCTGGAGAAGAGAAGCCTTCAGAGAACAATAACTGTAGCATTCAGTACCCAATGGGGCTACCAAGAAAGCCAGAGACGAACTTTTTACAAGCGTGTTTGGTGACAAAACAAGGCAGTAAGGGTTTTAAACTGAAAGAAGGAAAGTTAGGTTAGATGTTAGGAAGAAATTCTTCACTATGAGGGCAACAAGACACTGGAACATCTGCCCAGAGAAGTGCTGGAAGCTCCATCTCTGGCAGTGATCAAGGTCAGGCTGGATGTGGCTCAGAACAACCTGATCTAGTAGAAGGTGCCCCTGCCGCATGGAAGGGGCTCAGAACTGGATGATCTTTAACATCCCTTACAACCTGAACAAATCTATGATTTGCAGCAAGCCCCAGTATACACCTCAAGCTTGTATATGACCTTTCTTTTCAAAATGTATTATCTATACAAATTAAGCTTTAATTTAACACAAGGTCTCATTTTACAAATACAGAAGGAAAAGCCTTTTTCAGAGGTGCAGAACACCTCTCATAATAGAACAAGATCTATTTCTTTTCATAAGAGATGCCTAACAAAACCTCTTATAACACTACTTTTTATAAGCACTTCTTTTTTATCATGAGAATTTCATCTACTAAATTTGAGCCGTAACACTACACCTTTTTCATTTGGGGATCTTTAACTAGTCCCTGAAAGTTTTCTTAACCTTGTCTTAGATTTCATCAAACAGACATGCAGAAAAAAAAAAGGCTGGTCACACCACCAGTCAGTTACAGAGGAAGTAACAAAACCCATTTCTACTAAGGATAGATTTAAGTGCTCTGTGCATTTCTCATATCTATTATTAATTTTGCAGTTCTCAAATCAATTGCAAACTTCCTGGGAGTTTACTGGACAAAATAATTCATATTCAGAGACCCAAACTAAATTTAGGACAGGATTCACAGATTTAGACAAGGAATAATTTCTAACAAGTTTAGCCCTACCAAGCACCCTAAAAAAGTAAGAATGTTGGTTACTAGAAGGCAATATAAACGGAGCCTCCAATTTAGATATAAATTCTAGGATGGAGTCACCTCTGTTCCTAGTAATTTATATTCCTCAGTAATACACACAGAACACATGCATTTAACAAGATATTTTCTGCCTTTTTTAAAATCACTGTTCAGCACTGCTAACAAAACAGATAAAGACAAAGTCTTGGTGATACAGAAGTATTTCCTCTGTTATTTAAATAGATATGTTATCTGCAGTAAAATAGACTCTGCTCTTTGACCCCAAAATCACTGATACCTTCAAAGGTAATAATACTGAAGATGACACAGCCAAGTCCTATCTGCATGATGTGGGTCACTTACCCTAATTTGTGAAGCAAATCAAGATCTTCCAATGCAAAAGTGCTGTATTCAAAGTATTGCTTAGGCCTAGTGATAACCTGAAGTGAGAAAGGATGTGGAGAGAAAAGAGAGAGACGTAGGAGAAACATTACCCAGCTGAGACAGTTTTCAGTCCACATCCATATGTGTTAACTGTAATGCCTAATTACCCAGCGATAGCGATAATTGAGGTGTAGCTGAGGACCAACACCCGAGGGTGCTTCAGTTCACCTGGGATGCCGGACACGAGCAAAGCAACCGCTTCGCCCTCTCCTCTGGCAAACCGGTGGGCACAGGAGCAGAGGGCCTGGAGGCCGCCCGACCACCGGGTGCGGCTGAGGCGGCGGCGGGGCACCCTGAGGAGAAGGAGTGAAGGCGAGGAGCAGGAGTGAAGGCGGGCTGGAGGAATTTGAGCAGCTCTCGCCGCCCGGCCCCGTTGCCCTTGGCGAGGAGCCGCTTGGCCTCTCCCCACCCGCACCGGCCCCTCGCATGAGGCCGCCGCCGCTTTCCCTCGCTCGGCTTTGAACTACCCGCCCTCACCAACCGCTGCCTCCCCGCCCCCTCCGCGCTTGGCCCCGGCCGGGAGCCTGAGGAGACCGGGAGCGGCCAGCCCGCTCCTCGGGCTCGTGAGGGAACGCGGCAAGGCTTGCCCCGCTCCTCACGCTTTATACTTCAGCCCCGCGGCCCCCACCGCACCCAGTCCACAGTTAAAGCGCCCCTGGGTCGTTCCTGCCCCTGCTCTGCTTCTCCTCAGGCGCCCAGCGAGGAGCGGGAGGGTTTCCCGCCTCCGCCAGAGCCCGCTCCGCTCCTACGGCGGAGGGGAACGGGGCGGGGAGGCTCAGGGCCGGCGGTGCTTACGGGCGGCTCAGGGATGCCTGAAGCACTCGCAGCTAGCAAACCTGACCTGCATCACAGCCTTTAAGCTTAGGTTATAATGGCGCTCGCTAATTGGAGTTAATTAGCACCTTTTTACCCGACAGCCCAGGACTAAACCGGTCACAGAGCGTTTGTTAAGTACGTTGCCTTCAAAGCAGTCGGGGGGAGGATCCGTGATATCAGCACTGCCCCGGTTGTCCTCCAGTCACCCCAGGTACTTTTTGCCAGTGGTTCCAGGAAAGGCCATTCTCCCTGGCTACAGTGTAGAGCAAATTTTTCACGCCTTGTCCTGTCGTGAATGGCCTAAGAGCTACTCCTGTTTAATTTATTAAAAAGCACGTAGTTATTCTGAACCCGGCGCCTGAGTTTTGCTGTGGTTTTAGTTTTTCTGTATATTAAAAAATCCCTAAGCAAACCCAAACAAAAAACCGACCCAAACCAAACAAAACAAACCCTCTAAAACTACGACTGCGTGGATGCCCGTTTTTCCTGGGCTCGGTAAGGATGTCGTGAGGCTTCACGCCGGCGGGATGGGGAATGTCAGACCTGAACGAGAGACCTAAAACCGACTCTAAAAACAACACCTACGTTTTAATAAGCGAACTCCCGGCTTAAGTAACGTAACCCCTGTTCGTGGGCTCTGGCAATTTCTCAGCCTTCCCCTTTGGCAGCTCCGCTCCTCCAGACTCTCGCATCCCTCCTGGCGTGAGGATGGGGACCGAGGAAGAAAAGGGCTGGAAAGTTCCCGACCCAGAGCCGGCGGAAACTGATATTTATAGGGAAAGAATATCGGTTTATTTGACTGCAAGGTAACAGTTATGGTTAAAAAGGGAAAGGCGCTTGGAGTATCTCCCCCTTCCTTTTTAAAAGAAGAAAATATTAGAAAGCTTTAAGGTAATAGAACTTTTCTGAAAGTGCTTTCTGTAGTACCGTTTGTTTCGCAGGAACGGAATAACTTGTTTTTTCAAATATTTGTATTTATTTATAAAATACATATAAATTTATTTATTTATAAAATACCTTCTCAGTAAAATTGGAAATTTACTAATGGGACACAGCAACTGCAAGCTCTGTCTCCGTCACTCAAGCCTGGATGGATTTATGCGAGCTGGATCAAAAATAACCAAGAAATTAACAAGTCATAATTGCGACATTTTATGCAATACACAGAAGTGTCAAACTAGAAAGTGCGTTTGAACAAAAAAAAAAAAACAAAAAACTGTTCTCCTCCCAAAACCCCACCCTAACAAAAACCAAGCAAGAAAACAAAACCAAACAAAACCCTCCCAAAAAGACTCCAAAAACAACCAAAATCTGAGAACTCTATTTCCAACAAGTGAAACGAGATATTTTGCAACACTCGCACTGCGTTCTGTTACTGCTGCGTTTCCTTCCCCTGTCAAAAGTACCTGTACCCCTGTGCCTTTCCCAGTCTCGACGCACAAGCCTTTCCTCTCATTTGCCTACCAATTCCCCAAGAACTTTTTCACTTTAGGGGACAGTGGGAGTCTCCTAATAAAGTCTCAACACTCTCTGCTACTCTAAATCCAAAGGAGCATCTTTAGGGCTAGAATTTACCGGCACATGGCAATGGGACTTAGCAAAGCGCTCCTCTCCTAAGGGGCAGATTTTATCGGAAACGGCTGAAGTAACCGAAGCTTTAAGATCTGGTAAAGCGTCCTGTTTTTCCAAAGGAATGTTTAAAAGAGGCCAATAATCAAACAATTGCATGATTTCTTTATTAATAATGGAAACATTATTTTAACTGAATTTTTCATGGAGATATTTTTAGTAAGTCCTTTTAAATTTGTCGCTTTGACAAACGAGTTTTTAAAATACTAACGAGCCTAGAGAAACAATACCGGGAGGGTTAATTATTTCTTTTTAGGAGTTGGTAATTTCTCACCATGCGTTTACCAAGAAAGATAGCGCTCAGGCAGTTTCTCTCCTCTGTTTCGACCTCTGGTACCCACCCATACCCGCGTCTCCGTAGCAGAGGAGAGGATGCAAGTAACCTATGCCAATACCTTTGCCTTTTACAAACCATTTTTCTTGCCGTGCTTTATTCTGGCACTACAAAAGTTATGTTTAGCTTTATTCTTACAGAGTAGTGTGAAGAAGCAAGTCTAAAGTCATTACTGTGATTTCATTATGTTTAATTTCAACACAAAATTAGGAAGACTAAAACTGTTTATTATTACCCGAGTTCATTTTAGGTAAGTTACAAGTCATACATAAAGGTGATTTGCTCGTGGGAGAACATCAAGGAATTACAACTTATAAAACCTCATCCGTATTAATTTGGACGCTTAGGAAAACTACTGAACTTTTTATTCAGTATTCAGAAACAGAAAGAGACCATTTTTTAAACCAGAGAACGTTTGAATGATCTAGTAGTTCAAACTGGCATATTCACAAAACATGAGAGTCGTTAAACGTTGAGGGAAAGGCGGGGAGAAATAAAGCGAAGATAGCTCATTCTACAAACTGTCAGTCGAATATTCAAAATTCCTACCGCCAGCGAGGCTGAGCCAGTGATAACCGGAGTCGTTTCAAATCTTGCCTGCACTATTTTATTTCAGTACATCGGGAAACGCCGACACATGAACTTCTTTCCTAGTAGAACCTTAGATTTAAAAAGTGCAATATATACGCTTACAGTATGTAAGTTTGGCTTCACGTGGATACATATGATATCGACCACGGCATCAAAATATCAAGATGCCGGGTTTATCCACGAATTTTCGGTAAAATGCTTCTGAAATCAGAGAGGACCTTGGCGGTTTAAAACTCCGCAGCCGCACGTCCAGACCTGGCGCGGGGCATTCTATGTCCCGAGTGCGTCGGGTACAGCTGAATAAAAGCATGAAAACACCGGGTAACTTGAGGCTGATTTTACTTAACCATGCAGCTGCCTACTTTCTTCATTGATAACTGACAGTGACATTCATATGGAAGCTTACGTCTTAAAGTAATCTGTGTGGCTTTTCTTTTTTTTCCTTTTTTTGTTCCCCAGGCGGTTAAACACCAGAACTGAGTATTTACGGCTCTCTCATCCTCGTTTCTCCCGGCGGCGGCTGGAGCTGGCGGGGGGGCAGCACGGCCCGCCCCGGCCCGCCCCGCCGGGCTTCGTCATCAGCGTGCGCCGGGGCGGGGCAGGCGGAGCTGCGGGAGCCGGCGAGCGGCCGCTGCTGCTGCGGGTTTGGGCCTTCGCTTCGCTGCTGGAGGGTGTGCTGCTGTGGCCTTGGTGCGCAGGGAGAGGCCGGGACCAGCCTCGTGGGCTTCGCTCCCGAGTACCAGACCCGCGGGACGGTGGCGGAAGTCGGAATTGGGGCGGGATGGGGGGCCTGGTGCCCGTGGGCTGTGGGGAGGGTTGTCTGCCCTTCTCCTTCGTGGGTTCTGCGGGACGTGAAAGAGCGGGTTAACTTCTCTTACGGGTGCATAAGAGATGCTCGGGGAGGGGACCTCGTTAATATGTAAAATATCTGAAGCGGGGGGTGCCAAGAAAATGAGGCTATCCGCCTCTTGGTGGTGCCAAGCAGTAGGACAGTAGGCAGAAGGCAGAAACTGAGGAACTCCTACCCGAATAGGAGGAAGAACTCCTTTACTGTATGGGTGACTGAGCACTGGAACATGTGCCATGTGCTCTGGGATTATCCCACTTAAGCAGGGAGGTTGGACCAGATGACCTACTGTGGTCCCTTCCAGCCTTTCCCATTCTGTGATTTGGCGAGGTTCTCTTGGCACATGGTACCCCCATGTCTGCAATGGATTCTGGCTGCACCCCAGCACATGTCGGTGCATCGCTGGGCCTGTTGGCTCTGTCAGCTTGGTGGCACTTAGGACTGCAGGGGGTGTGAAGGCCAGCTAAAATATGGCACCTCCCTGCAAAACACAGAACTGCAGTTCACTGCTGCCCTTAGCAGCAGTATAATTTTGCCTCACAAGAAGCACTAGCTCAAGTTATTTAGATACAACTGTGATCCACCGTAGTTCAGCTTTGTGTTTTAGAAGAGTGTTGTTTTCCAATGGGTGACTGCTCATAATCTTACTGCAATGTGTTGATACAAAAAAACTGTAGCACATGTGAGTTAAGATGCCACTATGATTATGGTGTAGCATACTTGAAAGCTGTAGAGTTTAATGGATTCTTTCTACTTCTCTTAAATGGAGTCACATAGTGGGAGTTTTAACAAGATGGTTTGTCAAGTGTTGATCAGGCTCTTAAAGTATGAAGTGTCCCTGTCCTGTTTTCAGTATCATAGTTTTCCCAGCTGAATCTATGCTGAAACAAATTCTGAAGGTGACAGAAATAATCTTTGTTGTAATATTAAGCAAAAGCATCTGAGAGCCCTTCTCATAAGGAAGCATCCAGAAGGCTATTTACTGGCATAAGGGTTAGGAATTGTCTTCTGTATCAGACAGAACAGCAATACAGAAAACAGCAGCCTCAAAAGACCTAATAGGAAATATTCATGCTCTTGTCTAGACTTGCGTTGGGTGGAAAAAAATGTTTCTCTATATACAGTAACCACCTTAAAATTCATGGTTGCAATTACATTTACATGTTAGGGTAGGATTAGTTAAAGCTTGGTAGAGTGTCTGTGGAGCATATGTAACTTATTTAGTCTGATCCCGTGAAGAAATACTTGTCTTCAAATAAGTCTGAACAATCAAAACCATTATAGGGCATTAAGAGGTGTTTGAAGAATAGCATTGAGTTATCACTCTTGATTTGGTAGGATTTGAAGGGTCGAATTTCATCTCTATGGCCCCTCATTGTTTGAGGTTTTTTTTTGTTTTGTTTTGCTTTTTAACTCCTGCTACTCTTCTACCCACAGTCTGTTCCCAGTATTTCTAATACCTTAGAACAAGAAAAAAGTGTATTGGGCTAGCTAGTGTGTCAGAGGGGAGAAAAGATGACAAAGCTCATCTTCCCTGTTAGCACCATTGTTACATGAGTGATATATAAAAATTACTGAATTTTATATTTCCAGCAAGGAAAATTTTAACATTGGCAGGAAGAAAGAAAATACTACCCATTGGTCTTTAGTGTTTACTGTTTTATAGAAAATGTCATGCTGTCCTCATCAGTGGAGGTTTTCTATACCTTCTATACCAGAATGGTAAAGTTCTGTTAAACGTAATGTTACTTTGCTTTTTAAGAAGTTGAATTAAATGACTTTCTGAAGTCTCTTTCAACATGAATTAACCTATGTCCTGTATATAAAATATGAATACAATTTATTTGTATTTACTTTTAAGCAAGTTATTTAGGTATCTTTAGCTTGAGATATTAAAATGATCATGTATGCTTTGGGAAAAAAAAACCCCACCAAAAAAAAACACTAAACCCAAGCTAATGTGCATGTTGTGTATTTTTTGTTTTAGAACATGGATTCACAGAAGGATGTTCAGCCTCCAAAGCAGCAGCCAATGATTTACATTTGTGGAGGTAAAGAGAAGACATTATTTTATTACTTGTTGCTGGAGATTTGGTGTTTTACTAATTAATAGTGCTTAGTCATTATACTGAAGGGTACATAGATACAAATAGTTGCAGTGTATCATCCTTATGATGTTTAAAGCTTTATGCATTGAAGATAACACATATATGGGGTATATATGCAGTGTTGTGGAGGTAATAATAAATGTGGAGCTTGTGCTGCTGTGTGGAACTCCTCGATCCCTGCGTGTTTTATTGACAGTGCTCTAAGGGCACTCAGCTTTCCCTGCAGTAGTCAAATTCTCTCTTACCTACAGATAAATCAACAACTTAAAAATTGGTGATTTTCAGGAGTCCCTGGAATATTTTGTCTTTTAAGAAGACAAAAATTGGGCTTTGAAGGGATGAGCTGAAATTTTCATTAGTAGATGGTCTAGTATCAAACGTGGAACGTGTTCTGTGCAGTAATATTTGGGTGATTTTTAGCAAAATTGTCTTTTATCTTCGTATAAGTGAAGCTTGCTTTTTATTTTCTTTTTTCTTTATGGCATCTTGTTATCATGGAGTTCTTGATACAGATTCATTACACTTGCTATGTTTGTTTGCCACAAATAGGAATTTGACTATCACAACTTTTCAAAGTATCTGTGCATTAACAATGCTGTTTTATTTTGTCCACTTCATTTTTCTTCCTTCATAACATTAGAATGTCATACAGAAAATGAAATAAAGGCAAGAGATCCCATCAGGTGCAGAGAATGTGGCTACAGAATAATGTACAAGAAAAGGACAAAAAGATGTATCCTTTTACAAGTGCCCTTGAATGCATTTGGGAAGCTGTGGATGGAGACAAGGGGAAACAGAATGTAAAGGAAGCAGAATAGAAGATTAAAATAATTACATAACAATTCTTTGGGGTCAAAAATCAATATAGTAGAACAAACTATTATAGCATAGTCTCTGCAGTGTGATTTGGCACCTTGATTTCTTTTCTAGCACTTTCCCTTGTTTTTCCATTTTCTATGCATGATATATTAAGTTACAATAGTCTGCTGGGTAGCATACTGTGAATTGTTAATATTATTCATCATCTTACTAAGGGTGGCTTTTGAAATACTTTATGTAGATAGTTGTGGCTAGATTTAGATAGTCTCTTTTCTTCTCCCCCATCTTTTTTTCAACCACAACATATTTTTTTTTCTTTAACTGCATTATTCCAGTGGTAGTTTTTGATGCTAGATGATGTCTGCTGAAGACAGTGACTTCATGATGTAATCTTTCTGATAACTTTGTTCTGTAAAATTGTTTGTGTATAAATGCACACTCTTATTTGTGTTTTAAGAGATTGAAATATTAAAGTTTACTGTAATACTAAATTTTGTCTTTGTTGTCTTTCAGTAATAGATTTCTAAAGCTGCTGTTTAAATTGTAGTCAAAGTATGCAGTATTTTTTAAGTTCAGTGATAATTGTATTCTTTTTGAGTTATCTTTGTTTTCATTATTCTAATCTAAACTTTATTTGCATTTTAACTTTGCTAAATGTTCTTTGGACTCCTGTAAGATGCATAAAATAACTGTTGTTTGAGTTAATTCCACTGAAAATAAATAGAAGGCTACAGAAGGCTAGGTTTGAAACAGATCTGGATTTCAAAAAAGAGAATCTTAAAAGACTTCAGAGCACCCAATTCTGGTACCCGTTTGTGGACATGTCAAAAGTATGGATGTCTGGAAGTGTGAAAAAAAATAATTACTCCTGAAAGAAGAGGGAGAGGCAAGTTAAACATTAAGAAGCAATGTGGAAACAAAAATTTCTTAAGTGCTGTTTGACATGTTTGTATTCAAAGGAAGGAATTACATCTGTGTTACAAGGATTATTTGGGTAGCACCCCAAAACTAAAGTATGATCTTGATTTGCTTCTCAGGGGTCTGTAATAAGTGGTGGGTTTGCGATGATGAGCCAAAACCTTTTGCATCTGTCCGTTTGAAATGTGTGTTAGGTAATACTACTAAAGGGTACTAAAACATACTGCTGGATAGTGTGTGTGCCTGATCTCCGTTTTGAATGTGCTAATGGTGCTGTTGAGATAACTTGCTTAACTCATCACTGTAAGATCTTTGTTAAGGTCTGCATGACCGTGTATGTGCTGGCTTATAAACGAACTGCAGTGGCTGGTTATAGGGGATAAAAAGAGCAATCTGAGATGATGTTTTGGAACTGTTTGCTTAAGATTTTCTTAGGTATCTCATCTATGCTATTAAGACTAGGTTTTTTCCTGCAAACCAGATACACTCGGATATAAATGCTAACCTTTTTTACTACTCGGTTGCTATCAGTTCACCAGCTTGTGCCTGTATAGCAGAACGAGTGGGTTGGCTACTGACACGGTTGCTCCGAAGGGTGAGGAGGAGCGGGCAAGTCGCTGGCAAAGGGAGGCGGGTTTGCCGCTGTGCGGGCACGCCGTGTGCCTCTGGCTGCCGGGCAAACGCGGCCAAGAGCCCCCGCTGCCCTCGGGAAGGGGCACGGACCTGCTTTGGAGTGCAGGGCTGGCGGGCAGCACTGGTGAGGGCGCTGGGGACACCGGCGTCGGGAGAGGGACTACTTGCTCTCCGGTGAGTGAAATACTACGCTGAAAGCACAACGGCGATGCTTCCTGGAGCTGCTCCTCCCGTACGGGCGCTGCCCGCCCTCGGCCCTGACCCCAGCCGCGCCTGCGCGGCCCCAGCGAGGGCCGGGCGGCTCGGCTGCGGGGAGAGCGTCCCCGCGTCCGTGTCGCGGACACAGCGCGGCACCGGGCGGGCGGGTGCCGAAGAACGAGAGGCGACGCCAGTGTGGCTGCTGGAGCCCGGCGGGGCTCTGCGGGAGCCTCGGCAGGGCACCCCTGGGCGGGCAGCGCCGTGTCGCTGGCGCCATCTTGTACATAGCAACGGTTGCTACACACGGGCCGGGCGCGCTGCCCCGGCGCCGGCGGTGCGTGAGGGCAGCGGGTGCCGGCTGGGAGGTGAATCCCTGGGCCGGGGAGGCGTGGGAAGCTGCGCTGGAGAGGGGCGCGCCGGGCTGTGCCGGGGCTGTGCCCCCGAGCAGCCGCGGAGTCCTGGTCGCCGCGATGCTCGAGAGCCGGGCAGCTCCCTCCCGGCCATGGGAATAAACGGGAAAAACCGTCGGTGGTGATGAGCTTTTAATTATTCTAGTCTTCTTTAATTACCTCCTGCATTTGTCCCTCTTTCCATGCGCGTTCTTCCTTTTCCGGTACTGAAACCGTAAAGTCTCGGGGCAGAATATCTATGCCACACCTAATTACGACCAATTATTATTTCAGTGATGCTGTATTGTAAACATTTTTGTGTAACTACAAATTAAGTGTGTAATTATGCAAGATATTAGAACACAATTAATTTAGTTTATAACTACGCATAGTTGTTTTCACCTACTAGGAAGTTTCTTAAAAATTAACTAATCGCTTCATGCACTATATAAAAGGGGGAGAAAAAGAATTTCAGCTCTGCAGAGCTTGTGATCAAAACGGGAAAAGATGCAGATGAGCAGATCAAAGGTACAGAAGACAGAAATGTCCCATTCGAATCCTCATCAATAATAAACTTACTGGAAAAGATTAAGATTAGTGCTGTAATATAATCAGAGACCCAGAAAATGCATTTCGTGAGGAAAGAAAATTTGTTTACAGAGAAGCCAAAGATTTTCATTCCTTTAGATACACTGCATTGGTTAATGTATCCCCCTGAAAACAGGAGTGACATTCATTATTTTCTCCTTTGTGCTTACCCCTCTTGGTTAAAACAGGTATGTGTTAAATAAAACAGAGAAAGTGGTAGGCAAAATTTGGCAATTTAAGTGGTCTGTTTGAATTGTTCTTAATTGCAGAAGCAGTAGAGTTGCATTCTCTTACAAAGCATATCTCATACTTCTGCCAGTAAGCCTCTTGTCAAGGACAGTTTATGTGATCAGGCCTTCAGATCTGATATTTTTTCTTATATAGGTCTGCTTGCATGGGAAAGTGGAGTGTAAGCAGTTTTATTCCTTAAATTTTCATTACTTCAAAATGTAACTAGAAGCTTACAGAATCACTATTGTTTTTTTTCTTTCAATATTTAGTTATGGGTGATGAGTCAGTACCATATTTTCTGGGTGAAGGAACCACTAAAACATATAAAATACCTATTAGTCATCTGGACTACAAATTCATTGAAAAATGCACAGATGTTAAGCACCTGGAAAAGATTCTCAGGGTATTAAGGTAAATTTATTTATTTACCTTCATTAATAATTACATTCCCGTTCTGTAAAATTTGGGGGAACCCTTTTCTATTTGTCTGAACATGTCTGTGACTTTCCAATTTAAAAATAAAATATGAAGTCAAAGTAATCGCACTAAAAGTATCCTAATGATAACACTAGAAATCCAAGTTCTTTTATAACCATCCAAAAGGTTTGAGTAACTCAATGTTAGGGATTTTTTTTAAATGCTGCCACTCTGTTTTGGTTTTCTCATGATCTGTGTTGCCTGACTAGCAATTTTAGATGCCACACCTGTTTGACTTTTGCTGTAAATGACACAAGATTCTTTTTTTATGAGCACCATGGTGATAATTTTGAACTGTGTATGTGGACATTGGAAAATGGTTGAAGGGTAACTGGAATTTTCTGATAAAAGTGTTATTAGATGATAGTAAAATTGGATTGTAACAGGAAAATAGTCCTCTGCAGTCACTGTACTGACTACACATGGAGGGAAACATGGAGGTTGTGGTGTAGTTTAGTTCTTTTTTGTTAACATTTGTATCTTTGCATTTTAAAGGTCTGGTGAGGAGGGGTGTTACCCTGAACTCACATTGGTCTGTGAAAAGCGAATTGAACATTTGGATCCAAGGAGCAGAGCTCTGAGAAAAGATAAGCCTGCAGCCACAGCTTCTGATTTCACAGCTGAAGAATGGGAAGCAATTAATAGTGAACTGGTGGTACAGGATCTAATTTATAATGGTCCATAATATAATCACTGTGATGTATCAGTCTTCTTGTGCCTAAGTAGAATGTAATTATTTGATTAAAAGAAGAAATGATAAAAGGTTTATGTTTTAAAATTTATTTTCTTGCTTAATGTCACTGAACCTTAACTGCCCATTTTAACTTTACCTATTTTTTTTTTGTAGATCACTTTTTATTCAAAAAAGCACTATTGCTCTTTGTCTTTTCTCCATTAAGAGCAGTGTTTTTAAAGGATAATTGCTCTACTACATTAAGGTAAAAAATATATTACTTATTTTCAGAGCTGGCTGACAGAAATGAATGAAGATGATGAGAAATCACTGCTCCTGAGAACAGACACACCGAATGAACAACAAGATAATTTGCCTCCCATTCGTTGTTCCAGCAGCTGCCTTCCTACTAATCAGGTATCTTCGGGGGTTTTTTTGTGTTAATTGTAAGTGTTAATTACAGAGTTTTTCTAAATCTGAGAGATTCTATATGTATGAACTTCTAATCATTGTGCCTTTCTTAGTAGATTTATTTTGTTAACCAGAAAATAAAAACCTTTAAACTCCCTTGCAAGAGACCAATGCTTAAAAAAATACTCTCTTAGTATTAGCATGTGTATTGTAATAATATTTTAATTCTGATCAAGAATTCACTGCCAAAGCAGATCTCCTTAAACAACCTTTTATGTTCTTTGAGTCAAATTTCAAAGTACTGTTTAAGTGAATTAGGCTCCTTCTGGATGAAATTATGCCAGGAGATTTTCTCCAGCTGCCAGCAGGCTTTTGTTCCGTGGGGCCAATCAGAAGCCAGTCCAGAATAAACACCCTGGAACTCATAAAGTGTGGATGTTAGAGCCTCTGCAGCAACTGCTTTACTCTATAGCCACTCCTGTAGTGGGTAGTGCTGGTATATATGTAGCCTTTGATTTGGCTTATTTTATAGCTCATGTTGGTATTCCCACTGCAGTTGTACAGCATACTTCCTAATTTAGCCCTTAAGGAGACTTAACAAATCTTCATGACTACAGAATAAATATTTACCTTTTTTCCCAGGTATTAGTTTCCTTAAATTTTGGTGGGTTTTTCTTTTTTTCATTTATTTATCTGCCTGAAATTAGTTTTGTTTTTTTTTCTGGCCAGCTTTTCTTGCTAATGCTAAATGCAGTGCTGCTGAAGGGATTGGTAGACAAGTAGGTGTGGATGAGATTTTTCTGAATTGTCAGGTATTCTCACAGATCAATTCAGTCTGATTCTCAAAATTTTCTTTGAAATTCAGGGACTGCTATAGGAAATTCATTAAGCATTGTTCTTTTTGGAGGTTTGTGAGTCAGAAATGTTATTAAGGAATCCTTACAGGTCACGTGATCTTTCTTAATAATTCCTATTTTTCTTGAATAATTATGTATTAGTAAATGCCTGATTTGTGTTCTTGTGTTGTCAGAAACAACTTCTTATTGTCAGCTGGTACATAGATGTTGGACCAAGACATTTGGTATTGCTAGGCAGTCTCAGTTACGTGGTATACAAAGTGACTGGGGATTCCAGTGAACCTTTTATAAGTGTTAGTATTGAGACTAAGGTGTGCTTTGGTGGTTTGGTTTTGTTTTTTTTTCATTAGTGTGTATTCTATCATATTTTGCAATGTATATTCCTCTTGACTGTCCTATTTTGCTGAGATGGACTGGGCCACTATAGCTTTATCCTTGATTCATATCGTGTGTAACTGCTAAAACAGAAGATGTGAACTCAGTAAAACCAGTTTAGAATGTAAGCATAAAACGATGGAAAGTGTATTGAAATCTAGGGTATACCATATTACTAAATAGGATGTGTTCTCCATTCAAAGACAAAATGTTCACCCTTTTTTCCCTCCTCTTTTAAACCATGCATCAGTCTTTAGATCAAATTTTGTTCTTTTGTTCTTCATCTTCTGTTTTCTCTTCCAGGTTTTGGTGTTAGCATTATTACCCAGGAAATTTAGATATAGCTTTATGCTTTACCTGTGGTATGTAATTTCCATTCCTTTTGTCTAAGCAGACAGCCTTTAAAGGAATTGTAACCTGTCCTGGAAGAGAGAAGAGAAGCCTGAAACATTTTATGCAGCAGTACAGTTATATCACTACTAGATCCCTACTGAATAAAAAGGAGCTGTTTGTGTAGCATACACTAAATTTATATCTGTAACATGAAATCTCAAAAAAAATGAATAAATATACATAATCAGCTTTTTTTTTTTTTCTTTCTGATAAAGATATGTGTCGTCTTACAGTTTTTAAACATGTTAGGCTAATCAGTTGGGACTATAATTATTTTTTAGACTGGCATAATATAATTTTTTAAGTCACATCAAGTTTAAAATCATTGTGATAAATTTATCCTCTCTGCTAGAAACAAATGCACAACACCTTCCATAATTTTGTTATTACTTGGTTGGAGGCTGTTCATCTGACAGGATGCATAAAACGTTCAGTGTTTTCAATGAATCCAGTTCTGGAAATCATTATTGACCTTAAACCTGTGGATTACACTGATGGGTACAAATTTGGGTACATGGAAGCATCTTGTTTTATCAGATTTTCTTGCTGATACTTCATGTAGGTGTAATTCAATTCACTTCTGGAAGTTTATAACTTGATATATAGTATTTTTATTGGTGTGAATCCATGGGGGGGATTTTCCCAAAAATGGCCTGAAAAAGAGTATAGTTTATGCAGTATCCCCCTCTATAACACCATGTGGAAGTTTCTGTCTTATACCCCTGTTTTCCATCACACTGCTCAGAACTGTCTTAACTGTCTACACTGCATAATTATTATTTTTGCTGCTTCATTTTGTCCAGGAGAGAACCAAAGCATGTGTTTAAAGATATTCATATTCAAAGGACTGTATAGATGGGATTTCAGCTTAAGCTCCTTTGCCAAACATGGTTTTCTAATACTGTTCCAGAAAGATTTGCATTCTCATGCTACAGCCCAGGGCATGAAAAATGCATACAATTTTTATGTTATAAAAATCTACTGTGATAGGATCTCATAGCCTTTGTGTTGTTTTGGATATTTTGAATTAAAAGCTAACACTGGTTAGCTGCCATAGAATAGTAATGTTTTAGGCCAGCACACAGGACCCACAGGAGAGCCAAGGCCAAGTTGCTTCACCTGTACTGAAGCCAATTTGTGTGTTCATCTTTTGTCCAGAAAATGTTCAGTGGGCTTCAAACCCGGTGGGATTCATGCATTATGAATTATGGCAGGAAATGTGAAAAGCACAGAGATTTGTTTTAATTCCATGGCATGCAAGTGTACATTTTTCGTCAAAGCCTCTTGGATCCTCTGAAATATTACTGATCGAGAAGTTCCTGACTTTGTTGGAACCACAAGTTGATTGCAATTATTTCAAAGATATGAGACTTAGAATTTTTAAAATTGTGGATTTGAGTCAATGTTTCTTCCTCATTCCTTAAATGTACATGCTATAGTTTTCTCCCTGAGCTGGAGTTGCATTAGTGTAAGTACCTTATGAGAGTTTCTTCTGAGAGTTGCAGTATTGCTCCTTTAAATTAAGGACTTCTGTTGAAAAAAAACCCCCTCAATATTCATTAAATTAATACATTTGTAATATACACCAGGATGGATATATATAATCATATATAATCATAACTCAGGTTTCAGGAAGGCATATTTAGGAGTTCCCTCCTCGAAACATATGCTGATTGCTAAACATATTTGTCATTTTGTCTTGCTTATGGAAAGACATAACATTAAGAGTAATTCTGGAGTTATATACTACAAAAATGTGTAACCTAACATTATAGGTAGTCAGAAGTTTACAGGAAGGGTCACATTTGCATTATGTAAATTGAGGTGTTTATATCCAGCTGCAGAAGTATGTCCTTGTTACAGTGTCACCACTGGTAAAGCAAGTTTAGGAAGCTTCTGGGCATTTCCTTGGTCTAGTTTATCACATGCTGAATTGAACTGGTACAGATATTTGGGGATTGTACTGTGATTTCTGTGAGATTGTTTTTTTTAAATTGTACATATGCAGCTCTACAAAGAATTACACTGGTCTAACTCAGTGAATGCTGGATTGCAAGGTAAGTGGAGGACTGAATGGCCAGGATAGGATAGACGGGAATATTTTGAACTGGCTGTTCCACTATGAAATACCTGTTTGTAACCACACCTTGCTATTAAGTATTTTGGAGTCAACAAGCAGGGAGGGGCATAGAAGTATAGTCTCATGACAGAGGTAGAAGAGATGCCAAAGGTGACTGCCAGAGAAATTAGAGTCCATTAGTGTAGGAGAGGGGTTGAAATACAAGGCAGTCAAATCTGAATGTCAGAAGTGATTGTTGCAGGAAGGTCCTCAAGATAAATTTTAGGTAAGGCAAGCTTCAATTATGGAGCTTGTCTAAAATCTAAAATTAATGTAAATAATCTTGGAATTGGCTTTAGTGAAGTGATAAATGGTGAAAAGAAGTCCAGACACTACTTTGAACTCATTTATTTGCATTTGTTGTGCAGGGGTTACCAAAATCTGTGCATTGAATTCTCTTGGGAAAGGGAAGCCTAAAATCAGGTTACTGATTCAATCTCAGTATTAAACACCTCATCACAAGGCTGGGTTTTCCAAAGACTGAGTTCTCCCTTGCTCTGTTGAAAGGATGGTTGGGAAGATACTAATTAGAAAGCTTCACTCAGTGCCTCTGTGATGTGATGTAACAGCAGACAAAAAGTGTGAGACCCAGGAGCTCCTCAAATTGCAATGATATATGAAATGCATCAAGATTTTCTTTAAACCAAGATGAATTATATTTTCAGAATTGAGCTGAGATTAGTCAGGAGTAGTGTTTGTTGCTAGGAAAATATGTACTGCAGAAACAAAACAAAAAAAACACACTCTGAATTCCACTGCAACAAGTTGTCTTACAAGAGGGCTGTTTGTTTCTCTTTTAGAACAAAAATTTGCAAAACAAACAAAGAAGCAAGAAAAACGTACCACGGGATTACAGTGAATGGGACAAGTATGTTAAACCCCTTATATTTCAGTTTTTAATAAATCTTACTTGTTTAACTAGGGAACATAGTTGATGTATTTTGCAGAAACACAGTATTAAGGTCAGCATTTTAGGGAACTGATGAAACTTTTTTTTTCTTAAATATTTTGTTAAAATGCAAATGACACATTGTGTTGTTAACAGCTGAGAACAAGTTAGTCTATACTTTTGTACAAGCTGTGTGAAATGTAGTAAATCAGCAGAAAAAAATAAATAAAAATTGATTACTTAACTGATGAGATACTTGAAAACAACTCTAGGGTTATTTAACATGGACTTAAAAACATGGACTTCTCTATATCTAAAGCCACAGTTCTACATTGAAAACAAAACTGATTAATACTTACGTAGTCTGGTTTTCTAGGCCTGAGGTTTCTGAGTTTCTGAACTCAGTTTCTTCATGATGTTTTGGTTCAGGAAGACCTGGTTCTCACAGGCTTGACATAAACATTGCAAGTGTTGTTGTAACAAGAGTGATGTTTATGTCAAGCCTGTGAGAACCAGGTCTTCCTGAACCAAAACATCATGAAGAAACTAAGTCTAGAAACGCAGAAACTTCAGGCCCACGAGCCTCAGACTACATACTTACTCCTGCACTGGACCCCACTAACCTCATGAGATGAAAGAATGAGCTTCAGGCAGGTGCATCAGTTTACTCAGATGCAATTACACTTAATAGATGTTTAGACAGTAACTATTTTAGAAGGGATGGCGTTCTGATACAAAGACACTCTGCATCCTATAATGGTGGCACATCACCCTCCCAAGTTATGTGACAGGTTGATGCCCAGATTGTTGAACACGGAAAGCAGAAAGCACATACTTGTGTTGTACATAGTAGAAGCTTTTCTGTAGTTCTTGAAATCTGGAATATGATGCTGTAGAATCACATTGAGGAGGCACAAGTTTCTAGTGCAGTGACGGGGATATTGTGGGGTTTGGGTAATGAAACTATACCCCAAAGCCCTACAAAAACCCTGTTCTGCATAAGTTTTGCATATCAGTTACTTTAATGCATGTATCTTCCAGAGATTGGTGCCTTTCTCCTCAAACGTGGACAAAGAAAATAGGTTATAAAAATATTTTTTGCAACAATTTATTCTTTCATTCATTTATTCTTTATGCTTACTATATCTTTCCAAAGTAATTGTACAGATTTTGTTTACATGTTTATGTGCACAATCTTTAAGTGCTTTAGCATGCCAGTAGTAGTACAGATTGTGAATTTTCCCATAGAGTGTATTTATTTTGGATTATGAGTATACTGAAATAGAGTTGTTTGAAAGACAATTTTCCAATTCAAAGCATATCATTGTTTTAAAATGTTTTGAGGATAATTTCAAAACTTTCAAATAATTGTTTCAGCAATTTCTAAACAAAACATTAAGCTTCCTGTTTTAAAAACATTTATTTGAAATGTGGTTAATTTATAATAAATAATTAAAAGTAAGCTAGCAAAAGATCAGATTCAGAATGGAGAACAATTAGCCTTATGTGAAAAGGTTTTGAATTTGATAAATTTTCAAAATAATATCTTGATTTCAGAAAGAAGTTATTCATATTGTCAAGATTATTGTGCAAAGGCTATTTTTCATTACACCCTACACAGAAAAGCAGTAAAAATAATGTTTCTTTTGGTGTAGGAATTGATTATTACTGTATTTATTTTCCAGTACGACAGCAGCAATATTTTTGATATACATTCCTAACACTTTTTTCAAAAGCTGCTTCAGAGTAGCTTTCAAAGTGTCTGAGAGAACTTATCTCAAGTTTACTGTATAAATTGCTTTGAAGCTGTTTCTTACTTATTTTGGCAAAGGTTAATAGGGATGTTTGATAGGGCTGGGATGGAGCCTGATGATACTGTTTCTTAAATTTTACCTCTTTTTTGGGGTAGATGACGAGGAGGTGAGGCTGAATTATTAAAATATGAATATCAATCTAATATTGGTATTCAATTATGATGGACAAAAACTCTCTAACAGTTTAAAGTTAGAAAGGGTGTGTTTATTGCGATGCTGGGCAGTGTGTGGGATGACTCCCTAATGTGCACTGCGAAGATCACCGATAATTACAAAGCGTTTATTTATAAAAGTGTGGAATATACAAAATACAAATGCATATTCATATACCTGTCACTTCCTCTTCCCTGCTTCGTATGCTAATTGGAAAAAAAGCTATTAAGCATGCGCAGTTTCTCTTTAAATGAGTTGTGGGTCTTTTTTTGGGGAGGAGTCTCTAGAAATGAAGTAAAATGAGCCTCCCTCTTCTGACCTTTTTATCTTTTCAATGCATACGTGACAAATGAAGCTTTGGTAGAAAATATAAGAAGTCTATAGCTTATCTGGTGTCCTTGGGATCTATTTGCTTTTTACTACAAATACGGCTACATAAACACAAAATTGACAAGCAATGAGTTACTGGATCTGGCATAGCTTATCTAAGATCAACTTCTGTTAGCAGACAAAGTTATATATCTACTTTAGCTAGTTCAGCTACTTAAAAAAAATTCTTAAGTCTTCAAAATTAATGTCTCAAGGCAGAGATTTTTCATGGTCACCGATAACTGAACACAGCCTGTATCTCTTTTCCTTTGGTTTGTAATGAAAATATAGTATACCTTTCTATCAGCTGAGGAGTCTTGCAATGAAGCATTATTGAACTTGCCATTTTATTAATTAAAGGTTCGATGTGGAAAAAGAATGTTCTAAAATTGATGAAGATTGTGCAGAAACTAATTCAAAAGCAAGATTCTTCAGTAGGCCAAGTCTACCTATAATTGAAAAGAAAATTGACACAACTGGTAATGTCTTAGAAACAAATTTTTCTTTAGTTGTAATACTGTATTGAAGAGTATGAGTACTAGATAAAGAAGTGTATCATAAAGTGCCTTTATTTTTCAGCCCCTAGAGATGCTAAAAGTTGTTAGATCATCAAGTGAGCTTGAAGCCATGTTTGAAAAAAATCTAGTCCTGCTTAATAAACCGTAAGAATGTTTATGTTTAGTTGAGAGCACTACGTAAAGCAGTAAAGCATACATCTGGTATTATAAATGAATGGTAGAGGTTAGCTTACTGCTTTTTTCTTGAATGTTGAATTTTATGCCTCTCAGAAGAATTTAATGTTTTATTACAGAAAATAAAATACAAATTTGTCTTTTAGTAAGCTGTGTGCTTTTAAAAAATGCAGACTATGCGATTCAAAGTATTTTATTTGACTGTTTTAGTTACATCTATGCAAGTTGCTAGTTGTTGTGTAGAAATATTTTTTACTAGGAATGACAAAGAGAGAGAAAATTTTTATTGCTACTCGTGAAAAAGAAAAGGGCAATGAAGCCTTTGCCACTGGCGATTATGTGGAAGCAGTGACATATTACACTCGGTGAGTAAACACTATTGTGTTATTTTAATGACTCTTGTGAATGTTGTTTTTAGACCAATGTAATTGAAACAACTTGTTATTGAAGCAACCAGTGACAATTAGATTATTTATTATTATTATTAATTTTTATTTATCTGAAGAGCAGGGCCTAGATAGTGATGGAATGCAATCCACAGGTGTCACAAACTTCCTCAGATTTTTTAAACCATTGAGATTCAAGGGCATATTTACAAAAATAAAAGGATAATCAGAGTGTTGAGAAACTAATTACAAATGTAATTTAACTCTGTGCTTTGAAAAGACTTAAAAACCCCCAGAAATCAGAAGTGTCAAAGTTGTTGTTTAGAAATTTAGATTACATGGGAATCTCAGGGTAGTAATTACCTGTGTAAATGGAGGACAATGATAAGACACTACTTTGAGAAGAAACTTGAAGATAATTAATGAATTATGATATTATAGTGGGATAACCTTGAAAAAAAGTACGAGAATGTTAATGCATTTGTGGTCAGTGCAGGTAAGTATGGAGAAAATAATGAATAGAAATAGTGTAGAACAACAATAAAACATTTAGCAGATTTATGTTTAGAAAATGTAATTCATATCACTGAAGGAGGCAGGGGTTTGTAGAACAGCTTATGAAAATTTATCTGGAAGTTGCTGATATAGATAGATGTGTGTGTGCACATTTGTAATGATATTCATGGAGCACAAGCTGCTTAACTGAGGAATTCGATGTGTGATGGGTTGGGGTTTTTTTGTTGTTATTGACTTGCAGCCTTAAGATCTTTCTTGTTTTGTTTGGGTATTTTGCATAAGCATAAAAAAAGTCTATAGCTGTATTTCATATACAATAAATAAAATATAACTATACAATATAAAAACAAGTAAAAACATCTACTTCTGGAACATAAATAAGGCACTAATTACTAAAGGCAGAATCCTTTCTAATGGAGAGTTTTTCCATTTTTGACCCCCATGGGCATTGTATGCCTTCTGAAATGTATGATAGTGACACCATGCTGTTCTAACTTGTCACTTTTCTAATCCTATCTGAAATCAATTTTCTTAGAATTAAAAATACTTAAGTAAAATATTTTGGAGTGAATTGTTACTAACCTGAAGGTGTCATCTATGGCTAGAATGGAAAATGTAGTCTGACCCCTTATTCTTACTTGTTGGCTTTCTTGACTGGTTTGTCAGTCTCTTGCCTGTTCCTCTTGTGTGAAGACAAACCTTCACACATTGAATCACTGCTTAGACTAGAATACATCTCCTCTTCTTCCTCACCCTCCTACCCTTTCTAAAAAGCATGCACAGATTATCCCACCATATCTGTTATCCCTCTGGGATCATAGTTGCATAGAGCTTTTATGCTTTTTTTGTTTCCCATGCATTGTACAGTCATGGACAAGCATTTGAGATTGTTCTTCAACTAAATTTTTTTTCACAAGGAAAGTGTCCTGTCCCCCTGGTATTTCCATTGCTACTCTTTCCAGCAAACATAGTTTAGGGTCTTCTTTGCAACATTAGCAAGGTTGTTGGCAAAGATTCCCGTACTCCATTTTGTTATGTGCATCCTAGCTGTCCTTATTCCTCAGAGATGATCCTGTTGTTAAAGAAGCTAAATCCTACCTACAATATCAGCCCTGCAACCAGACATTGACCTGGATAATTCATCCACTGCTACCTGAGTCTTTCCATTTTACAAGCAAGATCAAGGAGAGTCCCATGTGTTCTCCCCCACCACCATGCTTTTCATCGTAATCCCCAGAGCTGTGTAGTCACTTTACATCTCTCAGAGGTTCCATTTGGCAGTTTTTTTGAAGTCTACAAGGATGGCAGGAGGAGGTAGCAGTCTAAGTGACAGACAAGCCACATCTCCTCTGCAATATCTCAGGTCTAAGTCCTGGCAAGCAAGAGGCCTCTGAAGACAGTAAATCTAGTTTATGGATGGTTGCCTGTGGTCTCACAGGAGGGAGTTTCTAAGCACTGCTGTGGTTAGAATACCAGTATTAATATTGCTGTAGTACTGTTTTCAGCTTCCAGTAGTGAAATGTTTCTAGATTCAGGTTTTCTAACTATGACTCTAACATAATCAATATTCCCTTTCTTTTAGGAGTATATCTGTAATACCAACTGCAGCTGTGTATAATAACAAAGCTCAAGCAGAAATCAAGCTTCATGACTGGGACAGTGCTTTGCAGGATTGTGAGAAGGTACTAGATATGGAACCTGGCAACATAAAAGGTAATGTAGAAAATAAGATTTCAATGTATTATTTTACGTCTAGCAAATAAAATGGTACATGTTATTAGTTGACTTAACTGAGCTTTAGATTCAGTCAAAGGACAAAAAAGGAAACAGCGTAGCTCTCCAAAGCAATTTTAATGGTTCTTTGGGTGTTAGTGAAGTTTTATGCAGTTCATCCTTTTGATCTGTGATGGGAATTCTTACATGGCAGCATGTTTTTCATATGATAGCTATAAGTCCTCTTGTATTCATGCAGTGTTTCCATAATATCCACACTGAATTATAAATGAATTTAAAAGCAACATGAAAACAATCAAAGTTATTGGTTTATTCCTTTCTGAAGTTAAGGACTTGAATGTAGCTGTGTTTGCATGGGTGGAGGGGAAAATTTAAAAACTATGAAAAGTTGCTTCACAATTCATGATTGCTGCCTCAAAAGACATCATGTGAAATTGCATCATTAAAAATCATCAAGAAAACAGCTGTTACTAATATAGAAGTAAGTGCAGAATTAAAAAAAAACTGCATAACTGCACTTTTTATTGTCTAGAAAAAAATATATTTTTATTCACTTTACACTTTAAATACATAAATAATACATTTCTTTTGTAGCTTTGATGCGTCGTGCCACTGTACACTGTCATCTGCAGAATTACCAGTCAGCTAGAGAGGATCTGAATAAAGTGTTGTCTGTTGAACCAGAAAACTCTATGGCTAAGGTAAAGATCAGTGCATTGAATATAGCTGGAAAGAGGTTGTATGCAGTTGTAGCATGAAGTGAGTCCAGTTCATATTGTTTGATGTAACTGTGAGTTTTGAGGACATACTCAATCTGCTGTGCTGTTGATCAGCTTCCCACGACGACATGTGGTAGAAATTAGGTACTTGAATGTGGCCAGATCTTCTCTTCAGGTCTTGATTGTGAGGAAAAG
The DNA here is from genome assembly GCA_032173965.1 of Sitta carolinensis. Lineage (NCBI taxonomy): Eukaryota > Metazoa > Chordata > Aves > Passeriformes > Sittidae > Sitta > Sitta carolinensis. The sequence goes on from CM063284.1 coordinate 132,326,984, forward strand.
TCATCTCTATTAATGTAATTTAGGTGCCTAAAACATTTTCTGCTGAACATGCTTGCGGTATTAATATCTTGCTGATGAAAGCTATTTGGAAATTCCTCTTGAAAAGTTCCATTGAGATGGGTACATTTAAGTTTGAATACATAATAATAAGAAAAATTCAACAGAGATGCCAAGCTTTTGTTGTTACAGTTGTAAAGTTAACCCAAAAGGAGAAGAGCTGGATTCTGTCCTTGCTTCAGTGTGCTGTTATAAATCCTCATTTCCCATCTCCAGGGTAGAATGAAAAACCTTTAATACCTTCCAATAAATCTGGACCCTTCAGAGCCAAGTTTGGGTCAAGGAAAGCCAGATGCCTTTTTGAACATCAAGGTCAGGATGGGGTCCTTGTATTATAGTTACTTTGGCTGTATAGGAGAGGATTGGTTTGTTTCTTTTCATTGGTATGTTAGGGATGTTTTACAGGTTAGAACAGTCCTTGCATTTGGACTCTATGCATCCTGAGAATCTTCAGTAATGGGCAGTTTTGATAGTAAACTGCTTGTTGTGTGTTAATTATGAGTAAATCATACTACTACCCTCCCAATGTTTTTACATATGACTTCTGGATGCTGTTCAATTGTCCCAACTTCTGACTTCTGTCCAGCTCTTGTTGGTGACATAAGCTGCTAGCAGCTTGCTCATTGCTGCTTCTTTCCATGGAGTTATTTATTACTATTGCTTGAACCAGAGAAAGTGAAACAAACCTCTTGTGTCAAATTCACCACATACAGCATTTATCCCTTTTAGGATGTTCCTGGAGTTAAGTTCCTGTCCTTAGTTCCTGAATTTCCTATCAACCAAGAATAGTTCCCGAGTTTCATATCAACCAAGGAACTACATGTCTCTAGATTTGAGTTAGAAGAGATTTTGGTCTTTTTCTTTCTGTTTACAAGACTGAATAACTATATAGCTTGTGAGTCTGTGATGACAAACTACAACAGTCTTTGTGAAAAGATGTGTCAAATAGGCTGTGCTGAGACTCCTTATAATACCAGACATAGCCACTCATTTTGATTACACTCTTCCATTACGTGCTTTTCTGAGCAGTGCTTTTGTAGCTGAAAGCAGATGTCTGTACTTTGTCTTTATCCATGTCAGCTATTATGCCTTGGCTGGCATACCTAGAAATTACAAGTGCTTGGCAGGGCATTTTTTCAAGTTTCTCACTGTTTAGAGAATCCTCAAAACCCTCTTGAGCTAAATGTTCACATGTGGAATATATGCAGAGTGCATGTTTATATTCGGAATCACTAATACCAAAGTGAATTGGTTGTTAGTAACTGGAGTTCTTCAAGGTAGTTTGCCCATGTGAATCTTTGCTTGATCCTTTTCTTACCTTTTTCTTGAAACAGGAAGTACTGAGATGGCACTTTCTTGCACAGCATTGAACTACATTCAGAATACCATATTATGCTGGGTGTGTCTTACTCTGACAATGTAAAGTGATTTAGTGGTTTATGGGTTACAGTGATAGTGCTGGGTTAAAAATTGGACTTGTTCTTAAGGTCTTTTCCAACCTTGATGATTCCAAGTGCAATTAAAGGGGTTTTTTTGTGTTATGGAAAATGTTATGGAATGAGGAGCTGTTTGATAATCTAATCGCAGTTCTTATAAGAGAAGCAAACCTTACCATTATTCAACAGTGTCCTGCTACACTGTTAAGAGACTGTTGCCTCTTGGTTCTAGTTCTCTCAGTTATATTTCTCCATCAGATGTCCATCTGACATCAGATTCTTCATAGGATGAATTTTGATTCTGATTTTAGGCTTTTTTGGAGATTCTCTAGAGAACCTGTTTTCCCCATCTCTTCTTAGTAGACCATGACAGATATCACAATCATAAATCTAATTTTTTTTTCTTTGAATTTAGGAATTTTTTTTAATAAGCAGTGCATTTAAGAAAATTATTTATTTATTTATATGATCACACAAAGATGTGAAAATATCTTGTGTCTATCTCTTGTGAGAGAGACAGAAATTTACTATTAATCTTGGTTTGATGCTGACTTTTGGAAAATTCACTTTTATTTGCCATGTTTTTATATTGGCTACATTTATCTTGATAATTCTTAGGATCTTAAATGGATTATTTAACAGAATGTATTTCCTGTACATAAGTTGTAATTTATATACATGATAAAAAAACTTCTGCTATTGTTATTTGGTTTTTTCCTGTTGTAGAAAAGTCTGCTAGAGATTGAAGAGAAACTGAGAGGTTTAATGCCTGTATCTGAGCCTCAAGGAAAAAGAAAAAAAATACTTATTCAAGAGATAGAGGATTCAGAAAGTGGTGAAGGAAGAGGAGAAAATACAGAAGAATGTGAAAGACGTAGTGGAGATAAAAGTAATGTCTTATCATTTCCTATTTTATTTTAACCTAAGGAAAAAATCATTGTCTTTGAGATTGTAATGTTTAGTCACACAATTCATCCATTTTTTTTTTTGCAAAGAATTTTGCCTGTTTGAAGACTAAACTTACATTGACTACTTAAAATAGATCTGAGTGTGAAATCTAGAATCCAGTTTTATTACACATCTTTGTAATTCTTTCTAGAATGGGCCTAGCAGAGACAAATGGAAAATGTTGCTATAAATCACCTACTCCCTGTGCCCTGTGTAATTTTACACCTGTCCTTTGATGTGGAACCAGTTAAAAATTTCTTCTGGTGAGAGAATATTTTGTGTTCCTGAGGTCTTTCTCTCACACTGCTTTCCCGCCAGCACATTTTTCTTCTGCATTTTTCTTCCCAGTTTGCATCAAGGGTGTAAAAATGATCAAGTATAATTTGTCAACATGCGTAATTTTTGTTGTTGTTTGTTCTGGAAACTATAAGTTTTTAATTTATTTTTTTTTTAATTGTAAGAGCTCATCTCTGTGTTCTGGAAGTTTATATTGCAAGTAAACAACATGAAGTTCTTGTGCTGGATGTAGTTTACAAGCAGTTGAAGTGTATCTCCCATTCTTGGATTAGTGTGTGATTAACTGCAAGGCTCTTGGGATGAAGCCACTGGCATAATCAGAATCCATGGCTTGCAGGAGGAGGTGAGGCAGCAGGGGCTAGGAAGGCTCATGTTGGCAGGTTTCTTTTAGATTCAGCTGCATGGCTGGTCTCCAGCCTGCAACAGAATAACATCCCTAGGCTGATTTCACCCTTCTCCTGTCTCTTAGTTATGTTGGTTCTTTAAGGTATTGTGGCATGACAGCTGTGACTTTTATGTTTCCTGTCTTTTATCTTGAAGCAAAGTCGGTCTGTGGGTTTTGCTGCTTAATCGTGAATGTTGGACTGTATATGTGTGATATAATAACCTATTACTGGCACATAAGATGAGGGAAAATACATTTTTCCACATCAGTTGGTGTCTACCAAATCTCCTGAGCTAAAACCGTGGAAGAAAGGGTGCATCATGTCCCTAGCCTTAAATGTCTGTTCATTTGGGGTTGTTTTCTATTGTGAGCATTCAGATGACTATGTGCCTTCTAGCTCCATAGGAAGACTTCCATTCCGTTGATGAAAGGTTAGGCCTTTAAACATAGGGAAGATTGTCTGACGCCAATGGCATGTGTTCCTGTGATATACATAAGTATTTCTGAGATCTAAGTGGCAAGCATTTTCATAGATTACTCTGTATTTTCTTGTACAACTGGAAACAAATATGGATTCAGTTCAGTTAATGAATAAAAATGTTCTGTGAACCTAACAGCAATAAGTAGGCTAAACATCTAGTCCTGTAATCACAGGCAGTACAGTAGTCCATGTAGTCCAGCCATGTAGAGACATTTATTTCACATTCTAGTTGGAAAGCCCAATGCATTCCTACTAAACTTAAAATTTAGAGACTGGGAAAAAAAATAAAAATATTTTTTGTTTTCTTTAGGGCTGAAGAGTTGATTTCCGAACTTTGAACAAAACAGTCTAAATAGAGTGTGGTCTCCCTTCAACTTCTGTTTAACTGAAAGCAAAAGTAAATAGAGCCCTTTCTGTATAATAGAAATGGAAAATTGCATGCATCCTAGAGACTATAAAAAACAATATTCAGGCACTGCAAAGCCTAAAAATCGTGTATGTGCTTTACAAAGCACCTGGTATTTTGACAAGTTTCTAGAAGTTATAACCTGAAGTGATAAATACAGTTTAAAGATGAGTTGATACATTTTAAATAGCCCCTTTTAATTAAGGCAAATATGTTGAGCTGCATGGTATTTGCTTTATCTATTACAATATTAAAGAATATTATATTATATAATATTAAACATTCCCCAAACTTCAAATATTCCTGTTAGAGTATTCTAACAGGAGTGGGTTTTGTTTTAGTTTTATGATGGTCCTTCTATTTTGAGTTCGTTATTTTAATAATAACATAATTGTATTTAGTAATAACATAAATTAAAATTCTTCCTAGAGTGTATTTATTATCATTCTGGTCAAAATTCTGTCCAGACTTTTCAGTACCTTACTCAAATTCTCCTTGGAATTTATAATGTGTCTTGATTAATTTTTTTTTTTTTTTTTAGTCCTTAAGAAAAGTTCAGACATATTGGTATCTTTTTTTTTAGCCCAGAATACTGCTTTAACGAATACATTTCTCTGTAGAGACCAGTACAAGAACATTGTTTTTAAAGACTGAAACTAAAAGACAATGAGAATTATATTTGAGAAGTGTAGCGGTACATTTTTTTGCATGCTGTTTACTCAAACCTGAAATATTTAACCAATATTTAACCTTGTTTAGCAGCTAAACAAGGTAACTATCAGCATTCCTGTTGTCCGGGGGACTCCAGACTCCAAATGCTTCCTGTTTAATCCAGGACTGGTTCTGTGCACTTCATCTTTAGGAAATTTCCTCCTGTATTCAGGAATTACACATTATTCATTAATAGCATTCACATCACATATTATGTGCCTGCCTTGCTCTTCTTTGTCTCTAGAAGCTGGGATGCTCTTCGACAGTGTTTTGCTATGTTTTGTAAAAGCTCATCCTATCACCTGTTCGTCTGTGACATTTAAATTATTCTTCTCTTTTGGTGTATGTAAAATGAAAGTATTTTAGCATGTATGTTAAGGAAGTTGTTAATATACTGGTGTTTTCATTCATCTGCCCAGGAAGCCTTTTACCACCATTCTCCCTTGCAAATAGACTTTAAACCTTTTTGGTATATCTGGCAACACCAATTGGATGGGTGGGTGGATGTCTCAAATATAAATAGTTTTACAAAAATGCCTGTGTGGATAGATTTAACCTTTCATTGTTCCCACTGTGGAGTATGAATTTGTTATTAAACATGGTATTTCAAAACAGGGACCTCAGCTAGGTAGGAAGCACTAGAGGATCTGTTGTCTTCACAAATCTTATGCTTTCCCATCCTGGTCAGTTTGATTTCATAAATATTTTGTGTGTTTAAAAAAAAATTCTTTCATTTTGGACCATCTGAAGTTCACCTGTATTGAGTAAGCGTCAGATATTTTGTTAAAGTCAATTGAAAGTATTATTCCAATACGTGAAAAAATTCTGTTGGACAGATAAATAGATCGGGTTAAGGGAAGGGGAAGATAGCATCTTAATAGTAGCAAAAGGCAGAGTTGTTCTGCGATTAGTAATATTGAGAGTCAGGCTCTGCAGAAATCTGTCTTTGAATACTGGTGGTGGTAATCTGGTAGGAATTCAGCTGAATATGGATGATAGAGATTTTATTATCTAATACCCTTATTCTATGATTTTTCCTAAATAAATTTGTAACAAATAACAGTGAAAGTTGAGCGATCACAAGTATGTATGAAAGAGTTTTTGACATGTTTAAATGAAATCTACTTGAGAAGGACTTATAAGCTTTTATCCTGACTATTCTATGTTATATTTAAGGAGAGTTTTGTGTAACGTTAATGGTTTGATAGCTTGTGATCTAATTTTAACACGCAAGCATTTGATTTGGTCATGGAAGATCAAAGCGTCCGTGTTGTAATAGGCGGTATTTGAAGAGTTAATTTCAAGGTGAGCCCTGTACCATTTTGACACCTCAGGACAGGGGTTCCCATGTGCCCAGCAAGGGGAAATGAGGCTTTGTAGTAATCCCTTCTCAATAACAACCGCAGGTTACTTGTAAGCAGGGATTTTTCTGTGTCCTTATCGGTGTTCGCGAGGCAGATTAGCCCCCCTAGCGTTGGGACGCTGCAGGCTGTGGTCCGTGTGCCTGTGCAGCACCCCCGTGTCGCGGCGGGCCGGTAGTTCGCGCCGATGATGCGGCTCTAACGCGGCTCGTTAACGCCCTTGCAGCCTCGGCCGCGGCAGCGGCGGCAGCGCAGGCGGCGAGCAGGGAGCCCGCGATGGGCAACGCGCACAGAAAGTCCCACGGCAGAGGCGGCAGGGCGCGGGACAGAGACCCGCACAGGCAGAAGGACTCCGCTGGGAGCGGGCTGAAAGAAGGCGCGTCGGAGAAGAAGTCAGAAGAGCATTTGCCAGACCGTGAAGGCGAAGTTAATGGCTATTTACGAAGTGATGGGAAGAGTGAAAGCGCCGAAGCTGAGGAGATCTCCAAATCGCATAGAGAAGAGTCTCAGTCGGCTGGTGGTGGCAGTTCCATTTCACTTCCTCCTACTGCAGCAAAACTCAAAAGTGAAGGAAACGAGTTGTTTAAGAGTGGACAGTTTGGAGAAGCTGTGCTCAAATACTCGGAAGCAATTAAATATGTCACTGGTCTAGGTGAGTGTAATACCTTTAAATATAAAACTTTTCAGATGATTTAAAGGAGCCACAAGTGAACTAATTTAGCCTGCCCCTGGATTTTTGATTTGAGTCACCATGCAGTAAATCTTTCATCATTTCAGTAGACAGCAATTCATGTGACAGAAAATATAGGATGATGAGTGAAATAATGTTTTGATTTTCTTGGGGTAGTTCCGATTGGCATTTATATATGTTTGAATACGTACATATTCTAGGCAACATAATAAAAGAAAGCTCTTTACTGCTTTGCAGTGTCAGCAAACTGCATCACTTCAGTGCAACTTTTAGTATGCAGAGCTTTAATTCTTAAGTGTGATTTCAGTAATACTCTTTGATTTTACTTGTGACTTCTTTTAGGGGAACAAAATCCAAACGATTTAAGTGTCTTGTACTCAAACAGAGCAGCATGTTACCTCAAAGAAGGGAACTGCAGTGACTGCATTCAGGATTGTAACAGGTAAATTGAAACCTCCCATGTAGAACAACAGCATTCCTGGTGATGATTAAACATTTTTACTGATATATTGCTAATGCTGTTTGACTCAGACCAGTATCAATAAAGTCTTGATTCCCTGTCTAAATGACAGATTTCTTTGTTATGTAAACAATCACCTGGAAACTAGGAAAGGTGTAACTTTTAACTTACTGTCTTACCGTGTAAGGGCAGTTTTTAAGCTTACTGTATTCACAGAAATGTGCAGCAGGATTAAATGTTTTAGTATAAAAGCAGGTTTACAGTGGAGTTCTGCGGTAACTTATATGTAAAAGCTTTGTTAAGCCAGATGCTCATCGCCATATTGGAAATTGCTTTTGAGCACATGTATGGTGTATGTGTGTTCTCTATTGGTTTGTTGTTTTGGTTTGGGGTTTTTTAATGTATACTTGACATAGTTATAAACAGTAATTACAGCTGTTAAGGAATTGAGCTAAAATCCTTTCTGCTTATTGTGGCTTTTAAGGATACAGGAGTTAAAGAAGATCAGACACCTTCGGTAACTTCCAATCACTGTGCCCCACTAAATTATGACTGTATTTTTGATTTTTGGGGTTTTTTTTTTTTAATATTTCCATAGATTGACTTTATAATGCTGAGGCCTTAAGGTGCAAAAAAGTATCTTAAGAGAATTAGAAAACATATTAATTAATCAGTGGAGTTTTTTGTACAGCAAAACTCTACTGTTAAAAAAAGCCCTCCAAAACTAAAAATAAAATATGCATGTACCTTTGTAGTACAAAGTTAGTTTAACTTACTGTATATATTCTACCTGACAGAATACGTTCTCTGAAAAAAAACTACTAATTAGCAGTATTTTGTTAAAATAGATGCAAGATCACAGACAGCTGGCCAAGATGGCATATTTAAGAGCCATCACATTTTTTCTATTCAGGAAGTTTGAAGTATTTAAGACTTTAGCTGGAATCAGTAATACAAAGGTTTTAGGTTTTGTATTCTTACTAATTAGAAGCTTTTCGTTCTTACTACCTAATGATAGTGTCCTTAATGTTATGCATATTTCCTAGATGCACAAGGAGTCACGGTGCTTAGTGGTAGAAATAATACAGAGGTAGAAATAATTTAGAGACTGGGAAGCAGAACTGCAAACCTGCAAATGCATGTAAATTAGGTGATGTCAAATAAATCTTCAGTAGGCAACACAATATAATCGATGTTCTGCAAACAGGTTACTTGATTTCAAGGTAAAAAATTATGTAGGGTTATATTAGGGGAAACCTGCTCCCCATGAACAGTGTTCAGCATTGCAGCAGGTTGCCCAGAGATGCTGGGCAGAGATTCCCTTGGAGGGTTTTCAGGCCCAGCTGTATCAAGCCTAAGCAACCTTGTCTGATCTTGGATCTGACTGTGTCTGTAGCAGACACAAAAACTGGGGTATCTCAGTCTGGGTTGCTTTATGACTTCATGAAATCAAATTGTCTAGACTCATCATAATTTCACTGTTTCAAAAGTTTATCTCTCTTCAGCAAGAATCATTGAAAAGAATGTAGTCTTTGAGAAATAAAGTCTTTGTGGACTGCTTCATATTGCTAGAAAAGTGCATGGTGTTGGGCAGGAGTTCTGATTGCACAATATTGAGCTTGGTGTTGACCAGGCAGACAATCAAAAATGTAAAGAGACAAAAGACAGGCAAAAACCTAAACTCCAGAGAAAGACAGGTGTATATTGTCGTCCTAGTCAATGGATTTTTAAGGGTGTACTTTCATTTACGGAAGAAGACCTGAAAGTTTAATAAGCAAAAGCACCATATTCTTAAAATCCTTGTAGATCTAGGCGTGACTTAAGAAAAAAAGCTTTTGCTCTTGAGCAGGTGCCATTATATTAATCACATCTTGGTGATGAGAGCAGTTTTTCAGGTGGAAGATAGAGCTTTGAGCTGAGTAAGCTGTAGTAAATTTCAAAACTGGGTATAATTCAGGGTGTTGATAGGAACCACTCAGACCCATTTTCCGTAGTTATTTTACTGTAAGTGCCATTTCAAATCACAGAGTTACATATAGTTGTGCATATCATAAAATAGTTCTGTTATTCTTATTTCAGTTACTCTTTTTCAATCTTGCATTTTTCTTTTTGTTTTCCCAGAGCTCTGGAGCTTCAGCCATTTTCCCTTAAGCCTCTTCTGCGCCGAGCAATGGCAAATGAGTCGATGGAGCGGTATCGACAGGCATACATTGATTACAAAACAGTCCTACAGATAGACAGCAGCATCCAAGCAGCAAACGACAGTGCTAACAGGTAACTCCACACAGAAATTCTCTGACAACAGTCAAAATAGCAAAGTAGAATTGAAATTTGTTGGGTTTACGTGCTTCCTCTATTCTGTACCCTCAGGAGTTGTTGCACAACTAGTTCATTATAGGTAGAGGATTGGCTGTTTTAGTTGTTTTCCCATAATTTCAGTTTTCATCTCCTAGCAGTGGGTTCTTTTCCCGTTTTTCAAAATGTAATATTTTAAATATTTTAAGGTTGTTTTGTTAATTTAAAAAAAAAAAGCTTCTACTTGTTCTCTTTCCTATCTTCTATTTATACTATATAAAGTAATACTTAAGGTCCATGCCATTTCTCTGACATCCTGTTTCCTTTACATATTAACAGTCTTTCTGTGGTAGTTGGAGATTTATATTAAGTGTGAATCCTTCTGTATGCTGCAGTTGTGGAAATACTGAAGTAGCCTGATACACTGGTTGGCTACAAGGCTTAGAGGTGTAAAAAATATAATTGAATATTATTTTCAAGTATTAGTAGTTTCAACATTAATTCTTGCTGCCAAGAGAGACGTTTAAATTTCTCTAATTATACTTTAATACTAGAAAATTGAGAACAGAACAGCCATTAATCACACAAGACCCCACATGCTTGTGACTTTTACAATGGAATCTCGTACAGGTTTTTTTCTTCCTAAGACAAGACCTTGAGCACTTGCACTATTCATTAAGAAGTCCATAATATCTTCCTTTAAATTCTCTTTATTTGACCAGAGGAAATTGTGACACATTATAATCTCTTAGAAGTCCTATTTTTTAAATAACACAGAAATTGTTAGTGATCTTTTGTATCTGTGGTAATAATAGAGCACTGTTGGCGGAATAACTGCTTATCCCGGTACCTATGTAATTACTGCACTTTTTAAAAATATCCTTGGCTTATTTTATCTGCAGGTACTCTTTTCATATTTCTCCTTGACTTGGAACTTGCTTAGTAATAAGCTTACTTCCCTTTTCCCCTTAACACTCTTCCTTTTCTCCTCTCTAGGCATTCCTTATGTTTTTAGCTTCACTGCTCATTACTCTTTTCCTCCCTGGCAACCCATCACCTTATTTCAGCTGCTTCTTCCTTCTTCTCTTCTGCTGGTAATTAATTTTTGCTTGCCAATTCTTAGTTTCTAAACCATAGACGTCCTGCATAATTGAACTTTAAGTATATTTTTAAAAAGCATTTTATCATTTGAAACTTCAGCTGAAACTGTACTGAAACTTTTGTTTTCATTCCCAAAGTGAAACCTTTTTAAAAACGAATTTAAAAAAAAAAAAGTTACTGTACTGCCTTTTAACTCAAAGATACTAGCCCAAATACAATTTTTAAAAATTTTTTAAAAATATTTTTAAACATCAGATCTTAACAACCTTCTTTTATTGGAGGATTTCTTGGGTTTTAATGTTCTGTGGAAAATTGGATAGTGATGCTGTAGGATGCTGAGAGGAAAAATTCATTACCCTGCTTGTGTCTGAGGGTGGATTTGACAAACCACGTTGAAGCTTGTCTCTCTGTGCTTACGGAGCCAAGCAGACTTCACAAAAACTTTAGAATCAATTGCATATTTTTGAATACTCACATAAAAGACAAGGATTTTTAATATCAGGCCTTTAAGTGATCATTTTACAATCAAAAGGATATAATTAAGAGTTTAGGTACATACTGGAAGCAAGTATAAACAGTTATTTGACTATTTATTATGTTGATTAGATGATGTTAAATTGTGCCTTTTATTGGTTCCTGAGGTGATTGTTTTTTTTAGATAAACTGGAAGGACTGGCTCTTTTAATGGTGTGTGCCAAATAACTGGAAATTGCATTTCAAGCATGCTTTTAATTAGTGGTGTTTTTGTAGCTTTGTGAACATCAATGGATTTCCTATTTTGTGTGTTTTAATTTCCTTTTGAGTGTTTCATTATTTGCTTTTCTCTGTTAGAAATACGGATGCTCTAATGTGTGGGAATATATTTGTGCATTTCCTCCTACTAAATTGAAGTTTCATTCCAGTTGTCCTGATTCCTTTAGTATCAGTGAGCAAATTGCATGAAATAGCTTGGAAGCTGTTTTTACAAAGTCCCATATGAGTACTGTACTGCAGAAAGGAATTGTGATCGACTGCAGAACTGCAGGTTTGTTGGGTCAGGTCAGGGTGTTGGTGGTAGGAAATGAGTGTATTTGTCCCAGCTTTCTCAGGAGACACCTGTGCTTTTTAAACTAATCATGGCACACAGGTATGCATTTTTGCAAAAGACTCTGCTTACATTATGATATTACAAGAAGTCAGTTGATCATCAGATACTGCAGGATTCTTTCTGTGGATTTTGATGAATTAAAGTTTTTTTCCTCCAAATTTTTAAGCCCATTAGGATAAATGAAAAAACAAATTAAATAGGAAGTAAATATGACTCTGGTTTCCTGTAGAATTACTCCAATACTTGCTATGGGAAATACCTAAAGTCATTTAATTGATGTGTTAATATGAAGTGTACTGTTTCGTTGCCTAAAAAACAACCTGAGTAAATCTTTGGGTTGTTCAGTTTATGATGGTGTACCACAGTTTTTCTTAGCAGTTGAGTTCAGGCTATTATTAAAATCCTGAAGTTTTAGTAAAATTAGAGCAAAGCAGTGCTTGGACAAGCCACATTGTTGGTATGTCCTATAAGATACTTAGGAATGGTACAGGCCCCTGCAGGGGCATGTGCAGTTAACATACATTAATAGTCTTTTTGATCACTTAGAAAACAAATAAAGCAACTACATTATACTATGGAATGTGATATTCTGTGAATGAAGAAATTTACTTCCAAGTCAAAACCACCTTTTTTATGCAGCATAGTGTAAGGCATAAACTCGCTTGTTGTATAGCTCTACAAACAGACTTTATAGTCTCTATCATTCTTTAAAATACTTCGGTAATTTCAGTTTTACATAAAGGAGATTAGAACTGGTGCTGCTTCTTGTATTAGTTTTTTGATAAGACCACAGTGGGAAAAGAGTATGATTTTGAGTGCTCTGATTCTATTGCCAAAGTATTACACTGACACTTTTTTTTTAATAGCTGTTATTCAAATACTGAAAAAGAATAAAAGTAAATAAGGAAACTTCCATTGGGTAATTTATGTTCATTCTATGTTGTTCTTCATGTCACTTGCATGGTTCGTAATTTTTTTTTTTGGATGTGTGTTCATGTAGTATGTTTTTCATAGCTGTGTTAGATGGAAGTGCACCTGATACAAAAAATTTAGTTCTATTTCCTGTAGTGTCCATGTGACTTGCTTTGCTACTCAGTTTAGAATTTTGCTTTGTTAAATTACAAATTAGGCTTTTTACCAGTTGGACTTGATTCTTAAGCCGATTTTGAGATTGGAGATGTTTATCACACTTATTCTCATAACTGACTTTTTTTTAAACACTATATTTCTGATGGAACCATGAAATCTTAAATGGTTTCACTTACTATGTCTTCTTACGTCATTCTCCAAAAGAGAAAAAGGCAATGGGAAACTCCAACTTAAATAGTTTTTGGACTGAACCACACATATGTGGAAATAGTTGACATATATTTATGTGTTGGTTTAAGAATAACTAAACAGTTTTTATATGTAATTAAAATATTTTCAAATGGGGTATATTTTTAAATGAGTGATACATTTCTGACTATATAACTATAAAATGCAACTTAATATGACTATGTGACCTGCATTGCTTTTTTTAGACAGTTGCTGAAGAGGTTTCTTTTAACATTTGCAAATTTCAGTATCACATTTTGCCTGAGAATGTTGGAGTCTACACTTACTAAAAATTACACCTGTGAACAGCTGAGAGATTAACCAAAATAAATACATGATTTTTTAAATTTTTTTTTTCATATTTCTTTACTGGATGTGGTAGGCAGCATTTAGAGCTTAGTTGCCAAATCAAGCATTGGCTTAACTATTTACAGATCATGCTGAAGTCAGCTTGTATTCTAAATGCCAGCATAATACTGTAAAGGGGAAAATGTCTAAATCTTAAATGAATGTGATACTGTTGACTGCTGTGATAATTTTTCAAATTAGCCTTAAGGATAATTGTCAGGTTTTGTTTGTTTGTTTTAAATTGGAAGATTGCAGTATTGAATTGATTGTAAGTTACTAAACTGTGAGTTAAATATATGAAAAGTCATGTTGGTGGGTCTGTTCTTTTTCAGAATAACAAAGACTTTAATAGATCAAGATGGTCCCAGTTGGAGGGAGAAGCTGCCACCAATTCCAGTTGTTCCAGTTGCCGCTCAACTACACAGGTGGGATGGAGGAAGCCTCTCTTCAGAGAATAAACCAAGTACTACAGACATCAACAGAGAAGAACAATTGCAGATGAATCGTATGTATAGCTAATGAAAACACACATTCAGAAAACAAACCTGATTAGAAAATGGAATACATTTTAACAATGTCAAAGAAACTGCTTTAGGAAATACTCATTAAAAGACCTTTGTGAAAAGCCAAGGTAAATTACTGTCATTACATGATAAAGTTTAATGTACTTTGTGGAGCACAGTTATGGTAGTGTTTTTAAACCAAGTGATGTAGTTTGCAGCATGCAATTTAGTTATATAAAGTTAAATTATATAAGATCAGGGGAAATACTCATCGGCAAAATATCAGGATCACCAAAGCCCAACTGCTGGCCCTGCACAGGACATCTCAAGAGTCACACCATGAGCCTGAGGGCCTTGTCTGAACCATTTTTGAACTCTGTCAGCCTTGGTGCTGTGGTCACTTTCCTGGGGAGCCTGTCCCAGTGCCCAGCCACCCTCTCGGTGAAGAACGATTTTGTGATATCCAACGCAAACCTGCCCTAGCTCCACTTCCTTGAGTCTTGTCTCTGGTCACAAGAATGAAGAATTCAGTGGCTGCCCCTCTGTTTCCCCTTGTAGGGATGTTGAAGGGTCTCCCCTCAGTTTCCTCCAGGCTGAACAGACCAAGTGACCTCAGCCACTCCTCATAGAGCTTCCCCTCCAGACCCTTCACCGTGGGGCCTTGGGGCCCTCCTTTGGATGCTGTCTAATGGCTTAGTATCCTTCTTACATTGTGGCACCCAAAGCTGCCCCCAGCACTCACTGTGAGGCTGCCCCAGTGCAGAGCAGAGCAGGACAATCCCCTCCCTTGCCTGGCTGGCCGTGTGACTGATGCCCCCAGGACACGAACATCAGGGGCTTCCCCGACATCAAAATACAGTTACAAGACAGTTTTCTGCCGAAAAAACACCACCCAATCCAACACCCAACTTTGGCAGAAGCCATTTAGGAGACACCTTTCAAAGATATTCTGGACTTGTCCATACGTAATCACTGAGTGCTGAACTCTAGGAAACTAACTTCCTTTCTGACATTTTTTTCCTTCATTGCAGTTTCCATGTTTCTCCTTCAGTAAATAAGGTGAAGAAAGCTCTCTGATTCAGTTGTTACTGACATTAAACACTCCATTTGCATAAGCTTTAACCCTATGATACCTTATGCAAGTATTAATTGGTTTCTCTTGAGTTTATTTTAATATAAAGTGGCATTGAAGATAATCTCCCCTCAATTAACAACAGGGTGATGGCAGTTTGTAGCTGGGCTGTTGGCCAAATATGTGCTAGTGGTGGGGTTATCTGTAATGCACTACTGCAATACTGAGTGTCCTCCAAGTGCTTGGCAGCATTTTGATGCAAAACATGTCTCAGTCTGTTTCAAATAGAGCAGGCTTTGGTTAGGCTTTGTTTTTAGAAATACTAAACAATGATTGTGTAACTGTTTTCTTCACTGAAGACTGACTGGTTGTCTTCTCAGTCCTCTGCTGCGTCAGTGAGACCTGACAGTGATAGCTGGTACTGAAAGGCTGCCAGCAATAATGTTCAGTCAGTAGTTAAACCTTACTGTTGGCTGACTCTGTTTTGCAACAATTGTATGTTTTTCTTTGTGTCTTACAACTTGAGTTATAATTTAGTTGTGTGTTTCATGTAGTTTATTTTTTGCCCAAGTCCACATGGTGTAGGAAACTGCTATGTTTTTATAAAAGAACTCAATGAGTTTGAATATTGGTTAAAATTGATTATATACAGTGTTGAAAACCTGAAGCTTGGCAGGAGCTCCTATTCTTTAGCACAGTGCAAAAAGTAGATTATTTCGTTATGATTTACTTAGAGCTATGTTGCTAATCACTCTCTGCTCACAGTGGAGTCATGAAGCTGCAGTTGGGATCAGTTTTTCATTGCAAATGCAGCTAAAAACTGTAGCCTAACCCAAAAGCATCTGCAGCAAATGATGTGGAATTAAGAAGGAAAGGCAATTATGGAAAAACACAGTACTAATAAAGAAAACATTTTTAAAAATAACTGTAGTTAGGTGTTTCCAGGTTCCTCGCTGCATCTTTTAGAAATAGTTCTTAACAGAAAATTACTGATGTATCCCTAACGCCAGCTGACGTGATGATTTGTCATTGTTAGTTTAGCATAGTAATTGTGGTAGTTGATTGCAAAAAGAATACTAGATCAAATTATGGCCACCTTGCTGTGATAGTGGAGATCTGGAAGGCCTTCAATCCTGCTGATTAAATCTCCACCACTGTAAGTAAAAGCAGGGTCTCAGTGAATGCAGGTAGGCCCTCTCTACCATGCAGAAACAGGGGGAGCTTTGAGCTGTCTGTTGCATTCCCATTATTTTTAGCAGAGTAACAATGGTGGATGGGAAGTATTTTTGAGCCAAATGTAGATCTGGTCATGCCTTTGCTGAAGCATCAGGGAGGCTGGGGACAGGAATGGCAGAGTGACAGAGGGACTCCACTGCCAGGCGATAATCCTCAGTCTGCACAGATCATTTAGCCACCCTTAATGTACTGACCTTTTGTGACACTGTGATCCTTCTGTGCTGTAGGTGAGGAAGCTATGGAGAAGTTCAAGAGGTTGAAAAATGAAGGGAATGATTTTGTAAAAATGGGGGATTATGAAGAAGCTGCAAATAAATATAGTGAGTGCATGAAGTTAAATACTGAGGAGTATACTGTCTACACTAACAGGTAAATATCCAAAAGCTAATACTGCTTTGTAGGATAATAGTCGTTATATTTTCTCATTTCAATAGAGATTTTGCATCCCTTCACTCATTGTTGTGGAAAAGGGATTTTTCCCTACATGGTAAGTGTTTATTATAACAAAATAATTTCTTGCAAAAACATTTTTCAAGGGGAGCAAGTATTAATGTCACTGATGTCTTAAAATCTTCTATATAAATAGAATAAGCAATAGTAGAAGTTAAAATTAACATAGCATTTTGTAGCATTTTCAAGATTTTTTTAAGAATACTGGCATGATTTGAATTAAAAACTTAACATGCAGTAGCAGTATCTCGAATATGAAGAGTAATAATTCAGAGAAAATGTAGATTCTGAGAAAATAAAAGAACACAGTCGTACATCAGCATTATTTTAAAGGTTGACCTAATTCAGCAGTATAATTCTTTATGCTGTAATCTTATCAGCTTCTACAAACTAAGAAGGATTTGATTAGACCAGTACTTGAATAGGAGAGTTCCAAGTAATAATTAGGTACAGAGAGCAGTGTTGTTTATTTAATCCAGAGCACTTTTTTACCCAGAATGGCTGTATAAAATCCGTATTACATTAACCACTGTTCTATCACATTGTACTAGCATAGGCTCTGCTTTTAAAATACTTGCATATCTGCTTAACTTCAAGCATTAGTCATACTTGAATTTTGACTTTTATTGCAGGAATTGGCCTTCTCTAAATCCATCCAGTGATGTTTATGATAGTTAATGGTTTTATGTACTTTTAAAAAATCACATTGAGATTGAATTGATTGGAGTTTTGTAATTAATTTGCAAGTCAGAAGATGTTAGCACTACAGCACTGTAGAATTTACTTACATTGCAGCATATTCTGTTTTTCTGTGTTAGAGCTCTCTGTTACTTGAAACTGTATAAATATGAAGAGGCTAAGCAGGATTGTGATCGTGTTCTTCAGATAGAAGATTCTAATATTAAAGCTTTTTATAGAAGAGCACTAGCGTACAAAGGATTACAGGTGAGGAAAAAGAACATGGCAGGTACTCTTAAGCACTTCTAAACTTGCTTATCCTCTTCAAAGGCAATGAGGTAGTTGCTGTCAATGGGTGAATACAAACAAAATATTCAGTGTGATTATTTATTACTTTGTAGAGCATTAGACTCACATAAAACATTAAAAATATTTTTGCTACATAAAAACCTGCATGTTGATGTAATAATTTAAGAAAATACAAGAATATTGCAGTAAATAAGGTTTGACTGGAGATTGGTTAAGCGAGTTTCAAATCTGTTCTAGTGTTCTAGTATTCTCCTTCTGGATATCCTGGTCTGTTTTATCTGTCAAGGAGTTTACTGTAACTTTGCTGATGACAAATGGATTCTCTCCAAGCCTGTCTTCATCTGTCCAAACTAAAATCTCAAGCTGTCTTGGCATCTGCTTATGTTCAAGTGTCGTATTAAACCAGGGTTTTAATTATCATCGTTTTCTCTCTCTTTCTTCCCAAGTGCTTTTACAACCCTTTGTCACTACTGTACTTTGTCACTGTGTGGCAGTGTCAGTACTCAGCCTTTTCCTTTCCATCTGCACGGTGCTGGTGTCTCTACAGTGTTCATCTTGCATCCAGCTTTTAGAGTATCCTTTTACCTGATCATCATAAATGCAGACATGGTGTTCATATCCACCCTGAACATGACATCAAATCTCATGTTCCATCACTCGGACCTTGTCATTCTGTTTGTCCCTTCCTCTGGTGGTTCCCTATCTTCAGTGATGTTAAATCAGCCTTTATACTCCATAATTCTCCCACAGCAATCTTTGCTCTCTACCCATCAGCTCTTACCTGGTATTGAATTAATCAGCTTCTTGATTTTGTAGGCTCATGATGGCAGCTCTTGCCACCTGCTTTGCATTAAATTTACAAGTGTCTTTAAACAAGTATCTCAAGTGCTGTCTTCCATGTTGCAGGAGTGGACTGGAGGTTGAAACCAGGTTTCATCGTTGTCCTTCAAATGAATGGACACTTACTCAGATCTCTGTTATATTTGATGCCTTAACAAAAATGACTGGGTGGTGTCTCAGCTTCCAGATCACCTGAGAACCTGTTTGTGCTTAGCAGCATACCAGCCTATCCTCATCCCATGTTATAATTCCAAATGCAAGTCCTAGGAACGTGATACATTTGTTCCTCTGTTGAAGTAGCTATGAAATGGAAAGTGTGAAAAGTATTGTGTAATGTTTTTTCTGTAACTGTGCTTAGCTACCTGGTATTAATCTTCTCTAACCTTATGTTGTTCAACTTGATAAAACATCGTTACAAATATGAGTACATGGTGATTCTACCAGACAGAAAAATAGGGTGTTACACACCCATGAAGAAGGTCAAGAATTGAAGAAATAACTTCTGCTTTTTTGCATATCCTAGGAAAAAAGTGCTATTTTTGTATTGTTGGAGACAACCTGAAACATAGTGTTGATGAACTCCCATCAGAACAGTCTGAGCTGGGGTCTCCCAAAATGTTTTGTTGTGGTTGGATTTAATGCCTTCATTATTGCTAATTTCAGGGATGAAAGTGATAGGTAAAATCAGAGAAATTAATAGTAACCTTGTGATGCTGCTTGGGAATTGAAGAAATAGTAGACCACTCAAACAAGAAATTATGTTGGTCTTTTACTGACTGCATGTCTTTTGCTGTTTACTGCTGCATATCATCTTTATTTTTGATATTCTGACCCTTGAGATGTCTCGATTTTTCTATGTGATAATTTCAGTCTTCCTCAGCTGATGCTATTAACTTTGTCTCTCCAGAAAATTTAGTCTAAAAAATAGTAATTATACAGAAAAAAATGAGATAAAAACACTAAACAAATTACAAGACTGGTTATTGAGGAACTGTGTCCTAATGCCACTCTGTCACTGTGTATGTCCTAATCTTGTTCAGCCCAGAGGTCATAACATAATCCCAGTCTTCTCAAGTATTAGCAAAATTTCACTTTAAGAGATGGTCTGTTGGATTGAAGCCCAAGAAGATTAGCTATATCTTAAATCAAATCTCAGTTTAACTCTCTTACTGACAAAGCAAGTGTGCAAACTTGCTGGACTCACATTATATTAATTGTGAAGCAGTGTTACATTGTAAGCAATTATTGCTTAAAAGCAGCAAACCTCAATAATTTGCTCTCTGATACAGGGAATAGGTTTCTGATAAGAAATTATTTCATATTACATATTTATTTTGAACTATTTAGTCATAGAATATTAATGCATTCTCATTTCCTTTTTCCCCTCTAATGAAATCACACTATCAGCATTTATATTATTTTTGTAGACTAAATGTCCAGATCCCAGTATTTTTACCTTTCTTACTTGTGAAGGACACAATGGTACTTCAGATTTTTTTTCTAGTGATGTGCTTATAAGAAAAATATATTCTTCTACTTACAGAATTATCAAGCCAGTGTTGATGATTTCAAGAAGGTACTCCTAATTGATCCAAATGTTCTTGAAGCACAAAAGGAATTAGAGGAAGTAACCCAACTGCTTCACCTTGACAGCAGTGCTGGAGCTGGCAGTCAGCAAACGCGAGGGAAGAAAATATCCATACAAGAGGTGGTATACCTGTTCATTTCTTAATAGCAAACACAACAGAAGCCACACATGTGAAGAGATAATATTAAAGCTTTTTTTTGCCCATCTTGGCTCTATATCATTGGGGGGGTTGGTGTTGCATTTTTCACATCATGTTGAGGGCATATTGGAGGATTTCTATATACAATAATGCTTGGACTGTTTAGAAGCATATTCAGAACTACAGCAAAAAGGGAAATAGTCCATTTAGATGGCACTAAACATGAGGATATGCTCCTTGTAAACAAAAGCTTCTTAAGCTTTGAAATACGTTTTACAGAGTGCAGCTATGAAATAGCAGTTTTATTTTTGAAGTCTGTGCTTCTTGTGCAGCCTCTGGGTCTGTGCTGGCAGAAGTCTGTGGTCAGCAGATGTGCTGGCTGCTCCTGTGCTGGTCCTAAAATTGTGGGTCTGAAAAATGAAATCCTACCCTAAAGAGCAAGAGTAAAACATCTGTAGGATCTTAAAAAAGAAACACAGGAGTGATGTTATGTACAGGATCAAAACGTTAGCTTTGCACAGTTCTGGGTAGAATTAGGCGGTGAAAGGATTTTCTCAGTCATCTGATATTTCTGGATTGTAGTTTTGCTAGTTGTTTAAGAATTCTTTTTCCCCTTTTCATATAAAAATATATAGTTAAAATACATAGTTAGCAGTCTGTACAATGATACTGTAATTTGATAATGTAATTTTAGAATGTGGTATAATCGAAGCTGCAGTTTTTAATATAGGAAAAAAAATGTTCTTGAAGTACTTCAGGTTGTCACGAGCTCATGGGATTTTATGTAACTGGCATAAGCTGGTATAGAGTTAGTTAAGCTCTGAGTTGTGACAAACAAAGGGGACCTGGAAAGTGTTTAGAGGATGTTTGAGAAGTGGCCACATTGTTCACAGACCAGCTAACTACATTGCTGGCACTGGTAATTTTTCTAGGGGTGATGCAGGAAGCATTTATGTTTGCTGTCATAATTATAACTGCTCCTGTGGAGAGGCTTCCCTCTTTTACCTGCCGTAGTACAAGGTGGTTCCATGAAAACAGACTGCAAAGAAAAATAAAATTAGAAAAATAATTTATCATCATTATTCCATGTTAATCAAGCTATAATTATATAAAAGACAGTCAAGGTTTCTCCCTTGATTCTAAGGATTGTTGAAAAATAGAACAAAATTTCTATAAGCCAAATGCAGTATTTTCCAAAAATTACTAATCCCCTGTTCTGTGCAATACAGTATCTTCAGACTTTGCAAAATACTTGTCATTGAGAGACCCTCGTTCAGTAAGTTTTAGTCAGGTTATACTAACTTCAAAACTCTTGATGGCTTGAAATAGATTTCAGCAAATGTAGTTGACCCCATAGTTCCATAGTTGATTTTTAGTGACTGATTCATGAAACTTGATAGAGACTGCAGTCTCAGGAGAAGTTGAGTGGATAGTTAAGTAGAAGCAGTTTATCCATGCTGAGCTTTCTCTTTCCAAAGCAAGACTGCAGGCACCAACCTGATCCAGCTGCTATGTGCCTGTACTGCCCTGGTGGCACAGCAGAGAAATGAATCCTGGGTGTCTGCTGGAAATTCACCTTTAATAAATTTGTAGAGTCCTCCTTTCTCCCAGTGCTCTGCAGGGGTGATTCCACAGCGCAGAGCCAAGCAGTGAAAAGGAGGTGTAAAAAACACTTTTGACTGTGAGCCTTTGAAGGTGAAGTAGAGAGCTCCTGTTCTGGGGGCAGTAGGACATGGAAGAATGTGGGTGCCTTTCTTTTATGAGAAGCAGACTGCCAGCTTTAATCCAGTGACATGATCGATAAATGCAGTTTATGAAGCTTCAGGTTATCTCTGTGTCCACATTAAGTGATCTGTTGCCACTTTGTTTGTGAAGGTGACTGAGCCTGATGAACAGGAGGAGAGGCAGTTTGCTGCTGAGCCTCGCCGTGTTCCTGCTGAGGAGGCTGCTCCAAAGGCAGTGCCCCAGAGCTGCTTGGAGAAACTCTGTGTTCTGAAACCATCCAACGCTTACGACTTCGGCCAGATCGTAAATGCAGTGAATGCCAATAAGGATAAAGCTGCTTGTGCAGATCTTTTAACAATTACTGATCCAAAAACATTGCCAGTGCTGCTAAGTAACAAACTTGAAGGAGAAATCCTTCTGATTTTTATCCAGTCATTGGGACATTACATAGTCGGAAAAGATCCTGGCCTTGCGTATCAGCACCTTTTCTACTTGAGCAAAGCAGAAAGATTTAAGGTAAGAATCTAGACTGCTTGAATGTGTACTTAAATTGCACAGAAATCTAAAGGAAAGTTTCATACCTTAAAAGGAAAAAACACACTGACTTCTGTATTTCTCGGGTGTTTTTTCAGGTGGTGCTGGCCCTTCTTAGCAAAAATGAAAAAGAAGAGGTACAACAACTGTTTGACTTACTTTCAGAAAGCCAGAGTGATCAGTACTCATTGGAAGATCTTGGGAGTCTTAAAAAGGTTTATGAACTTTAAGAAGTTAATTTGCTGCATGTGCATGTTCATGTTAGAAAACGAATTAATGAACTCTGCAGACTTGCCTGGGTTCAAGTGGGTCTTTACCTGGACTGCTGGAATTCTGTTTTGTTTTGACAGCATATGCACATTTAAAACTTGCTGCTTTTTCCTTCTTTTAGTCGTATACATCTCTAGAATTTAATGCCCATCTGTGTTCAGTAACAGAGTTCATTTCATTTGGCATAATGATTTTTTTAGACTCAGAAAAATATATTTTACATTATATATGCAGTGTGAAATACCTTGATGGTACAGTAGGTAAAATACACTTCCAGTCATCACTTTGTGAGTTGAATGTTCCTGTGATAAAGAAGTGTTTTCAAAATAAATGAGTCAGTTAGCAGTAACTTTGCTAAAATGAGTTTACAAAAAGTATTAACATTTTCCAGAAAACTCCTTTAAGCATCTGTTTGTTCACTATTCCTGGTCTGTGCAAAACAGATTTAAATATTTTGTTTCAATACATCTTAACAAAAATGGTGAATTAATTATGTATTAGTTTGTCATGGAAACAGTTATTAAATAGATGGGTATACAAGTGAGTAATTTTTATTGCACAAAGAACTTTTTTCCCCATGAGTGCAGGAGGATTGCTGGTTTTCTGACTTTTGCGCAGTGACAGAAGAACAAATGGCTGCACTTCACAATAGAAATATTTAACTCTGAGTTTTGTAATCAGATTATTTGAAATACCAGCTATTTCTGTTTACAGATATATTTATAAAAGTAAAACAATTTTTTTTACCATTGTGATTTTTTAAAAAATTTTAGGCATTATTTACGTTTTATATTTGATTCTGACAAAGTTCCTTCAAAAGTGAAGCTTTTAAATTTTTCAGATATCCTGATGCCTTCTTTGCACAGGTGATATAAATAAGTATCAGACCTCAGCACTGCAGAAATATCATTAAGAATGTTCTAATTAAAATTTTTCTCAATGTATATTAATAAAGTTTTTTTTCTTGAAAAGTACAATTATGGCTTCTTTGCTGGCTTATAATTCTGAACGTGGATTACAAGTTTCAGCTTGGAGTGCCAAAAATGAGGGGTTTAATTCCTAAAGCATCATCAGTACAACTGATATTTAGCAATTAACATGCTTAAACTTTCTTTGTCACCTCCTCAGATTAAGGCAGACCCTTAACTTTGGCTGGTTCAGGATATAAAGCATTGCCTGGAGTAATTTTGGTGCTAGTCCTGCCTCATTCAGGTTTTATTGAGACTGGCTACTTTTTTGAGCATTTGGGAGGGCCTGACAGGCAGAACAATTTCTAAAGACACAGAACTTTAAAAAAATTGAATCACACACGCGTAGGGGACTGTACTGCTGCTTCGGCATGAACAGCTCAAGCCAAGGGCACCAGTCTTCAAAACTGAAGGGGCAGCATTAGACCACTGGAAGGCATTTTGGGGGCAGGAGGTTCTGAATGGAATATGTTTGAGTGTGGATTTCACCATTTCTTTGACAGGTAAGGGCTGCCTAAGTCTGATCCTCTTGCCTTAGTCTGGAAAACTGCAGGAGAAATCTGCATTCCCCACCTGCTGTAGCTGAACAGTGAATGTGGGGTCACCTGTCAATGTCTTTGGCCATGATGTTCTTGCCCAGGTGAGGACGAGTGGCCTCTTCACAGAGGCAGCCACAGCATCCCAGGTGTGGCCCTGGAGCAGCTGCAGACCAAAAGTAGCTCCTGGCACACCATGGACCTGCTGTAAAACACATTTTGTGTGTGTAATGGGGAGCTGGAGAAGCCACAGAGCTGAATTACTGCTTTCCTCACTGCTGCGCCAGGAGCTCATCTGTCCCTGGGCAATCCCCATCCCTGACACTCCTGGTCTAATTTTCCCCTCCTATTTTTGAACACACCCATATTTTAAATCTTGTTTCTGCTCTGCACTTGGCCTGCCTTTATGCTGCTTTTTTGTTTCCCTCTGCCCTCCATACTCATAATCTCTGCAGCTTTGGCTGCTCTGCCAGGCTGTAGGACTGTAGCTGCCACCTCAGCACTGCAGTGCATGGCCTCAGCGTGGACGCAGCAGAGAAACAGAGTGGGCAAAAGGGGGGTGCAAGTGCAAGAGCACCCCAAATGTCTTACCTGGCTTTGTGTCAGGGAGACCCCAGTCCCAGCATGGCGTTACGCTCTTGGCTTGTCACTCACCCCCTCAGTGTCAACATCCACCTCTGTAAAAACAAACCAAACCCAACTGGCAGGCAAAAGCAGGAGAGCCCTGGTTCTGCAGGTGACGGGAGCAGGGGAGTGAATTGCAGTGGCAATAATGCAGCCAGTCACACACACACAGGATGTGTCTTGTACAGCCTGCAGAGCCCCAGCTGCTCCTGGACACGCATCCCTGGTTTTCACACAAGAGATGATCACAAGATTCTTTCTGTAGCCACTAAAAATGCAGTCGGTGACCAGGGAATAGCATGGGAACAGGGCGTCACACTTATTTTGGTCCTTTCAAAGTATTTTTGATGTTTTTCGAGAAGGCAGCTCCAGGCTGACAGGTGCTACCAGGGCTGAGTGTCAGCATGGCAGGGTTGCTTCCTTGGCCAAAAATTCAATGTACCACAGGGCCACCACTCTTCCCACTCTCCCTGCATAGTGGTGCAGGCAGTAGTGAGAGTCCAGTTACTGGCAAACCACACTCCTTGCCCTTACGTGCGATGTATTTCTATTCATCAGAACCTGCTCTGCTTTACATAATCCAGTTGCACAAATAAAGGGCTGCTCGTGTGGCTTCCTGGCCTTTCAGAAGACTTAGACTTGTTCATTACAATAAACAAAATAACAATTTTGAACAACAGGGAACAAAGCTTCTTCCCCGCTGTAACTCAAGATTTATGACCCAAGTCAGTATAAGTCTGCTCAGCAACTGGGAGCTGCAGCTGCCCAAGGGCGGAGGGGGATGAGTTATCACCGACCCCTGAGTGCTCGCTCCTCCCCGGGCGCCTGCCTGGGCCCTGCCCTGGGAGATGTCAGTGCAGACGCAGCCTCCAGCCGTGGCAGTGCCGTTTTCTTGCAACCCTGCGCCACTTCTCAGTTGCTCCTTGCTAAATGCTCCTTGTAAACACAGTCAGCAACAGGAGAGTGGTTTTCCTTATAACAAAAGGGATTATAAGGAGATAAAGTGCCTCTCACACAGAATGCTGTGCTCAGAAACGTCTTGAGAATGCAGCCTGTGAGTAACGGGAAGCTTGAGCCCATGCAACCCCATCAGGATCTGGAGCCTAAACACAACCACTCCAATTTAGGCTGTTGGGAATGTTAACATCCTTATTGCTGAGATGGAATTAACAATAAAGCCAGCTTTCATAAAGCCAGCTCACCAGGATCTGGTACAAGGAGAGCTGTACCTGGCAGCTTGCTGGGTTTGCCCCCCAAAACACTTCCTGCTCAGCAGATGCTGAGACAGTCACATCTCAAAGACACTCAGGTACCTGGCCTGGCACACGAGTGAGGAGCAGATTCATCTCCAGAGCCATCTGCCAAGACCTGGGGGAGTGCTCAGCACAGTCAGTGTCACCCATCAGGCTGTGGATAAAACTCCTCCTTTTCCTCCACACCAGCTTCTATTACCAAGTGCCTCATAGCCACTTTTCTCTGTTTCTCCTACCGTTTGAGATTGAAGGTAACACCGTCACCAGTCTGGGATTGTGCTTCTCACCACCACCAGGCCTGGGGGTTCTTCAATCCTCATGGGGACACCATTTGGCTCCCACAACAACACCAGATTATTCCATCTGGAAAGATCAGTGTGTCACCTTTGGGACTGGCAGGGGCAGTCAAAGTGGTAACTGTGCTCTTCAGATCTTTGTCATTTCAGAAAATTATTCTAAATAAATCTCAACATAATTCCAAAGTTTCTGTTCAAAACTGCCACAATGTCACCTGAGAGAGATAGAATATTAATGATGTTAAGTTTATTAATTTTAGTATTTTTCAGTCTTCTGCTTGATTATCCTTAAAATGCATTATTATCCACGAGAGTGGTTATATAACTAAGTAGGCAACTATTTAAAAATATGAATGACTGGAAGAGATTTAAGTCAGTCAAAAAGTCTTTATGCAACAGAAAAATGTAATTAGCTCATACATGCAAAACTTTGTGACACTGATCAAATGAAAGAATGGATGTACAAGCCTGGATACTTCACTACAAAAAAACCCCAGGAAAACATCATGAGGAAAGCTTTTATGATGGCTTTTATCTAATGTTGTAACTATCTCAAATAGTCTTAGATACAGCAGATATTAAAAATAAATTTCCTCAAGATCCACAACCCAAAAAGAATTAGTCTAATTGTCCAGGAATCTTGAAAAACATTTCTGAAAAAGTCCCACTGTGTGGGAGATCAGATGTAAATTTGCTCTTTCTTGCAATTTAATTTCAGTGAAAAAAAAGAAAGAATTCTGCATTACTGTATTAATGGAAGTGTATATTTTACTTTTTTATAGATTAAAAATTTGGTGCTGCATTAAATTTATTGGTGCTGTTAAGACGGCCTCACATATGAAATACTACCTCTGAATTAAAAAATGTTACAAAATTAATCAGCAAAAGTTTTCTGCTAAAAACTTATCTCCAGAAAAAACTTACCTGCATTTTAATGTTAACTCTTAAAGTGATGTATAAAATTATTAGATTATTTCAGAGTGACTGAAAATAATGGTATTATTTGACAAAATTTATTTACAAGAGTAAACCATATTTCCAATTACCTGCACAGCAAAACTGAGGTCCTGAGAAATTAAGAGGTTTAAACTTGCTGAAACAGCTCTTCCATCTGACAGAAGTGTAACTTGCATATGGGTCTGGGATGAGGCAATCCAGCTTGGGCTTCTGCAGTGCATCCCTATCGGTTTTAGTTTCTCACTTCCCCGGCCTCTCATGACGCAGATGAGAAAATGAGCCTAAGGAACAGGCAGTTCAGTTCCGTAAAACCACCAGGTGCTACCCAGAAACTCTGGCCAATCTGTGGTGCTTCAGAAAGAATTCTGTGCAGGCCATGTGAACTGAGAAGAGCATCACTTTAGACTGAGGAAATAGTTTGACTTTAGTCAGCAATCTGACTCGTGCCAAGATGGTGCAGTTTTGTTTAAACAGCTCACGCCAGAACTGCATCACTCTCACAAAACCATTTACTGTCCTGCCTGCCAGACAGGTAGCTCTGATTTCATCTTAGAGAAGGCTGAAATCTTGTACAAAATGCAACTGACTTTAGCTCTCACATTTCTAAGAATCAGAGCATTCAACTTCCAAAGCACACTTCATCAAATAAAAATATTTAAAGGCAGCAAGAGGTAAGAGCAGTCAGGAAAAAAAGGCTCCCAGGGAACATACACATTTTCATAAGGCTGATCAGCACATTAAACAACAGACCACTAGAAGTCAGTATTTAGACATTTATTTCAGATATGCAGTTTACACGCATATTATTGAGCAAAACAGAATTGCAAATATACAAATACTGTAACAAGCATTACCAAATAACGTAACTGGCACTAGTGTTATAAGCTATTACTGAAACTGGTGAGGATAAGTCATGGAAGAGGACTGTAGCTCATGGCATTCTTTTAATCCAATCAAACTTCCAGTAGCACCATAATGGCAATACATGAAACACAAGACAGAACATTGTTAACTGTTATTCTGAGATTCACAACTTCTTTTTTTTCATTTTAGTGAATTACTTAGCAAAAAAAAGTTAACAGTGCAGGCGCTTTGGCCAACTTCAGCTTGTGTTCAGCTGCACATCTTCCATATGCAAAAGAAAAAGAAAAAAGCCAGCATATTTGGAACCCATCTTTGCAATTGGACAGTCATTGCACTGCACTTAAGATTCTGGGACTGAAGACAGGCATGTCTTGCAAAGAGATGTCATGTCCACTAAAGCCTGAGTGAGTCTTTGGTAGACTAATACCTCATTATTATTATCTATGACAGTCATTTTATCCACTAGGATTTTCTTTTGTGATCCAAGGTGGCCAAAGAGGACATTCTGGAAAACATTACAGTAAAATCCTTAAACGACCAGGCACTTCAAACCCAGTCTTTTCCAAAGGCACCAAGAATGGACGGGGCACCAATTTTTCCCCTAATGAAAGGTGACTGCATCTGCTTTTGTACAATGCTTAGAAATCATTGGATTGTTATTTTACAGTTTTTATACACTATATAGTAGCCTTATCTGCTGCATGAATGGTTGCATGAATAAATAGGTAACCCCACTGTTCTACACAGGTGATGTCTCCATTCCACCATATTTTAAGTACCAATTTCTTATGTTTTGAAATTATGTAAAAGCCATAACCCTGCTCAAAGTGTACACACATACAAACACTTCTGACACAGGCTACATCCATCTGAAGATATGCAGTTCATTCTACATGCATTCTAAATACAGTGTGTCCAGTTATGAAACAAAATTATCATTCTGAATATTCACTCTTGAAGTATGTTTGTATAGGTCGCTGCAGGTCTTTGCTTCCCTTAAATTTAAGAGTTCACACAAGAATGGTTTTAAGTCACTAACGCTCAGCTAACACCCTTTATCCCAAACACCATATTTTCCAAGTGAACAGTGCAGGACATATTATTCATTTCAGCATTTAACATATTAAGAATTTACCAATTTTTATCTAAATACACCAAGTATACACTTTCAAGCAAAGTTGTGTCAAAAATACAAAACATGGATGTATTTGTACTGCTGTAATGCACTTGGTTAAAGCCATCATGTCTCTTCACACAGGTCGAAGATCCATAGGAAATATTTTGCCTTAGCAGACAAGTATATAGAAAATGCAGTTGTATCAAAACCTTGCTTCTGCTGGTCACCTGACACTTACAGAAGTTGCATGTGATTCAACCAGCTTTGACAGGGTTCTTTAGTGGCAAATATATTTTTGCAGCACTTATAGATTTACATTTCAGTTTGAATAGCAGTGCTTAATTCCACAGCTTGTTGTGAATGGTTATTGTTAGTTTCTTTCAGTGTTTCACCACCACCTAAATCTACCTCTGTCGAAGATCCATTATGAATGCTTTCCTCAGCAATGTAACTCAGCTGTGGAACATCAGTGCTTGGGGCTGTTGGAACAGGCACAGGGATTCCACTCGGCTGTGGAGAGTTTTCCAAGCGATCATTTTCCACCTCTGGAAGAACACTGACTGTGGTAAAGCGAGTGTGATAGTCGCTGGAACCATGGCTACAGGAAGTTTTCATACTTTCCATATCTGAGCAACTGAACTCGGAGAAATGGCTGGAGTGTGAATCTGCTACAGATGGAATACTATCACTCAGAGAGGGAGAGTCAAATTCACTGGAGTTTGTGCTTTGCTGTTCCAACAGCTGAGCATCCATGTCCTCTCTGGTCTCGTTAATCTTCACGCTACTCTTCTTTCTCAGCTTACCTTTGCACTTCTTCCCCGCCGTGCTGTCCTTGGACCACTTGGCGGCGCCGGCCTTGCCTTCGGGCGGGCCCGAGCAGCCGGCGGAGCCGCGCCCGGCAGCGCCGCCCTCCTCCACGCTGCTGCTCCCGCTGTGGTGCCGGAACTTGGCGGGCTTGGACTCGATATCCACCTGCACTTCCAGGCTGTTACCTTCCCTACAACAGGGAGAATCTGTGAGTGTAAGCGGTCATCGGAGGGTGGAACAAACTCTCGCTGCTTTCCAACATACGCGATGGAAGTGAGAGGGATTTATCTTGTAAGGAGAAATGTTTAACCAAATAAACAGCCCAAAGGAAAACACGAAATCTGAACGACCGAACACTTTACTGAGCTACAGCAATGGCACTCCCCTTTGGAAATAAGCCCCATTTGTAACAAAATCTACAGTTTCAAAGTGAACTCTTGAATGTAGATCAGCTGAGGCATGCTTAAAATATGCTTTAAGAAGCAAGGCTTATAAATATTCTATTTTCACCACATTTCTCTTACCTGTCCAAAGGGATGTAGGAGTTCAGAATGGATCCTGCCATTGCTTTGGTACTGGCATTGTCACTAACTGTTCCCAAGCTAACCGTGCCAGATTCTCCACTCAGACTGTATCGTTCTTTCTGCACATCTGCTTGTACTTCCAGTCTTTGAGAGAAAGAGAGAGAGTTGCATATACTACCACAAACAGTTAAAGCACACTAGCTGAAAATTAGTGTCACCTCGTAGATGGCAGTAAGTAAATAACGAGTACCAAATAGAGCTCCTGAGTCACTCCATACACATGTGGTTATTTACCCTACTGATACACGTTCTCCATTGCCACTGTCAAAATTTACTATTTTTTGATCAAAACCAACCAAACAAAAACACCTCAAAGCAAAACCAGATTAATTTCCAAAAGATGTTAACCAGAAGTTCTGGATTCTTTCCATCCTGAGATTTAGAAGGACAACTTCCAGGTTCAGATACAGTTCTTCTGCAGATAGTACACTATACTCTAAAAATGGTAGAAACAATCAGAAGGGTACATAAATTCAAGACATGATAGTCTCCATGTTTTCCCTGCTGCAAATTACTACTAATCAAATAAGAGGCACGGAACTTTGTTCTGTACTCTGCTTTACATTGTATTGCAACCAACTGCAACAAGAGTAATAGAAACCTGACCAATCTTAAATTGGTCTCAGCAGTTAAGCCAGAAGTCAAATTGCAAGCTTTTTTCCAAATACACGCATACTTATCTGTGTTCTGACAGTGAAATTGAAGTATTTTTGGTTTTTTTTTTTGTTTTAATTCTCAGCTCTTTAAAGCAGAGGGTAGGTATACCTCACTCAGCAGTCAGCCCGGTACACCTGTCTCTGCAGAGGGCAATCTCAATACTATCCCATTCTCTCTATTCTGAATAGCCTGGACTGCCAAATTATTCAAAATGAGCAGTGTTGGCAGGTGATTTAAGGAGCAAATTCCATCCTGAACCCCACACACTAACAATCCTTTCTACACACTCCCTTTCTCTTCAGGGTGCAGGAGAGCCAACTACCAGAAAGGTTCAAATTCACAGAAGGCACTGGGCATCACATGTCAAGAAGCTGCCACCTCGGCAAGGCCAGGTGTTCATCTGCCTCCCCTCCTGCCTGAAGTCCATTTGGAGTCCACACTCCACCCAGGTGTTCTGAAGGCACAGCTTGGTGCCTGCCAACCAAACAAGTCAGCAGTTCTGACTTTTGGGTGAGGTGCACCAGAGAACAAAACTGCATTAGAGATGAGCTGCCTCCCTCTGACTCCTGCCCACAGGCAGCTCTGCTGGGGAAGCAGGCGAACAAGATCTCAGGCCCCACTAAGCCTAAACAAAGTCAAGGTCTTGAGGACTGTGGTCAGGCAGGATCTCTTGAAAATCAGTAAGTTAGTCAGGGATGAACTGTTTACCTCCCAGAGACGGCTCCTTTTCAAAGGAGCCGATACCGAAAAGCCAAACTGGCAAACCAAGGAGATGCAGCGCCTGCGCCTCCCCGTGGCGCGGGGCAGCGCCTCACCTGTTGAAGCAGTTCACCATGGCACTCCCCGAGAGGCTGCCCGTGATGCTGGCCCCGGCCAGGGCCATGGTGCTCGCCGTCTCGCTCAGGTTGTCGCGGATGGCTCCGATCCTGTCCATGTGGCTGCCGCTGGCACTCAGGCTGCCCGTCAGGCCCCCGACGCTCCCCTCCCCGATGCTGGGGTTGTGACGCGCCTCTGCCACCGATGTGGCATCTACACACAAACACAGAAGGCTCCTCAGCTATGGAAGCAGCACTTAGCTGTTTCTAGAATGTGACCGTGAAAGCTGTTTCTGAAATTATGCTGAGAAGGAGGATTTATAAAACATATGGTCACAAAAAGAGAACTTTGTAAAAAAAAAAACCCAAGAAATAATCAAAAAAGACATCTTTCTTGGAGCTGCTATAATGGCTATGCCTGACATCACATACTTAAGATAGCAAAAAATTAACCATGGATAGGACAGGAAACATGGATAAAAGGAATGCAGAGAGACTTCCATCACACAGGTTAGTGCCTGTGTGTAACCAAAAAATTGAAGCATCAGACTAGTCTTCAGTTTGTTTTATTAAAAATTAAAAAATCTAACCAGCTTCCACCAACCAGGATTCCGAAAGAGCAACATTAATGCTATGTTATAACTTTTACCTATGGGAGAAGGCTTGAGTTTGGCTTTGATTAAAATGGGCAAGAAAATCTTTTATACTTGTAATAACAGCCCAGCACAAAATGACACAGAGAAGCAATTATCATCTGAGAGGTGCAATTTCAGCAATAAGCAGAAGCAGCCCCAAATGCAAATAACTACTCTAGTATCTAAGATAGAAAACACAAGTCACAAAGCCCATATTTACAGAAAATGGAAACTGCATTTTCTTACCTACAGCTGCATTTGTTCCACCAACATTTATATCATTTTCATCATCAAATTCTATCCTGACACCTTTTCCATTGCCAGCTGACACACCACAGCCTCCACTTCGGCAGAGGGAAATTGGAACAACTCCATACACATAAGCCAGCATAATAGGAACACCAATACCTACAGAGGGAAGTAGAGTCTTTCATTAAAAGTGACTTTTATTTTAGAACCTTTCATAAAGGCAATTTCATTTTCCATGATTACTTAACATTTGATTAATATTACACTTGAAAGAGATCAGGAGGGAGAAAAATTAAGAGATACTGGTAAATCACTAAGGTGAAATGACAGGAAAGTGCTTTCAGCAGGCAGAAAGTTCTCTGTCAGCACTGGTAGGAAGAGAAACTTAATGACTGATGAATTAATATTTTCTGTATGTCCATAACATACTTTACAAACAAAATTAAAGTACTTTAAAGATTCACAAAAGCTCCTCTGGGGACTCCACTGTTCCACCTGAGAGGCAGAAATAGCAGAGACATATTTCAAATGTTACTCAACTAAAAATGTTAGTACCTCTACTACTTTAATAAGGGACTTCAATTTACATCCATAGATGGGAGACATGACTTTGCTATCAATTTAATAGGACTTAACATTATTATTACTCTGGAATTTTTCAATATAAGTTTTCCTTAAAAGTAAACAATTCTGTGGAGTAGGGTGGCAGGAATTAAGGGAAACCAGCTAAAGGAACTGTAGACTAAAGCACACACAGATACACACACATCCATCCCACCACTTCAAGTGGACAATGGAAGTTAGTCCTTTGGCATATGAATTAAATCATCCTATTGCTTTGCTGGTGGAGGTATACAGAAGGCACAAAAAACAGCAGGTTGAAAAATGTCAAGTTGGCGCATTGTGAAAAAGTCATGAGAGAAGCAGACCTAATAGAAAGGCTACTCAGTCTAATCTAAAAGGGCTCCAATTCTACAAAGTCTCCTTTCACTAAAAATTGCTCACATTCAAGGAGGATCCATATTCTTATGGTCATTATTTTGGAAACCACACAATGCCCTGAGACTGAAGGCCATATATTAATAGCAATGGGGCAAGAGCAAAACTCCACAAAATAAAACCCAACTGCTTTCCCGAAAAGCCACATTTTATCTCTGTTCAGGAATAAGAAACAGCTCAAGAGAAATGAAGTAAGGCAGATCTATAAACACAACTACAAGACTTTGTGTTCCACCACCTGTTTAGCAGGGACCTAACACCACAGCCACACGAGAACAGTGCAACGCAGACTGACACCAGTGTCATGGCTGACATGGCCTCATTTGCACAGTGGTCCACCACTGATAACAAGCAGTTTAAAGCCAAACTTCCTGGCCAATTTGAACCATCACTGGATAAAAGTGGCCTCATCTTCCGGTGGTTTCCTCATTTCTCTCTGAGCATTGCTTCTGGAACAAGGGGGAACACTGCAGACAAAACTGTGTGTACAGGAGGCTGATCCAGCTTAAAACTAAATGGTGGGTCCTAGTGTGAGTCAGCTATCCACAGCAGCTTACTGTGCAACTGTGAAGATGCCTGTGCTGCAACAAAGAAGTAAGGCAATGCCAGGCAAGTCCCCTCCTTTCAAAAATAATCTGGGTTTATAGTGATCTTGAAATTACCTGGGAAGAATCGACAATTATTTTATAAGGAACAGCAAGATTTTCCTTAAATGCTTTCCTTAACAATCAGCATGATAAAGACTGTGATGCAATTTGAACTGACTTCCAGAGTGAATCAAGTGGTTTGTCAACTACTGCAATGTTAAGTGTAAGAGACCATTTTTGTTCTGCATGGAGAAAAGTTTGATATGAAGTTATTAAAATACGAATACCCTCTGTGGAAACATTTTTTTTCTTGGTCCTTTAAAAAACCTTGATATACTTCAGTCTTAAAAGCCAGATGTGACAATGTGGAAACTTCAATTTTCAAGATAAAAATTAGTTTTAATTCTTCAGGAAATGGTACATTAAAGTCAAGTACTGTATTCTTGATTCTGCCCCAATAAATGTATAACCTCGGACTCCTCCTTGTCTTGGCTCCTTCACCTATAAAAGGAAACTATAGCACTTAGCTGTGTTATTCAAGAGTGTTTATAGAGTTCTGGTTGCAAGGTGCTACCAAGACACAAAATAGTATTTGCTTACCTACGGTTACTGCAGCTACAACTGGAGAAACAATTACAGATAAGGTTACACCACCTGCTATAGCCAAGTTTCGCTTGTGCTTTGAAATGTCTTTGCCTTCGTATCGATTGTGAATCTTGAAAGAAGAAAAGAAAGGGGGTTTAGAGTATTATCAACATCAATAACACATTGCTGCAAGAATGGAAGAAGTGCATCATTCCATGCAATGATTTTTTTCTTATCTCAAACAAAATAAAATTTATATAGATCCTAATTTTAGGCAACCTTTTAAAAGTAAGAAGTCCTCCTATACAGCAATTAAGCATTTATTCTCAGTCTCAAGTTTGAAGAGCTAAGTAATTGAAGAGCTCCGTTCAATCATTACTTCAGCTTACATGGCCGGGAAAAGTAGACAAACTTTCAGGATAAAAGAATTGTCACATATGATCAAATTGGCATGTCTTCTTCCCAGTTGTCTTTGCCCTGAAGAGTATGGAGTTAAAACTTCCACACATTACTAGATCTATAGAAACAGATTGATATAACAGAGCCATGAGAGACCCTTCACCAAACATAGCTTGGGAGGGGAAAACAAGAACTCCATTGCTCCAGCACCCTCTCCTGACAAGCTACTGAGACAAGAACCTTTTTGCAAACCTGAGTCTTAGCTGTGCTTCTGTTTACTGAAGAATCTGCTACCCAAACCTCTTACTGATGGTTCAAGTCTTCAATAACTCTGAAATGTGACTGCCTTAAACTCACCTGCCACAATCTCCACATGAACCTGAAAGGCCTTTAAAGATCACTGTTCTACAGAGATTTCCCCTCATTTGTGTCTTTCATTTACTCTCTCTAGGAAACATGGTTTCTCAGAGGTATGCACTACATTCTGTCATTATTCCTGGCTAAGACATAATTACAAAGGAACAACAGCTATCTTAATGGCTCTCACAAAGCCAAGTTAATCCTCACTCCATCTAAGGAAGAACACAAAAGATGAGTACACAAGAAGACAGTGACAAAAAATGACTTGCATGTCATTGAATGCTGTGCTTTCTAAAATATAATTGCAATTAGAGATTTGGTAGGGTTGTTCTCATTTTGGAATAAACAAAAGTCTTTGTATTTGATCAGGCAACGCTGACAAGGAAAGGGTAGAGTAGGTACTGTGCTTTGTGCAAAGTGAATGCATTTACTTGCTCTGAGGTACATTATACAGAGAGAAATACATCACCAGAATATTGAACATGCCTATGGATTAAAAAGGAAAAATTAAATGTGAACACTCTCACAGTATGAGTGTGTAAGAATTACGTTTCATGGGGCTCTGAGCAATTAGCAGGATCATCTAAGGTGCTAATGGACAATTATAACTCCCAAAACAAAAGGCATAATATAACAAACAGACATTCATAAACACAAATTCCTTAAACACAAAGCAAAAAACAAAAAGGAATGCAAGGAAGTTGTCAAAGTAGAAATTGATTTAAAACATCAAGATAGAAGGCTACTGGTAGAAACTACTATGAAATAAGAAACTTTTGGATATTGACTAAATAATAAAGAATAACAAAACAAAAATACTAGGCCAGAAGAGAAATTTCAATAAACACAGAAACCTATTAGGTTACAAGGTTTTATATCTATAAAACCAGAACCCTAGCACTTCCTCAAGGAAACTCTATCAGAGCACAAGCACAAACTCTTCCAATGCAAAGGAAAGAAAGAATGTTGAAAAAGAACAACGAAGCTTCCTTTACCAAAGCAGCAGAAGCATTAAGAAAATAGAAAGTAGGTCAGATTACTATGAATGGGTATAGAAGAACAGCAAGGAGTTAGGGCAAAATCAGAAAGGTTAAACTAGAGGAGACAAAAAGCAAGGGATATCAAAGTCAAGGAGAAATTATTCTGAAAGTACAGTGCTAGTAAGAGGAAATTGGATCAATTTGCTGTTTAACAAAAATGAAAGACAGCCAGCAGATGAAACTGTAGACCTGTTCCTATTTTATTTTCCCTTCAGTTGTCATTGAAGATCAACTGTGAGCCAGACAACTGGTGACAAAGAAGTAAGATCTGTACAAATACAGCAGATTGGAGAGTACTTACATGAGCTGATCTGAAAAATATTTCAGCACGCCAAATTTCAGAGTCACTAATAGTAATTTTAGGAAATTATTAGTAGTAGACGTCTGAAAAAAAAAATTCAGGAAAACTGGAAATGGTTAAATGGCAATGATAATCTTAAAAAGGGTATAAACCAAGAAGCTGAAGTAAGA
The DNA here is from genome assembly GCA_032173965.1 of Sitta carolinensis. NCBI lineage: Eukaryota > Metazoa > Chordata > Aves > Passeriformes > Sittidae > Sitta > Sitta carolinensis. The sequence goes on from CM063284.1 coordinate 132,364,512, forward strand.
CCACTGAACTGAACTTTCATTTCCTGAAAACTGTGACCTTGTAAACATCAAAGTAAAGGTAGGAAACAAAAAGGTCACGCTGATCTTTTTTTTTTCAAGTAGAAATCACGTCAATTTAATTTTCTCCTGTAACAAGATAACTCAGCCTTGAAGATGGGGAGAAACAGATGTCACACACTGACTAACTGCATTCTTACATTCTGGTATGACACTCAAGCGGTTATAATGGTCCAGATTAGAAAAAAGGATGAGAGAAATCTACTAAGCTTCATATGAAACTACAGAAAACATGTGAACAGTCGTTTTTTTAACTACCCAAATTGACTCTTCACTCCATACTTCTTCCTAGAGATGTGCCTTGGATCCAAGAGCACTGAACATCTTCATTAATGTGGAAGATGGAAGAAGAATGTGTGTATTGAAATTCAAGCCAATAAAATCTGTCATAGTTGCAAGAATGCCAGAATTCATTCCAGCCATGAGAAGCTGAAAAAATGGTCTGAAATGACCAGATGCAGCTGAATGGCAGTGAGTTCAAGACTATCTGTAGGAAGAAGCCAATTGCCTGAATTACCAGTACATGGGAAAGGGTTTGTGTTTTAGAGCACACAAAATGAAAACAGCATATTGTTGAAGAAGAGGTAACTGGTAGTTACTGGCACAGAATCACCCTTTCATTTAGCTCAGCAGCAGTTAACGCTGCAGCTTCACTGCTGTATTCAAACTGGACAAAAAGGTGGCATGAACAACTACAAGGAAATCAGAAGAGCAGAATGAGAAACCTCAAGTGGTGTTTTCTTGACAGTTTGTCAAGAAAAGCTGGAAGTGCTAGGTTTGTTAGGGATGGATCTGAAGTATCATTAAATATGTAAGAGCATATTGCAGAACAAAAGGATTCTCTGCATCAGCTGAAGAATAGGGCAGTAGGAATCGAATGTAAATTGTCTTCCTATACCAATGTTAAAACCAGCAAGTTTTTCTAAGAAAAGCAAGCTTGAAGGGCCTGTGGGATTCTCCATATCTTTTGAAGTAATATTTGACAGGGGTCACAGAGAAACGACCACTAAGCACTGGGGTACAACAGAAATTCTCATGAGGCTGCCCGCACAGACTAATGCTTAAGACTTCAATACATGAAAGGTGCTCTGTGATGGGGCCCTATTGCAAAATATAATGAGAAAAGCTAATCATGGAAATGTAATTTGAAACAGGTAACTGCTGCCTCCTTCATCTCCTCACTCTCCTCACTCATAAGGTTCCAATGACTGTATGGGACTAAGCCATAACAGAACAAAAGGGTCAAGAGTCAACTGTAGAAGAAAGTAGGATGCCTGCTAGAAAGAAAAAGATTAAATAAATACAGTGGAAAATCTGCACCCCTGAACATTTTGTCTAGTAGACATGCTCCCCCTTCCCTCCCCAATAAATGCAGAATTATGAGTATGCGCCAATCACATCTAGAATCCATGCTGATACAAGCAGAAAAACAAATCTTCCAAGCCATCATTTCAAAAAGCTCATCTCCAAAAGATCTAGATAACTTATTACTATATCTTAAATTACATATAAGTTTGTTGATTACTTCATAGTACAAGTTATTATATTTTTTTAAGAGGAAATATATCAATTGCCTTCTGATTAACATGACTGTTTCTAGCTCCTCCCCAGAAGAAGCAAAATGAAGACAGGGTAGCTAGCACTGAACACTGCTCCAAATTGGTGGACTGGCCCAAAGCAATTAACAAGCTGCCAAGTATAAATTCTTAAACATGTGTATGCACAAACCTGAACTAGCATGATTTTATACTAAAATTCTGGTAACTATCTGCTTTTAAGAAAAAAAATTTTAAAAAAATCCTTTTTGTCTTCCTTGTGCTCTAAAGACTAATTCTAAGGGACAGAAGGGAAACCAGAGATTGAAACCAGAGCAATTTTGAAAAACCATGCAGAAGCTTTCATGGCAGGATACAGAAATTGGAAATTGTTCAGTGTTTTGCTCTGCATGTTTTAAGAGAATCTAAATTCTTAAAAACACTGCTTTCTGTTCCTGTACAACTGACACAAATATCCTTAAACAAAGCAGGACTCGGTTGGTTTGGTTTTTTTTGGAGATTGTTTGGGTTTTTGTTTTGTTTGTTTTTTTCAGAGGCCAGTTAAGATATCCAACTGAACACGGTATCACCCAAGCCATACAACAGAAGGTAAAACCTGAAGTATGCTGGGAATTGAAGCACTTTTTACCTTACGTCCCACATACACAGGAATTCCAATAATCATAGCAGGAATAGCAATGCCAGCTATTAAGGCAATTCCTACAGGAGCGCCGACAAGCGTGCCTAGTTGCCACAGGATTTTCTTCTTACGGCTCCATGGTTTCTTCCCCCAAAACGTGCAACCTGAAGGGCTAATAGAGAGAAATATGAAAGCTGTAAAGAAACTGTAAATAAATCAAGGTAGCTATACACTACCAAACATTGCTCTAGTTACAAAATTATTTTCCTTAGGTTCGAGTTACAGATATAACACATCATCATCAGTTATTTCTCAGATTTTTCTTTTTGCCTGAGAGCATATTTTGCAATGTAACAAGAAGCACATTGCATACTGCAACATACCAATCTATGGTTCCCAGTAACATGTATAATCAGAACTTTTGTATTGCCTCATACAAAGACAATACAGTTGTATTAAGACATCAATAAAAAGACAGTGTGTTAATCCAAAATACTTGATTTGCACTAAGAACGTGTTGCATGCAAAAAATTTACAAAACATTTTAAAATAAAAATAATAAAGCACTAATTTAAATGCATGTACTGAAAACTGACTTAATTATCGGATATGAATACTTCAGCTGAGATTCTCTACACCAAAAGAAAGAAAGCCAGACTTACAGCACTTGGGAATCTCCTTCTAAACACTTTAGAAAACAAATTACCAACCACATAGAATTTTTTTTTCTTAAATGTACCTTAAATAATGTAAATCTGAGATCTCTTTCATACATAGCCAACAGAATTCACAGCCACAGACAGCACAAGTCATATGATTGCAGCTTCCATCATTCATTTTTATTATATAAGCAGCACAGCGTGGGCATGGCTTTATGTCATCAGCTGTTTAAAAATGAATATTAAAATTGTATCAGTTCCTTAGACAAGCAAATATAATCACAATACAGACATACATTTGGGAAAACCAATTGAACCATTATCTGAAAAACTGAAGAAGTTTTCTGTAAGGTTGTTTTACAAATCTCTATTTGGCCATGACTCGGTATCAAATTTGTTTTTACAAACCTTGGACCAAGCAAAACTAATGAAAACAAGGTGTATTAGACCACATTCAAGTAATTGAATAGTTAATGCACACTCTCTGTTCAAGGACTTTCCAAGCTTAAGGAAATACATATTAGAATCTGACATTAAATATGTATGCTAATACAGGACTGATAATACGGTCTCTTTTAAATATAATCCTCTTTTACATTTCATGCTGTTATGAATCTTATACTTGACTACTCAGTTTCCACTCTGTTAACATATTTTAAATCCATCCCCCCATTCACATTAATGTACTTCTTTGGTATTGCCAACCTCCTCTTGAGTCCTTTTCACAGTCCTACTTTATACTTACTTACATCCTGAAAAAATATAGTGTAGCAGAGGAAAACTCTGGAGAAACTCCATATTCCCAAGTCAAATGTGGAAAAATGAGGTTAAGTGACCAGCTCTGCCAAACTAGGGGTCATTGAGCAACAGGGAAACACACACACACCACAGTTGTGATCTTCACTCCTGTTTAGTACCTGCGTTTTAGGGCAAGCAATTCATCCACAGCTGCAGAAATACCTTGCAGCTACTAGCGCAGAACTCCAAGTTTGTCCTACCTAGTAGCACCGAGGCAGTAAAGGGAAAGGAGAGCTCACACCTGATAGAAAGAATACCTAAAGAGGTGCAGAACCAGCAGAAGAAAGTACCTCTACCAACCCCAGTGCACAAGGAGTAAGTAGCTGAAAGGACTCATTAGCTACTCCCACATGAGGGCACATGCACAGCCTACAGGGCAGAAAGTAAACAGAGCAAGTTCTTCAGCACAGGAAAGGCAGAGCTACTGCTCTTCAGGCTGAGAGGAATTGAAAGGGCAAGGAAAGGAGCTGGTGTGGTAATTTATTTTGCTTATTTTTAATATTATTTGAAAGCTAGATCAAGACGCCAATTTTTAGAGCGATATTGGATGCCTTGTTAAAATAAGCCAGTGCAAACTATAAATTAGAGACTCTCAAGTCTGGGGCTGGATTAGAGAAAAACAGCTCTAACTACAATTTGCAAGTGAGACTCTTTACCCCAAAAACCTTGCTTGTTCAGGCAGGGACAAAAACTGCCAAATAAATCAGAGTTTGGTGTAATTCAGAGTCAGCTCTTATCAACAGCGAACTGGAATCTTGATGTGCTAAACACTACTCTGAATAGTTTATCCTCTTTTTTTGGGGAGTTACAAACAAGCTCAGCTTTAAGAGATGAATTTGTTTGCCTTCTGGTAGACAAGACAGATGGGCATTTCCTAGAAATCCAGAAATTAGTACTAACAAAGATGTCAAATATCAGAGCTGACATCAGAGAAATAGTCTTTTTGAAAACAGAAAATCAGTAGTTACAAGTTTTAATTTCAGCAACTGGGATATTTCACCTATAGTGGAGAAAACGAGTGTACTAAGTGATACAACTAAAAAAGTCAACATGCTAAACACGGGACGCCTTGCAGCAAGTTCATTTAATTTCACATTTTTTGACTACAAAGAACTTAAAACGATGACAAGGTTTTAAGACTTAAGTCAGATGTTCTGGTCACAGAGTACTTCAAAGCACAACATTTACAATTTTAATTGGTTTAATTCAAATTTAGAATTGTTATTTTATGTTTCTGAAAGACAAAGCATCTAGTATCTACCTACCATGTCACTATTCCATTCTTTCCTTATCTAGGGTTAACTGTGCAAATGCACAAAGAAGAGATGTTCACAGACACAGCACCCTGACTGTAAATACCTGCTGCTCCAGATTCCTGGCTGTAACTGATGGATGAAGAACGGATCGTCCTCAGGCGCAGACTCTGCGCTCTCTCCTGGCGAGCGGCATCGCAGGTCTGGTTGGGATGCCAGATCTGCTTACAGTGGTAGCAGAACTCGGTTCCGCAGCCCTCTCGTCCACACGTCAGCTTGGGGCAGCTGGCACATCCAAATGCGATCACAGCGTATCTTCAACAGCCAGGAGGGGCACGAGAGAATTTTGTTAATAAAACCAGTTCTAAGTACAGAACAAAGCTGACTAGACAGCTGTCAGAGCAGCTGAAGCAGGTACAAAGGCAGTGGACATCAGGAGCTGACTACTCCCTTTAGGAGGTGGCCAGCACCAGTTCCTGGACACATCTTTCCACAACTCTATTGCCACTGCATTAGATTAAGATTGTACAGAAATACTATAATCCCTGCAACACTCACTCACCTTTACTCCATGCAGTATTGTATTTAAATAAAAATTTCAATAAAACTGTATTTAAAGCTGAAGGCAATACTGTAAGGTTTACAGTCACCAAGAAACCACAGTTTAGAAGAGTGGGAAAATAAACCTGAAAAGGTGTTTAAGCAATTAGGATAAGTTATAGTTTCCAAGGTGCCCCAGTCACTATGGGCACATGTTAGGTTGACCCTGTGCATGAGGGAGGATCCCTGCTAAGTGATCTGCAGTGTAACCTACAGCTGTTACAACATCTGATTTGGCACTGCAAGACATTTTAGCATTTTACTATCTGCCTTTTATCACAAATACCACTACTTTGAATAGATGTTTGTTAACTCATTGTATTTTAAAATGTCAAAACAACAAACCAAGTATTTTATAAATAGGATTTTGCTTTCTCAATAACCAAGGCATTTTTAAAAATACATTTCAAATGTAAATGCAAAAATTGGTAAAAGTTTGGGCCTCAATGCCACCTTTACTCTGACAATACTACAGAGCAAAAAACCTCCAAAAATGTTGAGACTTACAAAACTCTCTTATACTACTTTGTAATCAGATGTGAACAGTTCTATACAATGAGAGTTGGCGTGACTAAACTACTCTTTCATTAGACCTGCATTTCAAAGTTCACATGATAAAAACACAATGTGTTCATATTAACAGTAAATACAAACATATGTACATATGTTTATTAATTTATACCCATTGTAGCTTTTTTCAATGATTTTGTGCAATAGCTTTCATTTAAATATATAATACTAAGTCCACTGCTATGAACATTTAAAACAGATGTATGGTTTTATTCACATGAACGGGGTCCCTGAGTAGACTTCCACAGATTTATAAATGCAACAAGACTTAAGTTTCTGTCTGTTCAAATTAAGGTAATTTTATTTTAAAAGACTGTTTATTTTTACCCCCTGTCCATTTTATAGCAGTTGCATAAAGTAACTCAAAATATTCTTTATTAGCAATGATACTTAAAAAATATTCCCACTCGCAAGCCTATCTTAAAATTTAGCTATTTTTATTTAAGTACCTACATCTGAAACTCTGCACAGTTAATGCAAATCCTATCCCTTCCATTATTGTTTTAAAACTATTGTTTAAAACACGTTTTATTTCATGTTCCTCCCTAGGAAATCTTGCAAACAAACAGGACTGCCAATGTTTACCTTACAGATGATGCAGTTACAAATGAGATATATGCTTGTCTGTTTGCAAATATTTCTTGCTTTCCAAGTAGAGATTTATTTCAATAATTGCTAGACTCTTCTATACTGCTGCCAAGTTAATCAGCTTCATTTTCCCCACTTTCTGCAAACTGAAGAGATAATTGCTTTGCATGTACACAAAGAGACTCTGATCCAAACACTTCTTCAACATACAGGGATACATTCAAGGCTTGCTAATGTTAGACCAAAAAAATCTCAAGTCTAAGACACAGAATAAAGTATCAATTTATATTCTGCCACCTTCCTATCACTAATAAAGCATAGGCACATCCCTGAAAGCACTCCCTAATTGGGACTGATGTATTTGGCACACCTTTAGAAAGTAGCTTTTTAGACCAGAGAAAATCTCAGTTCAAGCTGTACAGGATTACAAGTTTAATTTAACATTTGCATTCAATTTAAAGGAGATGTGAAAGCCTAAAGTCCTGGTTTAGACTGAGAGAAGGGATAACCAACCAAAACAAAAACCAGAGGCAGATTAATTGAAGGCTACACAGTGAAAAGATGGATGAAGAATCTGCACTCTTTTGCAAAATGTGTTTTTTGTCTGATAAAGGTATGAAAATTTAGGAATCACTGTTATCTTCTAATGATGTAGAAATACAACCTCGGAGCAAAACCATTAAATAATTCAAACAGAAGAGAAGACTGAACACATTTGGAATACTGATTCAGTAAAGCTTGTTAAAATTACACTGGAGAACTAGTATGAAAAACAGAATACAAAGATACTGGTCTAGGAGAAGGCTCATGAGGTTTCCTGCCAGTGCTCCTTCCCCAGGGAAGGATCACCTATGTGACAGTGTCTTCTGTCAAGCCACTGCTGATAGGTTACAGCTGGTCCAGACTTTTACAGTGTTTTGGGTAACAGTCACCATCAGGATGCATCTGAGCTTGCAACAGAAGCTGGAGATGAAGCAGTCCAGGGTCAGGAAGTCTGTGGTGCCAGTGGCATGGACCATTCTGGCACTGGGCTGCTGTAGTGCAGGACACCCCTCAGCTCCCAGGCAGCCCATCCAGGGCAGAGCTGCTGCAGCAGAGCTTCCCCTCCAAACTGATCTGCAGTTCTCCCATCGGGAGCATAAAAAGTTCTCCACTGGGACAGAAGTAAGAGCAATACACTCTGTACTATAGATAACACTGTTTCAAGATCTGTTTGGTTCATGTTCTGCTGTCACTAGGACTTGTTTTTACCCAAACAGAGCTGAAACAGAGAGGAAAAAGAATTATTTACTTCATAACTATTTATTGTTGTTCCCTTAGGACCCAAGAGACCAATGTTGTAAAAAAAAACCCTGATGTTTTAACAGACTGATCTAGTTTCCCTCCATTTTTTTCATTTCAGGGATTTAGGTTTTTCAAATTATTTGCTCTTTATCTGGTCCAGGTTTTTTACTCACTGTCATGCCCACACCCTGAAACAATACAACATGGATGTTTGATCAATGCTGAGAAGAGTTGAAGTACTGCTGTGCACCATCCATTTTTTGCCTATTTGTGCAGTATCTTTTTCCTACCAAAATGCTCCATTTCACACCAATTTCCTATTTATTACAGTACTTGTTTCTAATCTTAAAGTCAACTTCAGGAAATTATGCTACCCTCTGCAGTTATTGCACCTCTCCTACTTTGGGGTTAACTGCAAATTTAGTAAATGCATTCCATCCGGCTCCTTCATGAAATATTTGATCCATGCTAAAAGGTCATAACCCTAATGCATTCTGCCAGTACTACATTTCAAAAACTGTTCAGAAAAAGAAACCCTCAGCTTTAATTGCATATTGTAGTAAAGCAAATGTCCGCTGATCTGAAGTTTGTGTGTACCAAATGTCATGCATCATCTCTGAACAGAGTTTGCTAGCAAAGGCTCTTCTGTGGAAGTCAGTAGTGCTTGCTTCCCTAAACCTTACACCTGTACAGTTCCTTCCTTCATCTTTCTGCTAAGCTCCACCACAACATCAAATCCCCATTATTACTTTCCACACCACTCCCACTTCTCCTTCCTAGCTTCCTGTGTGCATTCCCTCAGTCGGGCACATACAGACTTGTCAGACCATACTATGGTGGCTGCCTGAAAGCCAAATTTAAATTTTTAACTAGAGGATTTATACACAGGTGTTACTCTTGCTGGAGGCACTACTGATGGTCTTTCTGTTGTTCAAGTAGTATGCCCTTTTCCCTAAACTACTTAGATTAACTTTTGCTGAATCCTCATTCCCTGCTGCCCAATGTATCTAAGGGTTTTGAAGGTTTCAAAATAATCACGAGAAGGATGGGAAGAAGACAAAACACGGTTGCAGGAGCTCTTGTTTGTTTAGGATGTCAACCAGAAACAGTGATTCTCCTGAGAACTACCCAAGAAGCCAACTTTATTCCGCTTTAAACTAGTAATGAGAATTCAGTGAGGAGGCACTACCTGTGCATTAAGAGCAGAATTCATCTATCACTGTGAAGCATTTCCCTGCCACTTTAACTATAAGGAAAAATCATAGTATCAAAAGTACAACATAAGGTTGCCCATACAATACAGGTTTCTTCCCTTCACACAGACATTGGCAGAGTTTATCTGTCTGGCAATATACTGTATTTTCCACAGGACTTCCCTCCCAGAGTATGGAGCATGCAACAAGCAGTTCTGGAGCAATGATTTAAATACTTGCTGCACACTAATGCAGTGCTGTGATCCCACATGACTGCATGGAACTTTAACTTTGTTCCAATTTTTATAATGGTGTTATCCATAGCAATTATCATCACAGTTTCTGACCACTGAAAGATACTTAGGAGGGATTTTTAAAAAACAGATAAGAAAATTGAAGCATAAAACCCAAAACAGGTTAAACAAACCTGCCTTAGTCTACTTAAATTAAGTACTAAAAAAGTATGAACCACTGAAACATGGTTGAATAGAAAATAGTTTAACAGGTTCTCCTCCTCAGCATGAATAATAACTGCAACACAAAAACTCAGGGCAAAGCATACTTCTATTGGTATTATTCTACCAATAATACCTTCTAGTGGTTGTTTTATTTTTCAGTATCAAAATATTAAGAGTAAACTGTACTAGCTTTGTCCATATGACTTTGTTACAAGATCATGCAACCAAAACATCCCTCAAGTTATTTTTCCTTCTGTCCCCAAACTATGCCATAGCAATGCCATCCACTTTGGACCAGATATGAAACTATCACCTTTCCAGTCTCTGCTTTTGACTTGTGTTAGCAAATTCCATTTCTTCAAAGTATGAAAGTAGAATTATATTTGAAATAAGTACTAAACATTAAGCACCTGGTTATTAATATTGGAATATTTAATCTACCTAACAATCAGTCCTATCTTGCTGTTCTCCTGCAACATTCTTCCTCTTCTTCATTCTATTTATTGCTCATCCTGTGAGGCTTTGAAACGGAGCTGTCAGCCTTTGAGTTTTTAGTGTGCATTGCACTTCTGGATTGCAGTCATGCCTATAATCTTTAAGCAGTATGATAACACAAACAATCTCTAAAAAAGCAGCTTGCTGAAGAATGGCATTATGAGACACCAGCAGCACAAAAGCATGATGAGCTGCTGCTCAGTAGCATTCAGCCTACTTAGAATTCAGCATGGTTTCAAAACTGTTTAAAGTATTAAAGCAAAGTTAAAACATTACGTTCCCCAGATAATAAGCAGGAACAAGCTGATTATCTTACATCAGAATCCTGCTGACAGGCAACAAGTGCTGTCTCAACCAGCCACAAGATGGAAGACATCTGAAGCAGGATAATTCTTTTAATTCAAAGAAAAGCTTAAATCATTTTTCACAGTTAAAAAGCCAAATTACCCACTGTGCTTCAACAAATTAAGTTAAATTACAGTCACCAAATTTTCAATTCTCTTTAATTTGAGCTTTGTACCATTGCCTTGGCAGTGCAACATCTAAATTTCTTTTGCTTGCTGTAAATAAATGGCAGGCATCTACCAATAAAAGTTGTTTGACGTTGCTGAAATTCCCTCTGTGCAGAAAAAAAAGAAAAACCTACTTGAGAAAGTATTTTATTTTTGAAGGTGGTTGTGGCTTGGGGTGGTTCTTATTGTTATTTTCATTTTAATTTGTTTTTATTTCTTGTCCTTTTTTTTTATTAAAGAGAATTCTGCCTGCTACCTACTCACACAATTGTAACAACACCCTAAGTAATGCAAGTAACTTTTCAAAAATTATAATGCTATGAAAATTATGCATTTACACTGCCATTTTTTTGCAAATATAGGAAAAATACATACCCACAATCTGGAGCTGGGCACCACCTGCAATCAGGATCTGCAACCAGCCATCGCCTAAGCATAAACTCTTCATATTTTTCCATCAAGATGTCATCATTTAATATCAAACGAATATCATGAGGATTAAAACGTTCTGAGCATTCTGGGCAGCTAATATTAACTCTGCTCTCAGAGATTTCTATCCGGAGATACTGACGCAAGCAATCCACACAAGATCTATGGTGGCAAGTCATTATCTCCGGGAACCTGTCCTTGGAGTGCCGCAAAAGGCACAAGGGGCATTCCATGAAGTCTCCACTTGGTTTGCTGCTAGAGGTCGTGCCGTTATCAGAAGAGGTACACGTGGAGAAAATAGAGTTCTTGTCTGTACACATTTCTGAATGAATACTTTCAATACTTGCAATTCCATCAACACCTCCATTTAAATCCCTAGATTTGCGTTTCGTGTCTTTTTTCCTCCGAAAAAGCGAGCCCAATGAAATTCTTCTTTTCTTTGGTGCCTTTTTCACTGATGGCAAGCTCACAGAGGAAGCAGAAGACTGGAGGTCCCGATCAGAGCCCATTTGCCGATGTAAACTCATGTCTAGGTGACTCATCAGAAAGGGGTTAAATTTCATATACAATCCTAATCATTTTTAAGGATTAGATAGAGGCAGAGGATACAGGCATAGTATTATGTAATCCAGTTTGAGATTCTTCATGCAGAAAATTCACATGTATCTGCTTCCAGCAAATTCTTCAGAAGAATTCCCTGTATTAGGAGGAGAGATGAAAAAAAAGCAGGATTAGAATCACAACTATCACTTTTGGTTCTGAAAGGTCACAGCACTCTAGTGACCTATTATTCTTACTACTACCATATTTTCCTCACCATCTGACCCAATACCTCTTTCTGTTAGCTTTTTCTAGCCTTTACATGCTTCTTATCTTAACAAGCCTGAAACTTCCTTGTGGTCAAGGGCTATCTTAGTTACACTTAATCAGTGCAGAGAATGGTATCTGCACCCCCCTGGTACCCCGAAGGAAGTAGGGTGTGTGCATGTGTAGAAATTACCAAAACTCAAGGTGACAAATAAGTAAATATGCAAGTTCTTCTATAAAGCTTAGCAATAGACTTACAACACTGCAAACTTTTGTTTTCTCTATCTTACATTTTCTGCATGTGTGATAAAGTCAAGTATAAATCCAATATAGTTAATTTAAAATAAAAGATTTCTCAGTGTTTTTTCAACCATTCAGACTGACAGCAGAAATTAAATCATTGTGGCTAAACAACTCAAGATATTCTCAAAATCTGAGGGTTCTCAGAGAAGTATGCATATTTATAGCACAAGGCATCTGAATATTTCAGGGAGCAGAGCCGCAGAGCGAGTGACAACCAACACTGCTTGATTATATAGAAGCTGAAGGGCAAAGCAAAAATTACAATTAAGGTGACAACATTTTAATTTTTTATCAGATGTATTTCTGTAAGGAAAAAAAAAAATACAAAAACACAAAAAACCCCCAAACCAGATTCCCATCACATATCAAGCTACAGTTATTACCTATGTACAAGATGACACCAAGGATTTCTTTCTGTTCTCTGCTGCTTAACTGACTGCAGAGTGAGAAGAGAAAGAACTCTTCCTATTTTCCTCTGACAGAAGAAAAAATGGCAGATCATCTCCAACCAAAACCACTAAGTTCTCCCAAACATGCAACTATTCCCACTTCTTGGAAGCTTGACTGTACAAGAGGAATTTTTTTTAACTTTTGGTGAACTGCATCTGTAACAGAAGAATGAGAAGGCATTTCTTATGTGACACCAGTGCTGCAAATCTGCATGCAAAACTACTGCCAGCATCCTTTCTTTCCTCATTGTTTCCCAACTGACCCCCCAGAAAGGTGCGAACGGGTTTCTATGACCTTACCAAAAGATAAAATCAGAAACTGGATACTAAAACAAAGTCCAAAGGTAGAAACAAAGGAATGCAGAGATTAATGCCTCTGTTTGTAAGAGCTAAGCAGTCTGCACACCCGTTAGAGACCGGCACAAATCCAAACACGTGCTGTGGTCTCCGGAAGGGGATCACTGAGCTGCTTGGGTCAAGACTAGGGAAGTTTCAGGGGCCGGCTCCGCAGCAGCGGAAACAGGAATCCCTCTGGGAAGAGGAAACACAGAAATAGCGCCCAGGCTCTCCGTCTGCCCAGGGCAGGGCACGCAGCAGAGCCACCGCCGTCCCTCTTCGGACCAGCAGCAAGCTGTGCAGTGTGTACTAGCAGCGAGCCAACACAACGCTACTCAGTTTGGGCTAACACCCGGTATTGGCAACACTCCACAAGAATACTACCTTCCAAGTGTAAAAATTAAAGACAAGAGGAAAAAGCCCCGAACAACCCCACACAGAAACCCCAACAAAAAAACCCTGTGCATCTCCTGGTTTTGATAAAAAATGGTCTTACATTTTGAGCCCCTAGAGCTTTTTGGAATTAAAAAGCCACCATATTCTATTTTTCAAATGCTGAATTATTACTGCTTTCTTATTTATTTTTTTTTCTAATAAAGGAAAATCTTCCTACTGTGAACATATTAAAAAATAATCTTTGCTTACTCTGAGAGTCTAAAATAAAAGAGGCTAAGCACTTCAAGAACATAAACATAATCTTTCTTCCCTCCTAAGGGAACATTTTAGTCCAAAAATCTATCTTGGATGCTTTACCTGCTCCTGTTCCCAAAACAAATTTAATAATTTTGCAGCCACTGTTTCTCATTAAATGAACTAAAACATTCCCTGATCTAAAAAAGAAAAGGTGAAACTGAAAACAAATGCTCCATAATTTTGACAGAAGACATATTTCTCTCCAGGCTCTTGGCATTATGTTGTATCATAGATAAACACAACTGGTAGACCACGTCTGAAATATACTAGAGATACAGTCAGTTGCTGACAATTAAATTTATATGTTTAGAAGTGCAAGAATAACCTTAAAAGCATTTTTATAATTGGATAATTACTAACATTGGTATGTTCACATAGATACTACTAGGGTAGTAGAACGTGCCAACCTCCTAAAACAGGAGAGTTCATGAACACAATGAACAGCAAGCAAAGCATTCATTTCAGGCAAAAAGTCTGTTGTTGTTTGTTTTGGTGTGTTTGTGTGTTTTTTGTTTGTTTTTAAAAATTAAACAGAAGAAGGTAGGAAGTAAACAGTAACACAGCCAATTCTATGACTACAAGCCCCCCCCTCCTCCCTTTCTCTGGAGAGGAAAGAATGTGTATTACAGCATTTCTGCCAGTTCCAACAGATGTACAAAATCAAGAAATAGCAGTTCTGGTGATGAACCAGTTGTACTTTTTGCTTTTTAAATAAACAAAGATTCTCCCATGCTGTAAAAAAAGAGTCCTGTACATCCCATAGTTCTCTCTGCATAATGGATCTGATGAGCAGTCTCTCTAAAATAGCAGATTGTTCTTCTAAGGAAAATAGTTAAACTTTGACAGGATTTTTGAAAAGAAAAGTTGCCAGTTATTTCAGACAATCATCAATTATGCTCTTTAGATTTAAATGCATAAAACTAGTTTTAAAAGCCAAGCTCTTCCTTATATAGCTATTTTGGACTGACATTCTAGTGATGCTCAAAGATGACTTTGCCGAAGTGAAAAGATTCAGCAGATGATTTATTAGAGGAAAAATGAAGATAAACATTACAATGCTAATAATGACCAGAGCCGTACAAATTCATAAAAGCTTTACTAGAGCAATCTGGAGCACCAGCCAGTCCTCACATTGCCCAACCCAACACAGCATCTGCATGTTTCTGCTGACAAAAAGAAGTAAAAAATACTTGATTCTGTACAGCCAGAGAACACAATGCTCATATTATTCCAGTAACAACGAGTCCACACGAAGGGGATATGCTGTGTGCAAACTGAAGCTCTGCAATCCAACTACCTGAAATGAGCTGAGACACACAAACTATGGTAATAATAAACAATCTGATTTTGAGGCAACATACATTGCAAATTTTGCATTACTCTCACTGACCAGCATGAACTCTGTCAAGACAGAGAAGAAACTAATATGGGCAACAGTAAATGGACAGAAAAACCAGAGAGTGAAAATCCTAAAACTTTCAAGTTCACCACTGTTCTCAACATTTCCTCAAAAGCACTTACCGATTACAGAAAAACCATATTTCTGGCTTCCCGCCATGCCCAAAGCCCTACCACAAATCCAAATTCCAGACGTACTTTGCATTCTGCTCGTGCCACAGACTCACCACAAAACACCAGTTGCCACAGCACAAACACACCTTGTCATCTGAAGATACATAAATGACATTTACAATTGAAACTCACCTAAAGCTCAGTATTAAGCTGGTATCTATTCCTTCTGCATCCCTGCCTAAACTATTTGTTCTGTCTTCTAATATGGCTCTCCATGGCACAATCTTTGCTTTTCTCATCAATTTCAAAACACTTTGGAAATGCCCTAAGGTGGGGCTGAGAATATCCCTGCTGATTTTGCAAGAAAATAGTGACAAACGCCTACCTCCATAAGCCAGCTGCTGGGGGAGATCAGCTCCCTCATGCTCCTAACTGTCCTCCAAACACATCAGAGGCAAAGCTCAGCATGCTGCCTGCTCTTCCTTTACAAGCTCAATCTGGTGTACAGGGGCAAAAAATCAGAGTCTGCCATCAGGACAAACAGCTTCACACATGTTTGCAAAACAAAGGCAGGCTTACACATCAGTGTAGGAAAGGAGAAAACTCACCATAAACTTAGGTGTAACTACATCCTCACTTAAACACCTTAAATGTTCCCTCATGTAATTAATTGGTGCTTAAATGGCAAATCTAGACTTCTGTTCCAAACAAACTCTCTTCATCTTAGGCATTTGCTCCTCCAATGATTTAACCAACCACCAACTCTGTTAGCATACTGAAAGCTACTTCTTGAATGAAACTGACTCTTAATAACTTCCTTTCTGGCATCTGCAATTCCCAACATCTATACTCTCTAACTATTTCTGAAATGCACTGATCCAGCTTAAAGAGAGAGGAAAAAAAAATCAAAACAACAGAGCTTGAGTTTCAATCACCATCACAGAATTTCTGCTTCCCACTTCCAATGACAATCTCCTGTCAACCACACAGCATCTTAAAATTTCTAAGCTGTGATGTTCTTAACATAGAAGTATCTTTAATCATCTAAAAGAGGCATGAAAAATAAATTTCCATTTCATTTAATCCATGGTCTAAGAACCATAAGCATAGTGTGGAATAAAATTTAAAACAAAAATATGCAAAAGCTGAAGCTACTGAATGAAATACCAATGCACAGGATTTTGAAATGGCAAGCAAGTATGTCATTTCAATGGCTATTCTTTAAATGTCAGCTCATTCCACAGCTGTTTTTAATACTGGTGGGAAAACACAAACACTTTTGCCTGAGGATTTCTAAAAGAATATATATACCCCTTCTCGCTTTAAACATGCCTCAGGTTCAAATATATATCTGGCATTGCTGAGTTAAAAGAGTGATGAACAGCCAGGAAAAGACAAGTTATCTTTACCTTAGACAAGTTTAGATTTTGACATCTATGTACTTCTGCAACACTCTGACCCATTAAAAATATCTCACCATGGTCATGTCAATGCATATGTTGTCATGGCACGTTAGGACTGTTACTTGGTTTTATTATAGATGATTTAGTACAAGCAGAACCAACACTTTGCAACTTGGAGGAAAGCCGATGGAAATTATGTTGAAACAACAAAGGTTCTGGCAAAACCTTTATATGCACTTAGATGAAAAATAAAATCCTTTAATGGTAACGTAAAGCAGCATATTGTGTTAGGCAAATGCATATTGTGCAGGTGAAATGCTTAACTGCAACAATTAACAAAATACCTTTATTACTCCTTCAATATATCTCCCCTCATAATCTAAGATCAAGAATACCAACATTTTCCATGTAATGTTTCAAAGACTGTAAAGACATTTCAACTTAATTTGTGCGGCATTTTTGATTGCCTTCTAATAAAAGTTGAAATAAAGGGTTGATAGTATTTGGATTAAACTGAACAGTTAATTCTACAAAAGAAAGTTAAGCAATTTGTATCAGAAGATTTCTCAGGCTTTTAACACAAACTCAGACATACAGATCGTTATTAAACATTTACAGTTGTTTGTTACTGTATGTAACAAATGTTACAGCACCACATACAGGATGCAAAGAAAGTCCTCAAAGCCTCTTAAATAATTCACTTAAATCAAACTGAACTGTGTAAAACTACTTTAAATATATGCTCATGTAAATTTTATTTCATTTTTACTTTTCTCCTTCAAAAAAGGGCACCAATATGATAATTTACATGTTATGGATGTAAGTCTTACTTTTCAGACACTTTTGCAGGAAGGTATCTTTTACCTTCTATCCTGCTTTGTTCTAAGAGCCACATATGTGAATCCTTTTCTTCAAGCATGAAGAACACTTACTACAAAAGTTACTGGAGTTGCTCCTACTAGTAATGAATCCTTTCCAGAGTGAAAATCACTTGATCATTTAGTTAATTGCATCTCATTGCTTACAATGGACTACTGACAGCTGCAGAGGCCATTATTCCAAAAAAATAGAATTCTGATATCCAAAAACAACTAACTCAGGTTTTTCAAAACCTTTAGAAATCTGCCATGTCAAGACTTAAACTTCACATATCATCTTTAAATGACAGAAAAACAGCTGCAGTGAAATAATACCACTTCTTTAATTTATGTAAACCCAAAAGACTGGGAGCAGAGTTCCCAGCAAGAACCACACCAAACATTCACTCACTAATTCCAATTGGAGCTCACATTGGGCTCAGTGAAGGTGCTGACAAGATCTGGCACATGCCCATATCAGCATAGTAAGCAGAACAGGGTAGGGCCCTTATCCCAAGTCTGAGAGGAAGTCAAACCCTCTGGAATAAGCCAGCTTGGCACATGTAGACCATTAGACCTGTGCCAAGTGAGGAACAAGGGGTCTTCCAGGAGCAAAATGAGTTCCTTTAACATATGGACATTTCTACAATGCAGTCAGTTTACTTTAGGGAAAGTCTTCTAATCATTAGTCTCTGACTTCTTATGGGGAGATTAAGGCTAGATGTCAGGAAGAAATTCTTTACTCAGAGCATAGTAAGGCACTGGCACAGGTTTCCCAGAGAAGCTATGGATGTCCCACTCCTTGAAGTGCTCTAGGCCAGGCCGGATGGGACCCTGATCAGCCTCATCTAGTGGGTGGTATCCCTGCCCATGCAAGGCAGGGGGGTTGGAACAAAATTATCTTTAACGTCCCTTTCAACCCACATAATTCTATGATTCAATGTTTTAAAACTCCCTGATATTCATGGATACTATTACACAAGAATTAAGAGAAAAGCATTTGTGAGGCAGAGATTAAATTATCTCCACTGCACCGTTACCATGTCTCAGTTTGTTCTGACTGCGCTTTATTTTTCCTTAAGGTCCTGTGTCAATTATCTGGAAAATCTATTTTCACTTACAGAACAAAGCAATATTGTTTGTAAAACAATGACACAAACAGACTGACTATGAACCCACTTGGGCTCAAGGACTGAGAGAGTCAGACTGACCAGGCATAAAAACCAAAAGACTGACAGTATTTAAAATACAGAGAAGCCTACAGAATTGTCAAAAGTGAACTGATATACAGTGTTCTGTTTTAAAATTCACAATGGTATGTAGCACACGACCAACCAACCCTGACAGCTAGAAAAATCTTCTACAGCTTATTTAAAAAAAAAAAAAAGTTATGCTTCTTCCTTAGAAATTTATGAGCAATACATCCTGTATCATGTGTCCATGACAGCTGCTATTAGGAAAGGAAGTCCTGCAAGCTGCTCAACTCATTCTGAAAGTCTCTGAACAAATGACTGGCAAAACTGTTCTTCTTGCAGATAATGTCTGTAAAGAAGAGCGTACCCTCAAAGTGCCTCCCTCAGTCGGGTGGCAAAAGGGAAAGAATTCCTTAAATTCTAAAAACATTAATTTTCCAAACCAGCAGCATTAAATCTGGGTATATTGTGTGCAGTGGTCGACCAAAGCTAAGAACTCAGTGGAGAGATGCTTTCTATTTGTGCGCCTGTAGGCCTGTGTCTGTTGCAAATAAGACTATTTGCAATTTTTCCTTATCTAACTCAGCAGAGCAATCTTAGTTCAACCACGCACTCGCTTGCGTGTCAAAAGCTTCTCCTGTGCACTGTGGTGCCTTCTGCAAACAAATGTACACCAAACTCTGCCAAGAGGAAACCAAAGTCTTGGAAACAGTGAAGGGGAAAAAAAAAAGCTCAACAAAACCAAGAAGGAAGCAAAACAAAAATCACCAAATCATTTAACTATTTTAATTCTTTAATCATTAAAATCCTCACACTAGGACAAGGCTTTTCTTGCAAAAGTAACTGCAATATATTCTCTTAATGCATATATTTTTACTGCAATATATTCTCTTAATGCATATATTTTTACTGCAATATATTCTCTTAATGCATATATTTTTACTTCTGAATATTGTGGAGAGATTTATTTGTATGTATCCATATCAATATATAGATATATAAGTAATGTTCTAAAATATTTGACTAGCTAGTGGTCTGAAAAGTGAAAGCAACACTAAGGGATTTAAAACCTGCACGAGCTGCCCCTGCTATGTACAAAAAAAGAGGCTTAATCTAACTGTATTAATACTTTCAATTCCTGCAATTGCTTTTTATTCTACACTATACATTGCAAAATAATCAGAGTAAAGACATACGCCAGTGAAATAACAAAAGACAGTTTTTCCTGCAGTGTCACCAATCCTGCAAGTGGAAAACATTGCAACACTCCTGAATGCTGAGATCATCCCTACAGAAAACTGTTCCAAAGTGAAAATAACCAATACCAACAAATTTCCAGAATAAGCAGATTTAATTTCAGATCTGCAATTTTGCCTGGTCAAACAGTAATGGCTACATACTGAAATCTGACAAGCTTTTGTTTTCAAGCAGGCTTACAAGTTTGCCCCACTATAAAAACAAACCAAATAAAGTGTACCAAGATATAAGGTGGGACAAATATTGTAGTAGAGGGATCTGGAACCATGAGCAGGAGTTCCAGAGAGAGCACATAGTCACCATTTGAACAGCATACCAGAGGCAGCAGCTTGAGGGGATATGTAAGAGGTTACAGATTGCAGTTCCTGGCTCCTAATGATTTTTAAATTCAGCAAGAGCCAGAGTTTCTGTCTTGCACTAAGGAAGAGATTATTGATTGATCGGCAGCATCTTCCAGCTCTGTTTTATCTCTGGCATAATCAACCTCTATTTTGGAGGCAGGGGAGACAAAATAAAAATACAGAAAAACAATCCACAAAGACAAATATATCCTCCCCCACGCCTTGAAACAGCTTTGCCTCCAACTAAGAAATGCTGAAAACTATTAATGGATTACTTTTTTAAACATTTGGTGCTATTTTCCCATTTAAAAAAACCCCGTATGTACAGATATACTTTGCATAAAACTTTTTAAGTAATCTAATTAAAAGGGAGTTAGTAAAAAAGTTAGTAAGAGTTAGTAAAAGTTAGTAAGAGTTTTGAATTCTTCCAGCAACATCAGGTTAGGCTTACTAATGAGACCTTACCATGGGGATAAGAACTTGGTCACAGTTTCTGAAAGTCACTGTGACAACTCACAGTAACTTACTTTGCAAGTAGCTCAGCCTCTGAGGACTGAACAACTGCCCTGCACTGGTCTCCTCTGATATCTCTTCACAGAGAACTAAAAATAATTTTGGTAAATATAATTCAATAGAAAACTTTCAGAAAAGCTTGGATGACTGAGTAAATAATCCATGCCTGTCTATTCTAGCAGCAGCAAGTAAGGATACAAACAGAAACTATGACAGAGTTTTCTAAACTCAAAGTTGCACCAGCCTAACCAACTGCTCCTGCTCACTCAAGAGGCGAGATTAGGTCAAAGCCTAGCAAAACACATTCAATTCTCCTGCAGCCTGACCTACTAATTTATTCTGTCAAGTAAGATAGCTGAAAAATCTTACATGCATATATTTCAAATCACCAGTCAGTTTTTTGTAATGATAGTTCTAAACTAACTGCTGCAGCAAGATTAAACTAACTGTTCTAAACTAACAAATTCTAGACTAACTGCCACAGCCCAAGATTTAAAAAAAAAAAACAAAAAAAACTTAAGGGGGAAAAAAACCCCAACGGAGAGAAAAAGAGACAAAAACAAATACAGGGAAAGGTCTAGCCAGGGAAACAAAAATACTCCATCCTGCCAGAAACACTGCCTGTAGCTTCCAGACAGGAAACTGGCTGCCTCCAGAAAAGCCATTGGCGTCAGGAAATGGCAGGAGTACCATGAAACTTATCTCACAGCTGAACTTAATGTAAAATGAAGGAAGAACATTAGAAAAGGAAGGCAAAGACAAATGGACTAGCCACAGATCTTTGCTTATGAATACACTTGGTGAAAATTTAAACCTTACTGGTGTGTCTATGAAAGAAAGAATTAATGGAAAAGATTATTCTAGTCCTGCTGAAAATAAATAAATAAAAAACACCAGGTTGAAAAGATAGAGCCCATTCAGCACAAGAGAAGGGGAATGATCTAGCAGCACTTACAGGCAGACTGCACTAGCACTGCAACTAGTATAAACACTAGTTAAAAAGCACAAAGCAAGAAAAAGCTGAATGCCAGTCATTTAAAGTACGTCTGATGCTGTACCTATGCTGGAAATACAATACATGCCAACAGGACGAGTTATTCTCCCAGCACAATTATCCCACCTACAATAACATCATACAATGCCAAAAGATATGCTATGTCAGCATACAGCAGGATTCAGCCAGGTTGATGAGAGTTTTTCCAAACATTTTTCACTGACATCAACACAGTCTGAGAAGCAGAGTTTCTCTACGCAAAACAACTGCTGCATAAAATGGGTAGAAAAGTCATCGCAAACACACCCACTCACGGCTTTAAAGACTTAATCTTGTGAAACTTTCTTGGGCTTTACTGCCTTGTTAATGGTGTCCCAGCTTGAATCAACACAGGGGAGTTTGTGAATCCCCTGCAAGCTGCTGCATTAGCCAGAGGCCTCATGTCAGGTGACACACTGGGTCACAAAGTGCTGACAAGACCCTGGCAGTGCTGCCACTTTCTGGATGGTCAGAAAGCTTCACACTAAATTTAAAAAATTAAATACTCAAATAAATACTCAAAGGTTTCCTGCTGTGTTTCACACATTTACCAACAGAATACAAAGTCACAAGACCTGCAGAAGACCTACAGAGATGTTCCTCTACCAGCTGAGGATGCTACAGCAATTCTTCGTGCTTAGGGACACAAATGAGTTTATGGCAAGATGTAGCTGCACTATTCCATTTAATCTGATACTTTTAAATTAGTGAATTACACCTTCTTTGTCAGGCCTCAGAAACACAGTTGGTGTTTCTGAAATACAACTCCCTCACCCTCATGCTTTTGAGGAGGGATTGTAAAGCCTTTTCCCCTCCACTCACCCCCTCATATTCAAACTCACGCACCCTTTCTGTGTTGGATGTTACTTTTTTCCTCCAAAGCATCACCTTAAACAGCTCTTTCTACATAATTATAAAAACATCATTAGTTGGGCCCCTTCACGCAAGAGCCATCATCTATTTCCAACAGTTACAGGCAGAAAATACGAGGCAAGCATAGTGCAATTACTAGAAAAGCTACTGTGCTTATTTTCTCCATTATTTAGAACAGCTGAAGACTTCCTAATTATAGTCTCCAAACAAACCTGTATTATTTCAGGTTCTGAGGTAAAACCATACTTTGTGGGTTTTAAATAGTAACAGTGGTAATATGCCTTCAACTGCACCCTTTTTAGTAAATCTTTAAAAAAACCCATCACCTTAAGTCAGATTTAAAAGCGTCCTAGACCACAGAAATATCAGATTTGGTAAACTGAGTTAGTACAGGAGATGCCGCCTCTAGCCATGAGTACCTGTTAGTCTAAACCTGAGATCCAGCCCTCAAGTGTTGAGATGATTTCTTCCTTTAAAAAGCAAACAATCTGCAAACAGAAAAGCTTCTTGTTTATTTTTAAAGTCAGCTGCAAGCTGACTACAGCTTGACTCAATCCTTTTACAGTGGCATCCACTGTTCTGCTCTGATGGCCTTAAACATAGCTTTTCTGAACTGTCTGCATCCAGATAAATTTTAGATGAAACAAGTACCTTAAACTGAATATAACACACAGACCTTCATATTTATTTTCAAGTCATAGATATTTGTTTAATCAGCAATAACAGAAGTCAAATTTCTGTTCGTCTTAAATCTAAAATACCAGTTTCTCTGGTGGCTCATAAATTCAACATCTCTGAGTCCTTGCTTTATTTCTACTTGCAAGTTAACCATTAAGAATTCCAAATTCTAGTAGATGATTACTGATTTATTTTCTTTTTACTTATCTAAATCTACTGTTAACACCCGGGGAAGGGTAGGGGGGGTGGGGGGAAATCCTTGAGCAATATATTTAGCTTGCCTCTAAAAACTATCTTCACTTGAAACACCAGCAAGGAACTGTTACTTTAACCGCAGTTTAAAGAGCAAAAGCAATATCCTGCCAGCCAATAGTGTCAGGCACAAATATTTACAGAATATTCTGAAATTCCTGTAATAAACAAATGGGACAAAACATAGTTTATCAAGTACATTTTCTACGCACAGAAGACATCCAGCAAGCAGCAGGCTCCAAGGACGAGTCCCGGTGACACCCCCCAAGCCGTGTTTCCATTCCAGCATGCCATTACTCCAGAGCAGAGAGACTGAATGTGCGCAAAGCAAAACCTCACCCTAACTTCGCTGACGTCAGAGTTCTCTTGCCAGCAGACGCTTTGGAAATAGTTACATTAAGTCTCCATTGTGCTGTGTAACTCCGAGCCTGCATTCCTCAATCAGAAAACGAATGCAAAAGAGCAGGAAGAGGGAGAGGACAAATTCAATTTTTCAGCCCGCGATTACAGCTGTATCTGGCACAGCCTGTCCATGTGACTGGCTGGCTTTGCAGGCTGCAGGTAAATTCTCTGTCAAGCGGAGGCAGGACGGGACCGCAGCGGCGGCCGGGGAGCCGGCAGGGCCCGGCCCCGAGCGCTGCCCCGGCCCCGAGCGCTGCGCCCCTGCCCCGTGCGCTGCCCCCTGCCCCGTGCGCTGCCCCCTGCCCCGAGCGCTGCCCCCCGGCCCCGAGCGCTGCCCCCCGGCCCCGAGCGCTGCCCCCGGCCCCGAGCGCTGCCCCCCGGCCCCGTGCGCTGCCCCCCGGCCCCGTGCGCTGCCCCCCGGCCCCGAGCGCTGCCCCCGGCCCCGAGCGCTGCCCCCCGGCCCCAGCGCTGCCCCCGGCCCCGAGCGCTGCCCCCCGGCCCCGTGCGCTGCCCCCCGGCCCCGTGCGCTGTGCCCCGGCCCCGAGCGCTGTCCCCGGCCCCGAGCGCTGTCGCCCCGGCCCCGAGCGCTGCCCCCCGGCCCCAGCGCTGCCCCCTGCCCCGAGCGCTGCCCCCCGGCCCCGTGCGCTGCCCCCGGCCCCGAGCGCTGCCCCCGGCCCCGAGCGCTGCCCCCCGGCCCCGTGCGCTGTGCCCCGGCCCCGAGCGCTGCCCCAGCCCCGCCGGGCACACCTGGGGCCTCCGGGACACCGCCTGACCCAGACACAGCGAGGGCAGGCGGCAGCGCATCTGCCTCCTCCCCCACCTTCCAAAAACAAACCAGATGCCTCGAGTAAGAAACATTTGAATTCTTCTAGAAGCAGAAACCAGAGCCAAAACTAACAGTTTGTACACTCTGTGGATTGTTGAAGACCTAAGTGATTGCTGAAACTGCCTGCAGACACTGGTCCGTGGTGGTGGCAGAATACCTCACACTGGCTGCCTGGGGAATGAACAGTACTAAAAAGATATATAAAAATAACTCAGAAGTCTCCCCTATTCACTCCTTTTTTTTTTTTTTTTTTTTTTTTAATTAGTGACCAAGGCTCATGTTTGCACCAATCCAACACCAGCAACATTCTGAATTTTTACTCAGAAACGTAGCATTCGCTCTCAGCAAGTACACAAAAACATGAAGGCACATTCACAAGTGATGGCTCATGTCACAGATCCTCACACTCGAGTCTGTAAGCAAAATGACCTCGCAACCATCTCTCAGCTGCCCCATACCGTTATAATAAAAAAGCTCCTCACTTCAGTCAGAACTTCTACCTGACATCCAGCAAGTGCCAGATGAACCCTCACTGAGGACAGCATTCTGAAACAAATTTATTAGCAGAGATTTTATACACCTGCATTGAACGCTCCAAGGTAATGACATATAGCTTCCACGACTCCTGACATGAGTCCATTTGTTAATGAAAATCATTTTGGGGAGAAAACTGAGCATCTGACAGAGACACCAGACAAACCGGAGATGATGTTGACATTGAAACAAAAACCAAACACAATTAGCTTCAAGTTTCATATTCACAAAGGGCCACGTCTGTCGCTAGATAACCTGGTGACACAATCAAACATTACTGAGTTAACAGTAGCTTACTATCCTGTTCCAACTCAGTACACTGTGATCTGGACAAACCTGTATTTGTATTTGCCATCTCACAGCAAGACCAGATCAGTACAAAATACCTGGACATGATGCCAGCTGCTCTTTAGAAAATATGGATATCACAGCTTTCTTCCCCGCAACTGTAAGGATTACTACAGGTGTAACTCCTAAACTCTAGTCTGAACCCAGATCTTTCTTTTGGCCATTGAAACAAATTTTTAAAATGTGGTGTGCTTTCTCAGGGTGGGTGGGGAGGAAGAAACAGCCAGAATAAACAAACTCTGAAAGTATTTAGGATTTCAGAATGGAGTGTTACCACAGCCCCATTCTTCAGGCAGCACAGAAGTGCCTACAGCAAACGTGGAACACATCTGTGCAAGAGCTTTTTTCTCCTGCAAGTCTGCTTTATAATGCAGGGTGAAACTTTAACAGAATGAATAAATATTCTTGATGATTGTTTCATATTCGGTCTGAAATGTACTTCTCTGGCCTTGTTACATTGCAATGTGTGTGTGGTTTCCTTGCTAAAGCCAGCATGAAACAAAAAATGAATCATACACTGTACCAGTGCCAGAACAGAGAATAAAACAAGCACAATCACTGTTATTGAGGAACAAAAGTCCTCTACAAAAAATGCTGTTGCACATCTGTTTCCATTGTAGGATTAACTTTTTCAGTGACTTTACCTGAGAAAATAAGGCATATGAAATGTGAGAAGAGTTCTAATGGTCTACACGTGAGACATTTTAAAGAGACCATTTTAACACAGTAAGTTGATAAAACAGGAGCCTTAATGACTTGTTATATAGAAGCTTCAAGTCTATGATTGAAAACAGTAGGTAATAACAAATTCTATTCTGGAAAAAAAAAAGTTTTTTTAACATTTCTGGTATATTGTCTGTTTTCAGTAAGGGGAGCTTATTCTATTTTCTAAGCAATTACTCAACATTGCACTAAAAAAATACGCTGTAACAGAAAAGTTATTCAGAAATCAATTCTAAAGTTTTTTTAGCTTCATTCACTTCTTTCATACTCAAGTCTTTTAGGATTATGAGCAAAGGTATTTGTAACAATTCACTTTCTGTCCTTATTTCTGACCTTTCTGATTTGCAATCCCACTGTTCACCACTCATCCTCAAATAATTCCAGGGACAGAAAATTATCAAATACTGTATGAAAGAACATAAATTATTTCTCTCACTCCTTTCAAGTTGTGTGCAACTACAGAAGTACTCTGCTGCAGTTTTAGCTAGTATTATTAAAGAATCCTCCTCTGAAGAGCGAATCCATTGTCACCTTGCAGTTATCACAGTGGTACAACTGTGAGAGTCGTGTGATGGAAATTAAGGAAGCTGAAAGGCCAAGACACATTTAAAAGGATTCCAACATCAGTACAGGTAGGGATTATGAATGATAAATACAAAGGAACTAGAAGACGAATCTGACAGGTCAACTCACATTGCGCAATGCTATGTCCAAAAAGGGATTGTTACAGCTCACAAGAATTACATTACTTATTTATATTTCAAGACTTAACATAAAATTAAATGTACGCTGAGTGCAGCCTTTTTAAATACCAGCTGGTCAGACTGACTGTTCCTTTCTGGGAAGATAACAGCTACACTAAAAAACATACAAAATGTAAACATTTTGTTTAAATCTCAGTTTTGACAAACTGAGGTAGTTTATATTTGCCCACACTTCCCCTTTAGAGAAGTTACAGCACCTTCAGCTGCATTTATGGCTTTTCAGTGGAAGAACAAAGCACTACTAAAACTTTCCAGATTTCTCTGTCTTGGTTCAATCCCTCTCCTTTCTCTCCGAATGTCCAGTCACATAGTAACCTCAGAAACCACAATCCTAGAAGACTGTTCTGCTGAGACAGAAGGGGAGAGAAGAAAAATGACAAAGTGAAAAAAAATATGAAATGTGTGGAGTGAAAGCTAACCAACCATAGAAGGCACAATTCTATACGATTGACACATAGATGCAGTATTGTTTGTTCACTAATCTGACCTCACCAATATGGAATACAAATTACTGAGAGAAGGGAAAGAGGGGGAGGATGTGACACTAACTGTTCTCAGGACACCAAGAAAAAACCCCACAAGTACCTAGAAATTGCCCTCTCCTTATCAGGCACTCACTGGAGTACAGTGATTGTGTAAGTGACATCTACTTCTTCCTTAAGTTTGGCCTGATAACAACCAAGGAAATTAATATAAAATTTTAGATCATGTCTATGTTTCAGCATTTCTAACAACTCTGGTTTCTACTTTGACTTTCTGCCTTATTAAAACCACTTTTTCTAATCCTTTCATGTTTATCTACAGTATCAAGATCCACCAAAAAAAAAACTGAGCTACCAAGTCTTTTTCTAGTAACAAGGATAATAAAACCATTGTGCTCATGACTTTTTCATATAGAACCATTTCCTATAGTTCTAATTAATAATTATAATTAATTCTAGTACGTGAAAGTTCTACACAGCCATGCCATACTTGGCAACAAACAAGTGGAAGTGATTGTCATCACACCACTGCTAATGTGATTGTAGAAGACAAAAGTCCTACTCTCCTTCTGTCCCCCAGAAAGTCCTTTCCCCAATAAATAAATTATCTGCTTGTGACATACAATATTATAAAATACTCTTCAGGTAACAGAGGCAAACAAAGCTACACTAAGAACTATGAGGACATTTACTATTGCATACTTGAGTGCTCAAAAATTAAGGATTCCAGAAAGCAAGCTGTCCATAAAAACTAAATTAAGCATCCCCCATCCAGCCAACTGACAGTATAGCTGGTGCACTGTAAGGCAAGGCAAATTTTGTTCCAGTTTCAGCACCTATGATGGCTGCCTGTGATATCTGATCCTTGTCACCGTTTCCAAGGACATCAGGACATCTCTTTACCCATCCACAAAAATGGTCCAACTACCAGGACAGGCAGATAGAGATTAAGTGGGACCAGTTACTTCCCACCCAAGCAGTGGTGAGTATAGCATCACGTAGGGAGCTGCAATAGGAGAAGCTGGAAGACCTCTGCTGGATGCCACTTAGTGCTTTAGCAGTCATTTCCAAGCCTTGGGGAGATATTAAATGTTGTGTCCAGCTTCTGAACTCCCTGTAGAATCACAGAGACATACTGATTTTTCTGGAATGGCCTCATTCCAGCAACAGCTTTTTCTCATTTCCATACTAAATTAGTCTCAGTATCTACACGTTGTATGTTTTTGAATTCACAAATACCACACAAATCCTTAAGATATTTTTACCAGACTAACAGCTTCAAAATTAGCAAATCAATCTGCAAAGCAGTCCTGTGAAATCACAGAAATTCTGCAATGGAAGATTATTTTCCAAATTTGCAAAATGGGAAACAGACACCAAAGCTAATACTGTCACCTGAAATGAAACTATGGTATTGTGGGCTGCCAAAGTTCTGAGGCTGTTTTGCATCAATACAGGGCTGTATAGGTTCAAACTTAGGCTGATTATGGACAGCACTAACCCACTCAGAGCTGATTAACACCTGAAAGTCTGAAGATAGGCATATAGGAAAACAACTATTCTTTAAGGGCCTTGCCCAACACTACAAACTGTACAAATGAGGTGCTACAGACTCCTTGTTCTAGCATTCCCTATCTTAAGTTTATATCCCAGCACATTCCAAATAATGTGGCTATTATCTAATTATTTAAACGCCAATAGTATTTTTTCTGTTGTCAGGGCATGAGAATGTTCTCTTAAACAAATTTTCTGCAACTTCATAATTTGCAGACACCAAGTGACAAGACTTTGCTAGAATTAACTAGAATTAATTTCTTTTGAAACGTCTATCCCCATGACAGATTTGATTAACTCTGGCCAATGGGATTCTAAAGAGGACAACAAACCTAGAAGAATGCCTTCGCTCAAAGACACTACAGTCTGCTACAGCGTGTTCTGAACTAGGGGTTGTGGAATACATCTCAAAGGAGGACCTTGGGAAATAAACCCATGCTCCTGCAACAGCAGACACAGGTGGTAGCTGAGAGGGCTGTGCATGGCAAAGCTTCATTTAAACCTTTCCATCCCTCCTGCCCAGATGTTGGTCAATAATTAGCAGGGGTTAAAGACCTGTGACCAGTCTCTTTTTTCCTTTTATAATTTTCTTTTGCAGGTGCTCTAGTTTGACAGCAGAAGTGTGAAATAGGGGAAGCTGTTATAAAAAGGGAGATTTTGGTTTAAAACCAGCTGTTTCAGTCTACATCACCCTCAGTTTCTTCATGCAACCTTTTCCTCCTGCTCTTCTTCACTTAACCCTTTTCCTTCTACCTCTTCTGTTGCCTCTACCCATCACATTTTCTATCCTCCCTAGAACTGAAGGCAGACAACTCCCCCTTTGTCTCAAGCCTCTCATCCTGATATAGAATCAAGATCAGAAGGAAGCATTCCTCCTTCTCACTTGGACCTCTCATTATTGACTTGATGCCCAGCAGCTGTGATACAAAATTTAAGTACCTCACCACTTGCTACAATGGCTGAAAAAGTGTGGCTGTAAAATGTTCAGAATTTTGGTGCCACAACAATCGGTCTTTAAAAGAAAATGCTCAAAACCACTTTCTAAAAATTTGCCATTCCTTGCAAGTTTTCACAGAGATAGAATAAAGACAAGAGCAAGGCTTCTCTAAGAAAATAAAAGCAAAAGAAAAAGAAAAAACAGACCTCTGAACCAAAACACAGATATTATAACATTCTCAGAGCAGTGCGCTGTATTTTTAAACATGAAGAAACCTTTCCCCTGCATTCTCAGAAACAATATTTGGTGGGTTTTACTTTGCGTTAGACCAGCTACATTTTGAATGAAATATAACCAAGAATCTGAATGCCTGGCTTCATAATGTGAAGTATTAATTTTACTCATATAAGATACCTTCAGTTCTAAGTATTGTATACACAATACTTGCAGCTCCTAAAAAACTCCTAAAAAGAGTTTCATGTTTACTTGAGGTAGTCGCCCCAGTCCAAATTATAATCTACCAAGACCATTTCCATTATGTCATACACTTAGAGCACACGTATAATTGCACTTCTTCGTATCTAGTATAAATTCTAAAAACTAAACGTGAAGAGAAAGGACACATCACTCATTTTACATATAGCTGTCTGAAGCAGCCAGATAATGTGACTTGCCAAACTCTCACAGAGACAATGCAAAGAACAGCTGACAGTGGAGAGAGGAGAACATGTCTTACCTCACAGCCAAACTGGAATGGCAGCAATGATCAGCCTCCTCTGTCTGAGCTGCAGAGCCACAACTCCACAACTTGTTCTCATTTGCCTGGACTCTTAATATATGTAGCACACCAGTCCACTCATCACCATGGGCTGTCCTCAAAAACAGTTAAAAATCCCACCACCATTTGGAGCAGAAATAAATAATGTTATTTTACTCCTTCATATGCGACTGGAATGTCCATCCCAAATATCCATAGACTTATGTCAGTACAGAAATAACCGTTTCTCCCTTTTATCTCCTGTTCATTTTACAGTACAATATCCTCCACGGAAGTGGCATCACTGGAGAAAGACCCCTTATATTTTCTTTCTTTCAGAAAAAATATGGTCTGTAATGGTAGCCTGGAGGTATTTAATGCCATTCAACACTACACTTTTCTCACCCTTTGAAGGAAAGACACATATCTACAAGCAAAGACAAACCCTTGATAAAAAATGGACAAAAGCAATTTCAAAGATTTTAATTTAAGTGACTCCGTATATTTTAACAGAAAAATGTTGATACCTTTAGAAGAAAGGTCATAATAAAATGATTTTAAAAGCTTGAAGGTCTTGGTTTGTTTCTCCCAAGTGAAGCAATCTTCCCTAACCAAGAAATAAATATGTAAAAGACCAAGCCAGCTATATATCACTCAAACTAATTCAGAAATATAAGCTCTAAAAGGATTTCAATAATATACTACTGTAACCTCCAATTTTATTTTAAAAAGGCTATTTAAGTCATTACTTAATTTGATTATGTTTTGTAAAAGACACTGCAAACTTCCAACTGTCTGCTAATTCATAAACTTGCAAATTACAGCATAAACTACATCATGCTAAAAAATACCCTGTTGGAAATACTCAGGCACTTGACTGATAGTGTGGGGATGTAGCTTTTGTGTAGGATATATTCTTTTAATATACCCTTAAAGGCCAGTCTGTATTTTACTCAAATATAAATCATACAATTTTAATACATTTCAAGATATCAGCAGCTGTTATTTAAATAAATCAACATTCCCAACTACCCTCCAAGTTCACCAGGACATAACAAGTTGCTCCCAATTTCATGAGTTCAGCATCCTGTCTGCAGCCTGTGTAAGACCCCATTGAGCAACTGACAGGTGCAACAAATTTTCTATTGGTCCCAGACCGTAAACACAAACTTTTAACTTGTCAGAGCAGATTCAGATTCAAAAAGTACATTTATCTCCCAGTCAGTATGTTCTAGTACCTTCTATACTGCCATCTATATAAAACCCAAATCTCTCTCAGCACTGTGAATACCCAAGAAAATCTATGGCAATAAGCCCAACAGCCTAATGAAACATGGCTGAAAAAACTGCTCCTTCAAAAATCAGTACTTAATTTGCTACTAATCTGATTGAATATATTCTTGTTCTCACACTGTAATAAGAGGAGAGAAGTTCTAACTTTTACCTTTCTCATATCGGAACTGAATTTCCACCTAGACAGATGTGAAGCCTTGGAAGAGCAGTGTTAGCCAGGGAAGCAAGTGCATGACCAGAGGCTGACAGAGAGAAGTGCTATATAAATCTCTGCAACATTTACAGCCATACAGCCACCTGCAATACAGAGAATTACACATTTTCTAGACTTACAAACTGTTGGAGAATACTTGTTTCTCCTTTTGTCAGTGGTTAGCAGAAACTGAATCAGGCTGAAATAATAAATCTTGAGAAGAAACACCATGAATTTTTTTGATGTTACATAAGATTCATTATTTTTTAAAGTGACAGGAATATCAACAGACAAATTGATCTAAAAATCATAGTTTTAACAGATAGTAGTGTAACTATGGATTGTTCAGAAAAGGAAAACAGATTTGGGTCTTCTTTTTCTTTATATTCTGTCATATCACAGGTGTCTTTCTGATGCATCATGATCCATATACAAGTTCACTGACTGATGGAACACCAGCCAAGATAAGAAAGATGGGAGGGCTGCCAAACAAGCATCAGTGCCAAATTACAAGGAACCCTTCATTTTCTTTCCAGCTTTGCCACACAAGAGGCTTTATTTCCAACAGCTCTGGGCCTCCATTTTACAGCTACATTGTGGATAATGCATTAACATTTGACTAGGACTTCCTTCAATGAACCATAAGTGACATACAATGACACCAACAAGCTCTGAAATCCCTTTCCCATGCAAGTGCAAAATCCTGTCATTTTTGAGCAGCATTTCTTCTGGTCTGTCCCACCTGTTATTTAAGAGGAGTGAAAAATAACCATATTAAAAAAAAAAAATAGAGAAGCTAGCCATTCAAGAGAAAGCCCTTCCACAAAAAAAATTAAAATGGCAGTCAACAGCCAGATTATTTTGATTCATGATGACAGTTTAAGACAGCTGTCTAACTGCATATAAAAAAGAACAACAGAACCAGCCTATAATCCCAACTAGAGACCACATTAATCACTGGAATTTCAACTCTGCACCAAAATATTCTCCCTGACCCCCAGCCTCCACCAATCAAAACTAATCTATGGGGGACAGAAATTAACACAATTGAATCCTGAGCAGGCAGTTTTTGTCTTAATAATAAATTTTATGGGGAACTGACAGCACATTTTTTTCTCATTTGTGAAGCATTATTAAAGGTGGGACAGAATCACCCTGGAGCATACTGGATGTCTTTCAGATGACACTGATTTAATCCCAGGCTGCCAAGTTTTCACCAGCCACCCAGAGGGGTCAAAATCGAACTTGTCTCTCCAAACCAGCATATAATTTATGTCCTTACCCAGTCTGGGCTGAGGAAAGAACTTGGATTCAGATTGATTTCATTTTAAAAGTGGAGGGGAAATTTGAACTCCATCAATCACTGTATTAGCCATCCAAAAATAGGAATTTAGCAGGAGCATTTTAATCCTCTGCATATCACTAAATTTTCTTTGTTTTTCCTATACAGAACAGGGTGAAATAACTCCCTTCTATTTTCATATTCCTTCCTCATTACATATAACATCTATAATAGTCCACATATTTTATCAAATTAATTGATTTTTTTAAAAAATCTAATATTGTAACACCAATACAGCTATTCAAAAGAATTATTTTTATTCCAAATCTTATTTTTCATCATTATTTTATTGCCTCAGAAATATAATAATTAGCTATAGAATAGTCTGGAATCACAACTGGCAAGAAGGAGATTTTTTACACTGACGTCTTGGATTTCAGATGTTCTAGTAACTCAAAGTCTGCCTTTTAAGAAGAGTATTAGCATACAATTTTTGCTGAGGAACAAGCTAGTTAAAAGTGTTAAACCACACAGATAACCTTGAAGTTAAAATTTTATGGCTATATAAATGTACATTAATATCACAGTTTTCCAACAAATGTGTTGTTTTTTATTTTTGATCTTTCCCAAAATACCAAATACATGATGGAAAGCACTATATATATCACAATGTAAGTGTACTAACTTACTCTAACCAGTAAGCAAACTTGTGAAGAAAAGCTTCCTTAAAAAAAGAATAAAGCAACTTTATTCTAATGAATCAAAGTACAATCCCATCTAGCTGTGACAGAGATTTCTTATGCCAAATAATTTCACAGTTTTGGTACAAATATTTAGTACTATGCCCTGAATAAATGTAAGAGGAACTCAGCCTAATTGCTGAGCTAGGGCAAATATTAGGTTTATAAAACACAGTCCTTGTATCTGTACGTAGTTCACACCTGATCTGGCTTGTCAACAAGAATAAATATTTCACCCATCATGGACCTGATAAATGTTTCTCCAAAGCTACCAAAAAGCTGCTGTGAAATAGAGCTGAACTAGTAAAAAATCTTGGAAATTACGTTATTTCCAAGAGATTGCTGAAAGCACTTCACTACAGAGTGCAGTGTAAAAGGAGGGAACTTTAATAAAAAGTTTTGGTAACAGACCAAAGCAAACAAAAAGCATCATGTCGTTTAAAATACTAACCACACACTTATACAGATGCATCAAGAATATTAAACACATGGCATCCCAAGAGAATGCAGGGAAGCAGTCCTCACAGGTCAGATCAGCAGAAGAAACGAACTGGCAGTGAAATCTAAACATGACAGAATTTCAGGAGCATTCAATACTGTAGCTGTAGCAAGAAAAACGAAAACAAAAGGGCGTCCAACAATTTTGCATATTTGTGTGCATATATCAACTTATTTGAAAATCAAGTATCTGCAGACATCCTAATTATGCAACCTTTGCCAGTAGAAACCATTCTATTTTAACTATACTCCTTAAGTAATGTCCTGGTTAAGCAAAGCATGAGATAGATGCTATCTGGTCTGTTTTGGAGATACTCTTGGTAAGGAGTCACTGAAGAAGAAAAGACATTGCCCTGCAGTACTGCTACAAAAAAAATTATCTGTATTGCCTCTTTCAACCAGGGAGCTCATCTCCATAGAAAACTTTTCTTTCTACACCACTACAATACAAACATGCAAAATTAGAGTAAGTCCAGTAAACCTTTTCCAACACAAATTTACAGAATCATTTATGTTGGAAAAGACACCCACAATCATTGAGTCCAAGTGTTAACCTAAGACTACGAAGTCCACCACTATACCATGTCCCTAATATAATCTAATTTGAGATTCAACAGTAATAGTTGTTTTGCTATGGAAGACTCAAGATGAAAATCTCTTCAGATTTACACATACAAATAAAAAATGTAAGATGGGAAGGTACGTTTGGTTTTTATTTATTTAAGAAAGTTGTTTCACTTCTGAAAGAAGTACTTTGAAGTGAGGAGCTTCACTGTTTAGTTGAAGCCATTTATTTCCTCCTACAGTTCCAAAGAAAACCGTTACACAAATACATTAGAGGAAGCAGGTGTATAATCTCATTGAAAAGCTATTTAAACTTCTGAAAAACAAACTCTCTGTCAGCCCAGATTTCCTTATGTTACCTGCTAAAATATATAATCTAATATTTATCTTGTTACATTACTAAAAGAAACCAACCACAGGGTATTATTTCACAGTACTAACAAGCCATGCATGCTCTGTGGCCCTAAGCACAAAATAAAATGACCACAGTAACAAGAAAACACCAATGTCACGTCAAGCTGTAAATATAAGAAAATCCTCAGCATCACCAAAATAATGTAGTAAAATACCTAGGGAGATGACAGTTAAAGCAAACAAACAACCAACACAAACTCCCCATTTAAGCTAGATTGCATAATTCCATGAGATACTATATCACTTGTTTGCAATGAGCCCTCAGTTTTAGTTCAAACATACTTCTGGCTTTATAAATCAGTTATCACTGAAGTTACAATAACATCTGGACTTATTTAAGACTAATTAAGCTAAATAGAGCTTTAAGAAATGTACTTCAGCAGGAAAAAATACATTTACAAAATTATATTAATGTGCAATTAGGCAGCTTGCAGTTTTTTTGTATTTTAATATGATTTCTTCCAACAACACACAAAGCAACTCAGTGTGGACAGAGACACAGCAGATCCACATGAATGTAGGTAGATATGGATGCATTTTAAAACATTAAAATATTTAAATACTAAAGAGAGTACAACTTTTCCAATGTACAGAGCAAGAGGCTCTGGTACAGAGGAACTTTATGCTCAGTAAGCTCCACTACCTATTTTCAGAATCCTGCAGAAGCAGCCCCCACTGGATTAGCTTCAGAGGGTTAAATTGGTACAAGCAGTGGCCCATGCAACCTCTTGTTGCAGGTTAACCCACCTTGAAGCACAAATTCAGAACAGGACCACCTTTCACTCTTCAGATCGAGGTCAGGCATTTGGTTTAAACTGCCTGTAATAGAGGTTTAAGCTAAAGCATTGAATCTGAATAAGAGCAGGGACACTCACTACATTTCATGAATAGCTGTAGGTTAGTAAATTCTAAGAGAAAGGCATTAATTAATAGAAGGCGGTAACGAGTATAACATTTTAAATCACTGTGGATATTTGCTAAATTAACAATGTCCTTCTGCTAGCAGCCAAGTTTCCAAACTAGCTTGTACACTATTCTATGGGACTAACTCCAAAAGGCAATCATTTACCAGAACTCACTCTAGAGATGCCGGATACCAGCAGCACACAGGAGTACAGCAGTCCTACAAAAGGCAGCAGCTTTTAAAGCAAGGATGGATATAGCACGCCATGGTTAAACAGCAGATGTTATGGGGAGGAGAATGTAAGTGTACAGTCGGATTAAGTCCAATTGGAAAAATATAACTATACTATTGAAAACAGAAAATAAAGTAGTAAGTTAAATGCACTGTGACTCACCTCATTTTTACAGTTTAGCAAGTAATTTACTTCAAAAGACAGTATTTTCTTGTTAAAAGAAAAGCTAGTTATTATTATGACTGCCTGGCACTTCCCATTCTAACATCCTATTTTCCCACCTGCTTAGAATTTTCTCAAGCGAACTGGGCTGAAGGTTATACATCAGAATTGTCTTCAGAACTTTTATTTCAAGCAGAGTACTCAAGACAATAACAAAAAAACACCACAGCTCAAAAAACCACAATAATCTAATGGAGAAAATTATCCTAGAAGAGAAAATAAATTAAAAACTTGCAGTGTTTTCTCTGGAAATGTTTTGCACTAGCACACTTTGAAGTCAGAATTTGAATTCAGGCTGGTGTAACTTGTATGTACATTTTATCACCCTTCCAGCAATGTGAATATATCCATGCTTGCAAGTTTTTGTACATGTGAGAAAAAGATACCCAGTCTTCAGCAAAGAGCATATATTTTATCTGCTAACATCCCTACTAAACTTGATCCAGCCTGGAACTGAATAGACTCTTCCTTTCGCTTCCAGGTGAACAATATGCCTCGATCAAAGTACTAGAAAAGAAAGGTAGGAAGCCGACTTATCCTTTCCAACATCCAACTAATAAGTGGCAGCAATGTAGAAGAAACTTCAACCAAATGTGGAGGGGGTGGGATTTCAACCTAAACCATGCTGCAATTCTAAGTGAAAGTGGTGGCTGCCAGAAAGGTGACTGAAACCTGCACCGAAACTGGATGGTTAAACAGCAGCTCTATCAGAGCATGCCAAAGAGAAAAATGGATTGCAGAGTGAGGAAACCAACAGTTGTCATTTGGGGAAGTCATCTGTGAACTTTAGCATAAGTAATAAAAGATTAGATACGAGATACAGAATAGACTGGCTGATCATGAACACTAGAGGAAAACAAGCCAACAAAGGCAAGAAAGATTTTACAGAGCTGTTGAACAGGAAACTGAGAGGGAAAGCATCTCCAAGTCACAGAAGAGAAGAAATAAAGACATGAGATTAGGTATTGAAAAGGACAGGATTTTAGATCAGCTAAGGTATCAACCTAACAAAAATCTTAACCAGCTAAATATGAACAGGATTTGCATAAAACACTGTTAATGATGCAGAAAGTAAAAGTTACATTGCCAGGCCAAAAAAAAAAAAAAGCAGCAAAAGCAGCTTGTACTGTCAAAGCAAGCCTTCCTCTACTGCCCATCCTCTACAGTCCAAAGACAGACATAAAACACTCTGCACAAGCACATAGATCGTACTGTCTCGGGTCAACCCCTATAAAGCATGACACAGTATTATTAGATACTACTAGCTCAAACAGCAGCAGTCCACCTAGTGAGTAGCTTCCAAACCTCCTGATATGACTGCAGTTATTATTTTTAATGGATTGAAAACACACAAACTACATCAGAAATAATTCTCTTTACTTGATGAAGTCGCATTTGGAAATTATTGCTGAAGTACATTGTGGCAGTTTAACTGCATGGCTTTTATCCCTTCCTCCCCCAATAACATCTTTGCCTGGTACACCCTTATCAGGTCACTGGTCAGGATTTTGCTCATTCTTACGCATTGTGCTCCCCTGAAAAATAAATAAATAAACAAATAAATACCTAGTTCACAGAAAGCAGAAATCGATTTCCTCATAAGTCATTGCAGAGCACCAATATGTTAGATTTATATTTTACTATTTTAATTATTTAATATTAATATATGGCTGAAATAGTCAAAACCATACTCATCCTGCTGAAGTAGCACGGTTACTTAACCCTACTAGCAGATACAATATTAGAATGTGATTAAGAATTAATTTATTTACCACCTCAGGTGCCTGACCTGAGATAGCCCAAATGAAAATAAGTTCTTGGGCGTTTTACTCAGTAAATATGTTCAAAGATATGTGCAGTATCAATAGTGTACACACATCTGTACCCCCACCAAACACAGCCAAGATTCAGATGCCTATTTCAGACAAGACGAAAATCTTTTTTTGCTCTTATTTGCATTACATCTCTTTTTCAATGGAAATAACTGCCCTAGAGACTAGGTTTATTTTTGCCCAAAGTAGGTGGACACCCCAGTAGAGAGAGCAAGTGTATTCTGAAGAATGCTTCTGCAGGGGAAAAAAACCAACCCAAAAAACCACAGCTGTATAATTAAGAACTGTAACTTAATAAAGGTAGGCATAAATGATAATCCAGCTATGGTTGCTTCTTCAGCTTTAATTCTGGCCTTTCTTAACATTTTATCACATTTTACCTGAAACCTTAAAATTACAATTAATTGCATGCACTGGCAGAATCAGTTTCACTTTTTGTTTACATGTGCAATCCTTCACATTTCAAAGCCTAGGCAAGCCAGTCATGTAATTGCTGCAGAAGACATACCTTACCCTTTCTACTATTTCTAGTGCACTCATTATCATGGTTTCTGAAAAACAGTTAAACTACCGGCATTCTAAAGCTATTTTCTCTGTCTTTACAATAGACAGAGTCCTTGCATTCTATACACAACAAAAACCTGAGCCATTCTTCACCTACAAAATGCACTGTTTTGCAGAATGAACATTAGTAAGTTAAAGTTACTGCAAGTAGGTACTGACTTCAATAATACATACTTAAAGCCATACTCCAGTCAACTGTTTTTATGACCTGATGCTCGTAATAGGAAGTCAACCCTAATAAACCCCCTTTTTCTGAAGGAAAATCAGATCACTGAAGCAAGAATTCATCACCTAATACTCCAAAATAACCCATATCCAGGTACTCATCTACAGTAACACTGTACAAAGCACCCTATTTCAGGGATGAACTTTAAAGGTGAATAGCCCTAACTTAAAAAGGACTGTATTTTACAGACAGCTGCACTACCCACACTGCATTTTTACAGATAAAAGCATCAATCTACCCAAGGCTTCCCATGTAGAGCTGCATTTCTATTCACTGTACTGCCAACTGGAAGATACTTCCTTTCAGGAGTCTAACTTATTCTCTCGATGAATGATTTTTAGCACAATAAAACTATTCATCTGCATACCCAGAGGTACTTTCACCATTTCATGAGAAATACCAACCATATCAAATACATTTTATTACCAATATTTTTTATTGTTTTTATTTTTATCCACCAGAGAGAAACAAAAGCAAACTTACAGACAGTTTAAGAGAATCTATCCTACAAATGCAGCGTATTGTGGTTTCACATTAATTGTGCATATGCAATTTTCCATAAAGTGGCATTAAAATGCATACAGTGCAAAGATCTCCACAGCATGTGAAAGATAATTAAGGTTGCAGCTGTGACTTACAAATTATTTGTTACCCTTAAAACAGAAAGGTAATATTGTATGACCTCTGAGATAAGAAAAAGGATATGACTATAGCCCTGATAAAAAACCAGCAATATCTCACACCTCAGAAGCAAAACAGAAAAAAGGAACAATGAAAACAAAACCATGTCACTGTCTTCGTATTTTACTCAATCTTGGTCTAGATCCAGCCAAGATTTTATGATATTAGGCTGATTAGGACAGCTTGTAGGAGGTGGGAAGAAACCGTTTTCACTGCTTACTGTTCTAAAGAAAAAGCTGTAGCATTGCTGGGCAGGACTAAACAGGATGCTTCTATTTCTTAACCCATTCCCCAGTAAAACCACCTCCTGCAAAGCTCAAACTTATCTTTTGCTGTTGAATTAATCTAGCACATCATATACCTTATCTACTAATTAAATTAAACACTGAAAACAGGGAAGTTTGTTCTTCCTTTCCCAGACATGCAGGCAGCATGTAATCCTAACAATCTAAATTCTTGCAAAGCAGGATATTTCTCTTTGTGTATCCTTGTTCTCTTTTCATGAGTTAGTTAATCCATTACCTAATTTATCTTGGAATCATCTTTAATTGTTAATAATGGAAAGACTCAGGACTCCTGTGCTGAGTTTACAGGCTCTCTTCTATTCTTGCCCTGGCTGAATTTCTGCCTGGTGTCAGGTCACAGAAGGCGAAGTCTACTTTTCTGCAGCTATGCACAACCACCACAAAGTCCAAATAACACATATTGGCACATAAAAGGAAGAAAACTCAATAGTAAATAGGAATAGGAAGGTGAAGAAAGGGAATTAGAAAAAATCCAAATTAGGCACATAGGAACTTCAGGAGGAAAATACTTCTGGTCATTAGGTACTAAAACCTCCCAATCAAAATGCAGATGGCTTAAAACCATGGTGGTGTGAAATGGAAGAGCAGCAGGCATTTTAGGTTTCTCTCCTATGTTGTTCCACAGATAAAACTTAGACTGACTAAAATCTTACATTTCAGTAAAGCAACAGCATGGCTTCAGAGACTATAAACACTATCATTCCCTTCACTTAAAAAGGAACTAGAAGTTTGATACCTCCATCTCTGACCCTGAGTAAAAGGGCTCCTGGTCTCCCAAGACATTTTTAGCAGTATCATATAAGGGAAAGCTTAACTTCTTTGAAAAAAGCAAAGTCAAACAAAAAGTAAGTATCTGATACAGCTTCACAGGTAAAATGAATGTAAAAGGGTAGCTGCTTGTTTCAGTAAACTGAAGAAAGGTCTTCAACTCAGGAAAAAATGGTAATATAAAAGGCTTTATTCTGTTTATATTTGACTTAACAGTATAGTAGAACACAAAATCAGAGCACCTGCATCAGGACACATAGTGGAGAACACTTTGATTAAAGTTATTTTTCCAGTACACAATCTAAAAATAAAGTAACCTTGAACGTTCTCTACCTTCCAGACACATTTCTTTGCATTGATCAACGTATTAGATTGCTTATTACGGAAACATGAAAGGCAGACTCAGAGTTAAGATACTTCCCAATGGCTGACCAGAAGAAAATTTTTCTTATCAGGCTTCATCTTTGCCAGGAGGATGATGTCACCACAAACACTATATATTCCCATCCAAATGTTCCTCCACTATCACAAGTCTGAGGGACACCTGGAAGATCTCTACATAATGCATTTTGATATGAAGGAGAAAAGCCAAACAGTATATCACAACCACCACTTTCTTGTCAGCATCGTCACTTATTATACACAGTTCCTGTACAGATGTTAGTTAATACCCACTAAAACATTTACTGGCAAAGTCCTATTAGATCTTGATACAAGGAAGAGCTGCAACACTGAATATGGCCCCAGTTTTCAGGTCATAAAAAACCTAAAGCACTCCTCAACTATCTACCTAATTTACACAAAATAAAAACCTTCTATTTCCTAAAAAAAAAAAAAGGATCAATGTTTCTTCCTGATATTGAGTTCTGAATGACGATACTGCAGAAGATCTGATGTTCTCTCCCCTTGTCCAGATTCACAGAAATATGCAGTAAGTTCTGAGCACCATGTACTTTTAACAAAGGAAACAGAAGAATGATGCATTTAGGCATGGCAACACCAATAGTCTTTTCCTCTGGAATTTAACTGTTATGGTGCTAAGAAAGATTCTCATTTGTCTAAGAGCAGTTAACAAGGTTATTTTGTATAAATACTTAAAAATAAAAACAAGGCACAGCAGCACTAGTGCTGTTATGCCACCATATCCAGAACACTAGCCAGGCAGCACTGCCAAAGCCCCACGCCTCAACTAAAATCTCCAGTCCCACCTGAATCTCCACTGGTCAGAAGATTACCAGAGGTGCGAGACCACTTTGCACTCCCTGAAAAATATTTCTTGAAATTATGTGCAAGGTAGATTTGTCTCATCAGAAGTTGTACACAATGCACTAAACACCACAGCTGGAATGGTCTGACATATTAAGCATTTTAGGATAAAAATAGAACTTGATTACTTGATGTGGCTCACAGAGTTTGGTTTTATGTGAAAAATCTGATCATTAACCAAGAAACTTAAAAGTGTTAATTTTATTTATTAAGGATATGCAGCATCAGTGAAACACAATAAGAACAAAACAACATGATTCTTACTGCATAGAGTTTCCCCAGAGCTAGTCCTTTTGCTGAAGCAGTTCTTCATCCACTAAATGGAACAACAGAAGATGACAGCCAGGGGCTCCAATTTAGAGTAAGTTCTAATCTGCCTTATGGGAGCAACTAAAGGACCTATGGAAAAATGTTTGCTTAACTGTAATTTGTTTCAACTATAAATGGAAGCAGAACAGAACTGACATAGCCCCACAATGACAGTTTGTGCTGAACAATAACAGGATACTTGCATTAACAGAGCTGTGCTCTATTTAGGAAGCAAAAACAAGTGACTATACCAAACTAAATTGGTACAAACATTTATTTCTGCGAGATGCCCTTTAAATGTCTTGCTGAAGACATCATTAGGGGATATGGTGGCCTCTAAAGAGAGGAAGTTTTAATGCCTGAGGAAACACCTGTATATATGAAACTTTAAGCTCATTTCATTAGGTCATTTTGCTAAGTTGCTTTAAGTTAAAATAACTCTTATATCAGCTTTCCAGACAGGTGCAGTATGTCTAGATGAAAAGTGAATCTTTGGAAACTTGCCCTTAAAAAAAAAAAAAAAAAAAAAAAAAAAAGCGCAACACCTATTCTCATCCTGTAAATGTAAATTACAGTGTTTGGTTACACATCCAACAGGAGGCTACCAGTTGCCCAGCAGGTGACTGACTTCAATCCACAGTTTAAGAGCAGAAAAGCCTACAGTAATCTTTCCATTACAGAAAATACAACGTAAAATTAAAGTACTCGTAATTTTTCTTGTTTCATGGATAAGCCCCAAGGTACCAAGGTATGGTTAATTCTTCTAATAAGCATGCTACAACATCAATGAAGGTAAAGCAAAACTCAAAAGCCCTTCTCACTTGCCTTAATGGTAGGAAGACCTAAGGGTGTTATCACAAACGACATCTCACAGCACACCTGTGGGGCTTTTCCTCCTTCTACAAATTCTACTTTGAAGAACTCAAAGACCAGTCTAAAGCTGGCATAAGACATTCTCACAACAGGGAGAAAACTTCTTGTAGAGCCCTGTAATATTATAGTCCCACACAACATTTACATCTCTTTCTAGATACCCATTGCTTTGGTTTGGATCCTTGAGTCAGTACTTGCGCTAAGAGGAAAAAAAAACA
The DNA here is from genome assembly GCA_032173965.1 of Sitta carolinensis. NCBI lineage: Eukaryota > Metazoa > Chordata > Aves > Passeriformes > Sittidae > Sitta > Sitta carolinensis. The sequence continues at coordinate 132,408,794 of CM063284.1, forward strand.
GAAAAACCAAGCAACCAAAACCAAGTTAAAACACAGTTATGAAGTGCCTGAGAACTGTCAGAAACGTACATGAAACAATCAAGATCACTGAAGAAAAGACTAAGCCACCTTATAACTCAGATGAGTGAAATCTCTTCTACAAAGTTTCCTTCCATTAACTAAAAAATAAACTCACAAAAAGATCTGTGATAACAATGTGGCATTAGTTTACAGAAATTTGAAGAAATCTGTCAATCCATAAATATCAGCAATAGACGAAATACCTATTTATTATTACAATGAACCAAGAAATTAAATAAATTTTAAAAAGTGCCTTAAGAAATCTGCTGAAGTAATCCTTCAAGCGAATACTTAAGGGGGAAGAGCACAATTCTACTTCCAATTCTACTTGTAAATTGAAATTTCTACTTGAAATTTCTGGGTTAAAGTAGAGCACAAGAGTATCTGAAGTGTAATCTACATACAACACACAAAAGTATACATTTTTCCTTAAAGATTATTTCATTGATGTTTTAAAATACAAACTATTTGAAATTACCTAAAATTAGAATAAAACAAGAATAAAACTTCCACTTCAGAGACTCAAAAATAAAAGGAAGTCTCCTCTTGTGAAAAATAGCATCATTTAAAAAAAACCCAAAGAACTGTTTTAAGAGGTACTGATACAGCCTCTTCCATATTCTTCCTACTGGGGAAAAAAATGATACATTGCAACGCTAATAAAAACAATCACTTCTCTAAGACTCAATATAACTTTTTACCTTCTTGGTAGAAGTCTGCTACCTCCAGGTGCAATTCACATGCTTTTAGCAGTAAGATCCAACACCAGTCCCAGTGTCTGGAAGCTCTAGTAGGTACACTGATTCACATCCTCCACCACTTAACACAGAAGGCACAATGGAAACAGAGCTAAGATAAACACAAGACAAAAATCTGAAATCAACTTCCTTACGGATAAGCCAATGTTAACATTAATAATTTTATTAATCATTCAAAGAGCTTTCACTGGCCCTCAGAAAGTATCGGACTGACTCTCATCTCACCTACAGACCAGAAATCACGCTAAAAGTAGAACCCAAAACATGTATCCATCAACTCATTTAATTCAGGTATTGAAATTTATTCTGCTAGGCCAGTACATGATGTTCATGTACAATTCAGAAAATAAATCACAAAGCTAATATGGATGTCTGACCATGGGCCAGAGTAAACTGACACCATAATGGAGACCACAAGCTTGCCTAAAGGCCATCAGAAGACAGTGGTCCAGAGCACTATAGTTGTACTTCAGAGCTCAAAGATCTTTCTTAGTGCTTCCAAACCAGGATTCAGAAGTCCTATGAAAAGACTTAGGCATCCTACACTGTCATCCTAAAAGGAAGGGGGGTGGTGTGTGTGTCTATTGGATCTTTGTAAGGAATATTTTAATAAGACTAAGCATGGATCAAGGAGGCCCAGAAAACAGGGGAGAAAACCCTACATACTGTACTAGTCCGTAAGAATCACCTACTTACTGAATAAATTCAGTCTGAAGCTCTTCTCATGGGGAATAGTAGCCAAATGTTGTTAATTAAGAATATGGGGAGAAAAGCATATACCATATATTTTTAACCACAAAATACTCTTCTTAACTGCAGAAAGAATTCAAGGGCTTGTGTTCTTTCACAGGTTGATAATACTTACATAAAACAAGTTTTCCTAATGCATGTATTAATGTTAACTGGGAATCCCATAGCTAAGGGAGTTTTAATGATTCATTTGCTAATGGAGAGACTAGAATTTGTACACACTACGAAGGTAAACAAATACATCTGTCAAGCATCTTCTTCCCTCCTGAGCCTCAGCTAGTACAATTAATCAAAATCTGATGACTGCTCTGCATAAGGAATGTGTCATTTGTATGACAGATTTAAGTTGAAGGGGAGAAAAGAAAACCACACTAAAACATTTCAACTCTTCCTTTTAGAAATGATGAGCTGATGTCCACAAACTCAAAAATAGCTGACAACATAAACAAAACATCTTGAATTTGGCATTTTATAAATGCTGAATTGTATAAAACACAGTTGAAACTGGCATACTTCAAGAAATATGCACACAGAAGAGTTACAGATACGTAAGCCTTTTACTGAACTAGTTTTTAGGATCAGCATTATTACCACTGTGCAAAAGTGAAACTTTCATTTTCTGGACAAATAGGCCGAGTTCACATGCAATTAAGAATAAAAAAGTGCTTTCTCAGCTTTCTGAAATCTTGAAGTACAAGCATTTAAATGTTTACAGTTAAGTAAGTACCAGATTTTGTAAACTGTTAAGTAATGTTACACAGCCATCATTTCTAAGCATTCAAGTGAATTCTGTTAGCTGGGCAATTCAAAATTTTACTTCAGTCTGACCTGAATATTAAATCAGAAACTTTGTTTTCTGACAAATTTAATAAGAGACATTTAATCGGATATTGAAATGTGGTTCTTTGACTGACAAAAAAGATTAATTATTAAAATTAATAACTGAGGGGGAAAGTTAATTTTAAAAAATGAATTTATATTTAGTTTTGTCTCCAGAATTAAACCCTGCAAGACGCATTTTCCCAAACTGCGCTTAATAAAATAATGCTATCCTTGATGACAGTTGAGATAAAGCACTAATCAGTACCAATGCCAACTACAGTATTTTAACAGAAACAAGACTTGTTGTGCTTCTCATGGAGAAACACAGGCACATATCCAATAAGCAACCACAAGGGCATAAGGCTTCAAATTTTGATTTCTCTGCTCAGCGCTAACAGCATTCTACTACTGTTCCTCTGGCATATCCCCATAACTCCATTCCACTACTACCCTCTGGCAAAGCCCCATTTCTTTCTGTCAAGAAGCAGTACTGGAGCCTTCCTTTTGCCAGCCATCGCCTCTTCAGCTCACTTACATGCACGCTGGCTTGCACACAGTTTGTTACCAATTCTTCCCTATCTTTCGAACGTGTGCCCGCAGTAGCTGCTGTGTGTGTACAGCAAACTGCCAGGTGGAAAACTCCCAGCTTTGCAGAAGGACTGTGCAAGGAAAACACTCGGCAGGACACGGGCTATTCCCACTGCCTGACCCCCACCGCCTTCACAGCCGAGACACAGTACCCCTGCCAACTCCTCCGCTCCTCCAACCCACCGGATCCGCGGTGGGCAACAGCCCGCAGAGAGGTCAGCGGGAAACTCTCAGGGGGAGGGTGCGCACGGAGCCCCCGGGGTGCGCTGGAGACCCGAGAGCTGCTCGCGCTTCTCTCCCTGAGCCGGGTCTCCCGGTGCCCCGCAAGTTCAAGAGCCGGAGTTCCCAGGCCCCCGGCCCGATCCCGACGCCGCTGCCGGGCGGCGGGAGCACGGCTCGGGGCTCCCGCGGCCCACCCAGGCTGGCGGAGGGCGGCAGCTCCTCCCCGCACACCGCGTCCGCCGTGCCGGGGCCGAGCGGGACCCACCCGGAGCTGCCCGAGCCCTGGGGGCCCGCCGTGCCCACCTCCTCCGCCACGGGCCGCTCGCTCCGCCCGGGGGGAGACAATGGGCACGATGACTTCACCCTCCAGCAATGTGAGCAGCAGCGGGGGACGCCGCCGACTTCCCCCCGGCCCCCAGGACGCTCCCGGGCCCTCTCCCCGCCGGGCTCCCGCCCAGAGGCGGCTCAGGCTCGGAGGTTCCGCTCCACCCCTCACCCGCCGCCACGCTCAGGGCGGCGGCCGCCGGCGGAGGCCCGAGCCGGGGGACGCCGCCACAGCCGGGCCCCTCGGCGCCGCCGCGGACCCACCCCGGTACCTGTGAGTCGGCGGGAGGAAGAGGCGCTGCTCCGCTCGCCCGAGCCCGGTGCCGCGCAAGAAGCGCCTCCGTGTGTGCGTGTCTATGTCTGTGTGTATGTATGTGTATGTGTGTGTGTGTGTGTGCGTGTGGTGTGTGTGTGTGTGTGTGTGTGTGTGTGAGTGAGGAACGGAGGGGGCGGCACCGCCCGGCCGGAGCGGGGCGGGGCGACGCGGGGCCGGGGCCGGGCTGCCCGGGAGGGAGGCGGTGCCCGGGCCGTCGGTTTCCGCGACGCGCTGAGCTCAACGCGCACGGCGGTGCCTCCGCTCGCCCGCCCCCAGCAGGGCGGCCCCGGCGGGCGGGAGCGCTGCGGACCCCGCGGTGGGGCCGGGGCGCCTCCCGGGGCCCCCGCTCGCTGCCGCCCCCGGCGCGGTGCGGGGGATGCTCGGAGCCGGCGGGGTGGGTGCGGTGTCTCTGCCCCCGTGGCGGGGGACGCCGCAGCGCTGCCAGCTGCAGCACAAGGTACAGCGTTATATACATGTACAATTCCGTGGGCTTCACACCCATGGAAAAGGAAAAGTGCGAGGCGAAGAATGAATTATCGGGGCGTTTCAATAGGGTCGTGCTGCTGAGTGCTGATTCACTTGCCAAAATGACAAAACCCTGTTTCCGTGCTGTTAGATACAGATTTACCTTCTTTACGGCCCCCCGCCCCGCCCTTGTCATTTGAAATAGAAGCCGCCTCAGAATTCGCCCACAAGACCCCAGCTTTTCCTTCGTGGCATGACCCTGTTCTGCATTTAGCTGCGGTCAGCCCCGGGCTTCTTGGGCGCCGGCGTCCAGCAGCCCCAGCCCTGGGCTGCCTCCGGCCGACCTGTGTCGCTCACCCGTCCCTGAGTTCGGGTTCTCCGTCTCCTTTTACTACCGACCTTTATGCCGGCTTCCAAGGGATTCCCTCCCTCTGTAACCCTATGGTAGCTGCCGCCCTCTCCCACAGCCTGCTTGCTGCTCCTGACCTCCACTTCTGGCCCAGTTCCGAATCTCCTCTGGGATGTTTCAGAATTCTCTGTCTACATTATTATTACATTGGGTTTAAATCGTGGGCTTTTTTTTTTTTTTTTTTTTTTTTTTTTTTTTTTTTTTTTTTTTTTCCCTAGCTAATAATTCACACACTTTCATGTCCTCTCGGGATTCTGTGGAACTGGAGCTGATCCTGTGCTTATGACTAGGGGTTTTTCTATTAAGCTGGTATGAAACCTGAAAACTTACTCTGGAAAAAGTTATTGATCACTCAGCCTTTAACATGCTTTTCCTGTGGGATTTGCAATGTACCATCAGTTAAAGGCTTGCATGTATACTTACCTTTATTTATGTGCATAGTTCCATTTAAGTCAATAGGACTACTTCCAGTACATCAAATTAAAAGTAAATACAAGTCATTCTATGGCGAGATACTTAATCTGAAGTGACAGAATAGGCAATTACAACAAACAGGGAGGGGAAGTGGAAAATAAGGATAACACTAATGAGATTATACTGGAATTTTGGCATGTTGTATACAAACCACGGCAGTTCCCTCTTTGTTTGTCAAAGCCAGTGGCTAGGTGAGTTGTTCAGGCTCCAGTACTACAAACACATACATGTCACTTAGGGCGTGTAAGTGGTGCCATTGTGTTCAGCTGGATAAGATATACAGAAGTTTATTACATACAACAACTCGCAGAGTAAAATCACTTTGTTATGTAGGAGATTTGATACAGAAAAGGGGATTTAGCTCATAAAATGAGAAAAAGACAAGAATGGAGGTGGGTGAGGGGAAGAAAATGAAGAGAGAAATGAAAAGATTACCATATAGAATAGCATGGTTGGATAGTGAACAAATTTTGGAATAGCAACAGCAAACCATTTTACCAGCTCAAATGTGCAGCTACCAATAAAACAAAAACCAGCCAGCAAAGCAGTGCAGTAATGTATTACTTTTTAAATGTCCAGAGGGATTCAGCAAATCAGTACAAATGTCCTGAAATCTCATGGCTAATGCTAGAAAATAGGAGGGGAACAGAGCCCAGGTGTTTAAAAATTCTGCACTGGGGCATTGGGCAGTCACTGTGGTGGTGAGATTTCTCCTTGAAGCTGATAAGGGACAAAGCAAACCTCCAGCCAGTCACCTTCGTGAGAGCTTGGCAGTAGAGAGCCTGCAGTCAAGTAGGTGCTTTTCATCAGAAATATTCAAAATAGTCAGTTAACAAAATACACTAAGCATAGGGAAGAAAGAAACTCTAATCTGCACAAGATGTACACCAAAACTGGCAGTTGTTTATTTTGCTATGTAAGGAAGATCTATTTATTAGCTTGCTTACTAGATTATTATTATAGAACAGGATGACAAAGAGGTATTAAGGAAAACTAGGGGCTGCTCATACTCTTAAGCAGAGAGGAAATACCTTATGCACGCTGCATTTGGTGAGGCATACAAGATTTAAGAATGCGAACTAGCCTGTCTTCCCAAAACGCTTTCTGAAGAACATCTAGGATTTAACCTTTGTGGGTATTTAATTCAGTTGCTGGCAGAAAAGTACAAAGTATTATATCACAATACAAAAATACTGCCCTCTGAGCAAAGCATCTGGTATGTTCTAAGGAGGCATAAACACACACAACATGCTGTCAAACATGGAAGGGTAAAAATTGTATCAACTTGAAGAGAGGTGAGCAGAGAGAGCTGAGGAAAGTGCTTTTTTTTGTTCTGGTAAGGAATGGAGAAAAGGGTATGAGATAGGCAACCCCATCTCAATTTTGTATATCCTTCTCATAATCTCTGCTTATCTGGACTGCTAGCCTCAGTGTAATTTCAATATTTACATATGAAACACTGCTGTCTCATATGGTAGTGTCAAATCAGCACTTTGGGCCAGAATTTCACCAGTTGTATTGGTGGTCTTTTCTTTAAATTCATATTGGAAGAGTATCAAATAGGATGGGTAAATGTTTTCATGTCTCTGATCCCACATCTAAGTCTCCCTTTCAAATCTTTTATCTGAATATTCCACCATCATCTTCAACAGAAAATTGGCAAAGTCCAACTCTATTTTTGTACAGGTAATTTCATGTTTCCTGCAGGCTCTGTCATCATCTGGTCTCCCGACCATCATTTTTAGGGAAAAACCTGTCCTCTACCCTTCCCCTTTTGACACACATATTTGCATCCTTGATCATTCTTTCATCTTATTCTGAAGAACACCCTTTGTTGGAAGATTCACCACTCTCCTATGTTTTCCAGCTCAACTGTCTCACCATTTTTTTTTCCTGGAGACTTTATTTTTAGCACCCCCGATTTTACTGATCTGTCTTACAGTGTTGCCCCATAGATGCCTGCATTTGTACAAAAAGCATTGCCGAAGATTGATGTGGCAGCAGGAGCAAGTGGCATAGGGAAGGAAGAGAACTGTCTCGATCAATTTTGCCTCTGGAAAAATTGTAATATGTAAAAGCATTCTGACTTGCAACTAAAGAAGAAAGGATAAAAGCCTTCGATGAATTAAAATATCTGCAATATTCATGAATAACAAAACAGAAATCAGGTGTGCAAAAATAGGAAACATTAGTAAATACCACTATATAACTGATAAATATTATATATAAATACAGCTAAGAGACAAATTGCACAGGACAGGAATAAGTGTTGAATACCATCAGGTTTCTGTTTGCCTATTGTGAAGGATTATTTGCCATGTGTTGATTGTTATTGAGTGCAGTAGATTAAAAAAAAAAAAAATTAATACCTGTGTACCATGATGACAAGTCTAAGATAATGGATTAGTGACAAATAGAGCTATCTAATATAGATGAAATCTCACTGATTCAAGTTACAAAGTGGCAAGATACCAGTAAATAATGTGCAAGCTGAGAACATTCCAAATTTTTTGGCATGTCATAAAACATTAAAGATGAAGGCTTCCATAGCCATTTCAAACATCTCAGATATCTTAGAATTACATCATCTGATCTAATCAGTTTCTGTAGTAGTCAATAAAGAAAAAAGTAAAAATAAAAAAATTATAAGGTATAGAACTTCAGTCCCTAGAACATGCCTATTGCAACAAAGAAAATCTGTTTAAATAAATAAAATTTATTTAGGTTTATTTTCAGCCCCTATGACAAAGAATAAAAATAGGTTGAGAAATATGAGTGCCTGAATTGAAAAAGTGCTCCTAAACACATATAAGATGTCACTCAACTTAGACAACTCCAGAAGTCTGCAAAAGTTTACTATATGAGCTTAAAATTTCTCAAATGTCTAGAACTCTACTCCTAGATGTAGTATTTAAGCTCTGGAGGTAAGGAGTTGCAGGATGCAAAAGTGATACCTGTGTATTTTCTTGGAGTTAGCCATTTTTAAAGGCCAGTTGGCTATCACTGTCGGTATCCTCAGGGAACTTCAATTTGTTAGAAAAATAAATGAAAGTCAAGTAGGAGTTATGCTGCAAAGAGCAGCGGACTGTAATTTCTGTTGCACAACACTGTTTCCATTCTGGTCTCCTGAGCTTTCCTTCTCTTTTAGTCAGAACAGCCTGAAATTTCTGTTTTTCTGGGTTCAGAAGTTATGTGCTTATTCTCTGCTCAAAGGTGAAATTGTTTCTGGAAAGCTTGAGCAAGAATGTTTTTGCTGGTTTAAGTGTGAGAACAGTGGGATAGGGGGAAAATGTTGCATAAAGGTAAAAGTGCTTTAGGGTTTTCTAAATAACTTTTTCATCATGATGAAGAGATGTGAAGAGATGAAAGTTGTCATGGAAATAACCCTTCTCAGGGAAGACCTATACTTTTTCTAAAATTGGTCTCAAATGGGTCCTTCAAGCAGCATAGACACTCCATCTTTGTCAGAGCCAGGGAGCATTTACACCTGAGGGGAAGGGCAAATATCTGCTCCGATTTAGCTGTCCTTTGAGTCACAATCAGCTCCTCCATATTTTCATGGTGACACACTGACTGTACCCCAAAGTCCTGCCCCGTTACTGCCTAATTTTTCATGAGGTAGCTCATCTGCAGTGTATCCACAACTTTCCTCACAAATGAACTGGGACCGGGGAGGTGGTGAGGGAGGGTCTCCATGCCCACGGGGGCCCCACTTCAGTGTGCACTGTGGCCATGCTCTGCTGTTGGTGGTCTAGGATCTCCAAACATGTCAAGCAGCAGGCTTTTGTGGTCTTCTCCCCCTGCATGTCCTCATGCCACAGTTAAGTATCATAGGCATTTAAAAATATAAACCATCTGTGGGACAATGAGGGGCCTCTGTCAACTGCCTGGGGGATGTGCAGAAAGCAGAGTGTTTCTCCTCAAGAGCACCTTCCAATGTCTGCTAACCTGCCTCAAGTCCATGGCCAGGAGGTCAGTGGACCTGAAGACAGCATGTGTTTGCAGCCAGGGTACCAGCTGCTAGCCTGGACAGCAGAAGGAAGGGATTCTGGGCAGGCATGACATGACACAACCCACAGTCACATGTTGTCACATGCGATTGTGCCAGGTGTTATGTGTCCCACATGAGCACACATTGGACAAAGACAGTGAGCAAGGTGTCCTTCTCAGCTGGATAGGGAGTGCTCACAGAAGCAGAGCTCTGTCCAGGAGTGTTGCTGTGTGCAGTTGGATTGGTGGATGAAAAGGACAGAGCTGGTGAGGAGTGGTTGCCTTTAGCCCCTGCTTAGGGAACACATTTTCTCATACAATAGCTGTGAGAGCCAACAGCAAGCAGCAGTAGGACACAGGACCTGTTTGCAGAGAGCTTTTCATCCCTCCTGGCCTTAGCAGGACAGATGAGCCATAGGAGAGAGTTGCTTGCTCTATGTGGGGAGCTGCAAACACAGCTCTGCCAGATTGTCTGGCAATTCCCATTTATGGTAAAACTTCTGCAGCCCCAGTCACTGCCAAGGGCAGAGGACACGAGCAGAGCATTCGTTGCAGCCTGGTTCTCCCCAGCGTCAGCAGGTGAATCTTACGACTACAGTGCTCTCCTCTCTCTATGCACTGAGGCCAGCACTGGGATGGCCATTTTGCTGTGAGCATTGTGACCGTGCCTTCCTTTCTGCCAACATCACTGGAAAGTTTGCTGTTTACTGTGACTGGTCTCAGCATGACCCTCATAAAGCAGAAATTCTGGCCTTTACCTCTTGCCCAGAAGTCTCCTCTGTTGTCTCTGTTTCCTCAGGCTAGCCAGAACCAGGCCTTCCATAAGCGTGAAACTCTTGCTTCCTTGTGTGAAGCTGACTCCAGACACAATAACGGCAGTTTCCTGTGGCCAGGAGCACCCAATTCCAGCGCTATCTCCAACAGTTTTCAAGACTTCAAGCCTCTTTTACATCACACAGAGAAGGCAGTGACTGCGGTGCTGTGAGTTTACCCAGGAATGGTACATAATTAAATCTTTGACAGAGAGCTCCTAACGCTGGTTTTGATTCATGGTAGCAGCATACCAGGTCATGCCTAGATTTACCATGATGCAGTGTGACCAGAAGCAAACTGCTGGTCTCAAATGTCCTTTCCTCATGCAAGAGAAATACCTGAAGCATTCAAATAAGAGTCACACCTTGTGCCCAAGAGTATTGTCCAAACACTTCTTGAACTCTGTCAGGCTTGGTGCTGTGACCATTTCCCTGGGGAGCCTGTTCCAGTGCCTAGCCACCCTCTGGGTGGAGAACATTTTTATAATATCCAACCTAAACCTCCCCTGACACAACTTCAGGCCATTTCCTTTAGTCATGTCACTGGGACCATAGAGAAGAGATCAATGTCTGCCTCTCCTCTACCCCTCTTGAAACTGCAATGAGGTGTCCCCTCAGTGTCCTGTTCTCCGACCTGAACAGAATAAGTGACCTTGGCTGCTCCTCATATGGTTTCCCCTCAAGGCCCTACATGGGGGTCTTTATGGTCTTTATGTGCATTTGCATTGATGTCAAAGTGAGGAAAATGCTGTGATGTGTTTTTCTTCTCCCTGCTGTCCAACAAAGTTCCCAAGGGCTGGTCCTCCATCCAGCTTCACCTCTGCCATGCTACAAGTGGAGTGCTATAGCTTTTGGATGGTGTGCCAAGTGTGCTTCTCCTGAAAAAGAAAATAGAATTTATTTAAAATATATATAACATATACTTGAGGCCATACTTGTTAATTTCTGGAACCTTTTAAAAAAGTAGCCTTTTTATTTTCATTCTAGAATTTGCCTACTGTCTCAAAGTAATCAAGTCAGGAATCAGAGTATTGGCTTCTCTGCTCTAAGTTCTACAGAAGGTACTGTGTGTGTTGATGTTGCTTCTTTCCCTTTTTTATTCCCTTGGTTTGTCTTCACAGGGTTTTCCCCCTTGATTCCTTTCTATTTTTGCATTAGAAAAACTAAACACATGACACCCAAGACTACACTCACTGTGCCCCCTGCTCCACCCCCTGCACTCAATTCTGGCCAAGATATACGGACAGAGATTTCCTCTCACCCAAGGGTAATGAGTCACAAAGTCTGGATGATTAGAAGGAAGGGTTAGGGTTTCACCTGCCTTTTGGGAGAACATTTTCTCCTTCAGATACCATTCCTAATCCTACACTTACTGCAGATGCACCCTACTACAAGACCTGCAGAAGTGAGTCCTCCCTGGAGACAGCAGTGCTATTCATCACTTTATAGAAGGTGTTTCTACCCCGCATTTATCCCTAAAGAGTTAGAATAGACATTTGGCACTGAAACTTGTTTAATTTTTTTTGTTTGTTTCAAGTTTTGATAAAGTTTGACCACTGACATAGTCCAGATTTCTGCTTGAAGCAATGAAAGGGCAGTCATAATGCTCAGTGGGCAGTCCCTCTGATGTTGTTGGGGGATTTATCTGTAATGCAGGGGGCATAGATGCATTTGAGCCAGTTCTACTTGGGTTCAGTGCAAGCACGGAGCTTGGTGAAGAACAACAGCTCACCAGCCTTCCAGGTTGTGAAGTGCTCTATGTTGTTGCAGCATTAGTTCTGACACCGTGTTGGTCAAGATCTTGTGATCCTAGTCTTAGTCTTTCCACTGCTGCTTGATTTATTTTTTTCCTTCTCTTCCCCAGGGAATACTGAGGTTATGAGACTTTGTACAAAATTATTCCCTGCAAGAGTAACTTGAAACACACGTCTGCTTATATGGAGGTCTCTCTGCGATGCCCAGGCTGTGTGTTTTAGGCTTTAGGTCATCCCAGTTCACCACTTAGTTATCTGTCATGTCTGGGCCATGAAATATAGAAACTGAAGTTATTGGTGACTGGAATTCATTATTACACCCAGCTACTTAGCTGACATGTCCAAAAGGTTGGATAACTTTATGATCAATAAGAAATCCATGTAACTACAGAGCTGAAGAAGGCAACAAGCAAATGATGTTTGCTTGCTTGCTACTAACCACTGACCAGGAAGACTATGCAGCTCCACACATGTATTCAGTCTTCATAGGAGAGTGGTTTCTCTGAAGCCTCTGGTATTGCCTGCTACTGGAGATCAGGCTCAGTGGAGTAATTACTTTAGTCGGGACAACAGATACTTCAATGACATCAGTGGAAATCCTTTTCATGGTGCTGAATTACAGCTCGAGAGCAGCAATCTGATGACACACTCCTTCTGATTCCGCACCTGCGTCGTGGCAACTGTATTGCTTGGTTACGTGAAAACAATATCGCTGCCTAAGGGGAAGACAAAATGACAATAAATTTATTTTTATGAGATATTTGGATTCTTTACCATCTCCTGTTTGATTTCTGTATTTTTTTGATTTTCCTTTTTGCAGGATTCTACATTTATTGGGACAGTCTTTTCACTGCTTGCAATTTTCAAATTGCTCTGATGTGATTGCTTTCCCATTTGCAATTTCTTTCTGTGTGCTTTTAGAATTTAGAAACTAGTGTCACCATTCAAATTTTTCTAGGTTGTAATTGACAGGAGTGAAACCCCATCCCAAAAGTTAGTTTCATGTAGTTATCAAAGGTTTGGAGAGATGCTGCTTATTTAAGTTTTGCTGACAAAAAAGGAAAAAAATCTCACAAACTGGGTTTATATCATCTGTTTTAAGTATGTGTGAAGACTGATTTTTTAAAGTTTTTTTACTTACCATGGTAAAACAAAACTTGGAGCTTGACCACCTGCAATTAGGAGATGAAGGATGTACCATAGTGTCCTGAAGACTGGAGATCCTTAAACAATTTGTATTCTGACACTGAAGAAATAGGTTAGAGTAAACATTTTAGGCAGGTCATTTTTGTGTGACATACTGTAGTCTCATGTGAGCTAGTCTCTGAAAAAGCTGTATTAAATACCTTCTGGCTTCATCTGCCTTTCTTCTTTCAGTGTGGAGAAAGCACAGATTATGATCTTACCATTCGAATAGTTAAGGTTAGGGTTAGGGTTGAATTCTCTCCTCAAATTAGCCAAATATCAGGAAAGATGAAATGTTCATTTTTTCCTTCCTACATAGTATTACTAAAAATCTAGGTGGTGATTCCTGCAGAATTATTTGATATAATAAATTCTCGCACTTAAAACCAATGTGCTATGATTAATCATTGATGACAGTTTACATAGTTTAATTTGAAAATAGACTCTTATCCCATTCCTCAGACCCTTAAACCAGTTTTTCCACAGCTGGAGGATTCTGTCAGCCAAATCACAATAATTGGAGAGAAGCAGTGAGGGAACCTCTTTGCAAGGATTTGGTTTGGTTGTTTGTTTTTTTTTTTTCTGTGCATAGCTGTCAGCTAGCTGGTTGGTAGTTTTTATTCCTCTTTATTCCATATGAAACCTTGATTTAGTGCTTCTGCAGTACCAGAAATATGTAAGGGTCAAGTCACAGGATTTATAGAGCCAGGTGCCTCAGCCATTGAGAGTGCCCCATGTGGGCTTAAAGTAAGTCAGGACTAAGGGAGGGTTAGAATAAGTAGAATGAGAAAGTACAAGATCATAGGTTTTTGCACCATACTGAACTGTCATTTTTATGCTTTTCATAGAATCACCCCCAATACTGATAAGTTAAGAAGAGTCCAGAGGGGAGAGAGTTAACATCCTCTCAGTGTTGTGCTCATGATGGCCTGCTTTCTTTTTGTCTAACTGCAAAGCAAAATACAAGTTGCATAAATAGAAACACTGAATATAGACTGCAGGAGATTATTTTAGCACTGTATGAAGACATGATGCCAGTGAATCTGTAATTTGAATATATATTTTTGTTGCAAGATCTAGTGTTCTGTTTTACACATAGACACATAACAAGAGCAATGAGGCTGTCAGTTCTGGCCATTTCAATAGTGTTGCAGAATTCTCAAGAAGATGGCAAAACACTGCATTCGGTTGAGAAATCAATTTAAGCAGAACCCTTAGAGAAAATAGTTGGTTATCTATTAGAAAAGGGAAGTAAAGAGCAAGTGGAGATTCACTAAAGTATACTCTGTGTTGGAGGAAATAGAGAAGTTCTATGCCACAAATGGAGTTGAGCTTAATCAAGTTGTGCAATGAAACTTGTTGAGCTAGTTTAATTGCCAGAAAAATAATCAAATATATCTAAATATTAGGTTTCCTGAAATTGAAATGGGTACTGGCAGAGTATAAGGTATTTATATACCAATGTCAAAGAAAAAGTCACAGTTGCTCGCATATAGAATTAAGTAGCAGGACAACAAGAAAACCATGTGTAATGTTTTAACAGGAATCAGGCAAATCTTTGGGTGTCCAAACTGACTACTGTTTGTATTGCTAAAGACAAGCACTTAGATGTATCTTCTGGGCATTTTCCTTTTCAAAGTTTCTTCATCCCTATTGCCTATGTATATTGTCACATTATAACGTTTCAATAGGCAAATCTTTTTATCAATAAATAAAACTGATAATTGGTTTATATCTAATCCTGGTGCCATTCTCTGTAGCCAGGTAAATGAAAGGCAGTTTAAAAATAGTTATATGGAAGAAAACTCCTTCCTTCCCTTCTTTCATATGCACAGATAGGCTTAGAGGAGAGCGTTGATAACTTTTACTTTCCTTTGGGAAATAAGGCGAGCTTTTCCAGCTGGCTTGACCAGAGTTTGCTGGAGCACAGCCCTGCCGTGCACTCTTAGTTATCTGCAGCTTGCTCACTTCCCCAACTCTTATGTACCTTCCAGTTTAATGAAATTATTTTCCCTCACTGATTTACATGTTTTTCCTGTCCCTTCTTGTTTTTCAGTGGAGTAATCATTCTTACTAATATCTTATCCAAAAGGCCAAGACTTCAGTACAACTTTGGAAATACTGCATGCTGTGGACTTTCATTTGCCTCTTGTTTGTACCTGCCTTTAAACTATTAATAGAAAAAATTCAGAAAAAGCCCACCATAACTTAGCACATATAATACTCTACTAAATATTTTTCCTGCCAAAAGTAAAGATGATGTCTCAGTGTCAGTGCACAGAGCATTAGTGAGACCAGTTTTTACAAACTGTCTAGAAATTTCCTACTGTGACCTATGGAGAGCTGCCTGGTAGTCCCTACAGGCTTGTGTTGCAGGATCCTCATCTTTTCCAGCTGATAGCTTCTAGTAAAAGCAGGGGGGAAATGGTATTCCACAGAAGTAATGAATACAACTGTCCCAGGGACATTACATGAATGTTCACCAGAGAAAAGATGATCTCCACAACCTTGAAAGTAGGGGAGACAGAATTTGCAAGACAGAGTCTCTATTGACCTACCATATGAAAAAGTTGGACATTTGAGTGGACTTTTATATCCTAGTTTGATTAACCTCCTTCTAGTCATTCTTTACTGTCATCTTCCTCCCTACAGTTACAATACACTGTTCTAAAGTACTTCTTCTCCAAATCTAGATCCCTGGAATCCAGCTGCTGAGGCTAAGGATCTTATCCCATTATTCTGCCAATACAGGCTTTTTAATAGCCCTACTCTTAATCTAATTACTTCTCCAGTCCATTTGGAATTTTATCAGTCAGTGTAGAATTCAAACAGAACTATAGGCTGTATGAATAAGCCTAGCCAAATGGGAATTTGTTCTGACTAAAGGTCAGGTTTGGCCTCTGAAGAACTGTGTAGTAATGAGTGTTTGGTTCCCTTGAAAATTGCAATTGTATGGAAATGTCACAAGAATACATGTATCTTTATTTAAAGAACTGGGGTTTTTTTTCCCTCCGGGTTGTTTAAAGCCATGTGACTGAGGTATTTTACAGTGCAGCTGTTACAGATGGCTCTGTCACAATTTCCTTTACAATGAAAGGGAGGCATGGAAAAAAGAGATCTTCAGGTTAAGAGAAAAATCTATTGAATCTGGGCTTAGGGCTTGTCATTTACTTTTTCCAGAAGAAGACTTTGGTCAATCCTGCCTTAGCAGTGACTGTGCTGCAGGCTGGAGAGCTGAGAGGTTCAGCCTGCCTCCACACACAGGCCTCTGAGGGGCTGCCTGGGGCTCTGCCTCCTGATACTCCCCTCACCTCTGAGCATTGAAGCCAGGGAGAGCCCCTTTCATACTACAGCCTCTTTCCTGCTACTCAGTTGGTGTCCCACAACAAATTCATGGTCCTCTTTAATGTAATTCTCTTTATATCTGTCTTCCTCTCTTGAACAAATAGCAATCCCAGTATGTCCTTAGGGTTACAAGAGATTTATTTTAGCTAAAATAAAAGAGATACTCAAGTACCTACTACTGATAAGCAAATAGCTTTTATTCCAAAATAAAACATAAAGTGAAAAAGTATGCTTCAAACAGAGGATTGCGGAGGTGTACTAGTGGATGTTCACACTCAGCATGGCATTTACTGTACCCTTTTGACAATTACCACCTCTGGTGTAACCCAGGGCTGCTAAGCTGACACAGAGCTGTCTTTCCCACCACAGAGGATGCCAGTGAGGTTAAATGTACCACTGAAGGGGCAACATCCTTCTGATGCATCACTGGAGCAGTGCCATGGGCAGTCTCAGCCTCCTCTCAGTGCTGCTTTTTCCTCTCGCCCCAGCACCATTCTCTGTCCAGAGCACAAGCCCAACTTCTCATTGTTCCTGAGCAGCAGATGCTTGTGATGCCAGTCCAAATGCTTGCTAACAGCATGAGCAGGTCCTATGAAACAGTCCTAGCTGCAGTGAAGGACACGGAGGGCACCTTACTGCAGTTACAGCTTCCCCTCGTAAATGGCTAAGTAAAGAGGAACCATTTGGAAAGGAAATGAAAGCAGCAGGCGGATTGCCAGGGAGAGATGTGGGGTCAGGGAGGGAGAGGTGGTGGTGTATTATATCCTAGACAGAATGCAATTGAAACTGCTGGGAGGGAGCGTGCTTCTGGCACATCACTCTCTTCCTCTAAAGCGTGGTTGTGTGGGTGCATCAGGAGTCAGTGAACAGCTCTGCTTATTGTGTGACTATTTGTTATTTCAGCCCACCACAGACTCAGGGTAGAATTGCCTAAACACTCAATATTCTCATTTTGAAATATTCTTTTAATTCCAGAACTATAAAGACTAGAGATCTCAGGTTTTGAAAATGAGAGAGAACCATACCATAACTTGCAGA
This sequence comes from Sitta carolinensis, assembly GCA_032173965.1. NCBI lineage: Eukaryota > Metazoa > Chordata > Aves > Passeriformes > Sittidae > Sitta > Sitta carolinensis. The sequence continues at coordinate 132,426,106 of CM063284.1, forward strand.
CACACATAATAGCTTTTTACAAGAGGTTATAGTCAATTTTCTGACTACAGTTGATCTGTAATGAATATAAAAATTCTCACACCAACACGCAAGAAAGGGAGAAGGAAGACAAAATAAAACCTATTTACTTTTAAAGGCCTGTTGACAACTAATACAAGATCAAAATTTAGGTTTTGAAAAACAGTACATTTTACCAGGCAAAATCTAATGAAGCTGATTTTTAAGCAACTTAGCACAATTATATTGATTGCAAGAGCAATTTGGGTAATTACTTGTGGAAATGACCATAATTAGCCAGAAATGAGCAAGAACCTTGCAAATATTCCCATATACAAGATTTTCGTCTTTCTATGATATGTTCAGTGCGCAGTACAATCTCCTTTCTTTAAGCAAATTAAAGGATGTGGTGCTGTATGTTCATAAATGATGTGTCATAATCTGGATCTTCAAACCCTCCAAACTTTGGGGCGGTTCTGAATTGTTTCATGTGAGGGTTGGGATTTTTGGGGAAAGAGGGGTGTCCGTTGTTACAGTAGCACTGCCCAGTGACATATGCAACTGCATTTTATTATGCAAATATGGAGGGGGAGGAATCATGCCTTTTCTATAGAAGTTCTGCCAGGCATTGTGTCAAAAAGTTAATTTCAGTATGGTAAGAAGAACAAAGAACAATTTTAAGAAGAGTTTGATATTTTATTCATATTTAGATTAGGTCCAGCGAGATGATGAGAATGTTAATTGATCTCCTTGAAGAGACAGATATTCCCACCAAGCAGAAAAATCATCTCAAGCAATTGGGTCTTTTTTCTTCATTATTCTTTTTTTGCCTTTTAATCTCCACTGTGCAAGACTAAAGCACAGTTGAAGAAAGCCAGGACAAATGGCAAGAAAATGAGCACATGAACAGAAGAGACTTCAACTGATGAAGGGATTTGTGAATAGCAGGGACAATAGTCAAAGCAGGTCCTACCCTTCTGAATAGAAATGAGTTTGCTAGGACCTTTCATAATTGTTTATGACCTATTATTGTTGTTATCATCATAGATCTCTAGTGAAAGAGGAAAGTAGCCGATGGAAATTTATGGCAGCTTTAGAGATAAAATGGTGACTCTATAGAAACTTTTGCTGTTAGAAAGCAACATGGAATAGTTGTAAGAATCTTCTCTGTTTAACCAAATGGTCCTGGTGATAAAGACTTCCCAGAAGAATGCTCAAAATAACACTCATATAATTTATCACCATAAAACTAAATATACTGCCAGAATAGTTGTGTTTTCTACAAAACTCACCTCATTGTCGATCAACACGGTGAACTTTCTCTGTAAAACTCCATCCGGTTGGACAAGGTATGTAAAACTAGTAAAACAAAATAGATTAGCTCTAAAGCTTGAATCAAGAGGTGGGAAACCCTGTGCCAAAGCCCTGTTTTTCAGCTCTGACAGGCTATCTCCAAGATTGATAGCAGTTTTCCAACATTCAGTGTTATTTCAGTTGGCTACATTACTCTTGTTTCCTCATGTTGTTCCATCTCTGTTAATGTTTATGTCTGTCTTTGGACACTTTTTTCCACTGAGCTCTCCTGCTACATTAGCACTGTTGTTAAACATGACGCAGGAGCCTCGCCTTTCGGGGACTGTTGACTTTGCTAGTAGGACCTGATGAGCAGCTCTGTCCCCCCATGTCTGACTTGTCCTAGTCCTGGTAGTGTGAGGAAGAAGAGTAGCAATGTCATAACCTGATGTGAAATACACATATTTGTTAAGATACCAGGGGGAAAACCAACCTCACATGAGTAGGGTGAGTAACAACACTACCTGCTTTTTCCATCTTGAGGTAAAGAAATTATGGACAAGGGAAGGGATCAGGCAGGGGACGCTGCCCTCCCTGCTCACTGCTGAGTTGGAGCAGAAAGGCATCAGTTGAAGCAGAGCAGTTTGCAGGGGCTGAGGAGAAGGGCATCTCTGGCTAGCCCACCCTAAGCAGTGGGGGGTAGTGGCTATCTGGGCAAACAGGCCTCCACCAGGAGACAAGCTCTTGTTCATCTGGGGCTGCATAATGAATGCTTGTCTTTGGGGCGTTTTTTCTGCTCTTCAACTCTCCTGCCCAATAAATTCCTGTTTGGTCAACACCATCTGTTTGATTCTCCTTTGAAGATAGGACATGCTGGGCATTTGGGTGGGAAGAGGATGGTTTCCCTCAGAGGCTAGCTGGAGGCTTGAGCTGATGTTTCCTTGATCAGCCCGGAGAGTGAGCCTGGCAGATGGGTAGCATGATGGTAGTCTCTGAGATGGAAACATTTCAAAAAGAATCACATGTGGCAAAAGACTGTGTCTGAATGACGTTACAAGCTCAAGCCAGTAATGTATCCTTGTCCTGTCCTGTTGTTTCCTTTCCTATCCTGCTCTGCTTCTTATGATGTAGCTAACAGTACCGTTTCCGAAGAGGCAGAAAATGCAGCATTGTTGCTAGTGAGGAAGCTGTAAATTCCCTTGTGAATGTCTTGGGCTGTGATGATCCACAGACCAGCATAAATTTGGGGCTTAATTTGGTTCTGGCTTTTGCTGTCAGGGGAGTGAGTTCAACTAAATTTTTCCACCTCAGCAGGATATGAGAATTGTTTGACTATGGATACTACTTAAATGCATAGTATAATATACTGAAATATAATACTCTGATCTAAGTTTTAAAAAATGTTAATTTAAAAGACAATGCTTAGTTTGTAATTTCAGAGAGTGGATCAGAGCTTCACCTGGCCCATGACTGCATGACTCCCATCAAGCAGCTATTATGGTACATTCCAACAAAGGGGCTGGCTTCAGGGCTATGATTACTTTGGGCCCATATTATCTATTCTTGCTTTGCAAATGAGATGAATGGGCTTGTAAAGTAAACATCCATCATGCTCCATGAAAGACTTGGGAAGTAACAATTCCTATCTGAAGTGAGCTCCCAGGTAGCTCAGTTTCATATGTAGCTGTCAGTAGCTTTTTTATGGGCTGTTTGGGATACATCAGATGTATATCAAATACGATTATCCTCTTTTGTTTATGCCACTGAATCTGGCTCAGCTTTTTAAAACTCAACCCCTGCTCAGTCTATAGTGATCATTTTCATCACTTGCTTTAGCAAACTTTCATAACCTGGAGAGGCTCAGCTGCAGTTAGCAGCAGTAGTGTAAAATTAATTACTTTTGTATATTCCTGTGCTGTAAGCCCTGGGTGCAGCTACTCTGCTGTAATATTAGATTAAACTGAGTACATTATTAGCTTTATCAATGATTCATTACAATCTTAATGCCAACTAAAAGGACACAGAGTACCCGTTTACCACTGTGCCTCTAGCAAACACTGCAACACATACAGGCACTTTTTTTTGGAAGAGCCTTTATCAAGGAACATAAAGGAGCAGAAATTTCCTGAATTCGTTACTTGTGTTTCAAGTATATTATATCAGAAATAGGAAAAAAACCCCCTGCTTTTAACTTCAGACTTAAGGCAAGGTGCTCAAGATGAGACTGAGCCATGTGTTCCAGGCAGCCAGGATTAATACAAAATCTGTGTGACAGCAGAAAACTATAGAGTGGGAGCTGGACCATTAGTAACACTGATGGGCAATTTTGCTTGTGGCAAAGCAAAAAAAAAAAAAGGCTGGAGCAACTGAATGCAACTGTGAAATATGGTTGAATGAAAAAAAGAGACTCACAAACACTCTCAGAGGCATGTGGCATGTGAATGATTGCTTCCTCTCAGCTATCCCTTCTTGTCTTTCCCCATGTTTTGGAAGGTGTTGTCCACTTCCAATTCATTGGTCCATTTGTTTCCTCCACTGAAAAGTCATTCCTCTTACACCCTTCCCTTCATAGCAGGCCCTGAAGGAAGGGTGGGCATTTGGAGTGCTATTAGTATGTAGAAAAATGCTAACTAATAATAGAATAAGGAGAACAAGGAAATTTTTGTTTTTCTCTTCATTTACCTTTTGGGCCAGGATGAGAAGGGTCATTCCAAGAACAGACTTGAGCTGGTACAGATGTAATGCACAGTGTCAAGGCTTCCCAGTCTTTTTGAAAGCTGAGTGATTGGCCTGTGACATGCACGCTTGTCAACAACTGTATATTCACCACCATGGGCTTGAACCGAATCCTATTACACCCCAGTTTGCCACTGGTATAACCACTGATTTCAGTTAAATTAGTCTTTATTTACACTGGTGAGAATGAAGAAAGGCAGGTTTGCTAAGTGCAGCAGATCACAGGAACCAGTCCTTTTCTTCAAGGGAGGCATTAGTCACCACTGCAAGCACTTTGGTTTGTTAGTCTGTACACAGCACAGGCAGGCTTTCAAGAAGGCAAAAGATTATTTGTGTGTATTTCCTGGGATGTTTGGCAATCATGTTCATTTTGGTAAGGTTGATTAAAATAGGTAATTGCCTGCTTCAAAAATGAATCGATGGAACTGCAGAAACAGCCCATACCAGGAGTTAGAAGCCAGGGTTGCTGTGGGTGAGACTGACAGGTATTTCCTTTACCTGTGTCCCAAGAACAGCCCACAGATGTTTACAGGGCATCTCTATTAGTACCTGAAGGATAGGAGCAGTGCCATGTGTCTCAACACACATGTGTGATTGCTATTACTCACTGGTAGGTATTTGAATATGCCTTATAGAGCTCAAAGTCCTTCCAAGAAAATAAATAGTTATTAATGATAATAATTAGATTACTGGAACATTTGGAGCCCTGCTGGGATTCTCTGACCCAGGACCAGGAGACTCAGTCCATGAGTAAGAAAATTAAACTCACAGTGATTAGGTTTCATTTTACTGGAGATAAATCTGTATTTCTACCAGGAAACATTTAGGGTTTAATGACTCAAAAATAACTGAAAACTACTGAGTACCGCTTTTGCCATTTGCAGATAGATGACAGTAAATTAAAGTATATAAATGAAAAATCTAAATTATCAGATTCACATATTTAGCCCAAATGAACAGAATCACAGAGTGGTGAGGCTGGCAAGGACCTCTGAAGGCCACCTGGTCCAACCCACTGCTCAGGTTACTTTGAGCTGGTTGCCCAGGGCTGATGGCTTTTGAATATCTGCAAGGATGGAGACTCTACAACCTCCCTGCACCAATGTTCAGTCACCCTCACAGTGAAAAAAAGTGTTTTCTTATATTAAAACTCATACATTAAATCTCCGTTTTCATGAGATGCACATTAAAATAGTTCTGGAAAGTAAAAATATCAGGTTTTGCTCTCTTCTTCAAACTGAGTAAGCAAAATGGGCAATGTCTACAAAACACAACTAAATAGAAGAAGTTAAAAAATAATTTTCTATTAAAATGCTTCTTCTTTCAGCCAAATCCAATTAGAAAGGTAATTTCCTAGAAGCTTTCAAAATTTTCCCCATTCCTTTCACAAGCATTTTTGCAGTATCACTGCATTTTATGCATGGAGCATGTCACTGAAGAAATCTGGAAGGCCTTGTCATTGATATGACTCTCACAGCTTGCTGATGGTATGACACGAGCAGGAAAAACCAGCCACTGTATGTGATCTAGGCTACAAGGCAGCTGGAAAAGCAGTGCTCCCTTACATACACAAGAGATTTATAAATATATATATATGCACATATATATATATATATAGCATACATAGTTCTGCAAATACTCTATGGGTATACATGTATTAAAAATGCAGAGTATTTAAATCAATACATATGTAACATAAATTTAGAAATGCACTCCTGTATATGTGTGTGTGCATATATATACACACAACCTTATGCGTTCAAGCTTTATTTCTCCTTTATTCCCTTCCTCCTATACTAGCCTCCTTAGACTGTAAGTTTTGTGGATCAGATGCCATGCCTGTATTGGTGCATCTTGTCTACAGGGGGAACTGTGGGTGATTCTGTAATATAAATCACAGAATCGCACACAAATATTAATCTATAACTCAAAACCTGTGTTCAAAGAACATTAAGGCTGCAAACTCAAGCAGAGATTGGAAAGACCAGGATGAGGGAGTCCTTTGCCACTTTAATTCAGTCCATTTGCATACTGCTAATTACCTGATCATATATTCTGTTTTTAGCTTTTTCATCACCTCATTCAGTGTTTGAAATGTGTGGTTCTAACTTATTGAGCAGTGATGCAAAATTGGTTTTCCCTTGAATGTTCCATGGGTGAATTTACATCCTAGTTGCTGCATGCTGTTCAGACACTGTTACTGGAAAGAAATGGTTGTTTCCATTCCTCTGTGGAGGTGATGTCTGTAGCTGATGGCAAACTGAGCTAGACTAAGGCAGGGTAGTTTTGATTTGGCAAAACTGAGATAGATTAAAGTGAAAAATTAAAAAACTTAGGGGACATAATTTCAGATATACCTTATTTTTCACAGTATCCATCACCAAATAATAGTTAAATTTTCAAAGCTTTGCTCCTGAGCTGTGTTTGATGCTCAGAAGTTCTGAAAAATGAGCCCAGAGAGCAGCAAGCAACCTTTAACTGCAGATCACAGCCCAAGCCACTGAGCCATCTGAAATGGTATGAACTCCTGTAGTTTTGTTCAAGACACCCAAGAAGTAGATGAGAGTCCTCCAATATGTGGTGTGGGCCCCATACGTTTTGTGGTGAGAAACACTGATTCTGTGCTGCTTCAGGCCAGCACACATCAACAGGATCCACAAATGGAGTTTTGGAATGAATTAAATATGAAAATGAATAATGCACCTTGTGCACCACTCACAAGGAGACCTAGTTTGAGGCCACATTTAATTTCATATGCCTCTTAAATATTACATTGTCATTGCACTACAGAATGAAAAACAAAAATCCCAGGCTTTATCCTGAGACAAGCAATGGAGGTTTTGGCAACCAGACAGGGAGAATCAGGAGCACGGTCCCTTTGGAAGGTAGCAGGAGCACTGAGAGCTACAAAAGAGGTGAGCTGTCTGGATATTTCATTAAATTCATCCCCTTTGACACCACTCCTTACCATCATTAAGTTTCAAAGTCAAATTTGGGTGCATTTCTTTGGTGCTGCCATTTCCCATAAAGATTTTCCAGTTTTTCACAGCCTCTGACATACTCACATCTGTTTGGCATTCACTTTGGGCTTGGAAACATTTCTCAAGAGAAGGAGCAAGTCAGGTGAATTTTTCTAAAAGAAGAGGCATATTTCTTGAGCATAATTTGTTGGTATTGCAGGAAAAGTATGATTTGTAAGAAATTTGTTTCCCTTCAAGCCTTTGGGCTGATTTTTTCCATGGGCTATGTGGCTCTGGTATCTGGTCTCCGCAAGGCGTTCCCAGCTCATCTGGCACAGCCAGCTTTCGTGCGTGCCTCCAAGAGCCTCTGCATTTCTTGTGACCTTTGAATTCATGCCTATGCACAGAGCAGTCCCCAAACTGCTGTGTGCTGCCTCAGCTCCAGCCTCAAAGGACTGCCTGAGGTGCAGTGCCAGCTGAAAGAAAACACCAAGGCTGGTTTTGGGAACTGCCCACACCCACCCCATAAGTTTTCCTGCTTGTAATTCACAGAAGAGATGTGAGCTGTATCTGGATGATATCCCATGCCTGCACCTTTCTGGTACCTTTGAGTCCCATTTGACAGTAAAAGCAAAGAGGGGAGTGTAGGTATCAATGTCACAGGGTTTGCTCTCTTGCTTTTTTTGGATCACCTGTGGGATATGGAGCTGGTGCTGCAGCAAAACACTCATCAGGGATGAGGAAGGCAGAAGCCTGAAAGTGCAGAAGGTTTCTGGGAAAGGAGTGTGCAGGTGACCGGGTGGGTGACCAGGGATGGGAAAGGCTCAGATGTGTGGCAGAGAGGAGATGAGGGAGGACAGAGTCCTTGGCATGGGACAGGCTGTGGAGATTGTGAAGTGGGGGGTCTACTCCAGGAAACTGTCTACTGAGGAGCTTTGGAAGAGGTCAGGGGGCAGACCAAGACCAACAGATGTAGCTTCAGGAACAATAAGGTGTTTGGCCTTCCTCCCTTGTATAGTTCAGTGCTTAAGGCTGGGGAACAAGACTGCCAGGCCATTCAAACACTTTGCAGGGACACATGATAACCTCAAGGGCTCTGACAAGCAGATGCACAGTGAGAAAGCAGCTCTCACACATGGGCAGGGGGGCTGAACATCCTGGCCACCATGTGGTATGCAGAGTCATGGGGCTGGGGTGCAAGGGGAAGGTGAGAATACCCCCTCTTGTCCTATCTGAAATTCCTACTGGGAATTAAGATGCAGTGCTTGTGGCAGTCAAGAGCTCAGTTTGATGATCCCAGGAGCCCCTTCTAGCCCTTTTTCTCTACCTTGGGTGTACATATTGCTGTACAACACATCATCTGAGGGCATTTGGTTCATACAGCAAGCACAGCATCCCTGCTGAACCCAGGCACGGGGCTGCCCTCTAAATATGCCCTTTCTGTGCCTTTTGCTAAAGCACATGTGGAGGGAGGTACACAGCTTTCCCATGTACATGCCTTCACCTTTCTGATGCCTTGTACACTGGTTCTCATGACCAGGATCTGCACTGGAGCTAGTTCTTCTGACTACCAACAAAACTTCTCTTGGCTTTAAGAAGAGCAGGAGCAGATGGAAGAATCCATAAAAATCTGATAAGAGGGACTAATATAACATACCACCAATTAGAAGTAATTCAGCTAGATGTGAAAATGAAATTAACAATAGGAGGGAAGCAACTGGCTTGAAACTGGACTTTTCTTCTATACTTTTCATTTGTCTATGATTTAGAGAAAACAACCCCTCTAACTGGCGTTATCTGACTCCACAGCCACTGCAGTACATCACTGCACATTTTTTTTCTACCATGTTTGGCAAGGAACTAGAAATCTGTTACCTGGGTTTCAGGTACAAGCCAGAAACATGACATTTATTCACCTACTCCTCCCGTTTGTGTGTGTTAGATCAATGGTGTGGACCACTGTGAATTAATTGCTATTCCCTTTTATGTACTCTAGCTGGCTACAGCTGCTCAAGACGCTTTTAAATATCCCAACAACTCCAGTATTGTTTGCTGACACTTTCTAAATTCTCTGCTTGGCATCTGGTTGTCGTGATAGCATCAAATGCCCTTTTTCACTTGGAGGCAGCCCGAGGCTTTGGTTAAGGGCCTGTGCAGGTGTTGCGGAAACAATCCAGGGCAATTTGAGTAGCATCTAAAAGCTATACTGTTTATTTTTCTGTTCACATGGGCTGCTTATCACAACCACCTGGAAAATTCCACACATGCAGTTACCACAAAATGGGGCTTTGTGACAGTGCAAGAAAAATGGTTATTTAATCTGATTCACCAGCAGTAAGTCACCAGTAGGTAAAGCATGTTTGGTGTAGAGTAGAAAGGCAGAAAGATGAGAGGGAGTTTTAAATTTAAAGAGAAGATTTGTTGATATGAAAGATTAACCCAAATTTCTGCTGTTGGTGGCAAGAAACCTGCTCCCTTGCTAGGGCCTCAGCTCCCACCATCAGCTTAGGCTAGTCTGGAGTGTTGTGTGAAGGTTACAACTGGGTGCCTTTGTGCCAGGGTTGTGTGTCAGTGCTACTTGGTACCCTGACAGTTTACACAGAAACACCCTCTCAGGGGGGCAGAGCATTTGCTTTCTGTGCTCTGTTCCTCCAGCTTGGCCAGGGTGGGAGACCCGTGGCTGTGGTGGGGACAAGGAGGGTGCCTGTGTGTCTGGGAAGGGAAAGGCAGAGCACTCCAAGAGAGTGCCTGGGGCACAGTGTACCTGTGGACAGCCACAGTATCTGAGGGGCCCAAGGGTGTGCCAGGCTGAACTGCCAGGGGCTGACTGCTTCAGCTTTTCCCTAATAACAAACTGGAACACAAGGCAATGAATAAGGCTGAGATTAAGGTGAAGTGGCCTGTTGTGTGTCTGAAGCTTCCTGTGGGGTCACTGTCTCAGAAACAGCATAAGCAAGAAACCATGAGCCAGGAAAGAGCTCTTCCCTGTGCCTTGCTTTCTTCTGAGGTACAGGCAAGGTCCTCTTCACCTGTACCACACCACCTCTCAGTTCTGCTGAGGAGCTTTGGGTGGCTGAAAGGGCACTGTATGGCAGGAGTCATATGGCCATTCCTGGTGACCTGGAGAATATATGCCACAGCAGCTGATGTAATAAGGAATAGGGAAGTTGTCCTTGTGATCCTGCTAATGGGGCGTGCATGGGGAATTCCTCTCCTTGCTATATCCCTGGTGCTGCACAGATATTGTTAAAGAGCTAATTTCTTTAAGGACACACACTACCACCACTCAGAGACTGTTGAGCTAGATAGGTGTCCAGGCCGAAAATCAGTGTACCAGGGAATCAAATGCAACACATTAATGTAGTGAAATCACAGGTATCTCTGGAAGTTATCCCAAAACCATTTGGATGTCATAAAAGGGTGATTTCCCTGAAGATATTCCAAACCTGATAGTAAAGCTTCCTGCACTAGCACCCAGATTTTACTTTTGCTGTGCAGTGCAAACCTTTTCCCTCTGTTTGGGCCCTGCTGCTTCCTTTAACATATTGTCCATTTTTACAACTGATTCTGCAGTCTCCTCCCCATAAGCTATCACATCACTATTATCTTCCTTTTTAATCATATCTGACATTCAGTTGGCATATTTTACAACCTTATCAGTGAGATTTGTGTTCTCATTTGACCTCAGTCTGTCAGAGATTGAAGGGCAGGGAATCCTTGAAAGAGCCTCTGCAATAATGATAAATACTGAAGAGGAGAGGCATCTTTCTTCGTGACCTCTTGCTGTGCACTGTAAAAAACAATGGCCCCAGCCTACTACAGGCTGAGTGTCTGTACCCAATGCCACAGAACTCCTTGCCTTCACTGGGTTCAGAACATATCCAGAACATACATAGTGCTGCAGTGTGTCGTACCTAATCACCTGTTTCAATGCCTCTTCTTTCCCAGCTCTCTCTCCATTTTCCTAGAAGGGCTGAGAAACGTACCCCTGGTCAGAGCCTGCCATAATGTTATGAACAAGCAAAAACTCCTCTGAAGCTGCCCAGCCACTGCTCTTGTCACATCTCACTGAAAAACATGCAAGAGTGGTGAACCTGCTACCTTAGGTTTCTAAAGGGACTCACACAACATTGGAATTGTTTGTGTGTTTCAAATATAGCAAAAATCTGAAAGACTTAAAGGTTAATGGAGACTAATCCCCTACAAGACTCAGAGACTGTCCATCCATATTGACATCTCCTATACTGTGGATTCCTCAGGCAGAGAATCCCTTTTCTGTGATCTGTAAAGCAAAGCAGGCTTTTGTGGTGTTAGATATGTGCTGAGGGAAAGCAGGGCTCCTGGTCTCACAGCATTTAGCCAGGTAAGGCTTCTGCACAGCCTCCACAAATGCTTTTCAATTCCAGAAAAATACTGAGCAAGGCCTTCAGGATTTAGCCCACAAATTGTGATCCTCATAGCACACAGGGTTCCTGAGATGATCTGGACTAAGATAGTGTCAAGGAGATCTCTCCTCCTGCTTATGTTCCTGGTGGAGCAATAGTCTTAATTTTGGTAGCTCTCATATGATTGCAACTTGTTGCACAAGAAGCAATTACAGATGAAGTCTGAGTTGCCTGGCCTGTGGGTGCCTTCCTGGGTCTCATTAGGCATTTGTGGATAACTGGATGGATGGAATGTGCCAGCAAACATATTCCCCCACACCAGGCTTGTCCTACTGCTTGCTTACATCAGTCGCATGGAGTGATTTGCCCTTTCTCTGGGGTAAAGGCAAATCAGGGGAGTTAGATAAAGGCCTCAAGTGTAGGATTGTCTCCAAACAGCAAATGCTGAGGTGCATCTGTACCTCATCCTTGCAGAGAAGAACTTGGGAAGGGAGGGAGGGCTGGAATATAAGGAGTTTTTCTATAGCTGTCCAGAGTAAGGCTGACTTGCTAGAGAAGCATCTGGAAAGCTGAAGTGATATCTCCTTACATTTTCCCAAATGACCATGAAACACTAGAGACCAGTCAAAATTGCCCAGGTGCCCTGGAAGGAGGAAGCAGGCTGAACTGGCAGCAATGTAGTGTAGCCTACAAACCTAGCCCACGCACATGAGCTTGTCCTTGGTCTGGGGCTGCTGGGGCTGCTGTACCCTCTTTTCTCAAGCCCACTGGCAGTTTTTCAGGATGCCTGTGAGGATCTCACACAAGGTATTTGTACCAAGTAGGCACTACTAGGCTGATCTGGAAGAGGTTGCCATTATTTTTTTCCCCTCCCTCTAATGACACAAAGCTGCTTTGATCTGGACAACATTAGGAGTCCTGCTGTGCTGTGGGTTTTCCCTTTAAACCTCTTGGCAATTATGCACACTGGCAGCTATGCCTCCCCTGGGGGTCACTGTTCAGAGGTCCTCCGAACAGGCTATGTTCTTTCTTACACCTCTGGACCTTTTTTCTTCCTGTGACCTTCATACACAGAGGTTTTGCTTGCTGTTGAGCGTTGGCTGCCTTTGGTGGCTGCAGCTGGTAACATGCTTGAGTTTAAGCCCTCCATGTATACAGGAACTTGACTTGACCTAAGCCTTGTGCTGCTGACTTCTTCCTCACGCTCCTCCTCTGCAGCCAGGCCAGCACACAGAGATTTTGCAATCTTGTGCTACTGCTTTATGACCCACGTGGACCAATTGTGAAGAATTGGCTCTTACTTGGAGTTCAGGGCAGGAAAAAGGCTAATTTCATCTCATGTGTGATGATCCAGCATGGTGCTACTGTGTGCATCAGAGAAGTTATACTTGGAGGTCTGCTTATTCAAATGGAGAATTTGGTTTCAGCTGACCTGGGTATAGTCATGTTACTGCCTGAAGGGCTGGACTGGACTTGGATTCCAGTTTTTAGAGCAGATGGCATATGGGAGGTTGTGTGCTAGCTTCCTGCCTGCTTCCGCCTGCAGCTGGATGTGGTCCGGGAGTATACTTCTGTTAATAACAATGAGACAGCAGTAGAGCCAAACATTCTGCCTGGCAGCCTGTCTGGAAGTTTGTCCCTTCTGTCCAAAAAGGAATTTGGAGCATTTAGTAAAGACAGCAGAAGTAGTCCATTCCAGGGTGCCTATGAGACTGCATGAAGGAGCCAAAATGGTTTTCAGATATAGAAAACACAGTTTTTCATGGTTTTGTTCTAGAGTTCACTGGAAAGGAGGCAAAGCTTTAAGTTGCCACCAGTTGTCAAGTGCTGTAAAGAAGTGTAGTTGGTGGTATCCATCCATTTCTCCATGGGCAGTCATCCGTACAAAAGCTATCATCAATCACCTCCACAACCAGGCTATATGACAGCAGTCCTGGGATTCCTGATGGCAGGAGACTGCCTGGTCACCACAGGGTTTGGTGTGCCTCAGCACCTCTTTTAGGGGAGTGCCAAAGCCCTTTGTGCCTAGACACCTCCGAGCCAGGAAGCAGCTCCCTGACTGGGTTAGTAGCCAAGAAACCTGCCTGAGCCCTTACCTTGAGCACAGGCCATCAAGTGTCAATCAAAGGACACTACTAACACGGACTTCAGCTCACTCTCTGAAGCATGCTGGTGCTTCATGCATTGCTAACATTGCTAATTCTCTCCACTCATGCCTCTCCTCACTTCAACTGCTCTTTGCTGCAGCTTTGGATAGAGGCAAAATGTGCAAGATTTCTTTCTTTCTCCCATCCATTGAGTGGATCCTCTCCTTCTGCTCATACTCCATACTGCAAAACATACTTCCTCTTCCCTTTTATTTGATTTCTAAGGAGTTCCAGTTTCTCTGAGCTCAATTGCTTTTCTACCTTCTCTGCCCCTGTCTATCTGGGCCATGCTCAAGCCACAAGGGTGAGCTATGCAAAATTCTTGTCTCCTATTCTGTTCAACTCCACTTCCAGTTATAAGGATGTAAATAACACATGAGCTGGTGCTAGATGGGGATCAAATATGCACAGCTGTGAGTTATTATGTGGTACCCTGCTTTAAGGCTGGTGAAAAGAACCTCTTTCCAGCTACTTATGATTTTTGTATTCTCTTCCCAGGCACTTTCATCTGATTGTGCTCACAAGATAACATCTTAATTAGCCACATCTTATTTAGTCCTTGTTTCAGTTTCTGTTTCGCTTTCTTTGCTGGTTAAACACCTGAGTTTCCCAGACCAGGGTCATAGGAAGTGGAAATTTTTCACTGTAGGAGAGCAAGCAGAAAGGTAAAAGTGGAGGATTGTTTTCATATCTCTGTCTCTCCCCTCACTTAGAGTAGCTCTAAATAATACAGCCTAAATCATCCCCAGTGGGAGGCTTATGGACACCTCCCACCTTTGCCTGTAGACTGGAGAAAGTTCACCTGAGGCAGGATGCTAGCCTAGGAAACGAAGCAGGCATTACCTCTCCAGAACATTTTGACTGTGCCTTATTTTCAAGTTTTCCTATTATGTGAAATGACAGCAAATCAGCCACAACACAAGGCAAATTGTCTCTGAAGCTATCAAAATTGTTACTTTTGGACAGTTTTGTGTTCAGCTATTATAAGTATGCTTTTCTAAATCTTTTCCTGTCTTTGTTGGTGTTGCTGCTCCCTCGCTGAGACACATCAAAAGACTTGCCAAGTTCCTTTTTCTCCTGCTCAAAAGGCACCTGTGCCTCTCGCTGCCTCATGCTGATCCATTTCTAGCACACTTGACACACAAAGGTCAAACACTTTTTCTGATGCTTCTGAGCTGGTGCATTGTGAACCAGCTGGCGCCTGCGAGTATTTCTTTCACAGCCCTGGGAGGAGAGGCAGTTTGGCAAGGCAGCACCCAGAGCTCAGTAAGCTCAGGTTGGAAAGGCTTTGCTTTGCAAATCATCTCACCAGGTGTGACTCAACCCCAAGGAAGGCACGTGCTTAAATGGAGGGGGACTATCATGAAATTTCCATCCTTCCCAGGCTGGAAACTGCAGGCAGCCAGAGTAGATGTCAGAGGATCAAAGACAGTGGAGATGCCAAGTGTCCAGGCCATTTAAGGTTATAAATAAGGTATTTTAGGAACAGAGGAGGGTGAAAGGCCCATCTTCTGGCTGGTCCTCAGTCTCCCCAGAACTGGGATGCCATAAGGGGGACAAAGCAAGGGGCTTTGCCGTAGTGCAAAGTTCTCATATGGGAACAGACAGCAAGGCAGGGGCTACCCATTGGGCAGGAAACCAGGCCTTGAACAATGAATGGGGTAAAGCTTGGGGCACAGCACCTGTGTGATTCTTGGCCCATCACAGTGTACCTGGCCTTGCTGAAGGCATCATGTGCAATGATGTGGGGAAAGACTATTGCAGTACACAGAATTAAACTGAGGCTGTTCAGCACTCGAGTTTTTTTTAAGTTATGTCACTTTGCAGTCTCTAACAAGCTTCATCTCATCTTCTTGTATGCGGAACTTCTGTTCCTCCCTAAGTCATTGCTTTGTTCCTAGTGGTAGCTGTAGGGTGTTGTCTCTCAAGAACAGCAAGTACAGTGTCTCCCTGTAAGTTAACATTCCTTTTTGGTGAGTCGTTTCTGGTGAAGGAGGTGAATCGTTTGCCCTTGTTGTGCTGCTCTCCACTGATGTACTGAGTGCAGGCTAATAGGGCATCCACTCGGGGCCCAGCAAGGACCATCTCTTCCATGGAGGGCAGGGGAACAGCCCAGCCATGCCTCCCTCCCCAGACATGGGCACCACTGCTTGCCAAGGTGAGGGCAGGGGTGTGCAGAGGGGAGCTGTGTGTCTCTGGTGATGAGTCTGACAAGGAATCTACATTTTCTTTGGCTTTGCGAGGGGGAGGGCTGCTGGCCTGAACATCTGCATCCAGGATGCCTCTCAACACTTTGGAGGGCGCTGTCTGGGGAAAAAATCCAAATCCAGACCAATAAAATAAAAACAGTTGAAAAGATTATGATTTATCAGTGTCTAAAGCCCAGGCAGGAGCAGAGCACACCAGCAAGCAGAAATCTGATAGTCACTCAAGGAGGCAAAATCCTTCAAGGAGATACTCCTGTGGCTGACAGCTGGGCATATGAGAGCAGGAGAGAGATTTCAGAAAGAAAAACCTAAGAACTACAAGATGTGCTGCTGGCCAGGTTTTTTGGTTTTTTTTTTGGTCTGATTTTCCTCTGTTTCCCTAAGGAAATACCTTGTTGTGACATCTCAGCAGCAAGAGGCATTACCTGGATGCTATTTATCTGTGGTCATTAAAAATCCCTTTTTTACTTTGTTGAAAAAAACCAAAGGTCCATCCAGCACCCTGCAGTTGCGTTTCACTTAGTGGCATGCTTCTTTTGGCAGAAGGATTTTCAAAGGTGTTCAAGACTGTTATACACCCAGCACTCCCACAGATTTCCTGGATGTTGTGCACCAGAATATTACATTGGGAATATCTGGAAATCCTGGCTAGAATCCTTTCTAGTTTCCTCTGCTCTGCTGTGCTGCAGCAAACATTCCCAGCTGTGCCCCTGGACGTGGTCACACACATCCCTCATGGAATGGAGAGCTAACAGCTTTATTGACATTTCTGTACAGGGTGCAACTGTCATAACAAAAAGATACCCAGGCATCCAACTTAGCTACAAATTTACCTCTGTCATACCTATTTGGAAATGTACTGCCATAATCAATACCAGATTTTTCCAATACGGATATTAACAACTTCCCATGTTCCCACACACTCCTTTGTCATCCTTTTTGGATCTTCCTTTCTGGTATAGCACATTTTGACTATGAAGTGATACAGCCAACCAATAACAAAGCACTTGGATGGCTTCTGTATCAGTGAAAACAGGTAAAAAGAAAACAGAGTCAGAACTGGGGAATCAGGAGGGGAGGCTTTAAATTTCATTTGATTATGCCTACTAATACACTGTCAGAAAATGAAGCCACATCATCTACAGCTGGATGAGAAAGAGAAATAGTCATAGTTCCAAATTCACATCCAAAAGCTAATGAAGTGACGAATGGTGTTTATCCTATCTGGAAAAAATGTTATTCTTAATTGTAATACTGTCACTGCTGCCAGCTCACAGATTCAGTGTGTGGCTCATGACAAATGGTGTCTTTTCAAGTCCTGGTTTGATTATATAGGAATCTCAACAATGCTTTTCTTTTAAGCTTGAAAGTATCTCCTAGAGCTGAGCCTGGAGACTGAAGACTGGAAGGCAGAGAATTCACTATATATTGATGTTTTAAAATCTCATCATTTTTAAGGAAGTGTAATCATTTCTTCTTATTTTTCAGTTTTCCAACATAGTAATACAGTCTGGAAAAGGAAGGCATGATATACACAGGTAGGCATACACATATTTGTTGCCACAGTATCTCTCTGCAGAGAATCACATTTATCAATGCCTTGTATTTTTTATACACATACCAAATGCTTATGCATATAGAAGGTGCAGGAATATATAATTATACTTCTGTTTGCTCACGTGATTACATTTAGTAGACTCATCTGGGAAGATACAAGCCATATACCCTGAAGATTATCCATACCATAAAACCACAAGGAGAAACTTTCTGGGAGAAATCTAATAATGTGGTTTAAAAACACCAACCAACCAACCAACCAACCAACCAACCAACCAACCAACCAACCAACCAACCAACCAAAAAACCCAACAAACCAAAACTGAAAAAAAAAACCAAAACAGCTCAAACATTGTTAGACACTAGATTTTTCACATTAAGAAACAGCAAAACTAGAAATAAAGTAAACTTTCATGAGATAATTTTCTGCAGTTGAAGATTGGTGGGAATATGCAGGTAAATCCAATGCTTAGCTGAAGGCAGCTAAGTGCACACATTTTGACATATACATTTTTATTGGACATCAAAGAGCATTAAAAAGGGGAACTGCCCATCTCACAGTTTCCTGAAAGTGCTGGGCGCTCATTCACATGCAGATCAGCTTCTTATCTAGTGAGGCATCACTTACTGTGGCTGTGCAGCACTTAGAAACAAAGGGACAATGCATGAGCAGGAGAGAATCTTTCTGTGCCCCAGACAACAACAGCCAGCTTTGGTCTGTCACAGTCAGCTTCAGGGAATGCTGTTGTAGAATGCAGGAATGTCTGACTACAGGGTTTTGACTTGAAATAGATCTTGGTCCAGTCTGAATAAACATTTTAATGCTTAGCCACAGAAAGATGTTGTCAAGAGGATTGTTTCACACACTGGAATTAGAATATTTCTTGTAAACATTAGCACAGCTTAGTTCTTTTGGAGGTGCCTGGCCACGGGGAGCACAGAGTCTATGGTCATGCTGGCACTCTTCCTCTGGCAAACAGAACACCAAAAGGAATAAACAAGGGAAGAGAAAGCAAGGCAGAGGGGAGGTGAGCTATGGGAGCAGCTGCGGGTACTGTGGCTTCCAGGCTGGGGCTGGGAAGGTCACTGCTGAGATGGTGCTAATTTCCCTCTGTACAGAGCTTTGAGATCCCTTCTTGGACCATGCTGTGGAAGTGTGACACCTTGTAGATAACAGTGCCCTGAGTGGAAAATTGGGCAGGAGCCTGGTGAGAGGAAGCCTTTGGAGTCACTGAAGGGGTGCCTCAAACATGCTGCCAGCTGCTCAGGGAGTGTGTAAGTGAGCACTCAGTGGCTCAGCTCCTGCGTGCTGGCAGACTGCCAGGGCAGGTATTCATTTGGGCCATCCCAAATCTTCTGGGGTTAAAAGGACCCAAATTATCAAGATGACAGATTATTTAAAGTGAGTCATTTCATCCAGCTGATTCCAACAGAAGGACATTTGGGAGCAGTGTCACCAGCATGCTGTCTCCACCAGAGATGAGCAGTAGGAACTATTATTTGGTTTGAAAATATCAGGGTACCACCACACACACCCTTATGCAGAGCACAGGAAAACGAATTTCCTTCAAGGATTTCAAGAAAAGGCTTGTTGGTGGCTGTATTTAGCAAGCATATATTTTCTGTGAAATGGACAATACAGTTTCACAAAGGCTGTGGGGCTACTGTTGAAATGTGAAGTTGCTGAGACACTGCTTTGTGGGACTCAGAACACCCTTTGTGGCAATGCCAATCCCCCAATCCACACAAAGAAAAAAATCCATGCATCTACCTATCAGTCAACTAGCCCTTGCTAGTCCCCTTTCCTGCCAGCACTGGCAACTCTGGGAGGTGTAGTAGGGTGAATGCCACAACTGGTCAGACAGGGTGTGGAAAGAAGGCTGTGCATGGAGGCAAAGCAAGGGCAAGGAATGGCACTGTTTTGGGAGGCACTGTGCTCCCAGCCTCTGCCAAAATGAGTAGATCCCTTTCTTTACACTTCTGGAATATCACAGTGGAAGAAGCTGAGGCAATGGTTCTGTAATATCTCTGGGTACATTTCTGCCCCTGCTCAGCCCTGGGCCTTTGCTCTGGAATCATGCCTTCCCACTTACATAGATCTGCAGCAGGTGAAAAACAGCTGAACTGAAGGACAGAATGGGTGTAAGAACTTGGGCTGTACCTCTTGTTTCCAGCAGAACCCATCCCTATCTAGAGCAATTCATAGATAATAGTAGATTCCCTTTAGATTTACACCAGAATAGAAGAGCAGAAGCTCCTGAGAAGTTCGTGTTCCCAGAAGAGCTATGTACTTTAGTACAAAGCACACCCACCCTTTCCTCTGGCCTCTTCTTTGGGATGACTCATGCAGATTTCTGCTTGCTATTGCCTTCTATCACTCCAGTGAGTCTGCTGTGATTCAGCTGTTCTCATTTTGAACTCCCTCAGAGCATTTAGTCAATCCCATCTTACCAAGATGGGAAACTAATGAAAACAACACAATACAATTTCCAGAGATGCTTGGTATGCTTGATGCTTAGCCACCTTTCTCTGCTGAATTGTCATGCAGCTTCCTTGCAAGAACACAATCAACTTTAACACTCGTTGGGACAGCAGGCATGGGGATGTTTGCCACCATCTCCATGGAATAGTTCACATTCCAACCAAGTATTTTTTATCACTGTTATGAAGAAAATATGATGTTACACACACTAGAAATAGCCAGGAATAATATTTTATGGGGCCAGATGGTATAGGGCTGTCACTGTGGGCCTCAAGAGTCATGTATCCCCTCTAAGAAGAGGATGTCCTGTCTGAAACAGAAAGATGCAAAATTAGGAGGGTCCATCTCTAAAGATGTTCAGCATGTGGAGAGATGAGTTGGAAACTTCTCGGTTTGGACCTGAAAGGTTGAGAGGCAGTCACATCTATGAGCTCAAGTACATGTTTGAGTGGGAAAATAGATATAAAGGGGATCTTGAAATAAAGAGCTGATAGGGAGAACCAGAGAAATGTGTCCACAGATCAGCCTGGCTTTTTGCAGTAAATAATATAAATAGATACTTGAACAGGACAACAAGCTGCTTTAAGTGGGAAGAGATGAAGGAACAAAAAAAAAAGCATAGCCTTGTTGATTAGAAAGTTCCATTACATTTAGCAAAGGCCTGAAGGAACTATGGGATGAGGAAAGATTTGTTTTGGGGATGGTTGCCAACTGAGCTGTGATGTTATTGTAAAAAAAAAAGTATTTTAGTTCTTGTGCAAGTCTTGGGAGGCAGTTTTTTAAAATTCTAGGGAAAAGAGAAACCAAAGCAGCAAGGTCAAGTGAAATCTCTTTTCTGTCTTCTTTTGTGAGCAATAACAGCTCAAGTTACAAATGAAGATTGTTTGTGTTCAGGATTCAGCATGCTACCTTTTAATTTCCAGTGCACATCTGTG
Source organism: Sitta carolinensis (assembly GCA_032173965.1). Taxonomy (NCBI): domain Eukaryota; kingdom Metazoa; phylum Chordata; class Aves; order Passeriformes; family Sittidae; genus Sitta; species Sitta carolinensis. The sequence continues at coordinate 132,446,805 of CM063284.1, forward strand.
AACCATCTAAGAAGTTCTACAGCAAAAAACAGGAAAGATGAATGATGATATTACCCAGTGAAACAAATTAAGGCAAAAAAAAAAAAAATCCTAAGACAACCAAAAAATCCTGTTTGGAAGGAAACTTAACACAAAGAGGTTTCCCCCCTTTTTTAATATACCATAAAGAGCATAAAGGGCACACATATAATTTCTTTTCCTCTGGGACACAACTGCAAACCACATAATGGAAAAAGACACTCAAAACAAGTTGGCCAGAAGAATGGAGCAAATTCGTGGCTCATGTGGAAATACCTCATCCCTCTTGCTGATCTCAGGACCTCTGCTTCTTCTTAAGTAAAAGCTCCAGCAGCACTGCTCACCCATGGATTGGATCAGCCATTGGTTTATGAGTGACAGAGCAAAATTTGGCTTCCTGTAGAACACAGGACTTTGCCTAGCCTTCTGCAGAGCCTCCTGGGCACAGGGCATGAGGAGATCAGAGGAACAATCCTAGTTGCTTTGGGTGCTACTAACACCATCGACAAGGCCTTTGGTTTTCTGGAAACAAATGCTTTTCTTTTAAGCAAGTTACTCCCCCACTTCCAGGTGACCAGATTTCACACCCACCTCTGTTCTTTGAAAGATAGTTCATTAAAAAGTCGTGATCACGCCACACCAGTCTCCTCTCTAATGTGAGCAATCCTGGCTTTCCAAGCTTTCCTCTTGAGGAAGATGATTCCTTTGCCCTTTTTGGTTGCCTTTGTTTAACCCACTCTATTCTAGCCATCCAGAGACCAGAACCACACACGCTACCCCAAGTGTGGGTGCACCAAGCTGGAAGAGCCTCCCTGAGGATGCTCACCATCTGCCTGGCTTGCTGGCTGCCATGGCAGACTGAGCTGAGATTTTAAGAGAATAGTCCATGGTGACTTCAACATCATTTTCTTCAGTGGTGACTGCCAGTTGTGAGTTCAGAACCATGTAAACATGATTCAGGTTATTCTACAGAGTATTCTACTGAAGACACCACCTGGGTGAACATGCGTCACCTTCTGCCCCCTCCCTTGGCTTTGTTAAGTACTTCAGGAGTTCCTCACCTACAGCTCAGCACTTCAGCAGACAAATGAGCTTGCCATTGACTGCCAGCCTGGGCATGCCAGACACACACCATTAGTCCAGGCTGCTGGTGAGGATGTTAAGTAATACCAGAGTGACTTCTAGGGGTTCTGTTGCTGCTGCGCTTCCATCCTAAAAAAATTCACAGTTGAGCCCATAACTTTCCATTTTCAAATCACCAAAGGACTTTTCATTCAGCCCATGATGACTTAGTATCTTCATAGCCTTTGCTGAGAAATTGTCAAAAGCTACCTGAAAATCTAAATACAATATGTCCAGTATCTCTACATTCTTGTTACCACCCCTACAGACTTCCAGCAGACTGGTTGCAAGGTTGTCCCTTACAGAAATGATGTTGACTGCTTCCCTTGACATCGCACTTGCCTGTTTGTATATGTTCTTTTGGCTCTGCTGTCGTAGGAGGGATGGAAGCCAAACTCTCTGGCCTGTTGTTTCCCAAGACCCCTCTAGCTTGGGGGCTACATTGGCAATTCTTCTCTTCTCCTTCTCTGGCGCAGAGGCCACTTCTCATAGCAGTTTACACACCTTGGGCCACCAGTTCTGCAGCTTCACATGTGAAATATTCTGCAAATGGTGCCTGGTCCTACTGGTTTACTGACCTCCAGCTTATCTGTTTAGTCTATTATTTCCTGTGAATTCAATTCAATTTGCACTAACTCCTCTGAAGAATTGCTATCAAGCATATGCTGGGTTTGGGGCTCTCTCTCATGTCTTCAGCAGGAAAGACTGGAATATTAAACCCAATGAGCATTTCTGCTGTTTTCTTGTCTTTCCCAAGTGCCCTTTTACATATTTGTCTTCTAACTAGTTGGCTTCCTGCCTTTGCTATATAAAGAACTATTTACTATCAGTCTCTGCAAGGCTCAACTCACATTAATTTTTAGCCCTTTTAATTTCTGGTATATGCTTCACTTGCCTTATTTTATGGGCTTTCCTGTTCTCCTAATTTGGGTAAGCTTCTCATTTTTTAAACATTAACTTACTGTTTGTGATAGCATCCTTAATGTACCTATTGAGCTGCAAAATGGCCTTTTTGGATCACATTATTTTCTTTTCAAATTATGTAAAAAATTTTAGCTGAGATTTTAATATAGTATTTTTTTAACAGCATTCAGGCAGCCTGCTCCCTTCTGGCTTTTGGACTGCTCTGTTTAAGACTTGCATGCTTTCTTTGCTTTTTTTTTTGGTTTTTTTTTGTGGTTTTTTTTTTTTTTTTTTTTGTTGTTGTTTTTGTTTGTTGGTTGGTTTTTGGGTTTTTTTTGGGGGGGTTGTTTTTTGGTTTTGTTGTTTTTTTTTTTTTTCCCAATCTTAGTTTGATAAACCTCTCTTGAAAAATGAACATCCATATGCTGAATCTGCTTGGGTTGTTCTCTCCTGCAACACTGCCCTAACTGTACTGTGATTACTGACACAGAATAGCGCTCCCATAACATCTGAAGCAAGTTGGTGTGTGCCACCCAACACCAATTCCAGAATAACATCTTTTTGTGGGTTCTATGCCTAGGTTTGGTTTGTTTTCTTTTTAAAACAATCTTTTATTCGTGTCTCTGCATCTCATGCTGATAAAGATTCAAATGTGGATCATCCTAGAACCTGCCTTAAACATGTAGCTTTAATCTCACTTAATAGTTCATAGAATCAGAGAATAGTTGAGGATGGAAGATGCCTCATCAACCCACCCCTGCTCAAAGGAAGATCAGGCACAGCAGGTTGCTCAGGGATGTGTTCAGTTGTGTTTTGGGTGTCTCCAAGGATGGGAGCTTAACAACCTTTCTAGGAAAGTGTTCCAGTGTTAGATCTCATTCACAGTGAGAAATCTTTTTCTTACATTTAAATGGAATTTCCTGTATTTCAGTTTTTATCCATTGTCACTTGTTCTTTCTTTAAATATCTTTGAGAACCCCCCTTTAAGTAATTGCAGTAACAGAGATCTAAGAGATCTCAGCACAGCCTGGCTAGTTTTTTAGTTCATGACAATCTTTTTCTTTGTTAGAATCCATGTAAAAGCCCCCCCACTGTTTAGTACTCATGAGAGTGCATTTGGACTACTGTGTCCAGTTTGGGGCTCTTAGGAGAACACTGACAAACTGGAGAGAGTCCAGTAGAGGGTCACCAAGATGGCTGTGGGGATGCAGCACTCACTGTGGGAGCAGGGACAGTAAACTGGACTTGATTAACCTGGAGAAGAGAAGGTTGGGGGAAGGTCTTTACAGTGCACACACCTTCTTTTTGGGGAGTTATAGGAAAGACTGAGCTACGTGCTTATTGGATGTGCATAGCAAAAGAAGAGAATTTCCAGCTGAACATATGGAAAAAATTTCATGGGAGTACTTAGCCAGGGGAACAGGCTGCTCAGAAAGGTGGTGGGCTCCCCATACTTAGAGACACTCAACACCTGGGCTGAACTAGGCCCTGAGAAACATGAAATAACTTAGAAATTAGTTATGCTTTGAGCAGTAATTCTTCCCCCACCCTTGCTTTTGGCATACCTTTTCCTTAGAGCTCACCTATAACTTAAGGCAAGATAATTGCCTTCTCTGGGCATAACATTTGTGAATGCCAGGCTTCCTTCCCAGTCAGAGCAGAGAGCACCCTTAATGACACAGCTCTCTGGTAACAGAACACGTTTGGCATCTCCCACTGCCTCACAGTGCCTGGAAGCATAAAGCTGAGTGCTCTCCAGGGCAGTGAGAGCAAGTTCAAGTTGAATAACTCTTCCACTACAAGGCAAGATGGAAAAGACTCAGAACAGTCATGAAAACATTGCTCCTTTGCAGGCAAACTTATCCCTGCTTTTCCATCCTTTCATGTAATCCACCCACCACAGAAAGTTGCTAACTAGGACTTGGAAAGTAAAATGTGCATTAAATGAATGGGTTTGGAAAAGGGAACATCTGTTTACGAGTAACTTCTTGTTCTCTACATATGATAATGGTTATGGATTAGTGTGCAGAATACTGAACTTGTTTACAGCTCCTAGGAACTGTATGTTTTGAATCATTAATAAGGAGCGTTTTCAAGTGCAGAATTTTTCATCAACACAAGTGTTGCTGCTTTTCCCCTCCCTCAATAAGTGCAGTTCAGCTTGCAAATTGAATATCAGTGAGAGTCACTTATAATGTCACTCTTCCAGCAGCCACAGAGCTCAACATTTTTATTGTCACAGTCTGTTCTATTTAATATATTGCTATTCATGACACTTACTCGGCAAAAATAGAACCATTTTCACATGATCTCTGAAAGATATTCCAGTTTTAATCTGTAATGACATCAAAGAAATTAGGAAATATTTACTGGGGGAAGGGGGAGGAGGGGGCGGGAGGTGTCTGCTTGTTTAAAATGAACCTGGGAAACAGAGAATCTAAAATGAAATTATCTCTAGCTCAGACTAAATATATTTACACTTCTTTCTCCTTACAGAAGGGTAGGCTCTTCTAGGGGAGATGGGCTAACCACAATATTAATGAGGAGGACTCTGCATCTAGTGCTCATCTTTGAAAAGATTTCCATGGTCTAACTCTCACCTTTTTCAGGTCAGATGCCTCCTTCTCCTCTTGCTTTTCACTCTACTTTTTAGGCAGCTCATTCTCTTGTGGAGATACTGCCTTTAAAGCAATAAAAAAACGTCTTAGTAGAAGTACGTGGGTGTAAATCGCAGCTAGTTGTTACGCTGACTTAAGCTCCAGCCAGTATTAAACTCAGGTTTGGACCTCTGCGGATTTGCTGAGCTCCCTACAGACAGCACGTCTTGTTTCTCCCTGTCATTTTCATGTGGTATTGCCTCTGCCTTGATGCTTATTTTCTCTAGATTGCAACGTGAGCCTCCCGAATGCCACCACTAGTGTGTGACTGGGAGGTCTGCATTCCAGTTCCCCATCTGAGCTGGGAGCAGAGAATAGCCCATGACATATTCCGGTAAGAATGCCTCTTTTAAAAGAGCTTTTTGGCAGCACTCCAAACACAGCAAGTGCGGGATGAGGATCTGATTTCACCCCTAATGCAAGAAATATTCATGTGAAAACCTCTTTTCCACAGAAGAGATTGTAACAACAGTTAAAAGTTGTAATTATTTTCCCTGGGTTATCTGATTTTGATGAGCGTGTACCACACCTTCCACAACCACACTCACGCCCTCTCAAAGCAAAACTAATCTGAAGGGAATTGGTTGTCTGGTTTTTTCTGCATCCAAAGAGATACTTCAAATTACTTGGGAATGGCTGGACAAGTTTATCAGAGAAGAGAACAAGAGAAAAATATTAAATCATAAGAAAATTCACATGACTCTATTTTGGATTTCCTATTACTGCTTTGCCCAGTGCAGAAGCTGAGGGAAGAAGACTCTAGCTAGGATGGGCAGTGGTCTCTAAGCAAGCAAGCCCATGATAGTGCCCAGACAACCTTTAAACCAGCTATCCATGAGAAAGCATTTTTCATAAAACAACTAACCCATTCTCCACTCAGCAAATTTCAAGAAGGACCTACCAAAAATAAGCTTAGGAAATAACATTCACCTCTACTAGCTACTAAAACCCAGCAGATCAGCAGAGGTGTTTGCTTCATGTCATCCTGCAATGTTTCACACATCCTTCACCTGCTAATCCCTTACAGTATCAGTACTTCCTATCTTGCTGTATACCACCTTTCCCCTTACCAGACCCTCTGTAGTCCATCGGTGTCCTACCTTAGGCTATTAAAATTATTACATGAAAAATAAACTGATTTCAAAGCAATTGGTCCTAACCAGTACCACAAAAATTGCAGACCTGTAATACAAGCTCAGATTCACAATGATTTATGTATAGTTTTTGATTGCATAGATAGGTTGGTCTCATGTAAAATTCACCTACAGGATGAGTCCTGTCCTCGTTTGTGTCCTTGGACCTTCAGAGCTATTACGATGATATGTAATGTCAGGGTCTGGACACAGACACTTCTCATTATTACAGGAAGGCTTAGGCTCCCTTCTGGAAGCAAATCACTCAAACAACAAAGATTTTAACTCACAACAAAGGCAGAATGACTCCTTTGCTATTTCTGATGTTTTCTGTGAATGTTAAAGACATGCAGACACAGCAGAGAAAAAAAAGTCAGCAACTATATGCAGACAAACATAGAAGTCTTCATAGGAGGAAAAATCGACCACTCTGTAGAAACTTTTGGCTGAAAGATTATGTCTTTGTTCCCAGCTCCAAGATGCTGTCACTCCTATTTATTTCTTCTGCTCTAAAAGAAACAGATTTCTGCATGTTTTGTAAATGAAAGGGATTGCATTGAAAAATGTTTACTATTATCTTTTTCTTTTTAACAGAAAGTGCCTGTGGGGTCCTTCCTTTCAATCACCAGTGTGTCAGAAAGCATCAACAGTAACACTGAAGGAGTTTGATGTGTTACTTTCATCCCTATTAGCTATTATTGATCCAGAGGAAGGAGAAGCAAGTTGCATTGGATAGATGCTGGAGTCCCTGAGCACAGACTGTCTATATTGGAACTGATCAGATATTTGAGCTTTGATAATTTTGTTCATAAATGCTCCGACACACAGTTAAAGAGAAGATACAGCCTGTGGCAGATATGAGCCTGAGAGTTTCTCTTGAAAAGATTTAATCTACCATCTCTTCTAGGAAGATTTGCACAGTAAGGAAAATTACAAACTTAAAAACCTTCCAACTCATCTTCCGAAAAAAAGACCATGCATCAAAATGTTAAAATCTACTAATTTTTATATTTAAAAGCACAAATATTTTTAAAGCTCAAGATTATTTCCATCAAAAAGCTTGAGAAGAATAAACTATCCATCTAGGTATTGAATTGTTATATATGTATATCTACTTAGAGGTACAAAATTTATAAGAATATAATAGGGTGTTTTGCAAGTCTGAAACTTCAAAGTTAAACACCTTTAATAAACCATCTTCTCCAATGCTGAACACTAAATAATATAAAAATACAATTAAGAAACCCAAATATGTTGAACTGTGCCTTACTCCTCACTATCGTGTTGATTTTTTTCCTCCTGTGAAGTTCCCAGGATAACAGAGATGTGAAAAGAGACCATGGGGGACAAGTGTGTGGGACATTAGCTCCTGATGACAATTACCAAAGTGGCAGAGCTGACTGTGGAGATGTAAGGTGCTGTGGCAGCTGGGTGTCTGACCCTTTCCCTTGTCTCTGAGCTGTAAAAAAATCCCTTTACTTAATTCTGGAGATCAGACTTCTTAGGTCTGTTGTCACAAGCTATCAGAAATACTGGTCTTATTACCATGACATAAAATTATTTATTAAGGGTAATAGTCTAAGAACTAACAGCCCCCTGCTAAATTGTGCATAACCTCTCACACAATGTCTTTCTAAACCTGAAGATTTATTAACAGAAAAAGAAAAAGTGAAAATATCAGAATGATGGAAAAACTTCAAACCCCTTTGACTCAGTCACTCCTCTGAACGCATCAGGCAGCACATTTTCTGTCACCAGCCATAACAGGCAGATCTGGGCTGGCTTCTTTTGTGACCATGAACTGTACTCTGAGAGTGTAAACAAGATAAGAGCCTCTCCAAACCCGGAGGGCTGCAGCACTGCCTGCTGCAGCATCTTTCACTTCCAGCAAGCAGGGGAGAGCAGAGGGTGAAGGATGGGAGCCCACTGGGAAGCGAGGCTCTGCAGCTGGGACACGGGCCTGTGTTGAACTCCTGAAGGCAAAAGGCTTTCCTGTACATGAAGAGCATTTTAAAAGCTTCCTCTCATGGCCTGAGAGTTCACAGGCTTGGTAGACAGACTCTACTAAAGCTATTTGATAACTTTTCTTGCTTGATTTAAAAACAGTAGCTCCATTGAGGAGAGTGACATTTTTCTCTGGAAATACATCCTCGCTCAGATGTGTTAGACTGTTTTTTGAGGAAAAACCTTGTTAACAGTCTAGCAGGAACATTCTCCTCTTCCACAGCTCCAAAAAAGGGGGTGGGGGTGGCACTGGGCCAGTGCAAATGGCTGGGGCAGGAAATGAAGAACCAGGAAGGGGAGTGGGATACAGGGATCAAAGCGAGGATCCAGGATCAATATTTGAGCAGAACCTGATTCAAGACAGCAAGTATGTTGTAACAAAAAGACTCTCTGGGATTCCCAGGGTGTCTGTGGGAAGCCAAATTCTCTTAGGTTCCTGGGAACTCCCAAATGTGCTTGTGGTGTCCAAAGCTTTAAGCATCCTTGGGCCTCACCCAAGTACAAGCCAGTTACAAGTCAGGATGGCCAATTTTTGACCATCAAATCCAACAAGCGTAATCTCCCCTGTATTCACCAACCAATTTGGGAACTGCGTAAAGAGTCTTCTTAACATTCAACACAACATAGTTTAACACTGGTAGCTAACGCACAGATGGCAGCATGGCTTTTGCTGCTCCACATTCTCTCCACAAATGCCCTGTAGCTACCAACAGCATAAAAATAAATTTTTCCTGCTTCTCATTTTGCTGTCATCATTATCACAGTATGAGTGTGCCCACATCTGGATGGCTGGGCATAGGTATTACTCTACTGAAGTAGTGAGCAGGGGCCAGGAACTTGCTGTGGAAGGCACTGGTTACCCAGGCAGAGGCAATGCCCACTTGGAAAAACTCAGGACTGTACTGGAAGATGAAAATGGAAAGATGAAATATCGAATATTCATCTGAATGCAGTCTGGATTCAGCTGAAGGAGAATGACCAGAGGCAGTTTTTCCCTAAATTCACCTCTTCAGACTTGGCTGACAGGATGATGTCTAGGATACTGTCAGGCAGATGAGAGCATTTTCCATCCATAATTAACCATCTCTGGCAAAAGAGGTGATGAAGAAGTAGGCAACAAAGATTTTATGTGATACTTAGGACAGATTTACATCTCTTTGTACTGTCTGATGCAAGAAGATAAAGGCCACTATCACTGAAAGCATTCTTTTGGTAGTTCACCAGAAGTCTGTTCCACAACCACCACCCTTCTTGCCACACACAAAAGCATCACAGTCACAGGACACTGACAACCACGTGAGCTCAAAGTCTGAAGTCTCATTTTTGCTCTTTTTTTTTCCTGTGGGAAGTTCCTGTTTAGATCAAATGTGTCATTACTGTAGGAGACACAAAAATGGGGCTCTATGATTTATGATTGTAATCTATTTTTGGACATACTTTGCATTTCAGAGGTGTTAATCTCAAAATACTGGCCAACTTCTTTGTCTTTACAATGTTCTTCTATTTCAGAAATTACAGTGGTTGCAGTGTGAGGAAGCTCATTCTTTACTTTTTGTTTTAAAGTTGCTGGATTTTCCTGCACTGTGGGGGCCATGTAGACCTGGTCAAAAATTTCTAACTGAATTACTTTTCCTGTAAAAATGCCTCACTTACCCTTTACAGAGCTGCTTTTCCAGATAGAGTATATGCTGTGCCAGGGAAAGAGGAGGGAGCCTAACAATTTCTGGCTTGAAGGTCAGGGCACCCTTTCTTGATGAAAGAGCTCAAGGCTTAGTTACTGTTTGATTACCAAACAAACATCTAATCTCTTCTCATGTCCTTCCAGAGAAACAAAAACAAAAAACCCCAAAACTTAAAAAATACCTTGGTGTTGGCCTACTAAAATAATTTGAAAATTCTAAAATCTAAACTGTTCTTGTGGGATGGCATGAGCTTTTCATTTCACATCCCCCTCAACCAGTAAGTTTCATAATGGAAGCAATAGATTTTAGTGGGAGTGGACTTCCCCTCAGCAGCTCTTCCCTTTAGAATAGGGGTCATTTAGATTGGAAGAGAAATTAGAAGTCATCTTGTCTCTCCTCCCATTAAACATAAATCCAGCAAGATCAGATGGCCCAATACTGTAAGTCAAGTGCACACAAAGTGTAAGTCAAGTTTTGAAGGTCTGGAAATGACACAGATTCCCTGGGCAGCCTGTTCTGGAAGGAAATCCCTTCATGATGAAAATGATCTCCCAAACATCTGAATGAATTTCCTGTGCTGCAGCTGGTGCCCATTGCCTTTTATCCCATCAGTGTGCACCACACAGAAGAGTCTGACTCGTGTTACTGAGCTGGGGAGAGCAGAACCATCTCCCTTGGCCTTCTCTTCATGGCACTGGACAAAACCAGCTCTGACTGCTTCTCTTCAAACGCCATATGCTCCTGCCCCCTCACTGTCCTGGTGACTCTCTGCTGGTCGTGCTCCAATTTGTCAGTGAACTTCTTGAACTGGGGAACTCCAGAGCAGACACAGTACCCCAGCTGTGGAATTCACAAGTGTGGAATACCAGAGAGGAGCAACGACTCTTGACCTGCTGGCTATATTCCTGCTAACAGCCCAACATATGGTTGGTCTTTGCCAGCATATTACAGATCACAGAATAATTCTGAGTTGGAAGGAACCCAGGAGGATCATCAAGTGAAGCTCTTAAATGAATGGCCCATAGAGGGATTGAGCCCAGAACCTTGGTGTTATTAGCACCATGCTCTGACCAGCTGAGCTAATCTCACATCCTGCTTGAGGCACACAGGGACACCCAGACCCCCTCCTATAAAGCTGCTTCCTAGACAATTGGCCAGACTGAGATGCTGCACAAACTTATTCCATCCCATGAACAGGACTTTGCATTTGCCTCTGCTGATTGTCATGAGCTCCAGTCAGTCCATTCCTCCCACTGTCAGGGTCCCTGTAAACAGCAGCCTGGCCCTCCAGAGTGTTAACCACACCCCTGCCATTTGGTCTTACCCACAGGTTCCAGTTGTTAATACACACATTAACACCAGCACCAATCCCAGGGGAACACCACCAGTTTTAACCTGCCACCAGATGGATTTTGTACTGCTGATCCCAATCTTTTGAGTCAGGCAGTCCAGTCAATTTTCTATCCACCTAATTGTCACTTATACACTCCATATATGACCTTACAGAGAAATAGTGAAGATTTTTGGGTTTCTGTAAGATGTTTTGAGAGCTGAATCCTGTGTGTGAAAAGAAAACCACAATGAATTTGGATTAAAATATATTTGTTACATTTTCTGAGTGCTTGACTTTGCAAATTAACTGAGTTTTTGTTTATACAATTTTATTTGTATTTATACCAAGTGGGAAGTGTTAATATGGGGCTCAAACCCTTTTAAATACTGGGGATGTACATGTGGATATGCTAGTGTGTTGCTTTTTGTTTGGTTTTGTGTTTGGTTTTTGTTGTTTTTTTTTTTGTTTTTTTTTTTTTTTTTTTTTTGTTTTGTTTTTGGTTTTTTTGTGGGTTTTTTTTTTTTTTTTCTGGCAGATGCTTTGAAATCCTTTGGGTGAAAGATGCAGTAAGGAACAACTGAGTGATTTTTCCTGACGAATCCAACTCACTGCAACTACAGAGACCAATACCATTAATGTTCTACTTTTCCACAAATCTTCTGCCTACAGTAATGGATGATGTGGTTATTCAGGTTTCTCTCCATTTGCCTGTTGTTCCTCTGTGCTACTTGGGATTCACAAAGACAGCCCTCCAAGCTGCAGGAGTCACTACCTTCCCATGGCTCTGGCAATGGCAGAAGTACATCTGACTTCAGGACCATCCCAATCTTTCCCTCTGTCCCCTCCCTTCTCACATTAGACCAGGCCATCTTGGCAACAGAGAAAAATCAGTTTCACTTACAGTGCTGAGAAACTTTGAAATCCATTTGAACTGAATTTACTTCATAACCAACACGAAATGGGACAGCAGGAAGGGGTGGGTTGGGGTGGAAAGATTGCATTTGAGAAGGGAAGATTTTTTTGCGAAGAAATTGAAGAAAAGTTATTGAAAAAGCACAGGACTCTTTACTGTACCAAAAGGCAGACAGGGCTTTTGGTGACAACATTAGTTATCTTCCACAGACAAAACATCCACTTCTGAAGAAGAGGTTTTTATGCTGCAGGCACTTTGGTTGGTGGAAAGCCCTGCATGTTGCAACAGACACACATGAAAAAGTCACACGGGGGGTGGGTGCAGCCTGAGCACTGTCAGGGGAGCCGTCCCAGAACTGTGTGCTTATGGCAGGCACTGGCTGGGAGATGGTCATGCATACTGAAATTTATGGTTTGCTTCTGCTTAGACAATGAGAAGAGCTTAGTGACAGCTTTCCAACAACCAAAATTAAGGAACTGTTCAAGGTTTTAGAAAGAGGGAAAAGGAAATAATACACAAGTTCATAAAAAAGCTATTTTGAGAAAAGAAGTCTTTGTCTTCCCACAGCAACTGCAACTGCTGAAGCTATTCATTAGCCTGGTAAGTTGCTTTGGATATCTGGATGAAGATGGGTGTTATCTGAGGGAGGGAAACTTGACCAAAAACAGCAGGAAGCAGAGCCTAGAGAGACTGATGCTTTCTTGTTGAAAAGTTCAATTGGAAAGCAAGAACACAAGGCAGAAGTGAGGGAACAAACCCCACAGGACACATGCTGGGCAGAGTGCTTAAGGCAGTACTGGAATGCACTCAGAGATGATGGGGATGTGGCTAATCATAAGGGTGATGTAGAATGAAAGCTTTGTAAAATTTGGCATTGCTGTAAGTTCAAATGGTTGTATCTCAGGGTGGAAAACAGTTTCTTGCTTTTGTCACTGAGTTTTCAGCATACATTGGGACACAGAGACCCAGGAGAGCAATGGCTACCATGTCCTTACTCTGTGAGGACTGTCCTCACAGCAATCCATGTACCTGATGGCTGGACAGTATGAGTGATGGGTACTATTTAATGCTAATGCAGATATTTTAGTGGTATTTTAAAAATACAAATTAAAAAGTGATGGTATGCTTTAGAAGAAATCCTGGAGCTGATTGCAAATTAATGCCATAGACACAAAACAGAATGAAGTAAATTTTGCAGAGAAAAATGACAATTTTCCTCCATGTAGCATAATGATGTATGCTCAAGCTTGTTAGGGAATGAGGAATACTAAGGTCAGCTCCAACAGTCTGTGTTTTTCATTCTGTTAAGCATGAAAAGTGACAACTCTGCTCAGGAACACTGATGTCTACAGAAAATGTTTTGCTGACTACTGCAGACTATGGCTCAAACTCTTGTAATGTCAGTTGGTATCTCCCCAGAAGTAATTAATTTCTTGAAGCAGCCTTGAAGAGATAAAAACTCCATTATTATTACCAAGTTTTGCCATCAGCAAAGCAAGCTTTGCCATCATTTTAAGGGTACTGTGATGATTAATACCTGGGAATGTCTGAACAGGGTTTGAATGCTGTGGAGGAACAGGACGCTAGTGCCATGCCTAACACAAACTGCTCTGGCTCTGAGATGTGGAACACAAGGTTAGACCTGGTAAAGAACACCAGAACTCTTGGCAAAATGGTGAATCATGTTATACTGACAGAAAGAGGTTATTTCAGGGCAAGAACTAGAAGACTGGAGAAGGACAAAGTCAGTGCTTGAGGCCAGATACAGCTTTCAGATAAACAGGTATTTACCTGAGTAACTCCATCAAGACAGAATCTACTTACTTCATATTTGCCTAATTAGTTTGGTAGAATTGGTCCCTGATTTTCCATGCTGTACTTTCTTTTTTTCACTTCTTTTTTTGCATCCTTTCTCAGCCCCAACTACCAGGCTCCCACTGGTTTAGTCCACTCCATTCACACCCATGTTTATACTCTTTCTCTACTTGCCCTATCTTACTTAAACATAACATAGTTATGAACATTATAAAGCTTCTTCGTGCCCACCTGCATCGTCTTTGTTACCAAAGTAAATGTGATGATCCAAAAAAAAAAAAAAAAAAAAAAAAAAAAAAAAAAAAAAGGCATGCTATTTCAAACAAATGACACAAAGAATTGGGGTGCCTTGGTGTGGTTTCTGACACCACTCAGAGCCAGTGGGCTGAACCTATTGCCCTTCAAGTCATCAATACTCTTTCTGATAAATGCCAGTTCCTGTCAAGGATCCAGTACTTACAAGGACTCTGGAAATCTCTCACGATGGTAATCTGGTAATCTTACACATATCAGCCTTTTTTAGAACTACACTGTCTATGACTTACAAAGGCTGTGCTGTGCTGGACCTTGTCCTTCATTGTTAGTACAGGGAGAAAAGATACTGGGTACATAAATTAAAAAAAACCAAAACAAACAAAGAATTTATTTCCATTTTTAATATCCATGAAGCAATCATGGCAAGATAATATTGCTTTCTCACAAAAAGGCCTTCAATGTAATATAAATGATGAATAAACATGGTACGTAACGACAAAGCCAGTGAAACTCATGAGGCAGGGTGCCATTTCAGTGCAGTGAGTGAACTACAGAACTGAACCTTAACTTTATTTTAAAAAAAAATTATACCTCATTATTCCCAGTGAGAGAGTAGTTTGCCTTGCCTGAATCACATAGCCTTTTATTTGGTGTAAGTCACTGTCTACATAGAAAGATAATTCTAGTCTCATTCATTTAGTCTTTATGTTTTCTACTTGTCTGAGATGTCTAACCAACTCTCCCTTCCCTATGGAGAGCTTATCTTCATTTAACCTTTATCTTCATTTGCTTTCCAATATGCTATTCAGAATAATTTTTTTGCTATCAGGACTTGGTCTTCAAAGTACCTCAGTATTAAAACTCCAAGTTATCTATTTTTATCATTACTATTTTTTTCCTAATACAAAGAAAATGCATTCAGAGTTTAAAGCTAAAGATGGTGCAAGCAAAGCGTAAGCATCTTAATCAGTATCTAATTTACCTGGATTTGTTACTTAATTCTGAGTAGCCAAGCTCCATGCATTAATAATTGCACCTCTGGGTTTTAAAAGCAGTCTTTACCAATACAAGTATTGCTGCATCTGCAAGGACTGAGAGAACAAGCTAGAGGCTCACACTTTGCACTTATAGCTATTTATCTTAATATCCTTTAGGAAATGATTGAGATCATGTGGCTGTAAAACTACCTTGTCCAAGCTTTAAGATTATTTTGGTGTCACAGAAAGCTGGATGGACCTATACTGAGAGAGCTTTCAGAAAGCCTTAGAGATCTGCACAGAGCAACCAAAGGATTGACTCTGTCATCTACACTCACAAAAGCAGGCAAGCATCTCATCTTAGAGCCGGTTCATTAAAAATCCCAAAGAAATAACAACCCAGCTGTGGCAGAATAAAAGGAGCGTGTCTTCACCTGGAGAGTGCAGCAGGGTGATGTGGGGACGCAGAGACTAAAATCTGCCCAGCCTGGTGATTTGTAATAGCTAAGAAATTTGTTTACAAATTGTAACAATTCCTTGAAAAGTATTTGACAATTTAAAACAGTTCATCTTGTCTTTAGAAGTTAATCTTGTCTTTAGAAGAGGAATCTACACTTTGCACAGGGTTTTAATGATGCTTAGAGTCTGTCAGTTGCAGCATTCAAGCAATGTCACTCGCCTTACCCATCTCTTCCCCATTCCCAGAGCAACTGTCAATCAGTATTCCCAGCCTTTTGTGTTTCTATCATAAACTATAATCAGATATTTACATACCACTGAACTGCTAAGACAAAGTGCACTGCGTAACTACTTGTCCTAAGTTAGCTTCCCTGCTGAGGCATACCAGAGTCTCTGGTGAATGGATGAGCTGCCCATATCCAAAAAAAAATTTCTGGGCTTTGAATGGTTGGAAATTTGCCTGCAATTCATACAGCTGGAAAGAGACATTACTGTTTTTTAGTCATCTTTGTCAATCTCTACTGGATATCTCTATGTACAATGATCTTCAAGACAATAAGACAGGCAATTCCACAGTGGAAAGCTGGAGCAATACCATTTCTTCAGTGGAGTTACTCTGGATTTACAGTGTGGAAAGTCAGATTGGAATCTGGACAACTAATAATTGGTTAGTAAATCCTTTTCTTACCTTTTTTCACCTCCCTGAGAAAGACAATGAAACTAATGAAAATGAAACTGGACCAAAAATAAAGTGAAGTGGCTGTTGCACACAGCAATGCTGCACCCAGTGCTCTCATAAAGAACAGGGAGTTTCCACATGGGAAATTCCCTTAAACTCTGTGTTTATCCTCATGGGAGATGAGCAAGCAGCCAAGTAAGAGAATGCAAAGGATTCAGCTGCTCCAAAGGAAGATTGGCGTTAGATTGCAGAGGGAGAATCAGAATTGCTATTATTTTTAAATTTAACAATCACTGTAAGCAACAGATCTAGTGGTCAATGAGGCCGACACAGGCTTCGACATGAACACCTAATGGGAGAGGCTCACACTTGATATTGCCTCAGCCTAGTGCAATAAAAATGTGGTAAAGAACGTTTTCTCAAGTACAACACAACAGAAAACAGAAAACACACAGCTTACATAGAAGGTCTAAGGCTGCTTAACTCATACATCTTGCAGCACTAAGAATGTTTTTTAGTCTGGCTGCTTTCATACCATACAAGTGTCTCTAATGTTTGCTACGTTGCCTCAAGAGCCTCACCAAAGTCAGGGTGATGCTTTTCACAGTGCAGCACCCTGAACTCTGGTGTTTTGTTCCCACAGTCCAACACTGTGCACAGAGGTGGTGGAAGCAATGAGTTTCACAGTCAAAATAAAGCCTCACAAGCCTGCTATCAATACCTTGAGTTCCCTTTACTCTTCCTCCCTCCTGTCTCTCAGTGGATTTTTCATTGCATTTACTTTTCTTTTTCCTTCGAAATTACCCAAAAATCTTCCTTCTGCATACGAGAAGGCAAGCTGGGCTCCAGTTCTGAGAACAGACTGCTTGTTTCCTCTAATGCTGTGAGGAGTTTTGGCCCTGACCTCTACAGCACAGGACGGGGTGCTGCCAAAGGCTGTACGAGAATGGAGTGACACCTGTAAGATACGATCCTTTGTGACTGCCTGGACTGGAAGCCCAGTGAGCAAAATGGAGGAGACTTGGAAATGCTACAGGAAATAAAGCAGCTCCTTTTTACAAGCTCATCTTCATCCTCTGGGACTGGAGAAGTCTGAGCAAAGTAGCTCCACAGCTAGTCCAAGACACGGCTGGAGAGCACTCCCCAGCTTCTTGCATTCAAACATGCAGTGTCTGGCCTGACTTCTGAGCCTGGATGCTAGATTTAGGACCTGGCCATCAAGTGCTGTCATTAAATGATGTGCTAAGAATGGAGAAATGTCACTGAAGACCTTCCAAAGCTCAGATTCCATAGCTCATACATCCTCTTGCTGTCAAATTTGTTTCCAGAATGAAAATTGATCTCCTGCTCAACAGGGAAATGTGAGACCCCCTACATCCACCAGAAAGAAGAAAGGGAAGTGTCTTGTTCACAATCCTTCCTTCTCTGCTTACACTGAACCTCAGCCAGAGGCTGTGACACAGGGAATGGATTTGTTAGAAACTGTAAAAAATGGCAGACACCTGGCCCAGCTGCCCTGTTTTAATCTTCTTTCATTTCCATTATGTCTAACTGAAAACAGGCAGGTCTTCCATCTTTGGCCATGATTCTGGATCTAAATCTTCTCTGAATACCAATTACTTACACAGCCACTGAAATCAGTGGGACTTCACACACTGGTGCAGAAGTCTCAGCACAAGAGTGATGATGTAAGATCAGAGTTTTTGTCTGCAAATGATGTGTGCCTAAGAGCACTAAAGAAATAATAGTTAACAATGAGATTATTAATTGACATATCAAGGAATTTTTATTCTTTTTTCATGAATATATTGGGTAAAGGGAAAATTAAAAATATATATATATATATATATATATATATATATATATATAATATATAATATATAAAAATCTCTACAGGCTATCAGTGCCAGTAGTTAATTTTGAAGACTTTTTATGCATGTTAATGACAACATTGCTCTCAGATTAAGGTATTCTGGTTTTACCGGCAGGAAAGCAGAGGTTAAGTAAGTTTTTTAAGGCCACACAGCAAGTCCTTGGATTTATAACTCCCAAGTCTGCCTTCTGCTCAGTCCAGCAGGTCATGCTGACTAACTGTGGAATGCGTATTTCCAAAGAACTCTTAGGGGACAAGAGGAATCAGAAGGAACAAAAGGTACAGATAAAGTAAGCATTATTTCTAAAAAAAAAAAAAAAAAAAAAAATGTTTTTCACCCTTCAAAAAACACAAGTCAACTTCTGTTTAAGTTGTCATACCTCACCAGTGAATTAGCCAGGAACAGGAGCACTATAAAAACATGAGGGACACTGTCTTAACAGCGTTTTTAACAAAACTGAAACAGACACAACAGCTTTATGTCATGAGATTTCCAATACAAACAAAATCTAACGTGTCTAAGATTTCAAGTGAAGTTTATGGAGGTTTATCCCAATGTAGCTGAAAAGTTCAGAGAAGCGAGAACTGTTCCCTTCCACGCAGATCCTGGCAGCCACCAGGTTGTAGGAAACAAGCAGTGATACTGTTATTTCAGTTTCTTGAAGATTATTTCTATGCTACTGCTCTATGTTACGTAAGTCTGCTCCTCAGAGTTGGACCAATCCATATGTACTGGAATACTTATAAAAAACAAAACCTGTTTCAAGCAAATTAGGAATTTAAATACTAATTTACTCATCTTAAAGATGAAACATTTTCAGAAATCTAAGAAAATGAAATGGCACTGACCCTGCAATTTCAAAGACCTTTTGTCAGACATTAACCAAGACAAGTGTGAAAGGAAGTGCTGATTACGTGACAACACTCTAACCAGACCATCTGGAATCTGACTCTGAGCAGGAATAAAGAATTCATTTCCATTCCATCAAGAGTCTTCATCCATAAAAAGTTAATTTCCTTTTATAGGTAAACAAAAGGGAGTTGCTCAACCTGGCACAGCTCCCTGAATTATCAGACAGGCCTTACAGGGGCCCTAATGCACACAAGTGGTTCAAGATGCAAACTTGAACCTTCTCCCTCTACCCTTTGTGACTGCACCTCATTTATGCATACACACTTTGTGACATGGGACAAATCCCAACCTGCTGCTTGCAGATTAAAATTAAGTACCTGCAACAGTCTTTCTCGGGAACTGAAAAAGAGGTAGGTACTTCGAGTCAAGTGACAAAGTATCAACAAAAAAACCCTCAGAGATTAAAGAACTGAATGGCCCCGTTTGAACTTGGCTTTGGTTAAAGTCAAGCAGCTGGAAAAGCTCCTGATCCCATACTCACATGTAAAAAATAGATGGAGAAATCACATATTCTGATACTTAATTTAGAACCTGACATTCTAAACTTACTCTGTGGGTAGTTAAGTCAGAACCAGACACTACTACCATGCATTACCATTTCAGAAACAGACTTGTGAGACCAGGTATACAGAAACAAATAATATTACAAATAAAATTCACCTTAAGAATCTATTAGTTTTAGTCAAGAGGAAAAACTCCAATTCTGCTAATATTTCTTGTTACAAAACTAGGAATATTTTGCTCATTTTGAGAGCTCTGGTAAAATTACACTTAGGTATCTGTAACTGGAAGAATGAAAATATTTCCCTCAAACTCTGTTTTTGCCAGGAGCATGGGAGCATGTCTCTGTCTGCCCAGTTTTCCTCAGAAACATCTGCAGTTTCTAAGGAAGTTGCTAATCTCCCTCTGAATCTTTCTCCTTACTCTTTTTGATCCATTACTTTCAGCATTCTTCCTTCATGCGCCAAAAAGTCACCTGAAACTCAGATCCTAATTACCTACCTAAACCAGGGGAAGTTACCGAAATGCAATATTTTTATGAAGAAAATACAATCTGTGCTATACACCAGCAGCTCCCACGCATGGTTTGTGGCCTCTGAGCTGGCCCTGCAGAGAGCAGCCTACACAGTACTGACTCCACTTCCTCTCCTCCCCACCCCGGCACTGGGTGCTCATCCTTGTCTCATCTGCAAAGTGACAGGGCACAGCCAAAAATGCCATGGTATGTTCACAAGGCAGGGTAGGTGTGCAGCTGGTTCTGCCAGCTCACAGACACTGGGTTGTCACTGGGACCCACAGGGATCTCAGCTCTTAACACCTGGTTTGGCCTCAACAGGCTGTGAGGTGCTATTTCAGCATCCTCCGTTTGCCTATTACGAAGCCATAGCCAGAAGATTGATGATAAACCTGGGCCACCCCTGTATGCTGAGCTGTGCTGCAAATGTCCAGAGCCTACAACACTGGTCTCCATCCAGTCCCACTATCCCATATCACGAGTAGTGCAAAGACTCCTTACATCCAATCTGACCTAAACCAAGTTCAGATTGTTCACAGGTCACATTTTGGACATTTTCTGTTGACAGCTGAAGTAATCCACACACTCAGTTTGATTTAACAAGAGTAATGAAAGAATTAACTCCAGCAATGAAGATGGGAAGTAAAACTGAAAACAAGCCTCACATAACAAGGTTATTTTCTTGTATCTTTAATAAAGAAAAGTCTAAATTAAAAAGATGATAACTACTGACAGCAGTGAACTAGTGAACTGGAGCCAACTGATAACCCTCTCTTCAAATATGGTCTCTTCCATCCCATAAAGGGCTCTCACTCTAGACAAAGCTAGGCAAATAAAGATACCTTGGAAATTACAATGGCTCAAGTAAGCTAGGGAATAGCATGCTGCAAGCAATAAAGATGAAAAAATGGAAAGAAGTTCCAGGGAAGAAGTGTGTTTTACAAGCAGAATCCTCAGTGCATATGAAATGGGGTAAATCTCAAGCATAGTGAAGAGTAACAGAGGCATGGAGTGGAGGGCAGAAGATGAAATGACAAGGAGGGGCAGAATTAGGAAGAATGAAGTGGGAGTCAGAGTAAATTTCTGTTAGGGCTACCTGACAGTTTCCCAGTTCAGGCCCTCGGGGTCAGATGCAAGCACTAGTGCCAGGGCAGGGGTAAGGAAGTATATTGGGAATAAAGCAACAAGTGCCCGGTTGCCAGCAGGAGGTGAAGTCTGTGGCCTCATATCCTTGTTAGTTAAGATTTAAAAACTGACTTGCAGTTAAGATTACTTTCTTGGCTTAAAAACACATATAAAGTGTTCCTAATTGCTCTACTGCAGCATAGCTTTTCTTGGAGGAAGACAAAAGTTTTCAAAATACACCTTTGAATTTCAGAACATACATAATGGCCTAAAGTTCCAGCAAACCTATTGCCCTTTGGGTAGAATGACTCAGAATGGCCAATATGAAATCCTCAGGGTCCTGGAAGGCCTGAAAATGCTGTGAATAGACACCTTTCCAGCTTTATTCCAGACCATCTTTTAATTCTCCCAAGCATTGGTTCCATCTCCAGAAGCTTTCTAGAGGACCAAGTTAAGCCAAGGGAAGTAATTCCTCTAATTAGTGTTAAATTTCACAGGAAAAATGGGAGAAAATGACCAAGTTTTTAACTAAACAAACTGCACTACACTAGAAAATTAGTTTTTCACTTTGCAAAACAGACAACAATAAGCCTGAAACCCAAAGAAAATTGACATTTTTAAACCAACACATTTATTTGCTATCCTAGTGATGGTGCTCAGTGGGGAAGGCGCACCTCTGAGAGGCAGTTAACATGATCTATCCTTCTTCCACCACCAGGACCAAGAAAATAAGTCACTAAGTCAGTGCAACAAATGAAAACAGAACTGGTGGTACATTAAATATCAATGTGACGACAAATGACAAACTCCAGAATTCCTTAAATCAGACTTATTTCAAACTGATCTCACTGGAGGCCTTGTTTGCTGTTCCTAAACATCCTTTTGGCATCGGAGTGCACAGAGTAAGGACACCCACACACTCATTATCTCTGCACATTTGTACGCTGTAGTTCTAGTAAACATTAGATGAAAAAAAAAAAAAAGTTCCTTGAACTTTGAAATAAAGAATAAAGCTTTGACTTCTATTATAATTAAAAACTTTGAGTATGGCCTTCAGTTCAAGTCCTGTGTTCACCACTGGTGTTCACTGACTGACACAAGGGTCCAGACCAGTACCATAAATGGGAAAACCACCAGTTCTGTAAGGAACACATCTGGCAGGATTGTGCAGTCCACACACAAGCTGTCATGACTTTCAGTAGGATACTTCATTATTCTTCATGTCGTCTACAGAAACTGGTCTTGCCAGCTGAAACCTATTGATATCTACACACTTCATTTTTGTCTGAGAATATCTGTAGCCAAACAAACCAATCCAGATGTTCAGCTTGCAATAAGACAATATGAGGATGAACATATGGCATTTCAATCTTATATCCTAGCAAAAGTCCACTCTGTTACCTAGTTTGCAGTATGCACACTTCATTAAGCCAGACAGCCTTTAAACATTATTGCCTTCACACCCCTGCAAGGCTATGTCAGCTTTTCTTTTAGAAAACTTACCCGCCGGAGTATTTCTTTAAAAAAAGCCTCATACTAAGGAATTT
Organism: Sitta carolinensis; assembly: GCA_032173965.1. Taxonomy (NCBI): domain Eukaryota; kingdom Metazoa; phylum Chordata; class Aves; order Passeriformes; family Sittidae; genus Sitta; species Sitta carolinensis. The sequence continues at coordinate 132,469,228 of CM063284.1, forward strand.
GGCTCATTAAGGAATTCATACTCTACAGATCAAAAAGAATTTACTGTGATCTTATTCTTACTTTGCATTAAGAGAATGCTATCTGTTCTTTTTTCTTTGGCAAAGAAAATTGAGGTATTATTGCATATACTCGATCCTTCATCTGGATTCCTGCCTTCTGATATTTGGATAAACATAACTTAATACACTAGAAATATTTAATGTTTTACAAAGAGCTTCTGTTCACATTTGGTAAAACTTCTTTTGCTAACCTATGTACAAGAGGAACCAGTTCAGCTTCCACATGAGCAGCTGTTAATGTAGGCACACATTCAAACACGCGGTTGTCTGAAATAGCAGTGCTGTAGATGTTGAAAGTCAAGAAGGGCCAGCTCAGGTTGCAGGGCTGCATGGCCACCCCTGTGGGATGGTGTAATCACAAGCCAGTGAAATCCTTCTCCTGCTAGGAAGCTATTACTGGTCACTCCTTGCACTGCTTACAAGCGTTGGGATTGGCCTTTAGGCAGTGATTCATGAAGGTATCACACTGCTCTGCCTGCCGTGCTGCTGTCTTGGCTCTCTGCAGTCACTTCCCTCCTAGTTTCTGCAAACCATACATAGCGCACAACAAATTCTTTTCCAAATGTCTCTCTCCCCATTTTTTTCCTTATCCAGAAGGCAGTTTAAAATCACAAATGGAAAGAATGTGTCACTTGAAGCCCTGGTTATGACATGTTCACACTTTGACTTCCTAAGATATTCTAATTTGTTGTTTCTTAGTTATGGCAACTTCCATTAGATTCTCCATTCCCCTGGCATTAATGAAGAACAACAGTTTTGTCTCATCCCAGTCATTAGGAAATAGTAGTTGCTCAATGCTTAGTTACAAGAGTGAATTACAAACTATAAATGCCTACAGCAGAGACACATTTTTCAGGGTTCTGCACACGCAGACTGCTCAGCTGCAACACCAGAGCGCTCATCCTGCTTTGCGTAAGAGCACAGACACACCAGATCACTGCCAGCAGGGGACTTCTAGGGTTCATCTCAGATTTCTCTGGCAGCATGACCCTGGGAATACTTCACTACCCAGCAATAAACAGCAAAGAACTACCAATTAGTTGCATTTGTTTCCTAATACTGTATGTTTTAAAAGCATTCTCTCCTTGAAGCATTTTTTAAGAGCAGTACAAAAATGCCAGACAACACAAAATTCAGCTGAAGTACTTAAATATGATTAAGATAACTGGCAAGTCATAATACTCTGCAAGTGCATGTCCAGAACTGTCTCTGTTGTCACCAGAAATTAATTTAATAATATTAATTCAGATCCAGGATTCAACAGTACTTCACCACTTAGAGTTCACAGAGAACTGCAGGTTATGAAACTGCACAATGACATTAGAATTCTTCTAGAAAGCTGCAACACCACAGATGAAAAGTGCAGGAACAACTGGCAACGTTTTTTGTAACACTTTGGATCACTGAGGAAATTTTACAAAGTGTATTGCAGGTAACCAATTTATAATGATTAATGTTGAAATTTAAAAATTAAGGAAAAGCATTCTGACCTAACTTTCACATCATTGAAAACTTATTTTAACCACCAATTCCAATATGAATTTAATAAAGAGATAACTTCAGAAACAGGAACGACCTCAGAAAGCAGTTTATTTGTGTCAACTGAGGAAGCTATCAGTTCTGTTAAACGTCAGCTTGGGGTAACATTTAAATATATGCTAGACCTTTGAAAATCCTGAATATAACACCAGTCAATATTACCCTTTCTTGAGTTTTCAGGGAAGTCATCACTTGCAATTTGTACTTCTGAATAAATTACTTAATTTGCATTTCTCTAAGTAATTATGACCAAATATATTTTGACTAGCAAAGGAACTACCTAGCTAACAAGCCAGAGCTGATGATTTTTAATTTAAGTAAAAACAACCTTAGATATTCATTGACTCATGGTAAAATCAAACTCCCAATCAGCTGCAGACCCAGAAACTACAGAGATCTTATGTTTCAATATTTCACTATAAAACCATGTCTTCTCTCACAGGAGCTTTTCACGATGAAAAGCCTCACAGGCTAGATCACATCCAGTAATTAACTACCTGTTGTACTGTGGCAGCCAGAAGCAATATCTACTCATGACAGTCACCCAACAGAACATCCCCTTCTACAAAGCAAATTACCAAAATGAGTGAAAACAGAGCCCTTGAAGATAAGGAGAGATGCTATGTGAACAAGTTAATGTGAGGTAAGATAGGTGTGATCTTGCCATGGGATGAATGTGAGCACCAGGACAGCCCACTGCAGAGGAGCCTGAGTCTGTCCTTTTAACACTACAGTTTGTCCTGCACTATCTTGTCCATCAAATTGTCTCAAGTCACTGGAAAAAGAAATCTTTTAGCTGTTTGTTTTCCCTCTCAATTCCTTATTCCATTTGATCTCATTAGTCTAAGAACAGCTTGAGACAACAATCTGTTTTGGATTTGAAGAGTGACTAATCTTGAATCTGTATTAACATTATGAAATTAATTTCTGGTGACAGCAGGGATAATTCTGTATCTGCACTTGCAGGATAGTAGGATGCACCTGTTATCTCTAATCATATTAAGCACTTCAGCTGAATTTTGTGTTGCCTGGCACAAAAGTGAGTACCTGAATCAAGGTACCAAGACACCACTGCAATAATAAATAAATCTTATTTACCTACAGACAATCCAGTATCTATAAAAGTCTTTATACTGAAATAGTAAAACCCCCTATGAGAAGTAAGCTAAAGTTACAGAGGTAAATTCATTCTTTAGAAACAGTCTTTGAAAAGGAAGACATTAGTGTTTGTTGATATATTGAAAGGCACAGCAGACCTTTTTCAGTAACAGAGGTATATACAGAACAAACTCCACTTTTATCAGACATTTGTCATGTCCTTATTTCAAGGAGCAGCAGTCATTACACAGTGAAGTTCAAACAGTGCTTTGGACTTCTTTTTGGTTTAAAACATGAAATACCTTAATTTCAAACACAATTTTTCCAACCTTTTCAATGTGTAGTTCCTGCACGCCTGCTTATGCATGCAGTGAAATAGGAAAGGCTACTTAAGGCTCAAGTTTTGCTTTCTTGGTTATGTTTTGTACCCCCTCATAGGTAACCTTCAATGTTGAGAGGTCTCAAGACCCCATGGTCAATACCTGAAGTCTCAGAGAAGAGAGACAGCCAGACAGCAATTTTAATTTAGCATCAATACTGAAAACAAAACAGGCAAATCTAAAGAACCTGTGCTCCAAAATCTCATAATCTCATTTATAGCAGCTGCATTGTTGCCATTTCTTGTGTAGGGAAGTTCCTCACTTCTGAAATACTCATTATCAATGCACAACAAACTTAGTAAAATGGGGTAGCATCATTACTGCTGCACTAATGTAATAATAAACAAAAACATATTTACTATATGTATTTATTTGTGGCATTCACCCATACTGAGAATACAATTACAAATTATGCAGATAATACATACTGAAAAACATCATCATTAATCAAGATGTATGGTATTATTAACAGAAATGTACTTATTTAGGCAAGTAAATGTAGTCTAGGTATATGATGAGTTTATATTTATCTGTTTGCGAACAATGGCACCATAAGTGAAATACTCAGAAGAGGAATATGTTTCCATTTTTTTGGTTTTTTAAGATGTATTTTTTCTTTTTTTTCTGCAGCATTGTGCTGCTAAAATAGTATTGTGTCATTAAAGTCTAACTTAAGAACTGAGATCAAGATTTATTCAGATTCAATTTAGAATGGGGCCTAGCCCCAAAAACACTCATATCACATTAAAACAGAACAACACCCTTCACTCAAACCAACAAAAAAGAAAGAAAAATATACATGGTACCAGAACAGAACCATGTAGGTTACATTTAAATGTACAATAAATGTTTTATGCTATTTAGCAAAAACTAAGGAGTGGCTAATTAAAAAAATCAAAATTGATTCCTTAGGCTCACACAGTTCATTTTGTTTGGGATTTTCAAGGCAATGACAAAAGAGAATTAGATGTCTAATCAGCATGGGGAGAGAGAATCCACTTTCTTTGAAAACCTCCAACTTACTGTGTAATACCTTTCTAGCCTTCATAAAGCAATATCTGATGGATTCGTATCCCTAGGTTATTTACAACAAACACTTTCACAGCAAAGGACAGAATGGATCAAGATTTAATTTCATACAATGTACCTAAATATTAGTATTTTAAATACCTTTATTCTAAATACTCAGAAAATAATTCATAAGCCTGTAGGTTCTGTCTGAAAGCAAGTGAAATGGAAAACAATTCTAGAAAGGAATTCTATTCAATCAAGTTCTCTCTGCAAACATGAAAACACAATTACATGGTTCAGTCTGATCCTTATGGGAGGAAGAAAAAGTTATCCTTCATGATATATTTCACAATGACCTTACAGAATTACTATATACATGGCAGAACACCTAAATCACTTTTTAATTACCTTACAAAGAAAGGTTTGCTTAGCAACATTTCAACAAAAATGCAAAATTTTCAGCCCAAGGCTTCTTCCAAAGCACAATGAACAGTTTTATTCTAAAAAATTTACTTCAGGCAGGTATTAACAACATTAAATTCATCTGGGGAAGACACACCACATTAATCTAATAAATAAAGGGGTGATCTATACATCAGAGATACAGTAAAACTCGAACTATTTCTCATTCTTTTTATAAACTAGCAGACAGAAAACTATGGAGAGGCCTTACAATAAGTATGGAGTTGCAGCTTATCACCATCTATATATCAGAATGTGTTATTACATTATTGAGATTTCTTGAGGAGAACTTTTAAGAGTATTTTTCTTTCAGCTGAAGGACTTACAAAAAAACAACAATAGATTTACCTCTCTTCATAGGAAAAATAAACCAAATTTGGTTCTGTACTAGGATATATTTTTCATATGCAGGAATTTATTATTCATCATGAAAGGCCTTTTCTAATCATAGTATTTTCTTAGAGAGGACTATCATCACATCTTGTTTGCAAGTCAAGGTAAGTCAGAGGTAGCTTAGGAATGCTTTAGAATTTAGTGTTTTAATTGAAATTAATTAATCCCTCTTTCCAAGGGTTAATAGTAAGTACTAAAGGCAAACAGTATGTACAGCTGCCACTGTCTGCACCAAGAGAATAATTCCAAGCTCAAATAAGATTAGATTAGAACAGGAAAAAGGACACTGTACTTCTTTGCATTTGCTTCAGTGCACCAGTTCAGGCTGGTTTTCTACGAAAGGAAGCACCCCACTAACATAATAAGCTATTCCAAGGGACAGAAGAGCGATGACAATGATGAGGAGCAGCACCCTCCAGAAGCCCAGGTCTTCCACAAACTCTTGCCATGTTGTGCGGAAACTGGAAAGAACTCCTTCACCTTGCTGTAGGTTTGGATTAAGAAGGGAATGGCTTTCCATTGCACTACAAAGGATTAAAGTTAAAAATACATCAGAGCAAAAGAATGCACCTGTAAGTATGACAGTAATCCCACTAAGGGCATCTGAAACAGATTAAAAATTAACCCCCCCTACTGATTTATAGCACTGCTTCTGCTAAATCAAGACAAATCAGATGAGGAAAACACTCCTAATTATAAACTTATTTTAGCTGAAAGGACATTTTATTAACCTGTGCAAAGAGAATGATATTTCTGAATGATAATGTGCATGCATAACTGCATTGAATTTTCAGGACTGCTACCCTGAAACCTTCAAAAGTCAGTCCGCATAATTCCTACTAAATATGGCTGAGTAAAATATAATGAAGCATAAGTTAAGACCTCAAGGGGCACACACTATTTGTTAATAAAACAAATCATGACTAAAAATAAACTGATTAATAAAATGGAAACTTTAACCAATATTAATTGAGATGCTGAATTCTGCAGTGACCTTTACTACTCTCCTGGATGTCTTTGTTACATGCCTCATCTCTAGCATAAAAAAATCCCAGAAAATAATAACTCTGGATAACAAGAAGTTCAGAAACTTCATGCACAAGTTGGCATTGCTGTGTGTTCTGCCATATGGTGTTCAGTTACTACTTTGATGTTTAAACATTCCATTACCAATCCATCAGGCCCCCTTAAATTGTCAAACCATAAATTAGGGAGTGGAATTCTCACTTTTAATGAAAAACAAATATAAAATCTGAGAGAGGCAGTCTTCTTGACAATTGATCACCTTTAGAAAGCAAGTTGTCTCAAAATCCTGCATGGCTTCCTGTGTAATTCTCCCAATTTTGCTGGTTTCACAATTGTAACAGGAAACTACCTGTTGCTTATGAAAAGCCTCATGAAGGGAAGGAAAGCTTTTGCATAGCTTGACTTCTCTTAAAATTTTGGCCATCTGCACAGTCTTACTACTTCTCACTTGAGTGAAATGACATACATGAGTGTTTACAGGATCAGGCCCTGAGAGCCACAGTAAGGAAATGGTGGAATCAACCACATGCTCAATGATGTCAACAGCAGAATGTAAGCAAAACAATATATTTTTTCCTTCCTTTTAACTGCTTTGCGTTACCATATTACTAGGTATTTCTTACAGGAGTAATAATAAAATTTTTTTAAAAATCAAAGAAAAGTAATTTCCAAGGCAAGGCAAAACTAATTGTAGAAATGCTGCTGTTCTTCACAACAGAAATAAATTGAAAAATGATGGTTATCAGAAGAAAATCTCATTCACAAAGCTCTCTTCTAAGATTACACCATGGGAAAACTTCACACTATTCATATGGTATTCTTTCTCAGGAAGCACAACCACTGAAGAACAATTAGCCTAAAACTCCCACAACTTGCTCAAGTATTGCAGCATCATGCGCACAAAATTTCAGGAATTGCCTATTAAGCAGCCTGTATTTTTGTTTTTTAAATATTTACCATGCTATAAACTATAAAGCTATTTTACCTTACCCATAGCTGCAGGATTTAGTCATCTTACTTGCTTATTATGATTTCCCAAGCAAAACAAAGGGTTTAATTAAAGACAGCCCTTTGTGCAGAACAGAACTTCTTACTCAGTAAGTACTAACTAGTTAATACATAACCACAGAGAGGTTAAATAAAGGTGCAGTGCAATTTAAGTGGAAAGGTCACATGCTTGCTCATTAAAAAGGGTACATAGAAAACATTTTTACTATTTTATATAATGACCCAATTAAAATCAGTGTTATTCAAGATACTTTTTCTCATTACAAATTACAGCTGCATAAAAACTGGTAATGCAGCAACATGTCCTCAGAAGAGTTTGTGCCACACAGCCCAGACAGATGCTCTGTGTCCAACACCAGGTGGGAGTTCACATCTGGACATGCTTGTGGCACAGCCACAGGTCCTGCTGGGCTGGGCAGAAGGACAGATGTCTGTGTGAGAGGGACAGAGGGAGCTCTGCCTCCTGGCAGCAGGAGCTCCGCTCCTCACCCGCAGGAGGGCAGAGCAAGCAAAACCAAATTTGCCTTGGGAACAGAGCTCTGGCCTGTGCTTCCCAAGCAGCAGCGACTGCATGGAACAAGGAGCAGAAAAATGAAGTCAGAGGCTGTTTTTAGAAAGAGTCTCATTTCTCCATAGGTTCCTACGTAATGTAAGAGTTCAGAGGGCAGAGGACAAGAAGACATTAATCTAAGTATCTCTAAAATGTGAAAATAATACAAAGAGGGAGAAGTGAAACTGTGGAAGTCTGAAAAGCCAACTGGTAAAAAGATAGTATTTATTTACAAAGCAAAGAGCACCCAAGCTCATTTGCTTTGGCTCCTGTAGGCATCTGCTATCTGTTACTTCAAAAATAATGTATTTCAGACATTTTAAACACGTTCCCAAACAAGCTGGGTAGTGGACTGTTTATGTCTCTGTGCCTGTCCCCAAGGAGAGTTGCTGACTTCCTGGCCAAAGCAAACAATATAACATTTGTGAAGGTCAAACCACAGAAAGGAAGCTATGTTTGTTAAAGGGACACTATCAAATCAAAAATCAAAATTTAAATGGGGCTGAGCTGTTTATCTATATGTTTAAACAAAATCAGACTAAGTGTATTTCTGTGTGTCAAGAAACTTTCAGTAAAAGTCAGTGAAGTCAAAAAGGTAATATGCACTAATTCTTACAATGTATAACCATATAATTTTGAAAATAAAATAATTTTCTGTTTCAGGGCTTAAAACAGTCTCTCTGACAGGTGAGGTCACCTGATGTATAAGAAAAAACTTCATGTCTGTTCACTGGGAGTATTGGGTATTATTTCTGCAATTTCATTGTTTTTGCCTTTTCTGTTTACTCAGATTCAACTCCATCTATGCAGCTTCTTTTCTGTTTACAGTACAGCCTGTCTACATTTTCACATACACCAAGCAACAGTTATATGACAAAACTCCCTGTCTTTTGTGATATAATGTTCCAGTAGTCATAGTTCATGCTCATCGTTAGATGGTATTAAAAAAGTGACAATTTTTTGAATGGGGATAAACAGCATAAGAAGATATACTAGAGTGCAGAAGTCACCATTGCTTTATACAACAGGATTGACCATTTTCTTTCCACAGTGGAAATATCTTGTATCATGCTTTGTAGGACTTCACTGCATTTTTCAGGATAGCATTAACTCCTGGAACTGACTAATGCAGCAAGCCTGTTCTCCTTATATCTTTGTTTTCCACTGAGAAACTTTTATAGCAAATAGCTTTTTTTTTTTTTTATGGCAAGTATCTCACTTCTTGGTATCACTAACATGCTTCTACTCCTCATGCTTTTGCTTTTTTATTTAAGAAAATTTTAAGTAATCACAGTCCCAGAACCAGACTTTTAGGAATTCATTGGTAACTTCCCTCTAATCCAACACTTTCTCTGAAATGGCCAGCAATTTTCTCAACATCTTCAGTTCTGCATTAACTACCTCTTTAGCCACTATAAAATTCTTATTCTCCATCTTTTCCAGGACTACTAACAACTGAAATTTTAGATACAGCACCAAAAAAGTCCTTTATTCAAGTTCAGATGGATGAAAAGTCTGCTACCCCTTTTTTGCATAGAAAATCATCAAAAAGATGTCAGGTTAGCCTGGGATACTGGCATTTTGCATTTCACGCTATTTCCACTTGGAATTGTGGTAGGGGGTAGAATATTTATGTCTGGGACTCTGTAATGGAATATTAGTAATTATTTTTTAAAATTTTCTACCATAAAATTAAAATCTCAATAAAACTTCTTTTTCTTCTTACATTGGATCTGTCTAAATCAAAATTTAACACTCTATTTTGATTTTCTCTGATAATGTCAGGCCTGATTTGTTATTATCTGTTTTGAGGAATAAACAATCAAGTCAATCCCAAAAATCTAAAAGCCATAAACATTATTTCTCCTGGTAATAATTTCTGTTTGGTAAATACCTTTCACTTTCAGCCGTTTGCATTGTCTCCAGCTTTGAGTGAGCTCCTCTGTTAAACCCTTTCACCTCTTGCTCCTCTAAAGATTCCAGCAGTCTAATCACATCTTTATTCACACCCCTTCGTTTGGCAAGAACAAGTGGTGTTGCACCTTGATGGTTACTAAAACAAGCCCATAAAAAGACAAAAGAAAATTTTAACACAGAAATTTTGTAACAAGTCAACTCAGCACAACATACTACAATTTAGTAAGTCCTCAGAACTATTTTCTGTTTTATCAGACAATAATAAATTCCAATCTATCCAACTTACAGCACAATTGACTATAGAAGAAAATCAGTATATTTAGGTTTGAAATTGCACAACTCTTTTCCCCCTCTAATAAAATCAAAATTCGTAGGACTCTAATCTAATTGGAATCGCTGGGTGTTACAGAAAAAAAACCAAACAAAACAAACCAGCAGTAGATTTATGGCAATGTTCAAATTTAAGCTTAATTTCAAGAAAGAATTGTGCAATCTGGCTCCTAATAGTTCCTTTTCCATGAGGGTATTAGGACATGAGGCAGAAATGAAATAAAATACAGATGGTCCCTCTGCTGCTATTAAAATAATACTGAATAGGTCCAGAGCTGCCTTTAGACCAGGAATTTCCACCAGAGCTGTTTGAAATGAGGGGAAAAAAATCACAACCACACAACCCATAAATAATCTGGTCTACCAATAACTAGTTTTGCTGAGTTGAAAACATTAATGAGGGACAGGTGAAAAAGGGACAGATTTGAAAACTCAAAGGTTTTGACATTACTCCTGGTTTTTGCACACGTTGTGAATATGCAGAAAGTTCCACAAACAAAATAATTCAGCACAGGAATGAAACAGCTAGTTATTTTGCAGCTTGAGAGCTTCCATCTGAGCACTGGCATCTGACAGCTGCTGGAAGCCAGAAGGAAAGAATATACAATATTCTGAGTCACAGACTTTGAGGGAGGGCAAAAACACTGAAAGGAAACATTGTTGCCAGAGGAGTATGGGAATGAACTGACACACACATATACTGTATTTTCTTTGTTTTATATAGAACAACAATAGAAAATGGGGTGGACAAATTCTTTTAAAGTAGTCAATGTGATTTTTTTTTTGGTGCCAACCACCCACACCTGGTTGTCTGGCCAAATCAGAGCAGCAATGTCATCAATGAGGCAGAATTAGATACAGCATCTCACACCAGCAGCAACTATTTTCATTTGCTTTGCTTGTTGCACAGACTAGCAGAAGTAGCCTTACTATTTTCCTGCCTCTGTATTTTGGGTTTTTTCAATTAAGTGGTATCACTGTAAAGTAGAATTGCATCAAATACAGCATTTCAGCAACAGTAGATTTATATGCAAGGCTCTGGTGACAGAAGACTAATGTAGTATTTAGTATGTACTGTAAAAAGTGACTTACCAAATATCAATTTTAAGTCCATTAGAAACTAGGAACTGGATGGTATCGACATGCCCACACAGGTGAAGGGCTGTGTTACCCTGGTAATCAGTGGCTAGTAGGTCAGCACCAAATTTGTGCAAGAGTTGACAGATGTCTACGTTTCCCCTGGCTGCAGCCAGGTGAAGGCCAGTTCGGCCTCGACTGTCACGAATATTTGGGTCAAACCCACTCTCTAAGAGTCGTTTGGAATAGTTAAAATCTCCATCAATACAAGCCTGCAGCAGCGGCACATTTGTCTGAGAGGAGTCGTTCACAAAAACGTAGGACATTGCTCTGATTCTCCAGGAGGAGGTGACCAACCTGCAAGTAAAAGGGTGAAGAAATGATGGTGAAACCAGACAAATAAACACAATGCCAATATTCACTAGACTGCTCAGGCTCCCAAACGAGAATGCAAACTAGCTTACAGGTCACTGCTGAAATCTTCCTGTCATACACATTAACTTCGTGTGCTGCATTCCCTTCTGGTAAAAAGGAAAGAGCTCACACCTCTGGAAAGTGCAGCAAAGCTTTGTTACGAGAGAAAACTGGTAAGATCTCTGCCACAGATGCCAGGCAGGCGATTAGTTTTCAACCTAGTAAGGAATGAAGCAGTATTAAAGGGCAAAACACCACAGATTGGGACAGAAAGGAAGAAACCTTTCATAAGTGGGGAAACTCTAAATAATTAATTCCACTGGTACAATCACTAACTGCAATTTCTACCAGCTATAAGCAAAGCTGCTCCAATGGATTTTCACCCTCTGAATTTCAACTTCAATGCACAAACTATGGTACAGCTAAAAAATTCTTGATTAATAAAAATTCTATTTTCTTCATTCTGCAAGAAATGTATTTTTCAATAGTCTTTGCAGAACATTATTTTTGCAGTGCCAGAGATACACAAACTACTGAACAAACAAGAGCAGCAATACAGAATACAGAAAACTGAATGTATTAGGTGAAATTGCCCGCTGAAAACTGGAAGTGGGTGCAAGGAAGACAATGGTAAAATCAAGCACAGAGCTACTGTGCGTTTAACTAGAACCTCAACAGAGAGAAACACAAATGTAGTTTCCCTGGCTTAATATTAAATAAAGGATTAAGTCCTTTTCTGTGTCAGGACATAAAAGACGAAGATAAATGTTTCACCATGGATTACCCGGTATAGAATACTTTATGAACTATGATTTCAGTTTTGCAGAAGAATATTTTACGGGTGAGTCAAATCATGAGAGTATGATGACACTGTGTGCTTATGGGACATAGGGAAGATTACTTGAAAACAATACGGAAAGAGAGAATGATTTAGCAAGAGAATTACCATTTTCAATGTTCATGAGGCAATTTTAAGAAGCAATGAAACATCCAGAAGACTGGAAAACAGTCCTTTTTTTGTACTGCCTCAGAGATGAGGTAAAAAAGAAAAAAAAAATCATATAAACAAGTAAAATTCCTCTAGAAGAAATCTCAATAGAGACATGACAAAGTTCAAGTGACAGGAGGGAAAAGTGATTTTACTAAATAATCTTTGAATAGAAGTGACTGAAATGTCACTTGAAACAGTATTTTTCAGTTGTCATGGGTTTCTATTCTGGGCTCATGGTATAGCAGTGTACTTATTAACTATGTGAACCTCCTATTAAAACTGCTACACACAGATTTAAATTTTCTCATCTATATAAGGTATCCTTCCACACCAGTGCACTCATTCAGCCAGGAAAATGGAAACATGGCCAGTAGCCAAAGAATTCAATTTAAAACCTCTCCTTTTTTGAGAGTTCATCATGTCTATGTTTTATAGCTCTTCCCCGTGTTTTAGATCAAATTCAAGATCAAAGTACCTACAGAAGTAATTTCAAAATGTTTACACACTGGTCTGAATAACAGCTCTAGCATCAGGGGCTGTTGAGATTGATAAATCATATTTAAACTTCACTAGGCTGTGTCCTATCTGGACAAATTCTGTTACATATATCAACAGTGTCTAGTTTTCCAGTGCAGGAATGCACAACAGTTTTTTCTTTATTGCATGCTGAAGAGAAAGAGATAGAAATAAATTCTATGTTTTTGTATCTGTATTAGGAATGATTTTAAGCAGACTACATTCCTCTAGGCTGCAAGTATGTTTTTAAGCACGTGATAGTACATCGCTGGCTCAAGAACTCTTTTCCACAACCACAATAGCAAGTGGCCAGTTCACTGATACACATAAAACTTAGTGCTAGACTGGTGCCATGTAGGGCACTGACAGCTTCCTTAAAATCCTATAGAAAAAGAAAGGAAAATGTAATTACTCGAATTTTCAATGAATATGTTAAAGCCCCTTGGATGCTACAAACCTAATGATTCCCAACTGACAGCAACTTCAATTTTCTTGCCCATTTTGCACCCAAATCATGAATGATATGAGAATTCTTCTTCCACTCTGCTTGTCCAGTCTTCATTGAGAAAAATAACGGGCCCAATTTCTCTGTGATGTGATTGTGACCTCTATATTCTGCACTAAATCTTCCCCAAAGCAAGATCATAATTCATTTTAAACCCTCCAATTATCAGCCATAGTAGCAGCATATCAATACCATAAACCCCTACTTGCACTTGACGAAAAGATCGTGGTTTGCTTGTAAAATAATGCTTCAGTGTTTAAAACTGCTTAATAAAACAAGGCCTAACATAAATCAACATGAGAATATTATACTGGAAGAAACTTTGGATATTTGAGAAACAGCATGGCACGCTCTGTTAAATGTAAACTAATGTTTGTATCTTCATACCAGACATGTGTGTCTCGTAAAGCCTTACAGAATTCCCCAGCTGTGATGACACATTAGCTAATACCAGGAAAAAAAAAAAAGTCACCTCCTTATCTTCTCAGAAAAGGAAGCACAAAGATTAGCAGTTAACAGAAAGTGTAACTGAAGTCATTATGATTCAGAATTTATTATCACTAGAATCCTCTAGAACTCATCACTGATGTGTAGAAGACTAAAGTAAAACCTTAATACTTCACAGTAAGAAAGACAAAGATGAAGCAATTCCTTCTTCCCACTACTTGAAGATTGTGGACTAAGCAAATAAATTCACAAAAAAAAAAAATCTGGACCATCTGGTTTGATTTATCTTTGTGATTAGAAAAAGGTTTTCTACTAACACAATTCTATTTCACATATGGCTAGCTAACCTATGCCAAATACAAGCTGCATACAAAGCTGAACTATGCACCATCTTTAAAATGTCAGTCCCCAAACGACACGTTCTTGCCTCAAAGTTAACCCAACCTAGCAAAATTTCCTGTGTAAGAAAACTCATAAAAAAAATCACAAGTCAACTTAATTAGGTATTTTTGATTAAACAAATGATGGCTACATTTCTGCCCACAGTCTCAAAAAGCTTATTATTGCAGTGACTATCTAATACAACAGATCTAGGAGCAAAATTTAGAAGGAAAACAGCATTAGCCATTCAATTTAAATCACTTCTGTGAGGCAAATGAGGCAACACTGAACCTATCTATAAGCTGATATACTACCAGTAAGGACTGATTTCATAGGTACCAATTAGGACAAATGGACTTGCATTAGTAACACAAATATAACACACAAAATATTGCAAAATTACCATCCTGAACATCCAAAAAAATTACTATCACCAGTTAAATAAATCTAATTTTTAAAGACAAATAAATGACTGCTTGTAAAATTGCACCACTATCTACAAAAAAATGTATCTGTTAAACAATATTTTTGTTTAGGAAAAACAGGTTTGCTTTTAATAGCTTGGTACTTTCACAGAAAATTGGTTACATGAAAAATAAAAAAAAGTAAATTCAAAGACATCCTCCCAAGCTAGAAGGATTCCCATTAGAAAGACATAATATAAGAATACATTTTCCCTAGATTTATACATTTATTTAGCCTCAACACAATGTACTTCTTAATTACCTTAGAAATTATGCTGTAATCCTCTTCAATGACACTTGTGGGCTAGTATAGGATATGAAAATTTAACCAAGCTGTTTTGTTTTCAAAAGGAATGCTTATATTAAGTGATTCTGTAAAAATACTTTATGTAAGGGGAGACAGTTGTTCTCTCACTATACTGTGTACAACAGTGACTCATTGTCATGCGCTGATTTGTTGCAGGACACGCTCTCACCTGCAGAAGCCAGGAGTGATCTTGAAAAATGCAAACCACAGAGTTAAATGCAAATTCTATCATTTCTTAAACTAGTCCTAAAATTTGTGTTAACTGTGCAGTTTCATTTTACAGTAAATATATGCTGTTGTCTCTGCTTTCTCATTAAGTTCAACATCTACCAAATAGCCCCAGGAACAGGAGAGAATGGCTCAACATGAGAGACACAATCACCCATGGGATCTACTACAAAAATATCAATGGACATGCCAAATTGGGATTAGTCACCGCTCCATAGGACATACCAGTTCTGCAGAACTACAGTATTTCCCACTACATTCAGGAAAACTGAACTAACTGCCCCTGTTTTAAAACAACATACCAGTACCACAGAACAATAACAGATTGCTCCATCCTTGAGACATCACAATATTAATACACACTCTGACATCTAGAACCTAGGCATCAGTAAGATTACCACTAGGGAAACTGCCACCACCAAGAAATGGAAACTGAAACAAATCCAGGAAATAGTAACCTCCTATGCCAGCCAACAGACGATACACACTACTTGCAAATTTGCATTTGTCAACTCCCTTGTGGTAAACAGCATCCTCTTTCTGTAATGCACTTTGAGAGCACTTCAGTGGCAGTGGCTCACAGAGCTCTTCCTCTTCATTACTTAAGTGAATGAAAAACGTTCCAATACTTTGCTTAAAATGCTGAGGGAGAAATTTCTTGCTAAGTTTTCATGCACACACGTATTTATGTGTAAGTTACTGAGAAGTCATTTAACTAAATATTATATTTAGTAAAAAATTAGTGTGATCAACTAATTTCCATTTAGGAAAGAACGCCAGTATGTACATCAAAATCCACTTAAGTTCTGTATTTTCTATTAGAAACCTTTATCTTTTCAGTACTGGAACAGTTTTATGGCTCCACTAATATGGAACCGCTGCTAAAAGCAGCACCTCAGATTAAGTGCAACATGATGCTTATTTTACATACCGCTGTATTTTGTGTATTTTCCCTTTCTAACTTTAGCTATTTTTTCAACAGTTTCTGGATTTGAGGTATCAGCAGGTTCATAACATCTGCATCCCCTCTCATGGGTAGGTGCTAACAGAATAACATTATTTATACCATTTCAAATCATTCCCATTCCCTTATGCAGACATGAGACATACAGGTAATGATCTCTTGATGTTAGGACCATCCTGTAAGTAGAAACTCTGGTGCACTGCATATACAAAAGGCTTTATAAGTACAGATTACAAAGCGCTTTATGAAAAAGTTTTAACAATTATTGCTTCTCTTATGGATCAGCAGATGATGGCATTGGGAAACAGGGAGCTTTGCTCATTATTGCCCAGTATTTCAACACTACAAGATAAAAAATATACAAGACCTCAAATGCCAAACCAGGGTTGCAGAATGCTTCCCCAGATAAAATAATACAAGCTTTGTGAACATGGGTACACAAAACAAGGGAAAAATAAGAAAGAGATCATTCTTTTAAAATGCCTTTATCAATAAGCAGATTCACAAACATTTTATCCTTGCTAAACTTAACCAACTGGTAATTCAGCTGCACTACATGTTTGAGCACATTTAACTTCTATCAAATATACAGCTAAGTATTTTTGAACATTTCTCATCTTTCATCTTCTGCACAAGAACTACTGAGGAAAAAAAGCAATTTACAGATTTCTTCAAATAAGCTACAATTTTAATTCCCCACAATTGGCTCAATTAAATCAGTGTACAGCTGCAGTACTTGTCTGATCATTGTGGCCACTTTGAATATAGCTGTTTTTATATAAAGTTATGGAATCATATTGGACAAAATTGTCAACCTCTTCACAAAGCTTTACTCAAAATCTTTTTTGTTTCTGCTGGGAACATGTAGGGTGTATGCTGGTGAAAAAAATATTAAAGGTTACTACACATTGTTTTGTTGTTGGTTTAATTGCCTGGTTTTTAAGAGTATACAGAGAATTTGTCCCACGCTTAATTAAGTGTTTGTGTTTAAATTTGCTGCAGACTCGGAGCGGTCGTCTGGAAAAGCCATTGACAGAGGAACAAGGGCTACCTCCGGCTGGCCGCAGGCTGCGAGGCAGGAACGGCGCTGGAGTCTGGATGGACACTGCCACCACGTGGACTGATGAATCCCGGCCCGACTGGAGGGAGCGCACAATCAGAGAACGGTTTGAGGCGGGAGAGACTGTAAAAGGTCCTCTGGTGCAACCCCCCTGCCATGGACAGGGACCTTGGACACCACTAGACCCGGCTGCTCAAAGCCCCATCCAGCTTGGCCTTGAACACTTCAGGGATGGGGCATCCACGGCTTCTCTGGGCAACTTGTTCCAGTCTTAATTCGCCCTCACAGGAAAGAGTCTCATCCTTATATCCAATCCAAACCTTGCCTCTGTCAGTTTAAAGCCATTCGCACTTGTCCTATCATTTCATGTCCTTGTAGAAAGCCCCTCTCCAGCTTTCTTGTAGGTTCCCTTTAGGAACTAGGTACTAGTACTTTAGGTTCTAGTGCAGTGTGTAAACCTGGACTCACACAGACCACTTTTTCTACATCTGTGGTGTTTTCTATTTTCCTGGGAAGGAAATTATGAAAGGCCTGAAAGTAAGATTTTTATAAAATTTTATTAAAAGGATTTGGAAATCCAAACTGCTACTTCTTTGCAGTATAAACAGCATTCTCATTTAAGCTTTGATCCTCTATTAGTGAAACAAGGACTTAGGTACGTTGCTTGAGTTGTGAAATCAAATGTGTTTAATTTTAAAAAGTATTATTTATATATATATATATATATATATATATATACACACATGCCTGTTTCTTAAAAAACACCCAAAACTAAATCCAAAACACCCCTCCCCCCAAAAAAAAAAGCCTAGTCCTTCTCTAGACAAACAGTAAGTCTGAGATGATACATTTACTAAAATGGGGAAAATCATTCTGTGTCCAGCAGGAATCGTCAGAAACCAGAATTTAATAAAAGCAATAAAGCAAACCTAAGAACCTGTCACCAAATGACTTGTTATATAGTGCATATTTTCTTACTTTTTTTCCTCATAATACATATAAAAGCTTATATGTCCTTACTCATACATAGCCTTGATGACATGGCCTTAGTGTGCAACATCAAATCTGGTTTAGCGGCTAGTAAACAACAGCAAGAACTTTTAAAAGCAGATGTCCCCTAAATTTGTGAGTCATTTATATATAACTGTATGCTTGACTTTACCTTTGAAAAAATATCTTGCTCTGCTTGTTCATTGAAGTATATAATTTTAGACCAACAATGTATTTATATCAATGTACCAATGATAAGACAGCTAATACTGTCAAGCAACTCTTACTACAATTGCTGGATATACATATTTCTGCTCAGCATTTTCATATTCACACAGCAAATCATTAAACCAGTTTATCAAAGACAAATAGTAAATTGATATATTTACTTTTTCAAATACTCTAAATATCTATCAACACAGCATGACCTTAAAAACTTAACTGTCTCACGGTGGCTCATGTTTTGTGACATAGTAAGATGAAATGGAAACATTATTAAGGTTTTATGTCTAACTAGTACATAAATAGTGATACTACTTTTGCTTAAATATTGCTTCACCATGCTTAGGCTCAAAAAATTTCTCCAAGTAGGCAAACATGTACTACTAGTGTCTGCCCAACTTCAGCCTTAAGGGACTGAAGGGAGTAAACCAGCAGCCTAAGCATTCCCAGGACAACAGGCAAGTCTGAGGGGAATCAGGGAGGCCAACCGAAAGCTCCTGATCTGCACAGGGGCTGGAACTGACCAAATGTGCAATGAAAGATGATTGTAAAGAACCTGAGAGTGAAGTAGCTCAACTCACGTTTACTAATTTCAACAATTTATCCTGCTGAGCCTGAAAACAAAAGACATGCCATATACAGGGGAGACTTCTACCTTTAGATAACTCAGCAAATACCAGTAACTCATCTGTAAAAGACTCAATATTCAACATGAAACCCAGAGTCTAGTCAATGAACAGCAATACCCATGTTTCTTTCAAGAGGTTTGACAAGTTCTATTTGAGAAAGGATGAAGAGAAACTGAAATAAATTCCATTCAATTATTACTTTTTGGAATAAAAGCCAACATAAAAGTAGTCACAGCAGATCACAACTTAGATCCATTTAGGCCTAGTATGATTTTTCAAATGGTGGCAAAATGCAAAGGCCAGAAAGAACACAGAAAAGGGTAAGCATATATAATATTGGGTTTTCTATTCAAAATGGATGGGGTTTCTATGTATTTGGCTCTGCCTCTACCTCTGAATCTGCTTTCTCCTCTTCAACACAAATACATCTAATACCCATAGCATACTCTGGTAAGTTCTCCAACTCAGTTACCTACGAAAAACATCTTTTGATCTTGCTGAATAAGGGGCTTGGTAGCTTCCTTTGTGGAACCCCAGCTCTCCTGTGGGAAGACCAGAATGTGCACTTCTGCCCCTTCTTTTCCTGCCACTCATGATTCTACAGGCTTTCATCAGACATCAGGCCTCCCCAGACATCCCTTTCCAGGATGAATTAGAATTCCAGCTTTCTTGGTCATTCCTCATTTGGAAGGGGATCTGTGTCTATGACCATTCTTGTTTTGCCTCTCTGAACCTCACTCATTCCTACTCTGTTTTGTGAGCTGGGAGACAGAACAGGGGTGACTCAATCAGAATGTCTGGGGTAAACCATGGATTAACAAGTATCATTACAAAATACTTTGCTTTGTTCTTCACTTGTTTCTCAGTAATATTCACAGTTTGTTTTACCTTTTTCACCGATGCTTAACACTGTTGTTACATTTTCATGGAACCATTCATCAAAGCTACAAGATACTGCTCATTTCTAAGAGTCTAGTATTTCATATGGGAAGTTAGGATCCTCTTTATGCTTCTGAATTCCCCTATCTACACTGAACTCATATGCCAACACATTGCATTATCCAGTTACTCAGTTTTACAGGGTTCTTTTGCAGCTTTTCATAGCTGACCCTACCTTTACAACCTATGTCCTGACAAACACTATCACTTTGTTGCTCACTGCCTTTTCTAACAGTTCAGAAGCCAGAACTGAACCATGCAGGAGTAACAATATTCCAGTCTTATTGTTCATAAGTTGACTAAAACTGGTGTCCTGGATCAGACTTATCTGGCTCACCCAGTGGCCATCAGAACCTCTTTTGGGAGAGCACATGAGCCTGGTTGCTTCCTGCAGTGCATTCTCCACACACACCCAGCAGCCACTACAGTACATTGTGGACCTCCGTGAGCAGCTCTTTTAGCAGCCTCTCAACAGACTTTATGCCCACTTTCTAACCCCTTCCCGAACCTGCTGACGCTGCCTCTGCAGTTCCCCTGTCATCCCTCCCTGTATCCATCTGAAAACACCTCCCAACAGCCCCAGTATGCAACTCCCATTTCAGTGCCTCAACACTGGATGAATAACTCTCACTTTACTCACTGACTTCATTGCATGACTCTTGGTCACTCCCCAGCAATATCCTCTGTGAACAATCCTGATTTTTCAGTCTTTCCTCTTAAGGAAGTTGATTTCCTTGTCCCTTTCGGTTGCCCTTCCCTATCCCACTGTATCCTTCTTCCAGTGTAGAGACTGGAACCACACACTACCCCAGATGTGGGTGCACCAGCTGCAGGAGCAAAATGGTGCCCTGTCTTCCTTTCATGACCTCTCTGAGGACAGTCACCATTTTCCTGGCTCTCTGGCTGCCCAGCACACCGAGCTTAGGTTTCCAGGGAACATGCAATGGTAACTCCAAACATTTTCTCTTGATTGGTGGCTGCCAGTTGTGAGTTCACCACCATGTGAGCATGGTTTAGATTATTCTATCCAAGACATCATCTTGCTTTGTGTACACGAAAGCTCATGTGCCACCCTTCTGCCTCCTTCCTTTTCTTTAGGCAATTTCTTTTTGCCTTCTTTATAATTTTTCAACCCAACCACTTCTGCATGTAAGAAATATCTTCGATGCACCCATTCTCCTCAAAAGCCTCAAAGTATGCTACTTTGTTTTAATGCTTCCTGAAGATTCAAATCAACTGTATCTACAATCCTATTCAGTAACCCTGAGTAAAAGCTGATGAACCTTCGAAGTAGCAAAACTCTGAAGATGCACCCAATCTCAGAGAGAACCAGCCCCTAGGGTACTAACACATAACATGGACAGGTGTATTCCTCTGTGGATAGAAAACTCTGAGATGAATAAGACAGACAAGCATTTTACACCATCCATGGGAAGCCCATACACCCCAAGCCTTTCCGGAAATGTGCTGCTGCCCTTTTTCTGTCACCCTCCACTACCGCTGGTCAGACACTCTTGGTCTTGAGCATGCTGAAGAATATCATCAATGAGCATTACAGGATTTATGCCTTTGAGTTTATATTACAAAATTCAGCTGATGTAGCTGCATAACTTGGATGTCGGGAATTTGCTGACTGACAAAACTGGTGCTTAAGCAGCTCTGTTCCACTCAGCCAATTGAAATTTTATTGATAAAGAAAAAACACCACTTGGAAAAGTGGTGTTGATACATGAATGAAAGCCAGACAAGGCTGTCAATAAGTACAGACAAGGCTGCAGTGGGGGCCTGCACAAGATAAAACCTTTTTTCCCACGTTTAGTAAGTATCATCTTTAAATAGCAAAGCAAACCACAACAAAACTGACCATTTCAGTATCTGTGCTCTTGTCTTACAAACACTATAAACACTCACAATGGAAATTTGGTGGAACAAGCCCATGCACCCAAGACAGGCCTGTCACCTACTCTAACAGCATTCTATGGATGGTCTCTCCAGAAAGCTCAAAGCTTCAGGGATCATACATTTCACATAACATGTATAAACCAATGCCTTCTAAAATATCTTATGTGCTTATTAACTGATCTACCTGGAAGAGGAACATCCACAACTTGAGACCGTGTGGAGAGACATTAACTGACAGACTGACCAAAAGAAAAGAGTGGCATCCCTCAAAATTCCAGCATACACAAATCCCTAGAAGAGACTCTAGTTCTAGTTCACTCCTTGGACAACCAAGTATCTCAGGTCCTGAGCTGCAGATGAGGACTTCAAGGCCACATGTGCTCAGTGTTAAGTTCAAAAGAATGTGAGGTAACACAATTAACCTAAAGCACTGCTTCAAATCCCTCGCTCTTGCTGATGAGACAACTTTAACTAAGGACACCAAAACCTGCAGAGAGGAAACGTGTCACTGATTACAGATCAGAACTAAATTTTAGAGTCCCCTCTTGCAGAGGCAAACTCACATTGCTCTGGTAAGAAGAAAGCAGATGCACATACTACACTTCAACCTTCAACTCATATCAGCTTATCTGATGCATCTTTTCTTCAACACAAAAAAGAGAGCAATTAGCCATTGTCATTTCCTCACTGTCACCAACTCTAATATTCAGACTGAAAACATTACTATGAGTATCTTCCTTCTAAAAAACAATTTAACAAGTTCTTGCTAATAACCTATTTTACAAATAAACAAAAAAGAAAAACTGATCTATAGTCTACAGGTAACACTAAGGTCAGGCCTCTGCTGCAGCAAAATAAAACACTATGTTTTCAAACCAGTCACATTCCATCTTAAAAGTGTTTAGTTTTTGCTCTTCCTTGACCTTTTGGAAGGCTGGTCCTGAATATCAGTGGTCTCTGATGGTTAGAAATTTTCATATATTATTAATCTTAAAATCTATGCTAAATTATTCATGCATTAACATCAACCTTTAGCTCAATTTATTTCCCTCATGGTGTTTACCTTGATGGTAACACAGAAAGCAAAATTACAATTATTCTGCAAAATTAAATAAAGCCAAATGCCTCCTCCAACAGACTCTTAATTTCCCTACTTCTCCTTGACATATCTTCCTGTTTCTGTTCCAGATTTTTTGCTGAGCATGATTAACGTTATACAAAGAATTCTAGAGTTCTGTTCATGGATAATAATAACTGGATCACTCTAGTCAGCATTTACTTTTTCTGCAATCCAGTATCTTGTAACGACTAACATTCTTCGGTTTTGTGCTGCTTTCAACTGGTTAGAATTTCTTCTACAAATTTTTTGCTTGCAAGGTTACAACTCTGAAACCTCATTCTTTAAACTGTAATTGAACTTATTTCATACGCTATTTTCAGGATCACCCATTTCTTTCTGTGTGGTACTATAACCCTCTTCCATACTGTCAGTGCCTTTATCACTACCAAATTAAGACAGTAAAGTTTTAATTGCTACATCAAGACCTCTATTAAGTATTTGATAAGACTGGTCTCATGACTGATCTTCAAAGAACTAATTTTATACCATCTGATACTCAGATTTGATGGATATTCGATTCAATATTACTCACCATAGTTGGTCTCTAGTTACTTCCCTATCCTGTCTATAATTCGGGTGTTATCCCTACCTTTTCACCACACTAACAATGTGGAGCAGCTTTAGTGTGGTCTAGAAAATAAAAAAGGGAACGACTCCATTTCCCTCAAAACCAGTAATTGCTTCATCAAAGACAGCAGGTTAAAATACGTATTTCAGTTGCACTTATCTTGTTTTCTCCTAGAGAGCACGTTCAAAGCCGCACACTTACCAACGCCCTGTCCGCAGGGCGGCCGCGTCCCCGTTTCCCTCCCCTCCCGTGAAGGTTGGCACCGCTCCCGCTCTTCTCCCACCAAGCGGGACCACAGCGCTCCGGCTCCCGGGCCGGCCTCTGCCCAGGGCCCGTCCCCGGTCCCTCCCCGGGCCTGGCACAGGCCTGTCGCGGGTGGCAGAGCGCCGCCGTGCCCGCCGTGCCCCGCCCGGCCCCGCTCCGCCCGGCCCCGCGGGGTCGCGGCCCCGCTCCCGCCCTACCTGCGCGGGCTCTCGGGGGCGCGCGGGGCCGGGCGGAGCGAGCGCGGGCCGGGCGCGCGCGCCCCCTGCTGGGCGGAGGCCGCGGGGCGCTCCGTGGCCATCCGCCCCCTCACGGCGCCGCTGGCCCGGGCTCAGGGCCGGCGCAGAGCCGCGGTGCCGGCCCGGAGAGGCAGGAAATCAGGAATAACGTGGCCAGCAGGACCAGGGCAGGGATTGTCCCCCCGTACCCGGCTCTAGTGACGCCACCGTTCGAGTACCGGCCTCAGTTGCGTGCCCCTCAGTTCCGTGCGGACCCTGAGGAGCTGGAGCGATCCAGCGCCGCGCAGCGCAGCTGCTGAAGGCTCCGGAGCGCAGGTGCTGTGCGGAGCGGCTGCGGGAGCTGCGGCTGTTCAGCCCGGAGCCAAGGAGGCTCGGGGTGACCGCACCGCTCTCTGCCAGCCCCGGAGGGCAGCCTGGAGCCAGGCGGGGGGCGGGCTGTTCTCACAGGGAACCAGTGACAGCACAAGAAGGCATCGCCCCAAGCCGTGCCAGGGGTGGTTGGGGTTGGACATTAAAGAGGAATTCCTTCACAGAAAGGGCGATTAGACAATGCCCAAGGAGCTGGGAGAGTCTCCAGCCCTGGAGGTGTTTAAAGAGTTAAAGACTAGACCATGGTGTGGTTGATGGAGTGGTGTTCTGGCAGAGGTTGGACTCGATTTCAGAGGTCTTTTCCAACCTAACTGATTCTGTGATTTTGCGGTTTTGACGCTGCTGTGTGTGCTATCTCTGTAAAACCACAAAAATCAGCAAGCTAAAAATTCAAAGTACAGTGTCTCTGCCCCCACCTCGCCTCAGCACCAAGGTTCTCTGAGTGTACGTGAATGGGAGCGTGGTGAGAGGGGAGAAATGGTGGGGGCTGAAGTTATTTGACTTCACCCAAAATATTAGTGTAGCTTTTTCGTTGTATGGATGATACCTCAGCAGGTCAGTAAGCGAACCAAGACAGTCTGGTCTGCTTGGAAGGATCAGAGGAAATGCATTCCTTTCCTAGACAATGCCTAGGTGGCGATAGCCTGCTGGACCATCACAATAATTACAGACTCACAGAAACACTACGAACTGATGTGGAAATACTTTTTCCTTGCTAACGGAGTAGCCCCTTTTCCTGTCACCCCTCCCCTTCTGCTCGAACAGTGTCTGGGGAAAGGGAAAACAAAATAAAAAAGCAGTCTCAGCACCCACTCTCACTACTAACTAGGTTTCTAAAGAACAATGTACAGGCAAAAAATTACAGTGAAGGTTTTTGGTGTGTTTTTGTTTGTTTGTTTTTTCTTTATAATTCAAGACTTCAACAATGGGTTTATGATTTTCAGACAATTCATTTTGAAAGAAAATATCTAAAATAAATTATAAAGGTCCTCTTCTCTTATTTTCTCAAATACACAGTCATCTTCATTTGGCCTAACTAAAAATATTTTCCTTGAGATACAACCCAAATGAACTACATGTAGTGGAACAAATAAGCAGTTAGAAGGGCATATGCATTTCATTAATTGAAGATAGATACAAAAAAGCTAGAAAATCTCACATAATACAGTCCAGGTTGATCTCTTTGGGATATTACAGAGAGAAGAGAATTATTTTTTTCCTGCTGGAATAGAACACAAGAACAGTTGTTTCTGCTCTAAGGTTTATTACAATGTGCTGTATGTGTGGATTGAACAGCAATTCCACATGTGCCAACATTGATCTGGCACTATAGTGACCACAAGGACGTATATACAGGTACTTCAACTGCCTAACAGACCTTCTGAATTAGACTGACTTCTGTTAATCACACATTCTTTAACCATAACAATATGGTTAAATGCTACCTTTCAACTCCACTTTTCCTAAAGGGTACCAAGTCCTGTCTGAAGCTTCTGAATACCATATCATCTGGCAGGTATAAGCAGACAAATTATACTGTTCCACTGCCTGTATCTGCAGTTTTCTATTGTATTAGGAAAATTTATGGCATTGATTTATCTTCTTGATATATGTTTGTAAAGTAAATGTTGTGAAAATCTAATAAAAGTGTCTATCATGAAGCTATGGTAACTATGCTGCAATAACTAATATCAAGGTATTTGGAAGTTGGAACCAGGTTTTGCATATATTATCTCTGTAGAAGTTATTTCATGCCCATTTCAAGATTTCTAAAAGACAACAGCAGAATTGCCTAGGTGCAGGCACTTCTACATTACAGCCTCACTATCTGCAAAGTCCACCTATGCTTCTTCATTTTCTACTAAATCTTACTGTTGCACTAGATTGTGTATTCAGACAAGAATTTTCAGGCTGTTATGCTAAGCTAGTAGTATCATGTACTCCTACAGGATCAGAAACAAAAGTTACATTTTCCTTTTCATGAGTCAGCAGTAAGTTTTCAGAGTCTTTCAACAGCATCAGCTAAACTTTTCTCGAACTCAGAACAAAGATTTATAACACTCTTGGGGATGCTAATGCCAACATTATAAAGAACTAACTCAATCAATGCTTTTCCAAGTGAGAATGTAAAAGGTAAACTTCTACTACATTTTTTAAGCATCTTTCAAAAAAAGATAGAGAAATAGCAGAGGAAATCCTTAAGAACATTGTGATCCCAGCATTTAGAAGCTAGCTAAGCATGGTTTAAGATTTGATATTATTTCTCTAAAAGCACAGCTTGGTGTATGACGACATAAACCACTTAAAATTTGCTCTATAAAAGGACATATACCGTTCCATACTATCACTGCTTAATGCAAGAGCATACCGTGACTTGCTTTAACAGCTCTCTTCTAATTATCAGCTTTCATTTTTTTAGCTCACTGAGTTTTCTATCAGCAGCCAGACACAGCTGATAAGCTCAGTGGTTTTCTGTTGCCCTGTCCAAGGCTGCTCTTCTCACAAAAAAAAAAAAAAAATATTTAAAATATGTTCAGGTCAGACTAACAGCCTCAAGCCCAGAGTGCCAAGGAACTTAGTTTTTTAAAGCTTCGCCACAGCAAAGCCACTAAACCACATCCTTCAGTTTCCAGCATAGGTGCAGTTCTAGTCAGAAAATGTTGTCCCTCTTAATATCATTTGCAAATTATTTGTGAATACTGAAGGCCACTCCTAACCTAGAATCTCATCCTCAGTGGTAACAAGTTCAGAGCACTTTAAAGAAAGGGGCAAGAGAACCACACACAGTTTAATCGATTTGCTTATTGAAGGGCAGTTATTGATTGGTTTCTGAAGGTACAGCAACGTCACTTTTTTTCTGAATTCAGATTGAGTTTTTAGAAATAATTTTCTTTTAGAAATATTTTTCTTCAGCCAACTACACACTTAATAGAGGTATTTATTTTAATTCACTTTATGTTATTCCCTTTCATTCAACAAATTACTTGAAAGAGCAACATCTTTTAGTCATTTAGCTGTTCAGGAACTATCCGCAATGAATACTGATTCCTGCAAATGAACTTGGAATTGCATCTTTTATGTGATGGGAATGTCTGTGTATGGACATGTGGCATGTCAGATTTTCCAAATGGGCATGATTCCCAACCACAGGGAAAAACAAATGCAGAAACAATCCTAGTGTGGAATCTAAGTACAAGTCTGTAAAACATACCAGCAGGTGCATGCAGATATACAAACTTGATCTCCATATAAATTCTGTCTTTCTGTAAATTTCAAATGTGTCATTTAGTAACACTTTCAATAAGCAAATAAAATGAAGCAAGTTGTTGAACATGAAGCTAAAATAAAATTTTTTATTCAGATGTTTTTTGCCCTCTTCGTCATCTCAAAAATTAATGTTTTTATCCTTTCCCTACCCAAAGAAGTTCTTACTAATTTTTTTAGAAGATTACCTAACCAGAAAAACAGAGATTGAGCTAAACAATACAAGCAAGAACACACTGTATTTACATCTTGGACACAATTTCTCACTCACTAACCTGTTTTTGTTGGATGCTAGATTTCTTACTATTTTTTGGCTATCCAGGCATCTTGATCTCTAGAACAGATTAACAAATGTAAATTGAAAATAAGCTGAAATGCTCTTCTAAGTACTGTGACAAAACGTGCTGAGCAAATCAGCATTCAGTTACACCCAGCAGCAACAGTGTAAGAAATGAACTGGCATAGTGAACTGGCATAATTCTATGTTTTAGTACAAGCTTCTATCCACAGCTGATTAGTTAAGTAGTGAATGCTAATCTTCATAATTAAAAGTTTACTTCCGTTACAAATAAATTTAGAAATAAAGAGATCCAATCTTTCCCAAGATTAAAATTGATCTTTTCTTCTGAATCAATTACAGTTTAAAGCTATGAAATAACATGCTGTTCATTGCCTCACTGCTCACGCTAATCAGCACAGGCCTAGAAGATTACACATGGTCCTTTCTTTTTTCCTCTTCAGACATTTGCAGTTGGCAGACAAAGTCTAGATATCACAAGGTTAAATAAAGACATTACTAATGTTATAAATTATTTTTAAAAATATCAAATATCTAAACATCCATCCTGAAAGGTCCCCACAAAAGATAGAAGTATTTTAGCTACAAATCAGACTTCTAATTTATTAAAACTTCTATTTAAAATAAAAAATTTCCTCTGTGTGAATGTCACAGATCTCAGTTTGGTCTAACATTGCAGCAGATGGAGCAAGCAAGTGAGGTGGGGAAAAACTGAAAGCCAGAAATGGATACAACAGGGTAGTGCAGAACATACAAAAAATTATACCATCTCTATCCTTTATCATATTTAGAAAAAGTCAAAGAGAGAGAAGAGAGAATGTAAAACATATTATAGAAGCTGTGATGATAAACCTTCTAACATTCAGAAAATTATTTCAGTAAAACTGAGAAAATATGAGCTTTTTAGTCAATTAATCTGGACTGAAATTTTGGAATGTGCAAGATACTTTTCCTCAAGGATACTTCTCTCAGCACAGTTGTAAGAGTGATAGAGTAGCAGCCTTATTTCATATTATATACATATTCCTATACCTGCAGGCATGCTCACTGTTTCTTGGCCTTTGGCTGCCTTCATCATCTGTTCTGATACCTTTTTCTTCAAGCAGCTACTGAACACAAAGGTCTAAAGAGGATAAACCAGAGAACTTTCTGATTTTTTCAAAATTACGTACTTGACTCTTTTATTCCTTCTTCAGGAGAAAATTACAGTCCCTAACTATTGAACTATGATTTTCCTGACTCAGTTAATTTTACCCTGTTCTTAACTTCCCTATACTGCAACAAATGAGCTGCAGTTCCTTATGGCCCAGCCTCAGCATGACTAGCCCTGTAAGATTACATTTTACTCTGATCCTTTCCTAAAAGGATTGAGAAATAACCTGTTTTGTGTACAAAATTATCCACTTTCATGTGCCTGAGTCATTGTACTAAAATCGGAGCTCCAGTGTGTCTTCTTTGGCATCCTTTGTATACCCTGGAAAAACAAACAAAGAGAAAAAACAAACAAAAACCCTCCAGCCGATAAACAGAGGGAGCAGCTAAAACCAGCATTATTGTGTTCAGCCTTAAATCAGAATCAGTCAATTAGGTTCATTTTATACAGTATACAAATAAATCAGCTGAAATCTCTACCAGAACACTTTCCCTGTGGGAGAGAACAAGTGGGAGGTAGGAAGGGGGAGTCTTTGCAAGCATAAAGGTGGCTAAAGCAGATATTTTGCTCCCACACAAAACTCTGACAACTCTACCTCCAAAAGGAAAGAGAAGGGGCAGGTAAAGCATGACATGGAATGCTAGGAAAGGAAGAAAATGGCAGAGTAAAAGTGAGATGCTTCACTGCTGTAAAGGCTGCCAAGGGAATATGTTTCAGAATAGGTTTGGAGGGGAATATGGGCAAGTGGAAGAGATTTAAAACATTAAAAACCCTTTTTCACAGACCTTCCAACCTTATTTTTCATGAAGAGGAAGTGAACGTAGATACAAAGTCACAAAAGAAAAGTAGCAAGAAAAGTAATCTACCATATTCTTAACCTGTTGATTTTAAAGCTGACCTCTAATTTGGTTTAGTAGGCAGTGTCATGCTGCAGCTAAACTCATCATTGCCAACATGGATGTCAGCTGAGCAGCTTTCTTCTGAATAGTCACAAATAAAAGAATCAAACATCAAGCTGTATGTACCATAGAACTGCATTTCTCAAATCTGCATCGGGAACTGCAACAAAAAGACAGAACTAATGCAATTTGCTGTAAAGGCAAGTAGGTCAAGTGATTTGGAGGAAAAAAAAAAAAAAAGAAACAAAAAGAAAAAGGGCTATAAGACAAATGTTCAAACTTCCTAACACTCTTTTTTATGGAAGGACACAGATTCACAGAATAGGTCAGTGCTTGATTCAGAAAATAGTGCTCATACTCCAGAGTAAGAAACTTGACTTTTAAATATTTTTTTTTAACAGGATAGGATGAGATGGGTCTTTTGGGTGATTAGCAGATATGATAATAGTAAGAGATAAAACTAACAAGTAAGAAATACTGGGAACAGACCCAGCAGTCTGAATTTTCATCTGGTTGCCTAAACTGAATGACAAACTTTTGCACCTGAGTTTTGCAGAGAAGAATAGCATTCAATCAAATACTTCTTGCCAGCCCTTGAGACTCAGCTCACTCTTTTGGGATTTTTAAAAAATATTAACAGAGATAGGAATCTCCTTTTCTGTTTGGTGGTTCAGTATCTGAACAGAAGATGGGAGACCTGGGTCTCTAATTCAAACAACACCACAAAACCATGCTCTGTTTTTGAAGTCACAGATCCTAGTATAGTTTCTTTAAAAAACCCCACTTCTTTGATATGCTTTGATTGTTTTTTTGAGTACTGTTTTACCTTAGCTTTGTTTACGGTTTTTGTAGAAATTGAGCTTCCTGCATCCACTCATCTGTTGGTTTAACCCAATTCCTCTTAACTTCCTGGACTGCCTTAAAAGAATTTTTAAAAATAGCAGAAAAAGTCAGCAAAAGCATATTTTGTTTCACATAAGTATTCAGAAACACACAGAAATAGAAAGCTTGTGGTTTATTTTGGTTTTTAAACAAGGTCTTTAATTTTAAGACAAGCTCACTCTACACTGTTTTTTCCTCATGAATTAATAGTTTCCAAAACTCTGTGTAGGTGTACAACCTACACAACTCAACAAACCTACAGTTCACCTATATGCTCTCATATGATGGCAGAGTGCCTACATATTAGGAACATTAGGATACATATATCACCTTGAAAATACAGTGGATAGATACCTAAATGTATCATTTTTGTGTAATATTTTTCCCATGCATAAGCCATAGGTGTTAGGATCTCTAATACAAGGGTTTGAAGGAGAAAAAACCCCAAAACACCAACCTGTCCCCTATCAACAACAGCTATATCCAGCACTTAGAAAAGTGGCACAAATCAGTGCCAACAAGAACCATTTATAAATATGTCAAGAATTCACATGAAAGATTAAATTAATGTGGAAAATATAATCTTTAAGATTACATAGTCCTTTCAGTTTTACCTGTGTATGTAGCATGTTCAGTGAAATTCTATAATCTTTCAGCAGTGTATTGAGAGAAGGATCCATACAACTTTTCCAAGCCAAGGGGAAAAAAGTAATAAAAAATAAAGAAGTTATTCTGTTGAATGGTTGTTTGAATTTTTCAGCTAAATAAAATGAAAGTGCCATCTAGAAAGATTTTGTTAACTACCAGATTAAAAAACACCAAACCAAACAACAGATGTGAACTTGAAGTGTGTCCTGTACTCATTCTGTTGTAGCAGAATGGAAATAAACTGGGGTCAGATTATCCAATCTCTCCACTGATTCTGGTGGTACCAAACACGTAAGTTACTATATAGAACTAACACTTTTTTCTTCTTTTCTCGAAAAACTCTGGGTTTCTCTACACAGTAGTAGGTAAGGCAGCCACTGCCATGCTGCAGTGCTGGCATACAAGACCTAGTCTGAAGCCAGCGAGCTGCAGCACCAAGCTCTGTGGAGCTGCGGCAGGCTGAGCTCCGTGCAGCAGCAAAGCAAATGGAACGCTCGGCTGCCCACGTGCCGGGCACAGCTGCCCGGAGCCCTTTCGTTTACAGCACCCGGGGTCAATCGCCACAAGCACACGACTGGAGCAGCGCGGGCTCCACGGCCAGTAGGGAGGTAACACTCGCACTACGCTGGCTCTTGCAGCCCAGACAGACCCTTTTCCTATCCTGGCCTTGGAGCAGTGCTGGATGGAGAAGTATCTACGCAGACAGTTTGCCATAGCTGAGAGCCATTCAGTTCTTTTACTGGACTGCTAGTTCTGCAGTTCATAAAGGCACATATAGGGAAACAGAGAAAGCTTTGTAGAGGCTGTTGTAGAGGCTGAGTTCTAATGCAGTAGATTTAAACCAGACAAGTTATCAGCATCAAACAACAGGTTTCTGTTTATGTTTCCTCACTGCCACCAAAAGGTATGGTCTGTTCTTCCTCTTCTGCTCTATTCATTCATCTGCTGCAATCAATACAACTCACTAAGCAAGCAAAAATAGATTTCTTTTTTTTCTTTTTCATTGTAGGGAGTAGACCTGAGCACAACTGCAGGAGGGAGCCATTAGTCTGACCCTGCTACACTGCAGAACTTCTCCCTCGGGGCACTGACAAATGGGCCCTTGGCACCAGGCTCCCCATCCCCAGGGTTTATTCTCACCCACAATTCAGCATTACTATTTGCTGCACAGCAAACAGAACCAGGGGACTGACTCAGGCCAAAAACAGGACATCAAAACCATACCAAAAATAAGGAGCCAGTATTTTTAGACCAGGTTAGCTCTCAGTCCAGTTCACCACTGCCCACACAATTCCACCAGCACAATGGAGGAGTAGTCCAAGGAACAAGGAAATGAAAGAGGAAGAGTGCTCTGCTGTTTAAGCCAGGCCACTTACTAAGAGAAATGCTCAAGCTATGGCCTCAGGTTTTATATATATTAGTGTATAGAAATGAGCACTTCAGATAAAAAGCAATCCACCTCTACCCAGAGGGTCAGCTTGCAACTCAGAACTCAAAGTTCTCTTCTATATTGTCTACAAGTTTTTTTTGGTTTTTTTTTTGTTTTTTTTTTTTTTGTGTTTTTTTTTTTTTTTTTTTTTTTTTTTTTGTGGTCACTGCATTGTGCAAATATAAATATTAGGGGGCAAGGAGACACAAAACACCTCTCTATAGATTCTGAAAGAGAGAGGGAATTAATAGCTAGCTACAATAAAGGACCCTTCAGGGATCCTATAGTGCTAAAATTTAAAACATGCAACACCACAGAAAGCAGTCAATTCCAATTAAAAATTGGAAAAAAAGAAGAAAAAACCAAAACAGTCAAGCTGTTGAAGCTAGAAGGCTTCCTAAGTTATTCAAGGGATTTCTTTCTCTGTTTATAGCAGTCATGCATTTTAGTAGTTTCACTTAAGCTTCTAGCTCACCACTTTCTGATTCCAAGCTTACAGTGCAACTCCATGCTCTGAAGTTTCATGTAAGAAAGTTCAAGTTTCACTTTTTTCACGACTGGGAAAAGAAAAATGCCACAGAGACATTTGGTGAGATCTAGTGAAATAGCTCAACTACTTTCATGTATCAGTTATTGCTGGCTAGCAAAGTGCTTTAAGAGAAGGAAAACAATACAAATTCTGGGGTAAAGTTAGGTGACAAGTGACTAATTATCATACTCCTCTGAGTCTAAGCTAACAAAACAGTCTAAGCTCTACTACTTACAGAACATCTCTGCTCCCTGAGACTATGGTCTTATAGGATAGCCTTCACTCAAAATACAGCTAAGCATGATAGATGTTACAGGGCACATGGACAGAAACTTCCAGTTTCTATGGTGCTTTTCTGGGACAGACCACCAGACAAGGTGTATAAAATGTCAATGTATAGTGAGAAAAGCAAGTCACTCTTCAGAGATCACTAGTTTTCTGCTTACTTTTTTTAAAAAAATATGTCTAAAGGCCCAGATCTGTAAACATTAAATTCTAAGCTGATAGCATGATTCAGCAGAACACTTAAATATAGCTCTTTAAGCCTGTGAGCATCTAAACATTTTTTGGCAGTGGAATGTGGATTACATTTGGACTTGATGTATTTGTGAGGATTACCAAAGATATATAGAAATGTAATAAACTGAAAAACTTTTCTACTCTCCTGTGTATCTGATCATATCACAATAGAAGGAGAAAATAATTCCATCTGGAACTGTACTGGAAGATACATTTGATATGTAGTAACTGCCAACTTTGTACTCAGAGATATCTTTCACAGATGCAGAATCTTTCAGCAGAATGAAGAGGGCAAGGGAATAATAAATAAAATAGACACAGACTGTAAAGTTCCTACCTTACTAAGTAAGCCTGAGTTCCTTAGTAAGTCCAGTAGTAACTGGTCCTTCATTTTAAAACATTCAGAAGAGCACTGTCATCTCTATGCCAATGAAAAGACTGAAAAAAGCTAAATAACTGCAATACCTACCTTGACTCCAGTTTGCAGCAAAGACTGTTCACTGTTCTGATGTGGCCTAAGCCTATCCCAGTCACAGGCCTGGATCCTACCTCATCCACATACCTACCCACATGGGAAACAGGACATCAGCAGACCAACAAGGGTGCAAAAGCCTCTTCACATTTTATGATCATAAAGACACTCACAACCCTGATTTACAGCTTGCTTAATAACACTGTGATCAAACTTCAGTTACTGACAGTTAAGAAACATGTAATGATATAAAGGAAAGTAAACTAGAGACTATATATATATATTATATACATATCAACTATGTTTATAAGTATAACAAGAGAGCTTCCTGTCCTATTGTTAAACTCAGCATGTGATCTGTAAATTAAGAACTGTGTCATGTAGGTATGGCCATCCAATTAAATGCCTACCTAAGATACACACCCAATAGTTCCCATGTGGTAAAGTTGCTATGTGACTTGCAAACTCAAAGGGATGATATTCATATGTGAAAGTCTTACCCCTACACCACCCTCTCTGTTTCCATACTTTGCTCCCCACTACCAGACTTTCCAAGACATAGGGGGAGAGAGCTTGAGGGAATTTATCAGAGCAGATGGGTCTTTTAACCTTAGTGGGAACATGCAAGCCTTCTCCATATTTCAGATTCAGTCACTGCAGCCAACGACAACAAAAATCCAAGGGAGGGCTAAGTTAAGCACCATGTAAAATTTACCAGAGAGCTTCATCATCACAATCTTGAAAGAAAAATAGGCTAAAATATTTTATAAATTCTCTCAACAGACCCATCTCACAAAATGTAACCTTCAAAATCTAAGAAGGTCAGAAGTTTCACTATACATTATCATGAATAAGGACGAAGTGTTCAATACCTATTAATGTAACCTAACTGTTTTTAAATTTTCCCTTATGTCCCATTTAATTGCTCATTAAAAGTAAATATAACCATTCCATATTCCATCATGTAAATTTGTGATGAGTTTTTTAAGTTTCAAAGCAATTTAAAAATGTAATAAAGTAGACTTAGTTTACTACTGTCATGCATTTATTCTCTAATGCAAGGCATCTACCAGGTTATTCCAGATCTTTGCTACTAGACCCTCAAATCATGTTGTACAGTGAGCATTGTGTGTTCTAAGTTAACATTACTCATGAACATCACAAATATGTATTTTGACAAGATTTGTGTATTTTCCAGGCTGATAAATTCTCTTGCTTTTCTAGGAAATATCTATACGTCCTGCCCCTTTAGTGAAGATA
Source organism: Sitta carolinensis (assembly GCA_032173965.1). Lineage (NCBI taxonomy): Eukaryota > Metazoa > Chordata > Aves > Passeriformes > Sittidae > Sitta > Sitta carolinensis. Next base: position 132,504,948 of record CM063284.1, read on the forward strand.
AGAGTCTTGTAGGGTTCTGTGAAGGCTTCTGACAAGAGCAGACTTAAGCTCTGGTGATCTTTCATTATCAATTGTGCATAAGGAGGAATAGCCCTATCAGGCTTGACATTTGGGTTGCTTTTAGTTTGCTGTGGCCTCTCTACATCTTCTCTGAAAGAGGACAGAATATTTGCAGGACTAGCTGCACAACGGGATAGTGGGGACAGAAAAGTCCGGCAGAGGTGAGCCCACTAACCACTGAATCTGACTGGGCTAGTTGTCTTATTCTGGTTTAGGTTCTAAAAAATCAAAGCATAAGTTTAAACAGCAATAACCTAAAAGAATACAGTACCACTGAAGCATTCCTAAATTCCACGGTGACCATAATCTCCTGAGTTTGCTCAGGAAAGTGGTGTGGCAATTTTAAGAAATGTCATCAGTCCTGAGAATACTACTATCATAGCTACTCTGGCAGGTTGTGCAACCTCATGCTTTGGTCAGAGAGGATGGACTTTCTATTTCTGAGCATAAGGTAGAAGTGTCAGGTTTCTCTTCTTCCAAAGCATGCCAATCCCAAAACAAACTGTGTCACAGTGACAGCATTGAAAATTCATCTTCACAGTTCAGAAGGGTTTTCTCCAACTGTATCAGTGGGTTTAAAAAGCAGGTATGTTTTTGTGCATGGAAAAAAGTAGACATCAAGCTAAATATAGGTTGGAAATAATTGTTTCCAGTTAAAATTTAAAAAAAAAAACACCTGCAAGGTTTTCCTTAATCCCTGTTAATATCAGGACTGTTACCAGAGAGGGCAGCAGACCATTAAAATCACTTGTCTCACAGTCAATTCGGACAGCAGATATGATGGGAAGAAAGTTTCATAAATCCAAACACAAAAGACAAAAAAGTGACTATCGCCTTCTATTCTGTCTGCCACTGTGCCGTCCTCACAAATTACTTCAAGAAGCTAGCCACAGACTAATGTGTTATCCCTTGGTAGTGTAAGTGGTGTAAAACTAAGCATACCAGATGGCATTTCCAAGGAATGGCAAACACAGATCTCAGATTTAGTAGGATTTTGACTGGTTTTATTTCTTGGCTCAAAGCACAAACTGGTACATGCTGCCTGAGCACCAGAATATTAGGGAGCAAGGGTTGTAAAATCTGCCTCTATCACAAAATAATAGTGAGTGTAGCAGCATTTTACAGTGACAAAAGTTAAATAATTCCCAGAAGTCCTACTTCATCTCTAAGACCACAAGAGAAGAAATGGTGTCTGCAACTTTTTAAGTGTCATTGCTTCTTTACAGTGTCACATAAACATTAAACATATATAAAAGTAACATACAAAGCAATATACAACACCACTGTCTGGCTTGGAAATTACATTAACCCACTGCAAACTGACAAGTTTATCAAGCACAAGTTATTAAAGTTTTTTAAAGTACATTAGAAAATATACTATATATCCTTTCCTTACTCAAGGCCCCTATACAATTTTCTTGTCCAAAAATGTCACCTTACTCCTTCCACCCTATTAGCGCCTACTTCTCTGTCCCCAAATCAGAATTCCTATCTCCCTGCCACCCCCAACGCTTTTTGCCTTCAGCATGTCCCACCTCACAAGTCTCCTGTTGCAGGGTCTAAGGCTGACTCTGACACTTATGTTCCCCTGGAAGAACTGATCCCAGCATTGCCTCAGGTGGTGCAAGCCCCATGATGGCAGAATAAAGCCAGCAAGAGGTCACCTTGTGTTATCCAGCTTATGGTTCCTATACACAGATAGTGTAAGTTCTGAGGCTGGACTAACACACATCAGCTCAACAGAGTACAGCAAACACATGTTCAGCTCCCTTATACCTATGGACAGTTGAGAACCACCGTCACAAACTCGGATTGCAAAGGCACAGCAGAAACAGGGTGCACACTTTTCTGTAAGGTGAGAGGAAATTTCAGAATCCCACGACAAAGAGCAGCACCCATCAGACAGATGCATGCTTTGTTATTGCTGTTAGCATTAGGAAATGAGGGCAACCAAAGTAGCCTTGCTTGTGCACACATAAACGTGCAAATATACAAAATAGGCAGAGCCACTGCTGCTCCTCCTTTCCTGGCATAGAAAGGGAATTCCAGCTGAAAGTTTCAAACACAAACCAGCCAGTTGTGTAAACAATATTTGGTTGCTACTGGTTTCAAATTATAACTAGCAATTGTTTACTGTGAGTATTGCAACAGCTGTTACAGCAATCCCAGAGCAGTGCTAGAACTGCACTGACACTGCAAACACACAGTCCCACGAAATGCACCAAGGGACACAAAACAAGTAAAGGTAAGCATGCAGAAAAAAAAAAGATGCATCAGTTGTGCACTCAGTTTTAACAGCAGCTGCCAGCCAAGACATAAGTGAAGACTAGATAATTTCTGACTTCAGCATTCAAGAACTTTCACCCACACTATGCCAAAGCAAAGGCAGCTTAATTATGAATGTGTCTCTATGTATTTTCTTATTCTATCATATGTGAAGGAAACCTGAAGTTGGCAGCTAAATGCCATAGAAGCAGAAGGCATGTAACATTAAGAAGTTAATTGTGGACAATTGTAAGGACCCAAAATCTCATCTGAAAAACCAGCAATGGCCCCCCAGCCCTCTGGTACAATAAACTCCTCAAAGCCCACAGAAAATACTCTTATATGTCTTCATATAGAGAGGTTTATCCTTTTCTAATTGAAATTATATTAATTTTTGTCCACTTCTCACAAATGGAAACTTTCAACACAATTCCAGAAAGCCATTAACTGTAATATTCTTTCTGCAGTGTCTGATGTCTGGATATAAAGTCTAATATTGCTGCCATCAGCAAGGTAAACATCCAAAAAGACTCTCTGGATTTGGATCTTAAACTTATCCTGTCAGGTAGAAATGCAACACCATTTTACTGCTTTCCATATTGCTGAAATCCTTCTGAAAATGCTGATGATCCATTCCCTATTTATTCAAGTAAAATAAACAATTGAGACTACCATTTAGCACACATAAAGTTACTAAAACTACTATTAAAGCTTGCAGATAACAAAAAATAAATATGCAGAACAGCAAGTGGGAAGATACCAAAGAATTAGAGGAGAGTCTTGGTGTTAAGTGCCACAGGCTACCTGGTGTCTCAGTGTTTGTAGGCATGACACAGTCGCTTCCTAGGAAGTAGTGACTGCAAAATGAGGAGGTGGATACAAAACTCCAGGTGAATATTCAGAGCCACAATATTGCGAAAAGGAAAAAGTGCATCCCTCTACCTACACCTGGGGAAATGTCAGGTGAGAATAATGAGGCAACAGTATCTGAATAGACCAGAGCCACTGCTACAGGAATACTGTGCAGTGCAGTGCCCAAGGTCCAAACCGCTGCATAGTGAGAGGAGGTGTAAAAAAGAAACCTGAAAGCATTTAGATCATGAGAAAATAGGTCTCAAATATGTGACCTCAGAGAACTGTGTTATGTGTAGACATCATAAAGGGGTGATTTGCAATCTGGAAAACTAAAGCATCGGAGCCAGATCCATTTGCTGTCAGCTGATGATAGACAGAGTCAGACTAGAGGCAAAGCTCACATTTCTAACAGTGAGATAGGGCACAGGAATGGGGTATTCTCCACTGGTTTTATATTAAGACTTTATATGTCCCTAAAAGACTTTCCTGAGTTCATATTTAGAAAGTGCCATGCTTTGCTTTGCATGAGAAGTCAGTTACTCATTTCAGGAAGATAGGGACTAGTTTGAGAACATCCTTGGGATTCCCTCTGGGTCAGGTAATAGAAAGTCATCACTGTAGCTCCTCCTGTTGACTATCCTGTATCAGAAGACAGCAGTGGTCCTTCTGGCATTTGAGTTAATTGAGAAGGAGTACTTCCCTTGACAATCACTGTTGTCCCTGAAAATAAGCCTTCTGATTTGTTTTAGTATAGTAGAGTCAGTTGTCATGAATTGTAAGATAAGCAAGAATCATGTTTACATTCCTTTGTAAAAGATATCACCTGATGGACTTCCCAAGTGACCAGTGAAGATGGAGAGGTGGTAACCTCTCTGTCCAATCTCTGATCACTGTCCAAAAACTTATATATACAAAGTCAACAATAAACTAGAATCTTCTTCTTCCTTTCTTCTTCTCTACCTGAACACCTGTTGTGTGTGTAACTGTGTGTTTCTATCTGCATCACAGTAACAAATCACAATTCCAGGAAAATGCTGGAATTGTACATAACTGCATGTAACATTAAATTTTAATTTCTTGTATCCACCTCTGCTAGCCTGGCAGAAAATAGAGGAGGGTTCCTGGGAATCCTAAGGTTTCAAGTAATCTTGGCATCTTTCTGCAGAGCCTTCATGGTGTCTGTATATAGGACCACCTCCCAACTCCTGCAAGGTCAGCAAGAGCAGGGTGGCAGAGCTGACATTTATGCTGTGTGCTCTATTACCCCTCTTTGGGTACCCTGAAGAACAGCCTAGGATGCATGACTCCAATGAACTGACTCAGTTCAGATTGGTAGCATATTTTTTTCAGTCAGAAAGACTATACAAATACAAACAACAATGTTGGTTTGGGGGTTTTTCCAACAAGAACTGAAAATTAAGAACCTGTTATAAAAGTTTGTAGAATGATATGTAAGGAAAAATCTCAGGAAAGCCAAACTAAAACAATCTTTCTTATTTAAACAAACTTCTCACAGATTTTCCTGACACCCAGTATTTCACCTATCTGCATACCACACACTGTTTGCAGATATTAAGGAATAAAAGAACCCCTTCTCAAGGCATTGAGTCCTTCTAGGGATTTAATCTTTATTCCTGAATCTATTTATTTCTTATCCAGGAGACAGGTCTAGTTGTTCCTTTTAATTAGAATAAGCACTACTTTGTTTCTGTGAAGGTACCAAAGCCCCTCTGTTTCTAACACAGAGGATCATCTGCTGTGCTTTCCTGACTACTTTACAATTTTCCTCACATGGGAAGGAACACATGCTTCCTTACAAATACCTGTGATACACATATTTTGGTATGAAACATTTCACATGTGATAAAAATGTATGTGAAGTGTGGAACAAACATGGGATCTCATCAGAATGGGGTAAAGACCCACCCCTCATTACTGACCCTCAACAAGGAGCAAGCAGGTCACTACAGAGGCAGTTTACTACCTGGGGCTCTGCAGTGCTGGAAGGTTAAAAAGGCTCAAGTACAAGAATAAGCGCTTCTGGTGTGTACTGTTCATGATGAAACCTCCACAGGGAAAGTACATGGAGGACTTCATGCATCTACTTTTCCCAGTTCCTCACTGCTACCTGCAGTTTTACAACCTGGATACAGAGCACCTCAACCACTGTGGCAGGCCAGGGCTGGGAGCACAGAGGTCACGTTACCCTTCTGCCACTCCAAGGGAGTCCCATCTGGCAGCACACTACCCTCCTTGCCACCTCTCTAGTCAGTAATCATGAGGGGAAAAGAGACAAGCATGATTTAAGGTTTCAAATACTTCCAAGCAGTTTGAGTTCTCCAAGAACACTGTGAAACATATTAGTAGCCAGATTAATTTGAGGATCTTCAAGAAAGGATGTTAGAGGAAATAAAATCTCAGTTCCATCTAGAATAGTCACATTAAGAATGACAGTTTAATACTTAAACCATTGGTTTCTGCAGCTGTCTTTTTTAAATGGTGTTATTTTATCTTATTTGATTCTACTGAACTACAAGCACAGCTTCACATCATGGCACTGGGGACAAATTCATCACTTATCTCCAACTTTCCAATAGTAATCACTGTTACTTTTAAAAGGGCATGGAGTAATAGAACAAGGGAGAATGGATTTAAACTGAGGGTGGGTCTAGATGAGATATTAGGCTGAAATTTTTTACTGTGAGGGTGTTGAGACACTGGAACAGGTCACCCAGAGAAGTTGTGGATGCCCTATTCCTGGAAGTGCTTAAGGGTGGGCGGGGCTCTCGGAAATCTGGTCTTGCAGAAGGTGTCCCCACTCATGGCAGGGAGATTGGAACTAGATGATCTTTAAGATCCCTTCGAACCCAAACCATTCTGTAATTCTGTGATTTCCTTAGTAAGGTTATGACACAGCAAACCAAAAATAAGATTCATCTTAAACTGCTGTGTTTGGGGAATCTCCTCCCCCCCTTTCTTTTATCACCTACTTTTAACCCAGAAGGCAGAACTGTCCATGCCAGAAACTCCACACATTGTTCAATGTTACAAATATTTGTGTTTGGCCTCTTATCAGTAAAGTATTGTTGAGACCAAAGAAAATTACTTACATAAAACAAAAGGAGGAAACAGTGCAGTCTGTAAGGCAGGAGAAGACAGTGTTAAGTGAAGAAATACAAATACAGACATGTCCCTAAAATAACACAATAGAACCCAGCATAAGTTTAATACAAATACAATAGAAAAAACATTTACCAGTGTTAGCAATCATCCATTAAGTAAGTGCCCATGGCAATCCTAACCACTTCCAAAATGGATAGAAATTTCTCTTTAAATAAATTTGCAGCAAAAGCTCAGATTTTGTTCCAAGCAATTCTTTTTTTAGTTTTGGAAAGAACACTAGAGTTTTATCTACTCAAAACAGGCACCAACATAAAGAAACCTTGTGTTTTGGCAAGAGTAGATGTTCAGTAGAACTATTCATGTTTCCTACACTTTTATACCTGAAATTCAGGAAACATATCACGTAACTTGAATTGGATACTTTCTTGTATCCCTTAATATTGTTTGAATATCCCCTTAACAGTGTTACTATTATCTGTAGACAAAATATTCTGAAACATCTAGAACTGCTATCTACTACCCACTAGTCTGTCCCAGTAGCTTGAAGCACAGCTCAATCATTAACAATGGCATAGAGAATAATACAGAGCTGGTAGGGCATTTTCTTTGGGTTTTGGTTTTGATGAAAAAAAAGAAAAGTTTTCATAAAGAATGAAAAACAGAAACAGACAATAAACCAACAAACCCAGAAACAAATAGAAAGACCTCAATATATATATATATATATGTTACATAACAAGAAAGATATCTAGATATCTTTTTATTCCTCCCATTTTTCCTTTACAGAACTTAAAGTTAAGTGATTTTGCTTTAATAGGAGTCAACCAACCTGAATCCTCAGCAAGCTTCATAGCTCTGCTATGAAGCATGGACCATAAAAGGAGAAGGGATGAGAATGAGGTCCTTATTACAACATATTGAAAAGAACAGCCAGTCAGGAGACTGAACTGTATCTTAACATTGAAACAAAAAAATGAAACTGATATCCTTGAGTTTAAATTCTGCAGAGCTTTCTCTGCAAGAAACCTTCCCCCTTGGCCAGCACACAAGTCTGAAAGTAGAGGAACTTCCCATATGAAATTCAGATGAAATTCAGTTCTGTGTCCAGCTGCACTTTTGAAATACAAGTTAAATAAATAAGAAACACAGTCTAGTTTGAGATTAACAAATAACATTTTTAGAGCAGTGCTGAAATCTTAGATACTGAGTCTTCTGTTTGTGTACATACATACAAATACACTTGTGAGTTACTGAGTGAGAAGAGAGGAACGTTCCTAACATGCATTCCTCCACTGCTTGCACAAATGGCGTGTTGCAAGGTCAGGGAAGCAGAGCTCTCATGGTCAGAGACAGAGGCTCTAGAGAAGAAAATGCAGCCTGTGATCAGAACAGCTTTTATTCTGGTTACACCTGCAGATTTCTGTGTCACTTTACTTACATTTCCAATATCATACACACCACAGATCTCTTATGGTATTCAATTCTTCTCCTCATGCTTGATTTCAGAAAGAAAACCACCTTATATCAGAGTCCTTTGGTGAAGAACCACACAAGCATGCTACTTTTTGCCTGTTATCAGGCTCTGCTCTGTTCATTTGCTCCAGTACTCAACTCTTAATCTGTCCTTTCATCAACACCTGAATTCTTTTCCTCATGTTAGAGGTTGCTGTTCAACACATACTGGAAAAGGTCAGTCTCCTAGATACCCAAGACCAAACCTCTGCTGCTTCAAGAAAATGTGTCTCAATTCTACTCATACGTGCATAATGACTGGCTGTCCTCACAGCTGCCTCCTGAATACACCACATTATAATGCCCAACACAGGCAGACCATAATCTCAGGTTACAGTCAAGGAGATTGATGAGTTGCATAAAAATGAGACTGAGAGGGATATATGTACATGCTCATACTGTCTTTGTCCTGATGAAAAAGGAGGACACAAAGTCCCAAGGTCTCCTCTTGTTAATGGCTTCTTGCAAGAACCACAGCATTTGTCTTTAGGAGCTGGAAGTAGTAAGGAATATACAGAATCAGTCTCTCCAGACTGGTCGTTGTTCAAGTTTGCAGAGTCTGAAAGAGTGGAAGGGCAGGGGTGTTAGGGGTTAGGTCATTCATCTCTGTGTTCAACTCTACTATGTGATAGTGTTGGTAAATACTTTAGCACATTGGTTTTGAGAAAAATATCCATTCTGTCAAGCTGTCTCCCATTGTGTTGGGTGTCTTGCTGTCCCCTGACAACTCCTCCTGTGAGATAAGTTACTGGGGCAACAGCCAGACTATGCCTGCAGTAACCTCTGCAGCAGGAAAAGGTGATGCCAGGTAAAAACAGGCACCTGGAAAGTTGGGTTAGCCTGCATGAGCTTGTTCCAAACTTGGAAAGTTGTCCCTGTTAGATATGGTTGGGGAATGTAGCTGTTTGGTAAAGCCATGGTCCTTGCACAGCACTCCCACTCCAGCACACACTTCACAACCCCATTCAGAAGAAACACAGGACAGGACCAAACAAGTCTTATATTGAATTTGATTTTTCCCTTTGCATATTGTATTTTAGTCAGTGACACATACAAAGCCCTTCACGCAGAAGCTTAAATACTGCTGTTTAAGGTAAACCAAGAAAATTAAGCAAGCACTAACTTACTCTCTCTTAAGTAAATATTAACTTCACTCTCATAATAAAAGATAGACATGAAGGTGAAAAAAAGTCAACAATAGAATTTTTAGGGAAAAAGTTTCCCAACCCTAGCAAGCTCATTCACCTTTCACTTCCCATCTTTTCATTCAATTAAAAATTAAGGTTTCTGTAATAAAAGCTGCACTGGTTTGGCCTGCAGACATATCTGTGCTCAATAAATTGCTGTGGTGGCAGAAAAGGGGCTGCTTCCTGTTCACCTGCAGTGCAGTCCCTCTGCCTCTTCTCCCACGTCAGCTGCCAGGTTGCTTGCACAGATAGGTGTGTGCTAAGTTGTTTCAGATTGACAAGACTGACTACTCGAGGCCAGTCCATGCCATTTTCAGAAAAGGAACATACTTCTTTATAATTTTAATGATTTTTTTATTCAGTAGTCATCCCTCTTGCAATATGAGATGAGCCAGTTTGGGGTAATGCTCGGATTTAACACTAAGAATCAGTAACACAGAAACATTCACTGTTTTCCCTCCTGAGAAACAAGTAGGACACTAAGTGCTGCCTACATATCTTCAACAATGGGGGGAAAAAGAACAGCACAGAGGTGCTTTAAGAATGAACTTCACTCTGTGTCTTTCAATGCTGTTGGAGAAATTTTGTTACTCTGCCATAAAACATCTCTCAAGTCACAGTATGCTAATAAATATTAGAACATGTACAATAAGGCCAGTTTGCTGGGTGAAATTCTTTAATAGTCAAAATGAATATTTATTCAACCGTCAGTCACACCAATAAAAGGCACTGTGCACAGGTAATGACAATTAATGCACTCTTGTCTTTCACAGAGTTATTTGCTTTCTATTTGGAGATTGTTCTTTACCATAATGAAAGAATACACAAAGCAATACTGCTATTTGTATTATGAAGCAGCATTTATGTAAGCACAAACATTTTAAGTTTCAATTGTAAGCAAATAAAGCTGTAGAACTACTGTCTTTGCCAACCAGGAAGCCTAAACAAAACTTATTAACATTCCACATTGTATTGTGGAACAGAAATTGGGGTTCATTTTATATCTTCAGAACGTATTGACCTTGCTCCAACATTTAAGGAATAATTTTGCACCTATCTTGACCTCTACAAAATAACTGACTGCTTTTAGTAGCACAGGCGTCACATGCCTTTATAAGCACACACAGGTGTACACAACCTTGATAAGTACTGCACACGTACTTATCAAGTCACCCCTCCTCACCAAAAGGGCCTGGTGTAGAGAAAAAAAAATAATATACATTATTTTTTCTGGTGCGTTAAGAGAAATCCACAATGTTGTCGTGTCAAAAGACATCTTTAAACCCTGGAAACTGGTATTTTGAAGAATTATTTCCTGCCAGAAGTCTGTAGAAGAAAAGTCAGTCTGCAGTGTTTGACACCATATTGCAGGGATCCCTGATGGATTTAACTTTCTTTAGCAGCCCTCTTATCAGTCTCATCAAGACTAATTAAGACTCAGCAGTAATTACTGGGAGTCATCTGTAGGGCTATAGCAGGCATTGGATTAGAACTAAAGAGACTGCTTCTCACAACAGAAATCAGAAGTCATTCACTGTCTTTAGCACTCCAGTAGGTCTGAATTTAAGAGACTGTAAATAAACAGTATCTTTTTATTTACAAAGTATGCAGGAAAAAACTTTCTAGAATATGTTAGGAATATTTATTCATATATTCATACTATTATCTATAGCCCTCCTGAACTCCCCTTACATACCCTAGTCACACATAGCAAGTGAAGAGCCCTTGAGACACAAATCTCTTATTTGGTCCTTCAAAACATGCCCACTTCCCAGAACAGTTCACTTCAAGCAAAGTTACCTCTGCACACCAAGCACTTCCCATAAAACCAAAACAGCATAGCCTCCCTAAAAATGCTGTGGAGTCATACAGCACCTACCTGCTCCAAAACACCACTATTCTCATTAGAACCACAGCACTGTGAAAGGAGAAATGGAAAGGGACATACTGTAACTTGTAATAGTCAGGCACAAGCACAAGTTATCAAGGCTCTAAGCCTACCAAAGAAAGATAACACAAACCATGGACCACATTTAAATGGATTCAAAAAGTCATCTAGGCTATAACAACTCAAATATATGCCAGATTCTGCCCATCACTACAATTGCAAGATAAGAGAACATGACATTTTCCCAGCAGTCATCAATACACTCATCAGTGCAAACCACTGACACTATCAAAAAGCATTTACAATTGCAATATCCAAGAATGTGTGTAATCCTTCTATTGAGCTCTCACAAAGACTTTCCTGTGAACTCTTTGAGGCAAAAGATTCATCAGATATGCCACAGAATATAAAAACAAAGCATGCAGTTCTTTCCATGTGAGTAACAAGTTTGTACATGGAGAAAAAAACAGCAGTAATATTACTATTATTGCCACCCAGGTTTCACAGAGAGCACTCTGTCATTGGAACTCTCTGCTTTATGAGGTAGACTGATAGACTAAGAACACAAGGAAAGGAAGATAGCAAAGGAAGTCTTGAACCTGGGAGGTAGGATAATATTTCAACTCTTTCATATAAAAACTATTTGGCTGAAAAATTCAAAACTTACCTGTGGTAGCTTTCAAATATGAAGACATCACTATTTGTAATATTCGAATTTAAAGTAACTGAAAAACAAGTGGAAGAGGGGGAGGGAGGAAACCAAATGTAGCCAACAGATGAAAACCATGGCCAGTGTCTCAGAACAAGACATAGTCAGGGTTACTTTACTCATCCTTTGGTTTCTGCCCAACTACCTTTATCAGTCTGTTAAATTACTGAAGCTATGAGCAGGGCAAAATACATGGAATGCTGCCATTCTCCCAATGCAAGACCTCAGTTAAGTTCTTTGCCATGTAACTCTGTGGTCATTTAAGGTCGGTAACTTTAAAAGAAATGAATGCTCAAGTGAAAAAAGATAGAATAGCCACTAAGTAAAACTTTAAAGACTAATCCTGAGTTTCTGGTTTGTAAGTATTGGCACAAAATATCTGAGGCCAGAGGCTACAAAACCTCTTTAAGATCATCCCCTGCACAACCATCCTTTTGGGTAGTTGAAATGGATTTTTCTTTTTTCTTGGTTTATATGAAATTCACAAGGCCCATTCAAGGGATCCTGCAGACCCACCCTACAACACAGCACACTGCACTGATGTCATAGTTCTAGTTTGAAACTAAGTAGAAATACTAATTATGCATAGGGAATTTAGGTTTACCAATTTTAGACTCTTCTTGTTTGGCTCGCCAAAATATGTGGTGGGTCTATTCTCTACTGTGAGACAGGATTAGGAGAAAATAACAAAGCAGGCCTAAACTTGAAAGGATACAAAGAACAACTTCATTAATAGGACAAAAAAAAAAAAAATTGAAATTAAAACACCCTTTTTCTTCCCTCTCCTACACTTTTTTCTCTTTTCAACGATGTACAGAACAACAACTCAGAAAAATCTTAGTCAGTTCTTCACTTTTAAAAATAGTCTTTCTTTAGTTCATTTAGAGAGAAAAGTATTCTTTGCTAATGCTATGGAAAACTCCTCACAAGAAAAGAACTCTTGTGGCTTCATTTCTCACAAACCGCAGCTGCCCGAGATCTGCCTTTGTGAAACTTTTCTCATCTTTCACAGTTTTTCCTCACAACTGCGTTTTTGGTCCATATCAGCTTATTGGGGTGCTATTTTAAGGATGAGCCACTCCAGCATCCTTTCACCCATCTCAGGGAACAGAGGTCTTCCTCTTTTATCCCCGGGGCCAAGGTTTCTCATCAAACTTCTAACACTGGTGCCTCTTCTCATGAATGTGGATAGAACACTACCAACCCCCTAGAGCATTTCATGAACTTACTGGGGAAAACCCAAAGTCTAATATATCAAGTATATCTTTACTATAGCCTCACAAAAGAATTTTACAGCCTAAGCTTAAGACAAACTTTTCAAAATCCCTTCAATCTAAAATCTCTTTTCTTACCATCTTCAATTTCATGTGGTGGCTCTTACAAAGTTTCACTTCTTTTTTATCTTCTCAGCCTAAAAGAGAAACAGTGTTTTTCGAGTACAAAGTCTGGTAATGCTGAAAAAAGTCAATTTAGTTTAAGTCCTGTATTAGAAACAAGCTCTCTTTGCTTCTTTCTGCTGGCCACGTGCTTTTTTGCCAACTCCATGTGAGCTGTGCCGGCTGCTCTCAGTCTGGAACGGGGGTCAGGGCTGCTTGTGGCTTCAAGGCCACCTTCAGCATGAACCACGGGGGGCCACTGGTGCTGGTGCCCATGCACAGCTCCTTTGGTGCCCATACAGGTGCTGGTGCCCATGCTCAGCTCCTTTGGTGCCCATCCAGGTGCTGTCCCCATGCTCAGCTCCTTTGGTGCCCATCCAGGTGCTGTCCCCATGCTCAGCTCCTTTGGTGCCCATCCAGGTGCTGTCCCCATGCTCAGCTCCTTTGGTGCCCATTCAGGTGCTGTCCCCATGCTCAGCTCCTTTGGTGCCCATCCAGGTGCTGTCCCCATGCTCAGCTCCTTTGGTGTCCATACAGGTGCTGTCCCCATGCTCAGCTCCTTTGGTGCCCATCCAGGTGCTGTCCCCATGCTCAGCTCCTTTGGTGTCCCCTACAGGTGCTGTCCCCATGCTCAGCTCCTTTGGTGCCATCGGTGCTGTCCCCATGCTCGCTCTTGGTGCCATCAGGTGCTGTCCATGCTGTCCTGGTGCTACAGCTGCGTCCCATGCTCAGCCGCTCCCGATGCCGACACAGCCTCAGGCCAGCGTGGTTTGGTGTTCGACTGGCACAAAAGCTCTGCAGGCTCTGCCGGCTCCTTTGCCCCTCCCGGACGGGCCGGTGGGTTCCTCGGGGAGGGCTCGGCAGCTGCTCCCGCCCCTCCAGGAGCGGAGAATCCCGGCCGGGCTGAGCGGGCCCGCCCGCACCCGGCCCGCCGCCGCCTCCCTCAAAGGTCGGCAGACAGAGAGCGCGACTGCCGGGCCTGCCGGGCATTAAAGGTGTATTCGGAAAGGCATATCCACTCTTTTTATTAGTTAAATCTTGTGTAAATATCAAAAACTAGCCCCTTAGAGCCAGACACATGACAACTGAGATTTAATTTTCCTACAAACTCGACCTATAATTCTCACAAGTCTTCTTGGAAACTCTTGAAGGGAGGAGGTCCATGTTATGTTTCTACCTGCCCAAGTGCCTGTCTTTTTTGCCTCTGTCTTCTACCCACTGGGTCCCACGGCAGCTCTGGCAGTTGTGGAGAAGTAGGAGTGGGTGGCTCCACTCATTGATCCAGAGGGATGGAGAATGGACAGACTACAGACAGACAGGCTGTTCACTTTGAAACTGCACTCTTATAGTTTGGGAAACCTGCAGAAAGGCAGCTGCTTCAGAAATTAGAAAAATATGATACTCTGATGTTCTAAACCCAGTGAACCAACAGCTAGGAGAGGGCTGCAATGTTTAGCCCCAGCATTTTAGATACACCCTAACTCATCTCAGTAAGGAAGGTAGAGTACCCTGCACTCACCATTGTAGACATATTCTTGAAGGTTTAAGCCCTACATATGAAATTTGATCAGGTTGTTATAGCCAGGCCTACCATTCTGAAGATACTTCTCTCTTTCTTTCATCTGCCATTGTTTTGGTCATTTTCAGGTAAAACTTTGGATGGAAAGCAGGCACAGTGCTCCCAAAATGCTCCTCAGCTGCAAAACAGTCAAAGGAAAGGTAAAGAAAAATAAGGAAGTATTCATAGTTTCCAAGGAGCTTTCAGTGCTCTCTTGTTTTGTCAGCAAGACATTATGGGCACAGGGCACCCATCCAGAACCTCCCTGATGGACATCAGGGCCCATAGCAAGGACAGAGCCTTTTTCAGGGCAGCTACCAGAAGACAGACCAAGAGAGCAGCCTCTTTTGATGTGGGGTCCCCATTTTTTACAATCTTACCACTTCTGAGGCTCTGCTCCAAGCCGCTAAAGTTAATTTTATATTAACCTTTTCAGCTAGGTCTTATACACAAACAAATTCTGACTACAGATTTCTTCTCTTTCCAGTACGTCCATACAAGATTTCTTTGTTCTGTACCCACAAAACTATTTTTTAATGAGCTGGTAACTTCTGTCCTTGACTTGTGCTACTTCAGAAGCTTTTGCTCTTTAGTCTTAGAGAGGTGATAAAAATTATTGGATCATCTAATATTGAAAAGTGAAAAAAAGACACAAAGCCCAATCAAACCAAACCAAATCTAGGGAAAAAAAAAAAAACCAAAAACAAACAAACAAACAAACAAAAAACCCACACCAAAAAAAATCCCCAAAAATCTTTAATGAACACAAATTATTTGAAAGTTTCATTGTTCCTCTAGCTATTGCAGCTGGCTAATATGGGCATAATGCCTCTGTACAAACCCTACATCATCTATAAACTGACCTGGAAGTCCTAGAAAACCACAATTACACAATTTACAATTGATGTAAAATGGCTCCAATAGGTTTGGACAGTATTTGGTCACTTGAAAGTATAAAAGTTCTCTACTATAGGCAAACACTCTCAAGAGAAGGGTGAGCTATGTTTACTTTCTCAAAATGCACATTACTCAATACAGCAAAATACAGCAAATTTGCCTGGAAACATTTTTTAACCTAAATCAAAACAACGTGTCATCTGCTCAGTAAAATGAGACTCCCTACAGAATGCTGAGACATTGCTACTAATTAAATTTATGCACCAGTATTCAACTCAGCAATTACTGTCATTAAATCATGTGAAAGATGACATTATCCCCTCTGGCCCTAGTGGCCCAAGTCCTTCACATGACTCCAGCAACTAAAGGATGAAGGAAAAAAGTTTATTACTGCAAGAATTAGCAATACCTTTCCTTTTTTGTTAGCTAAAACCAAGAGTGAAGAATAAAATCACTACTCTGTTTTCTCTATGCTGGCAACACACCAGCATTTCCAAGGTCTTGATTTTTAGATATAATGTGTGAATTGCTCAGAGACACACAACACAAAAGAGACACATAACACAACATGCTTTGGTTTATGGTAAAGCTAACTGCAATAGTGAGTCTAGAGTGGGTTTTATCTTCAAAGCCCTTCACATATGATTTTCCTCCAGGGAAAACTTATCTCTGCTCTACAGGCAGGCAAACTGAGGAGATAGAGCAAGAAAATTTGCCAGGAGTCTGACAACCAGGTGGTCCTCTCTCTTCCTTCTGTGTTCAGGCCGTGCTTCACCTACAGAAAGTGGTGCTGTCTGTTTGCATCACTTCACACAAACTGAGACTCTGGCCTACTTAAAAAAATAATTAATTAATCTCAGTGCCAGCTGCTGGGTAAGTTTTTTGAAATGCAACTGGGTGTCCTCAGGATGTGGGCTACAGAGAAGAGAAACTTCTTGCAACCAATTACATTTTTTCACATCCCAAAGAATTAAAGGAAAATGCCCATAAACTTTAAGTGTGTATTTGTGTATGGTGTTGAAAACCCACATAGGATGTTCCAGCCTGGTGGAAGATGCAGTCTTTGTCCAAGATTTCCATCTAAAATAGATAGAGTTGCTTCCCTAAATATGACAATGTTCAGCTCTAAGAGCTATTATCTTCAAAAAGAGGACTAAAGACACAGGCCATAGTTGGTGCTCTTTCTTTTTCATCTTTCTGCAATGAACATTCTCCTCCTCAGCATGAGATATCATCAGTTTCAAAGTGTAGTTGACAAAAATTAATTATCTTCTACTTAGTCTAGTCCCATAGGTTTGGCATTTGGCATAACTCCTGCCAATGATGTCTAGACCAGCTGTTTCACCCAGGACCATGCTGGAGATGTGCAGATCTTGAAGTCAGACAGAATAACAGAAACAAAAGTGCTAAATTGTGAAGCAGCTGCAAAACCGAAAAGCTAAATGCAAACATCACAACATAAAAAAGGAAGAAATAAAGAAGGACTTGGATCTTTAGTAACTGATTGATTTCAAGGAAATCCAGTGACATTTTTAAAGCACAAACCATTGTCCAGACGATCTCAATCCTACTCTAGAAGCTACTGTAACTTAGTCTTGCAAGAGAGCCTTACCTCTCCATAAGCAGAATAAATCCCCAGAGCTCTATTAGGAGTGCTCTGGTCAGTGTGCAAGCCCCAGAGAACTCTCAGGAGAGAGCACAACTACAGCACAGAGCACTACCTGGCTGCGGCAGATGGCCAAAACTTAGATCTTTCAAATGCATGTCCATCTGCCATTGACACTCCAGCTGAAGGTGTTCACAGTCATTTGCAGAGAATGGCTGCACAGATCTCAGTTCAGCATGTGCAAGCAGCCCAACATGTGTGGGATTCATCCCAAGAAAAGGGAGTCTGATCTTTCAGCTCTCCTTCCTACTGCTAATTCTTAATAAAATATCAAGACAGAAGAAGAAAAGAAAACTGGATTGCTAGAGTAATCAGATGCTTTAGTTCCTAAAAGAAGAGGCAAAAGGGAGAACACAGAGCCACCTCTGGACTCTCTCAGAGTCCATACAAAGCCCTGTCTCCCAGAGGAAGGTGAAGGCTGTAAATCCTCATACCAAGACCAGCACCTTCTTTCAACCCACTGTCAAGTGCCTGAGGAAGAGAAGGGCTAAAGTTGCACCACACTCCTCAACTTTTCTGCCAGCTGTACCTAAGCAACTCACTTTGAGCAAGATCTCTTTTAATATATCATTAATGGTTGATCACACTTCTCTCTATATGATTTTCCTTGGGTCCTCAGCTTAAAGCTGAGAAATCCCTTAGGAGGTGAGGCGCCAAGGGGTCTGTTGCTAACAGTCAGTAACCTGCACCTCCCCATCCAACAATGTGTCCAAACCATTGTATGCTTCATCACCACGCAGTGCCTCTTAACAGCTGCTCCCTTCAGACTGTCCTTTTTAAGAGAATAACTGCTCTGGGATACAGCAAGGAATCAGGCTGGGAGTGTCAAACAACAGAAGCACTCTCAGACTAAAAAGTGATGGGAAGTAGGAAAATGCACAGCAAAAGAAAAGGGGCAGATAAGGCACAGCAAAACAAGAATTATATGTCCTTTGCATCACAAATTAGGAGAGGAGCTTGTAGAGGTGGAATAGGAGAGCTTTGAAAATTACTACCCTGAAAGGAGCACAATTAGTTCAGCTGCTCCTCCAACAGATGCCAGAGACAGACCCTCCAGAGTAATATTCAAGAAATACCCTCAAGTATTTAAAGTATATCAGTGCAGAAATCCATCCATGAGGGAAGTTTATTTCCAATTTACATTCTTTGCCTCACAGAATTGTTGCATCTATGGGACACTGTGGTCATGATGTTATCTGGTCACATGTGGTAAAAATTACTTTATCCTGCAGTAAGACTTCTCATACATGTACATTTTTCTACATTAACAGAGTATTTCAAGCAAAATAAGCAGAACAGTATATAATAATTATAGACAAGCAGCCTCACAGAAGAATAGGGAAAGCAATTAAGAGACAGCAGTGTAGCTGTAAACTTCAAGACCAAATTGGAAGCTACCAACAGCAGGAATGAAGGAATTGAAAACAAAATCAGCTAACAAGTTCTAAAGACCAGCAGGAGGCAAACTCTCAGTTACCAGGGATGCAGAGAAGGGAACAATTTTGCTGAAAGCACTAATGATGTTAAAACTTGTTGAGCAAGAAACAGTAGGCCTTTTAAAAATGGAAGCAAATGCATAAGCTGATTTATTAGTTCAGACAGGTTATCCAAAATGCTCCATTAACCAAAGCAAAATACTACTGTGAGAGGTCCCACAGGGAACAAAATTGCAGAGCTGCAACTCCAAGGGCACACCTCAGCAAACATTGCTTCTTGTGGCAGCCCTGCTGTGACTCATCTACCTTTTTGCTGTGCTTCTCCAATTGTTTGTGCAGTCCCACAGAGCTGGGAGAGAGGATTGATACCCATCCAGGTTTACTGGGTTAAAAACTTATTCAGAGTGGTCCTGTCACTAAAACTGAGAGCACAGCAAGGAAGTTGGTAAGAGAAGCACCTACCCAACACACCAGCTTAAGTGTTCACCAAAAAGGGCCCTAAAATAGGGATGGTGAGGTAAAATGATGCTGCTCAAATAGGATAACAGCGTGCACCCAGACTTACAGAAAAGCCAGAGGAGATTTTGCTTGGAGCCAAGGACTGGCAAAGACCGGCCAGAGAGCAAGAGAAAGCTGGCAAAGAGAAGGCTGACAGACACTGCTCGCACAGAAAAGCTCAGCATCACATGCTCCCCTTTCACTTTCCTAAGAAATCCAGAGGAAGGATAGAGGGCAGAAGGACAGAGGCAGAACAAAGCAGAAGTGGAGATAAACTTGCTTGGGGCCACACATTATTCTCTGAGGCTCGTTATTTCTTGGAATACTTCAAGCCTGTGTTCCAGCCGTTTTGTAACTCTGTGTGGAAAGGGTAACTCCTGACGTATAGACTTAAGCAATTCAAGACCCAATACTTGGTTAACCCAGGCTTGTAAAAAAAAATCCTGCAATCGACTCTGCAATTTGCCTGGACTGACCTCCATAAACTTTCTGAAGTTGTTCATGGGATTAACAACCAAAATTGAGCAGCTGCGTCTCTCTCCCAGAGGCCAGGGAAAAGAGGCACTTGAAGCAGCTGCTGCTTGACCACTGTTTCCCATTTAGCCGGCTTACGATACACTTCTGCCACAAGCCTTGGCTTTTTTTATTTTCGGATCTGCCTCTCAGTCGCTGCTGGATTTCACCCTGCAAACGTGTGCTCCACAAGCAGCATCAGGTCCAGGTGGCTGTGAGGGCCGTGTAGGAGGGCAGGGCTGGCGGTGGCACCAGGCGCGCCCTCCCCTGCTCGGAGCGGCGCAGGAGCCGCGCCGAGCGCACGGGGCTGCTGCGGGCCGGCAGCAGCACCGCGCCGCCTGACCGCGCTCTGAGACCGCAGCGAGCCTCAGAGCGAGCCCTCAGAGCGAGCCTGGCCCTCAGAGCGAGCCCTCAGACCGACCCCTCAGACCGCAGCCGGCCCTCAGAGCGAGCCCTCAGACCGAGCCCTCAGAGTGAGCCTGGCCCTCAGAGCGAGCCCTCAGACCGCAGCCGGCCCTCAGAGCGAGCCCTCAGACGAGCCCTCAGAGTGAGCCTGGCCCTCAGGACCTAACCTATCAGGGGTCTATGAGTCCCTTTAGCCTTTGAGTTATTGATATGATAGGTACTCATTCTGTGGTGCTCTTATCAATCTTTTCCCAGACCAGGTGTCTCTGACCACACCAAGGGGTGATGTTTGTTAATATTTATCTCCTGTGTATCTTGTGGCTACTCCCAAACTGTAGATGTTAAGCTCATCAGGCATCATCTCACCTAGCACTGGTGAACAGTCTTTTGAAGAGAAACTTAATTCTCCTTTTCCGGGGGCAAAGGTGAACAATCCCCTACTAAGTTACATAAAAAAAAATTTTAGAAGTTGTATAATTTCTAACAAGTGCACCATTTTTGCCTCCCTCTCCCCAGTGGGAAGGCTGTTGGCATCAGCTCTGAGGACCCCATCTTCTGCCACTGCTGTCCATCCCCCACGTTTTTTCTCCGAGACACAGCTATAGGACATGATGCTAAAGATGCTTAAGAAAAAGCCTTGAAACACAGAATCCATGTGCTGCTGAAGGACGGCGCTGGGGAAGGGAGGAGTGCGGGCGAGCCCCAGTCCAGTCGAGCTGGGGGCACCTCAGCCAAGCCCAGCCAAGCTGAGCCGAAAGGAGCTGAGCAGAGTTGGTGGAGCGGGTCAGAGCTATCAGTGCTATCAGTGGTGCCAGCAGCAGCTGTGCGGAATTCAGCCCAGCAACCAAAGCAGCAGCGTGGAGTCAAAACCCCAGCACTGCCCGAGCCCCAGCACAACGTGGGCGATCTCACCTTTGGGGGTGTGTCCATTGTTGTTTTCCGTTGGCATGGGCCCAGGGACGGGAGGGAGGCAGTGTGGGAACGACTGCCACTATTGTCAGGAAAATTAATCTACAGACACCAGAGGTTTATGTCCAAAAAAGAGGCAGAGGAGTCCTTTTACTTTATTCGAATAAAGAGAGAGGCCATGGGGCATTCCCCTGGGGTCTCTCAAATTTTTGGAGGACACAGCCTCTTTTTTACCTTAATTTCCCACCCACATTTCCCTCTCTCCTTCCCTATTGGCAGAGGTACTTGAGAGGTACAGACTTCCCAAAACGCCTGATAATTATGATTTCCCTCTAATGTATAACCCTCCCTTTTAATTTTTAATTCTTATGGAATTTATAGTTTCTATTGTTTCTTTCATCTTTCAATTTCCAATTTCATTTATCAGCAAATCTATAGTTTGCTTGTAAAGGCAAATATCTTTTTTTCTATTCATCAATGAGTGGAATCCTTCCCATTGTTTCTTTTATCTCTTAGTGCTGGTTTTATCTAGCGGCACACCCACAGCTTGTTTGTAAAGATGAATCTGTCATTCTTCTCACTATCATGGCTCTTCTGGGGCCACGTGGAACTAAGTTGAGGTGTTAAACATATTTTTGTGGGTAAAGCACCTTTTTTATATACTTTTGTTACTGATATTGCTGCTGTTACTGTGCATTTCTTCTTCCACTGCTTGTTGCTTTCAGTAAATTTTTATGCCAACGCATAGTCTCTGTCCCAGCCCGAAGGGGTGGGGGGGAAGTAGGTGGCTTATTTACAGTTAAATCCTTGGTGTTAAAGATTTACTACAGGTGGCAAATGTCTAGCAGTGGTAAGAGCTTCCATTTACAGATGTTTTTGAAGTGTAACCTCTGTTTTATGTCACCTGGTGACATCAGGTTTAACCTAGAACATACGTAACCCAAGGTCCCAGTTACTGAAATGTGACACAGCCATTTAGCCTGCCAGGGCATCATTCTTGGTTTTTGAATGCTCAGATATCAGGTGGTATATTTTAAAACGTGCTCAGAGCTATAAAAATGTACAGATGTCTGGCCAGTTAGAGCCAGTTTGAACACGACAGGACTAGGGATGTTTCCTTAGCAGGTGACGTGGGAAATAGACCATTTAGTAGATGTACTGCTCTTAGTACTTAATGTACAAAAGGGCCATTATGTTGGCCTAGCTGTGGTAGTGGATGCTAAATTTGGTTTTCCCCAAATGGTTTGTCCCTGTTTCCCCCCACAATGGGTTTGGTCTGTCCCTAGGTAGCCACTCCCTGTCCCATTGTATCTATCCCCTCGATGGGAACACCCCCGGACTGATGCAGGTTAAAAGCTTGGAAATGGGGTCCTGCGCTCTTTTACACTCCCTTCAGAAGAATAAACACCTCAGTGAATGTGCCTTCTTGGACCATTGCTTCAAACCCCTGCTCTGGGAGGTCAGGAGCCTAGAAAGCAGAAAGCTTCTCTGCAAGACTGACTGGTTGCAGCCTGAAAACAGCTGCACATGGCTATGCAGCTGGGGGACAAGGCCAGCCGGGCCCTCTGGGCCGGTAGCAACACCTAGCTTGTAATTTTTTTTTTCCTTAATAATTACTTTCAATTCAATACAAGTGAGAAATTTAAATTTCAAATTAGTTTTTGGAAAATATTCTTCCTTTGTTCTTGTTGCCCAAGTTGTAACTACATGCACACCTTGTGTTCTTAATGTAGCTGGAAACTTTTTTTAAAAAAAAATTGTAATCACTTAGAACACAATATCCTAAGGAGTTGTAGCCCCACCACCTGCACTTTCATTTCCACACAGCTACTCTTTCTCATTGACCATGTCCTGTAGAAGTGAGACTAAAAGCTTTCTTTCAGTGAGGTAGTCACACCACATGGACTTGCACATAACTATGAAAATCTAGGGAGAATTGTGGTCTCAAGCACGGCAGCTTTCTCTAGTTTGGACCACAACTCCTAAGTAAATACAAATACTTGTTCTTTTAGACCTTTTTTTTTTTCCCCCAATTACCCCAAGTACAAATATGTCTACTAGATGCAGATTTCACGAAATCTTTTTTTCCAAGACTCCTAACTCAAAATGTTATGCAGCTGGCTACCTTTGAACATCCAGTTGTCCATCACAATCATTAAGAATGTTAGGAAGGACACTCAAGATGCAAGGATTGAAGACACATTAGCACAAATTGGCAGCAATACATTGCCAGACTCTAGAACATCTTAATTTCCACCACCTTGCCCCCTCCTCCCCTGGACCCAGTGAACCCTGAATTCCATAGACTTCAGCAGAGCAGCAAACAGAATGTGTGCAATCCAGATTACCTCTGCACCAAACCTTTGATTTAGTTGCTCTTAAGGCCACAGCCTGCTTGGGAAAGCGGATGGCAAATATAATACCATTAATTCATTCAAATCGACACCCATTTATTTCATGAGCAGGCTTTTGGCTGCTGCTAAACTCTGAAGTGTTTGCTGCGGATAGGACGGAAGACACATAATGACTAAAGGAATGAAATGCCAGAGGATCCAGCAGAATCAGCTTAGCACTGACTGCCTGCAGGGTGTAGAGGATCAGCATAAGCTTCTGACACATACTAGAGGGAATGTGTGGCAGCAGGAAGTGCTTTCCAGTCAGGCTGCCTATTAACTCAAAGGAACAGCTCTCAACTATTGAAAAAAATTGATTGTTCTGCGTGCTGCATTGTTTTACAGTAGTACTCCAAAGATGCACTAACAAATTCCGTTTGCTATCTTTAAGATATAGAAATAAAACAGAAGACATTTATTGAATAGGCATCTGTGGCATACAGCAGGGAATTACCATGTAAGCAAGACTGTGAAGAAATACACTAAATCAACCCATGGCTTTGTTTTCTTAGGCTGTCATCATCACCTCAGCAGAATTGCCTCACTGTTTCCCTCTGTACAGAAGTTAACCAGTATTTCATGCTGGTACAGATGCTAGTGCATGTCACACCTACAAGAAGGCTCATACAAACTGAAAGACTTCCTGTTCACCTCCTTTTTCAGTTTTCCCATTGGCAAGACATTAAGTAACTTAGTAATTCTTACAAAACAAAAATTACTTTATTAACTCCAGCAGACTCACAGAACACACAACCTACCTAGGAAAACAAGCAGAAGTAAGGTGGCCTCTTACTTTTCCTGCTAGTGCCCTGAGAATCCCGAAAATAGGTTTTTGTAATATCCTTTAAACCTTCCATTAAACCTGTAGTATCATCATTCTTCTGCATTCCCATTATGGAGCTAAATATTTTTAGGTCATTAAAACTGTCTCCAAAGTTTAACTTTTTTTTATAGTTGACATTACATAAAATCAAGGTTATACTTTTCAGCCTCTTAACATGAACACGTCTTGCCTGAACTGCCTCTTTGGCAGGATTTACCATCCAATTTCAAAAAAATCATCAATTCTAGTCACACACCTCAAAGCAAGACTGTAACTTATAGGCCATTCCAGTCTGCTGCCATCAGGACAAGACTGAGTGTTAAGAATTACACAAGTTTAACCTAATGCTTTTGTAGCAAAGGATTCTCATTAGATTCCATTTACACCAGACCAATTTCACCTCATTATGCTAAGCTTATTTCTCAAATTCCATAACAGAAAACCTGAAGATTTTCCCTGTTGCAAGAAGGGAGAAATAAGGGGCTCCTGAACAATCTTTTCGGATTTCTGAAGGGGGACTTCAGAAAACATACTAAACAGCTTTGACTCCAACAACAGATCAGAGAACACTGGAATTCCTGCCACACAACACAGATTTCAGAGACTTCTAGAACAAACTAACCCCTTCTTGTGAATTCCATAGAATCTGTATTCTTGACATCTAGCAACTGAAACCCAGCAGATTGCAGTTGCTACCAGTCCTCTACAACTAACAGCTCTTTGTGTCTCTTGCCCAGCCCAGCCTGCCAGGTTTTACCCTCTTTGTAAAAGCAGGATATGCCATTTTCACTGCTTCATTTCTCCCTTTGCATCATCAATTTTGAAAAAGCAACTTATAGAGCCAATTATGGGCTAAACTGGGTAGAAAACACACCTCATTCCACAGGTCTGCAGAAAGGCGAAAACAAAAAAGCAAGGCAGCAACTGTAGGATAATCCATCTGTGAATGGACAAACTTCAGTGTATCTGCTAACTCACACAGTGAAAGTTTTACAACAAAAGCCCTTTTACTGTTTCTCTTGTTTATGCATTTAACACTTAGCTTGATTACGCATTTAAGTGTTAATCCCACCAAACTCCCAACGTCAGTACAGTCCTGCAGCCAATGAAACAGCTCATGTGTCAGTGCTACCTCTTCCCACTTTAGTGCCATTGGCCATTTCACTGCAAACCCCCTTTAGGGACACAAATTCACCTGAAGACCCCATAAGCCCTGAGTGAAGACAGAATTATTTCTGTTATTGTACACTAGACCAGATTCAGATCAAGTAGCAATTTATTAAAAAATCCGAACACTTCCCCCTCCCTTCGCTTCTATTATTTAGAAGACATCTGCAGGTATAGGCTTTTCTTCTCTACAATCCACTAAAACATACTATAGAGTGGGATTCTAACTTGGCGTTCTGGATAACAAGCTTATGAAAAGTACAATGTACAAAAGAAACTATCACAAGTAAGTCAGTGTTTAAGGAATTTTTATTAAACCAAGAATTTTATAATCCAAATTACGTTTCTTTGCTCAGCTATCAATTCTCACTGTCAACTAAAACAGTGGTGATAATCTGAGCTTTTCCACAGTAAAGAATTACAAAATTAAAGAAAGGAATGCTTTAAATTTTTGTACTGTGCTGAAAATTCTTTTCCCCTGGGTTTATAAAACATTAATTTGTATTTTTTATTTTACTATTTTTTTTTAAATTTTAAATCAATAAGTAATCTAGGACTAGCATTTGTTTTGCTAGCCCCGGCGTTGCTCTGTACGTAAGCTTCAAAGTTTCCTTTCCTTTTTTTATTTATTTTATATTTTGCAATGTTTTTCTCAATATTTAATAGTTTTTCCATGTTTAGATTTTTTTTTTCTTCGGTGAAGCGAAGTTCTAGATTGTAGTCCCGGATAGTTCTGCAAAGAAAAACAGCACTGTTATGTTTTAAAACAAAAGCAGCACCTTGTATGTATTCTGACATGTTTTCTACTACTGTATGCCATGCAACACTCTGGGCTTTCACCGTTTCAATGATACCAAAGTTCTTTAGAAGCAGAATATCAGAGGTCCTTCCACTTTTTAGGGACACAAAAGTATTCAAAAGTCTGGGATCCTTGGCAAGACAACACTGACTCTAAAACTGGACAGTCCCTCAGACAGCATTGTTTTAAACACAATGTTACTGTGATTGACTGCAGGTTACTTTCTACTCTTGAGGCCATCAGACTGAGGCTCATCAAATAACTGCCCTAGCAGTATTTTCAATTTCCAGTTACTAAAACATCATGGAGCAGATGGAGTAATGATCTCAATGTACAGCCATCCTAGTTTAGGAGAGACAACCTATTCTGCACTTATCTCTGTTGTGAAAGTGTCAATGGCAAAAAAAACCAAAACGAAAATGTGTAAAAAAACATGACTCAAATTCTGCCTCCAAAAGGAAAACTGCAGAAATCAAAATATCAAGAAGAAAGGAAAATTTTATGTGATCAAACACTAAAGCAGGCACCTTCAAACGATAGCTACAAATGCAGAAAACAAGTTCACAGGCAAAACCTAACTAGACAGAAGAGATAATAGATTCCTTTTTACCCTCAACTTCACATTTTTTCCTTGTCTAAATTGTTAAGATACCACCATTTGCCTCTGTCATGCACAATTAAGATTCCAACCCCACAGAAGGCAATGAACAAAAAACCCACTATTTTAACTGACATTAAATTCACTCAAATGTGAAGTCAAGACAATATATAGTTTAGCTTTCACTTACTGTACAATTTTAGAATTTGGAAAGTATATACAAATTACAGTGTAAATAAGCTCTTTAATTTCTAAGGAAAAAGGGGGTTGAAGTACCATTTTAAGCTTATTTTAATTCCAGAAGTTGTTTTCAATAGTATGAATAGTAGCATTTGACAGAACCACACGTTTTTGCACACACGCCTAGAAATAATTCCAGCTAAATGTGTTGTTAGAAACAATGACACATCAGTAGCTTTTGCTAACCAAGTGAGCACAGAAGTTTGTTTACCATAGCTGCTACTTCCTCTGGCTGCAAATGACAGAGCCTGGACACATGCTATTTACAAGATCATGGACCAAAGACCTGACCCAGTTACCCTATGGAACTACAGTGGTCAAACTTACTTATTAAACACTTGGAACCCCAGTGGGATTATTAACTGCCTTTTGAGCAGCCTCTTTAGCTTGGTGGGCTTGTAGTACGGCTACAGCTTCATCAACCTGTTGAGTACAAATGAAAAATTAATTAAGGGAAGCTTAGCAATTTCTGTATATTTAAGTTAATACAGTGGAAATTATACATATAACAATGTTTGCATTGTTGAAAAGAAAAAGGAGAACATTACAATTCCAGTTCATGCAATGTAAGTCACTGTCACCCTTTGAAAGAGGATACTGTTGCCCTGAGCCACTGCTGCATTGCTGTTACTCCACTGTACCAGCAGGAACAACTGTTAAATCAGTGTAGACTCAGCCACCTATGGAACCAGTGCCAGGCAGAAGTCCACCTACCTTCGAACGAAGAGACTCAGGAGACTCGAGCATGTGGAGGAGTTCAGAGTTGTCAATCTCCAACAACATACCAGTGATCTTACCCGCCAGAGTAGGGTGCATGCTTTGAATAAGGGGGAATAGACGTTCACCTAGAAAGAAAAAAGTTAATCAGGGACAAATCCAGCCTAAATTTAAGGGGTAAGGGAAACAAACTTGTTCTACTGCAAAAATTTATTCTGCATTTTATGACTGAAGAAGCATACTTTAACTGTCCTCCTGCTACACCACATAGAGAAAGGTATCATGTACATACCTAACATCTGCTTTTGTTCTTGTGGGGGGGCAGAAGCCAACATGGAAGCAGTCAAGGGTTCCTGACCTTGCACATGGACAGCAGGCTGCAAATTAATTTAACAACGTTTGAAAATTAAACCCTGGCTCATAATTACGTTCAGCTTCAAACAGCCAGTATGTCACAACTCAGTATACACAATGCCTACAGTGTCAAAAATGTCAAAGAAATTAACAACTATGTCTGTTTAATGAAATACTACGGGTTAGAGCTAAGTGATGATGGTGAAGATCATTAGAAACTGCCCCACTGAGGAGCAAACACAAGAATTTAGGTTAAGGTATGAGGCAACTGAAGAGTACGAAGCAACAAAGGATCACATCCTGTCCCAGGTGAGCTTCAAATATACTTAATTCCTTAGTGCTTTTACTCTACTGCCATGATGCAGAGCCTGAATTGCCCTCCCATCACCCTCACCACCTTCCTCTGCAAAGAGCATCAGTAAAAGCACAGAGCAGGTCCCAGATCACATACCTGCTGCATAGCAACCTGCGGCTGCGTGTTGAGGTGCTGCTGAGGATTGCGAACGCCCGCAGCGTATTTGTACTGGGGTACTGTGCGCACAGCAGGAGTGGCTGCAGTCGCTGCTGCTGCAGGACGTGGACCCATCGTTTGTGTGGATGTATTAGCTGAAAGAACAGTAACAGAATTCCATATGAGAATAATTATTGTAGTAACTATTTTGCCCAACAAACCATCTTGAATTAAATAATTTAAGTATTGTATTATAGATTCATCTTAGTAATATTGCCATCTGCTCACACAAAGGTTCAAACCTTGAAATTTACTGGATGCTACTTTCCAATCACTTCATTCACAAATTGCCCTTTACATGCTATTGAAAAAAGATCTGAGATAAAAAAGTCCACTTTGAGTATTAATATAATTTCATTATAAGCTAAAGGACATTTGATTTCCTGAGCACATTATGTCAGTCATTCTTAAAAAGATACTTTTATGAAGTAGATGGCTGTCTGATACATTCTGAGAGAATTATGCCATCAGAGAGGTTGAGGACTCACTATCCCTGGAGATGTTAAAGACCAGCCTGGATGGGCTCTGAGTACTTCAGTCTAGTGGAGCATTCCCTGCCTCTGGTAGGGGGGTTGAACTACATGAACTGTATGAAGTTTCCTTCCAACCCAAACCATTCAATGGTTACAGTCAATTCTGGTCCATTCAGTGATAGGCAGATTTTGCATTCATGATACTAGCTCACAATAATAAAATGTGTACGTGAAATATAAAAAAAATTAGTAAGAGCTAAAATGGTATCACACCTCAGTATTTCTACATGCAACCTATTATTACAATTGCTGCAACTATGTTTAGAAATGACAGAAGCCATCATACAGTATTACTGAAGTGTACACAAGAGTAAGTGCTTCATCCTGAAGAGATGGGATCACAGCTGAGTCTTTAAGTATTTTAAGCTGGGACAGTATTTAAATCAATTACTAGAAGGTGATATTAGCTTATTCATTAGGAGTATCACATGTGATATTAAACTTACAAATGTTTATTTTGCAAGATCATGCTGAACCAGCAAAATTGGAACAGAGTCTAATACTTAAAAAAAGTTTGCATAAATCAAACTCACCAACACGCTGCGTTGACATGACTCGTGGAACTTGGGAGGAAGCTGGTCTCATAGTACTGAATGGTGGTCTGGGTGCTGCAGGGCGGATAGCACCCGGCATGTTTTGGAATGCTATGGTTTAGAAAAAACATACTGTTACATGCTGAAACGCTGAGTGGTGACAACATGACAAACAGAAGACTTATACTGCAATGCCATGAAATCGTATTTGAAAGTGTGAAGGTAAATGCTATGGAGTTTACAGCAACCCCAGGAAAGAGGTGAAGCGACTTACGATGAGGTCTGGCACCCTGAGCAGTCCAGCGAGGACTAGGTCTAGCAAGTTGAGCGAGCTGATTAGTAGGATAGTACGCAGCACGGTTCTGAGTCTGCCAAACACAACAACATCACTTAACTCTGTTGTCTGTGAAGGGCATGCTGAACAGCCCAGCACCCTCCTACTATGAGATTAAAACATTGAAATCAGAGACACAAGCTAACAGTTATATTTACTGTTACATCTAAGCTGATTGTATAGACAGTGCAAAATATTCACTCAAATCTACACGTACCTGAGGAATAGCTGCCATGAAGTATCCTGAAGGAGGTGCTGGCTGGTAGGGGTTGATTACAGGATTAGGTACTGCTCTTACACTTGCCATCCTCTGCATGTACTGGTTGGTGAGATGAGCTTGGCGCTCCTCTTTACGTTGGGCTAGAGCTACATATAATGGTTTAGTAGCCACAATTCTACCATTCATTTCTGTGACTGCTTTGGTGGCTTCCTCTGGTGATGAAAAGCAGACAAACCCAAACCCTTTGCTGCGGCCACCTTCCATCATCACCTGTCAGTACAAAATTTAGTTTTAAAACTCAGTGTTCTGTGTCATACCTATTCAACTTGCATGAGTTTCTTGTTTAAATTTATTAGAAGTTAGGCAACAGGTTTGTTTTACTGAGTATTTTATAAAAATGAGTATTATTGTGTAATTAATAGTTAACTGTTACCTGAATAGAGATGAATATCTAATTGAAATAATAATGAGCACAATATTGCACTGAAAAAGATGAAATTTTTCTCATACTAGTGTTACTATTTAATTTATTTCAAGAAAGATCATCATATGGTATTTAGCCTGACATGTACAATAATCAGGAAAGATGATGCCCACATTTACAGTGGGTCATATCTGTTACTGAATGAAATTAACTTTTCTTTGATAACAGATACACTACTCATTTTCAGAGAGCACAATCTGTAAACTTTACCTTTGCACTAGTGATTGTACCAAATGGGGAGAACTCTTTTCGGAGACGCTCATCATCGATCCCATCATCAAGATTTTTCACATAAAGGTTTACACCCTGAGAAAACAGGCCAAGTTATTTTTAAAAGCAAGCGTTCTGTATCAATCTCAAAATATTATACAATAGTTAGCCCTCTTAATTTAAAACTGAACCTGGTATCTGGTGATCCTGTCCTGCTTCATTTGTTCAAACTTGCGCTTCAGCTCCGTCTGTCTTTCCACCTTTTTCTGAGCCCGGCCAACATAGATTTGTTTTCCATTGAGCTCTTTCCCATTCATCTCGTCTACAGCCTTCATTAACAAACAACAAGTTAGCAGTGCTTTGTACTCCACATAAAAAACACAACTCAAACATAAAAAGCTACATAAGTATTCTAGAAAAAGAGCTAATCCATCTTAAAATACCATTAATCGAAACAAAATACCCCAAGAATTTCCCACTTATGGTAACATGGAAAGTGCTTTCCAAGTATGCTTCTGTCTTGTTGAAGACAAATCACGAGGGATGCAAACCACTTTTTTTATAAGAAGCTGGAGGATAAAAACTCAAGTTGCAAAAATTATTTCTCCAGCCGTATCTTGCTAACGGCAGAGAAAAGTAAGCAAATAAAGTTGAAAAGCTTTAATTCACCTAGTTCTGCCTTTAAAAGTAACACCTGAAACTGTAGTATCTATCAGATCTTTCTATACTAAATGTTAAGCTATGGATGACATGTACAGCTTTTTTTTTTGTCATTTTTAGTCTTTCATTTAAAAAATACTTGGAAGTATGAAAATGTGAACTTTTCTCCTTCATACTGCTTTGAGTTACAACTCTTCAGATGTAAAAACTCAATCAATATTTACTCAACCAACTTAAAACCACAAGTCACCAGTTTATTGTATATATTTAAGATCAAAGCCATTGGACATTTTTTACAGACACTGGAATTTTATGTTATTTAAAACACCCAACATGTGATTCTGACTACAGTAAGTGAAACTATTCAGCAATTAATGTATGCAAGACTGAAAAATGTAGATGTTAAGACAGACAGGATTTGTTCTAATCTCTCACTTGTACACTTGCAGTACTGAGAAACCACCAAAATGCCTTTTGAAAAGGCAACTTTGTTCTGTACATGATTTGTTCTATCCTGCATTTTTTTGACTCATGCTATGTCCCTACTGTCACAGTAAACTGACAGATCAAAGCAACCAGTTGACAAAGAATTAAGTTATACAGCATACTGGCATGTTATAGACATATACACAAATAAAAAGGACCCTTCTTCCAAAGCTACCCCTAGAGTTAAAGCAACATCACAGGGCTCTATGACTATTTTCTCACAGCTATGCCAAACATGCTTTATAAAACTAATAGCTTTTCTGCTGACTTCGCAGAGCTACAGTTTGAAAACATAATTCTTTCTGCCTTGCACAAACATTTTGTGCAACCAAACTGGATCCAACTATTCAGAGATGTAGTAATTTACTATGCTGTATATTGCTCAGCATGTGAGAGTCCAAATATCATGGAGACCTTTAAGCCCAGCTACAACATGGTTTTAAATTATTCAAGATTCCCTGTTTCTACACTAGTTTCCAGCTGTACCAGAGTATCCTGACTTAATAGACTTCTCAGACCAACTGACATTTGCTCACAGGAAAGCATTCTAAATGACAGAAACTGTGCTAATTTAGGGACTGAGCACCTCTTCTTGCAATGTCCTTGACCAATTAAAAAAACTTAATCACTCAATGAAACATATTATTTGCGTCTCAGTTACAGGATTCCTAAAAGTAAGTCCAAAAGCTTACTTTTTGGGCATCTTCGTGTCTTTCAAAACAACGAAGCCAAAACCTTTGGATTTTCCACTCTCATCAGTCATAACTTTCACACTTAGAGCAGGACCTAAAATGAGAATGAAATACTTATGCTTCGTATACAGCGTATTCTCACCTTTTGAACGTTCTCTTTAGAAGGTAATATTTAATTTATTTCACTGTGGTGGTTTGACCAGCCCGTGGAAGTGAGCTGACTGGTTTTGAGATTGCCATTTCACTTATATTACAAAGGACTCCTGCACCAATAATAGTATCAAGTAAACGTTGCCCATTAATATGAAATTACTGATTTGCCCCAATGAACTTCAGCCATTATGGCTGAAGTCTGCCATGCTGAATTTCTTTTCTACTGTATTTTCAACCAAAATTTCACCTCAAAGTGAAAGAAAATTTCACCACAAAGTAATGAAATGTGTTTTATCATTAAAAACTATGACACTTGGAAAGTATTAGTGCTTCCATCCTTTGAAGCAGGTACTGAAAAAGCCAGAGGGAGGCCTTGCAATTAGGTATACATTTCACTGTTTACCCTGGTGAAAGGCCATCCTAGTTCAGCAATTTCATAACCTCTGAAAAATTGCAGTTCACAGACTCAATTTGAAGCCAATTTAGCTGTAGCAGCTAAATTCACTACTGTTTCAACCACAGATACTTTTAGTGGAAAGGAATTTCCCATATATGCTGTTTAAGGCTGCTACAGGGCATCTCTTGTACAAGGATTTCCCTTGCTTTACATAATATCCACTGGAAAACAGCAAAAGCATACAGTAAAGAAAATAAATTAAAAAAAAAAAAAAAGTGAGACTGAAAATAAAACGTGAAGAACCTGTAATGGCATTAAGGGATTTCCCATGTCCTATTTTGATGGTAACACATCATGTACATTACTACATCATGGTCATATGTCCACCATAATTTTGCCCTGTGCGTAATCAAGGATCAAGGCAGAATCTCATAGCTTGGTGCTGGAATAGTTCCTTCTAATTTCGTATTAAGTCAGCCACCAGAATGCAACTGAATAACAGAGGTAAGTCTGCAGGTCAATGAAAGCAATAGTAAACTCATTTGTTTGCACACATCCTGTAGGTGCGTTTATAAAATCAATCTGTACTAAACCAGAGAACACTTCTATTTGCAACTTTCAAAAAACTGAAAAACCCACAGACACACTATTTTCAGATTACAGAAAACAGTTCTGATGGCAGGACTGAATATGATATTCTGCCTATTTAAAATTCAGATATTACCGCATTTTTGAATCTGAAACTGGAATTAAGTACCAACTTGTCATTAACCTTTCTTACATTTTTACATCAACGTCAGACAGCCTTGATTCCTTGTATTTCAAGGCACTGTACGGATAAGATACACGTACTAAACTGAAGTTCTCTTGTGTTTATATAAATATTAAGACATTACCAAACTTGCCAAAGAGTTCCTTAAGTCTCTCATCATCCATGTCTTCTCCAAAATTTTTGATGTAAACATTGGTGAATTCTTTTGCTCTGGCTCCAAGCTCTGCCTCACGTTCCTTGCGGGATTTGAACCTTCCAACAAATCTAGTTGCAGGAAGAACACATTAATACAGGTTAAAGCAAGTGTATCATGGTTAATAAATTTACTTTAGTCTTTTAGTGATTTTATTTTATTCTTAATCAGTCTTGTTCACTATAGGTATGAAATTCTTTAGATAAAATATTTATTTTATTGATGAAACTCAATCAGAAAAACAATTCCACTGTCCTTTGCTACATCAGCATGTTTATCCCAGTTAGAAGGCACAAAAATGCTTTCAAGCCATTGATGAGATTGTTCACTCTTATAATAAAACAGCCTCTGACAACAGGAGCTCAACAATGGAAAGAGTACTAAGTAAAGAGGCTAAATGGAAATTCTAGATAACAGCATAATCCTTCTGCCATACTACAACCGTGGCAGCCTTAAAGCAGCTACTGCTCTCTGATCGAGTTTTTAACCAAGGGATCTTGAACTTAGTGTCCCCCCTCCCAATGCACCTTTCCAGGCTGTATCAAAGACCTTGTTTTTAGGCGTAGTGAAATAGTTACACTTGCTCTTGAGTCAAATACCATTGCAAACAGGCTGGGAACACCAATGGTTAGTTCATAGTGGCAGAAAAAGAAAAGGATCTGAACACAACATTCTGCAGCCCAAGGACATGCCCTAGCACAGACTGTACATGGCTGACAATGCTTTCTGACTGTAACAGACTCCTACTTTCAAATTTTATTGTCTAACTTTATAGTTGCAAATTTGGCAAATGTGGTACAGCAGCATCCAGTACCTCATTAATTTTTAAACTCTGACAATTTCACCTATTTACAGCAATCAAGTAGAGTAAGAATTGAAGTGCAATGTTCAGCAGCTTTTGATAGTGAGCATTTTAATTGATTCCTAAAAGACTAACCTGAATAGAAATTCAAAGCAAAATTAACTCTCGTGATATATTTTACTCCTGTGCTCTTATGACTGCATGCTGACCATTTTTACTAATTTAAGGTTGTGTAACAATGGACACTGAATAAAACATCCACAATATGTCAGTCAAGAACAGAACAAGCAGGGAAAGTCAAGTTTCAAAATATATGCTCCCCCTGTATACATCCTCATCTATCCATCTCTACATATAAAAATAATCCATGATGATAACCTGATGCTGATTCCTGTTACCCTTTTTCTAAATCTTCCTAAGTATTTAGAAAGCTGTTCTTTTGCAATTATACCAAACACCATAATGATCCCTTAGGCATAGCTGTGAGGCTCTCACTCCCCCAGCCTAAATATTATTAAAGAAGTTGCAAAATAACATTTTTTCCTACAATGTAGAACAGTGATAACGTTTTAAACACCATGCTTCTTTAAGTTTTATTTTCTACTCCCTAGATATGCCTATGAACAGACATTCATACAAAAATATTAGTCTAATCTGACCACTCTTTAGGGCCAAGTAACTGTAACTCTAAGTATCAGCTGTCTCCAAAATATGGACAACACACTTATCTTGTAACTCTTACAAAGGAAGCATTATTCAGAATTCTCAATGGATTTTATCTCTAACCAATTAAGATCAGAAAACCAGGGAAGATTCCAAATCCTCATTACGGTATTGGCTTGTAAGACAATGAATCCAATGATTTTTTTCCTCCAGAGTCCATTATTTGTCTTTTTGAACTTAGACTGCCTCTAGAATAGGCAGGTGATCTAATTCTTAAAATTCCTAGCACTAAAACTCTACATCATCTTAAAATTAGGAATTTTTAGAACAACTTCCTCTCCCAGGTAAGCTTTTAAATCTTTGTCTGCTGTAAAATGAATTTCAGTTTGCTGATGCCCAAATACTTATTTGTGTACTTACACTTTGCGGTCATTAAGCAGCATACCATTCATTTTTTCAATAGCTCTTTCTGCAGCTTCTTGTGTCTCAAAATGTACAAATCCATAACCCTTGGATCCATTTTCATCACACACCACCTATTAATGAAAAACCTTGTTGTAATACCTGTGGCATGTTTCCAGCATAAATTGAGGAGTTTGTGTGTCAATACATTTTACTTTCCACTAACCTTACAAGAAAGGATGTTCCCAAAAGCAGAAAATGTGTCATACAAAGCTTTGTTATCAATTGATTTGTCCAAGTTTTTGATGAAGATGTTTCCTACACCGCTTTTGCGTAGAGATGGATCGCGCTGAGACCACATGATGCGCACTGGCTTGCCTTTAATGACATCAAAGTTCATGGTGTCCAAAGCTCGTTCAGCTGGAAAAACATTATGGAATTAGTAGAAAATGCTAGTTATCTTAATAAGCACACAAATACCAGCTGAAGTACAATTCTTAATAATAGTTTTACTATTTCAAGTCCAGCACCATCACCAAGCTGCAAACCCAAGCATACAACAAGTGTACTGTTGTATGCAAGGAAGAACTGGCAAAAACTCATCAGCAGAAGCTGCACTTAGGAAGGAGCACCAGTAGGCTGAACAAGCCATAGAAATTTCATAGCCCATAGGACTAGATCTTTGAAAAGATGGTACAGTGACAGAAGAAAAAGCAACAAGTGGCAGCTGTTACAAAGTTTTAACATTTGTGAAAATCAGCTGGCTTCTGTATCACAGAGGTGTATATTGTGTCAATAAAAATGCTTTTAGAGGTACTGCTTGTGCCTATACAAGGCCTTTTGCAAATATTAACATAAGAATATGCTAATCTTCTAGTATCATATTCTTAACAACCAATATGCCTAAACTGACAAAATTTCTTTGCAAGGCAGACATTCAAGCCTCATTCAAAGCAGCTATTCCACACAATTTCCTCAGTGACCAAAAAGATCTATGATGAAATTCTGGGCAAGAGACAGTTCAAAGAGAGTCAAAACTAGCACTTATAGTTTACAAAATCTGAAATGATACATATATTTTAAAAGCTCACAATGAAATACACATGAGCTCAGTGAAGGAGCAAGCACTGAAACAGCAAACTGGGGCAATGTAAACCAGGTTTTTTAACTCCAATGGAGTAGTTTTTCCAGTAGAATGCCATAACTTTTCAAATCCTGCATGTAAAATCTCTTGTGTATTTAGATGGGGAAGTATCAAGACTTGCTCAGTTTTCACATGTCACTTCAAAGCCACAAGACATGTCTGCAACGTTATAACTCAACATGTGTATTTTCGCACAAAAGAGCAATAGTTCTCAAGTACAGCACTTCCTTTTTACCCCTGTTCTTGTAAGTCTGGAAGAACACTGAAAAAGTCCCAGTAAATACCTGAAGTCACACCCATGGGTACTAACTCACTTCACTGTAATTTGCAAATATCACAATAATATGATGTTAAGAAAACTGAAATCAGCTTAGCGATAGCTTAAAAACAGCAACTGTGTCCGTTAAAATTTTTTAGGGAAGACCAAGGGCAAGTCACATTGTGAAAACCCTTATTTAATGTTTTTGTTCTTTAAGTGCTGCTTTTATCTTGAGCTATATTGTTGCATGTCATGGACACAGAAATTTGCCAGTGAGCCTGGGATTCAGCTAAGGTACCACATTTTATAACCTTTCTTGTGACATTTTCAGATAAGAAATATATTTGAAGATTATATTTTCTGAAAGACATCTGTAGGCTTTAAAGAGACAGACATCTAACATTTTCATGGGGAAAAAGATTATTGATACTATTCCCATATTCACATGACAGTAGCAACTCAGCAACTTATTTAAACTGAAGCCACAAAAAATTACAAGCAAGTCTTCTAAGTAAGTTAATAAAGCTTTTAAAAACTTTAATATAAATTAAGCAGGAGAGAAAAGGCAACCTAGATAGTGTTAATTAGAAGTAAAAATCACTGGAAGGCTCTATACTACAAAAGTAGGGGGGAGGAGATGAAAAAACAGAAAGAAAGGAAAAAAGAAAAAAACCCCAAACCTGTGGCTATTAGACTGGCCACAGTAGAAACTTTTAAGACTTCACTACTGCCCTGGAAGTCATTAGAATTATTACTGCCAGCACCAATAGATGTGCCAGCAACAATCAGTTCATTATTTCCAAAAGTAGTAACAGGGCTTCCTTTACTAGAAAGGAGGCTTTTTCTAATTCATGTTAATTGCTTCTAGAATAATCCTGACACTCCTCAAAAATGTGTGTTCCTAGACATTTCCCAACCACCTGACAAAGTGCGTCCGTGGGTCCTTTGCAAACATGACCACTCCTAACAAATAGAGAGCCTGTGTCTTAGACCAGTGCAATTTCTCCACAGGACAGCATGGAAACTTAAAACAGCTCTCCTTTGGCGCAGAAGTACAAAAAATTTAAGTTTTTCTGCGTAATCAACACCACATTGTCATTCCACGGTAGATTTTAAAAACATTACTAGACTCCATCTACAACCAGGTACAAGCTACTTTCACTGAAATTCCCAACGAGTGAAACTTTCATTATACTTCAGTAAAAAAGGCTGTTCCTTTCCGCTCCTGAAAGGTTGCAGGAGGCAGCTCCATTCAGCAGCCAACTTGTTACCAACGGACACACCTACCCAGGCTGTACTTCTGCTGATTCTGCTGGAGCTCTCACTGAATGACTCACCAGCTCTCATTTTAGTCCTGAGCAACTGGACAGTCCACTTTAAAAAAATGTCAAAATCACTCAGAACATACACTTAATGCCAACCTGTGCTAAAAGTAAACAACAATAGCTAAGAAATAAAAACCCCTGGAAACATAAACATTCCAAAAGTCCAAAGGATTCTGATGCTGTTTCAGATTACTCAAGAATATTTCTAGTTTAGTGATTAAACAAGATTGCCTGAGTTTTACTCCAGACTATGACTCAAATTCAGGAAAGTCACAACTCTGAAACGTGTGCGTACCTCAGACATGTGTCATCAGGCCTAATTAGTTTTTAGAAGAGCTTTGAGATCCCTCCTTTACAGACAGCTAGTGATGTTAAACACTCCTTTCAAAGCTATTTTTCAAAACCCAAGGTAGTTGTTACTAGCTGTTTAATAGGCATAGCCTGAGATGTAGCAAAAAATTTGGCTAAACCAATAAAAGGTTATCTAGTTTGGAATCAAAATAAAACCAGAATGATTGTAAGAATAATCATTCATCCTCAAAACTCCTACTTCAAGGCTTCTATAAATGGACATAACGACCTATAAAAAGCCCTCAGCAAATGCTTTCTAGGTATTTGCCAAGAATACAAAATTCTGAAAATCTTGAAAAAGTATAATCGCACAATATCACTGAAGTGTATTTTCAACAACTGCCTCCAGATATGTGCCAGACGTAGGTTTGATAAAGATGAGAAATACTTTTAGCTGAACTGGACTAGTTATAGACTAAAATATGTGTGTGTGTCTTCCAAAGCCTGAAAAACACTTATAACATTTGGAGTAACAGCACCTTTCTAAGAGGCATATTGAAAAACCGAATTAAGCACTGCTCAGGTGAAAAAGCTGTATTTCTTCGCCTATTTGACAAATTACAAACCAAGTCACAAAACACACTGGTTGCTTAACTAATGACAATGATAAAGTCAGCCCTTATGGAACTCTGTCATTATTAAGGAGAAGCAGCATTTGAATCACCTTCACCTTCTGCCCTGACATAATAATGTCACAGTACTGACCTGTGCTAACCCCTTATTTTTCTGAGAAATTGTATGAGACATTTTTATTTAATGAAAGAAAAGTATGATAAAACAAGCATTCAAATAATCTCATCCTAAAGAATGGCAGAATAAATCAAAAGCTCTCTGAACTAAGAGAGCTGATACCAGGCGGAGTATCTGCCTATTAAGATGAGGCAGTAACTTCTACTACTTACATACAGATACCATCGGTACACCAAAGTCTGATCTGATAATGGCTGTATACTAAAGCCAATTCTGAAAGCCAGTTAAATCTAATAGCTTGAAAAGTTCGTAATTTAAGTATCCCACTTTCATATGCTTGAAAATAAAACCATTAAAATCGAAAGCTGTTTACTTAACTGTACTTGAAATCACGTATCTTCTAGTTGCCCAATTACTCCTTTTTTTTTTTTTTTAATTGGACTCCACAAAACTTAGAACCAGTCACATTCGTTTCTTTTGGTGAAAGGCCCTCCAAACGGATCGCCCTGTGTTCCCCAACATGATCAGAACTACAGAGAAAGTTTCTTTACCGATATAACTTTAGAGAAGCAGCAACTCTTCGCAAAAAATAAAACAAGTTTCATAAAAACGCGACTTGGGAGAAACAGTATCAGAGAATTCACTGCGAAGAGACACGGATGAGCACAGCTCGGGCTTCAGCTACAAGAGAAAGAAGCACAAGGAGGCCCGAGTACTTTCATGTCCTCCCTGCACGTGACAGACCTGCCATAGTGTTTTAACAAACGCTTCGGCCTGGACGCCTGTGAAACTACCCAGCCACGCCGGAGCGTCCTACTTCCTTCTCCCGGCCTCCTAACCACGCACTCACACTCCCCCAGCTCCTGCGCGGTTATTAAAAGGTGCTAATGACTGCGATGTTTTCCTAAAGAAAAACCCTTCATCTCGGACGGACGTGAAGAGCCGCCCGCACACTCATCCACAGTCCCCTCCCCGGGAGCGGGGGCAGCCCCGCCGGGCCCCCCCGCCCATGGCCGGGGCCCGCGGCCGCTCTCCATCCGCGGAAGCGCCTCCCCCCCGCTTCTCCGGCCGCCACGAGGCGCGGGCGGCCCGGGCCGCGTGTGAGCGGCGGCCCTGCCGCCAACTTCCCCCCGCGCCCCACCGGGTCCGCCCCGTCCCGGACGGCAAAATGGATGCGGGGCGGCGGCCGGGGCGGGGGGCAGAGGACAAACATGGCTCCGCCGGCGCCCGCGGCCCGGCACTCACCGTCGGCGGGCTGCTGGAAGTTGACATAGGCGTATCCGAGCGAGCGGCGGGTGATCATGTCCCTGCAGACGCGGATGGAGAGGATGGGCCCGGCGGGGCTGAACTTCTCGTAGAGCATGGCTTCGGTCACGTCGGGGTGCAGGTCCCCCACGTAGAGCGAGGCCATGGGGTAGCTGGGGGCGCTGGGGTTCATCCTGCCGCCGTCTCCCGGCGCGGGGGGGGCGCTGACGAGGCGGAGGCCGCGGCGGTCGGTACGAGCGGGGCCGGCGGAGGCGGCGCGGGGCCGCTCGGACTCAACGGCTGCGGTGGGTGCGGCGGATGGGCGGGCGGGGGTCGAGTCGCTCCGTGCGGGCCTGGTGGAGCTGGCGGCGGCGGGTGCTGCGCTCGGCGGGGACTGGCTCGCTGTGTGTCTCCTCTCGGCTGCGCCGGGTCCGGGGACTTCGCTTCACCGGGTTATTTTATATCAAACCGGCCGTTTGCAGAAAGGTTGTCGGGAAGGTTGGATGAGGAAAGAGGATTATTTTTTTTTAAAGGTTTTTTAAGATTTTTGGATTTTTTTTGGCTTTTTTAAATATTTTTTTAGTAATAAATGGTGCTGCGGGGCCGGGCCGGCGTGTCCGGATGGTCCGGAGCACACGCACTGCGCACACAGCTCCGACGGCGGCCGGGGGACAAGGGGGCGGCCGCCGCCCCGGCCGCGCTCTATATATACCCGCCCCGCCCCCCCGCCCCCGCCGCGCCGCGCGCCACGCACAGCACCGCGCACGCGCATCTGCGAGCGGGGGTGGGGACACGCTCGGCAGCCGGCGCGGAGCGGCAGTAGCGGCGCATGCGCGAGGGCGGGGCGGGGCGGCCGCGCGGGGAGTGCGCTTGCGCCCGCCTGGCGTCACGGGGGGCGGTGTGAGTGTGGGGGCGGCTCGGCGGCAGGACGCACGCGCGGGACGGAGCGCACATGTGCGCGGCGGGCGGGCGGAAGGGCGCATGCGCGCCCAGCGGACCAACGGCCGGCACGGGGGGGGCGTTAGCGGCGAGCTCGCGAGCTCCGCGCGCCCCACCCCGCCGCCGGCCGCGCCGCGCGGGGGAGCGCGCGGGCGGCGCGGGTGGCGCGCTCGGGGCCGGAAGGGGGCGGGGTTGGCGCGGCCGCTCGGCGCGTGCGCGGGGTCGGCGCGGGGACGGTGGCGGGGCGGAGGGAAGTTGGAATCCGCTGCGGCTCCCGGCGGAATCGTGTCACTAGGCCGGGAAAAAGTCGGCCTCAGCGGTTAGGCTCTGCTCTGGTCGTGCCTTAAGTTAGGCGAGTTTTATCGTTGCGTCTTGTGCTGAAGGAGTTGGGGCTGCGGGTTGAAGGGCGTTGGGAGTTGACGGGGCGTGTTTTTGCAGCTCTGTGGGTGGGTGAGGTGACCACCCTCAGCCCGGGCAGTTTGGGGAGTTAGTGTGCGGCCGCATTCCAAACGTGCCTTTGGGAAATTGCCAACTGAGTGTCGTGACTTGTGCCATATACAGAATTTCTCAGGGAGAATTACACGCAGAATCATAGAACAAATTAGGTTGGAAAAGGCCTGTGAGATCATTGAGTCCAGCCTTTGACTGAACCACAACCATGTCAATTACACCGTGGCACAAAGTGCTGCTTCTAATACTTCCGTAAACACCAGAGCAATCCTGTGGAGTTTGGAAAACCTTGTTTTATTTTTAGCTGGCTTCTCTAGTCCGAAAAAACCATTAACCCTTTTTTGAGAAAGGAAAGTATTTTCCTATCAATTAGAATTCTATGGGGCTTTTTTATTACCAGCCAATTAAATGTTTCAGATTCTTGCAAAATAATAGAATCAAATAAAATGTGCTTCATTCCTGCTAAACAAACGTACAAGTACTTTCACTTGTAGTAAATACTAAACATTAGTGCAAGTGTAGGGCGGGAAGTTAGATCATGGATTTGCAGAAGTCTTGGAAGTAACCGCTCTTTTATATTTAATGTAGCTTTTCTTGCTGCTCTTTACACAGTTTCAACATAAAGAATGGTCTGCAGTTTTGCATCTTGTTTTGTTTTCTTGGTTTATATTTTGTATGATGTTGTATTTTTCTTTGATTTGCATTTGCCATTATGGGTTTAAGTAGAACCGTAGGGGGGAGTACTTGTGGAATTTTGCTGTCAAGTACAAAGATTCCACTTGCACTCAACAGCTGCTGCAGTTTCACTGCCTCTTCTTGTAGGTGACCAAACCCACGGCAGAGCTGGCACCTCCCCGGGTGTTCCATGGCAAAGTGTGATGTCTTTGTTCAGCCCCCACCCTGCCCTGGCTTTAAACTGAGGCACCAACTGGAATCTGAAGCAGCTGACAGATGAACACATCCTGAGGTGGCAGTGATGGCTTCTGTCAGCTGAGTACAGCAGTATCTTATACAGCAGTATCAAATACTTCAAATACAGTTTGATGTATTTGTTAAAATGTAGATGGTGATTTTTAGAGAAAAATAAAATTTCTCTCATTTAAATACTGGTTTATAATGCCCTCCCTAGGATGTACTATGTACTATTTTTGGTCTCTGCTTTCCTTACTCAATTCTGTTCTTCACCCTGTCTTCTTTCCTCAAACTGTCCTTTTTCATGCTTGCTCCTTCTTTCACATTTTCCTGTCATTGGCACTTGGTCATATTAGTACATGTTTTTTCTTCCCTTGGTACGTTCCTACTCTTTCTTGTGAGTTAAGTTGCTCTGTTTCTACCCTTTGGCACTCGTGGACAATAGCAAGATCGCACACAGAGCATGTTAAGGCATTT
Source organism: Sitta carolinensis (assembly GCA_032173965.1). NCBI lineage: Eukaryota > Metazoa > Chordata > Aves > Passeriformes > Sittidae > Sitta > Sitta carolinensis. Next base: position 132,548,733 of record CM063284.1, read on the forward strand.
CACTTTTAGCCAATGTAAGGAATCAAATTTGCAAGTTTTATTCAGCACAGACAGGGACTTTTTGGAGATCTTGTCTCTTAACACAGTATGATTTCAGAGTTTTCTAACACTAAATGTGATTAAGGCAGTAAAAATTCACTCAGCCTTATATGGACATCCAAAAGAATTCAAATTGTTGTTTAAAAGCACCATAGCTTTCTAAGTAAACTTGTTTAGTGTTTGTTCTTTCAGCAAAATAATGTATACTTGGGTCTTGTCCTCATAGATTGCACTGCTTTGGCTTTGACCTGAAACATGACTGTAACTTAGTAAAAGTTTGACTGGCTATTCCCTCCCACCGACCTCCTCAAAGCAGCAAATAGGGCTTTAGATAAAAGCCTTGTCACAGTAGGAGGTCGGTATAGCCCTTCTGATGGTGCCCAAAACAAGTATCTTGTGCTGCTGTAACAAACTGGCTTTTCAAGATGTGGCCTTTTCAAGTCAACGGAAAAGAATGCTTTCATGCTTGAGGCACAGAATTTGCATTAAACATTAGATCTGGTGCTGCAAAATTCTGTTAGTGATTTAGGATTAAACCTTGCAAAGGACCTGGACGTTTGTGTGCTTGCTTCTGCTGATTGCCCACCAGAACTGCAGTCTAGAGCCCCAAGTGAGATTTGGGGTCTGGGAAGGCTCCTGGCAGGAGAGCCCTTGTTGAATATTACCTGATTTTTCTCATCTGGGTCTCTCCAAGATCCATTTTAGCTCTGCTGCTCTCAAGTTCTCCATGGTGTCTGATAAAAGTTGCTGTAGAGAGCCTGTGTCGTCAGCTGGGCTTATCGCCCAGAGCCGGTGTGTGTCCTGTCCTTGCAGGTGTTACATGTGGGTGGCTGGGCCTGGAAGCTGGCTTTCTTAGCAGAAACTGCTTCTTTGAAACCCCAGGTTTGAGATTTAGATAGAATACATAACTCAGTGCTTCCTTGTCAGCTTCACAGAATTGCAGTTGAACAGGAATTGAATGAGGGACAATAATTCTTTAATTTTAAATCTTTTAAGTATTTTTGCAATCAAGATAAGTTACCTGGATGTGTTGCCTCCTTTTAGCTCAATGTTCATAGAACTAATAAACAGGAAAAAAAGGTAAAGTGTATGCAATGTTTTTCACTGACAGCAGTTGAGAAATATTTCAGGGCTCACAGATACATTATTTCTAAACATAAGCTCTACCAAAGTTAAATAAAGATCCTTTGTAACTTAAAGCTCTAAGCAGACACAAGATTTTTCTTTTGTTCCAGTGGTATTTTGATTTGTGAATGTAATTGGTTTTTATTCTAGGCTATCATGGAAATAGGGAAGTTACTGAAATTCATTCAGACTTTAATACATTTTCTCTCTTGCCTAGGAATTACGATTTTTTTATGCATTATGGATTACACTAAACTGTTTGACATTATACAAACCCAGCTTTACAGTTAGCCACAGGAAGCATTTTTAAATAGCATCTGTAAAGTGCCTGTATTGGAGATTTTCTTTTATTTAACACAGCCTGATACTAAAAAGGTTTTATTGTTTACCCAGCTTCATAGTTAGCCACAGGAAGCATTTTTAAATAGTATTTGTAAAGTGCTAATATTGAACATTTGTTTTTTTTTTTTTTTAATTAACACAGCTAATAGTTAAGGTCTTATTGTTTAGAATACACACACTGTTTCGGAGTTCAGGAACTGCTCGATCATTTTCACATCTCAGCGTTTTCCTTTTCTGTTCAGCTACAGGGTACTGCCATCTGCTAAAATGGCACTGTGAAAGCTAAAACCTTGATGGTCTGTGTTAAAGAGATTAGGAAGAACACGTAACTTTTGAAGGGGAGTGCCAGTTTCTTTAAACTAAGTGCCTGCTTGATAACACTGTTTGCTTTTGGTAGCCTTCTTTGTCCAGATAGTCTTTTCAGTGCAAGATAATCTGAGCTCAGCCAAACCCAAGTTCTGCGTAATTTGTTTAATAAAAAATGTGAGGAAAAGTAAGATATGTCAAGACCTCAGACCTCTGTATTTTGAGTCTTTTTGAATATGGGCAGAAGCAATTTTGCTCTCTTGTTTTTGGGACTATTAATTCATAAAAGAACTGAATGACTGTTTACTGAGCTTGTGAAGAAGAAATAATTTTGGCAGCAGAACAGGGAAAGAATTGTCGTTCTCAGGCAGTCATGACATGAGAAAGGTAATACTTAATTACTTTTAATGTGCTTGAAGCAAACAAAGCAACAGGTTTGTGCAGAGGGATTGTTTTCCCCAATACCAAGTGCAGCTGAGGAAATAGGAATGTACTGAACCAAGTTTGGTCAGGAATATTGCCTCAAGTATACTTTGTTTCCCCCACCTCTCTCTAAGAACTGGTAATTATTGAGCCTTGGGCAGTACTGTCAGGGTTGGAAAGATGGATGAACAGAGGAAGAGGTACTAGAGCTGGGGCTGGGCAAGGAGCTGTTCTGGGAAGGTTCTGTCTCGAGGAAGGGGACAGTGAGATGCAGGACCAGGGCAAGTCCATGCCCAGCTGACACTGCACTGAGGACAGGCTCTGCTGCTCTGGGTTTTCTGACAGTTCTTGCTCACCCCTTCTTCCTTCCCAAGAGTGGGCTTTGTGCTGCTCCATCCCTGTCCCTAATACAGCCACATCCTCTGCTCCATTTCACTCTGCCTGATACAATCCGCCCCCCTCACTAAGAAACCACCAACTCAAGGTATTGTGAAAAACAGATTGATGTTTACCTCTGCCCTTTATTAGCTACAATCAGAGTTGGTTAACTCTGAGGCTTGTTCCCTTCACCAGTAGCTGCAGTATTTCTTCCAGAAGAGCTGAAGTACTGTAATCAAAAACGTTAGAGTATTGTGCTGCTGTTCCTGAGTGTCCTTGAAGTGCCACACAGTAACTGTTAAATGTTGTATACTTGGGGAAACAAAGTTATTGCCATATTTCTATGCAAACACTAGATTGTAGGCTGTTAAAGATGCAGAATTTTGGGGAGGGGGAGGAATGGTGTAGGGAAGAGACAGGAAGAAAGCATGGTAAGTATCCACCTTCATTCTCTCCCCAAGTGAGAACATGGTATCATCCCAATTGAGATTTTTCAAGCTTTTTCATATAAATCCTCTGAGGATGGCAGTTCAGTCTTCTCTAAGGCAGTCTATTCTGGGGTCTTACTCTCCTTAACTTGGAAATTATTTTTCTAATGTCTGACCAAGTTTCCATTTTTGCAGTTCCTTCTCAATCTATCTCTAGTCGAAGTGCAGAATATTTTTTTCTTTTCTTTGGCTTGTTTTTCTTTTTTTCTTTTTAAAGTACTTATTTTCTAACAGAGCTGTGCTGCTCTTTCAGGGTATGCACTAGAAAGCATTCTGGTTTGTGGTGCTGGCTCAGGGAGTGGGTTAGACTGGAGTGACCTCTGGCATGAACAGATAATCTGCTTCAGATGGGCATTGCTGAATTAGCATGTGTCTATTTGTGATTCCCTATTCCAAAGGAAGCTGCTATTGCTGTGCTGTGTGCACAACTTGTGCATGATGAAGTGCCAGACCTGTCGTGTTGTGGGGATTTTATGTGGATATTCCCTTTACCAAAGGCTGATGGTAGAACCATAAGTGTATTGATTGAGAGAAAACATGGACTTTCACTGGACCAGCTGCAGGTCATTCAGTTGCCAGGAGAACCCAAAGGACCAAATAGCAAAGGATTCTTTGGTCAGTTTCAACAGGTTAAGTCCTTTAGCTGTTCCCTGCGACTTGAGATTACCCATATACAGGACAAAGTTCCATGTTCTATGGATAATGCTTTGCCCTGAAATTTTCTCGCAGGTCTCAGTCCAGGCTCTTTGACCATTTCATAGTGATTCTGCCACCTTTGAATCAGTAGCCTTTAATCTCCTAACCCAGTGCTGCAATCCTGCTGGTCTGAGACACCAGCCTGCAGCTGCTCTAGTGCAGCCCTGCAGGCCCTGCCAGCCTGTGATTAATTATCTCAGTTCACAGGGTGAGCCAAAGAAAACTGCAGGGGTCATTTGAAAATCAAGTACAGAGAGGAAAAGTCAAAATGAAACTGAAGTAGATTGTGATTCTTGGGCCTGTGTGAAACTGAGGGAGGGCAGAGAAGCAGAGTGTGCGGCAGGGCTGGGCTGTGTGTCTCCTGCAGCCTGATGCTGAGCACTGGGGTGGGTCTGCAGGAGCAGCGTGCCATGGGAAGGATCCTCGCTGAGGAAGGAGGGTGCAGGGCATGGAGACACATACTTGAATGAGATTTTGTTGACTTTCTGCTGGCTTGATTGAGCTCTCACACCTCATGTTGATCAGTATGTATCGGCTCCACAATGCTGCACCACCCAAGGATCTTGTGGATCCCTTTGCCTGGCTCCCTTCTCCCACTGCCATCACAATATCTATGCTGTGCTCCCTTTTCCAGTGTGACTTTGCATCAGTGGCAGGAGGGTCTGGGCAAGCATATTAAAGACCTGCACACAAGACCTGAGATCTGAGGCAGGAAGATACCTGCAGATAGCAGAGAAGGTGCAAACAGGATTGAAAGAATCTGTGAGAAGGGAGCTGGTGACACAGAGGACAAAGGGGCAGATGGAGAACAAGACAGAACAGACAATAAAACCTCCAAGGTCTTGTGCAGGGCAAGGGGTCATACTCATTGATTCTTGTGGGTCCCTTCCAATTCAGGATATTCTAAGATTCTGTCTAGGAAGTGCCATGAAACTCCGACCCAGACACTGATGACAGAACCTGCATAAAGCCCCTGCTCATGTAAGTTAAACAAACACAATCGTTTGAACAAATGTGTTCTACCATGAGGAGTTTATTTCAGTAAATGCTCCTGCCTTTAACCCAATTTTAGGACACTGCAGCTCACTTTATTGTGTTGCTAAACTGTGTGCCTTGCTTGTAAAAGGAGCCAGACCACTTGCTCATGACATGACATGGACTTCGTGGCCAAAGCTGACTCTGTTTCCCTCTCCACTTCTGACACTGCAGCAAAGTTCTCAGCTCAGAGGGATGGGACTGGCCATCAGCCACTGCCCTGCAATATGGCTCTTACCTGTGTGAGGTGGGGATCAGGGCACTGCCGTCGTTACATACCGGGACAACTGTTCTGTTGAGGTATGCTTTGTGGTGTCTCTGGCTTTCAAAACACTTGGGGTTACAGTTGGAACCCATTGTGGCCATACCTGGTGTTTTGGCAGACTGGGAGTGTGGCCCTGCCCGGCCATCCTTTAGAGGGCACTGACTGACTGTGGCTCCATCATCTGCTGAACATACTCAGGGACTTGTTGCCACTGAGAGAGAGGACCATTCCCCTGTCCTGCTCCCTTCTTCCCTTGTCCTCAGGGCTTTCTCCCATTCTCCAGCCCATGCTGTCCTGACCCCTTCCCTTTTAAGGGCTGATTGGTTGTAGGGTTGGTTTTCGTTTTTTGCACTGAGTTAATTTGGGATGTTTTTGTGATTTAGATCTGCTCCCGGAGTCAGAGCTGACACAAGATAGCAGGGTGTGTGGCTCAGAGACAAAGGGAAACTGTTCCAGTGCTGATAAAGTGAAAAATGGCCTCCTGTGGAATTATGTCATTTGCAGCACAATTCTGGAAAAATAACACTAACTTTGACCACCCTGTTTTGCCTATAAAAGGGTGAGAGTGGAAGGGGAGGAGACAGATTTAAGGGATGAGTATTGGTGAAAGGACTGAAGAGAGGGCTTCAGGTCCTGGGGCTGGGGATGGGAAGAGGATTTCAATGCCTGTTTAGAGCAAGGGGCATTTCACTAAGAACTAAGAGGTGCCTAGGGCAGGATTAAATGTCTGACATGTTTGGCTTGTGTCCCCTTTGCCCTTCGTGTCCCGCACAGAAGGGCAGGGCCCAACTGGTGTGGAAAATAGATGATGTCTCTGGCTAAGCACCTGAGCCTCTCTGAAGACCTGAATTCCTCTCCAACTGCTTCCACATTATCAGTGTTAGATAAAAACACACTTAGGTGTTTTTTGTCACGTAAGATCATAAATTTAGTCTCTCATAAATTTAGAACTGGCTCCATCCCTCTTTTCAGGTTTGCACCTTTCCCCTTGGGCTTTGTATGAGTCTGCAAAGAAAGAAAGTCGGTGAGCAGAGGTAGAGGATCACTGGGCTGGAAGTAGAGCAGGAGCTCTCCTGACAAACAAGATAACCACAAAGCCAAAGGACCCATCTGGAGATGGTCCTTGGCCCCTCTGCAGCTGGGGTTTTTCTCCCAGTTGAGTGACTCTGCTTCCCCTGGTGCAAGGGAGTCAAACCTGTCCAGTTACCTGCAGACCCAAGAGGCAGGTAACAAAATACCAGGTAAATCAAAAATTAGCAAAAGCTGTAACAATATACAAATTCCTCACCCTTCCTAGGCAAGATAACAATTCACTGCCTTTGACTGGGAGCTGAAGCAATTGGGCTATTATTTTGAAGTTGAACTGGGACTACTTGAGTCTCAGCCATCCCTGCAGAGGAGCAGAGCAAAAGCACTGGCTGCTGGAGCCTGCAGCACATGCTGCCTGCTTGTGGGTGGCTTAGAGGCATCAGAATGTTTTGCTGCTTTTCTGTTTCTAGAAATGTTCAACCTGCTCTAAGCATCCATACCTCAGTTTTCATCCATACGTTGCATGCACCTGCCTGGCTTACGGGTGTTCTAGTGAGAAATCCCAAACCCTTTGTTATGATGGTCTGTTGTTGCCATGCAAGCTCACTGGAGAGCCTCTTGATGAATACCTGGTGAGGGCTTCCTCTCCCAGGCAGGTGTGTTTGGTGGATGTAGTAAGAGAGGCAGACACTAGTGACTGGGCCCGGAGAAGTGAGTTACTAGCTGTTCATTGCAACATCAGCTTTGCTCCACCTTGGCCAGGACTGGGTGCTGAGGGTGTTGTACAGTGCAGCATGAGCTCTGCTCCACAATGAGCTGATGACTGGGAGGAGAAGGGGAGGGCAAAGCATGGCACTAGGGCTGTGTATAACCCATCCAAAAGGGGGGTGAAAGAAAGGGAGCATAGAAGGAATTACATCTAGCCCAGCACTACAGACTTCACTCAAAACAAGAGCTTCAGAAACATCTCTGATACTCTCTTTGCTTGGCTTGCATAGTCTGGGGAGCATCCTGAGTTGCTCTGAGGCAAACCCTTCCTTTCTTGTTCCTACTACACTCACATGCTGACTTCCCCCGAGATCTGCACTTGCTCTGCCTGTACAAGTGACAGGACCCTCTGAATAAGCATGGGATCTTAGCTGTCATCCACTGAGGATGTGGCAAAAGCCTATGGACAAGCAATACTTGAAACATTGCTTAACATTTCATCTTAATACTGCTTAAGATGAAAGATGAACCATTAAAGGGCTGGTGATTCTTAACTACAGTAGAATGAGCACAGTGAAACCCAAAATGAAAGGAAAATGAAATAGAAATGGCTACTAAAAATGTCATTACAAAAGCAATCAAAAAAAAAAAAACAAAAAAAAAAAAAAAAAAAAACAAAAAAAAAAACGTAGAAAAAAGAATGGTCTTTCCATACACTGCAAGCTGACAGTTTTTTAAAGCATCAGGAAACAAGCTGTTGAGCAGTGGAATGGATAAAACCAGGCTCCCAAAATGCAGCTCTGCTGAGCTGTCTGGCCCATGAGATCTCTCTGCCAGTGATGCTGCTGCTGTGCCAGAGGCAGGCGGGGGAACAGCCACCCCAGCTGTGCCCATGTGCTGAGGGATGGCTGGGGCATGTGCTGAGTGGCATGTTGTCTGCCACCAGACCAAACTCTTACCAGGTGAGCTCAGACTCCCTTCCATGGGCAGGGCTGCTGATATCTTTTCTTCTATGCCCAGTAGTGCCCTTCTTCTATGCTACCAATTTTCAGAAATTTATCAGAACTCCACTGTATTTGAGGCATTTTGGCCAAATTTGATTGAGGTAACCCAGGGATACTGGGGAAGAAAACAGGCAGTCAGGCATTGGGATTATACAAGTCTCTTGCCTTTATAAAATGCAGACTGAGAAATCCAGAGCCCAGAAAATTAGCAATGCGTCTGGCTGTTGCAGGGTGCCAAAGACTGAAACGAGTGATGCACTTTATGGCCCAGAGGCACACCGTACTTTTGCCAAACATGACACTGAGCTGGCAGGCAGCCCCAGAGGCAATGTCCAGCCAGCACAGGGATGGGCATCCCAGTGCAGATCACCTGATGGGAATCTGCTGCTGCTGTCTTCTGCTGCTCTCAGCCTGGATTGTGCCTATTGCATGTGAGGTGTGAGGGCCTTCAACAGGTCAGATGCCCAGTGCTGAGAGCAGGGGTATTCATGTACTTCAGTGATCTTGAGTGTGAAATCTTCATGAAAGTGCACTTGGACTTGGAGATGCAAAAATACAAAACCAAACAACAGGTCTTTGATCATCACAAGGATCTGACTTATTCATCGATGTAGACTGGTTTCTTCTAGTTGGCTAGGGTTTTTTTCCAGGTATTTTTCTCTGTAAGAACAAGTCTGTTTCATCCAGCTGCACCTTTCAGCTGTGCTGCTGCTGTTTTTGTGCTCTCTGCCTGTGGTACATGCTGCATGGGCATGAATAAGCAGGTATCAGTACAGCACACTGGCAGACTTTCAAGGGATCTGCAACAAACAGTGAGCACGGTGATCCAAAATCATCTTCCATCTCATGCTGGCAAAGAACAAAGCCCAAGGGCACTGCATAGCTTGGCAAGGAAGGATGGAGGAGTTCTAACTCCTCCATATCTTTTCTGACATCACTGCCCTGTGGGGTTTATGCTGGGTGTTCAGCAGTCCCTGTGCTCCCTAGTGTTGCAGCCAGCTACCCTGGAGTGAAAAGGAGGTTAGCAACAGCCTCTGATTTCTGCAATAGTGCCACTGCAGCCAGGTTACTGGTCTTCAAAAACAAGTTGTCACTTGTTCAGCTCTTTTGCATAAAAGCAATTCCCCCTTCATAAGAGCTGGCTAGACAGCTCAGACTTAAAAACTTCAATTTCAACCCCGGGGCACAGCCAAGATGTTGCCAGATTATTATCCAAAAATTTCCCAAATTCAGAAGGAAGTCTTTGCATTGGGGGTCCTGGTGGACTACAAGCTGTCCGTGATCCAGAAGTGCTTTGTGGCCAAGAAGACCAAAGTTGTCCTGGAGTGCATTAGGACAGGTGCCAGGAAGCTAAGGGAGGTGATCCTGTCCCTCTGCTCAGCCCTGGTGAGGCAACCTGGAGTTCTGTGTCGAGTTCTGAGATTTCCAGTTCAGGAAAGACAAAGAAATACTGGAGAGGGTCCAGCAGAGGGTAATGGAGGTGTTTCACAGAAACACAGGTTTGGATAGGGTTGGAAGTGGCCTCTGGAGATCGTCTAGTCCAATTGATTATCATCTCAGTTATGAGGAAGGGCTGAAGGAGCTGGGCTTGTTCAGCCTGGAGGAGGGAAGACTGAGAGGGGATCTCATCAATGTCTGTAAGTATCTGAAGGGAGGGTGAAAAGAGGATGGAGCCAGGCTCTTCCTGGTGGTGCCGAACAATAGGACAAGAGGCAGCAGGAAGAAACTGGTGCACAGCAAGTTCTGTCTGAACATGAGGAAGAACTTCTTTACTGTGAGGGTGACATAGCACTGGAACAGGCTGCCCAGAGGGGCTGTGGAATCTCCTGGAATGATTCAAAAGCTACCTGGACACAATCCTAAGTAATGTGCTCTGGAGACCCAGCTCGTGCAGGGAGGTGGAACTAGATGATCTCCAGTGGTCCCTTCCAACCTTACCCATTCTGTGATTGTGTGAAGAATCCACAGAATCCTGGGGCTGCAGGAATGTGGAAGAGAAAAACAAGGCTGGCTTCCCGTGTCTCTTCATTCTCACTTTCTGAGTAATTCTGTCATTTTGAGAGTGGAAACAATCCTGTATTCTGCTACAGAAGGATCAACTCCAGGAAGGCATGGGTGTCCCAAAACAGATCACTCCACAGGGAATTCTGCTGCTAATTAGCTTTGGCTTTCCTGATTTTCTGTGTAATTTTATGTTTGCCCCACCTTCATAGGTGAAGCTTTCTGCCACTGTAGCCAAATGGTGACTGTTTGGGACTGAAGCACCAAAATGAAAGGCTTTCTTTTCTGCATTTTGTTCCCTTGGAAAGGGATTTGCCTCCATGCTTTACCTGATGTCCAGTTACCTGTGTCTGGCACTCATCTCTGCTCTTCAGTTTTCCTGCCTATCTCCTTTCCATGCTGGGTTCATGAAAGCCAGTATTTTTGTAGCCAGAATGCACCACTAATTCCCACTGCCAGGGAGCAAACAGGAGCCCTGACAAGTATTGTTTGGCTTATCAGAAAGGGCTGTATGGTGAGAAACTGTAGCAGGCAGGAATACACAACCGGTTGTGCAACTCCCTTCCCTGAAGGAAAGAGTTTGCTGTTACCTAAACAGAGCAAGTCCAAGCAGACAGTGCCCCTTGCTCCTTCCACATTGCTGTCTCCTGGCTGTGCTGTGGGAGAAGAAAACAGGGGGAAGGAGATGGCCTGCAAGGGCTGAGTCCTGGCTAAGATTTGGGCCATCTCCAAGTGCTTCTGAGCAACCTGCAGGAAGTGCTTGATGCCAGCTGAAGAGCCATGGGGAGAAGTGAACCCAGCTGAACCCAGCTGCCTGTGTGGGTGAACCCCCTTGCTCGTCTGACTGCCAGGCCTGCTGCTGGGGCCGAGGCACTCTGCAGCTTCCCTTTCCCCTGTTGCACTGCTCACACCACATGCATCTGTAAATTGCTTCTCATCATCCCCTTTTTCCCCTTTTGCAAGATGGTCAGAACAAGAGTCCCATCCGAGAGTTTTCTGTTCTCTGAGTTACTTTTTTTTAAAAAAAAAATCATATTGTTTCTTGCTCAGCCTCCTGACAGATCCCTAGCTGTTTGCTTGGACAATTTGAAGCCTCTTGGTTGCTGCCCCACTCTCTGCACAGAAGTTTGTGGCCAGGTTGTGGTTGCAGAACACAAATCACCAGCTCTCAAGAGCCTGGCACAGTTTCCTGTGTCCCAGTCCTTCTCCTGTAAGCAGCTATCAGACAGGTTGTTTTAAGCCACAGCCTGTTTTTTAAGCATTTCCTATTGTTATTGTGTAGATTCTGCAAGATATTTCTCTCAGTCACTGAGGGAATCAGCCTGAAAGACAAACTGGGACCACAGGGGTCCCAGCTTGGTCGTATTTGGTGCGGAATGTCCCATGCCCCATCAAGGTGCTGGAGCATGTGTTGCCTCCATGTGCTGCTCATGAACTGGATTGTGCTTTGAATCTCTGCCTGGGGACAATTCCCAGTCTGAAAACTGGTAGGTATCACACCTACTTCCTGATTACCACATAGGTGGTGGAGATGAAGTTTGGCTTGGTTGTGGAGCCAGGAGTGAGTGTCTTGACTAAATACAGATCTTAGGCTAGGGACACAGGATTTCAAGAAGTCAAGGTAGCAAGGTAGCATAGAATCATAGACTAGGTTATGTTAGAAGGAACCTCTTATAAATCATCTTGTCCAACCCTGCTGCCATGGACAGGGACATCTTCAAGTGTATGAGGTTTCTCAGGACTCCAAGCTGACCTTGAATGTTCCCAAGGATGGGGCATCCATTACTTCTCTGCACAACCGTTCTAGTGTTTCGCTACCCTCATCATAAGAAAAATTCTTCATTATATCTTAAGTTCCATCCCATATGCTGAGATTGGCTTGACCCTATGCAAGGTAACACATTTCAGATTACCAAAGCTCCCAAATTACTGTCCATCTGCTGAACCATCAATTGTGACTATTGTGTTCTTCATGCTACCAGTGAAGTGTGCTAGTCTGAAATGCAGAAGAAAGTTGGAGTCACACAAGGATACTGGGCTGGGTCTGTGTCTTTCTTTATCATTAGGGTCTCATGTAGATCCATGTCTCCCAACATTTTTTGAAAAAATGTGCAAGCAATAAAATGGTGCTCAAGCTGTTTCCTTCACTATTCTCCATGAACATAGTTGCACCCTTGACAAAGTTATCCCAAAATAAATGACTAGCGCATATCCTCTGTTCCCATCTTTGGGAAGCTCTCCTGGAGGCTCTCCTGGCTCTGCTGGCTCCCCTTCTACAATTCTTTAGTCCACTATCATAGTAGTGGCACAAAGGCTTTCTCCTTGCTGTGAAGAGGGATGATCACATCCAAGGCTACATCTACATAGCATTATCTCAAGTGTCAGCTCAACCAGTTAAAAACCAGTTACCTTCTCCCTCTCTTCCTCTGTGCTTTTCAGCTATTGCACCAGGAAAATCTTTGTTTCTCAGCAGAGCCTTATTCTCCACTGCTGTTTCCACCAGGATCAGGTTGGTGGTAGCCTGCCTGCTGCAGCCTCACGAGCTGGGCCTGGGGCCTGCCCTGCCTGAGCAGGAGGCAGAGGGCTGATGAGGGTTTTCTAGCTGTGCCCTGCCCTCATGTCACTGTCAACCACTGGGAGCCTGAAGGATGTGGCCAGAGGCACTGGCACCAAGATGAAACTCCCAAGCACTACTGCTACTGCAGTTTATAATTTTCCAGGTCTGTGCCATGTGGATGAGATAATAGGATAGCTGTTATGCTTGGCCAGCTGTATTTGTTTTTTACCACTGATATATCTTGCTTTGTCATGATTTCCTTACTTTAATAAGATGCTTTTCTTTTTTTAATAAAATGCCTCACTAATTTCTGTAAACAAGGAGGGTGAGGCATATGTTGGAGAAACTTAAAATGTTTTCAGTGAAATCCAGTGTCACAGAGAAGAGGTGTAGAGACTAGGAACTGACCATGACTCACCTCTTCATCACTCTGAAGAACCATATCCAGAGATGGCAGTATTTGCCACTTGATGGCTCCTTCTCCATACATTGTTGGTGGCCTGATCCCGAGGTTTAAGGCTCCTTAAACTGACTTCTGTGGGAATCATGTGCTTTTTTTGTCCCTTTGCTGGACCAAGGTTGGAGTGCTTCATGTGCTATATGACAGAGCCTGCTGGGTTGACCTGTCTAGTCATTAGTTTCTCTGACAGCAACAAGGTTTGAAACATTGCTCTGAAATCCAGTGACAATCCAGAAGGGAATGAGATCCTATCTGCAAGAGCTTGCCTAGAGAGCTGAATGGAAAATTATAGTCCTATAACACCATTTACAAAAGACTGGTGCAAGAACTTTTTGGCTAATTAACACTCCCTACCTTGTATTTTGAAAAGCAGAACTATAATTTACAGGGGGGGCTTGATTCAGAAGCTGGGATCTCAAAAATTGCATATGTTTCTGTAAACATCTGATTCGTGTCCAAAATTTGCTGCTCGTTTCTGCTTCACTGTATCTCCGGACTGAATGTAGGAGGATGGGCTCTGCTTCCCCTGAAGTCCAAGCTGTGTGGGTCTGGACACCTCTTTTATATCACCTGTACAACTATTACTCCAGCTTGAATCCAACCTATGTGTATTTGACAGGCTGAATTCAAGGGTGGCAGAATCCTCCCTGCAAACCAGGGCAGCTTGTCACTTCAAAACAACACAGAGCGAAAAGCCATATTTAGGGTGTGTAACAAAAAAGGGAATTTAAGAAAGCTGTTTCTCCTAACTTGTTGCCCTGTGATGTCTTGCATGCAGGTGACCATAGCAATCCAGAGGAGCTTATTTTTGTGAAAAAAGCTGATTGCTCCTTTCCTGAGTTGTCCTTCAGCCTCCACTTCTTTACAGTTGATTGTCATCCCCATTTTGTGAGTAACGAATCAATGGCACACAGATCTCACCGCCTTTACTACTCCTCTGGCTTCCTTCCTGTTGCTTCACACCCTTTTAGAGGTTTTAGAAAGAAGATAACAACAGAACAGGAAAGGTTGTCCTTAAATGCTGATCTCCTTTTGCTGATCTCCAAATGGCCATGTCCTGCAACCTTCATGGGGAGAGGAAGGATGTCACCAGGCTTTTAAACTCACTCCATTTTTCTGCCAGCACTGCCCCTCTACCCAGGTGAAGCTTACATCTCTTTGGTCTCCTGACATCCACTTGTGGCACAGGGTGGGGGGCTGCTCTTCTTTCTGTGTTAAAATGTGCAAAATGATTACTCTTGAGGACAGCTTCTCCTCTAAATCATGTGGTGTCCTGAAGGAATGTTCAAGATTGCTCACAGTTGGATAGGAATAACTGAATCAAAAAGACTTCAGCCTTCTTCCACCAGCCCATGGTCCATCCCCTCAGACATGTTCCCCAGGCATGTCCCCAAGGCATGTCCCAGAGCACAGCCCCTCTCTCTGCAGGTTGCCAGTGCTTGCAGGGCCTCCCTGCCCCTGGGCCGGAGTTGGGCTGGGTGCAGGCAGAGGAGAGGCTGATATTACCCCTGCTGTGGCGAGAGAAGCTCAGCACAGGGCTCCTGACTGGCTTGAGCTGCCTTTCAGAGGCCATCAACTGCATGTCCCCTGTACCACCACACTGCTGGGGATGAGAGGGAGTGACACAGTGTGTGAGCAAAGACAGCCTGTCCTCAAGGCACTGTACTGTGAGTGCTGGGGAATCACTGTGTTCATGCTCATAACTCCACCACCAGCTTGTGGCCAGTGACTAAATAACCCCAGAGTCAATGTTTTACTATCTCAGCACATAAGCTCCTTTTTCAGCAGGACAGTGTGGCCCCTGGCAGGCTCCAGCACTGATGAAGCAGCTGTCTTGCTGGATTTCCCCTCCTGCTGCTGATAAAAACCACTGCTTCCTTCCACATCCCCCTCTGGCCTCCCTCTGTGCTGTTCCCTGGGGTTGCCGGATGCCTGCTGATCTCCCCAGTGCTACCTCCAGCCCTGGTAGAAATACCAAATCCCCACACCATTTTCGTGCTCCTGATCTTTTGCATCCCCAGGTGAAGGACAATGGAAAAAGCTGGTCCAGATAGTAAGTGCTAAATGTGCTGAGAGGTCTCAATGTGGCATGAGGGGAAGAGGGTTTCAGGGCTCCCGACAGCACTTGGGCATCATACCTGAGCAGCACTTGGGCATGTTGCTGTTGGTCCTGCTCCAAGCAGAGGTGCTGGAGTGATGGGCAGGCACATGGCAACTCTCCATCTCTCTTACATGATGATTTCTTTTTATGCTGGGTCAAGTACCTGGTTATGTTCAAAAGGATGCTGGTGGCTTTCTGAAAGCAAATACGTGTGTTTCATCAAGAGTAATGCTGGCTCTCTTTTTCCAAATGTGGGGGAGTGAGGCCAAATCAATCAATTATCACTGATTAATGAGGAAGAAAAGGAAAGCTGGCTCAGGTAACATATCTGTGTACCCTGAGTACCAGAGCACAGAGTGTTCTGGTCGGGATGCTCCTCGGGCATCCTCAGATGCATGAAGTAAGCTGTTCCTCACTGCTTCTGAGTAGACAGTAAGCACAAAAGCATCCGGGTTGGGTGGGGCTGGCTTTGGGTAGGAAGGAATAGGGACCAGGTGCAGAGGACCAGGGTCAATGAAGCACAGTCACCCCACAGAGTGCTGGCTTACAGGGCTGCCTTGGGAACACACCTTATCTCAGTTCTCCCTGGTTCTCAGACATTTACACTTTATCAGTTCTTCTTTTTCAGCATTCCAGCCAGGCAGTGCTGCGGCAGCTTCAGGTTTGCTTGGTAGTTTTCAGTACCATGTGGCAAAAAGACCCCAGAGCTGTTTGGTTGCAGTGCAAAACCATGGGGCTCCTCTAACATCAGGTGCTCAGCCCAGCTCCCAGAAAGCAGAGTTGCCTCTGGAGGTCTGTCCCTGTCTATTGAGATGGTATCAGATTCACTTTGTATTAGACTGAGGGCTGGGATATGTTTCTCTTCAGCAGGGAGCTCTGGTGTGTTTTGTCCAGTTGAAATTGAAGGCATTGCTGGTGGGGAGTGCTGCCTGCTTGGGTGAATGGGACCTCTGTGCACACCTGAAGAGTCTCATTAAGGAGTATGGGAAAATCCACTGTCTGCCTGGACTGAGAGGCCCCTGAGAGCCAAATTGTTGTCCTTCACATCCTGAGCTCTGACTGCAGCAGCACTCCCTCAGCTCACAGCTTACATTTGAAGCCTTCAAGTCTTTGGCTAGAGTTGTATCTTACAAGGGAAAGACAGACAGACCTTGTGAAAGTGTCTTTCCTGTAATTTCCTGAGCATCTTAATGTGAATTCAGCATTTGCTGAATACGAATAACCTGGTATCTCTTCTGTGCTGCCTTACAAACAGCGCCGAAATGCTAACTTTCTTAACACAATATTTTGTCACTTCATTATTAGTGGGAGCAAGACTTAGGTCTGCTAGGCTTGTAAGCCCTCCTACCTCCAGTGAAGTTGCCTGTACCTGGCACTTTGGCAGAGGCAGCCTCAGACAGCCCCACTCAGGTCTTCCTTCCCCAGCACACCAGGGCTAAGGGGAAAGCTGGAAAGAACAACACAGTGTATTTGCTGCAGTATTTTAAGCATGAAGGCACGCCATGCTATGATTATTTTCCATGTGGATGTTTAGACATGAAAGAAACATGGTGTAATTTATGGTTATGTTAAAACTGCAATGCATGAGCTGCTAAGGTGGATGACGATTGAGTGTCAGCAGCAGGTTGCAGGTTGGATTGCAGCAGGCATTGAAGTGTGGGGAATGCCCAAGGGCAGGTTCCTCTTGGTCCTCCGATTTTGTGGCATTTTGTGATGTCTACATGGAGATGCATTACCCACCCTCTGCTTTTAGTGGGAGAAATTGCTCTGGGATTCCCCAGGATTTTCATGGGCAGGTGTGGGTGGGGACTGAGAGCAGGTCACAAGAACAGTCCTTGCAGTGCCATATATGCCTCTGTCAGCTTAATGAAAGCCTAATAATTAGGATTGCCATTCTCTTTATTTTTAATTATGAGGCAGCACTTTATTGTAGTGGGCAAAAGTAACCCTGTAATTAGCTTGTATGATTACTCAGTTATTAGCCAGTCTCTGATGCTGCAGACACCCAGAACCCTTGGCAGGCTGTCACAAGGCTATGTGGATTGCCAGATTTCCCTGGCAAAACTTCCCCATCCTACTGCTGAGACCACGCACAAACCTGGCAGGGATGAGGACAGCACAAGGCTCCAAGCATGAGGGGATGACCTCCAGCAGTGAGGTGTTGCCATCTAAAAGACTTTAGCTCAGCTTCTTTGGGCTGTTGAGGCCCCATCATCCTGCATCCCCAGTGCCCCCAGTCTGGTTTCTTTCACCTGCACAGGTACAGGCTGGATTTCCCAGCTCCAAGGCCCCACCACACTGATACCCCATGCTCACTGGGAGCAGTCTCCTGCCAGAGGGCATTGCTTAGCACTGAAGCGCACATAAATATCAAACTGTTGAGGGCATGTGCTGAGAAACGAATGCATTAATAAAACAAATTACTTAAGAAAGAAAGAATTAATGAAGGGGTGCAGAAAGCTGCTGTGAGCAGCCCTGTGCTTCTCAGCCATCTGACCCCAGCTCATGCTGGTGCCTGGGGTTGTTCCTTCCCAGGAGGTGGCATCACCTCTGCCCAGGCAGGTTGCAGCCTGCTTACCTTGCTTGGATCTGAAGGACTGAGAAGTTTATGTGGTCACACAAGTGAGAACCAAAGGAGCTTTACCGGCATGAGGGAGGAGAGCAGTGCACTGGTGCAAGGAGCAGCTTGGCATCCACTCGGCTGCCCGGTGCAAGCAGGCTCACAGCTGTGCTGAAAACATGCTGGACTGGTTAATTTTTCCTTCTGCTGGGCAGGTGCAAACCCTGTTCTCAGTTTAGCTGCCATTGCTGCCTGCATCCCACGCTCTGCTGGGCTTGCGGGGGGTTTCTTGTCCCCTCCTCTCACCCCCGCCAGGTTTGCTTCTTTAGCTGAGCCATTCCGGGGGCCGGCTGGTATTTCAGTCACTGAAGAAATTAGTAACTGATTTATGTAACATCTCGTGTGACTGACTGCAGGGTCTTCACAGAGAGACAACTGTGAACAAGTACGCTATCAGCAGAATAAGGAAGAGGGCCCAGAACATACCCACATGAACCATGGAATCACCCTGCAGGGCCAGATGTCACTCCTGTGTTGTGCAGTGGCACCTCTACCTGTGTGCCGTGGCCATGTCCTGTTTCTCTGCAGCTCAGCTCTGCAGCTGAGGCCCAGCAGCCACCCCGTGGTCTTCCCAGGGCCGATCAGAGCTGGTTCTCTCTCACCTTGAAAGGGAGTTTCTGGTCTCTGTTTCTCCAGATGTCAGGCCAGGCCCTGTCCCAGCAGCACAGCACTCAGCACTGAGGTGCTGTGTCTCCCAGGGCCTGCTCAGGCTGGCATCACCTTCCAGCAACATCTCTCCTGCCGCCCCTGCCCAGCTGCATCAGTGCCCAGCAGACACAGAAGCTGCAGTTCAGCAGGGGCTGGGTGTTGTAGGCTCTTCCTCCTCCTCCTGGCTCCCTGCTGAGGCTTGGGTGTCTCTCACCTCTGGTCATCAAGGCTCGTGGTGGGGCAGGAGGGATGGTCACCCCAGACATGCATGGGAAAACCTGGGCAGACCAGTTCTGGGATATCAGATCCTGCAGCTCTCCCTGACTCTCCTGGGGCTGAAGCTTTCAGCTTGGATGGCCCAGGGGTTATTCTGAGCATGTGCATGTCCCTGGGCCACTGGTAGTGGACCTGACATCCCTGTGCAGGAATGGAAACCCCACTGGTTCAGCAGCGGTGGGCGGGAAGACTGAACAACATGCCAGCATCCCTCTCAGCAGCTGTGATTCAATAGCAAAGGAAATAACAAAGAAATGCTTGCAAAATAAAAATGCTTTTGATGTGAATAGAAATGTTTATAATAATCTGGATTTTTTTTCATGTAAATAAGGCTCAGAAAATGTGTTTTGTCAAAGTGACACACAGCGAGCTCTAGTAGGTGTACCCATCTCAAGATAAAAGGAACAGAAGCCACTCACTTGATGAACCTGAAAGCTTTCTTAGAATTACAAAAGGAATAAATGATCTTAATCATATTAACTCCTGGGTGGTCGCCTGAGTCTTTGTGAGTAGTATTCATCACATCCCAGACAGTGTAGTTTTAAACTCTCACAAAAGACAACTTCAGATGATCTCATGGTCTCCTTTTCAGCAGTGTAAATTATTGCTAACACTCAAAGGGCTGGGATTTAACTCCAACATGAGCACGTCCATTTCAGCAAACCTCAGTGTGGGAAGACAACTGCTGCCCTTGCTGGTGAAGGAGTGCTCTGTGGCAGCCTCCCAGGGCCTCTGCCACAGCCTCAGCATCCACCCATGTCTCACGGGGGCTCTGGAGGTTGACAGCTGGTGAGGGGAGCAGAGCGGCTGCAAGAGCTGGGCGTTCACTTCTGCCATGCAAACAGCTGGACAGGAGAGGTGGCCCCTCCTTGTGCCTCCCACAGGTACCGTTCAGGACAGTGGCTCCTGCCCAAGGTCACAGCGGCTTTGCACAGCATTGGCCAAGCAGCTGCAGTCCTAACATCAGCTGTTGAAGCTGCAATATCATCGTGTTTATAAACCATGAAAAACAATGTCTGGATTGTACCTCTCCCTCCAGCAGTGTGTTCTCAAAGGCAATTTCTCAGACTGTCTTGATCTCAGGTGAGAGATGCCACTAAATTTTTGCCATACTGACATCGATTCAGCAGCTGTTGCCAGTCTTCTTGATCGTGAAATGAAAGTTCTTCACCAAAGGACTTATTCAAATGCAAAATGCATTAGGCTTTTTTTATCTTACTGCACATGTACTTCAGGAATTTAGGAATATTAAGAACCCCTAGAGACTACCTTCTTTTCAGTTACCATGGTTGATCTCGACAAACAGCAACCCCCTCACTTGCAGGCAATGCCAGTGTTTTGGTTTTTGATGAGGGCAGGTGAGAACAATCCTGTGTTGTTCTGCAAGAGGTCCTGGAGTCTGGGCACCTCAGAGTGATGGGTGAAGGGTTGTGAAGGGCAGTAGAAACCAAATTTATCCCCCATTCTCCCTTTCCCATCCCTTTCCTGCAACTGAGCTGGTAGGAGATGGCAAACACTGTAAAATTTAGTTTATTCACCCAGGATCCTGACTATGTAAAATGGAGAGATTATCAAGTGAAAATGCTCCAAGAGAGGCTGTGCCCAACATTTACGATCTAAACTTGGTCTGATACAATGTACAGGTTGTTTCCCTACAAACCTTTCATGGCTTCTGTCTCCAGCTCATCCTGGTTACTGCAGTATGCCCCCAAAATCATAATCATGCAGCAAATATTGAGATCTCACCAGCATGTTGTTTTCATTAAGTAACAACAAGAGGATGAGATAAACTCTTATGAAAATCTTTCATATATATTGTTTATAAACAGAAAGTTCAACTTCCTCTTTCCTTTTAGGAGAAAAATGATGAAGCAAAGTGCTTTTTTATTGCCTAACCTAGTTTATTTTCAGGAATAGAAAAGACTGTAAACATTTTTTAGCCTTGATTTCTATCTTATACAGGAGCAGAGTGTGTGCAGAACAGGATCCAGCAGTGAGTGACCTCTACTTCACACAGGAGTGGCTCATGGATGAATCAGTCTGGTTTAGATCATAAATGCTTACACAAAATGCAGCTTTGCTCCACGGGATGGAGCAGCCAAGTACTTCATGTGGCTGTTGCAAGTTTGCAGGATCAGGTTCTACATGCAGACTGTTCCCTAATGGGGTGTGACAAAAAGATGGTTCCCCAGTCCTGGTGCTGATGCTGTGCCTCATGCCCTTGCAATGAGGGACCTCACAGTAGAAGATATAGCTTGGTTTTTAGCTGCCTCAGTTTTCTGATTGTGAAACCACACAAAGAGATGCATAGGATAGCCCAGTCCTCCTGGGAAAGAAACAGCAGGACTGTAATTCGTACCCTGCAGTGTAAACTACAACTTTGCCATGATGCTTTTGCTCTCCATTTGCAGCATGTGCTTTCTGCCTTGTTGATCTTCCAATACAGTTTCTCTGAAAGACCACAGCAAGGCCCGTGCAGATTTCAGGAACAGCCCATTCCCTGCCCGGGATTTGGTGCAGCACAGCACAAGGACCAGCCTCCCTACCTGGCCTGTACCTGCTCCCCCGCCTGTGTGGGGCAACAGGGCTCCTTCATTCTGCAGGGGAGAGGAGGTCAGTGTCCTGGCAAGCACCACTCCATGCAGCTTGCACCAATGTGCTGCAGACAGCCAGCTTTGAATTTATAAGAAAAATGTGTCCACATCCCATTGGCAGGTTTCCCAAATGCTTTTTCTGCTTGAATCATTACTCTCAGCAGCATTTGGATTTGCACGTATGACAGGTAAAATCAAAGGTTTATTGTCTGCATAGATCTGTTGATTTAGAGATTATGATTTTGGCAAGAAACAGCTTCTTGAGGCCCTGGGGTGTTTGTAGGCACAAGGGTCACTGCAGGCACCTACCCTGTCATGCTGTCCCTCCTGCTTCAGTCACGTAAGCACAGAATTGAAAGAAACCTGGAGGATTTTGCAGGAGTTGCTTTTCCCACCGCTTGGAAGCGAAGGAATTTGTTATGAAAACGACAGGGTTAAGAATCTCTCTGCTCCTCGGATTGTCGTCTCCGGCCCTGCAGAGGGTGCCCTTCTGGAGCGTCTCAAGCCCCCAGCTCTGGAGCAGTGCCACAGCTGCACACACAAAACAGCGCAGGCACCAACAAGAGGCACAGGGGCAGCTCCCCTGCCTTCAGCCATCGAAAACATGGCTTCACTTGCCTGTCACAGAAGGGAAGGGCATCTCCAGGAGATCCCTGTGTCTGTTACACACAGCATTAGTCACCCCTGAAGAGGGACCCATTCCTTTCTCTTGGCTTTAGAGGGGGCCACAAGGATTACCAGTACCCTGCACGTTGAAGGCTGCTCCTGGAGACAGGTGGAGGGGACACTCCTGCTCTGCCTGCTCCATCTACAGTACCAGTTCCAAAGGTTAGATGCTTTACAGTTCAGTGCCATGGCTTCTTCTATTGTTCAATGCTGAGGAATACTGTCCTGGGGTCTTTGGACTCAAAACTGCTCCATTAGGCTGGATGTGGTGTTGGAATGTAAAGCCTGGCATCTTTCTAGTCCCTGACCTACCACACCAGACACTCACTGTCATGAGACAGATAATGATGCTGTCCTATAAGCAAGGCAAAAAGAAAGATTTTGGGTGTTCTGGACAGTAAAAAAGTTGCTGCTCTACCACAAGAGCTAGAATTCATTATTGAATACAGAAAATTAAGTTTCAGTTTGAACTGCCAATAGTGCTCATTTGCAGACACCAATGCTTTAGTACTTAGGTCTGGACATTCCTCCACTGAGGTTACACATGGCAGATGGAGCTGCCAGGCAGTTATGGACAGAAAAAAGAACTTAAGCATCATTCCCTGGAGGAATTCTGCAGATGCACTGGACAACAGCTGAGAGCATAAGCCCCCAGGGCATGTGTTTGCTATGCCATGTAGAGCCCAGCACATCATTTCCAACCATTATCAACATTTCTTGAGAGGTTTTCCTCTTGTCTCAGATAATTCTGCATCTTCTGAGAATTCTGAGAAAACAACACACCCTTCTCTCAGCGCTGCTTCCTCAGCTGCAGAATAGTCAGACTTCTGCACAGCATCCTCAGGCTTTCCTCAGAGAGGCAGCTGAAGGTGGGTGTCAAATACTTTCAACAGTAGCTCTTAAGTAACTACAAAAATACTTGGTTTTGCATCAACAACGTGTGCAACATTTTCATTTTTTGAAATGTAAATTTTATTTCTTGCTGTAACACACCACAGAAATTGCTTTAGAGAGTCTGATAACATTTTGATTTGTTATTTTGGTGGTTTTTGTGTTTTATTGTCAGATGCATATGTTCTTATAACAAGGGGTTTCAGTCTATGACACAACTGGAAGCCTTAGCATATGCCATATGATATAAAAGATATAATTAAAGAGGATCCTGTCACAAGAAACAAGTATCACATTCAATCCTGCAGGACTTGCAAGTAAAAGAAAAATGTATCACTAGAGTGTAACAGACATTTCTTGAATCAAGAGAAGGTCATCTGGCTCATCTCTCATGGACATTTTATTTCGTCATGAAGGATTCTTAACTGATCCGTTAATTTGTTCCAGGAACCTTGTTAGGGACAGTGTGATGAAGCTTTTGCTCCATATGTGACATGGAGTCTGTTCCAAATTCAGCTTACACACCCCTAAAAATATCTGTGATTTTGTATAAGGTTTTAATTACATCTTGAAACTCCTTGTTTGAATAATACATGCTTTAATTGAACATTTTAATTAAAAGATCTCTTAGATGAGCTTAAGTCAAACCTGGCAGCTCTGTAGACTGAATTCCATTCTTTAGCCAGGGAATAGGAGCAGGAGCAAGGCAGTCAGCCACCTTGAGTTTCTCTGCCAATGTCTCAGGTGACCTTTAAGGTCAGCTTTTAAGGGCAGAGAAGAGTTCAGGCTTCCCTCGTTATCATTCCAAGAAAACGTAATTTCCTATTATCATCCCACAAAACACAGAGAGTACAGTGAGGGTCGGTGTGGCTGCAGCACAGAGCGCTGGCCCCTCTCTCTGGCTGCCCTCCCATGGGTGAGCTGTGTCACCTCAGCCAGCACTGGGGCCTGCAGGAGATCCATCCAGCTCCTGCGGGTTTATCCCTCACAGCGCCTCCCCCAGCGCAGGAGGCGCTGACAGGCAGGGGAGGGAGAGTGGTCACATTGTCACTGCAGGTTCAGACGGACTGGGTTCCTGGGGGACCAGTCTGGAATACTGCGCCAGTGATGACAGTGATGACAGGAGAGCTGGTGCTCTCCTGACGGCTCAGGACTGGCTCCCCGTTCCCTGCTGACTTGTCACTCACACTGTCAGCCTCTGACAGGATGTTCATGTCCCAAACCTGAATGACCATAATGCATTAACTGGCAAATCTGCAGAACTGCCTCAGGCATCCACTGTGCTGGCCTGCTGGGAGGGGAACTTCATGGCTTTGCTGGAATTTGCTCTGTGTTTCAGAGAACTGAGGCATAGCTGGGGGTGCAGCCCTTGGCGCTCTCCTGTGGTCAGCAGCAGGTGCTCAATGCACACAATGCACACTCCAGGTGCTCAGGGAGATGGGGAAGCAGCACAACTTAAGGAAAACCAAAAGAATGAGCTCTTGAACTTATTTGGGGAAGAAGATTCCTCATCCTTTTCCAACAAAATACCATATATACAGAATTACTAGTTATCAGGCAATTCATTGGTCACCTTGTTTCATCCATTTGATAAAGAGGAAAAAAAGAAAAAAATTTGAAATTCAGAGATAGAAAATCCAGATCTTTTTTAGTCTAAAGTTTTTACAGTAAAGTTTATTTTTAAGACAACTACCAGACTAAAACCAGCCCAGCAACTTCTTTTCCTCTACCCTTTGTTATCAATCCCAAGGTATTAGTAGGATAAAGGAACAGGTGACTCATGAGTCAGCATGTCTCTTTAGAGGTATGAGGCACAGTCTCGAGAGGCTGCGAACTCATCACAGGTTTTATCCGGGTGAGCATTGAAGCCACTCTTCCCCTCCACATATACATTTCCTGTCACCACCAAATGGCCATCTAGACATCAATTTTAGCTTTTCATCTGACTTCCAGGGGTTCCCCTAATTAAGTGCAGTTTGACTAGAAAGGATCCGGGATCCATCCTTTACATTTCCATGGGTTTAGAACATGAGGTACTACAAAAAATATTTAACAAGGAACTTTGGATATTTTTTTTCCCTACTATTATTACGTTTATCCACTGTAGGAAGACTGTCCACTGCACCCCAACCATTAGAACTATTTCCTTCCCCCTCTTGAAAACCTATCACCACCTGCTTTCCTAACCCCACACCTCCCTCCCAATCTGTTGAACGCTGCTGAGAAGCCCTAGGACTTCCTTATGCAGTTTGTTTGCCAGGGCAGTTGCTCCTGACAGCAGGAGCTGGGGAAGGCAGCCGGGTGGGCAGCAGGCAGGTAGCTCATACATGATGGCTGGAGATTGCCCTTGGCTTGAGCAGGCTGCAATTGGGAATGTCAAGTCCAATTTTCATTTTACTTTGCAAACTTATTCAAAACCTTGAGCCTTGTATATACAGCAGGTTCCAGAGTAGGGAAAAATTGTTCCTGGTATGTATTGTACCATTGAAACAGTCACTGAAGCAGAACTCCCCTAGCTGACCAACCCCTCAGGATAATAATTTTGAGCTCCTACAGTAATGGAAAAGGAGAAACTGTTGAGTCTGTGATGGCATGACCCAGCACTCACAGGACACTTTAGCTAAGAAAACTCCAACTCAATTAGGCACTCCCTTTAAAACTCTTGTCTGTGCAACATTTGGTATCTTGACTCCAATGATGATGTAATTTTACTGGTTCCCCTAGGACCTTGATTGTAACCTAAATTTCTGTTGTGGATAGCAGTACAACCAAAACCAGATTTTATCATCTCATCAGTTTAGTCAGTAACACAGTCCTGATATATACTTAACATATAAATGCTTACATTTAGAAAAAGGTTGTGGAAAAAGAAACAAAGATACAAATCTAACCATACTTTTGAAGATCACATTTAATGAACCTGATCCTATTTTGCCTTAAGTTCAGACCATTTCTCTCCGTCACTTTCTGTCTAAAAATTCTCATGTGTCAAGTCCCTGTGTGAGCAGCTTGTGAAACACCTCCCAGCCCTACAGCATGGAAGGTCCCACTGCATGCACTCCTTGAATGGTCCCAGCTCCGAGGGCTGGCTCAGAAGTTGGGTTGTGTAATCTCTTACATGCTTTGAGGTCGAATTTTTGCTGCCTCACTTCCTTATCTCTCTCAGCACCTCTTCGTACTTCCTTTTGTTTTAGTCTTGCCATCAGCATTTTCTTTGTTCACCTCACCAAAGTGCCTGTTTGCATTCTTTGGAAAATAACTATTTATCTTTCAGAATATTTAACACCAGAGATTTATCTTCCCTAAAACTTACACTGTTTCTATAGCCCAGCTGTGCAACCTGCTATTTTGTTGGGGCTATAGCACACAATGAATTTCAAGCATGACAAAAAGACTGGGGAAAGATGGATAGTCTACAAAATTTGCTATGCAAATGTTAGACTTCTTTAATACTACTGATGGGCAGCAGGAAGTAAAATCCATCCTCTTGCCTCGGCAGGTCAAGCTCTGCTGGACTTGCAGAATGACCATCAACCTGCTTCATCTTGGAGAGGAACTGGCTCATTGGTGATGCCTGCTGCCTTAGGTAATACACCTACACTTCTGTTTCCCTGTTACAGGGTAGGCACCTGGCTTCAGTAATTTTCTGCTCTAGTGCAGGAGCCTGTCACCACTTTGTGGCCACTGCTCCTCCACACAAGGCATGGTGAGCACGTGGAGGTGAATGGTCCGAGTCACTCTGCAACGCCTGACACCACTCGGCTTGGCTGAGAGCTCAGCTGTGAGCTCTGAGGAGTTAACCTTCCCCTCCCTTGAATGGAACTGGGAAGCCACATAAAGAAAAACTGCCAGGTCTCAAACCACACAAAGATGCTTTGCTGAAGTTCAGTGTTTTCTTTACAAAGCTTATTGGAATCCCCTTTGGTCACCCCAGGAATATCCTTTGGTTTGAAAAATTCTCATTCATGAAATGCCACTTGCTGGCAATCCAGAGACAACATCACTGACCTAGAAGGGTTCTCCAGTTTGTTTTGGCAGTAGGAGTGGAATTAGCCATGCTGATGCTAAATGGCTTAGCATTAGCAGCAAAACAGCTTAAATACCTTGTCCCAGAAGAGTAAACTGCAATGAGCCTCTTAAAAAACACTCACTGCAATGGGCAAACACTTGGCTCTGTGGCACAAGGTTGGGGATCAGTCTTCCTCTCACGTCCTTGTGTGACTATAAAGCAGCAGAAAGCATCAGCATCAGAGGAAAACATTTCCAAGTGTTACTTTTGAAACATAAAGAAACAAAATTTAGATGTAAAAACCCACAGCAACCTAATGGAATGAAATTTGACATTACTCTACAAATAAGAATATTCTATCTTGATTTATACTTATGCAGTACTTTCCTCTTTAAGGAACCTAAAAAATACAGCAGCAGGGACTTGGCTTTGCAAATTTACACACTGACAAGCTGATGTGTCTGTCCTTCAGGTCACCTGAGGTCCACACCAGGGAGAGTCTGCTGGGATGGCAGCTCAGGTGTATGATATTCAGATTTTATGTGGCTGGCATGCTCATCTATAGCTAATGGCACTACCAAGTGGATGCTTCCAATACACAGATACCACTTTACTCACCAAAATACATCGATTCCTGAAGAAATACTCCAACTTTAAAGCACTAGTCCAGTTTATACAAGGGACCAGGACTAAAAGCAAGGAGAAGAAAGACCATAAAGCAAACTCCATGAAAGGAGTAATTTCTCCTACTCAAAACAATGTTTCTTGCAAGGCAAGAAATGCCTGGTCAACAAAAATAATTTGCTAAGTTGCTTCAGAGAAGCACATCTGTAGTAAGAAAGAAACTACCATAAAACACACTCACCCTAGAGAAAGAACAAAACAAAAAGGTAGTCTATGGTTGAAAATACTATTTTCCAATCCCTTAAGACAAGCCACGGACATGTAATCCAGGGCATGACATATTATTTTAAGTTCTGTCCTTGAAACCTTTCCTTTTTGCCCTCTTCCTCCCAGTCAGGAGTCACATAAACTAATGGGTCTGCAATGAATTACAGAATTCCAGATCTGCATCAAGTAGCTGAGTTTGGAAGCTGTTTCAGCTTCCTTCAAGGCTACTTTCAGCCACTACAGTCTGGTAACATCTGGAGGCCTAACAAGAAGGGCAAAAAAACCATCTGAGCAGTGACTTTAAAAGGTTTCTGGGAAAAAATAATTTTCTGAAAAAAAAAAAAAATTCTGTTCTACCAGAAAGTTCTCAAAAAATATCTGAAACTGCCTTGTTAGCTATAGGGATCTCGATGTTCCAGAAATGTGGGTTCCTGAGAGACGAAGCAAAATTGCGTGGCGCAGAGTGAACTTCCAAAGCCCTTAGGGACTCCTACTTTCAAGCCACAATTGTTGCTGTGTTTTGCCTGGAATCAGAATCTGAAGTTGTCATTTTCTCCCTAGTTCTAAGAAAGTAATTTGGCATGTGGCATAATTGACTTGGCTCTACCCGGTATTTCACTGCTAATAACTGTTAGCCCGCGGGAAAGCCAGCAGGTGCATCCCTCGCCTAATTGGTGGAGACAAGGGAATGCCAGTTAGAGCCTCACCCCAGGCTCCAGGAGTCCTCCCACTCCAGCCAGTGCTGATGGCTTGTGCCCCTCGTGCCCCTGCTCATATGTGAAGCAAATCCACACCTCCAGAACAGTTTGTTCTGTTCCAAGCACACTGTTAAAGATAGAAGCACTTTGCATCCACTGAAGCTACACCTCAGCCTCGCTGAGGAGAAAAGGTAATCTGACTCTCAGCTCCAAGAACTGGTGATCATGTCAAGTGCTGACTCCAGGAAAATCACACCAACCCTGAGACTAGACCAGGAGAGCTGCCTCAGCTCTTCTGCTTTCAGCTGGAAACTGAATTACACAGGACAAAAAGTCTTCAGAGCACTCTTCTGTCCTCATCTCTCAAAAGCAGAGTTTGGAGATAGCAGAGCACAATGTAAAGAACATTGAATTGAGCTTAA
Organism: Sitta carolinensis; assembly: GCA_032173965.1. NCBI lineage: Eukaryota > Metazoa > Chordata > Aves > Passeriformes > Sittidae > Sitta > Sitta carolinensis. Next base: position 132,577,405 of record CM063284.1, read on the forward strand.
TTATCTGGATGCATATTGAAGTTGTGTCTTACCATGAATATTTCTGTATTTTTCAAAGATCAGGTAGTTGTTATGCCACTTAGCACCTGGTAGGTTTAAAAATGTTTTTTGTTGTTATTTCAAACCCAGCTACAAGAGGATAGAAAAAAGGGGAGAAAAATCCTTAGGACAAATAATTTTGTAACAGAAGAATAAACAAATAAAGCAACATTTACTATAGAATTCATAACCCCAAGCATGTAAAGCATGCTTGGGTCTCACTCACCACAACTAGCCACTCCTACTACTACAGCTAACAGGCAATGCCAGTTTTTCAGAGTTGGGTAGGCAAAATATTATTTTCAGTGAAGTCCACAGGATTAATGCAAGGTCCCTGAATACAGCTCAAAAGTAACAGTGATTGTTTAGAACAGTTCTCCTCACATGAGTTTTGAGGCACCTGAAAACCCCACCAGCAGCAAACAACCTTTAAAGGGTATTTTGAGTAACCGTTTTCAGAAAGGCTGAAATTCCCTATCTTTCAACAAATTATAACTGTACTTTGGAAGACAATAAAACTATTTACCATTAAAAAAAATCCGGTGAGTTGGGAAAAGTGGCTACATCTCGACTTCCAATAAATGTTCTTATCCAAAGAGCTGTCTGGCCTTCCTTCTGTCCAGAATCAGGAAACACGAGCCTGCCAGCAGCTGGCTGAGCTGTGATTTAGTGACAATAAGGGATCACAGCCCAGCAGGTGCAGCCAGCGGAGTGACCTGCCTTCCAGAAGTGTAACAGGCGCTACCTGGGCTGTCAGGGCTGCTCCTGCAGCACCTGGAACTTGTGCCTTTAAAGCTTCTGCTTGGCCACACTGCCATTCTGGGAGGTTTCCCCATCAGAGGAGCACAAGGCTCCCAGAGGTGTTTGGCTGCCCTAGGTGGGCAATAGTGGAGTTCCATACAGACACCCCCAAGCCCCCTGGTTTCACCGGTTCAAGCTGTGCTGCCCATCCCTCATTTGTAGCCCTGTGCAGAGCCAAAGGCATGTGTGCAGCCTGTGGTGTCAGCCCTGCACTCAACTCATGCGAGGCCCACAGAAGCATTTTCTGCTCAGCAAAGTAGGAGGCAGCACTGCCACACTTCAGGGGCTTCAGAGTCAGAACAAAGACTCAAAATATGTGAAAACACATTTGTAAGAGAAGGCTGACCACTCAATTCAGGACATTCTTCATCATCACATATTGTAGATCACTTGAGTGGAAGAATGGGGGAAATGAAGACTCCATGTGAACTTTCTGTGGTACTCAGAGGATCAGCAGAACTCCTGGGATCAGAGACGGCTTTCTTAAACAAAACTCACAACACCATTCAGTGACCTATGTAAAGACACCTTTGTATTTTGTGTTTAAAGGTACAAGAGTTAAATATTTCTTCTGCTGTGTTCCACTTGCTTGATTATATGTACTTCTTCATTTTCAGGAATACCTTGATTTCTCTAGGCACATGGAAGGAATTACGCCACAGAACCCTTTTACTCAAAACTTTGTTACAGTATGGGAAGCAGGCAACATCTTCATTAAAGTGTCTCTTAAGACAGAACTCACATATGCTACAGAGCTATGGTCTTTTCTAAAAGTAGATCGAATATTCCCACTGGAATTTTTTTAGTCATGGTCTGTCAACTTGCCTTGCTTCCAGACTGGAATGTAGCCCTTTGTTTTGTAAATGTATTTGATTACTGCTTTTTCCTTTCGACAAGTGCTTTCATATATTAAAGAAGTCATTGTTACTATTTCACTGGTGACTGAGAGATGTACCAAGCTCTCCTCAGAAAGCCTTGTTAACCTCTGCCCTCCATACACTTTTTCTTTTTCCTGTTCTTAATCAGATTCTAATTTTTATTATGTACTGTAACAGATTATCACCCTCCAATTCTAGGAATGGTGACTATGTCCCTAACTACTTTTATAAAGGTGTGAAATTATCCTAACCACCTTTTCTATCAATCTTGATCCTTGAATACCAGAATAAAGGGCTCAGGTGCTTCTGGAAATGGAATATCATGATCCAAATGAAATAATATATTTTTTTTTAAAAAAATAATACCTAATTTGTAAAATTAAGTTCTGTAATGTTGTCCCTGAAAACAAGCCTTCTGATTTCTTTTAGTATAGTAGAATTAGTTCTCATGAATTGTAAGATAAACAAGAATCATGTTTACATTCCTTTATAAAAGATATCACCTGATGGAGTTCTCAAGTGACCAGTGGAGATGGAGAGGTGGTAACCTCTCTGTCCAATCTCTGATCACTGTCCAGAAACTTATATATATGAAGTCAACAATAAACTAGAGACTTCCTTTCTTCTTCTCTACCTGAACACCTGTTGTGTGTGTTACTGTGTGTTTCTATCTGTGTCACAGTAACACTGTAACTTGCTAAAGTCAATTCCATGTGCAAATGGGCAAGGCCACTGAGTTCATGTTCAGCGAGGTGGTTCAACTGTTTTCTCCAAGTATCAAGATTAACCTGGTAACTTTCCATCCACCCCAGTAAAGAGTATGTAAAACTAGAAAATACACTGTGCTACAGGTGCAGCTTGATCAAGAAAAAGCCACTCAAGCTTCCCTCATGTTGACTACATAAGTATAACATTAATATTTTAATACAATTCAATTACGTTCCAAGATCCTCAGTACTTGATGGGGATATGACACTGTCATATGACTGATTTTCAATCAGTCTCAACTTCCCTGTAGCTATTTCAGTTTCACACCAAGTATCCACAAAGGCAGTAGTTACTCTGAATACCATGGGTGGACACCTCGCTGGGGATGAAGAATGCAAGAGCATCATTCATTTATCACTACAGGATTTTCCCCATAAATAGAACTACTCCAAAAGGCCAGCTCTTAAAGAAGTTTTTATGCCTTCTGCTGTAAGTCTGGGAACCATCTATGTTAAGGTATCTCGAGTTCCAGTCAGGAACAGCTAGAAAGCTTAGGCACCTAAAAGTTGTAAACTAATGAATTAGAGCAATCTTAAAATCAGGTATGGGGTATTCAATCTTAACTTCTTTAAAATGAACTAAATGCTTAAATGTGCTTTTAAATTTTCCATAATAGAAATACACTTTCATATTGAATTTCTGTATAGTATTGCCATTCCTCTAAAAGGTGTAGGAAGACATGACATGAAATCTACACCAAAGGTAGTTGAAAAGTCCATTCATAAAACTTTTATTCCACTTACATCAACTTAATACACATGTTCTGAACAGTTATGCTTGGATTGTTCATGAAAATTTCATAAGACATTAAACAAAGCTAGCCATCATCTCAAGTTATTTCCCTGTTAACTATTTTTACAGCACATGCATGTTAGGCAAGTATCAAAAAAAAAAATCACAAAAGCAAAAAACCTAAAAAAGTTAAATACATGGGTTTTTGTTTTACTGCTGTGCTCGATATACAGTGTCATTATGAATATCAAGCAATTCATTTTTTACTGCATCTTTACTTGTACATTTGTTCTTAGGTTGCTTAAACCATTTAAATACAAATAAAATGTGTAGCAAAAATAATGAAAGCAACAGCAGGTAACTTTACAAATAATGGAATGTGAACCGTTTCTCTGTCCTTCTCTAGAGAAAGCTGACTGGGTTATCAAACTGTCTTAAGGAACACTTCAGCTGCAATCAAAGATGTACACTTGATTGGAATATTCCACAGATGTCACATGTTCACCAGACATGCAATATCTATGGGACATCAGTTTATTCACAGCCATGTGTGCTCCAGCTTGGATATTCAGACTAACTACACCTGTGGCTGCAACATTGATTATCCCTTTTTTCCATCATGACAGACCAATATGCAAGCAGTCATCTTTGCCTGACATAGAAAGCTGTTTTAACACTGGCCTTGTGGGAAGCCACAATGTACCAAAAGTACTATGCCAAACATGTAAAACTTGTATAAAAATTTCACAACCCTATATTGGCCACCTCAGATGAAAACAGATAAATTCCCCAAATGTTAACTGGCTCTATTCCCCTAATATTAAACAAAACCACATGGGAAATATAGAAATCCAAATAGAAGTAACATAAACCTGTCAAATCGTAAACAAAAACTATTTGTGGGACAGCATGGATGACAAATGGTCTACTGTTTAAATTTCAGAATGAGGCAGATGGAAGTTGGAAGGCTGGTTAATTCTCCCCTCCTTCTCCTGCTTCAGCTTCATCTCCTTGGGTATCCGATGTCCACAACTGTTTAGGAAAGAAAACAGTAACAGGTACATTATTATACATTTATTACTAATAATTAGTAAGTAATGTTTAGAAAGAAGGCCTATGTCTCAAACTTCTAAGAGGTCCTATTAAGCACTGTGGAGAAAGAAAAGGCACACAGTAATATGAATCTATTTCTTGCCTATGACAAGATAGAAATTCAGTTCTAGGTGACCGAACCCTACACTGCATTTAATGAGCAAGTTTATCAACAGTCAAAACCCAAGTTTCTTACTCACAAGGCTCACTAAAATATGACTAACAAACAGGCAAGAATCAGACCTACTGAGCAGGTAAATGAGAATCAGGAATTATCAGCAGTTTCTTCTCAAGCAAGTTTTACATGCCTTTCTGAAGGAAAATCTTCAGTAAAAGCCTCTCCACATCCAATGCTACAGCAAATGCTACCTTTTCTTCAAAACGGGCATCTGAAGGCTTTTTCAGCCCCAAAGTATTTCCTCAAAATCTCTGTCCCTTGGCTCTGGTCAGTTAGTTGTGCTCCCTTTAGCAACTTTCAGAACAGTGAGCTGGCAGGCAGAGCAAGGAGTGAAGAAAATCAGGCTTAGCATGCACTATGCACAAAATGTTATTTTCAGCTCCATAAAATCATACTGAGGAGCCATATATCAAGATTAAGTACTAGCTAAGGAAACAGCATCAGTTCCAGAGCAACAGACAGGGCCAAGAAATTATTTTGTGAACCAACTATCTCCATGCTGGCTGCTTTCAAATTATTTCCAGCCCAGTATGGTTTGTCATATCTCACTTTATGGAGTTAGAGAGGCATTAACAGAATTATTCATGCTCTATGGCATAAGGTGGTAAAACACAAAACCAACTAATTCTCTCCACTGACAGTGCTATACCACTGGAGTCTTACAGAATGTCTTTATTTTTAAAATCCATCACCAGAAACTTTTCATGCTTTCAAGAGCAGAAGGCAAGAGTGGAACCTGTACAAGTAGCTTTGTCCTTGCTCTGAGCATAATGCATGGTATCTGCACTTCATCTTCCTTGCTGAAGGCATTCAGCAACAAGTTATTTTACTGCAGACAAGCACACCAGCAGACTGTCTCTAGACTCACACTGCAATCTTCAGTAAATTATTATATTACTACATTAGTCTCAGTTTTAGCGCTATTCTTGAAAGGAATCAGAAGTTTTATCAGAATTCTATCAGAGATTTCCATCCTAAGTCATCACCCCTAGAATACAGTCACAAGAGTAATTTAGGATGGAAAAGACCTTCAAGATCATGAAGTCCAACCATTAACACTGCCAAGTCCACCACGTCCCCAAACACCCCACTGACACAAATTAAATAGAACACATCTTTGACACATCTTTCAGGGATGATGACTTCCCTAGGCCACCTTGCTTGACAAACCTTTCAATGATGAAAATTTTCCCCATGTCCAATCTAAAATACACATTCATTAAGACAAAAGAGCCTGAGTGCTATGAAGGGGGCATTACCAATTTTACCAACTGAGACACTGAGATCAGTTTAACAAATCTGCTGGGGGTGGGAGGGAAATGCTTAGGAAGAAGGGCTGCCTTTTATTTAATAAAAGAAAACAAAATTTCATAAGAGAGCAAAGAAATTATCTAGAAATTCCAGTAAAACAGATTTTTTTATGATGCTAAAACAGCCCTCTGAACACTTCTCTGCCTTCAGTCCCCACAGAGAATGAACACAGACTTCTGCAGCCATAAAAGACTCGAGATAAAACAGAACCAACAACTGAGGAAAGTGCTACTGCACAAAACTGATCAACATGCTGAATCACTGTCTAAAGCCAACCTGCCTCAGACTTCACCACTTGCATAACTAGCAAAACAGACCTTTTTTACATTTATGAAATTCACTGTAGTCTTTGTCAGCCACACACATATCAAAAGCTATTTTCTACCTCGAGAAGTTGTGGATAAACATGGAATCAATGCACTCATTCAGATCACGCTATGCATTTAAGCAAGACACATCATTCATTCAAGAAGATGGAATCTTGCATCTGTTTACAGCTTTCTCTCTTGTAATGGAAAGCTCACATCAATTATCAGGCCTACTGCCCTAATCCACACACTATGGTAGCTCAGTCTGACTTTTGTTCTTTCATGAAACTATTTGCTTTCCAACTGCTATGACAAGCTTTACATTATTTTTACTGTGAAGCCAGCAATTAAAGTCAGTTTCTATTCTCTGTTTCAAAACCACTCATTCAGAGGGCAGTTCTTGAGTAATCCCACTCAAGGGACAGTACACAGACATTGAGAGCAATGCCAACCCTGTGTCTGTCTCCAATACAGAGGTTGAGAAATCACTTCCATTTGTTTTGTAAGCAACAAATGGAACAATTATGAGTAGTTTTTGCAGCAGTGGTAAGTTGCCATTCCAGTGGAAAAGGCTCCAAAAGACAAGAGGAATTAAATGTTAGATACAAAAGCAGAAAGTATGGCAACACCAATTTTATACAACTGTACAATTTTACTTGTAGTAAAATTGTAGTTTTATTTTTAAAGTGCAGCTACTTTGCAAAGGTCTCTGATATGAGAAGCACAAAGTATTAACAAGGGGCTACATGTGGCAACAAGAAGTGCTTCTAATTTTTTCATTTCTTGCTCAAAGCTCTCTCCCCACAGACCAAGGAGTGAACTAAGCCATTACTAAGAGTAACTAATTACACTATTGCATGTTTGCTTACATTTAAGTTTCATTTGCTTTAGATGTTTATCTTTACCAGTTTTAAAGTTCAAAGTAGGAAAAAAGAAATCCCACACACAAGATGAAGATTTTGATTATTCTGACAACTTACACCACAGACAGCTGTGAGTCCAAGGAGGAAAAAAAAAAAAAGGAATTAAGACAGTTATGTTACAACTGCCATGGAAATAGCCTGGCTAGCATCGATTTCCATTTCAGCTTTATCAAAATTAAAGCAAAACAAAAAACCTCTGAACCTCTGGTCACTAAATGGACTTGCTAGCTGCTAGCTTTGTTTCCAGTTTTCATGTATAATCTCTTCCTTGCAGATACATTCATGCAGAATAAGCTATATGAAATTCGACATAAGCTTTAAAGAGGCAAATGCAACTGTATTTTCAAATGCTGTTTAACACTGGGTAGTAGGTTTGCTAGTCACAGTCCAGACTCATCATTTAAACATGCTAGATTCCTTGAATAAAATAATAAGAAAAATGTGGTTAATTTGTTATTTGTTGGAAAATCATGTTAATTAGCATACAAACAAACGAACAAAGTAGGCAGGAAAAAGATTTTGCTCAGAAGGATGATATACTATAGACTTGTTTCTGAGTGAGACACACAGCTCCATGGCCAGGAACAAAAAGGAAAACTTACAACCTGTTATCTATATGCCAACTTTGATGATACTCACTGTCAAGTTGTCTCTCAGTAACTGCATTATTAGCGTGCTGTCTTTGTATGACTCTTCACTTAATGTATCAAGTTCAGCAATTGCTTCATCAAAAGCCTAATGTTATAAAAACAAACAACTCCATTAGCCATGTGACAAAAGGTTATGCAAATAATTTAAATGGAATTTCCCCCTCTTTGACTTACCGTCTTTGCAAGGGAACAGGCTTTCTCCGGGGAATTGAGAATCTCATAATAGAACACGGAGAAGTTCAGAGCCAGACCTAATCTGATGGGATGCGTTGGTTGCATCTCCTTTTTACTGATTTCAAAAGCTTCTTGATATGCCTGTTGTGATTGCTCCACTATCCCTTTGGGGAAAAAACAAACAAAACCCACAACAAATAAGTAATTCACACACTGTATCCAGACATACAATCAGGACTGTGTTCACATTTGCATGAAGGAACCATGTCAGGAGTGAATGCCTGTGAATGAGCACTTTACCCAAAAAGTAGCTATCTAATGAAATTTTATTAAATTACATTTTCAAATTATTAAAAAGGAGGGAAGTCGTTATTGACTAAATTACAGGTTTGAGTCTCTTCCCGATGCCCTTGACTACTTGTATTTACAAACGTGTGCAGCAGTTTTGTAGCACTGAAGATAAACCCCACCATCTACTTGATACAGTACCACAATTTCAATGTCTTTAAACATGACAATGCATTAGAGAACCACATTTTGGTCACAGGAAACACTGATGACTTTTGCCTGTCATGCTGAACCCTTTCAGTAACAGTCTTCTAAGAGTCTCCATTCAAACTGCTTGGCAAAAATAGTGTGGCATACCTCAACTCAAACTAAATATATATATTTTTAAAAGCTTCCAATAGAGTTCTATTTCCAATGCAGATATGGAAAGCATTTTTACCTAACTTAGAAGTTCTAGTACCTATAAACTTTGAAGGGAGAAAAATTAATAATTTGACTCCTTTATTTTAGAGATGAAATCTCTTGTCACTCTTTAATTGGTTCAGTTGTACAAGTTATTAACACCTGGCAAAACCCAGCAACTACAATGTGTATATGAAGATTGAAGAGCTCAACAGATTCCTTTGTCACTGAAGGCACCTGAACTTAGAGCAGGTTCTGCCTGCATGAGTCAGAGATCACGGCCCAACACAGCCCACAGATTGCAGTGGCCAGGGAGGTGCTGGATGCTGAGCACAAAGGGGCACTTGTTTCTCAGCTCTCCACCAGCATCTGAGAAAAAGGTGGGCAGAAAGTGATTCAATTCAGATGCAAAAAGTGTTCAACCATAACATTTATGGATCAAACCAGAAATGCATCCAGCATGATGTCTGCAAGAGTGCAGTCACACCACTCAAAAAGAAAGAAAGTAATTTTAAGGTAAGGACTCAAAAATACAGCATGATTTAAGCAAAAAGTTTTCAGATTCCAAGTCTGAAAACAACTGAATACCAATACTCAGGATGTCTATGCAATCACTATTTGTTCACCTTTAGATATTCATAAAAATTAAAGCATCTTCCACAGGGAAGAGTGAGGACATGCACTGCACAGTTCATCAACACTGTTCTCTGCACTCATCACTAATAATGAAATGCCTCAGATCAGACAGCTGCCCATATACCTTAATGACCAGAAAATGACCAGAAGGTAGTACATTACAGTTGAAAAGAACTAGGTTTACTGCAAGCCAAAATTAGAAATTGTGAGAAATGTTTAATTCTTCTTATAATTGAGAAGCTTTAGAAAATTGTGCTGTTTACGAAAAGCAAAACAAGCACAATGAAACCCAAGTAACTTCAGGGAATGAAGCCGAGTTTCATTTTTTAGTAATTTTTCTTTAACACAGTTTCAAAACAAAAAGTGTATTTTTTCTCCTTATTTGAGGAAACAGTTACCTTTTGAGCAACAATTCTGAGGGCTTAGTGCCTAAGTTGTATTTTGTTAATTTTTAATCAGTCACAAAGTATAAAAAAGTTTTTAACCTTGAATATTTTAGAACATGCAGCTCCAAAGTTCAACAATAAAATCGTGAGGTACCTGTTTGACATTCCTGTCTGCTAGACTGCCATAAGGAACACTCATTGGATAAAATAAACAATGTGGTTTATGAAGATAAAAATCCAACTCCTAGAGGTGCAAGGTTTATATCATTGCTGTATTTACTGCAAACGGCTGGAAGAATAGTGTACAACTCTACAGCTATTCTTTCCTAAACAGTAATTATCAACTGCTCTTCTTCAAGGTCACAGACAACATACAGGAAAAACATGTGACATTAAACATTAGAGGTGGGGAATGAATTGAAAAAACAGAAACCCACCAAAAAACTGCTCAGTCAGGAGAAAAACTAACTTTCAAAGCATTTTAAACAAAGATTTTTGCAGTTTAATTTTAGAGCCCGCAACTTAATCCTCAACATAAAAAGAAAAGTTAGGATTCAAAATATCGTACCTCCTATGCATGTGAACAGAAATCACTAAAATTACCAAAGGAAAACACGGTAACTCTCTAAAACAAATCTAAAGTACTGGGAACACATACAATTCTGCAGTCACCAAGACTGGGTCAGTTTGCATGCAGTAAATATCAGAAATCAAACTGAGCCTTACATAGTAAGTCTTAGGATCTTTGGGTAACTCTATTATCCAGCAGGCTGGGAAAACTGGGCTTCACTGTATAACGTGGATATAACACATGCCAGTAAAGCAGATACATCTATCCCCTTGATAGATTCCGTGTCTGTTTCACATCTTTGCCAAACTCCATCTAGTCTCTGAGGTCGCACAGACACAGTTCCGTGCCACGCTGGGGTTTACTGGCTCGGGAGCAGTGCGAGCACGGCCTGGAGGCGCTGCCGAGCGCAGAGCGGTGCCGCGCAGCTCGGCGCCCCCGCATCCCCGGCTCCTGCGGGCGCAGGCAGCCCGAGGGAGCCTGACACACCAGGCTGGCTCTGGGCTGAGGAGCTGCTCCTCAGGGCACACTGCCAGCAGCCCTCAAGTGGCTCCAGGAAACAGCCTGGCACTGTTTGCAGCGAGCTGGATCTCAACTATAATGCATTGCTCTGAGCTGACAGGGGCTCTGCACGGAGGCAGCAATGCTGTTAAGGTGTCTCCCACTGCAGCAGGGAAAGAACTCAAAATGCTGAGTACCTAATATTAACTTTTAAAACTAAATTTAGGCAAAGGCAACTTACCTGCAATTGTGACAAGCTGCTTACATGAAAATACAAGAAACTTGAGGAAATAGAAGACATTTGGACATTAAACTACCATGGTTACAGAAGAAATTTTCCTAACAGAGAGATTAATTTTATTAAACCTTTTCTCTTCCAGGTTGTTTCTAGTCCCTTTGCTTACTGAACCTATGCAGACTTCTTATACTCTGCAGAAATGCAGGAGAAATGGCAAGAATAAGGCCAAGAGGCAAAACCCCTAACATTCAGCCAGCCAGAAATGCATAAACCTGTACTTCAGTGATAAATCAGATATATGCATGTGGAAGGTGGAGACAATTTCTAGATTTTGACTCAGTGTCTGTTTCATGCTTCCATTGGCATGTCCCTGGCAATTTCTGTAACTCATTTGAAAGCCAACAATCTATGATTTTCCTTCAGAAAACAGGAAGCCTATTATTAAAGAAATTTACATCCAAATCTGAATTACTCTAAAATTAGAGTTGTGTCACTGCCCCACCAAAAGCAATCTAACTGGACAATGTCTGTCCACAAGCTGACATACAATACCTTTCTTGTCATCTCCAGCAGCAACCTCAGCCAAGTAACGGTAGTAGTCTCCTTTCATTTTCAAATAGAAAACTTTACTTTCTGCTTGCGAAGCATTAGGGATCAAGAACTTTTCCAACAGAGACTAAAAGGGAAACAAAGAACACAGTGTTTTGAACATATGCTGAACCAACAATTCAATTATATTTCAATTTATTTAAAAGTCAAGACAGCTTCACTTCTTGCTTATTTTCTTCACATCCTACGTAACATAGGCAGCTAGAGAACGTGTTCTGGAATCCAATTCTAGATATAAAAGGAATGCTGCATTGTGTGCCTTGATGGGGAGAACGGAGGCTGTGTCAATTTAGCAGATGAGTTTTGTATGACCAAAGGATGGCTTTCAACAAGCCATTATACAGAATCCTGGCAAAAATAAGGTAGTCCAAAAACTCTGGGCAGAGGGTATACCATGGAAGAATGTCTGCATCCACAAAATACAATATAAGGATTTGATATATCAGTTGCCAAATCAGAGACCCAATTATTTTACATACACAGGCAATAAATAAGTCTCCTTAGCCCAGTTCCCATTAACTTGAATGTTCTACCGGCATCACCAGCAGGAAACCACAAGGTGAACCTGTATTTTTGCATTTCCAGACAGCTAACAATCTGACATTCAGCTCTGTAGCACCTCTATTTGACTTTATGTGCTGCCCTAACAGGTATTTCCTTTATCTTCCAAAGCAAAAGTAGCTCTCTGAGTCACTTCACCAAATCCTCCCTATGGGCTGACAGTTAAAACCAGGTTTTTCTAGACTATTCTAACTGCTTGTTAACATAGCAAGTTAACAGAGCTGAAGCAGTCATGTAATGTAGCAAGAATTCTATTATGATGAAAAGAAAAAAAATGAAAAAAAAAAATCACTAGCTCAAACACATTCAGTCAAATTAAGGTACAAGCTTGTCAAACTTTGTGATACTGAGTGCTTGAAGTCAGATTTTAAAAGAAAAGCCAGTTATTTAAAAGTCAAAAAAGTACAGCATGCCTGAATAGTCAGAATTAGATCAGAAGCTGTTACATATACTTGGTGAAGGCTATGCAGAAAATAATTTTTTAAAAGAGATTTAAGTACAAATTTTTTGCCATCTTTTTTTCCCCTGTAAATTAGATGACTGACATTGCAGTTTTGCTTCACTTTTTTAGCTTTTATTTCCAAGGATACCAAAGAAATGGACAAACTAATTAGTCCCAACTTACAGAATGATGTCTGCTTCACAGCCCTTTCCTCTTAAGGCCATCCAGCAGGTTAAAGAACATCTTACAGGACATACTCCTGGGACAGGCATACCCTGGACACGATAGGCTGCAACTACTGCACTGCGACACGGGCACCTGTGGTACCTGCTCTGCTGAACTGGCCAACTATTAAGCTACAGAAAACTGTAATTCACAGAAAGAGCAAGAAGATCAAATCTGGTCTCGGTTTTTGTTTTGGTTGCTTTTTTCTTTAATCAAAGAAAGTACTGTTAATTCATTTATATGAATAATGAATATTTATTGGTAGACTCAAACTTGAGTGAAATGCCTCAAAATGAAGCGAACCATCATAGCACCTCTCTCATCACTTCTATTGCAGCAGACAGGTAATAAAGAAAACAGGCTGACACCAAAGTCAGACAAGGTTTAGCCATGCCTATGCTAAAATGAGATAAACACCTGTAAGTGGTGCTTCTTTCTTTGGTGGCTTCAACATAGTGGATTTATTCAATCATCTTTAATATCAGGCCTTTCAAGTACTGTGGGGCTTGGTACATAACTTCATTTTATAACTACACAGGGAGACACTGAAAAACACTGCATGTCCTCACTTCCCATGCCAGTGATGCAGAGAATTCTTTGACAAGAGAAGGAATGCAACACAAGTCAGTCAGCAGCAGAAGCAGCTTTCTGGAGACAATCAAATGGGCTGCCAAGCTGCCTCATGCCAAAGGAACCCTTCTGAGGGCACCCACCACACCAGGAGAAGGGTGCTGAGCCAGCTCTGGCCCAGTGAGGCTGGGATGCAGCAGGAGGCCAGCAGGTTTATGGGTCACACCACAGCTCTCTGTAACTCCTTGCACACTCTGAACTCAGCACTAGAGAGCTTCACGGTTTGCAGCTACAACGTTTTAGTGAGTGCCAAGAACTCCAGTGACAACTGAAGGTTACCAGCTACTGAGAACAAGGCTCCTTACCAGTTTTTCTCTGAGACTTCAATTAAGCCAGGTGTCAGTCTGCACCTATGCTTCTGGCACCATGGGGAGTTGTCCTCCTTCTACATCCTCCATTAATTGGTCAGACCAAAATATTTTCAGAGATTCCAGAAACAGAAATTATTCCTCTTCTGTACAGGTCATTTGATTAAAATGTACAGCTCTATACACTCCAACAGCATCAAACAAGCTCCAAGACTGAAACTTCACTTAGATCACAAATGAAGAAATGTTGTTTGCAAACTGAATGGGTGAATCACACCAAGAGACAGGAGGAAAGACTTCTTAAACAGACCAACAACAGCAAAGCAAAAGGAGCTTCAGTGCTGTAAATCTTGTACTGCAAAAAGTTCTAAAGCCATGTTGAATTTCAAAGACTGATGAACTGAGAAAATCCCTTTGAACAGCTATTCACAGAATATAGCCAATGCAAAGAGACTCCAACTCAAACTGCACTGGGAGCTTACTCATATTTGGATGAAAAGATTCTATTCTATACAAACAACACGTAGGACTGGTGTGCCACATATCTTTGAAAGAATTTTATTTATGCCAAATACTTCATAAACAGCAACAATAAAATCTGCAAGCAGATGAATATTTAAAAGCTAGCATGTGAAATGCTTGAAAGGAGATCTCTACCCTATTATTAATTTAGTCTTTGAAATTCAGTTTCTTCTGTTTGTATTAGTCCATTTATTTCAGGATCTACTTTCTTTTACTGGCATAAGTAGACACAGACCACTCCTTTAAAGTTAGCCTGAAGACTGAGGGTACACAGACTTATCCTAGAGAGTGGCTGTGAAAGCATAACCTGCATGGATATGGTATGGCCACAGAAAGCCAGCCAGGTAACACCAGTGAAACTACTAACCTTCTGAAGTTCAATTACAGAAGATGCAGAACCAAAAGCACAAGAAATCTAACAATTTGTTATCTGCCAACACATCAGCTTATGGAGAATACTGTTTATTTTGTGGATTTTTCTAATAGCTTGAACTGGAAGGTGTCTCTGGAGCATACAATTTTTTCCACAAGGAGGAGTATCTTGATATTTAATCCTACTGATAGGTTGTTTGTCCAAAGCTTAAGCAGTATTGGCAATACATGCCCACCTTCTCTTTCCTTTACCAGCTGATGGGGCAGTGTTTATCAGTATAGAGCTGATCACCATACAGCTAGTCCAAGACTGGATCAGTTAAGTGTATTTACTAAGTCGATGTGATCTGCATCACTGCAATGCACACAGCATCCTGACATGCGCAGTCCATACAGCACATGTCTATTATTACATTGTATGTAGTGAAGGTCTCATGCTTGTTCAGGATGTTCCTGCTATCACACAAAATTCCCATCCAGGTTTGATATATACTAATACAAGGGCAGTTAATTACAGCATCTTGATCAGCATCTGGCAGGAACAATTTTCTGAACAAAACTAAACGACCACTCCCTGCCCTTGAAACCCCCTCAAGGACACAGCAGTAATTGTCAGAGCTCTTAATTTGACAGCAAAATCTAACTGCTGTGAAACAAACCATACCATTGTAGTCAACTAGGCAGATGCAGCAGCCATTTATGAGCACTTTTCAGCCCAAACATGTAACACCTTGTACAAGTGCTTCTAGCTCTTTTTGTAAGCCTTTTCAGAAAGATTTAATGGGGATTACTTTTTTTTTTTTTTTTAAAAAGGATGTACTGAATCTGAATATCAACTCTCACTGACATGCTGGCCATTCAAAGATGAGGCTTCAACACTTCACACCTGCAGTTCTGGTTATGACTAAGCTTTCTGGTTCTCTGGACTGGCCAACAAACACGTTCAAACTTATGAGATGTCAGCTGTGCTCACACATACCATTGGTAAGATTTGGTACATTCCCTCATCCTCAGCAAGTACTAGAGAACAGTCTTTGACACGAAAGACATATCAGAAGCTGTCTACACACAATTTGAATTATCCTAATAGAGAACTTCAATCCTTGCTTATTTTAAACATTAAATGGGTAAGAGATTGACTTCCTTCATTCTCACGCATATTCTACTGCCTGAACAGGATACAGTCAACAGATGGCAATATGAAGCACATCACATTTTGAAGCCACTTTGATGAAAGGTTCTATATACTTTTTCCTGTGGTTTCAGATGAAGACTGAAAGGTTATCTTAGACTTATTTAGGAATGTGAAAGAAGCCTAACAAATAGTAAGAAAAAACCCCCAAAATCCAACCCTCTCCTAAAAGTCTGTCTGCTTCTTACTGCAAGTGGCCATGCCTCAGTTGTTGAACTGTGGTGGGGCCTGCAGTTGAAGACAGGAAGCCAACACAAAGACTTGAAGAGTCCCTTCCTGACACTTGAAGCCTAAAACTACTCTTGTTTTGAAAGCATTTGCATCTTTGGCAAATGACTTGTGTGGGCCAGAAATCTATTCCCAAATCCACCATAAGAGCATTAATTTTATTTAAACGCTCAGTTTTGCCTTGTTGCTCCTAGTTCAGTGCTTATTTCCCTTTATTAAAGGCTTGGTCTCGGTATGTGTTATTGCCTAGAAACTTTAGATAGTTATCAATGCACTAGAGATGGTTGCATCAACAATTCCATTTTCTATTTATTTACTTCCTTCCTGACAAGTAGGGAAATAAGAATAGTCATCAGATTCTAGGAAAATGTAGTAGTAATTAGTGGATAATACACAGTTAAAGTACTAAGAAGGAGAAGCCTTATTTTTAAATATGAAAAAATTAATTATTAAGATATCTAATTGAATAGAACTACAAGAACAATAAGAGAAATAGAAGGATATTATTCTTGCACAAAAGAACCAAGGTACAGAATAGCTAAACTTGAAAAGAATACACTGATAAACTCTTGGTACTTTAAACTCAGTTCTTCTCTGAAATAACCTGGCTTTTTGTTTTCATGTAGTATCAAAAGACACCTAACGACAGTTATGATGTTTTTTCTAATTTTGAGAATAAATTACACAGGAGTACTAGCTGAACTTCAACTCACTTGTCACCCACCCAGGGTATATTACATAGAAATGAAGATGACATGGAAGAACTCTTGTTTTTTTAAATTCATGAAAGACATAAAAAACTCTTATCTTTTTTTAAGCTCAGCCTGAAACTAATTTAATATTTAATGACCTCAGCCTGGCATTTTTGTGATGTAAGCGGCATTCCACTATCTTTCTCCAAGACATTCTAAGAACACAAGAGGGACCATACCAGCTCACAAGACTCCTCTGTCTGCTAACCTCACTGCAACACAGCCCAGAAGAGGATGCCACTAGAAAAACACATGAACTAAAGCAAGAAAGTGTCATGCTTCTCTTAGCCTCCATCAATGCCCAGGGCCTTCCTGAGCCAGATGTGATTTCTCTGGAGGCAATAACCTTTTACGGTTTCTTGTCCACATTCCACACATTGTTCAAACTCCCATTACATCAAAATAACTTTAATACCTGCAATGCATCAGAGAAGAGGCTGCAGATACCTGTCTACCTGCACAAGTGTTAGTTTTGTCTTTAAAGTACCTCACAGTTTCATTAAAAAAAAAAAAAAAAATACACCAATTAATTCCCATGAGAAGCTAGCAAGTGATTTTCCATGACTGTTTTCCACAGGAGGATTAGGAAAGTTACAAGCTATAAAACAACACATGCAATTAACTGCACTGCACAGATTGGCACACACAATACAAAGGGTTAAATTAAACCATTCCTCGCCAGTCATTTTATTTACACACATGCATCTGAATTGCTGGAGAAAAGAGACAAATATTTGCATTTTTAAGAGGCGTATTTTTAGACAATCCCTTCCCAAACCCTGTTTTGACCCAGGCTTACTACGCTGCTCCTGATTACAGTTCTGCCCAGAGTTTGGGATTGAGGGCTCTGTAACTGCTGCCTCTTGTGAAAATCCTCAGTCGTCTTCTTCAGCCAAAAGTGAAACTACAGTTTAAAGTTACCTACAGAATTTTCTCTACTAGTTTGCTCGCTAGAACAGGAATACAAAAAAAGCTGTCAATACTGGTGGCTGCTGAAGCACTGGAGATCTCTGCTGAAGAAGGAAACCAGTGTGCTGCCTGTTCTTAGTACCAGTTTTTCTTTTTTCCCATCAAATTGGCTGCCTGCAGAAACAGCAGCAGAAGTTTGAAAAAGGTGAAAAGGCTGGCTGAAGAGATGAAGTGAGAAGCGTGACCCTCAGCAGGGGAGGAATTCAGAATTTGGGACAAAGAACCTTCAAGGGGGAGGGAAGAATTTGACTGTGGAGTAATTCACAGCATTTATGCAACAGTGGGAGATGTGACGTGCATAGGGACATGTGGAATTGCTAAGAGCAGGAGAAAGGTACACTTGATTAGCAGTTTTGCTGTAGTCAATCTGGTGAAGATCTAGAAAGGAAATGAGTAAAGGAAATGAAGTCTGAGTACTAAGATGGTAACTGAAAAAAGGTCTAAAAGGACTAATGGAGAGAAGAAAATCCCATATGACAGAAACAATGGCAAGAAATCTTAGTTTATACATAAAAATACTACTAAACCAGTCTAAATGTGTTTCCTTAGAGAAGTGAACAAAAGCAGCATCACATATGGGCAGGTGAAGGAAACATGGAAGAAGTAGGACACTCTGTAAAATCATCTTCATGCTGAGACATGGGCCAGGAGACAGATACCAGTCAGTAAGAAGTATGCACAAAAATGCATACAGGGTGCTTGCATGGACACACCACTGGTCAGCAAACCAAGAAACAGACAGCACCTGAAGCAATGAGGAGCAGCATCTCCCTTCACACCCCTATAGCCACACAGAGCTCCCTTTGCAGAGCTGCCTTCCCCAAATTAGACTACCATGTCCTTTACTAGCTAGTTTCTTCTACTGTATTGCTTCCCAATTAATATCTATGGCAAGGAAGACAAGTGCGCCTTGTATCAGGATACACTCTTGAGATAATTCAAAAGACTCCTCAAGTGTTTCATGCCAATCATTACTGTTTTTCACCAAAGCATGCATAACTAACAAGATGGTGAAAGAATCAAATTCTGAAGCACAGGTAGTAACCCACTCTGAGGAATCTCATATGAAAGGCAGCAGCTGAAAAGACACTTAATAGAAAAACATTAGGATTAAAGTCTTAAAATTGTTGAGGAATCACTGTAGATCTTAATAAAGAGTTTCCACTGAGGATCAAAGTCAATATGCAATTTGGAAACCTGGGCCTTTTTTTTCCTCAGCATCACCTCACTAAACTGATTCTCGAATACTGGAGACTTGCATCAAATAAAATAATAGATGTATCAATCATCAACACACAACATCCCTGAGAAACTTGAGATAATAAAAAACTGAAACCAATTGAGTTGGGTGAGAATTTCTGCCCAGGACGTAGGTCTCAGCTACAGCTACTGTAGCTGTACTCCAAACCAGAACACGTCTTCAGGACGTACAAGTCAAATATTCGAGAACCTGTTTCAGAAACACACTTCTATCATGTGCATGGTAACGAGACAGAAGTTTGCAGATAAAAACACAGATAGTGCAGTATTTGTTCACCCAGATGTGCAGAGATAATGCACTAACTCTGCTCATAATCTAAATTTTATGTTTTTACCACTTACAGTTTCCACAGGCACAAGAAGAAGTTGATACATTAGCAATGCAGTGTTCCTGCTCTTAGACTTCTAAGCAACCACCAGTGAAACAAATACACTTAGCAGCTTCACAAAATTTCAAGTACATGCCATGAAGTTCTTCCTTCAGCAGCACAAAGATGAGTTATCTGTAACAGGTGACTAAACTATCAACTTTATTTTGCTGTTTAGAACTGAGTATCACCAGTAGGTTCATCAAGTACTTGAACGATGAAGGCTGCTGTCAAATAAAGCAAGTTGTCACTTTGATGCTTTTCAACAGTATAAGCACTCTAACTTTTGTTAGTCAAAGCCAATTATTAAACATTAATGCCAAATTAAGTTAGTGCAGCAGGCTAGTGGTTATAATAAAGGTTTTTTCTACTTCAAATAAATGCAAGAGGATGTAGATACATGTACATATGTATATACACATGTGCAAGCAGAGTTAATATAAGAGGTAGCTGCATTTATGCAGAGCACCTTAGCTGATTTTATGATAAATGGGAGCATTAAACATATGTATCAACATTATGGATGCCTTTCTTGCTAAGATTAGGATAAATTAAAACCAACAAAAGTAATCTCATATTTAAACTGATCCATGAATAATGTTTTAATTATCAAAGATTCAACAGTTTTCCAACAGTCTAATTGCTTAAAAAAGTAAATGAAACTACTCTAGCTTAGGCACTGCTTTCACTGCAGGCAAACATAAAAACCCAACAAAAACCAAACCAACAACCCAAACCAACAGCAAAAAAACCCCACAAACCTGAAAGGGTGTGGCTACAATCAGGGAAGTGAGTGAAAATGAGGTTGATTCAAGTTGCTTCTGCTTCCTACTTTCAAAATACATGAGCAATGATACCAACCAAACCCTTACTGAAAAAGCCAGACTTGGAGAGTTACTCAATAGCTTAAATTATAACCACCCTTGTAAAGCTGGCAAATCCTGGCTACATTTTGCTCTGCAATATATAAAAGTTCATTCAGAGAAGCATTTGTGAGAGTACTCACATATTTTCACATATGTCACTAACACATTACCAATTACCATCTTTTAATGCAAATTTTAACAACTTGAGATGACATCTTGTGCTCTATGTCCACAGCACAAGAAAAACACAGCTATTACTGATGGGACTATGGGGCTGGAGCACATGAACTACAAGGCAAGGCTGAGGGAGATGGGTCTCTTCAGCCCATGGAAGACCAGCAGATCTTACTGCTGTGCACAGCTAACTAGAGAAGTTGGAACCAGACTCTTCCTTGAGGTCTATGGTGACATCACAAGAGGCAGCAGACAAGTTGGAACATGAGAAGTTCTGATAATATGCAAGTATTCTTTAACAATAAACATGAACAGATTAACACAGGCTGCCCAGAGAGGCTGTGGAATCTCCATGCTTAAAGATAATAAAAATTTGGCTGACAAGGTCTTGAGCAAAGTAATCGAACCAGATCTGTTCTGAACACAATAACCTCCCTTCTAATCTCAATTCTTCTGGGGACCTAACTCCTAGATTTCAACACATTAACCAACCTCTTCTGTAACAGACATTTTTGCTATTACAAGGCCCCCCCCCTCTTTTTCTGAAAAAAATTATACAGATCTCAAAGTGCAGTAAAAAAAATAAGCAAGCCTGGAGGAATCAATGAACTAAAGGTAGTGATTTTCAGTCAGAACACTGAATTTTATGTTAGTATCAGATATCATCATAGCAAGAAGGCTGTATGGTATCATCAGTCTACAGGTTACGCGTTTTAGCCATCAGGAGGACACACAGAGCATAGTGGCTGAGTTTAAAGACAATTCACACATGAGTATGTCAAAAACCATATGGCTTCCTGTTGCAGAGAAGACCAATTTTCCTTACCCAGTCATTAAGTATTATCAAACATTTTATACAAGTTAACATAGTAACTTATTAGATGTTTGCAGGCAACTAGAAAATAGTTACACAGTAATTTGAGAATGATGGCAATAGGCATTAATTCTGTGGTATGTTCTTTAAAAAGTCATTTAGATGCATTCGGAATGGAATTACACTCCCTTCCCCCAGTGAACTGCAGCCTCGGGACAGGTTACTAAACATTCTACTCCCCCTCTCAACAATATACATAAAAAGGAAATGTAAACCTAAGGTCACTAATCTGAGATGTAACTGAACCTTCTGCTCTCGCAATTACCACTTCTAAAAAGTGAAGCATTCATAACAGGTGCCAAGATATCTCAAGTATGAGCACACAAGGAGTACCTTTTAATGCTTTTGAGGGTGAAATTTGAAGAAATAATGTAGTGAAGAAAGCAAACAATTCATCTTACTGGGAGGTCCTAAACAACACCATTAATCCGCACCTTTTCTGGCAGGAAAGGAGAGGGGGAAAAGTGCTGAGTAGCACCTAGATAGAACAGTAACTCCAGAAGGCTGAAGGGCAGCCAAGGCTTGCAGAAGTTCTCCAGATCTTAACAACTAAAAGGACAAAGAAACGGTGAAAGGGTGCTTGGGCATTGCCAGAGGAGATTTACTTAGGGCATTTCTGCAGAGGAACTTGGAGGGGGAAACAACATCACCCAGAAGACTGGGCACCAGGCAAGAACATGGAACTGTGACATACTGGGCACTTGGAGGACATGCAGGGACTGCTGCACTAAGTGCCAGCCTAGGGAAGAGTGCAACTGTCTGGAATTACATTCATACTAATGTAAAGATAGCCAGTCATGTTTTCAATTATTAGTTTGCACTTAGCTCATGTAAGAGACTTCCTGAAAGCTACCAGAGCACCTAAGAACTTCTAACATACAAGCAGTGCATGGTGTTAGCTATTCAAAGACCTCTACGCTCTACTCTGTACTTCAGAACCCTTGTTAGCTGAAAAATTCAGTTTACTGCAGATTTAACTTGAATCACTTCAGTTACAACTCACTTTTCTACTAAGGGCAAAAAGCAGCTTAAAGAAAATCCACACCTGTTAAATTAAGAATGATTTTTATTATGGAAATGAGAAATAAAAGATTATTATAGATCATTATACTGGTACTCTAGACAGACCCTTCTTTCTACTATAAAAACTGAAACAGAACGTGAAGCACACACTTAGCTAACATGAGGAAAAGTATTCAACTAAAAGCTTAATTTCCTGTATCAACTGGAAATTTTCTATAATACTCAAAGCATTTTTCAAATGCTCAAGTACGGCAATGTACTTTCTTACACACAGCATCACACACACTATACGACTATTGAAGAAATTGGAAATACAGTCTTCACTGTCACAGGGCAAGGAACTTGCACAACACTCAATGTGTCACAATTATTTGATGTTTACCAGCACTACCAGACCAACTCCAAACTAGAGCTGGTTAAATTACACTTTATTATACTTAAATGCATATCTGACAGAATTGGTGCTGGAACAAGGTATTTTAGGTGTCTCTTTTTTGTACAGCAGCACTCAGGCTGCAGGAAACAAGAGGATGAGTTCAACTCTGTAGAGCTGAAGTACTCCATGGCAGGTTGAAGAAAAAGAGATATAGAAAGTGGCAAGGATGCATATGCTGTCTTTTCCTGTTGCAAGGTCAGTGTAAAGGAGAAAAATAAACATTCAGACCAGACCACAAAACTATTAAAACTTTTATCACTGGGCCCAATAGGGATGAAGCAAGAAATAAGTTCATTATTAATTGCTCCTATTCTCTCTGTAAATTAGTAGGAGAGATGGAAACAAAGCCCAGGCAGAGTTTAGTATACTCTGTATCTATGGGATTAGAGGAGCTATTTATTTCTTCCAGTACACTAGATTTCATTCCAATAAATGAGGGAAGAGAGCAGGAAGCTGCAGAGGAGCCAGCTTTGGCCACACTCTTCTAGTCACAAACACATTCTCTAAATTGCTTTTCTCCCTTCAACACTGAAGTTAGGACAGCAGTCATACTCAGCTGTGATGTAACACCCCTGGGCATTAAACATTACTTAAGACTCTAGCAGACAACTGAAGACACAACAACAGCTCAGAGCCACAGCCTCAATAAAAGACACAAAAAACACAGAGCTGCTTTTGTGCTCTAATTGATAAGGCTCATGATGAAAAGCTTTGAAAGTTTAACATTTCAGGTCTTATTAATTAATGGCATACTTCACATGAATTAAGATTGGGTAAGCCTCGCTTTTCACTTCTATAAATAGCTACAGACTAAAAATTACAGAGATCTTCTGAGAAAAACCCCAAAACTTAAATTAAACCCTAGTTCTACATTCGCATGTAACACTGTGCAGAGACTCCTGTTCATAATAAACAGCCGAAAGTTATCTCAGTTCTTTTTTCTCTGTTATAGAAAAGTGGATAAAGCAATACAGTCAGCCATGTTTCTAGGTGAGTAAGAATGTACATGCATAGAATACTTCAAGAAAGAAAAGAGAAGTATGCTTATAAATATACAAATAAATCTTCAATGTAACTGGCAACATTAAAGGTAGCACATGTAATTTGAAACTATTTTTAAATTCTATCCTTTGAACACTAAAGTTTTAATTTTTTTCTTTTTAAATACAAGTCTAAAAAGCAGTTTTACTACTGCTAATCACTGCCTAAGGCATTGTTTCTTCTGGACAGTAATTTTTCTTTAATGTATTAAGAAAAATTGGACTGGCAATGTTGAAATTAAGTCAGCCATTAGCTTCTTAAAAATAGTAACATGTCAAAGAACAATAACTTCTTTGAATAATATATGTCTTATTAACACAAAGAGAAATTCAAGTCCATTTTGAGATTCAGAAGATTTAACAAGACTCTCCACCCATATTCCTCCCTTCCCAGGCACTCTAGTTGCTGCAGGAAACTTAAAAGCTGGGCTTTATTTTAGTTTTTGTATTTAGCATGCACAGTAACAGCTAGTTTCACCTTAACCTGGTTTTCATTATCAGAGAAAAAATTAATTGCAAACACTAAATTCTTCTAACGTTTCTAAGCCCAAATTTGATTAAAATACTTTCTTAAACCAAAACATAGCTTACAAAAGAATTTCAGATCACCCTGAACTGAAAGCATCCAGCCCCACTCTGACTTTCCCATTAGTAAAATAATTAAAGAAAGAAATAATGACCAATTAGTATGCCAGATTTGGATCCTCATTTCCTTGGCTTGAATGGATGAACCACCACTTTACAACGCAAGTACTAGTAAATCAATTCCTTCCTATGAGTAAGTTCTGCATTTCATTTTTAGAGTAGAAGTTAAAGAGTAATCCTTACACAAGATAACAAAACATGCAAAACTGGGTGTGTTACAACAACCACAGTGGCCAGCCTGAACTGGAAGCCAAGACCCAGTTATCCATGCTGACCTTTACAAACCCTTGGAGAACCAGTCTTCTAGAAGCTCTCACCACCCACCGTCATTTCATTATCCCACACATCAAACAAAATTCATGCTACTCATGGATCGTAACTTTCATTTGGTATCAGATCTTCAGGCACTTAGCTATTTAACACTTCCCTCGTGTCATCCTGTCACCTGCAGGTGATCCCTTGTCACATATGGGATGACAGCCAACAGCACCCACCATGCCGTGGACAACTCTATTGCTGACAGTAACCTCTACCTCACAAGTGGTTGTAGGACTGAACAGCTGCTCCTTGTGCACTCACTGAAGCACCACAGGCGTGTGCAGTTGAAAAACCCTGATAATCTGGAATAAGCATTTGGAAGAGGTTTGGATTTCAATAAACCAGCCGCCCGGCGAAAATACAGCATTGCTTGCTGTGCACATGCACACTTTAATGTAACTACAATTCTCAGAAAATACCTAAATTGAACACCCTTTTAATTTGCCACCAAAAAATTCAAGTTTAAGTGGGTATCGAAGCATTTCTACTGCCTCTTCCTGCGGGCAATTTTCTGCACGGCTGAGTCATAACTAACATTACATCATCTTACCCAGGGAGGGGCACAATTTCCGTAGAGTAAGAACTACCTCTTACAACCACAGCAGCATATTAAAACTGCAGAAATCAGAGATCTAGGATACAAATACTGCATTGGGGGGGAAGGGCACTGGGAGAGGAGAAACCCCCAAACTAAACCCGTATCCAGCTCAGTCGCAGGGAAATATGTTGACCTTTCATAACTACTACTTTACATACAATAGCGTTTCTACGTGCATCCAAGTTTATTAGCATTCATAACTGTAATTTGCATATAAATAATCAGCACATTAGAGGGAAAGAAAAACTCAGACATTTTTTAAACTGTATTGCCAAAAATAGCATAGGAGACCACAGCTTTACTGACAGACTAGAAATAGTCCCAGAGGGCCCAGCACCATTTACTCTGCAACTCTAAGTAAAAACGGATCAACAGTTTCATTATTTCTCACCAGCACATCATTGCAGATGTCTCTTAGCTCAGTCTCAATTTTCTCTCTGTATTCTCGAGCCATCTGCTGTTTTTTCTCAGCGCCTTCCGTCTTTTGTTCAATACTTGAGACGACTCTCCAAGATGACCTACGGGCTCCTACAACATTTTTATAGGCAACAGAGAGAAGATTCCTCTCTTCGTTGGACAACTCAGCTCCTTGCTCAGTCACAGATTTCATGCAACTTGCCATGTCATCGTATCTTTCAGCCTGCTCAGCCAGTTTGGCCTTCTGCACCAGCTCATTTTTATCCATGCTGATATTTCTAAAGAGGAAAAATAGTGAGGCATTATTCAGACACTGGTCAAGGACAAAAGTGTTTTAACTTCATAGGCAGAGAAACCTGCATTCTCTAAGTAGTTTGGAACTGTGAGAGGTACAACTGAAATCAAGAACAGAAGGCATACTAGCAGCACTGGATGCTCAAACACATGGACATATGGAGTAGACAGTTAAAGCCACTGCTTCCTCCTGAAAAGCTGTAAACTTTTAAAAGTATGTTATTTTAATAAACACAAAAGCATCCAAAGGTGAACTGAAACCAAATAATTTCTATCTTATGCACAAAAATAATCCTAATTCTTTGCCACCACTCTTTCATAAGACTACATTATCAGTGTAGCAAAATTGACAAAGAAAAGATCCAACAGTAAGGTTTTCACAGGAGATAACCAAATAAAGGCTGGACAAACAATACCAAGCAGCATTCTGAGCTTTAACAGAATCACATACAGTTACATGCAGAGGTACTTCATAAAAACACCTGCAAATCAAATCCCACACTGGATGTTAAAAAGTCAGAATGCAACAAATATCTAAATTGCGAGTTGTACAGCTTCCCACAATGTTAATTCCCTTTCCCAAAATGGGATGTTCTATGTCAGGTATTGCTGCTCTGCCTGGGAGGCTGTGCTTTCAGAGACAAAAGAAAAACTTACTACTTAAAAATATTACTTCTACATCAGTATTTCAGGTAGTACAACCTGGACGAAATGCTTCATAATCTGTTTTATCAGCACTTGAAAAATATTTAAAAATCAAACTCTGCTGAACAGAGGTATTGAGAAATTTCTTCTGGTACAGGAAGAAAAAATACTTGTCCCTCATCCTCCATCCTTCCGTGTATCATAACCTGATCATTTGGAGGAGCTGGTAATGTGCTTTCAGGATATGGTATATCCTTTAAAGTTTAACAAGATTATTAAAGCATGAACCAGTTTCGGGCATGAGTGCTTTACATACTTCTATATGTTCCACACACCTCAACCAAGCATCTTCGTTTTTAACCACTGAGACTTTTGCCATTTTATGTGACATTAGGAGAAACAATGGCGAGGCTATATTCCATCTTTGGGAATAAATTAAGCACATTTTAACATTCCAGGTGACTGCAAGTTTTAGTAGCTCGTGTCCCCAAAGGGGGGGCACAAACCCGGCGTTGGTTTGCAAATCCGCGTTGAAGAACTTGCCCACACCACGCGCGGCGAGGTTAAGGAGCCATTTTAAAGCAAGCGTTTGGCGGTGGTTATTTACCACTCAGCGTGACCGGGGCAAACGTGGTCACAATGCCGGCCCCGTCGCCAGTCCACGGGACAACCCAGGCTGCCGCGGCAGCACCGCCGGGCCGCAGCATCCCCGGGCGGGCCGCTCACCGCCCCCGCGGGCTGGGCGCTGCCGCGGCTCCGGCACGGCGAGCGCGGTGACAGCAGAAAATGGAGCGGCCCGGGGGCGGGCGGAGCGGAGGGCGGGGCGGGCGGGCGGGCGGCCCCGGGGCGCTGCGGCCGCCCCACCCTCCTTCCCTCCCTGTGCCGCGCCCGCCGCCTTTGTCACGGCGGGTGGGCGCCGGAGCCCGGCCCGCCCCGATCCCGCTTCCCCTCCGCCCAGCGCCCCCGGGGGAGGACGCCGCGTCCCCGCCCCGGAATAGGGAAAGCCCGCGGGCCCAGCCCCGGGGGATTCGGCGCGGGGGAGGGGGAGCGGCGGAGGAGGAGCCCCCTCCGGTCCCGGGGGAGCCGCCGCTCTCGCCCGCACCCCTCGGCCGGGGCGGGGAGGATGGGCGGAGGCGGTGGGGCCTGGGCGGCGAGAGTGGGGCTGGGGGGGGGCCTGGGCGGAGGGAGGAAAGCGAGCGCGGCCGAGGGGCGGCCGCCGCGGCGACTCTTCCGCGCCCGGGCAGGGCTCCCGGCGGGAGACCACACCCGGCAGCGCCCGCCGCCCTCGCCCCGGCCCCCGCCCGGCGGGGGCGGCGCTCCCCTCCCTGCGGGCGCGGGGTCGCCCTCACCTGCCGCCCCCTCCGCCGATGCTTCCCTCTTTTTCCCTCCTATCCCCGGCGGAGAAGGGCCCCCGCCGCCCCGCGCAGCGGCCCCCGCGCCCCGCTCCCTCGCCGCGAAGCCGCCCCGGAGGGAGCGGGGCGGGCTGGGCGCTGTCCCCCGGCCGCCCCGCTCAGTGCTCCCGACCTGCCGCGTTCTGGGGGGGCGGTTCCGGGCGGCGGCCCCGTTACCTGTGCGCGGCGGGCGGGCGGGCGGGCGCGGGTGCGTCGGTGCGGGCGGGCGGCCGGCGCGGACTGTGCGGCTCTGGCGCTCGCGGCGCTGCAGCCTCGCTCCCTCCCTCCCTCTCCCGGCGCCGCGCACGGGGCGTCTCCGCCAATCACCGCGCCGCTCCACGCGGGCCGCGCGCCGCCCGTGACGTCAAGCGGCGCCATGGCAACGGCGCGCGAGGGCGCGCGCGAACCTCCCCCCCGCTCCCCCCCCCCCACGCGGTCACGCCCAGAGCCGGCGGCGGCCCCGCCCGCGGGCGCGCGCCTGCCCCCCCACCCGCGGGCCGAGCGGGGGTCCGGGGGCGCCGCAGGTTCGGGGCCGCGTCCCGCCCCTCCCGCAGCACCGGTCCGGCGGGGAGACGCCCGCGCCCGCCCGTGGGCGGCGGAGCGGTGCCCGCGCCTGCGTTACAGAGCGGGGACGGCGGCACCGCCTCCTCGTGCGGCCGCGGGGTGTACGCGGATGTTACCGCCGACCCCCGCGCACCCCGGACGGGGTCTCCAGGCTTTGTGCCGCCCGGAGCGCCCAGTGTCCCCAGTAACCCCCGCCAAGTCCCCCGCGTACGGGGGACCGGGACTGTCCCGGCACACGCACGGCTGCGGGACGGCTCCGCACCGAGCCGCATCCCGGAGCCTCATCCTGCGCCGGCAGCGCGACACATGCCGGGGGTTAAGAACGAGGGGTCCAGAAGAGGATGGGAGTCCGGGGATGGCGGCAGGGCCCTGGGAGACCCTCCCGGGGCTGGCGGATGGGCGCTCAGCGGCTCGGCAAGCGCACGACCGTCCCTCGGGAAGCCTCTCCCTTGGAAAGGCAAGCGGGCATTTCGGACAGCACCACCCAAACCTTGATGAGAACGTGCTGACAGGAGGAGGAAGAGTATTAATAAACATTGCTGTTGTTGGAAACGCTTTTTCATTTTCTGAAAAAAACCCACCCTGTTTCGTAAAGGTCTTGGAAGTCGGCATTCACTTGTCCCCTTTCTGAACAGCATGCCCCAGCTTGAATCCCTGTCTCAAGTATGCAGTGTCCTGACCTCTCCTGGGCTCTGGGATCAGCACTGTCTCACAGGATTAGAAATAAAATGGAGAATAATTAGATGGAGAAAGCACCTCGATATATTTTTGTAAAGGGCCAGGTAGGCTGAAGGTTCTCGTCTAGACTCATGTCGTACCTGGCAGTGCCACGGGCCCGGAGCATCACGGAGCGGGATTCCCGCCCGGGGGGCCCCGCCAGCGTTCCCGCCCCGTTCCCGCCCGGGGCAGCCTCAGGAAAGCCGCGGGAGCAGGTCACGTGCCCGGGCCGTGTCCCGGCCCTGTGGCGGCCGCCGGGAGCGCGGCGGATCGCCGGGGCTCGCTCGGCTGACTGCTCGGAAGAACTCCGCAGGACGGGCCTGTATTTATGTCTACAGTCATAGAAATCTCTTGGTGGGGCGGAGTGAGGGAGTAGCATAGGAAGAGTGAGGTGCTTGCTACTGAGAAAGCAAGAGGAAGTTATGGATGTGTTTGCGTTCTAGAGCGGCCGGGAGCAGGTTGGTTCGGTTCCAGAGGAAACAGCATCTACAGGTTGTCCACAGATGCGCTGCCTCCTGCTTTTCCTGCACACCTCTCTCTGCCTTTCCCAGGCAGTTCCAGGACAGCTTTCCAGCGTGGTCCTTGTTTTCCTTGCGCCCTGTAGTGACAAAGTGACTGCAGACCTGAGAATGAGATAAAGTGATCAGAAAGGGGTCACTTTCATCTTTAAAACAATGATTTTGTATTTCGACTGAATATCAGAAAGATGCTACTTTAAGATCCTCATGACAAAGTTGATTTTCTAAGAACTAGGCTGCTTTTTTTTTTTTTTTTTTTTTTTTTCATTGTATCATAGTAAGAGCAGTTAGTTCTTCTGTGGTGGCATTTTACCTGGGAGTTTGTTTCTGGATTTTGTACTGCCCTTCCTCAGGGCCTAAGATGTATTGTCATAATGTATATTGAACTCCATGTAAGTTTTACCTATCAATCTCTGTTATCTTAGACATTAATTTAACAGTGGGATATTTAAAAAATTACTTCTCATCAGTTCCAGTTCCTTCAATTAACTCCAATATTTAATGAATTTCACTCATGTTCCTATAGAATATTGTTGGAAAGCTTGTGAAGAGCTAAAAAAAGCAAAATAGGCAATGTTGTGTAGAGTGACGCTCACCAGAATTTACTAGCTGTGTCAGGTGAGAACTGTTGCTTAATTTAAATGTGAAGAATATAACCCTTCTCTTTGGTTTCTAAACGATGCTTCATTGGAGTATACAGGTGCAGAGGGGATTTTTTTAAACTAACATTGTAAGGGTCAGGTTCATAATGTATTCTAATACACAATGCTTTGTCTTATCTGTTTTTATTTTTTACCATTATTTTCCACTTTAGGAAGCAATAGGAGGAGCGCTTTAGAGCTGTACTTGAACACAGATGGTATGATGGCACAGCATTTGCTGCAACTTATTTCAAGTTATGTTACAGAGTTCATTTTTAACATAAGCTAAACCCCCTTATTTTGTAGAAAAGTCTCATTGAAATGGCAACCACCCAAATATAGAGCATATGTTTTCAGAGGTACTTGAATATTTTCTGGTAACATGACGAAAAATTAACTGATACAGGGAAAATTACAATCCTTAAAAGTCCAGAGAGAACCAGACTGGAGCCTGCATTAGATGAAGCACAAGTGTGTATTGCTTTTTGATATTTCCAGGAAATATAGGGGAACCCCGCATGAAGTAGGCTGCAATACTGTAGGCAGCATTAGTAGTTTTGTGGAAGGAAAACATCAGCCTTTCCATTATTTTTGGTTTTGGGGTGAATGGAACATCTGTAACAAACCTAATTGCCACTAACCATAGTTATTTGCTATCAGCCCCATGCATCAATAGACGCTGCACTCTTTCCCCTTTAAGTGGGCTATTTTTGCCAAACACCATTTCCACTCCTCTGGATTTCATGAACGCTGCCATTTGAAACAGATCCAAGGAATTAGACATTATTCACCTTTGCATATGCTGTCTTCTATTCTTACATTTCCTGCACTTTTCCCTCATTGTGGAATGCTCTATTTTGTCTTGCTTATTGCAGTTTTAACCAGGGAACTAAGTCTCTTAAAAACCTATGCTTTAAGCAGCTTTTCTGTTCTTCAGATGCATTTTCCCTGTTGCTCTCCTCACAGCTTTTTGTTCGATGACTTGCACTTTCACTATCTCAGACTGTCAGGCGGCAGCCAGCAGCAAAAACTCATTTGTAGAGTTAGAAACATTTGCATATGAAAGTACATGTATGCGTGTTTATTTACACTCATTCTTACTTTACTTTCTTACATGAAAAGAAGAAATGGAGGGATAGGGAGGGGAGAAAATTACTCCAGGTATATTTTATTTCCCCTCTAAACCAGCTTTTAGTTCTTCTTCCGTCCCATCCTTTCTCCACAAGTGCTTAGTTATTCTTTCTTGTGCTTAAACATAGTTAATTAAAAGCAGATGTACAAGGTAGGGTAGGGTACAAGGTATCCCCATAGTAGAAGAGGATGGCAGGATTCTTTGGGGTCACCCTCACATAGACCAGGAATGACAACCCAGGAAATCTGTAAGCATAGCTCTTAGAAGTCAGTGAGTGCTGTCAGGACTGGAAGGCTCAGTGGTGGTGACTCTTGGTGCTAACCAGGCTGCTGCTAGAATGTGGAGATGTTCAGTTACTGTTGATTGGTGTTCGTATTGTTTTGTTCTTTTTTTTTTTTTTTTTTCCTGGGAACAGGAAAAAGAGGGAAGGCAGCCTAGCAAAGGGCATTTCCCCAGAGACCAGGAGATGATTCTGCAAATTTACAGTCTGCAGAGGGAAGAATAGAAGAGCTGGCAGCTCTGTCATGTGCTCTCCTACTGTTAAGAGCTACATTTCCAAAAGCTGCTTGCTTAAAAATCCTGACTGTTGTGATTTTGTTACATACCTTGCTGTGCTGATTCTCAGGCTACATGATCATATGCATATGGGTGTATTCTTACACAGCCTTTGTGTGCTTCTGTAGGATTTTGGATTTCTTTCCCCCCACTTAACAAAAGTAAGATCCTTCAATTATTACAGCCTTTCTAGAATAAAGTCAATAAATGTCATTTATTGACATTTTTAGGAATATGTCATACCTATCTTTATTTCTTTCCTTGGCCACTGCCTGTGATTTGCAAGCCAAACTTCAAGCTTTGCACAAAGGAATGAGATCTTTTGTTTACATCCTTTGTAGTCTGATTGTACTTTTGGATCAACAGATACCCTTTGTCTTCAGGACACTCTGGTAGGTTGACCCACCTGAAAGACATTAGTGAAGGATGCATGCATTTAGAGTATTCTTTTCTTTTTTGTTCCCTCCCCCATCCCCAGTTCTAAAATGAGTCAGATTCTGACTCTCTGTCTAGTGCCAGTGACAAAACATGACTTGTGGATAAGGCTACTATTTTCCATCACTGAGTGGAAAGTAGTTGGAGCTGCTGGATCTCACAAGGCCTTTCTGTCTGCCCCATTAAACATTCTGTTATCTCCCCCACTGTCTGTTTGTAGCCTACTTTTTTCATAAAAATTGCAAATCTAGCCAAAGAATCAACGTACCAGTGAGTCCCGCATAAGTAATACTTCACCTTGGATTTAAATTCTTAAATGATTGTGTATATGGATGGATATAGGTATGTATTTTAGAGAGTTACTGCATGGTTGGAAGTATCCCTAAGGGTCATTCCTCCAATTCACCTGTCAATACAATGTAAAGATACTTTCCACCAAAATAATTTTAAAATGTTTGCAAACATCTTGTCAACAGTGACAAGTATCCAAGGAGGACAGGATACCCAACAAATAAATGGAATAGAAATTATGAACTGTAGGTTACCACATTCCCTGATTCTGAAAAAAAAAGTAATGTAAAATGGCAACTGCCTTCACAGAACCTGTCACCGAGTGATGAAGATAAATCAGCACTGCTCTTTGCTTCCTACTGACCTATCTGAGAAAGGAAGCTAGATGCTGGTCTTCCTTGTTTGGAAATAGCCCCTGAAATTTATGGAAGACTGTGAGTTTGTGGAGAGGTCACTAAGAGCTGAATTTACTCTAAGGAACTTTATTTCTGACCCTCAGTGTATGAGATGGGGGAAAACATCAGGAATTGGCTGCACTTACAGGACTGTAATAACTTCCAATAATCCACTAGCTGAAAGGAGGTTTTGAGAGGCCTAGGTGGTAAGGCTTGTTTGTATATTTGTATAGGTCCTGAATCTCATTTATTTCACTGCATTGAAGTATGTTAGTGACATTGTAAAAGTGTGCAAGTTCTTGAGTTGTTGAGAGCTCATTTTGAAAAAGGCATCATACCATTGCTTTGGGTATATCTGTTTTCTCAGGGAAAATCCAGATTGTTTCTGTACCTGCCCTGATCTTACAATATTAGATATGAACTCAAAAGTTGCATGTAAGAACAAAGTTCATCACTGATGAGTGAGTTGATTAATCAGATTATTTTGAGATGCAGCTAGGAAGCAAGTGTTTTCGGGATGCTGTGCAGTCATCAGAACTTTGAAGAAACCAAATGAAATATCCCATCATCAGCAACAAGGAGATTTAACATGAATGTTTGAAAACACTTGGCTAGACAGAGGCCTGCAAGTAGAATATACATGGTTTGTATGATGCCTTATGGGGCTTACCTTAAAACAGAGGCCAGACAAAATTAAGGGAATAAAAGTGGTTATATTTATTGAAGGGCCTTCAGGGACTACACCCAAAATGGACAACGGGTCACAGGTTTTCACACTTTTGTAAGTTTGGTCCATTTGCATATTGGGGTTAATCTTCCAATTGCAGCTTCAGGTAATGAAGTCATTTACCCCCAGTTTGCTCCCTCCCAACTCACTTTTGGTTTACATTTCTCTAGGCCTGAGGCTGTAGGGTGTCCTTGATTCCCAGGCCTAGAGAGAGATTGTTTTGTCTGACCAAAACGGGAAGACAGTAGCTAAAACTATATGGAGTTTAGAGTTGTACACTAAAGAATTACAGGATTACAAATACATGAAAAATATAAAAGCCAAAATCCTAAGGCATCAGTATACTATGATTTTATTATATTCTTTCTATCTGGTTGCCTGATGTCTTCCGAAGATACAGAGCCCATCACAGCTATTTTCTTCACCATTTCCCTACAGGAAGCAAGAAGGATGGTGCCAAAATGGGCACGCTGTGCCCTGGGATACATAAAGGTCCTTTGGGATGCACCTGCTCCTTTGGGAGTACTGACTGAAGCTGAGTCCTCTGGGGCTGCAGGTATGAGTTTGAGTGAACTTACCGTGGCATCGGTAAGTTAACTGTGCATCGGTCTTATCCCAATCCATCACACAGGGCTGAATTACTGAATTACTGAATCCAGAGTAATCCTGTTCATTTATAGATGAATACAGTTCTTTATTCTTTGCAAACAATAGCCATTGAGATTTGGGAACTCAGAACTCTTTAGCTTGCATTTATTTCCACTATGTGTAACTTCTCTTGAGTGAACAGGCTAACACTTAAAAATGTTGCCAGAAGAGACAGGATGTCTTGAAGCAAACTTGAGACTAACATCATCCTATTATACATACTTTGATTTATTTTTGGACTTATTTTTTATTTATTTGTTTTTACTAATTAATGTTATTTTAATGTTGATTGTCAGGAGAAAGGCTCCATAATGTCTTGGTTCAAATCTGTTGTGCCACTTAATTTCAGAGCTTCTCATCTTGCATGCATTTATCCTGAGTTTGTCTCTTATTTTTTAAAGATAAATTATTTTCTTTGCATTCTTTAGAAATAGAACACAGTTGTTGGAGTTGAAGGGATCAGAAAAAATGCTAAGGTGCAAGTCTCATAGGGTATGTTCTGAGTATTTCTGGAGGACCTAAAAAATGAAACAGCATAGCTCCTATAGAAAACACACCAACTTCTAAACTCTCACTCTGAACATCTACCATTAAAAGGATCAATGGGTAATGTATTGAACCTATATGTCTATAGAGTAATCCAAGGAATTATTGATACAGTGAATTGTTTATCAGATAATAAATTTGAAGTTAAAAATAAAATGAGACAGCACTACAAAGTTCATTTTATGAGGTGGTCCATTTTAATTTCTAGAGTAAAAAAATCTCATGAATCACTTACTGGTATCTGAACGGTTCAATAGAGCTGTGAATGGAGGGAAATTTATTAATATATTTTACTTAGATTTCCACAAGCCCTTGGCAAAATTATCACAACAGATTACTAAAGAAATTTGAAATGTAATTTTACAAGGAAAACTTAGGCCCCTAAATACATACTAAAGTATCTTTATTCAAGGTATAGGCATTAATAGCACTTCTAATCTTGAAGCTTTGCTTAATGCAGTAGGAATTTACATTTTCTACTGGTAAAATTGCTCAGTTCCCTTGTTTTCACTGCCGAGCATGTGCAAAACCATCTTGACAGCTCCAGGCTGCTAAGCCCCAAAGAAATACATAAAATAAGAATTTTCTTGCAAGTTTCCTCACAACTGCCTGTCAGCCTTAATTTTGCATCCCAGCAACCAATTTCAACTCACTTTATTTCATACTGACTACATTTATCAGAATTTATTTTATATTCTTGGTAGGATATTGAAAGAAGATCTCAGGGCCACATATTGCTGCCGAAGTGTTAGACAACATTTAGCATGAACAGGATCAGAAATTAAAACCTGGCGTTTTTCAGCCTGGATGCCTTTGAAGTTAGGTTTGTATGATCATGTTGTTTCTCTCTCTGTACATTCAGCAATTCCCCCGAAAAACTTTGGGGCTGGGTTTCAAGCAAATTTGAAAGATGAGCTGAAATCTCAAGATAAATAAGGTCTGTGAGAAACTGCAGCTGTAGAGAGGACAAAGCGGGTGATGAAATGCCTGTGCTGGGGAGGAGGCAGGTGGATGCAGCCCTTGCACAGCGGCTGAAAGCTGCCAGCCCGAGGCAGTGGGCTCACAGATTTTTGATTGAGCATAGCACATGCCCTATAGACAGTGGGCCTTGGAAGAGAACCTGGGGTTGTAATGGCAGAGGAGATTTTAGGAGACAAGGAACTTAAGTCTAGGAAAATAGTCAATCAAACCCTACTTTGTTTAATCTCTTACAGCACAACTCGATTCTCTTGCCCTGCCTCTTCTTCCTCCTTTTGGTCCTGAAAACCTTTTTTCCTCCCAGGGTCTCTGGAGTCTTTTAGTACCTTTGTATTCCCTTTGCTCTCCTGGCTCAGCATCAATTCCTGTAACTTAACAGGTCTAAGAATCCTGTCTGATTTAGAAGTGAGGTCTCGAATACACCCTGGTTACAGCCAGTTAATGGCTGGCTGTTTCTTCATCTAGGAAATTCAACCAGGCTGTTAGGATGTGCTCTTGTCAATAATTGTAGCAAAACTAATTGGTACTTACCCCTTTCCATCCTGACTGGAGAATCTCTTGCTTTGATATTTATACTCCTGAAACACTTGTGGATTCTTATCATGTCCCCTTGTCAGCTACCTGACATTTTGAAGACCTAGCTGTTGTGCGTGGGAGCTAATGAATGTAGTTTAAGGGAGGCAAACTAGAATGAAGCAAATTATTACTTTTTTAATCTATACACACATTTCAAATAGTACATTGCAATGGTTTTCTAATATTCTTATATGGAGTTTTACAATGGTCCCAGAGGGTCTGTATTACTCTAATAAACATGTGAGAGCTGTATATTTTACGAATCAGCATAGCTGGAGAAATAAAGAAAAATGCCCTGCCTCCTTTGTCTTTTCTGTCATATTCTTCCACAAGATGGATAACTTACCTAGCCTGGAAATTTTTGTAGTTCTTCTCTGGTCAATTACCTAAACAGGACACAATTGAGCTAATGTCAAAACAAACACTACACACATGTATAGCACTGGGCTGTGATACAAGCTGCTCTTCTATGCAACTTCCAGCTTGTGAAACCTGACTGGTTTTGCATAATAGATAAGCCCCAGGAAGTATAAAATTAGTGGGAATACTTGCAGTGTGGCCGAGGTACAGTTTTACAGTCGTTTAAAGGTCAGCAGCAAATTGACATCTACACCCAGTCCTGCAGGGAAAGGCTCTGTAAGGGACAGAGCTCTCAGGCAAATTTTGGTATGATTTCCCTGTGGCCATATGGAAAAACCTGAGGCTGAAAAAGGGGCTGACATCATATTTGCAAGCTAGTGCCAGAGTTACCAAGCCAATATTTCTTGTCATTTATCTAGGGCAGATCTTTTGACACCTAAGCCCCAAAGAAAGATTTTTGAAGAAAAAAAATGCAGCCTAAGGTCTCACAGGGCAGGCACTCTCTTTTTTTCTCACAACATTTTTGGGTTTTCTTTTTTGCATTACTTAACTTGAAAAGAATGTTTCAATAAGAAAAGGGTTAAACTCCTGAACAAGACTACCAAGTTTATAGATGATATTATCTCTCAATTGTTAATGTCTCACTTCTCAGTTAAACTATTTTGGTTATTTCAAACTTGGCAGACTTCTGGGTTGGCTAATTAAGAGTGCAACTACGCTGTAACCAGATGATCTTTGTGATACGATAAGCAGCATGTGAGCAGCAATAATAGCAGCAGACTGACTTCAGAATGCTGCAAGTTGCTCTGAGCTTCACCAACAGATTTGTTGATCAGCTCCAGATTTTACAATGTCGTTTTTCTTCTTTTACAGAAAAATTGTCACCAGAGCTGGTTACAGCTCACGCCTGCAAATGCAAAAAGTTGTATGGAGACAACAGCACACAGGAAGACTTGCTAAGCTGTGGATTAAGCCAGTTATTCAGAGAAGATGGCATGCACAAGGAAAGCTCAGAACTCAAAAGCAGAGATTAGGTGCTTTTCTAAGGAGAATAGGTGGAGGGACAAGATTTGGGGGAAAAAACCTGCTGAGGAAAACGTTCCATTTACTGAGAAAACAGAAAAGAAGGAGAGTAATAGAAGAAGGAAGCCTATCTAGTTTCAAAATTTGACTGAAGAAAAAGAAGTAGTAAAATCACTACTACAGATGAGATCCATAGATAGTCTCATGGGAAATAGAAAAATCTGTATTGTATCCTGCAGCTATCAGAAAGCACATGGAGTAGGGTTTTTATAAGAAGCAGTTTACAAGACAAAGTGGAGATTTGGAGGTGTCCAGCTAGGGCTATGGTTGATGTTCAGGCAGGAAGTTCTCAAAATGTCCTGAATTCCAGGCTTATATCTCTCAACCTCTGAACTTTTTGTTTTCTCCATCTCCTTCCTACTGGTAGCTGGTGATGAGGAAAGTGCAGTTAGTTCTCTTTCTGATGGAGCTTTTAAGTTCTTGGTTCATGGGCACTTGGTCTGTGACACCAAACCTACTCCTCAGCATCTGGACTCAAACTCAGGGAAGATTTTTTCCTGCAGGTTTTGGGGTACCAAGCTAGACTGACATACCTTCACCTTGGCTGTAAATGAAGCCTCTCCTGGCACTCATACAGTGTGCTACTCCCAGGAAGATTTGGGAGTTTCCTTGGCATGTCCTGCCCCTGGCTCACACATTCCCTGGCACCACTCGGACATTCATACAACAGTTTATATTCCCAGCAGATCACTTCTCCAAGTAAATACAGCACAGCAGCTCAGAGGGTGGTCGAGGAATGCTCAATACATTCATTTGGATATATGCAGCACTAAAGTGTTCTTTTCCTGTGCCTTGGTGCTTTGCCACCAACCAAAAATTCCCGCTCTCCCTCCTGCCATGATCTTCCTCCCACACACCAGCCTTGCTGGTGATTTTGTCTTGCTCCTCCCTTCCCCAGCAAGCTTCTTGCTCTGACAAATTCTCCCTTGGCTACAATAGCTCCTGCCGGGTTCCTCCCAGTCTGTGGTCGTAGCTACTGAGGTGGATGTGAGCATACCTGGCCCCAGCACCACAAACTCTCCCTTTGCACCCTAACAGCCTGCAAACTGCTTCAAGTTCATGAATCCATCCTGCATATAATTTGAAAGCACATTTTCTTCAGAGGAAAATTAAATTACAAAAAGAAAAGTGTCTCTACCTAAAACCTGTGCTGTTTTGGGAGTGGAAAAGAATCCCTAAATAAGACAACAAAGACACACAGTATATTATTTTGATTATAGTTGTTCTAACTGAAATTTTTTACAGATCTGACAATTATTAAGGGGATTAAAAAATACAGGAGATACATTTTTTTTCCCCTAGTGTTTTGAAATCAATCTGCATGTTTGCTAGAGATCCTTTTCTCTGCTCTTTTGTACCAAGGTGCCCAAGTAAGATAATGTTTTTTCCTGGGGTTTTTGGGGAGGGTCTTCATTAATCTTGATTAGACGTTTCTAGAGAAGGCTGGCTGCCACAAAACCATGGGTACTGCAAAGGCAGTATTCTGAGGTGTGGTACTGTGGGTGCTTGTTCTGTAACCTTGTGGGGGCATCTTTGCTGGACCAAGTGCATGCTGCTCTTGTTACACCTGTGTGTCTCCCTTGGAGCTCATTACTGTCAAGGGAGCCTGGGCAGTTGGCTGTCCACAACACCGAAGGGAATGTCTTTTATCAGGCTGGGAGGGCATGAACGTGGTTTTCTTGTGGAGATGATAGCGGCAGGTTTCTGCATGTGTTTGTTTCTTCACGTCTTTTTCATGATGAATTCAGCCCAGGGGGGTATATAAGGGGGGGTTTGGTCTTTCTTCGTACTTCTTACTGCTGCAAGAAGGGTGCTAGGGAACCCTGGTACTCCTCAGAAAGATATCCTGAGTTTATTTTACACAGTAATCACCAGATAAGATGCAGAAGTAGTCCTTAGGGCACAGAGCAGAACTGAATCTTTTCACCCTTGTTTGTGACCTCTGGACAGCAGACCAGCTGCTGTTGCTCTTAGGATCAATGCTTTGTTATTAATTTTTGGACAAATATGACAAACATTTAGCAGGAGCTAAGGATCCTCCTGTGGAAACTGATAGCAAAAGTGTGCCCTGAAGAAACGTATTTGCCTTCTCTCAGGTGGAGGAATGGATTGAATTTGGGTCCTCCATGTCCTGAGTGAGTGCTCCTCCCACTGAAGTGCTGTGTTAAGGTGATGGGGAAGAGAATGTAGGCAACTTCATTGACTGTTGGAAAGAAAAGCTTGCTCTTCTCACAGCTCTACCTTCAGAAGAAACAACTGCCTCTTAATCCCTGGCAAAAAAAATTATTCCTGTCAACCTGGATGTGGGCAGAATGAAGATGCACCATTGGAGAGGTGGTGCAAAGGACCTGGATGCCAGGCCTGGGCATGCAGCAGCAACAACAACATTGGCATTTTCAGGAAAAAAATCTGACATGACTCTGCTGGGGCTCTGTCAAGCACAGCAAGTAAAAGGGGTAGGCAGAAAGTCTGTCCTCTGGGAAGTACCAAAATCTTGCCAGAACTTGACATGAGGTGGGTGTGGAGGAAGGGGAGGTTTCCATGTTTTATGCTGAAACAACGTACATATTCACAAGCGTCCACGTTCACGGTCTTCCCTGCTGTGCTTGGTTTAAACAGGAGCCAGTCCCACTCAGAAGGCAGCTGTGTATGGGATGGGCTGTGGGTTGTTATTCCTACTTCTGCAACACTTGCGTGTAAAGATGTCAACCTGTGCTGAGATCCAGTTAGGCTATAAACACAGCAAGCTGGAATCCCTTGGAGAAACTGAAAGATAGATGACTTGCCTGCAGATAATCAAGACAGTTGCAAAAATAGTACCTGGTCTCTGGACTGAAAAGCCAGCCTGGAATCAGCCTGGTTTATCCTGTGCTTCCCACAGCTCACAGACAGATGTGAATATGTTGGGCTGAACTGGAATCTGTTAGATCTAATTAATAATAATATATTAAACAATTAAAATAATGGCGATCAGGCACAATCAAATTTCAAAACAAAGAGATTTAGCAAGATTAGGCTGTTACCACTGTACAGATGATGTCATTAATCTTGGGGGAGATCCAACATAAATGATACAATATCTAGCCAGCTGGGAAATGGTAAACTGGAGTTAATATCAGGTTCCCAGTGCAAGGGAGCAAATATGTTTTCCCATTCCATTTTGCAGCCTTATTTTTAGACAAGAATGAAATACTGAACATATCAAGACGTGTATGTGTGCACATACACCCTAGGTGTGATGGCTGTGAGTCATACAACTTGTGGACTTCAAGGAGACAAGGAGTTTGCAGCTTGAAATGCTCGTTGAATTATATATACTGTACTTCCCATTTAAGTTTGTAAGAGTTATTCTGTTATCTGTGGTCACTTTAGCACTGGGGAAGTTGACTTTGACAACTCTGGGAGCTGAAGTTGTTCTTTGTCCATAAAACAGGTACAGCCTCTCAGGAGATGAGAGGGGGCTTTCTTGGCCTCTTCAGGATCTCTTCATCACTGTTGTCAGCAATAATTCATTTATGAGTTATGAGTTTATGAGTTATGAGTGTCATTTATGACACTCTGATGTTTGTGAAACGAGCACACTGTGTGGTTTATGTGAGGCCATGTTCCCCCCGGAAACCCAGGTCTGGTGGAAGGTCCTGGAGCCCGGGCACAAAGCCATGGGAATCTGCAAAATACCCCAAAGCTGTTTGTTGGAGCATGGGGAAGAACAATTTGTAACAGCTGCAAATGGAAAAGCAGGTGAATGTGACCAAAAGCCTGGCCCACAGTTCACAGGTAAAACGATTTTACCAGAAAAGGA
Source organism: Sitta carolinensis (assembly GCA_032173965.1). NCBI lineage: Eukaryota > Metazoa > Chordata > Aves > Passeriformes > Sittidae > Sitta > Sitta carolinensis. Next base: position 132,619,405 of record CM063284.1, read on the forward strand.
AATTCTTTGTAAAGGGCCAAAGGACAAAGACATTTGAGGCCTCCTCTGGGAAATAAGGATGAGCAATCGGAATTGCTGATTTTCTTTGTATAATCGAATACTGTATTCCAGGAGGGATCTTTTTATTTGGTTCTTTGCTCTCTCTGGTTCCTCTCTACAATGTACACAAGCTGCAGTACAGAAAATAGAGATAGTTAAAGAGAGATAACACTGTACTGAGAGAATTCAATTAATAAGTCCTTGTGGAACTGAATGGGTAAGTATGGAAAGAATGGAGGAAGATTAGCAAAAAGAAATCCTATTAATGTCTGACTGTATTAAATATTTCATTGAAAGAAAGCAAAAGATGCACCAAAACAAGTATAGAGTTCTTGAAAAACCTAAAAAAATATTATTAGGCAATGTATTTTCTTTTCTCTTTTGATTTTGCCTTAGACAAACTTAGTACTGTGCTGCTTTCAAGGAGGACACTTTAGCAATAGACATATGAAGACCTCAGAAGGGACTGGGGGAACAGAACAAAAGGAAAGATTCCTTCTTTTTTTTCTTAACCTTCCACAGTTGCTCAAGAGACACCTGTGAAGTCCTGCATGGGTGTATGATGGGTGCACCAAGACACAAATCCTGGACACCCACAGCAGCAGCAGGCAGGCGACAGCTATGCTGTTTAATTTCAGGCTGACCCGTGAACGAAAGATTTTTGGCATACTGATCTTGACCTCTCTTCTGTCATGTCAGCTGTTACTTCCCAGTGCCCTTGGGCTGCCTGATGGCCTTTATATAGTTCCCTGTCCTGGTGCTTGTGTTGAAACTGGGCTTTTAGGTTTTTCAGTAGATCTTGGAACTGCAAATTAAAATCACGTATCCCTGCTTTTACTAGAAGGTTTGCTGAGGTCCAGAAGTTGCTGGAAGCCTGATACTCTTCATCATTTACTGGCTGTGAATTATGTAGCTACCCATATTTTTAATTTCCTTTCATTTACTTGTGTGTGCAGGACCTCTGTCATGGCCAGCAGGAAACTCTCCCCTAGGTACAGAGAAGCAATTCAGCGTCTGTGCCAACACTGGCTTGTAAAAGCCTGGCAGCTCTTGACAAACAAAGCCTAGAAATGTTGCTATTAAAAGCATTTATTGAATAAATCCATATGTGACAAAATGATAGCTGCAAAAAGCAGTAGAATTGTTTTTTAATGGATAAATCTTATTTGAAAGGTAAAGCTGAGCTGGGAAAGCTCAGAGAACAGTCACCTGAGGATAGAGCTTTGAGCAACGTGGGAAAAATTAGAACCAATATGAACAATATAAGGATAATAGATTTGAGAACATCTGCTTTGAGTGGAAGCTTTTATGTAAAGAAAAGAGAGGATAAGCCTGGATTTAACTTTGGTATTTGAACGTTCTCACAAATAGAGATGGCAGAACAAGCCCCCGTTCCCCTTAGCCGGCCTGCAGCAGTTAGGAGCAGCAGGAGCCCTGCTGCCCTGCACAGGGTCCAGCAGGCTGCAAGGGGGGCAGTGGGCAGGGCTCTGTCTCCCAGCCAGGGCACAGCAGAGCTCCCAGGCCCAGCATGGCTCTGCAGCTGGGCCACACACGGCCCCAGCCGGGCTGGGACAGCCTGGGTGCTGAGGGAGGCAGGGCACGGGAACCTCCCCACAGGGCAGGGAAAGGGGCAGAAGAACAGTGAAAAGGCTCTTGCAACAGCTGAAGAGCAGCTCTGCTGGAAATCCAAAATTACCATGGGACATGATCCTGGGTTTTTGTCCGTCTGCTTAAAGTGTCTTTTCTTTGGCCTTTCCTGGGTGATCAGAATTTGGTCTAGACAAGAAGCAGAAAAAAAGGTCATTGTTTAAAAAGAGACATTGGGACAGTATTTGGCCATAAATTCCATCCCCCCCTTCCCCTCCCAACCATTTGCTATCTGAATTGTTGCTTAGATACTGAATAGAATTAGTCCTGATGGGCTTTGGGTGGGTGATAGAATATTTCCCGTTGAGGGATGGGAAACTCTTTATTAGAACTCTTTATTAGAACTCTTTATTATTAGGCAGTGGCAGATGTGGTAACCTAGAGGTGCAAAATATCCTTCCTGGGAATAAGGAGACTCCAGCAAGGACAGACAGCTCCTGTGACTGCTGTTGACATTCATGAATGCAGTATGGGACTACTCAAACTAATTCACGAATTTCTTGGCACACATAATACCCACATTAGGAGAATGTTTTGTATCATTTTAGAGATGGTCTAGCTTGTCCAGCCTCTTCAAAGAGATTATTGGAGAAACTATGAAAACAGTATTTTAGGATTATAAACATTTATTGAGAGCTAGATAGGAATGAAAGGGAGGACTGAAAAATGTTATGGAAGAATGAAAACAAATAACATCTGAAAGTACAGCATCAGAACTGAATCTGCAGAGAACTCCTGGATGAATGTCACATGCAAATTTGTATTTAGAGAAGATACTTGAGAAGTTATGAGTTCATTCTAGAAAGGAACAGATTTTTCAAAATCAGACATAGGGAAACAGTAAGAAGCACCTACTATGTTTGGAATATTACACATACAGGTACAAGTGCCCACTTTAGAAATGAGTCTGACATTCCCGCTCACAATCTAGGAGCAAATGAATGTTTGTGTGCACTGTTGCTGTAAATCAGTCTCTTCACCTATGAATATCTTACTTATGGAAATATCAATATTTTCTGTGAAAAAAAAAAATCTTCTCTTTAGTTTCTTCCCAAAATAGGGTTGGTAAAATTATTTCAAGGTTTCTCTCACTGGCTTTTCTATAACAGCGTTCCCCATGTACTTCTTCCCAAAGTGGTAGTGGTAGAGCTGTGACAGATCATCAATGGACATCATGGGCTCAGTGCTTGCAAACCATTTTTAATTAGAAAACATCTTAGTGACACCCCACGCCCTACCCCTCCACTCCGTACCCCAGTTTCCAATATTTGGGCTACTTAAACCTTCAGAAGTGTCTGGAATCCTTAATTTCTACTATACTTTACTCTTAAAAAAATAAAGTAAGATGGATAAAAGAAATAAACTCAGATCAACACCTTATACAGGGAAGAATAGCTAGAAAATGGAGTACAGAAGCATATTTTATTTAATTCACATCCCCTTTGCATTAAAAGTGAGCCAGGGTACCACTGTAGTATTCCATTCCTCAACTAGCTGGAATGCCATGTAAGTAAAGCCTGTTCTGCTGTCTTGTCTTCTTCCCTCCTTTGCCTGGTGGTTTTGTTCTGGGGATGAACATGGGATGCTCTGCTCCCTTTCAAAGAAAAAGGGATTTTTTCTTTGAAGGGACCCACAAGGATCATCGAGTCCATCTCCTGGCCCTGCAGAGCACCATCCCCAAGAGTTACACCATGTGTGTGAGAGCATTGTCCAAACACTTTCTGAGCTCTGCCAGGCTTGATGCTGGGTGCTCATGGCTGCAGTGGCCAGCATAGGAGTGCAGGAAGCCAGGACAGTGCTCTTGGGGGTAAAGGGAGGGCCCCATCCTGCAGCAGCATTTCTGTCTTCATCCTTCCTATGTCTGCAGTTGGGGTGGCAGTAGAAAGCCTGGTTTTCCGTCACAGTGCTGCCCTTCCTTCCCCTTTCTGGTGGCAGGAGCAACTCAGCCCTGGCCCCTTGTTCTCAGGACAGCAATTCTCAGTGCCACCAGCTCTTCTGGTTGATTCTGCCTTGAATTCCCCATAGCAGAGTGCTGCAGTTAAAGCTGGGGACTCACAGCAGCCCCTGGTCCTAAGGCAGCCCACAGGAAAGGTATGAATGTGCCCCTCACAGGAGTTCTTAAGGAAAAGCCAAATGCTTAAGTTATATTAGGACTCAGAGCTTGCAGTCAGGTTTTTCACCAGCAGAATAACCTCACAGCTAAGGCAAGGTCAGTGAAACTGGAGAGCTCAGCCCGTCTCAGCCTGCAGGGATCTGAATGCACACATCCATCGGAAATATCGTAACCACCAAACTGTGCTGCTGCCCATCCAGCAAAACCAGACTTTTTCACCACAAGACCTACTGAGGAGCTGCTGCTACATCCTCCAGCCCTTCACTGCCTCTTTCTGAGGGAATTTAGGCAATCTGCTCCAGCCTTGAACCTGTACTATGAACTAGCAAAAGCACTGGACTTGGATGTCTTTGAAATCACTTTGCTCTATTTCTTCCGACAATTCCCATTTATATACTGTGACATTTAAGTGTCCCAGACCCTTGAAGCAGAACGACTGGGCAATTATAACCTGCATTTGTTGTTCAGCTTGCGCCCCCATCCCGTGAGCTGAACTGTGAAAACAGAGTTCACACCGGCTCTGCTCTTATGAGCAGGAGGCACCATTTAAAAACCTCCAGGATGGGGCTTTATGGCCCGTCCACAGTGATGGATGCAGAGCTCCTGCAGGTGCACAGAGCTTGAATTTCAAACAGTCAGTCTGATCTCCAGATTCTTCCTTCCACAAGGCCTAAAAAGCTTCTCAATAGAAAAGGCCCAATCTGAATTTCCCATCCAAAAATCCTGTTTGTATCTCTGTTTTCAGAGACTCTTGTTTCTTGGTCTATTCACAGTGGAGGGTGCTGTATAAAGATTATTTATTGTCAACCTCCCTGGGAATGGAGTGGGACTGTTTATAACAATCCTTTGTATTTCTTTAACACTTTAGACCTGATTTCCTAGCTCTTGGCAAATGTTAGCACTTCAGCCTTGTGATGTCTCTTCAGGAAGGTCAGTGCTGTTATCCATGGGTTACAGGTGGGAAACTGTAGTCTGGTTTTTAGGCCTGAAGTTTCTGAGTTTCTAAAGCTCTGTTTTTCTGATGTTTTAGTTTGCTGAATACTTGTTCCCAGCCAAAAAAACCATAAACAACAAGACATTGCTTTTGTAACAGAATTCATGTTGTAAATTCTTTCTGAGAAAAAGGATTCTCTCTTGATGTCCCTCTGGTTTAACCAATATGAGTGAAGAGTTTTGTCTTTCGTTCACCAGTCACAGTGGTCTGTGAAAAATTGTATACAAGGGAGTGATCCCTAAGAATAAAATTCTTTCTTCACACAACTTTGAGAAAAATCACAAGTCTATGTTGTGTGTGTTATCACTACAGTGACGGGAAATTTTGGCACAAAGGTCTTAAATGGCCACTGGCATCCCCGGCTACTGAGTGAAGTGGATTTAGATGCAAAGCATTCCAGCTTCAGGTCTGTGCCAGCCCTCTCATAACAGGGCCAGCAGGAAGAGATGAGTATGAAGAATTCTGCCATCCAAAAGTAGTGCAATTTGCCAACTCTTGCCTGGAAATGGGGAGCTCTAAATGGGACTGATGGGTCACAGGGTCTGGGGCCCACGGTCCCCTCCACGACCATTGCTCTGGGGCAGTGACTCACACTGGGTGCGTAGGTAGGACAGATGATACAAACTACTGTAGAATCGCCTGGTGTTTTCTGTCAAGAGACCTTGAGGAGGATCAGAAGGTGCATTTCTAACACAGCCAATTCCTTTCCAACCACAGACACATCCTTCCTTCCCCATGTGTATCTGTCACTTGTTTTGATAGCTGCCATATTTTTCTAACATGAAATAAACACACAAAGTATTATTTTCGCCCCTATTTCTCAAGTTTATCTGATGCAAACATATTTAGGAACTGGATAACAGAGCAGAATGCTGGCCTTCAAATTATAACTTTTAAAGTTGGGTGAAAATTAAAGCAAAAATAGGTATTAAATTTGTGAGAGGCTGAAAAAGTTCTGTTGGAACTTGGAGGAATTTCAAATGTTATTTTTAACCAGACATTTAGCTCTTATGGGAAACAAAACTTAGAAGGACAGATATAATTAGGTCAGATATTGAGAAACTTATAATGCTTTGCTACAGATGATCCCAAGAGAATGTAACTTAAGCCCTTTTTTTGTATTAAGATTCAATCATGGTTCTTTGCTTTTTAGTGTAAAAAAAAGTAGGATAGAAATATGCTTTGTATTACTAACTGCTTCAGCATGTGAAGCAATGGATGTTTGACAAGAAATCTGAGGACAGAAGGCGAGATTTTTATTTCACTTTGTACCAAAATACCTAACATTATGCTAGCATCTGTGCTTGCTTTTGTTCACTGTGTAGATACAATTGATTTAGTGGTGTATCCTGGGAATATCTAATGTTTGGTATCTCCCAAGCACCACTGTGCAAATATTAACTGCACCTTGCAACGTGATTGCAATGCAGACATTATTTCTATTACAAGTGGGGACACTGAGGCAAAGAGGCCCATTTGTTTGATCAGCACTGAGCCTGTTTGACTGCTGCAGTCAGGACTTCAGAACTTCTGCCTTCTGCTCCCACTGCTTCTGCAGAGAGATCCACCTTGACACGAGAAGTATGTGCTTCATGCAAAACCAGGAGAGAAAAGCCTTTATCAAAAGAAGAAAGGAGCCAGTAGGTGGCTGATAGTGCTGTTAACACATGGATCTGTCATTACTCACAGCATTTATCATGTCTGTTGCTGTGAAGCACACTGTTCTTCTTTAAAGTAGGTGTCTAATTTGAGGGATACTGGTTTTCGTAGCAGCTTCAGTGATCTGGGGAGGGAGATGTGGTGAGTTGCTTGCAGTGAGATATTTGCACATCATTTGTTGTAAATTCTGCCCTGAGAGAGGTGAAAGTGGACTGGAGTCATGCTAGGCAGGTCCTGGATACTAAGTTTTCCCAGCACAGCTCCACTGGCTCAGGAGTAGAAAAAAACAATATTCTCACTAACAAAGATTTGCTGGCACCTCTCCTGGAACTCAAACCTAAATCAGACACAACACATAAAGGTGAAAAAAGCTAGATAGCTTGAATTTGTCAGGAAGGTGGTTTAACTCTATTAGCAGCAGCAGATCTCCACTGCTAATATAAAATGTTTCTCCAGCCTACAGGGAAGTTGTGTGTGTACTTATTAGCAAAACTTTTGTAGTGTAGGATCAAAATGAAAATAACTGCAGTGACTGGAGTATGCGGATTTGGAGTTCAGGTTCAAACCTTCATCACAGATGAATGAAATAGAAGGAATCCCTTCTTGTTTCTAGACCATGTCCAGGCCAGAAGTGGTGGGAAATCTGAACAATGGATTTATCTGGACTTCATCTTGAATCTGAAGCAAAGAGCAGCCAGATGCAGTTGCAGGACCATCTAGAGCTAACTAAGCACACTCAAGAAAAGCTGATTCAAGTGGTGTTGGTGTCAACCTAACATGGTGTTGGAGAAACACAAAAGAAGCCAGGAAACAGAGAGTACTTAAACAGGAAACATCAATATTTCTTATAATATTTTTGACAAGTATAGGTGAAAGGCAACCATATAAATTCCTATGGTAAGTAAAAATCTCATGCTTGATCAAGACAAAGTGGTGGGAGGTAACTGATTCCAGTGCTGCATATACTTGTAGCAATACAAAAGTGTAATCCATCTCACTGTTTCCAATATTCAGTTTACCTGCTATCTATACTTGTAAATGGTAGCAATTGCAGTCAAAGTTTCCCTGTCTGCCACAGGAGGTATTAAGGTTGATGAGCTGTTCAGAATCATTGCTAATGACTACAAGGTAGTGATATTGCTCTTCACCTTCAAGGTAGTAAGTGGTCTTAAGCTATGGCAATAATTTCCTGGAACAATGTACTTTTACTTTCTAATGTAAACTGTACTCTTATTGATGTAATAAACTGCAACTGTTTCTTCAGGCTGTGGAAGACTTCCAGTAACTCATAAAAGCTTCAACCATGTAATTCTGTTGGGTGCTGCTTCCTCCCAGAGCCTTGCTTGCTGATCTTGCAATAGGAGCCATACAAAAAAGGTAGTGTACAGCAAATTTGGTAATTTCCAAGCAGAGCTTGGCTGTTGTCTCTCAAACATGCCACTTCCTCTGTGCAGTCGCAGAATCTCACTGCCCCAAGAGACTCAAATCAGCTGAGTTGTAACTCAAAGTCCAGAAGTAACCATTCCAAGATCAGGAAGTATCTTGGATAACCTGTTTGGCGTAATATTTCTTGGTAGCGCCCAGACAACAAATTGACTTAAATTAAAGCTAATTAAGATTAATGTTATCTGAGAATGCACATGCTTTCCTGTACTAACTCTGCAGCCACACTTCTACACCAGTACTTTTTTACCCACTGCTTCTTTGTGTTTCTGATCTGAGTCATCTGTCAAGTCTATCTCAAGCCTTCTGAAGCCTTGTATAGTTCTTCCAAGAGTGTAAATTTCCTTACTCAGGGCACATTGGATAAAAGCAGTTTGGTTGGTTTTATTTGGCTTTCTTTTCTGAGGTGTTTTTTGTTTTTAGGTTTGTTTTTTTTTTTTCCCTGAAGAGGAGGTGGTTTAACTTTTTTCAATCCAAAAAACCTATCCCAACAAAGTTACGTTTTCTGTACCAAGAGTCTAATTTTCCCAGGATATAAATATCTTGTGGATGCATAATGTTGCACTCAAACAACCGGTATAGCTGTGACAGCTCTCTCCTGACACAATGTCCAAGCTGAATTCCACATCTGAGTGTTACCTGCTGCAGGCAATAGTGCCTGCATCTCTAGAGTACTGGCAAGGGGCAGACAATGCAGAAAGCAAACTCACTGTCAGGTTTTTACAATGCTCAGCTAAAAATATTATCAGGCCAACATGGAACTTCATCCTCAGGCTTTGAGAGGTGAAACTGTATTCCTTTTAATCCTTGAAACATCATGTTTCACTGTTAGTTTTCAAGGCAACCAGTAGGATGGCTACTTGCCTTTTCTATTTTTCAGAGGAAAGCAAAACCAAAATTTTTTCCTGGTTTGCTACCAGAGAGACACTGTCTACTTGAAAGAGAGCCAGTTTGTGAAAATGAGTTAAAAGTCATCTCCTTGCCAATTTTTGTGGGTGTTCATCCTGCCTGGTTAGCAAGAAAAATCCTGCAGGGAATCTCATGAATGTCAGTGCAAGCAGGTAATGATAAGCTGAGCCTCTGCTACATTTCTTTCTTCCTTCCTTTGAGGAGGAGGAGAGGAGAAGGCAGATGGTACATCTTCTCTGGAGCACTGTGCGTATGTCTGTTTTTGAAGCTTTACCTCTATAGAATTGATGTGTTTGACTAAAGAATTATAACTTTGCTGCAGAAAACAGGAGCAAGACATCAGCATGTTCCCTGACTGCATTTCCCTGAGCTGGAGAAAAGCAGGGAAGGGAGAGGACAGGAGCTTCTCACTGCAGAGCAGTTCCAGCTAGAGGAGAAAATATCCATGCCTACTGCCAATGTGCCAAGTGAAAGGAGTTGGAGAGTGTTGTTCGGACTTACCAAATTGATGTGATTTATCGAGTTTTTCTTTCATCCCCTTCCAAAAAAGTTATGTCTGTTCGAATACGTTTTTCACTTTATTGCTCACAGTTGGAGGTGTTTCGCACAATGAGGCCCAAGTAATATAATGCAGTTTCCCCAGATTTCTCCATGGAAGCTCAAAAAATTCTTAAGTGTTCTAATTTTTTTTAATAGACCCTCTAAAAATAATAGACCCTGTTGTAGCAGTCAGTTTGTGGCAGAACAGTAGGAAAACCTATTTCAATTTGGACTTTATAGGTACATCACAATACATTTTTTTATTCCAGGTAAAGACAAAACCTAGGACTTCTTGGGGGAAAAAAACCAAACAAGTCTTTAAGCCATTGTTACATTAAATTTTGTTCATTAGTCTCTGATCACATTCTAGAGAAGACAAAAAAGTGCATACTTGTAAATCCAGGGGAAAAATTTCCTAAGTTTGGGGGGCATAAAATGCTTCTGCTTCAGCCAGCTGGGAAGTTTGGAGTCTACCACATTCGAGGGAGGAGAGTATGTTATAAACATATTTAATTTTATGCTGAACACACTGAATGGTGTTCATTTCAGCAGTCACCCTTCCGAAAGCATTTTATTCCAACATATTACCATAGAATCACAGAACAGTTTGGGTTGGAAGGGACCTTAGAGATCATTTAGTTTCAATCGCCCTGCCTTGGTCAGGGGCACCTTCCACTTGACCAGGTTTCCCAGGGCCCCTTGCAGCCTGGCTTGAACACTTCCATGGATGGGGCAGCCATAGCTTCTCTGGGCAAGCTGTGCCTTGCCACCCTCTGGGGCGGTTATATTGGTTTGACTGCCCTTCTTCTGTCCTGCAGCAAGCAGCTGGGAGGGATGGAGGTGGACTCAAAGGTGCACTGCCTGACTGTTCAGGGAATGGTAGACATGAAGTTTCTGTTAAAAGCCATCTCTGTAAACCTGGTGCTTCAGGTTAGCATAGAATACTTGGGTGAAATCTGGCTAAACTGATGCCAGGCAGTGTTTGTCTTTGGATTGCATCCATGCCAATGTGGGAAATGCAGTAGATGTTTCTGGACTGTCATCTGGCTCCTTTGAGCAATCATGCACCACAGCGTGCCTTTCAAGTGGTGAAGAGCACCTGTGAGCTTCCCACTGGCTATGCCAGAGCCAGGCATGGTGCTGCTGAAGGGGACAAAGGCAGGACTGAAATGTCTTTGGTCTGGGACCCAGAAGGAACAAAATGGTTTGAAGTCACCTTTCCATGTATCTTCACCTTGATTTCTCATCCTGCTCTAGAAAGAAGTCCTAGAGATGTCTCATTGCTTCAGTAATACAAAGCTAGGAAAATAAGAATTCTTTATTTAATCCTGACTATTCTGCAGCAGTTTACTTCTGCTTCTGTATATTTGTACCACACACAAAGTTCCAAAAATATTCGCCTGTTTCTTTCTGTTGGACACGGCTAAAGACACAGGGGAGTCCCAGTGAATCAGCATGCAGCTACTTTGGCCCATCGCTTCTGCTGAGATTTCAGCAACACACAGAGCAGTTGTGGAATGCCTGTGCTGCTTTACATTCAACCCCTGGCTTATTCTGGAATAACTTTCATGTGTATGCAAGCCAGGACAAGGCTGCAGTGCTAACCACCCTGTCTTTCTGTCTTCAGGAATTCTCCCGTGGGAAGGCAATGCTTCATTTCCTCTTTAGAGAAGTGATTCGTCTCTGTATCTTCCACAGCTGCACAAAAGGGAAGACTAGACAGAGGATCTGTGTAAAACAAGCGTCTGGAAGAGGAATAAGCAAATCAAACTCCCTTCATGTGACGTTCCCACCCACTATTGTGCGATGGACCCAAACCAGAACACTGAGACTCCTCTCTAATGACAGGGAAATTCAAATCCAGGTCCAACTTAGAAGCCTAGGAGAGGTAAGGTAATATGACACTTCTCCTCGGGATGGCTGTTAGAAAGAATGCAGGAAGAAGAAAAAATTAACCCTGTCTGCATGTAAAGTGAGCTGCATCCATCATTCATTCAAATCCAGGGGGAAAGTCTCCCTTTTGCATAATTCCTGTGCCCCAGGCAAGAAAGGGCATGATATGGTTCTGATGATGAGGGTCTAAAGGATGTGGAGTTCATGATGAATATTGCAGACTTTGCAACACTGATTGTGCTGGTGTGGAGAGGGCAAAACATAATCAACATTTTAGGGAAGTCTGCTTTCATTTGATGCAAAAAGTTAGCAAGTAAGTTGCATTTGATATTTATGCTTTTTAGGTGAACCTTACCTACACTGGAATATTTGGTCATCTGTGTAGCACTGGATTCAGAATGTGCATTGTAGCATCATCTGCAATGAATAAGTAGCAAAAAGAAAACAGGAAAATGTGGCCCTGCTTCTGCATGAGGTGCGCGCTCTAATGCCAGAGGATACAGAAAAGGAGAAGTTGCTGAATGCCTTCTTTGCCTCAGTCCTTGCTGCAAGAGGTGGCTGTCAGGAATCCCAGACCCTGGCAAGGGAGAAAGCCTGGAGAAATAAGAACTTCCCACTGTTTGAGGAGGATTGGGTTAGAGTTCATTTAGGTGAACTTGTCACAGATGCATCCATGGAGCCCCATGGGATGTGCCTATGAGTAATGAGAGAGCTGGCAAATGTTACTGCTCTCCAACATCTTTGAAAAGTTGTGGAGAACAGGATATGTGCCTGAGGACTGGAGGAAAGCCACTGTCACTTCAGCATTCAAAATGGGCTAGAAGGAAGACCCAGGGAACTACAGGCCAGTCAGCCTCACCTCAGTCCCAGGAAAGGTGATGGAACAGTTCATTCTGGATGTCACCTCTAAGCATGTGGAGGAAAAGAAGGTGATCAGGAGTAGTTAGCATGGACTCACCAAGAACAAAGCATGCTTGACCAACCTGATTGCTGTGATGTTGTGACTGGCTGGGTAGATGAGGGGAGAGCAGTGGATGTTGTCTGCCTCAACTTCATCAAGGCTTTTGGCACCATCTCTCATAACATCCTCATAGGCAAGCTCAGGAAGCGTGGTGGGGTGAGCAGAGAGGGGGGTGATGGGCACTGGCTGGACAGCAGAGCTCAGAGGGCTGTGGTCAGACACAGAGCCCGGCTGGAGGCTGCAGCTCAGGGTGTTCCTGGGGGTCAGAACCGGGCCCAGTCTGTCCACCTGATTCACCAGGGACCTGGATGAAGGCACAGAGTGTACCCTCAGCGAGTTTGCTGGTGGTTCTATAGTGGGAGGAGTGGCTGATACCCCAGAGCCTTGTGCTGCTGTTCAGTGACACCTGGACAGGCTGGAGAGAAGTTCTGTAAAGGCAAGTGCAGAGTCCTGCACCTGGGGAGGGATAAATGGGAAGGAATAACTCCATGCACCAGCACAGACTGGGGCTGACCTGCTGGAAGCAGCTCTGTGGGGAAGGACCTGTGGGTCCTGGTGGACAACGAAGTGTCCATGAGCCAGAAGTGTGTGAGCCCTTGTGGCCACCCTGGGGTGGTAGGAGGAGTGTGGTCAGCAGGTCAAGGGAGGTGATCCCTCTACTCAGCCCTGGTGAGGTCACATCTGCAGTGCTGTGTCCAGTTCTGAACTCTCCAGTTCAAGAAATACAAGGAATTACTGGCCCAGGCCCAGTGGAGGGCTGTGAAGATGATGAGAGAGCTGGAGCATCTCTCTTGTGAGGAAAGGCTGAGGGAGCTGGGCGTGTTTAGTCTGGAGAAGAGATGGCTGGGAGGGGAGCTTATCAATGCATCCAAGTATCTTAAGGGGAGGTGTCAAGAGGATGGGACATGATTCTTTCTAGTGCTGCCCAGTGACAGGATAAGGGCAATGGGCACAACCTGAAACACAGGAAGTTCCATCTGAATATGAAGAAAAACTTCTTTACGGCGAGGGTGACAGAAAACCTGGATTACAGGCTGTCCAGAGAGGTAGTGGAGTCTCCATCTCTGGAAATATTCAAACCTGCCTGGACATGATCCCATGGAACCTGTTTTAGGTGAACCTGCTTTATCAGGTGCTGGGCTAAGTGTTCTCCAGAGGTCCCTTCCAACCATTCTGTGATTCTGTGAACTAGAACTCCTAGAACTCCATAGCACTAACACTTGCTTTACTTTTTTTTTCATGGATTTGTGGTATTTATACCATGGTACAGGAGTGGGAAAGAGAGGCAAACACAGCAGCACTCTCACACAAAGCTTCCATTAAATTGTTTTTTTGGAGAAGGAACAGATGCAATTTGAAAGAAATTAAATTTGAGTAAAGAGCCTGGGGCAATGGCTGATTTCCACTTCAGCAGACATCAGAGATGGGCAAGGCAATCTCAGCTATGGTGCTGTCTGAAGGCTGATGCTTTTGCTTCAGGAGCACTGAAGTGCCACCCACCAACAGCTGAAGTTTTGTTCATTCTGTAGAGCCAGCCCCTGCGATGTTCTGGTCTGGATGGTGCAGGAGTACCAGCTATTTCAAATAATTCAATCAAAATCACTACCTAATAGCTTGACAGTATTGTGCTTGCAGATAAAAGGCAGTTATTTAGTCTTGAGTTTGCAGAGGTGCTTAGTCAGTGCTGAAGAAGTGAAAATCTTAGGTGGGAAGTGCTTCTGACATTAAAAACGGGACTTGCATGCTGCAAAAAACATTCCAATATAGGAGGTTTAAAACATACGGTGACTTAAGTTCCTCCTACCTTTTGGATCAGTCACTATTGCAGTTAGCTCAAAAAAACCTAAGGCAAACCACAGCCAAAACTGTGGAGCTGCATATGGTTTTTACTCAAAACTGTGCAAAAATGCAGCCCTCCAATGGTTTGGGGATTTGAAATCATAATTCCCCTCCTCCCTCTGGTTCATAATTCCCACTGGGAAGGATACCCATGATGAAGCTGAGTTCTGCTGCTCCCCATATTTGCTGAGAAGGGCTGCGAAGAAGTCAGGGGAGCTCAGCTGAGAGTTTGTGCTGGAACAGTGAACCCCATAGCTGAACTCTGGAGAGGTCTCAGGTGGTTCTATTTAGAAGCTACAGCTTCTATCAAATTAGTTATAGCTCCCCATGGGCCTAGATCTAGGCCAGTTTTAAAACGATCACAGAGTCATATTTAAATATGTACTCCACTCACAGCTTGAGTGGTAGCAGTGCAACTTCTAAACCAGGTCAATGACTAATCAAGGGCAGTTTGTACTAAAAAAGAAAAAAAAATTGTGGCATATGCATGACTTCTAGATGAGGCCTCGTGTCCCACACACTTCCAAATTTGGGGTTTGGCAGCTCTGGGGTCACTGTGATCCCAGATCACTTCTGGGCATTATCCTGATTACTCTTTAAAGTCATTCTTCAAAGTCATCCAAAGTTTTAAGTACTAAGTGGCTATATGATGGTAAAGCTATTAAGGGTATGTTTATACCATCTTGAGGATGACAGTTCCTCATATGCACACTGGTAAAATGTTACACATGCAAATGTCTCCATACATAATTGCATCCACATAGAAGGGCCATGTATCAAGTCCTTCTGTAAAATTACCCTGATTTCTAAAGCTGTGGTGGGATTGATACCACCTGATTTCAGGACTTTTCATATCTCTTAGTTAAACAACTGGGCTCCCTTTGTTGTTAAGAGAGAAACAGGCGCTCAAAAGGTGTTTTGCCTGATTTTCTTCTTGCATGTGCACGAGGACAAGAGGAATTCAGACTTCTCTCCCCTGACTATCAGAGGAGTCCAGAGTTTTGTTTTGGAGCTGTCATCCCAGAGTCCAATCCTCCTGCTCCCCATGCCAGTCATGTCTCACTGCATCCCTGACTGATCGTAGCTTCCACAGGAAACACATGTGTGCAGGAAACACAGTCAGCCACACCATGTAACCCTGGCAGAAACACACAGTGCTGTAACCAGAGAGCCTTTCTGAAGGCAGGGCAAGCTGCAAGATATATCTGTGGGAGAGACTCAGGTACTTGTCATGGACAGCTAAGAGACTGAAACACAATGATCCTGAATGTTCTTGATAAACCCAGCACAGGAACCACACAGCACATCAGTATGCCTTGTTATAATTTCTTCCTGTTTTTACACACTCTTATTTTTCTGTCTCAACTGTGCAGTGAGGAAGATTTGTCTTTCCTTATTTTCTTCAGGCCTTTTAAGTCTCCATATCTTGTCTGTCTCAAGACATCTCTGTTGAAGGTGCCCCCCACTCCCCTGGCCCTGTTAGGGTGGCAGCCTGCAGAGCCCTTTAGAGACAGGGCCAATCCCACCCTTGCTTGGTTGTCCCTGCCAGGTCATACCAGCCTTTTGCTGAAAAATGACTGGGGCTGCCTCAGCTCCAAGCTACAGGGAAAGCCAGGACACAGGGAAACTGGCCAACAACCCAAACCCACCCTGGGAGTGTGTACAAACAGATCTGGCAACGAGCCTGTCCTCCCAGGAGCTCAGGGAGAAATACCACCACGAGCAAATGTAAAATGCGGAGAGGAGGATGAAGAAACAGCCAAGCTTTTCAGATGATCTGAAGCAGGATCTAGTGGGTGTTTCACTCCTTTCGGTTTCCTCTGAAAAACCTGGCTCACAGTGATAAGATCACATGGTTGCACAAGCCAATTATTGCACAATTTTTTTCCAGGAGGTTTAAGAGGCTGCGTGTTGTTTTTTAATATACACTGCCCCCTCTGGCATCCCTCTCTGCTGCTGCCTGGCAGCCAGGGGCTAAGCCCCCGCAGCAATCCGGAGTGCAAGGGGAGGGGAGCAGCACTGCAGAGAACCAGAGAGAGGCATAGTTTTATGGATCATGTCAGCTAGGACATGCCATGTCCTCAGGCAGCATAGGAGAAAGTGGGAAGATGCTGGTCGGAGAAGCTGGCAAGCAAGTGGCGTCATTTCTGGAGCACAGGAGGTGTAAGAAGATTTTTCTGCCTCCAAGTGCCATTCACATTCCTGTAGCTGGCACTGCATGGTGACAGGGTTCAAACTATTTGACTCCCATTTATTTTTGTTTCTTTCACGGTTTTCCTCAGCTATGTCAGCACTTATATAATCTCCATCGGGCTCTGATATTAACACCACATTAAAATGAGCAGGGAACAGGATTCACACTGCTGCTGTTTTTGCTTAGAGACAGGTGTTCGCTGAGATGGCTGAACGACAGTAGATTTTTATGGGGAAAACTATCTTTACAACAGATAAGGCTAAGAATAGACGAACTCCTTGGCTTGCACCCATCTTTCAAAGAGACATCCAGATGGGAATCCTGAGTCCAGTGAGTCAGACTGTCTGTGCAAGATGAGGGGGCAGAGGGCTCCTTCTTTGCAAATCTTCTTGCTAGATAAGCAGGATTTAGAGCCCATTTTCACTCCATGAAAGGTTCCTGTGATCCCACAGGGAGCTGGGGGCAGCCATGCAGCAGGTTCTGGCTGCGGGCAGGACTGCAGTCATGTTGTTCCTCAGACAGTACAGCCATCAACACATCCCTCACTGGAGGCTGCACACTGGTAAGGGTCTTTGCACACTGGGAAAATGCTTCTAGGAAGGGAAATGGGATGGCACTGTTCCACAAGAGGAAATTATGTAGATATGTGCTCAAATATGTGGGAGAAAGGGCCTGTCCCCCTGATGGGTTCAGAGAGGTTTTTGCTCAAAAAAGACAAAGGAGATGGTGGTCCAGCTAGGCTCGATTTGTTTTCTTTGCGAGGTTTCAGGTGCCTCCCTTGCTGGCAGCTGGAAGGGCAGACAAAAGCCAATATTCTACAGCAAGGATGGTCAAAGAGCAGGGCGGAGAGATGACTCCTTGAAGCTGCCTATTTGATATTTTCCCACATGAGAGGCATTAATCCCTTACTTGACTGGATGTGCCAAAAGCAGCTTTGTCTTGAAGGCACTTCTGAGCCAGCACGAAAGTGCTGGCTGGATAAACACAACACCAAATTTGGGATTTTTTTTTTCCAAAGTGTTTTTAAAGAATTAAGGATAACTGCCTTTGAATTAAGTGGTTTTAGGAGTCATGCCTCAGGAGGGAACTAGGTCATTCAGAAACTCCAGTGGATCACTGCCAGAAACAATTTATTTTAAAGGCAGTACTTGTATAAGTGAAATGAGAATACAGAAATTCTTAGTATTACACCTCCAAGTTGACAGTTAAATGAGATATCCGTTGAAGGAGAATCCTTATGATAAAACACAGGTCCCTGGGGTACCATCACAAAACTGGATATTCATTAACCTCCATATATAACTGTGTTTGTGTGAATGACAAATAGGAGAAAAACCTACACTTGAAGAAAAACACAGCTATACTGCAGAAATTTCTTTAAAGCTGTAAAGATAAAAATCCATATTTTATATGGATTCACCTACTCTTAAAGTCAAAGCCTAAAGGAATGTCTTTGGTGTTCAAAGAAAGGCCCAATATGTATCTTTCCCTCACTGCAGGATGGCAGGTTTCAACATTGTGAATACTTCTAGTGGGGAAAGCTAAATAAAAGGTATTGTATATCTTTTTGGGGTGGGGAGTTCGTTCTTGATTCACATGGAAACTTAATTTATACTATCTTTGTTATATGAAACAAATCAGACCAGCTGTTCAGTGTCAGCAACTAGAAAATGCAGCTTCTGAGATAGTGGAGACCAGTATCACTGCTGTAGTAAATATGATTACTGGTCCTATGGGAAAACCTTTTCTATGGTAAGGAAAAATAGTACCTACGTGCAGCATTTATTTTTAATTATTTTACAAGGAATACACTGAAAGAAACGTCCATGAAGCAAAGCAGTGATGAAAAGCTGTACTTGTTTCTTGCCTATAATGATATTTGCTAAGGAGGAGAGCAACAGTGCTTCTTGTCCATTTTTCTGAGGCGACAGTGTCTTCACCATGCATCAGTGAAGGATCACTGATACTTGTAAAGTGTTTTCAAATGTTCTCATAGAAATAAGATATTATAGGATAAGGTGTTAATTCTATCTGATCCTGCTGTTATCTCTATGAATCCCAGAGGCAAATAACATGGATCTTAGCAAATCACTCCCCATCTATTAAGAATGGCATTTCAGGGTTTGGTAGAGCAGCAAATTAATACTGCATTCTGGATGACTAGTTGAAGAGGTCTGATCATCTCTTTAGTTTCTCTGCTCATGAATTTTAAATTTTCAGTATTCAAGGATGCTGACAAACATTGTTTTCTGTGAAGCTACTCCTCTGTAATGTCATCTGTATAACCCAGTGCAGCATTGTGAAACAAATGGACCTCTTCTGTATTCGTAACACAGTTTTTCTTTTGCTTATGCTCTGTGTTCAGAATAACTAAGGTCCTGATCTATAACACAGCCTAGTATCCGTAGAAATTAACAGAAGTGAGATATCTGTCTGCTTAGTGGTTCTTGATCTGCTTCGTTAAGTTTCTGGTTAGCCTCATGGAGATCAGCTGCTTGTTTGGGAGGGGATGGTTTTGTGTCACTCAGGAGCAGTGATGCAGGGGAAAGAATTGGTATAGTTATGTAGGAAAACACCATGAAACTTCTGGCAGGTATCAGTTTCACAGGAGAAGTTAAAAAGAGAGATGTCTAAGCATCGAGTGAAATCAGTTTCTCCCTTTTCAGATTTTCCCCTAACCTTTATAACTCACTTGTTGCACGTCAAAGACAAGCTCTTAGAAACGAGCACAGACTTGGACTTCATCAAATGCCACTTAAAATCCCTGTGGCTATGCAGGCAGCAGGTGGAACTTGTTCAGATGTTTCCGGACGCTCTTGCAGAAGACTCCCCTGGGCAGAACTGACCAGATATTTTCATCAGCTGAAGACACTTCTGGAAAACTGTAGATGCCACCAAGTACTGGCATTTATCTGGCAGCAGATCAGGCAAACAACCAGTGGCCCCTGCCCCTTCCCTGCAGTAGCAAGTCCTGGAACATCTCTGTCTGCAGAAGTAGTCCAGGAATGTCTGTCAGAACCCTAATCCCAAAGTTCACCTGACTGCTCTGACCTCCTCAGTATCCCACTGGTGCTGTTGATGGCAGATGAATCTCCCTCCATTTCCCTCTGGAAGCATATGCTGAACCTTTCATTAAATTGTTTATGGTCTTGCTTATGATCAGAAGGAGAGATAGAGAAACTGAACCCATGTGGGACCAGCAGGGCTAAAATCAGGAACGACATCTCATCCTTGCTTTTGGAGGTCAATACCCCCTCCCTTCCTGCCTGGGTGCGGGGGAAACACTGCCCTCTGATGTGGGAATTTCATCCAGCTGTAGCACCTCTTTCTGGAAGCCCAGCTTCTTCCTTCAGTTATGTTTATGGAACAGTCACCACCTCTGATCCTGAGGCAATATGTATGCTTTAGATACACCACAAGATCCCCTTCTCCTTTATCTCTCTGTTTAGAGATACCTGCACACTGATAATCTGAAATCTATTTACCACCTGTGGTTTTCAAAAGAGGAAATCTTATCCTTACATGGAAGAGGACCCAGAGCAGCACATAAGAGCGGAACAGAGTTTTGATTCAAATTTGCACTATGTTTGACCACAAGGATTAAGTGCAGAACCCAGCACTTCTCTACATAGGTAAGATAATATTAAAGACATAAAAAATATAACACTAAATGTTAGTAATTTCATTATATCAGTTAAATAATTCTCCTAGTTCTCTACACAAAAAATTTGGCCCTCACTTCAAGTACTCTAAACTTTAGCAGAATAAAGCAATGCCTGCCCTGGGCTGTCACTGCTGTTTAGATCATGCAGTGAATTATGCTTAGACAAAAAACTATTAAAAAGCTAAGTGGAACTTGACAAACTATCAAAAATGTTTTATGTGAAGAAAATGTAGAAAATGAGTAATGAGTAATATTTATGCATAGTTAAAACATATTTGCCAAATGCTGAGGAAATGGGAAATATTAATTAATAGTGGTTTTTTACAGCAGAAAATTAATTAAAATTTTTCAAAGTCCAATTCTCTTTTCCTCGTGCTGTGACTAATCTAATTGAGATGAATAGGCTACTTGTTGAAAAAGAAACTATTCAGCATGACTAACTTTGGTGGAATCAAGCCCTCCATGAACATTATTAACCAGTTTTGAAATACAGTACTTATTTTGTGTCCCTCTACTCAAAGACAGGAAATTTGATCCGCTTCTTTATTCACTTCACTCCCAAGGTACCCAGAAAGGTGCAAAAGTGAAATGTGCCAAGAAAATAACAGATAGTCGTAAGAGGCACAAAAGTTATCCCTCCTTACAGGTGAAACCGACCACTTTGTGCATAGGCAGTGAAATCACCCTTCCCAACCGTGTGCCTCAGGAAGGCAGGGCCTCTGCTGGGCTGTTATGCTGGTGGAGGCTTAGCACCCTCGGTGTCAAAGTGATGTATTGGGCTTCCCAGTGCCAGCTGAAGGCAGATAATGTAAAAACACAGCTCAGGACCATCCCCTGGATTTCTCAGGGCGCTCATGTTCTGCAGCCATCTGCTCTACAGAGCCAGTGCTCTCAGTGGTGCTCATTATGAGACATGGGTTTAAAGCATTTAACATAACCACAGTCTGACAGACAGAAAAATGTTTATCCCCATAGGGAAGATATCAACAAAAAGCACATCTGGATGCAAAGCAAAGCTTCTGGATCCCTTCCTTGTGGCCTGATTCCATAAATGTTGAAGTAATTTTTTTTTTCCTTTAGGAGGACTTTATAATTTTTATTCAGAGATGTGTTAACACAAAAAGATCAGAGAGTAGAGGTGGCATCTCATGTGTCCCACTGGCAGATCTCTGGATTTCCCCAAAAGGAAATCCTAGTACTGTTTTTGAGTCCTGCTTTTTGTTTTCTGTGTCCTGTGCAGGCAGTTCTGCCAGTGCTGAAGTGGAGAGGAGACATCTGGCCATGGAGACATAGCCCAGACCTATTGAGTCGGTGTGGTTTCAAGGTAATTACTGGTTTTCTCTCTGCAATTGACCTAACATAAGAACTTTTTCTTTGGTTCTAATATTGTGAGATGGCTATTTATTAAGCTTTTCTAATTTATTCAGTTTTAGTCTTTACATAACAAGCTCTTATAAATATAAGACTACAGAGTTGCTGACAATCCACTCTTCCGCACGTCCGCTAACAATGCTGTGGATTCATGGGAAGATGGAAAACACAGGATAGGCTATCAAAATGTTCTGTGTTCAGTGTCCCATGTTTTACCACCTTAGTGATAAAATGTTCTGCACTGCTGGCTAGAACATGACAGCCAGTGCCCTGCTGCCTACACTGGTCATCTGCCAGAGTTTGGGCTTCACTCTCACCCTGACCTTGCTGATTCTGCCATCACATGAAAGGAAAGGCCTGAAATGTAACATAATTGAAGCAAAAATTGTCTATAGTTGTGAAAACCGTGTTATAGTTTTAGCCTCCTGCATACATAAGGCCTTAACTGAGAGCATCAAGTCCCAGACAAGGTTGTGCATTCCTCCAGAAGTCCTAAGTATGTGCAAGATAACAGAGAAAGGAATGTCTTGTCATGCAACGCAGGGCAGAAATGCAGGCACGTAATTTGTGCTGTGATCTAGGATCCTGTGAACATCTGTGGAGAGGACCACCCCAAGGATGAGTCACCCCACCTACTTCAGACACCTCTCCTAGGAGTGGTGAGTCACCCACGGCAGTGCCTGATCTCTCTCCACTGATTGGAGAGGAGTTGGGAAGCAGCCGACACACAGCAGCCGCCCAGCTTCTCCCTGCTTGGAGTTAGGTGAATTCTGTCCCTGCTGATGGGTGACTTCACCTTGTCTGTGGTGGTGGCAAGTGACAAATAACAACACTGTCCTTCCCTGTTAAATATATGGTGATAAGGTATCACTAGTTGCTGGAAGCCATTTCTGGAATGAGATCCAGAACCCTCACCGTAGGTTAATTTTGTACTTTTCAGGCCTTTCTGTCTTATGCAGAGAGGGCCATGACATGAGGCAGTCCCTCAGTTACTATCTCCCATCAGGAATGGGTAGTTCTGCCTTTAAACCTATATAGTTGGTGTAGTGATTAATGAGATTTGAATTAAACAATAGTACAGAGGCTGAAATAGTTCTTTGGGGAACCTCTTTTTTCATTTGACTTCTGTTCACAATTTATATACAAATTTGAATCAGTTCAGTTCTCTAAGCCTGTGCTGTTCATCTTTGAAAGCTGCCTATAGAAGTGTTAGTCAAGCTGAAAGCATTTATAGGAGAGACTTGCTCTTTACTGGGGCCTTCTTTCTAAACTGCTGATGTCTGCCAAGCAGAGGCAGAGAGGCCTTGTTGCTGGGCCCATGGTGTTTCCTCATCCTGGTTCCCATCATATTCAGCTGGCTGGCAGGGGCCATGTGGTATGCGAATCATGTTCTGGTTTTATGCAGACTTTCCCATTTCACTTATATGCAACTTATATGGCCCCTGCCTAAACCTCACATTGCATCCATGTGTCTTTACAGAGTCATGGGTTCATTTAGGACTCTGCAATGTGTAGGGGTTTTTTTCCCTTTTAGCAGGTGCTTTCTTTCATTTATCTGCATTGCACTTCCTGTGCCTTGAGTTGTCCTTCAGGTAGATTATTTTAGGTTCTTCAAAGCTTTTCACCACTATGGTCACAATTTTACTGATTTGAGTATCTTTTTTGACATCTGTGGATGTTCTTTCCTGATCTTCATCTTTCATAAATTGCCAAAAGTCATAAAGTCTGAGTTCCGGAAAATTCAGTTGCATGGATGATAGGAAGAATGCCTCTTATCCAGTGTGGATAATATGGACAGGGTCTTTCAACTGTGGCAATAGTGTTCTTATTCTGATGCGCTAACTCAGACCAAATCTGTTACTACCATATAGGTTATGGTACAACACTACACCTTTGGGACCAACTGATACCAGCCAGAGGTTCCCATCACTCTGTGCTGGTGACATGGTCCAAAGTCTCTGAAGAAGGCCTGTTTTCTTTATAAGGAGCTTTAAGGAAAAGGGGCCTGAAATGGATGTTTTCCTTCACTACCCACCTCTCAGTTGGACACACCCTTGAAGTTGACTTCAAGTGTGTGTTGACCTGAAGGTCGTGTTTCAGCTTCAAAATCCCTTTTCATGATTCTGACAGGTTGGAATATGAAGCCTTGAGCAGAGAAGAACTGAGTCTGGGGAATAACTGCTACAAAAGCTCTGGGGGAATATCTTACCAAGTCAAATTTCTTGTGGTCAAGGAATTACACATATCCCACATTGCAGTTTCTCTCTGGAATAAATTACAATCCCTTTAGCAAAACATTAGTATTTTAAGCATGAGTTTTATTCTGAAATGCATTTTTAAAAATCAGTTAAAATTCTATTAACTATAACTCTTACAGTTAATTTAAATAGCTTGTTTGATTGATAATGGCATATGTTTGTCAGACCACTAAACTGCACTGAACTGTAACCCAGGAATCAGATAGTTAATTATTGCAGTTCTATACACGAATTGATTGGGAAACCAGGTGTTTGCTGTGTACACATTAGGTAGAAGTTTCTGAGAACAAGGTGCCTCTGTAAGATTGATGTTCTAGCTTGAAACTATGTTGAAGTTATTAGAGTGGAAAGAGAGTGGCATGAAGAACATCTTAAGAGGGCATAAAGATTATTAGTGTCTGGGCAGCTAGGCTGATGTTTTGAGCTCTAAGGAAAGGTCCTGTTTTTCTCCCCTGTGTTTAAGTAAATATGAAACATCTGTGAAACAATTTTCTGATGTGCCAGGAGTACTTAGACAAATCTTTCACATATCAAAACCTTACTGTGTCATATTGATTATTTCCTATAAGCCCTTCCTCGCACATCTCAGTAACTGAATGCCATCATATGAAGGGAAGCTACCTGATTCATCATTAAGCCTTCCATTTTCTGACAAAGTTGCCATGGCTGCCATATTTCACAATAAGCTCCTCATTCCTAATATCTAGTTCATGAAATCTGTAGAGCTTCCAGTGCCCATGAAATCAGAAACTATAAAAAATAACCAGAAATCATGCTAGTATCTGTCACTTGCTATTCTTCTGTTTTCCAAGCTTGTCATCCAGTTAGGGAACATAAGATACACTGTGTGACTAGTCCAATACCAGTAACAGACAGCAACTTGTCAAAATTAACATTTTCAGACAACCCACAGTATAATTTTTTTTTTCCTCAAGTGTTTGAGAATACTTACAAATAACAATTACATTCAGGAAAGCCTGAGAGTACCATTCAAACCAACGAAGCCTGAACTTGTAGTTTTGACTCAGTATTATTTCATATTCTGAGTGTGATGTGTGCATCTTTATGTATAGAATTAACTAGAGAGAAAACAGAATGCAGAGAGCCAGACTGCTCTAAGAAAGCAGTACTGTGGTTGGAAAAAAAAATTCTATGTCTAAAATCTCCTACTAAAATTTGTCCCTCCATCATGATGCATTAGCAAGACTTGCATGCTTCGAAGACTGAGCTTTGCAGGTGAATGCTGCACGTTTGAAAGACCTGACTGCAAATCATATGCTTAATATTTTGCAGCAAATACAGGGATGAAAACTGTGTCTCCAGAAACCTAACTTGCAGCCAACAGATAGAAGTCCCTTCTTGCATCCCAGCAGTACCACAGCTCAGCTTGATTCCAGAAGGACTGGTGATCATCCAGCTGAAATTCAGTACGAACATCAGGATTAGCATGACAAAAAATGGTGACATTTCAGTCCCCAAGATGGTCGGTGGGATTGAAAAGGCTGCCTCAGAAGGAGGAGAAAACAGGTTCCCTGGAGACCTGGCAGCAATGCAGAACTCCAGCTCAAGGTCTCAAGGTGTTAGTGCAGGCTCAGCTGCAAAAGGATGTACTGCAAGAAAAACATGGAGTCCCAGAGCTACGCACTGAACATGCCCACACAACTCCAGCATAGTGAGTATGTATTAATGATAAACATGGTGCTCGTATTTCACTGTCAAAAAACCCAGAGGAAATGTGTATGAGGCACTTAATGCCATGAGCATCCTGCTCCCAGTCTGGAGATGGGTGGAAAAATTGAAAGCCCACATCCTGAACTCACCACACTTCTGTACAATTCTGGTTTTCCTCTTTACTTTCATGAGGGCAGCATCTGCAGCAGTTTTTTCTGCAGGGCCCAGCATGGAGCACCAGCCCTCTGAGTGGGCATGTGTTGTGTGGGGCTGTGTGGGGCACAGGGGACAAACCTCAGCAGGCTGAGTGGAACAGCATTTACTTTGCCTTGCTGTGCTCACTTGGGTGAAGGTACCAGCAACAGCTTTGCTCCATTCATGCCTCTGGCTCAGAAATTTGGAAATTCTTGGTGCCAGGCCATGATGTTTCAAGGCTGGGCACTCTGCCCTTACAGGACTCCCCAACATATGCAATACAGACCACCTGGAGGCAGGGAAGAAGTGTCCACCAAGCAGGATCCACAGAACAATGTGCCAAGCAGGGACCGCCCCCCAATGGTGGCCTGCAGGAAACATGTAGGACAGCTCTTGGGGCTGACTTCTGCCATTATCAAGATTTGAGGGAGATATGAATCCTACACTCAGGATTTGCTGCCCTTATCTCCCTCTTCTCCTAGAAGTTAGGTCCCAAAACCTTTATTCCAAACCTAGACAAGGGGAAGTACCAGGCCATTCAGAATGGAAGGAATGCCTCACCAATCCTTTTCCAACAGAGTGCAAGACCCTCTTGGAGGGAATTTGAATCCCCACGTGCTACAAAAACTCTTTGCCAATTGGGCTATCACATCTTACCATTAGAGGGAGAGTTAGTACTCCCAAATTCTGATTCTGCATAGTGAAATCAAGCACCCACTTGTCTAATAAACAAGTAAATAAAAATGGACACAGCTGTGCCTGGTGCTCAGGCATGTACCTCCCTGCCTCAAGGCAGGTTCGTGGGGCCAGCCTGCCTGCCACTGTCTAGAAGGCTTCTCAGAGGAAGCTGCTTCCCCTTGCCCTGGGCAATGCCAACCTCCCAGGAGATACCTTTTCCCCAGGGGGTGGAAGGCTGCCTGTCTTTCTGACACCTCTCATCACCTCCCCACCCTTTCTGTTTATGCTGCAGTGGGTGTCTGGGGGAAGTCTCAAGGACTTCCACTCATGCTGTCCCCAGCTATTAGTCTTCAGGGTGAATGGCTGTCGGCTGCAGCTCCTCGGGTTTAGTCAGCTGCCTTACCAAATGCCAGTAGACATTTAGGTCAATTGATTGCACAGGCTTGTAGAGTTAGGTTTCTGAGGGCTGGGTCTCCAACAGCAGCTCCTTGAGAGCCAGAGACAGGAACTGCCTCCTAGAATGTAGCACCACCAAAAGCTCTCTCCCTGGAGACCAGTTTGAGGCCAAGCTCCTAGGCAGGAGGTCTGGATAAAACCCATCCTATTTCTTGTTCATGGGTGTAGCTAGTTACATAATAGAAAATAGGTTAATTATGGCCCAGATTTACCCTGGCATAAAAGCAGGTGGAAACAGTTACATCAAGAGTGATCCCTGGAGGAGGAGGCAGCAAAGATGATGCAGCCTCATGGGAGGGCACTGAGTTGTAGACACAGTGACTGTGTGTCCTGCTTTGGAAGGAAAAGGCTGAGAAAGAACAAGTTAGCTGATTCAAAGAGAAGCCCAAGGAGAATATGCAGGGCCTGGAATCTGAGTCAGATTAACTCTTGGCAGCTTCTGGCAGCAGAAGCCCTCTCATAGCAGAAACCAGAGGAATAAGGTCTTTGAGAACTGAATGTGACAACCAGGTAGCAAAAAGAAAGGAGCAAAGCTGGCAACACTGTAATGTGGGATTACTGTAATGTAAGTACTTTTTCCTCCTGGGGCAGAGAAGTCCAGTGAGAAAAATATGTTGGGACTTTATTTCCTTTTCAAACTATGGGGAGAGCAGAGCTGCTCTTGTCACCAGGCCTTGATCCCACCAGGTACCCTGGTGAGGAGTGTTGAAGCACCTTTTCTCAAACCATTTGCAATAATGGTTTGTTTTCTTGCCCATTTCTTTACCATTCTGTCAGAGTTGCTAGTGTTGTAACTCTGGTTGCTCAGTCTCTATTTGCTACATGGATGAAGAAAAGCATGACACAGCCCCTTGTGACTGTGCATTGAGAAGTGCTCAGAAAGGCACCTCTTCTAGTACTGAAATGCCAAACATCAGTGCAGGCCTGCATCTAAACTCACTGAGTAATGAAAATAGAAAAGAAAACCACCAATGGTGTGTGAGCTGACAGCTGAGACCATGGGGCTGTCTCATCCTGAGGTGACTGGGTGCAGGCTCTGGAGGAAGACTCAGTATGAAAGCTTCAGATTTAGGAGTCTCTATTTCAGGAAAGCAGATTTGGGCTTGTTTAGTGAATTGTTAGGCTGAATAAACTTGGAAAACAGTGGGGAAAAAGGTGCCAAGAATCTGGCTAACTTTTAAAGAAAACACCAAGAGCTGAGAAACATAACTTCCTGTTGGGTAGTCAGACCAAGGGTTTCATGGGAAGAATTACCTAAGAAAAGAGCTTCTCAATGACAGAATGGTTTGGATTGGAAGGGACTGTAAAGACCTAAACTTAGTGGCAGTTCATCTTGAACAGGTAACTGGACGAAAGACCTCTTGAGGTCCCTTCCAACGTTGTCTTTTGTGTTTTTTTTATTAGACCTGCTTATGAAAGAAATGGAGGTGGATTGCTTTCCAACCCAAAACAGCTGCCACAGCCCTTGGCCAGGTGCAGCATACTCATGCAGAAAGCCCAAGGCTGGCTGGGTCATGTGGTCACCTGCAAGCCAATTGTTTCTCCATCTGGGCAGGAACAGGCAGTTACAGGACAGGTTGATGGGTGCAAGCCATGAGAAACCTGGAAGCCACACTGACCCAGCAGGGCACCTGGCAGAGTGCAGCTGTGGCATGGAGGTGACCACAGCACTGGACAAGGAGTTACACAGGAAGCATCCCTGGTAGAGTGGCTTTGGGGTAACATGGCCAAAAATGGGATGTGTGGTGGTTGTGGCCATGGTAAATCTGACATTCCTCTCAGAACTATGCCATTCCAGAGTAAGGTTTTTATCTTCCTCTGGCTTGATTGTTGAGCCTCTGGCAAGGCCATGCTGTTTTTCTGGGGGCCAAAGGAATTACTCTGACCAGGTGAGCCCACTTCCTTCCCCTTACCTGGCCTGATTTTGTAGATTTGCTTTGCCTTTGTTGCATCTGCTCTTGTTGCTCCTTCCCTCTCCATGGTTTTGCCTTATTTTGGCTGCAGCAGCCACAGTTGTTCATTTTATTCACTTGCCACATACAGGGAAGGTGCCAGGAGAAGCTGGGGGAAGGGGAGCTGTGGCAGAGTGTGCAAGTGTGCATACCTCTGTGTGTGTGAGCATGTGAACACATCTCCAGGGCATGAGCAGAAGCAGGCTGGTTCTTCCTTGGCTACCTCTCCTCAGAAAGAGGAGGAGAAAGTGCCAAATATCATCTCAGCAAGGGAGCTGCTAGTCAGGGAGCTGGAAATCTTCCTTCTCTTCAGAGCTCAGAAGAATCTAAGAGTCTAATTCAAGTTTTTCAGGGCTCTCCTGCATCTTCAGAGAGCTGAAGTAATTTTTCCCAGAAAGTGTGATGTTCGTTAGGATGGTGAATGAGGCAGGAAACTGTCAGGACCCAGGACATTCCTCTGACTGCCCTGGAAAATTTACAAGTCACAAGAGTTTAAGTAGAATGATAGTTAATTTGTCACAGGGTGAAAAAGTAGAATTTTGGGGTTTTAGAATGGGGGTTTAAGAGGCAAAGATGGAGGAATGTGGGTGTGTCCTGCCCTTCTTCGTCGTCTTGCCCTCCATCTTCTGCTGTGATGGTGACACTTTTTGATTGGTTTAGAGAAACACTGTCCAACATAGCTGATAGGTATTGTAAAATTATTGTAAATAAAATATACGTAGTTTTTAGTATAAAAAAAAAAAATAAACATCGCCCCAAGGGTGGTGAGTCTGCCTCATCCTGACCTGCAGGACAGACCTCAGCAATTCAGAGAAAGAACGTAAGAGATAAGAAAAAATAAGCAACCTTGAAAAGCAGAGCAGACGAATCTCGACTTCTTGTTCTGACATGGGGCTGGGAGGCAAGAGGCACTTTAATACCTTGGGTCATCACAACAACAGAAACCCGAGAGGAAACTTGCCAGAAATTTAAGGCAAACCACAACTGGATGGACTGGATCCAGCTGTCAGGCACCTCCAGAGAAAACATGCCAAACTCCACCAAGACATTAGGTGAGGTAGGATTATCTCCTTTGCAGAGCATTCCTTTACCACACTGGGAACATCCATGGAAAGTCTTAATTTAGGGTTTGGACACTGTAATGTAAAAACTATGAGAAAATCTTCATTCTAAATGCCATCAGGAAATAAGAGATATAGTCTTCTCTTGGGGAGCCTTTACAATCTTTCTCCATAATAAAGCACTAAAAAAGCAAGACAGCTCTGCACGGACAGATAATACAAGTGTTTTCATCACATAAGCCATCTTGATTTATGTGCCATAAATCAAATGTGGGAGCTCAAGCCTTTGGCTGGGACCTCAGCACTGGTGGTTGTTCATTGTGAGAATTTGCCCATGCAAGAAAACCTCATTACTTAGTAGTAATTTTTATTTCTGTTTGATCAGAGACAAGTAAATCTGGGCTCAAGGCTGGCCTGGTCTTCCTGTTCTATGTTAGCACGCATTATGAAATAATTTGGATTGGATTAGTTTGGATGTCATCTTACAGAAAAAATCCTTCAAACCCAGGATGAAATCTGCATGAGACCTCCTGTGGCTGGTGCTGTGGGTGGCACAGACAGGCAGCACTCATGCTGAGACCTGGAGACCAGAAGACAGCATTTGAGATCCTCTTGGAATACTATGTGTAAAAGCAAAACGTTGTATTCTTCATCTGCATGGTTCCTTAAGGGGATGAGTTTATATCATATCCTTAAGGGATATGTGGTCTTAACTACATGGAAATGGCATTTCAGATTTTATAAGAAATTTATTTATTTAATTTCCAGGAAAAACCCATCTCTTTAAAAATCATATTTCTGGGATGTTAAGGCAGGCAAAATGACACAGGAGTTAGGGATGCTTATTGTTTTGCCACTGCAGAGTACTGGAGAGGAAGAGCTGCTTGTGACTCCACCTGAGGAGTGAACTAAACAAAGGAATATAAAACTTGCTGTGAAGGTATCTTGCCTTTAAGGTCTTTTCACCCTTTTTTTGCTTTTAACAAAAACAACCCCTGCTTTGCAGAGAACTAAATTACTCATTCCAGACTGACAGATTGCCTTCCCATTTCTGCTCTATTCTGAGTAGTTGCATTTTTCAGCTGATACCTGGAAAGAACAGTCTCTTAAGAGGCTACATAAGATGGTAAGAAAATACCTGCCTAGATGAGTCACTGGGGAACAAAAAGGGAGACTGAAAGCTGGAATTAAGTTGCAGAAGTGTTACAAGAAAAAGAAAATCAGCACAGAGTTACTGTATCCAATATCTGCAGTTTAACAAGAAAAACATTATTAAAAAAAAAAAAAAACCCAACCCAAAAAACCCCCATTGGACAATAGAGAAATCATGGAGGGAATTTAACTCAAAAGAGTTGTCAAGGTATGGTTAACATCTTGGAGGTTCAGGTTAACTTGCCTGGAGGTCAGGTATGCATGTCCCATGCAGTTCTTCCTAGTTGTACAGGTGGGGTAACACTGTAAAAAAGACAGATAGTGGTAAGCACATATATGTGGATGCAAGTGTGTGTGCAGCACTGCTAGCCCAGCTCCTGAGAGCACCAGCAAAGGAGCTTTCACTGTACAACTCAGTGATTTTATTCCTCACAGCTGCCAACCAGAGTCTGAAGTGTGACTGTTTACAGGATGCAGATCACCGCTCCCGTCATGCCACAGAGCAGCCCCAGCTCTGGTGTTCTGGGGTTCCCACAGGCTGTGCTTTGGGGCACCGGCTCCTGCTCATGCCAGCCAGCATCCTGTTCCCCAGCACCATGGTCAGACTGGTTGGCAACACTTAAAAGAGATTGACTCAAGCTCTATCAAGCTGGAAGAGAAAAACAGAGCATCTATCAAGATGCTTGTCCTCCTTACCTGCTAATAGGGTGGAAAAATAATTAACCAGGGGCAGAGTTTTGACCAGCATGAGGGGAACTGGGCAGATTGCTGGTATGCATGCCAATATTCTCCATGTGTGCACCTTTGTGTTTGTTCACACTGTTTTTTAAGTTATCTTTGCAACCATAAGGTGTTTTCCCATACTTTTTTTTGTTAGTTTAAATGAGCCTCAAGAGAAAGTGGAAGGTCTTGAAAAGGACACACAGTGTCCACTCACCCAGAGTGGCCTGGTCTATCTCAGGTGGTGTTCCTAAAATGACAGAGAGCTCTAAGTCTCCTGGATGGGCTGGGCTGTTTTAAAATCACCTTTTCTGAGTTACACAGCTGATTGTCACAGGCCATGAGACACCCATGGCCATGTGGGTCTCTCATAGCCAGAGCTGTAGTTCTTGCACCCAGTGGTTGTTTAAAGTAAGTAACTCAAGAGGCCATGTCATTAACCACCAGTTGTAGTTAGCAACCAACCTCATTTTAATGGTCCTGTGTCCCCATTCACAGTGCCCCAGAGCTGCTGGATGGTGGTCAGTCACAAGCATGAGTTATCTACTTGCAGCAACAGTCTTGGCAGCAGTGAAACTACGGAAGTTCCATCCCAGAGTCTGATATATGTCTCTCCAGACTGGGTGTGAGCTTCTCACAGTGTGGCTTTCCAGGATCCTGGGGTGTCTGGCTCAGTAGCCAGAGGCTGTGTAGCACACTCTGCTAGCCTGGCCTTCCTATAGGGTGAGATAGTTTTCCATAACCACACTGGGGTGAAGCTATTTGTCATAATTTGAATAAGAAGAAATTTTGTCAGTATTCCCAGGTAGGCCAGGAGTAGAAAATGAACCACCTCCAGATCTCCTCAAGCTCAGCCTTGTCTTGTCTCAAAGGTCCTAAAGCATGAGTAGACAATGACCTGAAGACCATCTCATTACAGGCATGTGGGATACATCATGACAACAGCTGCCTGCACTTATTACTGTCTGCCCTCTTTTGCACTTCCCAGTTCCATTTGCTCTTCAGTCTCAACTCTTGAGTTTTACATGTGGTTTCAATTTAGGTTTATTCTGATGTGAAATACCAGTAGAGCTTCACTGGGAATGAAAAATGAAAACCCTGATAGATGCTTGGGCAAAATTCCTGCTGGGATCAAAGCTCTGGCTATACCTGGATAAGGAGTTCAGCCTTAGGCCTATGTTTGCATTACAGCCATCCCTGCCAGGGTTGCAGTCAGTAGTTGTACAAGACTTCAGCTAAGATGGGCAACAATAAAATAAAATATAATATAGCACAATGTCCCTGCTTATTGAAGGGGCTCAGACTAGATGACTTTCCAACCCAAACAATTCTATTTTATGATACTATGATAATCAAGGCCTTTCTCAACATGCAGACTAGTGTTGGAGAAATGGAGTCATGGGATTTTTTCATATACATTGGGGAGAGAGTTGGATGCCACTGGAGGAGCACGAGACACTGCTACTGGAGAAGCAAGGCAGAGGAGGTGAACACACAGGCAGGAGCAGTGGTCTGTAAGAGCTGAGGGAGCTGGGGCACAAAGCCTCTTGCTTGGTGCTGCCAAGGGAAGCAGCTCTGTCCTGTGGGCCCCTTCAGCTGCACCACAGCTGCACAACTCTGCACCTTGGTTTCTCCCATGAGCAGAAGAAACCTCTGGACACTAAAGTATCACCTAATGCTCAAGCTATGGGACCGTACCAGGCTGGTTTTACTTATACTGGAGCAAATCAGCTGCTTTTATTATAGGTCTTTCTGACTTTGCCTGTGTAGGAGTAAAGAAAATTGCTGCTTGACTTTTTCCTGTGGAGCCTGCAGTGTGATGGGATATATTTAATCTGAACAGGCTAGCTAATGCAGCCCTTTGAATCAGGTTTGGCTTTGATTAAGTTCTAGCACATGTTTGGGGCCAGCAGATTCTTTTCACAATAGCACTTTATGACTCTGCACATTACGAGTCTCTCAGGGCATGGTGTATTGGACAGCATGGGCAGCCTCAGGCCCGTTCAGTGCTCTCCTGCCTGGTCTCTGGGGCTGTGCTGGAGCAGGAGGTGCTGGAGGAAGCACCCTCATGCAAGAGGCAGAGGCTGTTGCTGTGCAGTCTGCAGAATTCCCATGGAGATAGTGCTTGGCACGTATCTAAAGTTCACCTCCACATACAATCAGCAGCACCTCTTATCTTGCTACTCAGCCTGCAAAACTTCTTATACTTGAGTGGACTGATTATAACACAAATAGAGTGACCAGGGGGACTTCTGAGGGCGCTGCAAGCATAGGTACCTTGCTTTATTCCACCTACAGGCTGCTTTATGACTGACTTTAGGAAACTTTTCCTTTTAAATGGGCATATTTGTTTGGTTTTGAAGTGGAGGTGACTTACGCAATCAAGGTCAAGCAGTCTCAGATGAATTTCTGGTTACTTTTACAGAAGAAAAGTTGCCTTGTAAGGCATGTGACCCCAGCAGCAAGCTATCTCTTGATGCAGAAGTTGTTTGTCCTCCCTCTCAGAGTGAGCAACCTGGAATGAATGATAATGAATAGATGCTTATCCTGAAATGACTGAGCTGCAGTGGCAGGAGCCAAAATGGGACTTTCAGATGAGAAGTGGATGGAGGAAAGGCATAAGCATGGGCTTGGCAGATCACTGGTGATCCTGAGGCCTTGGGTGTTTGGGTCCCCACGCCAAACCTAGCACAG
The DNA here is from genome assembly GCA_032173965.1 of Sitta carolinensis. Taxonomy (NCBI): domain Eukaryota; kingdom Metazoa; phylum Chordata; class Aves; order Passeriformes; family Sittidae; genus Sitta; species Sitta carolinensis. The sequence goes on from CM063284.1 coordinate 132,653,508, forward strand.
GCATCAACAGCTCTGAGTAATGATGATTTGCGGTGAATCTGGTGGTGTGGATTTCAAGAAACAGGAGCTCCAGCTTCCCAGCAACATGCACAAGTCCTGCTCTTTGATTTTGTCAGCTCAGCAGAGAGACACAGAGCAGGAGCCTGGAGAGCAAATCTGTTATTTGTACAATCATTATTGGAGGGATAGGTAGGGAAACAGGACAGCGAGGGATAACCCATTCAAAGCATTTTTACAGGGACTTAAGATTCCTGAGAATCTGCACCTGTGTCTTGCACATCACACTGCCTGTTTGAATAGCACCCTTTAGGAGCTGAACCTCTTGTGTATTAACCATCAGTATTCAACCTGGAAGCAAATTAAAAAGCAAAGTATAGCCTCATGGCAGGATAGGTATGGACCATCCACAGGAGTTCCCAGGTCCTGGAGGGAACCTACCAGTTTACAGCAGTTTTAATTGGCCCTGAAAAAATTGTGTATAGTTCAAATATCCTAATGGTTTGCAAGGTTGGAGAAATACTGTTTATGTGCTATTTACAAGACTGACGCCTATAAGAATATTAATTCATTGTAAGGTGCAGGAACTAAGGGACAGGTGAAGTCTGTGACACTGATTAAGCCCTTCTCCGTGTCAGTAGCAGACAGAAAAAAATAAGGACTCTGACAGAAAAATTTGATGAATCCATCAAGCAGCATAATCAATCTGCTGAGAAATGAGCAAGAAGCCAATGTGATGTGGGGATGGTGCCACTGGGAAGGTGAGGGGACAGCACAGTGCCTGTTGGTGTGACCTGAGATGTCAGCAGTTTGCCAGTTGCTCTGGGAGCCTGCCCCTCAGAGGCTTCTGCCCACTGCCCTTGGCTTGGCCACAGCCCAGAGACTTCTGCCCAGCTTTCCCGGTGCCAGGCTTCAGGGTCATGGCATTTGAAGACAAAGTCAATTGAGGACTAGCCACTGGTCAGCTTCCTGGTGTGCTCTGGGTGTTTTCTATTGGCAGCAAAGCAAGGCTGTGTCAAAGGATTGTTCAGCCACGCTTCAAGCAGGCTGCTACAGGATTATGTTTTCTTTTCTTTTTAAAGACAGAAGAGAGAGAAGAGTCAGAATTCCCTAGCATGTGTATGAACCTCAAAGCAAGAGATCATGATGTGTCTGTGGGACCTACAGTTCTGTGCTCTGCCCATGCACTGTTTGCCAACAGTGGGAACAGACATGTGGTGATTGACTCAGCTCCAGAGCTGGGCACAGTGCTTGTGGCTCACCTGTGATACTGATTTCCAGACAAGGAAATCACAAGGCACAATAAAACCTGTTTATTTTAGCAGAAGTGGAAATCAATATTTTCCAAATGCCTCAACAGCCAGGCAGCAGTTGAGCTGAATAGTTATTTTCAGCACTACCAGAAAGCCTTGCTCTCCACTGTAGACAAAGCTGCAGCTCCCAGCAAATGCCTGGCAGGTGTGTTTTGGATAGGTCCTTGATGCAGCTCCTGCAATAAGCACAGCCAAGCTATCCATGAGTTAGCATATTGAAGAGACAAACCAGCAGAACAGGAGTAATCCAAATCTAACCCAGCACCATCTGCCACATGAGGCACTGCGGCTGTATACAAAAACCTCATTAGTACCTGATGAGAGGGAGGCTGGGCCCGCAAATAAACTATTTGCAATACAGGATGTGTGATGCTGTCAGCATCCATGTGGCTCATGAAAAGGGGAAACTTGTTGCTGGTGGCAGCTCTGCGAGGCCTGTGGGTGAGACATGGGGCAGGTGTGGCACCTCCTGGGGGTGCAGAGATTCACACTTGGACACCGCCAAGGAGCAGCCTGGGAAAGCCTGGGGGTGCATAACCTACAGCAGGGGAAGACAATGCCCAGATAGGCTTAGTTTCTGTCCCATAGGCCCATGTTGGTAAGGGCGAAGGTCAAAAGCAGTGGAACCATGAAGAAACAAAATAAAAGCAGCTACTTTCATCTCCCTCATCCCAGGCTGGCAGCTGGCAGGGACATGAGGACAAGCCTGAGTGCTACTGACTGAACTACACACACTGAGCTGCTCACAGTGGCACTCACCATGGCCCCATGAGTCCTGCCAAATACTTCTTTGTCTCTGGTGCCCAAAGTGTGGCAGGGCCCAGCACCTGCTGTGCCAGTGATGCTTCCAGCTCCAGGAGGGGGCAAGGAGTGACTTGACATTGGCAGAGGGTGTGTCACTTTAGCCATCTTTCCCCTCAGCTCCCTATGCCTGCTATCTCCATGTGCACACAGTGGTGGGGGTCTGCTGTCCCCTAGGGCAAGGGGCATTTGGGGCCCAGTTGCCACTCTGGCATGGGGGGGGAGAGGGCAACAAGGGTGGTGGAGCTGCTCTGGGGCTGCAGAGAGAGCAGAGCCTCTCACTGGCTCTCACCCTCCTCCCTTCCCCCCTGCTCACAGCTTGCCAGCAGCCAGCCCAGGGACTTGGAGGCAGGATTTGTCCCTTGAAGGTGGAAGGGCAGGGCTTGGGCACTGCCAACTGCCATGAGATGACTGTCAGGCTTGGTGGGAAAGACCAGTATCCAGGGTCAGCTCCTGCTCCAAACTGTGGCAAAGACAAGCTTGTGATCTATGGTGGGCGCTTGTGTGAGGCCAAAACTTGTTGTTAACATTATTATTTTTTATTGCTTTATTTTTAGCTGATCATTTCTGTTTGTGTGATCTCTCCTGCTGGGCAGCTCCAGCTCCTCAGGGCAGTCCGCAAGCAGGCATGGCACAATGAAATCCCAGCTCAGGGAGACAACACTGGGCAGTGGGTGGGGTCAGGAGGATTGGAGGGGGAGAGGATGGCAACTGAGACTTCAAAGCAGATACAATCCAGATCTATATATATATATAAAGAGTAATTAAACAGAGGGAGGCAGAATTAAAAGGTCACTTCGGGACTGCCACATGGTAGCATCTTTAAAGCTATCATGCAGTGCAGCCTGGTGTAAGAGCACAACCCTATTATGGGTTATTGCATTACAAGCTCCCTCGTTTTCTTTCTCCAGACAGTGAAACACAAGAGTCTAAAATAGGAAAGCAGTTTTCCAAATGCAAGGCCCTGTGAAGGGTGAGGGTGAAGGCACAGTGCTGCAGCAGCCACAAGGCCATGTAATCCAGGCAAGAGAGTTATGAGATTCCTTGACTTTGCTTCTTGCCTCAGGGACCCTGCCTGTCCCCAGAGCTTCTCCTGGGAGGAAGAAGCCATGGAACAGGGCCGTAATTATTTCCTTTTTAAAGGAGTTAGTCCAAAGGAGAACTAGACTGTGCCTTCTTCTGATGCTTGTTAATTACCTGGGATGCTGGCTGCCTCCTTCCCCATCCCTTGGCTTTTGCATTCTTCTCTCTCATGATCTCACTGTGACATTGCAGCCTCTAACACCCTCTGACACCCAAGGCTGCACCTTGTTTACCAAATTTCCTGCTCTCATATATTTCATCTTCAGTTTCCCAATGCAGCCTCTTGAAAAGTTACTTCTCAGTTCAGTTACCACCTTTGCTTCTCTAGATATCTTGTTCATTTTCATCTGTTTTCTTTTAGTTTATGTGTTCTCTTGCTTGTAGGTTGGGCCAATCACAGGCCAAGAAGTGTCAAGACACTTCTGTCATGTCCATGTCAGCAACTGGGACCTTGCTGGTAGCCCGGGACACTGTTTGTCTGAGAAAGGGGTAGCAGTTCAACCATTCCAACTGTTTCCATCCTTTGAAAGTCCTACATTTGCTGTCACTTTTTAGAGCTGGGAGCAGTTCTTTGCTGGTAGTTTCTCTGCTTCTCAGCTTGCTCTGTTTTGAAGCTAGATGGTTTCAAGGAGCGTAGCTGGAAACCATTAACAGGCAGGCATACTTTGCCTCTCTTCACAATTACACTGCTTGCACACTTAGAATGATTCAGTTCATTTAGCATTTTAAATTCCACACAATTTTAGGAGCACAGGGGGATACATTAGTCTGAATTATTTCCTACCAAACAATTCTGCCGTGAAGACTGCCAAGGCTGCTCAAGGTGTGCTGGGGGCAGAAAGCTCGCTCCACCACAGCTCCAGGATCCACATCTTCAGCCCTGGAGAAGGAATTTCTATGGAGACATGTGCAGTAAACAAATATATGGCTTCCCCAGCGTATGCAGGCACTGCCGCCCCAGCTCTGCAAGCTCTTGGGCTGTTTTTTTTGGCAGGGGCTAATACCTATGAACCCCACCCAGCCTGCCAGCAGTGCTGTCTTTTCACCTTGGAGGATTGCAGCTAGGAGCAGTAATTCCCAGTATTTTTGCTAGGGGATGAATTTTGAGGGGTCCCAGCATGGTATCACACTCTCCTGGCAGAGCAAACAAAACTCCCATTAAATGTTTGTTTATATATAGCCAGGGAGAGACACAAAATCCTACGCAAAAGCAGAGCAGTGGTTTCATGCCTCTTCCCAGGGTGTCCCCAGGCCCTGTACCCAGCTCCTACATCTCCCCATGCTGCAGTGCCCATGGCTGGAGACCTGCACTCCACTTGACAGTGCTGAGCATCTCTGGGCTTCAATCCCCAGGTCTGTGGGGAATTAAAGCCCCTCCTGTGAGCCTTTCAACCACTCTTCCCTGAGATGGCTGAGCAAACCAGAACATGAGGAGATGATGCTCAGTTACCTTCTGCTGGGTTTACAGACATTCTTCCACTCCCTTGTGATGCCCCAGCTGAGTTCTCCTGGTTTATTCACGGTGGGCAGTTTATGCATGAGTAAAATATCTGTGAAATTTTCCTCACAGAGGCAGATATGAGAGCTCAAGTACCCCAGCCAAATATTGCTTGTGTAATAACCAGAAACCGTGCTATAGCTTTGTTATTTTTCCTGCTGAGGCTTCTCTTGCTGCTCCAGCTCTGCTCTACATCCCCTCTTGGACTGCAGCGATGTATCATGCTGGGCTGCTCAAAGGCTGCTGCTTCTCTGGGAAGTACCGTCTGTCACCCAAGTCTAAAGCTGAAGCCAGAATATAAAAATATGCTAAAAATTTTGCTATTATTGGGCCAAAGAGTAAATGCAGCCACCAGTAACTTTGATCCCAGAAGACCAGCACAAAACAAAGCAGGATTCACCAGCTGAGCGCAGATCCTTATTTCCACCATGGAATCCAACAAAGCAATTGCTAATGGACCGGAACAAAATTTGACGCATATTGATTTCCAGATTCTGAGCTGAGCTGGCTTAGGTGCTGTCTGCAGCTCTCCAGCAGTACCATGCCCTTGAATCTCAATGTGAAACAGAGACAGAAAAGGCCCTTAGGATATTGGTAATGCCTAACTATTGGAGACAGGAAAGTCATACCAAGTCAGCCGAGTCTCTGGCCTTGTTTCAGCCTGGGCTTGTGCTTTAGGGAGGGACAAAGGAACAGGCCTGTGGCCATGGGGTGCTGGAGATGTCTTGGGGAACAGCAGACATGCCTCATGCTGTACAGACAGAGCCTGCTTTGCCAGCAGCACTGTTGCTGGTTAATGGCTGTGCAGCTCCTGCCTGGCAGTGACTGCCACAGCTCAGCCTGCCCAGGAGTGAGGGACCCTTGGTGCTGCCTCACCACAGCCACTCACACACAGGGGCTGCATAGAACAGAGGCCACATCCCATTGAAATCCCTTTATTATTGCTCAGCTGTAAGAAAGGTTATTTGAGCATTTGATGGAAACACCACGTGCTCAAGAACCAGGGTGATAGCATGGTTTTAGACACTCATCCCTGCCTATCCCTACCTAAGACCCAGGACTTGCCCTCTGTGGTGGCAATTGTCAGCCATACCATGGCCCTTTAGGGTCCCTCATGTTTTGGGATTGCAGCAGGGCTATTGCTTGGTATCTCAGTATGACCCTCAACCCCTCTCACCCACCCACTGCCCATTGGTGATGGGTGAGTGGCCCCTAGATGTTCCCCCCCACCCAGGCAGAGGCTGTTGCTGCTGCAGGTGAGTGACCCACTTTCAGCCAAAGGAGCTAATGAGGTGCCCTGCTCCTGCTTGCTTTGCTAGTTCCCTTCCTTTGAGAGTTAATACATAACTTTCTCTATTTTTTTACATAATAACAACAGCACAGCTCAGGGGAAATTTGCAAGAGGTAAAAAAAAAAGACTATGTCAGCCAACTGTGGCTTGTTTTATTCACCTGAAAATGGCTGGAAATTGGAGGAGTGCTGGGACAAGTGCCTCCTGGGTGTGCCCTGCTCCTGTCAACACGTGAGCTCTGCTGCCCCACATCCAGCTGGCCTAACCCCGAGTGACCAACCTCACCTTCTTACGTAAAGGCACTTCCCGAGTACGGTTTATAAAACTCAGCTTATTGGTTTCCAAGAGACACAGCTGTCCCAGGATCACAGCCTGCATATCACTCAGTTGTCTTGTGGGGAAGAAGCATCTTTTGATCAGAGATGTTGCCATGGCCAGCAAGGCAGGTGGTGACACCTCACAGGTAAGCCAGTCTGGAGGAGTCCCTGTTTCCTAGCCTTGTGCCTTCCTGGCAGAGATATTCCAGAGAGCTGTTTGCAAGAGGTGATGGCAACAGTCTAAGCCAAGTTACCTCTGTGCTCATGGGACCACTTCATAACCCCTTGGTTTCTTTTAACTAATTACTGCTACGAGAACTCAATGGCAAAACACATTTGTACAGGCCTTGATAATGTTGAACCCTGTCAATGATATACAAACAGTTCCAGCAAGTGAGGTTAGGTGTAGACCAAGGCTAGATATACAGGCCTTCTTAAAACAGAGACCTCTGGCAACATGAAAATAATCTTGTTAGAATAGTATGTACTAGATATGGTAGGTAAAAAGATGGTATGTAAAAGATCTGGGAGAGTGAAGGGAGCAGGTACTTGCTCTGCAGAAATACAGTAATTGAGGAGAGACCCTGTGATAAACCACCTGAGTCAGAACAGTGAGAATCTCTGCAATACTTAGGGTGGGAGCTCAGCTCCAGCAAACATGGGTTATTTGGGTCCTGCTGCTGTTACCAGCTTGGCAGCCTTCAGGAGTGATGCCTGAGCTGTCAAACAAGGTGCAAAAATGTTTTCAGCTTCTCTGAGGGCAGGATGCAAAGAGAACAGAGCTACCTTTCTGGAGCTTGCTGCTGGTCACTGCCTGGTGCAAATGCAGGCTCATGCTGCCTCTCCACAGCGACCCAGGGGGCTTTGGGGCTGGGGACACTGTGCTCTGAGTAACCCAGGGGCTCGGCTGGCTGAAGGAATGGCTGGATCACAGCCCATCCTCTTGCTGCAGAGGTGAGAGATTCCCTGCCTCTGCCTCAGCACCTGCTTACGCAGCAGCCGGGTGCTGCTCTCCTCTCCTGCTAATCAGAGCCTGACTGTGACGAGCCACTGCTGCCCTTTCACCCAAAGCTGAGTTTCCTTCTCCAGGTTAAGGCAGTGTGTGCTAAACTGCTGCTGCCCCACTTTCCTCAGGAATATGTTTACCAAGGAAAGATATACTGCACATTCCCCTGAGCTTGGCTTTGTGTTCCAGAAGGCCAGCAACAGACCCAAGACCATCCTTAGGAGCTGCCAGCAGGATGGGACCTCCTGCCAGCACCTCCTGGCCTCATTAAGCCAGAGGGGCTTTCTCTGAGGAACTTGTCTGTCATGCAGGAGGATGAGTCTCACCCACAGGCAGAGCCCCAGATTGAAGATGAGACAATTACAGGAGGAACTGACAAATGGAGACCACAGAAAACAGAGCTGGCAGTGTCTTGGAATACCTTACTGCTTATCAGGCTACTGCAAGGCAGGATTGACACTGACTGTGTCGCTTTGGATAAATCCAGCAAACTTGGCTTTTTCTTGGGTTTTTTGTAGCTATTAATACAACACTGTCTATTAGTAGTTGCTCTGCCAGTACCACACCAAGTTCACCATGACCCAGGAATACCAAAGGAAGATGGATTTCAGTAGGTTTTTGTTCTTTCTGCATGAAGCATCTGTGGTGAGGTTTCTTCATCAGGGCAGGGAGACTGGCATCCTGGGGTCCTGACCTGATGCTCCAGCAGAAGGGTTCTACAAACTCCAGAGCATGCCACCATGTGAAAGCTCTCCAATAAAGGCAAAGAATAAAGGGATACTTTCAGCCTCCCCTGCTTCACTGCCTTGAGTCTGAAATATGTATGTAGTTCAAGCCCTATTTGCAGCATCTAGTCCATGTCCATCATGATGCAAATTGTAGCATTCAGCAGAGCTTTTGCCATAAAACAGGAACGTTCTAATAACCCTATTTGATGCTGATGCCCTGAACTCCATGGCCTTGCAGCACATCACACAGTGCAGGAGCCCCAGGTCCATGCAAATATCAGGAATACCGTGGGATGCCAGCCACAATGCTGCACGTTCTTGATGCCTTAAGTTTTATCTTTTTTATTTTTTAGATTCTGTGCTGTTTTGGTGGGAAGTTTTAGGTTTCATATTAAGTGCTACTAAGCTCTCTTCACAGAGTATACAGACAAAACAATTCCTTCTCTAGTTTGGTACCAAGGACGACTTTCAGGCCCAAGAACAAAAACAATGGTGAAGTAAGAAGGAAAAACAAGGAGGATGGAGCTTCATAACCTGAAGCTATGGTTGGACAATTAACTCCAATATGCTAATGGAACAGAACTTATAAAAGTGTGAGACCTTGTCATTGGTCGTCCATTTTAGGGTGCATCCTGGGTGTGGCTCAGCCGGGCTCTTGTGCAGCCCAGGTGTACCCATTGAGGCTTTTAATAAATACCTACTTTATCCTTTTGCTCTGTCTACTCTCTGTTCCAGGTCAGCCTCTAGAAGGCATCATTCTTCTGAGATGCTGGCATGTGCCACGGGTGCTGGTTCACAGAGCTGTGCTGTTGTGCAGCCCACGTTGGGGCCATGTTAAATGAGCTCTGAGGCAAAAGGAGAGTGTAAAAGGAGGGGAGGGCAGGAGGGAATGCCTTACTGCAGACTCTGGTTGGCAGCACACTGGCTGGGTGGCTGGATTGCCCTGTGGATTTGGCTCTGTGCTTTAGCTATGTAGGTGAGGTCTTCCATGGTTTTCAGAAAGAAGAAGGAATTTGGGCATGCCCTAATTAAGGGAATTTCCTGGGCACCTGAGGCACTGAAGGAAAGGAAGGAAGCTAGTATAATACTGGAGAGGTCTGGGGCAGCTTGGAAAGGATCCCTGGCCCAGGAGCTGTGTGAGGAAAAGAGGAGGGAGAGGAAAGCAGAAAAGCTTGAGCAGGTTATAGGCATAAAGACAAGTTTTCTCAAGGGAGTGGGTCCACAAGTTTTTTCTCAGCAGAGGAGTGAGCTGGGAAGAAGAAAGGATGAAAAAAGGACGCCAATACACCGCAAGTGCAGTGCCACTGACCGCATCATGGTGACATTCAGGGAACTTGGGCAAATCTTAAAGTTGTAATGTTCAAGAAAGAAACTTTATTTATTTAACTTTGATTAGTACTAAAGAGCACAAAGGTCTCGCATCACCCTGACAATTAATTTTCTGAGAATATAATACATCCAGCATTCCTAAAATCTAACATTAAATGAGGAACAAACTAACTCAGCTGAGCTAGCGGTGAATCAGCCACGAGCACAGCATCCCTCTGCTCCCCTTCACTGTGTATGGAGCACAACCTCCACTCCTGAAACACAGCATGCAGCCAGCTCCTACAGGAGATCTCAGCTGGCTGAGGAGTAGTGCAGCCCACAGGAGCCCCTGGAGGGAGTGTTGCCTCCCCTGCACCTCTGGCTAGGTAAAAGAGCAGAGTTATAATGAAAGAGCTGTCCAGCCAAAATTTTTGGACTGTTACTATCTCCCAGAGGATGCCAAAACTCTTCTTTTGGTTTGGAAGGACTAGATGGTCTACCCACCTCTGCTGCCCAGCCCTGTGTACCCAGTGAGAAGAGCATGCCCTTCTTAGTCTGGAGGCATCCACCAGCTACTGGGTTCAAGCTTTCCTACACGCATGAGCAGTGATTGGTGCTGGGTGGGCGATGGTATCACAGGATACCTGATTTCACAGCTGTGCCTGCCCAGGCTGTGCTGGCCCTGGCTAACCTCGAAAGCACCGTGTCACACAGGCCAGACCTCGTTTACAGCTCCTGGGACTGTCAGTTGGATTTACACAAGTCTGACCCTTGGGCTTGGAAAACCTGGCAGCATCCCTCTAGATCCTAAAGTGTGGAAGCAGGCACCAGCCCTTGGTCCCACCATTAGCATTTTGGCATTAGTCTGCAGAGACCAGGACACAAGCTCACTTATTTGCTGCCTCTAACTGTCAGACAGAGCACCTTAATTTCATGAGCCCAAGGTAGTGGGGCTACTACACAGAAATTTTGAACTGAATCATAACTTCGGATATCCAAATAAAACCTAAAGTCTCATTTTTAAGCATCTGACAACTCTCTATGAGCTTCTTGTTTGATTTTTCAAACACTCCAGCAGTTTGTCACACCTGATGACCAAGTCTGCTTTTTCTGCCTTGGGGTGAAATGCAGGGAGCTCATCACAAACTAACACCAGCCCTTTGCTGAGAAAAGAATGTTTTACACACAGCTCCTGACGATCAACTGCTAGTGGTCAGCTACTTAAAGGCCTGCTGGAGAAGAAACTGGTGATCTGCTGGTCATGCCCTTTCTGATTTTTATATAGTAACATGGGTATTAACAAATGGAGTCTTCAGCTCAGGAACTCCCCTGGTTGCAATCTGCCATTGGCATAAATCTAGGTTAGGGACCGTCCATCACCTAAGCTGGCAGGAGCTTTGCTGCTGAGCCAGGGACCAGGGCAGGAATGAGCACCAACACCTATGGAGGGCCTGTGCCTTCCCTGTTGATGGACCAGCAACTGAGGGTGTCCTGGGGAAAACAAAGGAAAGCAGTAAATCCAACCTGAATGAATGTGAACTCCTGACAGTTTCATCACTTCAAATTTACATCAGGTTCTAATGAAGCAGGGATGAAAGAATGTGTTGTCTCTCTCCTTGAGCTAGATAATGTGTCCTTGGCAGGGGATTGCATCTCCTTTTGCCATGGGACCACAGGGAGTGTGCCTGGCCCTGTGCTGCAGGGAGGGATGCCTGAGGGGCTGCCGTTAGAGACAGTATCACAGTAACTGGTTTCCAGAGACTGAATTTAGGTTTGTGTAGGTGCTATTTCCCAGCTGTGGGTGTCTGGCGTTGCTACCTTCCCACAGGGTTTCATATGTGGAATTAACCCCTCCACCACCAAACAATGAACTTGGCAAGCTCTCCAGGGCTGGCTGGGGCCACTGCACTGAGCACCCAGTCCATGGTCCTGGCACCCTGCCCTGCCATGGGCATCCAGTTTCACTAGGGCTTGCTCACAGCAGAGGACTCCTGACTTCCATGTTCTGCTTGGGAGGGGACAACCCCAGGGGGTGCCAAGACCTACTCCCAGCTCAGCAGCACCCCACTTCCTTCACCTCCCCACTCATATCAGTCTCTAGTCATTCAACTTGTCCCCATTTCCTTGCTCTCCTCTAGGTCAATCACCCCCTATCGTCACCTACCGTCCCAGTTTACACTGCTGCTTTGTTCCCTCTCTGCTTTCTTTGCCATTTCTCATCTCCTGCCAGCCAGCCTCAGGCTCCCCAAACCTCAGGGCTGCATGACCTGACACCAGTTCACATGCCCTGCAACAGGCAGCCCTGGCCTGAGGACGGCCTGAGCATGCTTTGGTCATCGGTGGCTGGTTGGTGCCACCTGCCCTGGGTTTCAGCCTGCCACTGGGATTGCAGAGCTGCAATATCCCCTGCTTCTGCACAACAAGAGCTTGGCTGGCTTGGAGAAGCTTCGACCAGACAGCTGAGTAGGATTTTAGAAGTCTTTAAAAACACTGTATTTTTAAAATAAAGTGTATCTGCTTATCCATAAAACCCAGGAGGTTGGTTCATGCTCTAAAGCTATTTAGACCTCAGGAGCAGTACTGCTCTCACACACATTGACTTTCTAGAAGTCAAGTCTCTTCTAAACTAGTTGTCAAAATCCATATAGGAGTGAAGTCCCTTGAGAAGACATCTTCCCCCATCCTGAGTCCTACCTTGGGTATGAAGCTGTGCCTTTCAGGGATGTGTCTTATTCCATTGACCAAAGGAAGATCTCAATCCAGGCACTTTGCTTTTCAGCCACTGAAGAAGAAAGCCTTCAAATTGTAGGTTGGAAACTAGTGTGCACGATTATGACACATTTTTTTGTTTCCTAGTAGTTTTTTTTTAATGTATTATAAAGAATTTATGATGTTACATACTCATGCCTAACCAGCAGGGCTATTATTTTTCTCAACCCTCACAGTGCCCACCTCACTCCAAGGACATCCTATGTCATGTGGGGCAGTCAACACCCCTGTCTGGAACACCTGCTATCCCCCCTCTTGCTCTTGAGTCTCAACACCAGGCTTGCCTGGTGATGGAAACTCCAATCCACCCACAAGGCTCAACAGCTGCAGACATTCCTGTGAGCTGGACTTGGGCATGAGTCCCAGCAGTGACCACATGTGGGGGCAAGCTGGCGAAGAAATGCAGCTGCACAGGGCTCTGCTCTGCTGAAGGGGTGCCCAGGTGCAAGGTCATCCTGCCTTTGGGTGGTGAAGTATCCAAACATGCTTCTTTTAATATGTCTTTTTGTAATAGTTGTATCTCAGTAGAAATTACATGCTTAAAACTAAAGAAATGGCAAGGTGCTTACTCTGATTAGCAGGTCTTCATTGGTTACTGAGTCTTAATTTTATGATTGGAAGTGAAAAGCTGACTCACCCTCCCTGGCTACCTTCAGCACTGATGCAGGAGTTTTCTGGCTTTGCTCTGGAGGAATGAAAAATATCAGGTACAATATGAATGCAAAAATCATCCAGAGAAACAGCCCAGTAACAAATAAGGAAATGTTGCTTTGGCAGAAGTTAGACAAGAACATTATGAAATAATTCAAACTATAACAATCACTATTGAATGTCTGGAAAGATGGTAGTAGTGCAGTGTTATTACACTGAGCAAAATTTGAGGTAATTTGTTCCTGGAATTTGCTTTGTTTCTCTTAGTATTAATTAATGTCTGTCTAGAATTCCTCTTGAAAAAAAAAAAACAAAACACCAAAACAAAAACCAAAAAACCAACCTGAGTAAATCAAATCTAACCCAAATTAACACCAAACCCTCTGAGATAGATGAAGGCAGGAAGGCTGGCTCTGGCTGCTCGAGGGGAGGAGGCTCTGGATGTCCAGCACGAGCTACCCAAGGCGTGAAGCCAGAGCTTTGCAGGGTGTGGTGCAGGGACACAGAGCACACAGTCCCTGGTGACTCCGACTCCCCGGCCAGTAGATGTTGGCTGTACATGGCTGTGCTGCTCGGCAGCTAAGAGTAGATTTTGCAGCTCACAATTAATCCTCCCAGGCACTGTGAGTGCTGGATGGAACAATTACAGCTGTGGACAGTTTTATCCTCTTTGCCAAGAGCAGAAAATGGAAGTGCTGCAGAAGAGACAGTATTATACCCTCAAATCTCCTTATTTAATAGTGGAACAAAATGTACTTTTATTCCTGTGCAGTTTGCAGCAACAAACTGAGACTTTCTTCTTCTTACCCCAGGGTGCTTTCATTTTTTCTGCCAGCCCATTCCCTGTCAGTCAAAGGATATACATTCTTAATGTACGGACTAAATGCTGTTCTCACTCATCCCTTTGCTCTCAAAAGCAGAACTTACATGAAGAGGACAAGCAGGATTTGGCCCCAAGAGTTTAATTGTGTCACCACAACGAATTGGTTTAACACAGACTTAAATGGGAAGATTTGTGTTCTGATTTTTTTGGGTGTTTTAATCACTGAAGGGGTTATTGTTTGGCTAATTTAAATCACCATGGAAGGGAGTACCCTGGTAGCTGCTTGAAGAACTATTCCTGCAAATCTGTCTGAAATGGCAAGAGATTAAGACTGAAAATATAGCTTTATAAATTGTGATTATAAACAGCTGGGATTTTTTTTTAAGGGAAAACGTATGTGCAGGAAGAGATGGCACCTACAAAGGCAATTACAAATTTTGAGCTAATCCTACAACTGAAGTTGAATCAGCATCCAAAGCATGTTTTTGTCCATTGATAGGCCCATACCAAGACATACATGAATTATATTTATGCAGAGCCACAGTCGAGTTGAGCAAATCCAGCACCTGTCTGTTTTTGCCCAGAAAGTAATGATGCTTTGGAACATACGGGATACAGCAGAACACACATGCAAACTATACTCTGGATAACAGTTAGAGAGGACTAAGGCATATTAATGATCCTGAGAAGATGCTATAGGTAAAAGTAAAGGCTGCAAAACAAAGACCAGCTCTTGCCCTGCATAGGTGGGCAAAATGTAAGGGTTGGACTCAGCAAGTCCTGCTCCTAAGATTTTTTTCAGCACTTGACCTGCATAGGTGGGATCCCTCATGTGGATTTTATACTGCCCACTGTCTCTTGTGCACTGTGCAGGAGTGCTGGGGATTCATTTCCTCTCACACAAGTCAGGTGCCTCCAGAGAGAAGGAGACTAAATGAAAAATGAGATGATGAAGCACAAGAAAGAGGAAGAAGTAAGCAGGTTGGGCAGGAGATGCTGGAAATTCAGCAAAGCCCATCTGCAAGGTGTCAGTTCAGGTTTCACTGGGGGTAAAACCAGAGTGGTAAGCCTTGACTTGCGAACTAATGATGTTAAATACACAGTGTGAAACACACCCAAGGTTTTTAAGGAGCTGTCTGGTTGCTCACTTCAGAACAAGGGCTGCTTAGGTTCACAGTGGTTTTAAATGTAGGGAGAGCAGGGTTTGGGCTGTTCCCAAACCCTCCTCTCTGGGTTTACTCTTTACCAGCTGCATATGGCAGTAAAAAACCTACCTGTCGACTGCTATACTGACAACTGCATAGCAAGCAATGAATAGAGGGCATCGTGTGGCGGTGGCTGTGGATGGGCAACCCTGCTCTCTGCTCCACTTGGTCCCAAGTCTTGCCCTTATGTCTCTGACTTGCCAGTTCCCTGTCACTAAATAAGGTCACATGTGTGATGAAGGGCTGAAAAGGAGAGGGCAGCATGGCAGAGGGAAATGTGGTCTTAAAAAAAGATGAATTTGGATGCTAAGGGCCAAGGCACTAAATCAGAACTAAAAATATATAGTCTGAAAAGCAAAGACCTTGTGGAGTAAACTATTAACTCAGTGAAAGAAGAAGCAAGGGAGACCCTCTGCTGCTCACAAGCTGTTTATCCAATGAGGAACACAGAGTTGCAGAGAAAGAGTTGTTTCAGCATCTATCAGCTGCAACAACTTCTGCACCTGTTCTGCAAGGGAAAGACTTGTCAACGTGACCTGAGAAACAGGATGGTGTGGCTGTGACCAGTGTGCATTTGGGAAGTCTGGCCATGGAGCTGGACACAACTGTGCTGGGTGCTATTTGCAACCCCACTGGTGGATACTGCAAAAAGCTAAGATGCTGGTAAACAGGACAGGGACTGGGAGGATAACTAGAATTGCCTGACAGCTGCTACCAGCTTCTGGGATGCTTCCTGGCAAAGCAGGGTTTTGAAGGAAGGATGTGAAGTTGAGAATGAGGAGAGGAGAATATAGGAAACAACAGATGAGGACAATGATCTTTTGGGCAGCTCTTTGCAGTGACACTTAAAGAGTGTGGAAATGAGCAGGTCCAGGCAGTGTATGTGAATGCTGGACATTAGAGGGAGGGGAGCTGCACAGAGGACATGTCAAGGACCTGGAAAAAAGCACTGACTAAGGAAGGCAAAAGAACCGGCAAGACTTCAAACTCATACAGAGGGATCTAGATGGAGACCCAAACCAACCCAAGGGCTCATGGGCAATCGAAAGGGACATGATAGTTGTAGCAATGCAAAGAAGATTAAGGGGTAGAAGACTTGTGGGCAAGAGGTTTAAGTGTTTTCTTTCAGGGGTATAGAGCTACAGTTTTTGGTTAGACATTCATTTGGAAATGTCAGAGATAGTGGCTGTGATTCATTCCCCAGTAAAGAAGAAGATTAAGGAGTTATTTGGAGTAAAAATGGTAGCTCACTCATGCTTTTGGAGAGGAAAGGATTAATACAGTTCTCCTAGAAAGCTGGCTGGAAATGGGGATAAAGAAAAGACTGCCATAAGAATGGAGACACTAGAAAATGGCAGTGGTTGGAAGACAAACAAAGGCTTATAAATAAAGTTGGTTATGGTAAGTCTTGCTAAATTAAAAGAAGGACTGTTTCTGCACAATATGAACTTGTAAGATTGCGATCCACCATTTAAAACAGTTGGTGTTTACTATAGCTTAAGAAAAACAAGAGAAGCCTTCCTCAAAAAATAATCAATTTGTCCTGCACTCTGAAATCTTTAACTAAGAAACTGACACAAAGGTGACCACTGGGATTATTTTTTTAATGTCTCTGCATACCAATTTGCCTGAAGAGTGGCTTGAGACAGACTGATCTCAGTAAGAATCTTGATTTTAAGTTAAATTCTGCACCATCTGTTTCATTATAATCTGCTTCCATTCACTCTCCAAGGGGACAGTAACAGCTTCACTTGTTTTAAGAAACTGGGCAACTAACCTTCAGGAAGAATAACATTTCAACACTTTCTCTCACAATCAGTTTTAGCAACAATGGCAATGAACTCTCAGTAGAGCTTGTATCTGCCCAAGAGCCAGGGCCTCTTGCAAAGAAAACTCTGGAAAGCAGCACTTTTTGGCTGTCAAGTTCATGTGTGATAATACCGTTTTTTTGGTGGAACTTTTCAATGTTCCCATTTTTCTGTTCTAGTTTTCCCTTGAATGGGGACTGCTTTCATTGGGTTTCCTGTTCATTTTCTCCCACAGAGCTTCCTGAAAATGGAAGGACTTCTGGTTCTCTCCCTGCCAGCTCTACAGCATGTCATCAGTGGGAGTCAAATTCTGGTAAAAAGCAGCTCATAAACTTCAGTGCTGACAATAAAGTCTCAGCATCAGTTTTGTTTAAGTTCCCATACAGTTTTTCTCTTCCTGAGACACCAATTATATAAAAGCCTGTTCAATTATACTTGAAGAGATGAGTATCTGGGTAAGGATGAGTACAGCACAAGGAGCTCTGGTATAGACATACCCACCACAAGGTGGGATGGAGGAGAAAAAAATCTCCAAGCACTTTCATTACCACATTAGCTAGAGGGATAGTGTGTCAGTACTCGCAAAGTATCTGTCATGGGTGCCATATAAAGCACATTTTCATCAAGACATTGTTAGTTCATTGCCTTTAAATGGACCCTAACCATCACAAGCAATCAATCAATCCTGAGGCAGCCTCAAGTGCTCAAAAGCAAACCTTTCATGTAAGCAAATGCAGAGTCAACTTTCTTACAGTCTCACTGGGATCCTGCCACTGCCTCTCCTCCTTTCCTCATGCAGGGCAGCTGTAAAGGGAAGGTGCTTGTCTTTGCTGAGCTCCTCCAGAAATGCAGATTCCCTTCTGCTTCCCTGCTCCCAGACACAAGCTTCCCCACACAGGCACCTCAGTTTGCTAGACTCTTCCAGAGGCTGACTGCTCACTTGCCCGAACTCAGGAAAGGGATTCCATACCAGGTGCTTCAGTGTGAATTCACCTCCCTGACCAAAAAAATGCAAGCACCAAAGAAAATTTGTCTTGTAGTTTGGGCATTTCTCAAGTGTTTCTCAACGTCCAATACTGTGGGAGGTTATTTTGCAGCCCTAATTCCCCACTGTCC
This sequence comes from Sitta carolinensis, assembly GCA_032173965.1. Classification (NCBI taxonomy): domain Eukaryota; kingdom Metazoa; phylum Chordata; class Aves; order Passeriformes; family Sittidae; genus Sitta; species Sitta carolinensis. Next base: position 132,671,222 of record CM063284.1, read on the forward strand.
CTCATAATGAGAAAAAAACCTTTCCTCTACCCAGCCATTTTCACAAATAGGAACAACGGGATTGCCTTTAAGATACCTCCCTTCCTACAAATCTGGCTGTCTGTAGCCAAGGGTTTTAACAGTAAGGGCCTAGTGCCTGTTTCACATGACCAGTTACACTGCTTGTGTGGCTCCATGAGCCTCATGGTGAGACGGTGGCAGGTCAGGAGTGCAGTCTCAGCAAGCACCTCTGCAGATGCCAGGTTGCTTCTGCCCCTTTGTAGGGAGTGAAAGGTGTAGCCTGGCCACCACTAACTAAAAACAGCAGTCAAGGCAGTATTAGCACTGGACAATTTTACTGTTACACTATTGTGCTCCTACTCATTCATCCACCACAAGTGGGGAAGTGGGGCACAACACAGAGAACTGGGTCCTGAAAAAAATGGCTGGAGTCACAGAGCAAACAAAAGAGGCAATTAATTTCAGAAGTGCCTAAGAGAGTAGTATCCCAATATCTGTCCATAGGGGACTAACCTCTCTGAGGTCTACAGAGTCATATTGCACAGTTTCCAATCAAAAGGTTCATGATAAAAGAACAGGAGAAATTTTGAGGACTGATGGTGACTATAGCCCAAAAACATCTTTTGACTTTATCAATTAGAATTTGTAAAGTGTCTAGGTACAGCACTGTATCTATTTTCTAGACAGCCTACTTCATCTTCCAACAACTGATGTTTGATATACAGACATCAGTTACACTGATTTTAGTAACATATGTGACAGAGATTTTACAAAGGTGGTCAAGCTAGCAGCTTTCTGCACATGCATATGAGTATTTAGCACATGACAAAATTAAGTTCCTACTGACTACAGTGATGTAGAATTCAATTATTGTTTGAGAAAAATACAAGTGGTCTTTGTCCATTTAGAAGTCAGCCCAGAAGCTGAGAAGCTGTCCTCCTTTGCTATTGGTGGCTATGGTGCAGTGTCACATTCTTTCAGCTGTGTTAACAGCTCTTGTTTTCAGACACACAACAGCAAATTCCTTGAATGATTTACTGCAGCAGCAAAAAGCAGCTGTTTACTATTTCTTAACCTTACTTAACATGGTCTTTAATAAACACTATTTCTTAGACCTCAGTAAGAATATTATTCTCTTCTAGCACTGATTTGGTAAGAGGTAACAGCAGCAGATGTCCCTTAGAAAATCTTTCAGGGTTAAGCAATTATTTGTAAAATCATAATGAATCTAAATTTACTTTCTAAATAAAATGCAGCAAGAGAAAACCAATTACAAATAAACATTTTTTGCCCCAGTTTGTGTGGAAAGAAAAAGGGGCTTCATTGACATCCTGATCAGTTCCCTTACTGCACACTGCCCATTGTGATATAAAATCTGAGTTATGTCTCCAACAAGAGAAAATACAAGTGCATTAAGCATTACTGTAACAAAAGTGAGTAATGACCGTAAAAATAATTCTGAATACATTGAGGACACAATCAAACATTTTAGACTTTTTGTGGGTTTTAAGAAGGCATCATTTACTATTCTTCTGGTTGGAAAAACTTACTTTTCTGTCTTCAAAGGATCCACAAATATTCACAGGAAATAAATAAATAAAACAACCATTTCATAGAAAAATATGCAGTGATTATCAACAGCTAAAGAAAATGTGCACCCAAAGAAAGTAAAAACTATCAGTAGGTAATGGCCACTGAAATTTGAAGGCATATCAAGAATAAGAAATTAAAAATTAAGACCTATCCTGACAGCCTACAAGTTATGCTGGACAATTAACACAGATTTGTTGCCCAGGCACACTCTAATTTTGCAAAGCACTGAAAAAGACACAGAGGCAGCTTGTGTATTACTCTTCTATTGGTAAACTAAGGGTAAAGAGACAGACATGATGTGGTCTTGTGAGGGGTTGGATTACATTGGCATCTGTATGGAAAAGATAGGCAGCAATTATTAAAGCATAGGGACAGCCTTGAAAACCAGAGAAGTGGCCAGAATGATGTCTGATGAAAAGTCACTCAAGCATTTAGTTTAATTAGTGCTCTGCAGTTTTATCTCCAACGTTAACAACTATTGCACATCCCGATTTATCAAGCCAGCCCAGTCCTTCTCATTGCTAGCCTGTAGGTAAGCAAATACTCAGCAGAGCTCAAAATTTAATGAGAATGCTCTTGCATGTTTAGGGCCTTTAACGGATCAGGATGGAGCATATAAAGCTGATAGCTCAACAGTAGGCAAACCATGCAAAAAAAAATTATTTCAAAGAGTCCACCACGGTAGTTGCAAATATAGCAGTGTGGATCCTGAGAGACAGACAAAAGACTGGGTTTTAGATGATTCAGCAGTCAACACAGTAACACCTTCATTAGCAGAATCCAAAAACACAGCTGAGGTTCTAAAAGGCAGATACAAAGACTACAAATATCTAAGGAAAGATAAAGTAAGGGTCCATTACCTGATGAAGAAGGAAAGAAAATGAAAGATAAGATTTATCTTTAAATAAGTAATAAACATAATTTTTTACTTCACTCAAAAGTTAAAATACATGTTAAGAAGTTGAAAGAGTAAGCTAAAGTAGTCAGAGGACTTTGAGGGAATTCAAGCTGGCAACAGCTAACAACTATCTAGGATGCTCCAGCAATCAGCCATGTCACCAGGGACCATGTGTGTTGCTCTCTGAGAACCCACAGAGCACAGGAAACAGCCCAGCAGAGTGGTGGGACAAGCACAAGGAATTTAAAATAAAGGGACTCTTGTCAGTCAACCTAAACCTGGAAAAGGGCTAGGATATTTTTTTATAAAATTTCCTTCGTAAATGCATATGAAAAAGTAAAACCAAGGAAAAGCCAGACAATATGGATTTGTCAGGAACAAACTATGCCATACTTCACTACCCTTCATTTCTTTGTGAAAACTGGCCTGGCGGCCACAGGCACACAAGATCCCAAATCTCTGTTGTAAATGCCTCTGTCAGTCTGCGAAGTCCTCACAGGTACGGGGTTCCAATCTACACTGACCACAAAGAGAATCACAGCAGTACAAAGTGCTCTCAAGAAGTAATTACCAAAGGCTTACCGGAGTCTAGCAAGATATTCAAGCGAGGTCCTGCAAGGCTTTGGCTGCAGTGTATCCCATAAGTGTGTTCATGAAAAATACAGACTAAAGAGGACATCTGCAATATCCCCCATGATACCACACTTGGATGAACTGTAAACAGTCTGGTCTGAGACCCCTGAGAGGCAGGTATGTGGACACTAAATAGTGCCACAAAGCGGAAATTATTAGTGGTACCAAAATGAATCTGTGATGCTGCTGCAGAAAGCCTAATGCAATTCCAGTCTATGCAAGTGCCAGAACTTAGTTGTTCCAGCTACTCTGCACTAGCCTCAGCCGGCACTTTGGGTCATATATTGGACCATATGATTTAAGAGCACAAGCTGTAGAGGATCGAGAGCACCAACAATTGCCAGACTTAGAAAATGTGACCTATAAAGAGTGATTCAATTAACTGGATTTACTCTGAAGACTAGGAGAACATAGTAGCAATGTTCAGATAAAGACACTATTCATCACATCTACTGGCAATAAGAACAGTAAGCAATTGACTTAACTGGCAGGGATAAACTCTTGCTGTGATAACCGTCCAGTTGTACGGTTCAGCAGAGAAACATGCTGCTGAGGAGGTCCGGGATCCTGGGATCCCTTTCACTGAAAGCTTTTAGGAGTTAGAGGAACCCTTGGTAGTTTGTCTTGGCAGATTTTATCCAATCTCAGAGTAGGGAGATGGGCTAGATAAATTCCTGAGATTTCCCTTAATCCATAGTCCTCTGTAAGAGCTCCAGCTTTTAGCTACACTCTGCACAGTGATTTTGTCATAGCTACAAAGAAGGAACACAAAAATACGTTTGCCATGACATCAAAGTGCTGCATGGACCCTGGCTTTATATATTAAGTGGACAGTATTTCTCAGAGGAAAGCTGTTCTGTATTTCCTGAAAAAGCTGAGACACAGCTTTAACAGACAATTATGTTGGGACAACTATATTCTTCCCTTCTCAGGAATCCCAGCACAAAAAGCACGAAAAGCTATATAAGAGAATTATAGAACATACAAACAACCTAATCGTTTTTTTGAAACCTCACAAGATAATGCAACTCCCTCAGTAAGACCCTGTTGTGCCTTATCTATTGAAAATCTTTAACACAATAAACAATGTATTAAAAGATTTCAAAATAATTTTTAAAATGTACAGAAAAATTCTAGACAACATTTGACACCCTCCCACTGTCTGGTCTAGAGCAAAATCACCAACGATGCTACACAATATGTAAAATCACACACTGAACACCAGCACAAAGTGAGATTTGGAGCTGAATTCAAAGTCCCCTCCAAAACCTGTAAGGTTCTAAACCGGCAAATCAAAGATCTCCAAATAATACAAAGCAGAAGGCAGCTGGGTAGACAGAAACACAAACTGACCTTTACTTCACTTGTGGCTCCTATAGGACTAATCAAATTTACTTGTCAGACCCTGGAAGATCACACTTCTAGTAAAGCCCAGTAATTCCCAACTTGTTTCTGTGAAAATGGGAAAGCCTATCAGTACTGATGATAAAAGACATTCCACCTATTAGCTCTTCTTATCAAGATGGGAAAATAAATCATCATAGTTTACAGAAATGCCTCAAATTCCTTCATTATTATGTGGTTTGCAAACACCGTCTGGTCATTAGCTTTACTTATTTGAGCTGAAGTGGTTTCAGCAAACAACCAAAAGGGATGGTCTCCAGGGATGTTTCAAGAGCACTGCATAAGCTATTTTCTTAACGTTATACAGCAACTGTCTTCAACTTCTATCTTGGATTTTTCACACAGCTTTTTGACAGAAAGAAATTAGAAGCCCTTAGATAGGTAAAGCAGAGGTACAGAAGTAAGCCTGAGTAACAAAAACTGCAAAACAGTTCTTGATTTCTCAGTAGTCACCATGATGATGGCCTCATCATAACCACACCTGCTAACGTTTTACTCTCTGAGACTTTTTTCTGAACATTTGAAGCCTCATTTAAATGCAATTTCAGATGCTGCTTAAAGAGATTCCCAAAAGATGGCTTCTGAAAATCCAAAACCCCTCTTAAAGTTGCTCAACAAGTATCTATGACAGCTGATGTCCATACTGACACAGTAAGAGCCCTTCACCTGAGTGCTGACGCTGCACAGAAATGAATCTTTCTCAAGGGAATAAAGGAAACTTTCCATGTCTATTTTTCTTTCTTGCAGTTAGACAGCTTCAAGTTACATGGCTGTCCACAACCAAGAAATTAATTTTCTAGGTGCAGCAATACTTGATTTTAAAAGCAGGCAGGAAATATGACATTTTATGTTTTATATTTTTAATTCTCTTTTAATCACACATTACAATGCACAACTGCATCTTTAGCCAGATACTAGGGTGTGCTTTCAGATCAGGAAGAAATGATGGAAAACTAGTACTTCCTCCGATCTTTTAGGTCGATGATACAATGAGTATTGCAGGAATTCTGACTGAGGACTACTGCCACATTTAGTACAGCCTTTATAACAATTCAGTCACAGCTTTAATTTACTTCTATAATTAAGATGGCAGTTATTGTAGCTGGGGATATTACTGAACTGAGGATCATCCTTGCCCTCCGACACATAAACCACATCATTTCACAGGGTATTTTCAACTTGAGCATAGTAAGAGTTTTGAAAATACAATTCTAACTGTAGGCAACCATCCCACTAATGATTCAGCTTTCCAGCTCTTCAGTGCTCATTAACAGAGATTGTTTATGAAACAAGTCTTTTATTTAATGCTACACAATCTGAATTGAAGGAATAGAACATTTACTTCACCTTAGGCCCAAGCTTTAGGGATACATCCCCAAACATTTTCCAGAATAAAACCAGATCATCAAATACCAGTCAGCGCAAGAAATATCTTTTCCATTTCTACTCAGCGTATTTTTAGACAAACTACAGCATTAGAACATTGAAGTATCTCTCCCCCATACAGCACAAAGGTTGAAAGCAGATTTCTTGCCTTGTGGAGTCAGTTTGTCAGGATGTATGTATTGATAACATTAAAGAAAAATAAATGAGTTGTTACATTCTGATGTCAGGTGTACAAGTGCAGTAGTGGATTACGCTGAGAATAACATTATCTATAAAAGTTAAGTGGTATACAGGTTATCCCAGACTGACTATAATACAGAGAAACTTTATGCCAAAGTAAGTATTTACAGAGATACTGTCACAGCAAAGAGGACAGGAAGCTAGTCTCACAGTAGTTCAATAAAGAGCAAATGAGTGGACAAAGACAAAGGTTTTGACTTTATATAATAAAATACCAAGTGCATTCTTTTAAGTGAATGAGTCTTTGACACTATGGTCCTAGATTTTAGGAAGCCATTTGAAGGTCAGATGTATAGTCCTGCTGCATAGCAAGGGTTACTTGGACTGCCAGAATTTTTATATCTGTTGTAAAGTCCACACATCACAGAAATTCTAGTACTGCTTCTTACTGCAGGGTCAAAACTAAAGGTCTTAAGCCCCCTCCAAAATGCCCAACATGGGATTTTATATAGTAGACCTTCCAGTACAATTCAGATGTTTCTCCACTACTTTTGTACTGTACATCTGGGATTAGAACATAACCCAGAACACTTTAGGGGTAATTATGTTTATCTGCTCAAATGGTCTTGGCCAGAGTTATTATCCAGCTTTTTCTTGTCATTGCAACTTTAATCACATCCGATTTCTTTAAGTAGCCATATTATTTTAGTTACTTTGGTTCTTTTCCAACAGGCTTATTTTAAGCTGGTTGTGAAGGACGGTTATTAATGGCTGGCTGTTTTACGTATTCCTTCAAGAGAGAAATAACCAGACACATTTGAGGGGTAACGTGTGGTTAACTGCTCAAAATATAATCAAAAATATTTTTGAATCCAGTTTTCAACTAAGAGCAGGGTTGCTTTAACCTATTGGCAAGCATTTCTCAAGCCAGCATTTCAATCCTGCCACCTCTCAAGCTTCCTCAGCTATCTACCTAAATAGAAAGGATAATAAGCATAATCAGAGTTCCTCCAGTGCCCAACTTCAAGGAACATGATCCCTCACAGTAAACGAATCCCATTTGAAATGGCTTGCAGTACTTAAGACTCCAGTACATAGGACAAAAACGTAGGAGGAAGTCTCATGATTCTCATGCAGCTGCTCAGGGTGTGTTGCACCTTGAGCCATCAGCTCGACCACTAGTGACTGGGCTCAAGCAGGCAGCACACTGGACAGTAAATCTGAGCAGCTTCCCTCTCCACTTTAAGTTTAATTTACTGTAATGTACATTACTTGCAGTGGAATGATATTGCTCATGTTTTGGCAGGATGGGGAAAATTCCACTTTCATCTTTTTTATTATTTTATAAGGCAGATAATGCAGAAAGGTGAAACAGAATTTCTACAAGGAGTTAATCTGTGATATTGTAAAATCAAAGTACTACTTTATTAAGTGAGTTATTTTACACAATATGAACATCAATATAATTACAATTGTAAAAAATTTTTTATAACAAGTATGGACTGATTTTTTTAGGATTTCCGAATAGGGCACAACTGTACATTTACACAGAATTGTCTTTTGCATGAAGCCCAAGAGGGAACAGCATAAAAATATGAATGTTTCTGTAGCCCCTTCATTTTTGCTGATCAACAGTTTTAGAAAAGCAGCTGCAGGTTTGTTATGTAAGGTCTGACAGTAGAAGAGTCAATAGGTGTCATGACTTCACCTATAAAAAACAAGAACAACTCGGTTAAGCTGAACCATTACACAATGCTGCTTACCTCTGCATGAATGAAATAACATAGTACTCCTTTTTACCTTATTTCAGCCTTTTATTATAGCCACTTTCAGTTACAGCCTAACAACTGGCTTATGGGAAATCTCTTCTACAGTTAACACAGAAATTCAGATTTTTCTGCATTCACTTGCATAGCTTCAGGAACAAAAAGGCTCAATTGTTGGAAATACACTAAATGACTTTACATTACATGTCTTGTAGTAACAGATAGATTGTACTTATGCATTTTGTTCAAAGTAAAAATAACATTTCAAAGCAAGAATAATGAAGTATTCTTACAACACTAAGAACGACCATTTGAAATAACATTAATCTTTTTAAAACAACCTCTGAGCACAGCAAAATGCCACAGCCATTTCACCCATGTAAGAACTAGCTTGCTTCTTTCTTCTACTTCTAACAGTTCAAGGATATAACTTTAACCTACACTAGTTTCCATATTAAAAGAACTGAAGCAAGTTTTAAGTCCCACTTGTTGTTGGTAAAAAAATCAATTTATAATACACCTTTCTCAGACAATCAATTAAAAATTAAGGTAATGACCTGTAGACAACTTTATGCCTGAACATCTGCCAATTCTGGAGGAAGTGGAGTCTTAGGATGCTTGCTTTCAAAGTGCTGTTTGAAGGTCTTGGGATCCGGCATTTGAGTCTGATTAAAGAGAGACATTAAACTTTATGCACAGTACAAGAGTTAAATAATACTACAAAACCTTTATTTTCTTTCCCCAGAAGCCAACTACCTCCTTGATGACACTGCTCTAGTGACAGAAGCACCACTAATTTAGCTGCAGGGTAAGATGGAGTATTTAACTACCTATTTTCAGAGGTGTTTTTAAGCACTACCACACTAGCTTCAGCATGTCCATCAATGGTGTTATTCTGGCTAGGTATCTCCCTGCACATCTTACACTTCACAGGCTAGTTTGGTGGAAAACCTACCTCCTCACCATTTTCTTTTTAACACCTTAAACGCTTATCCTTTTCAGAATCAAATCTTTATGAAAGCTATTTCTTTAGTTTACCAACAGGCCAAGAAGTTACACGGCTTGAACTGAGCCTCTGCTTGGCACAAGCTATCTCAGTCCTTTGCTACAACACAGTTGCAGGCATCAACTGCCCAAAGTGATTGATACTACAGCCTGATTTCACAACAAGAGGAGCTGGTTACAAATACTTAAACAAGCAACTCTCAATTTAGAATCTTATTTAAGACATTTGAAGTGGCAGATCTATTCTGGGACAGACCATTGAAATGAAAATGGCAAGTTTATCCTTCAGCTCCAAAAGAAGCATTTAGGAAAACCAGAGAGAAGGGAAAATACAATCTGATTAGTACTCAAATTTCTGTTTTCTTGTCAAGGAAGTTGTCCTAGCAAAAGTTACTGTGTATCAAGCTTACATTAAAGCTTTTGGCACCACTACAGCAACATCCATAACCACTGATTCCAAGACAGGCCAATTCCATTGCAACAAAAATATGTTTCCATGTGGAGACTAAACAAGAACTGACCCCACGCTTCTTAAATGTTCTACCTCATACTAACAGCACGTGCAGACCACTGAAATACAAAAGGCAAAATAACTACCCAAACCAGACCTGAACATGACCTCTCAGATTTTCTATCTCAATTACCAGTACAGCTGAGTAATATGTAAGCAAGTCACATAACAGATGCAAACGCTTCTTATAGCAACAAGCTAGACAACCACTTAAGTATTTTAGTTTCCACTATAAAATCTTCTAAAAATCTACCTCCAGGCAGGAAGACAGACCTCTCCCTACAAGACTATTTTGACTTCAGTTCCTCTTACCCTACAGACAGTGCAGGTATATATCAAGGCAGCCTTGGCTGCAGCCTTCTGATCATGTCCTTGTTTCTTTTTTTGCTCAGCTTGCTTTTTGGCATTTTTCTGCTGCGACTGAATCTTCTGCTGTCCACGAGCCATATCTACAAACAAAAAAAAGACATTTAGTCTACAAACATGAGAAACGACTGCTGCTATCTGACTGAGGTGCCATAACCATGAGCACAATGCTCTGTCCACAAGGCCTACAACACCCATAATTCAAACACAACAGACATCTGTTCAAGCTCTTCGCTATGTAAAGCCTCTGGGTTCAGTATCATTCTTAAAATAAACACCAGAATTATTAGGCCATTCTAAGATGTCTTCCTCTACTAAGATTCAAGCTCCACTTCTGAAAAGTGTTTTCAATAGTCAGAAAAATTAGAAGTTTATTTTACAGTTAATAGAAACTTACTATCTTTTTCAAAAGGTACTGAAAAATTCAGGGGTTTTGTTGTTCATGGGGTTTTTCTTACTTCAAGCTTAAGACTCAACTTTTATCTCTGGAACTTAAAAAAAAAAAATTAAAGAAATGCAAATCGAAGTATTACCCAAGGTGTATTATTGTCTTCTGTTGTAGGTGCTTGTGAGCTGCTTTGGAGTTGGGAACCAAGAACAATAGGTTGCTTCTCTTTATTGAAGGTAATTTTTACAGGTGGCTATTATATTTTTATTTTCAGTCACATTTACGTGCATACGATTTCTTGAAAAGAAAAAAGACTGCCCCCATCAGAAGCCATTACTCCATCTAACATAGGAGCACAAAGGAAGTAAATGCTATTGCCATATGCCATTACAAGGTTCACCAGAAGACAAAATGAGACAAAAGTGTCACAATTCAGAGAGCATCAAGACATCGCACCTCACAGCAGTGCACTCCACCTGCCTGCAGCCCACCAGGACACCCAATTCAGACTGCACCCCACCCCCAGAGCAGCCACCAGACAGGATTTGGGCACACCAACAGAACGGGAGTCAGCATGTGGTTATATAACCCAGCAGCCCAATTTCTGCTATTGTGTCTCTCCCAGTCCCTCATGGCCCATGCATAGCTCAGCTGTGCAGCCCTCTCAGAAGCACAACACTGCCCAAGCACAGGACAGCCACCGAAGACCACTGTTCCCTGGACAGCTAGTAAAGTCTCGTGGTCCCAGGAGGGCAGCTGCTTGGTCACTGCCCCTCTGGGTAACCTGGGTGCTTGCCCCAGGTTTGATACTTGTGTGATAGACACACTGCATGGCTATGCCAGGCCTCTCACGCAATCCCTCCTATCAGGACAGCCTGCCTCCCAATGTGAGAAAAGCCTATGCGAACAGTGACCAGCCTCTAGTAAATATGTATGAAAAGCCCTTAGAAGCCATTATGAAAATTAAGTTTCTATGAAACATCAACAACACGTGAAAATTCACTGGTATTGTGGGAATTTTTGGACATGTGCCTAACGTGTGAGAAAAAATGATGGCCCTGAGACCCAGAACAGCTCTTGTGGATTGAGAGACACCTCTCGGGCCACAGCCCAGTTCTTTCATGGCATCAAACACCACCATATAATCCTCTGCAGAAGTATTACACTACATCTTCAGCATTCCCTCCCCTTCCCCCACCAGTTTCTATAAAAGAGAATTCAGAAGTCCATATAGCTAATAAAATTGAACACAACACAAATTCCATTCACAAGCAGATAGAAATACATGTGGCATCCAGCGGTTTCCGTAAGATACAACACTCAATGTTAGTAAGACTAAAAGTGCCAGTCTATGTTTCACTGGACAGTGCAACTACTCCAAAACACCCCAGCCAGGGCCTCATGCTGTTTTTATACAGCATGGCTCAGTCAGAACACTGGATTCTCACTTAAAATTATAAAAATTAAAAAAAAAAGAAAAAAGACATATTGCCAATAGCTTCCCATACACAAGAAGGAACAGTAGGTTTTATTTCACTTTTATTTTATCAGCATTACAGCAATCGTCCAAAAGTCAGAGGGTTCCTGACAGAAAATACCCAGATGTAACAAAAAAGAATTCTTTCCACAAAGTGTTTACATATTACTTTGTATTTTAGTGCCTCGATAAGTACTACATTACTACAGCAAATCACACTGAGCTTTTATGTACTTGGTAACTGCTGGTTTAGGTAAGTCACAGACAAGAAAACATGACACAAACATTTGCTCAAAAATACCAACCACAACACAATACCCGAGACCAAAAATTCGAGAATTTAAATACAGTTACATTAATATAGCTGAAACAGAATGTTTCTGAAACAGAGACAAGTAAGGTTTAGACTATTATTATTATTATAAGAAAGTGACAAAAAAAATTCCCAAAGCTCTTTTAAAAGCATGATGAGTTCATCTACAAGGCCAAATCGGTAATTTCAATTGCACAACGCAGGTAAGTGCTGTTTCCCCTATCAGGCACACCCTCACAGAGTCCAGCAGATCAGCTGGCTGTCTCCAAATAAAGAACGCGCGAGCACGTAGGAAACAGAACACACGGAAAAAATCTGCTGCCAAACCGTATCAGCATTTTTTGCTGCCAAATCATAACAGCAACAGCAGCACGGACTATGCCGGGAAGCGAGGCTGAAACCCTCAGCATAGCCGTGCCGCACACGGGTCATTTCTTTATACGTAACCAGAACCCGAGCGGAGTTTCAAGTCCTAAAGCTGGACACCGACAGCTGCTTCCGCTGTCATTTCCAGCGGCACACAGCCGTTCGAGGCACCGCGGCCTGCCCGGCCGGGAGCGAAGGGCTCGGGCGGCCGCCCCGCGAGGGACGCCCCGGCCCGGGCCCGACCTGCGGCGCGCAGGGACCGGGGGGGCCGCGGCCCTCGGCCGGGCCCGGCGGGGCAGGGGCGGCCGCAGCCCCAGCACGTGCCCCGCGGGAGGGAAGTGACCTCGCAAAGGCGGACGGACGGACGGAGGCCGCAGCCGGGGAGCGGCGGCCCGCGAGCAGAGCGCACCCCGCTGCCGGGCCGGGCCGGGCCGGGCCGGGCCGGGCCGCCCCCCTTCCCCCGAGCCAGCACCGCCTCGCTTCTCTTCCCCCGCCCCACCCCGCTCCCCGCCGCTCCGCTTCCCCGGCGCTGCTCACCCGTGCGGGATGCGGGCTGGGCGGCCCTGCCGAGCGCTGTGGAGGCTCCGCGCGGCCCCGCCGCCGCCGCTCGGGAGGAGAACGAGGAGGAGGAGGAGGAGGAGGGAGCGGGGCCGGCACTGCGCGCGCGCCGGGCCCGCCCCCGCGCCGCGCGCCCCGGGCGGTGCTGGCCAATGGCGGCGCGCGGCCGTTACATAACGCGGGCGTGGGGACAGCGGGGCCCGCGCGGCCGGGAGCGCGCGGCGCCGGCGGCCCCCGGGTTCCCCTGCGGGCGGCGGGGCTGCCGGGCCCCGCTCTGGAACCCCCCGCTCGGCTGGCTGCGGGCGGGGGCGCGCCGGAGTCCAGCGCTGGGCGGGGTCCGGTCCCCGGCACACCGGGATCAGCCGGGACAGGCAGCCTTGCCCCGCCCGGTTCCCGGAGCGCGGCCCGGCTCGCGGTGCTGCAGCGCCCGCGGGAGGCGGCAGCGCTGCCCTCCGGCCGTCGCCGCTTCCCGGAGAGCCCCCGCCCAGGCACATTCCTCTGTGCTCGGCCTGAGAACGGCGCCGTGCCTGCTCGGTGGGATCAGACAAATGGCGTGGGAGAAGAGGCCAGGCAGGGAGGGCGGAGAGAAGGGATTCTGTCTGGCTGCGGTTCACACAGAACTCCCCTGTGTAGGCTGGAAGGGTTAAGTAAGGTAGAAGGAAACAACCTGCGATGGGAAGAATTTTATTAAAGCTTAAAGTGTGCTAGATCTGATTTGGACATGTTTTGCAAGGATCGTAGAGGAAGTTTACAGGCTGTATCCACCGCGCATGTGATTTGAAAGTTACTGACTTGCATGAATTACAGGTCGATGTAGGCAGGGACCTGTAAGGAAGCATAAAGGAGCTCTTTATTTTCTATGGACCTCTTCGTAGGCTTCAGCCAAAGGAAGGCTGAATGTTTGTGCCTGCTCAGATTATGCACCTGTTAGGAAAAGGCAAAATACAGGCAGCATTCTGCGTAGATACGGCATTCTGCCACTCATTGAGTAATTGTCAAAACCTGGCATCTTGAACAGTTCTGTGTCAAAAGAGCAAACATAATGTGCCTACCAGAGGAACTATAAGGTGTTAGCCTGATGTTTTTTGTAGAGCTTTGGCTTAATGATTGTAATGTTCTGATCCAAGAGAGGAAAATGCAACTACAAAAAAATCTCTAAAGAAGTACAGTGAAGGCCATTATCATGAGTCTTGCCTAGAGCATGATAGCAGTTATGAGGGAGCTGTATAGTGGATATCTGACACTTGAGTCACTGGAAGGTGGTCCAGATGTCACAACATCTTAAGATAGTCCAACATAAGCATGTGATAAAAGAATGAATTTCCTAACAATCTCCTTAAAAAAAAATCTTCCTAACGTTCCTGTTTGCCACTATGTCTTCCACATTAAAGTGATAGCACTGAGATGCTTATACCAATCCGCACTGCATTAAAATGATCTTGTCACTAGGTTCTGAACTTCATGGAAATAGGCAACTAAAACAAACAACACTCGAAGTGCATATGTGCATGTGCTTGTGGGGTGGTGTGGAGAGGGAGGCATTTTGTGTCCTGCACTTGCAAGCAGGTGGCTTTCAGAATGAAGTTTTGCTTTCATCAGGGAAGAGATTGATGAGTGAAAAAGTAGCTTCTGTCCTGGGCTGATGCTATTTTTAAGGACTGCTGGCCTCATGTGGAACTGGAGAGGGTTTTTCAAGGGTCGTCTTCCCATACTAAGGCATTGCTGTACATCTGGCTGGACAAGAATTTCAAATAAAGCAGATCTCCCAAGCACATGCTGAGCTCTGGCTGGTCTTGGAAGCTTTTTCTGCTTTTAGGAGAACAAGGGATAGATCTTGCAGGACAGAGGACTGTGGTTGTTTGTCTGCTCTGTCTTCTATCCCTTTGTGCTGTAGATTCTAGTCACAGCATCAGCCCCTGTATTGCCCAAATCATGGCTTTGCAATTGAGATTGTTCCAAAGAGTCTGTTAGGAAAAAACCCCCACAAACTACCACAAGTGAAAGACTATAAGTGCCATAGCTGAGATTTCTACTACTAAGATAATAGGGAAAACTTCCCATTTACTGTAGATAATTTTTTTAAAATCGATTCACTGTATGAAACTTATTTGTCACACCAAAGGGGATATTTCCATGCACACGTGCAGGTTATTAGCAAAGAGACATGGGGTAGATGTGGTGAGCTGTTAGAGAGGCAAGCCCAACCTGTGCACTGGATGCTTTGCATAGCTCTGACAAAATGAACCTCTTTGGTAATTGCAGTTTATCTGGCTTGTGGACTTCCTCTCCTTTGTGTTGCTCCCACATGAGGTGAAACAAGCCAGAGCGTATGAACAAAAGTATAAATAGGAGTTAAAATGTAAAATAAATGCAAACTTTACACTGAAATGTTGCATCTTAAAATTACGAGAAATACACTGCAACACTTTTCTGTGTGCTTTTTTAATTGCTGTTTTCCAATTTAAAAACATCTCCCAAACCCCTCAAATACTACCAAGCACTCTGCATTAAAATAGTTTGAAAAATGAGAATATCTCTCGCTAGTTAAGGGTAGTCGAAATGCAAGGCGTTTATAACCCCAAGCCAAGCCTAACAAAATTACAATTCACTAAAATCTGTAGGAGCATTATATGCATAGAAAACACAGCTCCTTAAGGATAAGGATATGGCATTTTAGCTCTTACGTAGCCCCTAAAAATAGTCCAAATTAAAAAAAAAAAAAAAAAAAAAAAAAAAAAAAAAAAACCAAAATTATTTTTTAAAAGCAAGACACTATCTTCTCATGATGAGGCAGTTGATGAGAAACAAGATTTTGATTTAAGCCCAAACTTGAATGTGTTGAACAGTATGATCAAATAAACCCCAAAATGATGGTCTGCTGAGGAGGAAAACAGCAAAGGAAACTGGAAGGAGCAGGGCTGTGAGGCAGAGTCGTTTCTTAGTTTGTTGGGTTTTTTTTTAAACAGTCATGATTGTTTGTTATTCTCATACTTATTTCTCATCCCCTCGGATTCCAGCCCCTCATCATTTTCCGTGCCCGCAGAGAGGTGCAATTTCTGCCATTAGTTCAAAATACCTGTTCTGTTCAACAGCAACTTGTTGACACTTGGATTTTGTTGCAGGTCAGTTTGAGCTGTCTCACCCTGGTGTGACTAGTGTCCCCACCACAGTTCCGTGTTGGGGACACAGTGGCATTTTGACATGTGTTACTAAACCCATTTTGAAAGCAGTGTCGTGAGATGCAGGGCAAGTTTGCTCACAATAGCATAGGTGGGGCTGCATCTCCCTTCTGAATCAGTCCCTGTGCATCTGCCAGGTCCTCCCACTGCCATTCCCTGCTGCACTTACTGTGGTGTATTTCTCCTGTTCATTTGCTCCTGTGTTCACTATTGACCCAGTGTCATATCAAACATCATCTCAACTGGCTAAATGTTGGCTTGTGGCCAAGGGCTGCCCTTGGCCCTTGCTCACAGGGAGGAACATGCTGGTAATGTGTGCTTACCTGTTGAGGGGTTTTATATGCTGCCCCACCATGACCCCTTGTCACATCTAAAGACATGAAGGAAAGGGAAGGAGATGCCCTGGGCCTGCAAGTGACAGCGATCTGCTCACTAGATTTTGTGGATGCAGACCAATGTTGACACAAACACAGAACAGCAGAGATTGGCTTTGAACCCAATAGCCTTTGAATGAATAGTCAAGGCTGATGCAATGGTAGGTCAGAGTCAGCATCGCTGAATATTAGGGACAGGATGACATGGATGCAGGCAGAACCCCCAGCCGGGCTGTAATCCTGGTAGTTAGTGCTGTTTGATAGAAAATGTCATGCAGCAGTGCCTGTCCAATTTGGGGGCCTCACAAGGTAGTGTTTTGCTCATTTGCCCTTTCTCTGCTTTGTGGATTTTCACCATTTTCCTCCCCCATGTGTTAGCTTACCGTTCTTTTTCCTGTGAAGGCATTTTTCACAGCTCCAGCTCCAGCTTTCATACATCCAGTTCACGCCTCCCTGACAAAGCATTAACTTTGTCCCTCTGCTGACCCCGATTGCTGTGTGCTATTTCTCCAGAGCTGGGGTGTGGGCACCTCATGGGCTTGAACAGTATTGCTGTTGTAGCAAATACAAAAAAAGTGTGAAATCTTAAATCACATATTTGGTTCCCAGATTCAATAGATTCTTAGCACTACACTGTCATGAGATGATAACAAGTCACAATACATATATACTGCAGAAATAAATATTTTAAGGCGCGTGATGGTGTGCCTCCTTTTGCATGCTGCTGTAGAACTAGGCATTCTGTAGTGTACAGCATGCTGATGCACAAGATATAAAAATGGAAAACGAAGGTAGGAAAAAAGGAAAATGAACAAATTGAGAAGGAAAGCCAAAGATTAAGCTCTGTTTTGGAAAGAAGCCAGCACAACAATGCAGCCTCTCTTGGCAGGGCACCTCAGACTTGTGGTACCCTTCCAATTCCACACTAGCATTAAAGAACCAGCCCCATTAGCAGCAATGCAGCATCTTTTCCTGGTTTGCATGCTGCCTTTCTAAACAGCTGCTTTGTTCCAGAGACACCTGATGGATGGCATCCTCCAAAACAAGGACAACCTCAGGTGATGTCCACTACATCATGGCACTACAGTGCCAGCCTCCCTGTGCTCCTCACTCTACTCCTGATCCTATCAGTAGACTCCAGAAGCACATAAGTAAGAGAGGCATTATCCTTCTTAGCAGGACAGTGCCCCCTTCTTCTGTGCCCCCAGTGAGCTGGCAGTGTACCAGGTGGCCAGACATTTGTAAACCTTTTCCAAAAGTTGATATAACTCTCAGTTCTACCTTGCCTCTACCATGGGCTTAGGCTCTTGTGCAGCAAGACAGCCTGCAGAAATACTTTTGCCACCAAACCTTAAATTAGGACAAACCCAAGGAAGTGACCCAAAGTCAGTGGCAGATTTTGGTGGCACAGACTACAGCTAATTGTCCTTTCTCTGGGTTTGGTGGTTGTTTTTTTTTTTTTTTCTTCCATGGCTCCTGACCCTTTTCAGCAAGAATGGACAGAGCTGCTTCAGTGAGCATTCCTCTCTACTGAAGGGCAAAAAAATATACAAGGGAGGATGCAATAAGGAGCTGCCCACATCCTCTGAGAGACAAAAATGTGAGGGCTTGAGGAAAAGGCTCATAAAGAATGACAGATGGAGGCAGTCAGAAGTATGGAGATGCAGTTCCTCAAATGTTTCAAGGCATATGCACCTCCTGGAGAGCATGGGCCAAGATTGCCTTGTGACCTTTAAGTATTTTGCAGTCTCTCCTCTTTTAAATCCATTTTGTTGGAAGTGAGTTTCACTAAAAACAACAAAGCACAAATGCCTTTCTCAGCATGTCACAACTTTTTTGACCAACCCACATAGACAAACTGGAGACCTTGAGAACATACGCTTCCGTTCTGTATAAACAGTTTAAAATAGATTTTAGCTTTGCTCAGCATTACGTACAGTTACTTTTTTTAAATGCACTCCAATTAATCATTCCTTTTTTTTGCCTGTGCCCTCCATTCATGCTTTTGAATCTTGTATGTGTTCAAGTCCTTGTCTTATCCTGAAAACAAATATATCTGTACATTTTTAATTAATTCAGAATACCAAGGTTTCCCTCCTCTCCACCAATACAAATACATGTATGAGGCATAAAGAAAATCCACACCTGTGTCATGTGCATGTTAAAACCTGCAGCAATTGTGTGATTAAAACCTCTCACAAGCATGCCAACATTGTTGACAACTGTCTTCCAGCCTCAAGAAGAGAAATGCATCCCTCAACCTGTGCTTCTGAAGGGGTGCACATCCCAGAGATGACTCTGTGTTGAGGTGGCTCAAAGTGTTAACTATCTCTGCTTCCTTCTTCAGCCCATCTGTAACACTCCAGCCTTGTACTGGAAATATTTTGGTAGCTGCTTATTGTACCTTGAGGAAAGGGCAATTACTTCTCATCCAGAGCCAGCCTCTCCATCTGTTTTTCAGTTACCCATGTGCAGATTTCGTTGTCATTCTAGAACTGCTAAGGGCAGGGTGGGAAGCTCTTCATGTTTTCCAAACAGCACGTAAAATCTTGCGGGATAAGGAAGCAAAAGGCCAAAGGTGCATGTCAGAATTCCACATGAGAGAATAAGCACAAAGAGTACACAGGAAAGGGCTCTGCAGCTGTAGGATATTCTCCATGGAAGGGAAGAAGCCTTTGACATCCAAAAGTGCCACACACATACTACTGGTTTTGCCAGGTTAGCAGTGCTGGCTCAGTCCCAGCAGTCTGCTGCTTCAGGAAGAGATCAGTGAGAAACATCTGCTGGATTTCAGCTTTCTCCTTTTCAGATACCCCATTACACTCACTGTGGAATCACTGCATGACTTCAAGGCAGGAATCCAAAGAGCCTGCTGCAAAGTGAGCTGTGGGGATTGCTCTGATTGCCAGTGTTTCCTGCCAGCTGCTGACAGTGCTTGGAACATAGTAAAGTCTAGCAAACACTGGTGGATAAACAGGGCCTGGAAAGAGAAATCAGGGAATGATTTGCTTTGCACCAGGCCACTGGATCCCATTTCTTTGTGTCAAACATCGCAGACTGCTGCACCAGAGGAATGTGCTATGGGATGTGGAGCAGATCAGAAAACACATTCCTGGAAGGAGCTGGCAATGCCAAAAGATGGCAGCTATGTAGAGGTAAAAGGCTTTCCTTAAGGAGCAGCAAAACAGAATGTCTGTGCTAATTGCCAGAACTTCTGCAGCTGAGTTACTGTGGATATACGAAGTCATGTCTCAGTAGATGTTTGTAAGTGTACTCTTAGGACAGACTGCCATGGGATGGAGGAATGGAAAACCCTTTTCCTGCTATATGGATGGTGTCTGAGCAGCACAGGCAGAGGGCTGTTTTTTCACTCTGTCCTTTAGCCTGGCTTTTGCTTGGAAACTGTGGGAGAAAACCAAGGAGGATGAATTAATGCTTCTGTGAAAACACTCAGTGCACATCTCTAATCAGGCAAGACAAAATGGCACTTAAAGAAGAGTCCCAAGAGCTGGTTGTGAGGTAACATTAGGTACAGACTTTGCACATTAGTATTTCCTAGGCTAGAAAAATGTAAAGCTCTCATTTAAATAACCTGGGTTAAAAAAACAAACAAACAGAAAGAAAAAACCCTACTTTTAATCTGACTACTAGTCTGTAAAGCTAATTTGAAAAACTCTGCTCTTGCAACCTGGCTAAAGAATTATAAAGAAGTGAAGTGGAAATGCCTGATGCTGGAGACATGCCTGTTTGTCCCAGTGGGAAAGTGTCTTTTACAATGCTTCCACAGGCAAGAAGACCAGATTAGAACACAAAGGCCTGATCCTGTCTAAGCACAGGCAGGAGCAGCTTAAATACCTGCAAGCTGCTTTCTCTCCATCCCCAAACCAAGATTGCAACCCCTTAACAACCTGCACCTAGGCCTTCCTACTCCCACATCTCCAGGGTACCCTTCTCCAAACCAGTAGTCCCAGGCTCTTCCTGGTACTGTCCCCTGTGTCCCAGTATTCATGGTAACAACTCCATCTGTTCAAAACCCAAACCAAAGGCTGCCTGCACAACATGACTGTTAGCACATTTCACCTGTTCCCTATTTTAAAATGTGCACATTTAAGCAAAATAAATTTAGCCTGGAAAGTCGTTTTGCTTTTATATTTTTCCTCTGTTGCTGTAAAATGTTCCTTGGTGAAAGAAATATTTTCCAAAGATATTTAAAATCAGATCATTTTTTTGCTTTTCTGTTTGATAAACCAAAGAGCTTAAACCAGTGTTGAACAGTACTTTGTAAGAACAGGTCCTTGTGGGGCTAGCACTACCAAAAGAGACTGGCAGGGCTTCCCATAAGAGCTTCCCATTAGCAATTATTTTCTGAGATTTTGTACAGTCAGCTCCCAGTCTGTTCCCATGGTTTCCATCAGCCTATAAACAGAACACCTGTATTTCTCTTTTGACTTCTGAAGACTGTGCTGTGGACAACCTGCTCCCCAGGGTGACCAGGTTCAGGTCTTACTGTTCTGACTGCTTTACTGGGTGCCCTGAAGTCCTCTGAGGGTCTTCCCCAGATCTTTCTCTAGATGTTCCTTCCCATATGCTAGGCAAAGCTTCCACAACCCACACTGCAAAGCCTGATGTTCACCAGTCCCTGTGGATGCCCTGACACCACTGTTGACTTGGAAGCCTCCAACAGTTACCCAGATGCAGCTGTGCACGTCAAACACACCAACGGAAGGACTAAGCCTGCACTGAAACCCGAATCCCTTTTTCCTCATCACTTTAACCCCACAGCCCCTTGCCAGCACAGAGCCTTGCTAATGCTCTGCACAGGCACTGCATCTCATGACTCCACCAATTAGACCTCACCCTGGGTCAGGAAACGACCTTAGTGCTCTACACAGCTCGAGAGCCTGTGGCTCTCATTGCTCAGAGTTGCTGTGGTGAGGTGCTTAGGCAAACAGTGATGATATAGGAAAGAACGTATGGCTTTGCTGTCTCAGCACTGGAGGTGGCTTTTTACCACACCCACCTTCAAAGAAGGCAGAAATGTTTGTCTTGGGAAAGTGGAGGAGATGGGAGGAGCCACCCTTGTGCTTAGAACAGCCCCGGCAAGAGAAAAGACTCCAGTCAAGTCTCTCTGAATTTCTTCAGGGCTGTTGGGAAGAATTATATGACAATGCTGAAAAACTGGTAAAGGACACAGTTGCCAGGCTCACTATGCACCTCTGCTTTTTTATGATTCTGTGGAATACAGTGACCTCCCATGCTGGATCCCCTGCTCTCAGCTGTCTCATGATGGGACAACTACATTCTTAAATCTCAGTGGTGATGTTAGATGTGGCTGTGGTTTCTCTGGGATGTGTTGCACAACACACAGTGACCCTGACACATCAGCATCCTGCCCTGGGCAAAGGCATTGTAGCTGTGGAAACCTGTGACCACTTCAGCCAATAACCTTCCCAGTTCAAAATACTTGGGGTTTTAACATGTTATGAGGAAGCATGATGGCAAGGAGATATTAAACCAGTCAGCATACTTGCATGTTGTCTCTCATCTAACCTTAGTACATCCTGAAGAGTTTTAGGTGGGATTTACTGGAGCAGAAATGATGAATCAACTTGATCACATGGTAGAAAGCCTGGTTGCTCCTGAGTGCCTGCAGCTCTTACACTGCTTGTGAGAGGAGAGACAGCGGTTTACAGCATTAAGGTTACTTACCCTGGCACAGTCTAGTGGTGGCACTTCTGACCAAGTGTCACATGGCCTCTAGGAAGGGTCTCAAGATCCTGTTACTTAGACTGAGGGGGAAACAGCTGTTCCACTGTGCTGTGACAGAAGGACTACAGCATTGATATCCAACACAATACCAGTAATCCTCGAAACATATCCAATATCCATTCTTCAAAGAAAGGACTGAGACCAGACTGGATAAGTTTGGTGTTAGCAAACATGTTCCAGCGTGCTATCTGAGTCTCTATGACAGACACAGCATGGCCTAGAGAAGATAAACAATGACCCCTTTGGGGTAGCTGCTCTCCAATCACATCTCCACTGCTGCTCTTCAGGCACTGACTTTGAAGGGGGCTCGCAGCAACTCAGTGGTAGTAACTAGAGCCTTAGCCAGTCCCAGTCTTGATAAAGACAGAAGTAGTGTCATGACAGATAATGTCAGGTAGGAGTATCATTATCTCTTAACATATAAGGAAGATGTGAACTAAGAATTTCTGAACCTTGGTTTGCTTGCAAGGCATTCTAAAAGATAATCCTGCATCATACTGTGGGCTCCACTGCTCATGAGCATTGATGTACACAGGTCCATTAGCCTTAAGAGCATGGCAAATGCTCAGTCAACAGATGTACTTGACCTCCTTTCTGGTTCTGCTCTCTATTAAATGAAGTCCTATGCATGATCAATACTGGCAGACAGAAATCCAGCCCACCTCTACTTTTGGGTTGACTGCTGTTGCCTGTGTTTAATTCTTTCCAGAAGGCCCACAAATGAATTTCAAAGAGGTGAGGTTGTACATTTGCAGCTTGCACATTGTATGAGAATGTGGTACCCAGCCCTGAGCTTCTCATCTGCAGGACATGTTGCAGTTCTTGACGGCTGATCACTGTGTTTTTTTGCCAATTTCTCTTCATGGTCTGCTAGCTGCAGTTTTGGAGATCAGACTTGCTCCCTGGCATCCATTCAAGGTATAGAGTCCAGCTTATTTCTAGCACAACATCCATTGCTTCTGTAGTATGTTGACCCAGTCCATGCAAGCTCACTAACTCAGAAGTAGCTCTCATTTTTTTTCTGTTGCCAACATACATAATCAGCAATTAAGATGATGATGGCATTTTTAAGGATTTTCTCGTCAGTAGGAGTGCAGCACCCTGCAATCAGTCCCCAGCAGTCTCTCCTCTGAGGGGGAGCCTTTACAAGCACAGGGGTCCTTCTGCCACAGAAATGGAAAAACTCAGCTGAGTACGGGGGTCCCAACTATGCCAGGACTCTACTTCAGCCTTAGATCTCACCCAGCTTTAAATTCTTTCCATTATCTTAAACTTTCTGTTCCATACACAATGTTATCAGTGCTACTTAGGCTTTGTTGGCATGTCTCCTATATTAGTTACATTTTGTTAACAGGACCAGACTGGTTGAAGTAAATTGGCTTACTCAGAGCACAGTTAGTGATATGCACATTTGGTCTGACCATGTATTCTTCTGGAGCATTTTCCCACGGAGAGGAGGCTTATACAACTATTCAGTCTGTCCCACTAGGAATTTCGGATCCATTGGCTGATTTCAGTCAGAATCTGAGGGAACAGTTAATCAGCAGAGGCAGCCATCCATGCACAGAGCATCCTCCCCAGATTCTGAGAGCTGCACTGTGAGTTATGCTGTCAGACACCACAAAATATACATGGAAGAGACATTGCATCCCACCAGTTTTTTGCAGGGACTTTGTGTCTTGCTGGACACCAGAGAATCCAGATGGAAATCCTTGGGAAAACAGATTTCTTAACTGTGCAGCTCTACTACTTTTTAACTTTTAAGGTAAGAGTTTTATTATAACTAAGAGCACTGCCTCTACATCCAAAGAAACTCTCAGGTGCAAATGACTTTACAGATGTCCTTTTGCTGGTGATAGCCCAAAACTGCAGCCTAAGAGGAACAAATGAAGATTTTCAGAAAGTGATGGCAATGTTAATTATACAATGGTGCTATAAGTGTACTGAACTTTGTAGTGACAGAAAAGCACAAAGCTGGCCCCATTAAAAAGGACTAAGAGTTTCCTAAGGCAGAAGAACTTAAGTTGGTACACAAAGAACACCAGAGTAGGAACATTTTCCAGTGGTGGATGCTTTAGACTTGTGCTGGATCTGCAAGAAGCACTGCAGGTTCCTGAGGGGGTGCTGTCATCCTGATGGTGAGGGAGCTTTATGGAGAATCAAGTTCGTGAAGAGAACATGGAGCAGAAACATGGTCATAGTAAAGGGGACAGGGGACTCCTTTCTAATGTGTTTTCTGCAGGTTGTGCAGGTAGGGCTGGCATTGCAGGGTAAGCCCATGAGCACCGAGTGCTGTGGGACCTGCTTCCAGGGAGTCCAGAGCACAGGCAGCTCAGCCAGCCAGCAAAACTCCTCAGGTAATGGCCAGCAAGCCTACTTTGTCACAGCAGGTGTGGCAAGGAAAGGACATAGTCCATGGGCAATCCAATTAAGATCTACTATAAAGACAGTCTGAGATGACCTCACTCACTTTTATCTAGGAGATACAACAAATGATCTCAGGCCAGTGCCCAGGTGTGCAGGAGTGAGGGACAGGCTGAGTAAAACTGGTTTTCTGAGACTTTATGCTTTGTGGTTGGATGCAATAGCATAAGCTGTCATCGTAGCCTTCCCTTTGGAACATGCACAGGACTGCACAGGACACAGACACAGAAGTTTTTTTGTGGAGTTCTCTGCTCCCTGAGATGTGATAAATTCATGTTGGCCTCCCTACCCTTGCTAATTTGGGGAGTTAAACAGATTATTGTTCTCTTTTCTATGGTCTTCTCCAAAGAAACTAATAGTAAATTCATATTGCTGAACTATGATACTGGGGAGAGCAGTATCTTGCAGCTGTGATTTAAACCTCCTTTGCAGTATAAGACGAAACCAGGTGTTTCCATGAGATTCCTTCAGCAGATAATCCCAACAGATGCAGGACATGCTGGGAATCCTGCAAAGGGAGTTAAGAAATATATACAGGGACCTCCTATCTGAGGCACAGCTCTGCCAGGAAGCAAATCCTCCAAGTACATGGCTGTTGGGAATGCTACTCAGAAATGGTCCCACCGTGTCTTCTCTATGGAGAAGAGCTACAGTCTTGTGTGGGTAAGGTGTGTGGTGGGATTCCCTCGGAAGCTTCATCAGGACCCAGGTTTCTTGGAGCTTGAGAAGTTAATTGCTGATTTTTGAATAAAATAATGTATTGCATTCCTTCAGGATTTCAAAATGTGTTAGACTGAAGAGCTGAACAAGCTCTCAGTGTTTTATTTTTTTAACTAATTACTGCTGGATATAGATCTGGTCAATAAACAAGTCAATAAACATACGGGACAGGTGAGCATAGTAGAGAGCTGGTTTGATAATTTTGTTGCAAATTTATATTGCAACAGAGCTGTCTGAAGGCATCTTCTTGGCAGTCATCACTTCGCTAAGAGCCATAAAATAATTCCTAGCCATTGCTATTATTTCTCTTACCATTTTGAAATATGTAGTGCTAAAAGGGTGCTGAAAGCATGCACTTTGTTTTCTGCACTTCTCTGTCTTTAATGTATATAAACAATCCCCTTAGTAGCTTATCCTCCTCTTCAGGAAAGTTTGTACATGAGAGTTAAGCATGCTTCTGTTCTCCAATTGTTTTTTTCTTTTGCCTTCCTTTTCAAAATTCAAAACACCAGTGATCAAGAGAAGTGCAGGCTGAGCCTGCAATGACACCCGCTTCCTTCTGCCACCTCGCGGGCTGTGGCTACAGTACAAGGAGTGTGGCTTTTTCAGCATAACACACCTTGTTTTCCTTTCATATTTAATGAAAGATCCCATGATAACAGGAAGCATTACTCATTGCCACTGCTGGGCATGTCTTGACACTTCCGAAAGGAGTTTCCCCTCCCTGCGTCAGAACTGTCGTAAGCAGGAATACCTCTCAGAGCGGTGATGACATCTTGAATTGTTTAACTTTGTTATTGCAAAAGAAGATGAGCGACTCACCTCTATTACTACTGGATGATTTTTTTGTTGTTTTATTATTGTTTGTTTGTTTGTTTTAAAATCTGAGTAATTCTTTTTAAACATGAGGCCTGAAAAAAGAGCAATAATGTCATGTTCTGGGATACTCAAAATGGCTCAAATAAATGTTGCTGACAGTTTAATACAACAAAAGATAGTTTAAGGCCAGCATTAAACAAGAGTTTTTTTCCAGGAGTGGAGCAGTTTTCAGCTGGAGACTGTGGAGTGTCATAAACTGATGTTTCCCTGGTAAAACTGAACACAACCATGCAGCACTGCATAGTCCTGCACTGGAGGAACAACGGGTTGGTACAGAGAGCCAAAGAGCTCTTCCCTTCCTGCAGTGCTGGGAGAGGTCTGACTGCTGTTCTCTTTATTTGTTCTTTAGGTAACCAAGAAAATTTAAATCAATTTGGGCTAAACTACCAATAGAACTATGTTATATCAAAACAAACATTAAAAATTAAGCTTTGAAAAGTCAAGCTGGACACATCCTGTGGAATTGATTTCACCAAGGTATCCCAAAATGAAATACAGAGGCTCAGGTTTTTTTCCTTGTGAATAACTGCAATTGTAGTGGTGGCCTTGGAAGGACACTGACCTCTTAAATATAGCAAGTCTTTAAGAGGCATGCAGCTACGTTTAAAAATGTTTCTTTTGCCCATAGTTAATTTTATGCATGATTGATGAGTTGTAACTGCTCCCTTCAGAGTGTTTTGCAAAGAGCCATGAATCAGACTTGTTGAGTGAGCCCCAGTATTTTCATTATAATATGATCATTTATATTTATGTATTCATGGGCCATACTGAAAACATAATTGTTCAGAATAACTTTCTTTCTGGTGAAGAGCTTGTTAAAATCTTTTAAGGCATTCGACATATGACTATTCCTCTCTTTACAGAAGCAACTATATAAAGTTCAGAGACTACACATAATCCTGACTTCAGGAACATGTCCCAGTGAAAACTTTCCAGGCTGACACTTCAGGAGTCACTGCTCGCACCTCCCACTGACCCGCTACCTGCCTCCTCAGGAAGTTGTGGGGCCTAGAACAGAAGTGTTTCCAAAAGAGCATTCAGCTTCCTGCCAAGCACATCTCAGATCTAAGAGCCTGAGTGACCCCACAGCTCTCCTTGATCCCCATGAAGGTGCCTGCCAGGTGCACCTGACCTCAGCATGGGAGACCAGCACACTGACCTGGAGCCAGAGCTGGAACCTGGGCAATGCCTGTAGAAAGGGCTGATGCACAAGCAGGTCTCTGCTGGGAGACTTGATTCAGAGAGCACTCATCCGTGCTGATGCTCTTTCTCTTCAGGCTACTAATTAGTGCAGCTCAGCGTAACGTGCTGTGCTGACGCAGTCTGGAGGTTTGGCCTGTGCTGCTTTGCATCCTGCCTGGCAGAAGCTTCTGACCTGATGTGGTTTTTTGGTTGTAGTTCCCCCACACCCCCCCACAGAGGAGTTCCCAACACCTGCAGCCATATGCAGGGCGAGTAGAGGCACATGGTGTTGGGTATAGGGTCACTATGGTGCAGGGGTGTCACCCACTCCTGACCCTCTCCCTGCATGTCCTCTGTGTCTCTTGACATTCCCAATCCATGAATCTCCCTAACCTCCCACAGCCCTTAACTATCCCTTGAGGTCCCTGTCACCATAGGTGTCCCCAACCACCTCAGACATCTCTATTCAGGTCCCTATCCCCCAGTAGAAGTCTCCCAACCCCTGGAGGTCCCCAGTCTCTGGAGGTCCCCACCAGTAACTGCATCAGTGTCATGGTTCTGGGTTCCATGGGGCCAGTAATGTGCACATGGTGAAGGATGGCATCTGCTGCCAAGGGCCTCGGCTATACAATGAAGGTGTCAGCAGCTCTCAGTCCACATTGCCATCTGCACATGCACAGTGATCCAGTTCTGCTCCCTGGGACCCCCCTTCTGGGGCTTGATGTCAATGTCAAATCCATGCCTGTGCCTCCTGCTGTGCTGTGCCAGCCCTGGTGCTCCTTGTTGTCTGGGTGCCACACCATGCAGCTCACACCCAGCTCCTTTGTGACAATGAAGACGAGCTGTAGCAGCACCCACACTGTAATGGACACCAGAGACAGACAAAACTCCTCAGCCCAGAAGCTGAGCTGCCCCCAGATGCTGATGGACTGATGATGGACTTCTGAAAAAGAAGGCAGGCCAAGGAATGCTTGGGCTCAGGATAGGTCCTGACAGGGTATGCTGGCTCCTCTGCAAGTTGCTGGGTGGGCATCACTGGCCAGTGGGATCTGGGGTGGTGCTGGGGTGTTGCAGGCAGAGATCTCTACCCCCTTGCCCAGTGCAACACCATGGGACTTGGCTCTGCCACCCAGGTTGGATGGAGATTGTTGCTATGTTGAACAACACATGACACAAATTTCTCCAAAACAGCTTGGAGAGATCAATCTGACCCCATTTATTCAAACGACTCCCTTTTTATACATTTTTGACAGGCCACTGTGATTGGTGAACGAGTGACAGAACTCTTCACCCACATTGGCCAAACCAGAGGGGCATCCAAAGACAGTCCGTCCCACAGAAAGGATTCCAAACATAAGTATCACTACAGAAACAAAACCTGATGTTTATGTTCAAGCTGTGGGAACAAGCTTCATAAACTGAAAACATCAGGAAAAAACAGAGCTTTAGAAACTCAGAAGCTGCAGGCCTGAAAGACCCAGACTACAGGAGATGTCAGAGGTGACACTGACATCTCATTACAAGGCCTTTATGTGGGACACTGGCAACAGTGGGAACAGCAGCAGGGACCTGCATGGAGATGTCTGAGGTGCAAGACCATTCCTTGCACCAGGCTGGTGTAGCCAGAAGCCTCTGCAGAAGAGTGTGCACAGACTGTGCATGGAGCTAGCCCTGCATTCGGAGTGACCCTTTTTGCTTCTCTTGAGTTTCTGTGTCTTCTCCCCTCATCATTCAAGGCCCATAACTATATCCCAGGGAAGGCATCCCTGGGGAAGCATGCAGCCTTCTAGGGACAGACAGGTAGCACATCATGCAGACAGCTTGAGAGTCTCTGGAGTGGGATTGTCAACCAAACAGGGGAGTGCCTTCATGGCAAGGAAACCTTTCCCTGAGAGGCTGAAGGATCTCCCAGTCTTGGGGACCATGCAGCCCACCTGGGTGTCCTCAAACAGGCATGAAAGAAGGAGGGAGGAGAGTGTCTTGAAAGGGGTCATCAAGGAAGGAGGGTAACAGGTGCTTGAGGAAAACCTACAATTGACTGACTCAGAGATAATGGAGGTACCTCACAACATGATCTGACATGGTGCTCCTTTCATGTAGTGTGAAATAGCTGAGGGCTCCATCTTTTTGTTACTCACAGATGCTGATTTCCAAGGACTGGAGCCTTCTAGGGCAGGAAATTAAGCTTTAAATGGAGAGATCAAATATCTCATTAACCTTGACAAAGCACAGTCTTCCTTTACAGTTCATAACGAAAGAGAAAGTGAGTGTGAAGGATGGGAGAAAACAGGCACCAGCTTCCCTCCCTGCTGGAGAGTGGCATCTGGCACTTGGAATCCCTGCTCAGCTGTAGGGGCCTGAGTGCACATCCACCACCTCCTCCCAGAAACCAGTGAGGTGTAGGCTATTTCAAGGATAAAGAAAGATTTCTAATCTTTCCTTGCTGGAATTTGGAACACTACAGTGTGGCCATGGATGCTAAAATCATGGGGAACCAAGCAAGAAACAGAAGGCGTTTGGTTCTAAACCCCAACAATTGGGCTCTGTGCCCTGTGCAGGAAGATTTGGGATTTTCCACTCTTGGGACTATTGCGGTTTTTTCTAAATACCCATCATTGCCTCAGGTGAAATGTGCAACACAGGCCTATGAATGTGGTACTGCCCCAGCCATGTGGGCTGATCATACCCTGCATGAATGTAAAGTTCAGAAGTTTTCCAGCAGTAAGATTCTCTAGCCTGCCTACTCTGGTATTACATTTGTTTGGTCGGTCAGGAGAAGACAAATAAAATAATTAGCTTTAGCCTAAGCCGGACAGGAAATGTTGGATGTGTTTTGTTATTGTGAAAGCCACTGTTTTTGAAAGTGGCACGAAGAGGAACTTGACCTCTCTCGTGTGTGCCTTTGTTAGCCAGTGGAGGAGAAGGTAAATGCTAAAAAAACCTTCACAGTGAAAAGGACTTTTCCTAAGGGCACAGCAGGGTTAACCTGGGCATTTATTTCTGAAATTGCTTCATTAATGTTCTTATGCAAATGAAATGTGAATCCTTGAAAAAAGAGCCACTATGCAAACTGATTGAAACAAGACAGGGCAAGAACTAGCTAGCATAAAGTTGGCCTGTTTGATGAGATAATAACAGCCAAAAGGATGTAGGTTGACTTCCTGAGACCAGCATAACTAGTCTTTATGGGTGTGAAACAACTTAACAGAAGCTGGCAAAAGCTGTTTGCCTGCTTTGTGGGTGTTGTTGTGTGATGAGACAAATAGAAACATTTGTCTAATGGAAACAAAAGTAAATGGAACTAATGATGCATATTCATGTTGGGAAATTAGCTACTGGCTCTTGCAGGGCAGTTTCATGTGTATGATTCACTCAGGAGGGAGATAAGCTTAAACATACTGTCAGGTTCTCATTGCTCATATTACTGTAACCTTAGATTTGGGCTGCCTATATATATATATATGTGTGTGTGTGTGTGTGTGTGTATATATATATATATATATATATATATATATAATATATATATATATACACACACATATTTGTGAAGCTTTGGAACATCAGTGAAGGGTGCCAGTACACAGATAAGGCAGGAATCTTTGGGTCCTTGATGTCTCACAGACAGTGGGCAATAGCATCCCAAGCTGAGATGGGAAGACCTGAACTTGTGAGGGCCTGGGATTCCTCATGGCCATGAGCATGCAATGCCACACTAGAGGCTAGCTCATGGGCTGTGATGGGACATGTTCAAAATACAGCCTCTCTGTGGGTTTGGTAGACTATTTCTCATGGGAAGGACCCCAGGCTGGAGCAGGGAAATAAGTCCTCTCCCTGAGAAGGGGGCGTGGTAGAAACAGCGCGTGATGAGGTGACCACAACCCCCATTCCATGTTCCCCTGCACTGTCCCCCTGTGCTGCTGGCAGAAGGTAGAGAGTCAGGAATAAAGTTAAGCCTAGGAAGATGGGAGGGGTGCGGGGAATGTGTTTTTAAGTTTGGGTTTAATTCTCATACTACTCTGATATGATTGGTAATAAATTCAGTTAATTTCTCCAAGTTGAGTCTGTTTGCACGTGACAATAACTGCTGAATGATCTCTCCCTGTCCTTACCTCAATCGACAAACTTTTCATTATATTTTCTCTCCTCTGTCCCTCTGAAGACAGGAGCGATGGAGTGGCTTTGATGGGCACCTGGTGTCCAGCCAGGGTTAACCCACCACAATGACACAGGCTTGCAGAGCTAGCCTGAAAGAAGAGCTTGGAATGCAGGCATTTGGCTCCCCAGTTGTGTTTGGCTCACAGCTCTCCTGTTCCAGTTGTCATTTGAGATGGGAATAAGGAAGCTCAGAGTCTCTCTCAAAGGCAGGTTGCTGTTGGTTTTAATGGAAACAGGCCCTTTGCAGATCTCAGTGCATGGGCTAGAGGCAGGCATCAGTGCAAGGACAGGGTGTGGGTGTTTAAATATCCAGTTCCACACACCTGAGACTAAGATGGCTTTGCTGAAAACAAAGTACTCACAATGCCTCAATACCCTCTGTTCCTCAGAAAACAGCTGCAGGCAGCTGTGGAGAGATCACAAAGTCCTCCCACTTGAGAAGGAAGATGATTCCTAAGAACACTACCCTGACAGATGTGCTCCTGGGATCCCTAGAGCCCCAAGGGTGCAAGGTCCAGGGCTGGAGGCTTACACTTGATCTGTCTCAGGGCTTTGGCCACCCACAGCTCCTTCCCCTGCTGCTACAGAAGTCAATGTTTTGCCACCATATAGTAAACTTGAACTTTTTTATTTTTTGGCTCTTAGCAGGTCTGTGAACACAATTTTCCTTGAAGATGAGAGGAACAAATTCTGGGTGGATTTAGAAACTACCTTCCAGACTTCACACACTGCCACTCTACAATGCTCCAGCCTATCTTATTCCACTTCATTGCATTTAATTGTGACTCCCCAGAGCTTTGGTGGGGAGGGAGCCTGCAAGCCACCTGCTGCAGAGAGGGCTGAGATACCACTGACTCCTTTTGCTTTCCTTTGAGCCTAGTAGAGCAGACGACAGATATCTCTTCTCCTTTCAGAAAACCTTTCTGTTCTGCTGTTCCCACTTTCATTCTCTCCACGCTATTTTCCATGATCACACACACTTCAGCACCTGCCTTTCCCAGCTTTTCATCTGACTTCCCAGTTTGGCTTCCACTTTCAAATCTCTTTGGAAGCCGTCATCATTAGCTGCTGTCTCCCCCAGCTGTAGCACACACTCCAGCCACTCCAATGACTTTTATCTCCACTTTCTTCTCCTTTTCATCTTTCCTCTGCTCTGAACTCTTTCCAGTATGATTCCTTAAGTGCAGGCTGTCACATACAAAGCTCCGACATTGTCTCTGACCCTATTTTCTGTTTCCATTAGTATTTTAGAAAAAAGCTTGGGACTGGCATGTATCACCTTTTGGACTGTCCTGTTTTAAAGAGATTTTAGAAAAGAGAAAGGGGCAGGTGCTCTGGCGGTTTGGACAGACTCAAAGCGTATTGGTGTCTGACCCCAGTGGGAATGGAGGTATAAACTGGCCAGTCAGCCTTGCAACAAGGCTCTTCTTGCAACAAGACTTTTATACATAAGTCTTATAATGTCTTATAATTAAAGGCATTCCCCCACGTACTTTTGCATGAGTCCCTCAGGAGAAGAATAGGTAAAACAATGCATTAGCTTTCAAAGTTGTCCAAATCTGGTTTTGACTGGATGTCAAAATATGGGAGCTGTATTGTCAAAGGACAAGGGTCGTCTTCACTGCCACATTTACTATATTTTACTTACTTGCCTATTTTACCCTCAGATTTTGCTAGGAAAGCAGCAGAAGTGTCTGCTCTCCTCTGCCAATACCTCTTGGCTGCTCAGTGGCTCACCACTGAGTTTCATGCATGAGCAATAAGGACTCAGAGATGGTGTTTTTCATCCAGGTAGGAACTGTGTATGTTGTGCAGGCTCGGATTTTGTTGGTGATCTGTATGAAACAAACCCTCCTTGATGGGTAGTAGAGGTGAATCCTTCAAGATTCAGTAAATTAATTATATTAAAAAAAAGCTTAAATCCAGGAGAAAGGCAAGAGGGTTGTATCTGTTAAAGAGGGAGGTAAATGAAACAGAGCTCTTCCTTAGGAACTCATCTGACCTAAGCACAGACCAGACTTACACTATTTCTGTCTATTTCCATGATGTGTGCACTCAGTCAAAAGTTTTGTGTCTTTGTTCATCTGAGTTCAATTAACCTGGAACTTACATACTCTGCTTGGTACATTTTGGGTGGTGGGCACTCTGTCAGGCTTTGGCATACAAGTGGTGTGTGCTACCCAGAAACACAGGTGTGAGACAAGGAATATCAAATGCTAATAATCCCCTGCAACTGTCACTGAGATTTGTGGAGACATTTATGACAACACTATTAATTTTTTCTGTAAGAGAAGTAGCAGCTCATTCATTTATTCACTTCTCTTTCAAGTAGAAAAGTCCTCCTTGCAGCTCAGGTGCAGAGAAAGGAAAGGCCCGTCTTCCAGTTTACTCTTATTTTTCAGAATATGTACTACACTGATTGCAGTGGCAGCACTGGGATGGCAGTCTTGGCTCTGGCCAAGTACATTTTCCTTCTCAGTGACTATCAGTCATGTGCCTTCTGCAGCCATTGTCCATCCTTTGGGGGATGTTTTGTGGGTTCCCTCATGCAGCCCTGCTTGAAACAAGCCTCTGCCCTGGTAGAGCTCTCCAGAGCCCCAGTGGGCTCTGGTTTTCATGACTGGCTAGCACTGGAAGCAGGAGAGGCCATCCAGGAAGTCTGTGTCCATCCTGTGTGTGCTGAGACCCAGCCTGACCCTATGGCATGTCCCTGGATCCAGTATCAGCCCTGAAACAATGGGCCGGCAGCATGATCACCTGTTCCTCTCTGCTGGTAAAGCTCAGGAAGACTCAGTGACAAGATTCTTTTATACTTGCTTCTGGCCTCCTAGTGAAGTATTTTGGATATTCTGTTCAAATGTGTTGTTAATGTCAGCAGGTACCTTTATGGGCCAAAGACAGAGAAAAGTGTGAGATGGGGACAGGAGTCCAGGTAGCCTTGCCACCACATGCCCTGAAAAGACAGAGGTATATTATCCACAGCAGAAGGGGAGAGATCTCTCAGGATTTATAGGCACAAATAGGCAGATATACACACACACACACACAACACACACACAACACACACACATAATATATATAGCTCATCTACATGAGTTATGTTCTGTGTGTTCCCAAATGAAAGCACCAGTTCTCCTCTCCTCCACAATATATATATATATATATATATATATATATATAATTTGGGTTTTGTGCAGTTTTTTTTTTTCTCTCAGAAAAGTGGTTTTCCTTTTGCAGGTTTCTAGGTGGGGGTAGAGAAGAGACTGAGATATTGCTGACCAGAAACTTTAAGTGGAAGCCTTGCATAATTGAGGCTTGCCCTTGTACCTGTTAACAGCATTTGGTAGAAAGGTTATGAAAATATTCAGAAAGCATTTCTGTCCATATAGGCAGAAATGTGTGTGTGGCAAGACTTTACTACTTCCCACTATAATGTAATGTCAGTGATGGATATGTTTTTTCCTGTCTTATCAAAGGAGGTGTCCTGGGCTGCCAGGAAGGATGGAGTTTGAAGGGTAGTCACTATCTAATGTTGCCTTCACAGAGTCATGGTGTCCA
This sequence comes from Sitta carolinensis, assembly GCA_032173965.1. Taxonomy (NCBI): domain Eukaryota; kingdom Metazoa; phylum Chordata; class Aves; order Passeriformes; family Sittidae; genus Sitta; species Sitta carolinensis. The sequence continues at coordinate 132,706,306 of CM063284.1, forward strand.
TGACTGCCAAAATGGTCTAATCCTGCTCCTCTGTGTCCCTCTCATGCCTTGGATACTAAGCAGAAATTACCCTGAATAACAGTGGTGAATGTTAGACCAGCAGTTTTAATGCTGGTATAAGGATTACTACCCAAAAGGCAAAACTAAGAAGAAAATATGAAGAAAACTCCATGTACCTGAAGTAGCCCTCTTTGATCTTAACTGTTTTAGAAAAGGATGTGGGACCCTGAGATTTCCTATGGACTCATACACCACATTCACCTGAGACATTAGCCTTCAAATCCTCACCCTGTTACATGTCCCTTTTATGGCCTTTGTACCTGGCTGACTTCTTTGTGTTTCAGTCATTACTTGCCTGAGTGCAACAGTGATTTCAGACCCCATGGAGCACTGTGATGGAAGAGCATGAAACGCCAGCTGCTGTTGTGAGGTTTTCAGGTAGAGGGTATAGCCTGGAGCAAGGACTGTCTCATCACCACAGTACACTCTAAGGCCTTCTCATCCAGAGCACCAGAGCTGGAGCAGAGATTCCAAAGATCCCTGTGCTGCCAAGGGTATCCTGTGCCTGAAGGCTCCAGCTGCTCTCACTAAGTTTAAACATTGATGCTGGCCTCCTATTTGCATGGAGCAGCTGCTGTTATGGAGAACTACAGACAGGCCCGTGCTCTCACAGGTGGCACAGCTGGAGCTGCACCCCAAGTCCTTTCTTCAAAGGAAATAGGAGAAATGCAGAGGGCAGTGCAGACCCTTGCTGAAAATCATTCTAATAAGAGATGGGTAATTTTTTGTTTAGTTGTAAAATGCTAGATCATTCAGGAAGATTGCTTTGCAAGCACAGACTTAGACCTAAGGTGTCATTCGCTCTCACTGTGTACCCAAGGAATCCCACTGCTTTCTAAGGCATCTCAAGTGCAGATAGGGACGATGCACCCATTTAGCAGAGAGCTGATTTATTCTTTAGACAGCCTTTCCCTTTCGGCATCTACTTGTGCAATCATCAGCTCCTGGCTGAGTTACTATGGTAATAAGTATGGGCACTACACTTACTCACTGTCACCTGGATCACAGGAGAGGAAAAATAGCAGAGCAAGCTGCTTAATTTCTTTGTTTTTTACACAGACACGCTAAGAATGTGGGGAAGAACTAGAAAGGACTGGAAGTCCCTGTATCTTCCACACCCTCTGACCATGTTTCACTTGCAGCGCAGACACAGAGCCAGGCACTCCTTCCTGTGCCCCGGGGGATCTGTCCCCTGCAGCCCGTGCAGCTCCCAAAGACTGATATGCCCAAAGAGCAGGACGTGACAGTGCCACCAGATTTCTCCAGCGGCCAGATGAGGACTTTGCAGCGGGCTCTGTAAGTGCCAGGGGACAGTGCTTCATGCTGAGAGTGCTTCTGATTCATCTGAGAGGGTTTCGAGGGAGAGGAGTGCTGCACCAGGACTGTGAGTGCTGACCCTGTCGTGCTGGGTGCTGTGCTGCAGGCACCTGGAGGGGCTCACTACTCCCGGGCGCAGCACCCGGGACCACCCACCTGCCAGCGTGCGCCAGGGTGGTTCTCGCCAAGGGATAAGGAGGCGATGTGGGTGTGAAAAAGATGTGCTGGACTGGTCAGACACAGAGTCTGTCTGCTCGTGCAGGGACTCTGCTGGGGGCCAAAAGTGGGACGGAAGCTGGGCTGTGATGCCTGCTATGCAAACACTGTCAAACCTACCATTTCTTCTAGGGTCTAGAGAGCTTACAGAAAAATCCTTTCCTTGGTGCAGAAACCCCCATTTCATGGTCCATGGGGTATTAATGGCACCTTATGCTGAGATTAAATGTGCACATGGGAAGCAGAGGAAGAGGAGGACTCTGAGGTCCTGGCCTTGCAGCCACAAGCTCTGCTGTTTTCCATCTTCACTGCTTCAGTCAGGCTATTTTTATCACTTGGGCTGCAGTTTTTACTTACTATTTTTATCCCGTGTTACTGATTACTCCTGATTATGAAGGTATTTAAACTTGTTCACATATGTTAATGATTCTGTGTTACACAGTGTAAATCCGAGGATGCTGTCAGCAGCTAGAGCTCGGGAACAAAGTCTGTGTAGGGTCCAGCCCCAGTTTGGCAAGGGAGAATAACACATTGTGTTAGGGCCAGGCACTGTCAGTTTTTATAACAGAACATATAAGAGCCTATGCTGGTTTTATTCTTCCTTTTTACTTGACTGAACACTCAATCAGGAAGAGTTTCTAAGTCACCATCATAAATAGCTGGAAGAGGCAAATCCAAAAGCTGTCAGAACTTATCTTCCCAGAAAGTTAAGCATAAAATTCTGCTCTTATTTACATTATTCATGCACATTTTTCTAGTTCTAAAGGATTCACTACTGCATATAATGTACTACTTCCAATCAAATAAACTAATTTCTCACCAAATTGTTCTGCTTTGCTATAATCCACTAGTGGGGTTTTTGCTTGCATCTGTTGGAAATATTATTTAATCAATCCGGAAAAATTTAAGCTATACTGGTCTAGAAGAAAAGAGAATCTTGTGAATTAGTCACTCTCAATTATCAAGATACTTAGGAGCCAGAAGAGATAAGCCTGCATGTGACCTCCAAGGTGACCTCAGCTCCAACCCTAGAGGGAGAGAAAAGCCATGTTTCCAAAATGAAGAGCTTTTTCTTCACTTGCAGCCCTGCACAAGGCCCTGGCCCACCTCATGGGAGCCCTGCAAGGTCAGCTGGTGTGGCTGGAGCTGCTCTGAGCACGTCAGTACTATCCCCTCCAAAGAACCTGCGCTTAGAGGCTGAGACAAACTGAGGTATTCCACACTTAAAGGATGGTCCAATTTCAGAGAGCAGATGGATAGCAAGAGAGCCCAAAGAAAGTGCTGGAGACAATTTAAGCTGCACCTGCAGCCATCAGTGGATATCTACAAGCTGTCAGTCCTGCCTCAGACAAGCTATCATTTATCCTCCTGTATAAGCACATCTTGCTCTTAAATGTGTAGTTAAGAGAAAGAATTACTACACTAGTAAGGACTGCATTTGCACTTAAATGAATTTTTAAACATCTTCTTGTTTAACCTTCCTGACAGAATAGACTTGTCTGCCTGTGGAAAAATTGAAAACCAATAAATAATACATCCACTGAGTACTTCACCTTGGGAAAGGTCACATTTTGAAACGTCTGTCTGTTCATCAAATTAAACTTTCTGTTTGATGGAAGGGAAATTCTTTGGATTCAAGGACCAGTAGTAGAACTGATTGTATGATGGGTCTTTGAGTTAAAACAATAGCATCAAAAGCCAGAGCAGTGCTGCTGGAGCAGCCTTCACCTGCAGGGAACACAGAGTCTTACTGCTTCAATACCCACTCAAAATAATTAGTAGCATATCTGTAATATGACACAGTGAGTGAACCTCTTCTAAACTCTGAAATTCTTAATGGCTACCATGCTGCAGACTTTGGGACTAGTCCTCCATGCAGATTATGGCCCAGGTGTTCCTGCAAAGGGGTGGTACTGGGTGGTAGAGGGAAAACTCGATCTGGGCAGAATGACTATAATGGACTGAATGGACTGGGTAGCCCACAATTTAGCAGCTTAGTAAACCTGCTCTCCCTGCCAGGGACCCCTCCCTGCCCGGCTTTGGGAACAATGTCATGATACTCTTGTTGGAGTTGCTGCAACTAAACAGAGATGCCCAGAGCACTTCCAAAAGCTCAGGACTTGGAGCAGGGTGTGCAAGGAAACTGCCTCTGGTCAGGATGGACACAGAAGTAACAGGCATCTGAGGTAAAATATCACAACTCTGGCACACATAGAGCAATTATTCCAACACATTGCTTGGGGAACTCTCCTGAGACCAGTAGCCCAGCAGAGCTGAGGCATTGCATGTAAATCCCCTTCTTCTGCCATGCATGAGGGATTCAGGAAAGTTCACAGAGACTGCATTTTCCAGGCTGACAGCCATGGCTCAGCACTACAGGGGTGCAGAAATTAGAGACAAAATGGGGAAGGAGCTCTACTGAGCCAAGCTGGAAAGCTTCTTTCATGCTCACCACAGCTTAGAAAGCCACTCAATATCTGTGGGAAGCAGAAAGCTGGGTGGGAAGTAGAGGGGGAGGCTTGTGGGGGAGTAGTTCACAGGCATCAGAGTTGCCGGGGTGGCTTGTTGGCCAAAGGCAGGTTCATGCTCTGGAGAAGTCCTAGTGTGCAAGCTGGGGTGAAGTATGGTCTGGGCGTGCCATGCAGCATGTGGTATGGGGCAAGGGAAATTTTGCTTAATTTCTAACTTTATGGTTAGAACATTAGTCTTTTATTATAGCACTGATTTCTGTATTCATGCTACTCTTGCCCTGTGTTTTACATGATCTGGGTGGTCCTTACTGGTACCCCTGCATTCCAGTAAAGCAGTGTTGTGGACATCCCATGCTGTAACAGGGGGCATGACAATCTTCTGAAGCAACTTTGTTTTCTGCAAGGCTGTCAAGGTCAGTTTAGGAGCAAGATATGAGAGGATTTGGACAAAAGCACTGGACCCATGTCTGCCTGGCTGTGAAACAGTCTTTATCCTTTGTCCTGCCTTGCTCTTCTTTGCTTGACCTGCCTATTAGCTGCCTCAGTCATACGTGCAAGGACAGACCAGATTTTATTGAAAATGATACACACACATACCTATCAGTGTATATGTTCAAAATGCAGGCAGAGTCACAAAAGCAATCCTAGGAGAGATTTCATAGTAAGGTGCTGCTGAGTGTTGTACATGGCTGAAACATGTATACATTGGGGTCATGCATTTTCTTAGTGCATCACTTATAGACAGGCCACAATGACTACATATGTTGCATTTCTTCCATTCCTCTATCAGAGGAGAGGGCAAAGCTGGAATAACAAGGCCTGTATCAACTCACAGTACAGCCATAAATTCTAGGAATGTTTCTGAGGCAAGTTAAAACAAATTAGTAATTATCATGACTGACAGGTACTCTGCAGCAACCAATGAGGTGCCTACTGATGAATACTAAAAATCTCTCAGCAGAGGAGTTACAACCGTGGCTGTCAACGTAGCTATAATTAGGCAGCTCTAAATGAAATGACTTCTTCTCAGATGTACTCCCTTGAGAATCCAAATATCTGGATTGTCATACAAAGGAAGGGGATTAAAAGGGGCTGTTTGCTGTTTGTGTTGCAGGGGATACAGAGGCCAGTTAAAACAGGAGCCAGGCGGAGTAGGTACAGGACTTGAACTAGAGCGGGCTGTCTGCCCCTCAATCCAAACTGTAACGCTTCGCATTCCCTTTCTGTCTTCTTTTTTGTGGCCTCTCAGCACCTCACAAGTACCAGAGTTATGCCTCTCAAACACCCAGAAGTACTAATCACTTGAAAGATGAGTTAATAATCTCTGAGTTGTTGAGACATGCTGAAGGACAAGCTGATAAATTTTCATTGCACAGTGGGAAGTGTTCCTCTGACTGGGATATCAGGTTGATGACAAGTTCAGAAGTCTCCAGGGAAGCAGATGAAGAGACAGAAGTTTTCTGTGTGAACAGGAACAATCACTTATAAATACAAAACCTCCTGTGGAAAAGTCAAGCAGTGTTAAGAGACCCATGCCTCCCTACTTAAGGATTAATCTTTGCATAAAGATTAATTTTTGCTGCACAATTTCTCCAGTACCTAAAAGAAGCATGTCTTTCTTCAGCATCATGCCTTCTATTTTTACAGTTTAGAAAAAAAATCAAAACCACCCATGAAACATTTGTGGACAGAAATAATTCTCTGATTACCACTGAGTTCCTGTGTATTTTTCATGCTGGATATTGCAACCCTGATCTTGGTCTTTATATGGGATACCACTTATTGCAGTGGGAATGTTTGAAAGAGACTCATCCTTGAGGAAACCATGCTGGCCTATGATGGACTGGCCTGTGACGTGCTTGCTAGGATAAAGCAGCAGCCATGACAATAGCAACTGAAAAGGATATTAATCTATCATTGCTTAAGTCAGTTCTGACTGTAATGCTGAGATCAGCCTGACTCCATCCTGGATGTTGCAGGCTAGACTGCATTTCCATAATAACAGAAAACATCACTTTTCAGCATTGCTTAGTGCTGTTGTCCTGGGAACAGAAAATTTCTACTCACTCCTCAGAATACTGATCTGTTGACTCATCTTTCAGGTGAGATGATGTCAAACTTTTCTGGGTGTGTTGCCGCTGCATCCTGTTTGTGCAGGAGTGATGGCACTAGTTTTGTTTTCTGCTCCCTGTATGCCCATACTAACAGCAAATGGCCTTGGGTTAAGAAGCAGGATTTTGTGATTCTAGGGATGCCTCGACTCACTGCTTCTAATCTTTGTAAAAGATTCGACCCATAAAGGCTAGGCACCATTCAGGAACTTTCCAAGAGATTACAGGTTTACATGTGTTTGATAGGAAAGATGTGTGCTAAATGTCTTTACAAACAATTCCATGTTTGGTGAGGGTATGGGTGTTAACATCTTTGAAATGGGCCTTAATATATCTACCAACTTCAAGCCACAGGTTTGTAACAGAACTCGGACAGTTTGACTCCTGAAATAGACAAATGGGTCTGCACAAGCCTGAGTTTCTGAACTTTGAAATGACAGGTTCAAGGGGGGAGGGAATATGTGGTAGGCAGTTTGGGAAGGCTGTACCTTCTTAGTACCTCAGCCAGTGGGGAAAGGAAGAGGGCAATATGCAGCTGGGAGTTTAGGATTAAAGGAGGCTGTGCCCTTCAAAACCTCGAGAGAGAAAACCCTGTGGGCATATGCCCCAGCGGACTCTTTCCTTTTATTCAAAGAAAGTTGCAGGTCTCCTCTGTCTCCTTTATGGACACTGGCTTTTCATAGTGTGATTTTCCATACAAGTTGATGATTTACAAGGATCTCATGGGCAGCAGGATCCCATGGCTGGAAGGTGATTGTGAAATCACATCTGTCATATCCCTGAAAGGCCATTCCCTTCAAGGCATGTGCCTGCAGTCAGCATTTAGTTTTCAGGCCATTGACTCTGGGTAGTGCCAGACTTGCCAAGTTGTGACTTGGCCATCACATTCAGCTGTAGAATCAGAATGTTTGTTTCACTCCTGAGGAAGACAATGGAAAAAACTTGAAGCACTGAATTAACCTAACGGTAAGTAATTCTAGAATTCAGGTCTTTTTACTCCTTCCTTTCATGTTTCAAAGAGTCACCACCCACATGGGATGGCAGTATGCTGTCACCATCAGTACACCTGCATGGAGGACAGAAGAAGAGCAGCTCCCTTCGGTGAGTCACTGTGCTCCCATCTGAAACATTCAGTATGATTAGCAAGGAGTCTTGTAAGTATGCCTTTCCTCCATCTGGCAATTTGATCCATGTTCCCCTGTCATCATTTTTGATGGATTCATTTCACACGTAATGCAAGGCTGTCTCACGGGTGTTTAAAAAGTGAGGCAGGTGCTAGAACTCCAGAGCAGAGACCTTCCCCCCGTGTCTCTGCTGGCAGGTATTATCCACTGTGTGCTAGGAGGAGCACCTCACCTCGCAGCAGCTTCTATCCCTACGTTTGCCACAATGGAAACATTTTTGGCAATATAAAAGAAACCGTATCCAATCGTGACCACTACCAGAACAAAAGAGCAAGGTTGAGCACTAGCCAGGATTTTCATGTGCAAAGCTAGCACCACCCACACACGCTTGTGAGGGAAAGAGGTGTAAAGGTGACGCCAACACTGTTAGGGACAACTACAGTCGAGGGAGGGGTAGAGGTTCATTTTCAAATGAAAAGTGGGAGTACAGCTCTCAGATGAGTCAGTGAGGAAAAGCCCCCGCAGAGGAGTCTCACACCTCTTTACTGCCGTGCAGAGCTGCTTCTTGCTGCCTCTTTGCTCCTGTCCTACTTTCCAGGAAAACTGCAAAAGTTCACTGCATTCTCACAATGCCCCCAACAGCAATTCTGAGCAACCTGCACTACCACAGCATTCATTAAGCATTCATAAAGAGAAATCAAAAGATGACAGACAACACTTTTCACTCCTCCTTGCATGAGTAAGAGCTGAGCCTGACTTGCATGAGGTGGAGAAGGAGCATATCTAAGAGTTTCTATGAATCTCACAAGTATGTAACAGGAAGAAGGTTTTACATTTCCATACAGAAATGATGGTTCAGACAGGATAAAGAAATATTCTGCAAACTCCACTTTAGGCCTTCATTACTGGTCAGAGGACAAGTTCTGTCACCATGCCACCAATATGTACCCGAAGATGTTTGTATCAACAACAGACCCATCAAGAATACCACTGGAAAACTTGAGAGCCCAGCCATTATATGGCCTCATGGTCCAAACTCTATTACAACTTTTCCTTTTCATAGAGTCAGACCAAAAATTGCAATGTAAATAGCATTTTGGCATCCTTCCTACAGGACCCAACCTGCAGACATTCATCCTACCAGTGGCAAGACATACTTGCCCATGTCTCCTCGATCCTTTGGAACAGGGTGATGGGAAAACAATGGTGAACTGAGTGATTCGTTCTGTTGCATCTCATCCAGTTCACCCCTCGTTTCAGAGACAGGGTTCTCAAGAAGAGTCTGCTTCCATCTTTTTATCTTTGCAAATCCTTGACTTACCCTATACTAGGAGACAGGACCAATTGGAGGACTGTATTTCCAGAAGAAGACAGTCCTGATCTGTGGCAATCACTTTGAGCTCACAACCATAATCTGTCTGCATGTTATATTTTAATCAAAAATTAGGTAACACCTGTATTGCTGAAATGAAGATCTTTAAAAGCTCATTAAAAGAACTGGGTTGCAATTCTTCAAAGCAAAATTTTAATAGGCTCCTGTTCTCTCCAATTTATCTGCACTTGCAAATTTCTACCTGAGGAAGCTGTAGAACTGCCAGCACAAAAGGAAGTACTTCTTACACACTGAACCCAGACTAGTGGGGCTGATTCTTACTGATGGCCACAAGTCAGCATGTTTGCAAACAATCCAGAAGCATCATTCACTCTCTTAGCTTCCAACACAGGAACACAACACTTGTCACAGACAAGTACCAGTTTACTGCCTACCAAGGATTCCTAAGGTCTAATGTCACACAGCTATTTATGTATACTGAGCATCCCCTGACATCCTGCCTCTTGGACACAGGAGTTTCTGGGAGTAACTGGCTGGGAAGTATTTCTCAGGGAAGACTAGCAGCTCAGCAAGGCCATCCATTATCAGAAAATAACCTTTACAAATTTTAACTAAAACTTCTTTAATAGGCTGATTATGAGAACGTCTCAAGAAGGTACAATATTGAAGCCTGAACCAGAAGTAAAGTGGAGATAGCAAGAACTCATTATAAGGGTCTTAATAATAGTGAAACATCCTTGTTTCTGTAGGACCCTTCATTATGATATTTATCTCAGAAAAAAACCCAAATCAAAAAAACCCTGATTACCAGCATATTGAACAACATTTTGAAAATGGCCATTGGACAATACCAAAAGCTCTGATAGTTTCAGAACTTTGTATTTTATAGTTTCAGAACTTTGTATTTTGAGTTCAAATTTATTCTTAACCAGACTATGATCCTTTTTAAAAGCTCTTCCTTCGCTATGATTCATTTAAAAGGGCAACAGAGGTCCCCTGAACCTTAACTCTGTGAGGGGAAACAAACCCCGTTCCTTTAGATGCTGTTAATAAATATATTTTCCATTCTCCCATTGATGGTTGCAGCTTTCTCTGCCCATGATGCAGTCTTGAATTGTTCCTCCTTGAGGACAGGACTCTTGAACTCACACTGATGAGTTCTGGTTATATATGCCTGGGAATAAGTCAGTACTCTGCTTTAGAAATACCTTTTTGGATACATAAAGTATCTGTTTGCCTTTTCCACAACCATCCCATCACCATCATGATATGATCAATCACTACCCTCATTCCTTCCTTGCTGCAGCCTTCAGGGACCTCTAGGTGGCCTTTTTGGAGCAGGTCCTCTTCTGAAGGTCAGACTAGCCTGACACAGCTTTAGCTGACTGAACAGCAGGTTTCACATCTACCTTTTGAATGCATGAGACAACTCTCACAGGAGATTCATGCCAGATAAACTTTCTGAAGTAGTAAGACTGAACTTCCAGAAGTGCTTTTCTTTTTGTATCACTAACAAAGAAGCCTAATTAACTGTTTGCTTTTGGCATCTAACCTCCAAATAGGTCCTACTTTCACATATGCCTTGTATTCTGCCCAAAAAGTGACACCTTATTTGCACTGCTTTAGGCACCAGTGGTATGCAGTGTTTTTAATATTTCATCCCTCTTTCATACTGACAAGACTTCAGAACCTTCTCACCTGTGTCATAGTAATAAATGGAAATCTTTAAGAATATCAGGCACAACACCTTGAGGAATGCCAATATTAGTTTCCTTTCCACCTAGAAACTCCTTGACCAAGTTGTCTTGTGCTGACTCCTTATTCACTTTGATGCCCAGTTCAAAAGGTATTTGTCCAGTCCAAGACAAGAATCATTGCAAGCAATCAAATCAATCTATGCAGGTTAGCTTAACAATTTAGCATCCAGGTAAAAACATTACGCCTGGGAAATCAACAAGAGATACCAGTTGATTTTGCCCTAATCATTTTATCTACATAATTTTTACTTACCTTTAGGTCTTAATTATTCTTTCTTTCAAAAATTGTTCTAAGGGTTGCTCATGATTGTAGAAAGACTGATAATTCTCTGCCAAGATAATCTCTGTGTTTCTAGCAAGCATAGGTAGGGTGTTAACTGTTCTGCTGTCAGGTTGCATCACTCCTAAATTTTAAAATCTGTATTTTATACATCAATTCTTCAAAACCCTTGATGTGGATAAATTTGTTTCTTCTCTCAGTCTACACATATTAAATGCTGTTAGCTTCTTAACCACTTTACTTATGGTTATTCCTGTATGTCCACCTTTTTTCCAGTCAGCCACCCTTTATTTTCTGGTGTAGGCCAGAGCAGGAAAGGAAGTATTCCTTTGTTGTGTGAATTTACAACAGGTACTGCAGGTTCCCTCTGAAATGATAAACAGTGATCACGCAGAGATAGCATTACATACAAAACTGCCTTCTGCTATTAACTTTTTCACTTACTGAAGCACTGTAATGTTTTACAGATATATAAACCTCTCTATTGATGAACTTTGAGAAATGAGAGCTGAGGAGTTCTGCCAATAAGGACTCCTTATTGTAAGTAAGGCTGAAGATGGTACATTAAACTCTAAGGAAACTACTGGCAAAGTACCTAAGGGCACGAGTTATATCAGAGAATAAAGGTAAACTACAGTTAAAGCCTTAAGCTTAGGCAAAGGCTAAAACACACATGATTTTACCCACAAGGGGCAGCAGGAGTGCCAGGAGGCCAATTTAATTTCACCATGGAGTCTCTACTGAAAAGGGTCTGCTTTTGTGCTGGTCAAAGTCAACATCAAAATTCCTTTAGATTTTATCATCATCCTGTGCTTGCTGAGTGTATTTTTGCTTGCTTGGAGTTGAACAGAATGACCTCCATGCTCTTTTGCATGAGCATTAGTGTCTGTTGGGTGCCAAGGAAATGGATTGTCACAACTTACCTTGTCCAGGTACTAATTGCAGCATAAGAGCTTTCTAAAGCACACAGCAGACTAAATACACCCAGTTCTCTACTTACTGAATGTTCTTACAGACAGTATTTAGGGAACCTGGCAAAGACTGTTAGGGTGAGTGTTCTAACTGAACTGGAGTTTGTGCTGAAGAGGGGCATTCTTCTGTCTGACTAACAATGAGGTAGCTGTGCTCTCCAACTGCATATTCTCTAGCACCCTTGTGTGAAAGTTCTTCCTTTCCTCAAGCAGAGCAGGTTTCATGTCAGACAAGCCAGCAGGACCCTGATAATTAATCTGCTGCTAATTTGGTGGAAAATCACATTATCTGATGAACTATTCAAAGAACAAATGTGGTCTTAAGTTTGTACCTTAGCTTTATTAACCTTTGGCTGTGTAGTCCTGTGAAGTCTTGTGCATCCAGACCAGCTGGACATCCCTACCGGTGCATTTGGGAATAAAAGCGTTGTGCAAAATGTTAAACCTAACTCAGAGGTTCCTAAGGGATTTCATTAGTTAAAGTGGCAGAATTCCAATGGCTCGGCACCAGCACCCCAGAAGTGAGTATGCAGCTGTCCTCCTGAGAGCGTTGCTGGCCTCAGCTAGTCATAAAAGGACAAGTGCTGTGTAAGGTCACACATGCAGCTTTCCCAGCAGCTTGCTGCCTTTCTCTGCAGTATGCTCTACTGCACTCCTGGGTCCAATTTGCTTAGCTGATTGCTTAATGTGCCATGCTCTACGGGGCTTTGAGACACATAAAAAGAGACTGTGACAGGACTAAATGCACTGTCATCGGTGACCTCTGGTAAGCAGCACACCAGCTGCAGGATGGCAGTGACACAGCCACCATGCAGCCGGGGGTTACAGCCATTGTGGATCTGCTCCTCACTCAAACATGCTTCTACAAGGCCTGAGACACTGAACAACAGGTGGGACTCCCAAAGGCACCGAGACTGAAAAACACCCAGAGATGGATGCTCACAATGGCTGGTGGAGGTTCGGCCTGTCCTACAGGACATCGCAGCTTTGGGAGGAGCTCACATGGCACACCTGTGTGCCTGCTCTGTCAAATCTCCTTACAAGATACTCAGCTTATAGTAAGGCTTTCCACAATAATGGGTAGCAAATGGAAACCAAGGATACTTTTGAAAAGGCTCTCTAAAACTTATTTCAGATTCTATAAATGAGCAAATATTTGAATATTTTTGAATGTAGAAGTGGTATAAAATTTAATATGACGATGATCACATGGTTCCTGCTCATGGAATAAATAGTAAGATCATTTAACCACAGAATATATTTTATACACTAGTTTGGCACGTTTGCAAACTACATAACAGAGATGTCCTTATAAGATATGAATGAGGACAGGGTATTTGTAAAGCTAACCTACAACCCCATAGCTGTAATAGTGTCATGTAAATATATTACCTAGTATGAGAAGATACATTGTTTTGTGCAACTGAGACACATATATAATTTACAAATGTAAATGCAAATTTTATACTTCTGAAAAATTGTAAAAGCACATATTTATGAAAAATAATCTGATGTCTCCCATTTAGTTACTGCTATGGTTGTGATACTAGAACCACTAAGGATCTGCCTTTGTTAGGGTGGGATCAAGCTTCTGGTTTATACTGTGAAAGCAAATGATGTGCATAGCTTTAATCACAGTTCTGTCATTTAAAATTATGAACTAAATTAAAGCTCAGATCCACACAACTGGAAATGCTGAAGATACTGGGAGGAACTCTGGATCTAAGGCCCTGACAGGAATGGCTCTCTCATGGTTACAATGTTTATTGGAAGGAATTTCTCTGCACACTGCAGCTGCCTGATTGATTCTCAGATGGAGGATTCTTTTAATCTTGTTCACTTAGCAACAGAAAGGTGCACTTAGATATATATACACACCCAGCTATAAACATTTTATAGAGAGATATTAAATATCCTACCAACTTGTCATCTAATCAAGATTTCCTGCCCAGAAACATAACACACTGTTAAAATGGCAAAGTTTTAAGTTCAGAGAAATCTGTGTTATATGCTGGTTTTCAAACTTACTGAAGCCTGTTAACAGTGTGCAGGAGTTACAATGGGGACAGCTTACATCTGGAGCAAAGTGCTTGTCTTGGCTGTATTTTTGGCATAGCCTACATGGCCATCACAGACAGAGAAGACAGAGAGCAGGCCCTTCACATGACATCTGAGAAGTCAACAAATGCATAGTTAGCCAAAAGCATGAAATATCTGCGTGCTAACTTCCAAAGCTAGTAGAACAAATTTCAGCCCAAAAAAGGAGCACACTGTGCTCAAGAATGACATAATTCAACTTCACTGCTTTCATGGCTTGTTTATCACTTACGGCAGAGACAGTGATGCCTTAAGTTTAAGCTTTTATATTTTCAGATTCTGTGCTGTTTTAGTGTGTAGTTCTGGACTTCATATTAAGCATTGGTAAGTTTTTTTCAAAGAGTAGGTAGACAAAACAATTCCTTTTCTAGCTTGGGACCAAGGACAACTGATACAAATTTCAGGCGCAAGAGCATAAACAACAGTGAATTGAAGAGACAAAAGCAAGCAGGATGGAACTTCATAACCTGAAGCTACAATTGGACAATTAACTACAATATGCTAATGGAACAAAACTTACAAAAGTGTGGGACCTCATGGACGGTTGTCCATTTTTGTGACCACTTTGGGGTTCACCTTGGGTGTAGCTCTGGCCGGACTCTTGTATTGCCCAAAGTGTGCCCATCGAGGCCTTTTAATAAATACCTACTTTGTCCTTTTGCTCTGTCTAGTCTCTGTTCCACATCAGCCTTTCTAAGGCATGAACAGAATGGAGCTGCTTCTAATTTACATGGTAGCATTACCCTGAAGCCCCAGCTGAAGGCTGCTTCCATCCCACTGGGCTATGAACATTGCTGCGTCTGGCTCTTACACATGCATGTGCACAACTAGTCAGAGTTATGTGCTGTTCTGATTCTTGCTAGCTGCCCTAGTGGGAAGCAAGGTAGAATTCAATGTCTTGTTTTATCAAAAAAATCAGAGGTCAAAATTGGTATTTATTTCAGAGTTGCCAACCTTTATTTCCAGTTATAATTTCTGTATACTTTGACCTTATTTTGGTTTAGCCTGTCAACTGAGTTTGTAACTTTATAAAAAACCTGAATCCTGCCAAACCAGGTAATTAAAACGTTTGGAAAGAACACCCTATACCTTCTGGATGGATATGCAGTAGCAGGCTATGGCTCAGATCAGCCCTGTAATTTTGTGCCAATAAATCAGCTACCACATAGCCTGCAGACTGTTTGGCAATGTGGCACCTCTTACCCCAGTAGGACATGAAGGTTCCCATAGGATTATAAAAATGTGTTCAAGAATCAGAAACCCTGTTGTTTAAGGAACAGGATCATTTAAGTGTAGGACAAACACAAGGCAGAAGTCAGCTCCTGCCCCAGGGGTACTACATTTGGACAAGCCAAAGGTGAGAACAGAAGTACAAGGTAAGGCAAGACCTGCAGGTGGAAGTTCCTCACTGATGCCAATTCAGGCTTCTAGGCAAGGTACAGCAATGCTTGACATTGGAGTTCCAATCATTTATTGATTCATTCAGAAAACAGTAGAATAGTAGAAAAGTAAAAAGAAATGGTTGATTTTACTAGAAATGATAACCTACAGTTCTCAGAAATGCAGAGAGCCACCTCTTAATGCGCTGGCATGCAGGAAAGGCTACAGCTGACCAGAAATTATATCCTGTGGGTCCAAGAGTCAGCACAAATTCAGTTCAAACTGATGATTAAAGTCCTGCAGGCCTTCCTTCCAGTGACCCTTGGCAGAAATGTGAGCACTCTTGAGAATCATTAGAAACAGACGTAAAGCAGAAAGACTCATTCTGCTTAGACAGCTGATCTGTGGGTCCTTCTGGAGCAGCAGTTTCTTGTGGAAGCCTTGTAGTGTAGGTAATTTCAGGCTACAGTGGAAATGGTCTTCCCACCAGATGCTCCCAGAGAAATTTCTTGTGTTACGGAATAGGCAAGGTAGAAACTCACAGCAGGTCCCTTCGCAGCCTCTTACTAATTTGCCATGAGAACTGCATGGTAACACGATTTTATGAATTTGAAAGGAAACTGGTCAATTGACAGCATTTTCTGGTTTGTTCTAGATATAGGACTATTGAGACATTCATTACATGTCCTGTGAAGCATATTTGGACTGCCTTTCCAAAGTCAACTTAATCTGGTGGATTACAAGCAATATTCCCATATGTATCACCAAAAAATACATAAGGAATAACTGCAGTTTACTAAACACTTGAGTTTCAGGGTTTGAAACTATTTCTGTATTCACGGGAAAAAATCAATCCAAGAAGTCAAACCTACACAAGTAATGTTTGCACTATCTGCTCTGCCTTCTCTCCACCCTATTGACCCGTACAGAAAACCCACTCCAGAGGTTTTCCTAAGCTCTGCTACCATTTTCAGATTTTTGATCTGTAACTTCACACAAACTGAGCATTCTTTTCTTCTTGTTCACCTATAAAAGGCAGTCTCCCCAAAACCACAGCTTAGTCACTTCCCAACGTGTGAGCTTTCCAGTAACAAAGAGCTGGTAATTTTCATTGCCTCAGCATTCCCTCCTCACTGAAAGAAACCAGGGCAACCAGAGGTTGGGATATCCCTGACCCTCCAGATAAACTGCTTCCCTACCGGAGCTATAGCAATGATGTCAGATATTCATACATCTTGAGTGAAGTCCAAAACTACAGCAAAAATATATATTAAAAAAAACAAACAAACAAACAAACCAAACTCATCACTCTGCATATAACAAAATGTAGAAGAGAAGGAGTCTTCTAATATAATTTTTTTTTCACAAGTCCTCAAAATTAATGGCTTGAGTCACTCCCCGGTTTTTGCTGGAGACAGCAGAGCACGGCTGTGTGTCGGAAAGCAGCATGCTGTCAACTACCAGCCGGGTATTTGTGCTCCAGAGAACTGCCTGCTGTGCAGCCAGACGGAAACCGTGTGATGCGGATACAAATGCCGTGAGCCAGCGGAGCGCGGGGCTGGGGCGGCGGGAAGGCGGCGGCGCCGGCAGCCGGAGCCGAGCCCCCAGCAGGGGGAGGGCTCCGACCGCGCAGGAGGGAGCGGCGGCGGCGCCGCACGGGGAAGCGCCCGCGCCTGCCCGACCTACTGCTCGGCCGGAGAGAGGCGCGGGCGATGGCCCGCGTTTCTGAGATCGTACTGCTGTGTGCTCGTGAAAGGTGAAAGCTGGTTTGCCCGATAGAAGCTGAACGTCCTTGTCCTCCCTCCAAGTCACAGAGTTCTCAGTAGCAGAGCTCGTTGCAAACTGAAAAGGCTCGTTTGTATGAATTAGCGATCTCTCTTATTTTGGATATGCACTTATTTTAACAGCAGAAATGCTGTGTTCTTTACGTCCGCCTTAGGTTCAGAAACATCTGACCTCTCAAGAGACCATGAAACTACTTGTCCTGCTCATGCCCATGAAGAATGTGAGCCTGCCAAGCCCATGAGGAAGCGTGGTATAGGGAGCTATGGGAAGGCAGGACTGCAGTCTGGCTGCACCTGAGCTCCTCATGCTCAGCCACTGGACAATACTAAACTGCACGACTCCATGGCTTGGTCTCTTCAGTTTCACATGTACTTGCTACAGCACTGATCTTTACATGCCCCCGGCTTCTGTCACTGTGATACAGAGTGGACCACAGACTGAACCCCATCCAGCCAAAGCCAGAAGTCTGAGGTTCAGACACCCTTTAATGCTGATGCACGAGGGCTGGAATGATTGCTGCACAGCCAACCTCCATGTTTTGGAGTGGTTTATATGGCTTTGTGACCTCATCGTTAACTTCTGTGAATGTTTAACTGCCCAGGTTTTTAGAGACCAAACTGGAAAACAAATCCACCTCATGACCTAATATCCACACCTGTATGGGTCGCGGTACATGGGTGACACGGGTCACAGCTGAAACATCTATGGTATGACACCCACCTCTGCTTGAGCAGAGGGTGTGACAGTCCCTGAGCTGCCACTTTCTGTGAACCATCACTAGGCTTAGTTAAGCCCACAAACCACCAAATGGAGTGATTCAAGACACCCAACCATACAGCTGCAGCTTGCAGCACCCAAAGGCAGCACGAGAAGGGAAAGTCACCTTTATATATGGTGTCCTATGCTAGAATTTAATACATCTCCAAGGATTTTAGCTGCCAAAACCTAAAAATTTCCTACTGAGAAGAGCATTTTCTATGCCTTTTAACATTTTAATAATTTGGGCTAAAGTTACATTCCTTTGGCTCCTTTACCAAATTTATGCCTCAGAGTAGGGACTCACTCAAGTTTGCACAAATTTGTGGGGTTTGACGGTACACAATGACTGTAAATGATTTTAACATGGGCAAGAAGTGTTTCACCTGTAACAGGTTCTGGTCCTGGCACAACTGTTTTTTCAAGCTGAAAATTTCAAGCTGAAATTCAGCCAGAGGCAGGCAAAGGCAAATGGTAGGATAAATTTCACAGCAATGCAGTTTGGCAGGGAAATGAGTTGGATCAGCCCTGTCTCTACATGGTATCTGCAAACTCTGAGGAGGCTCAGGGGGGCATTATCATGCCCTAGAACTCCGTAAACGGAGGTTGTAGTCAGATGGGGATTTGCCTCTTCCTCCAGGCACGACACTCCCAGCAATGCGACAAGAGGACATCACCTGAAACTGCCAGGGAGGTTCGGGTTGGACACTACGAGGAATTTCTTCATATAAAGGGTGATGAGGCACTGAGGTGGTGGAGTCACTGTCAGTGGAGGTGGTTAAGGAAGGACTGGACATGATACTCAGTGCACGGTCCAGTTGACATGGTGGTGATTTGATCGTAGGTTGGATTCCATGATCTCAGAGGCCCTTTCCAGTCTAATTGACTGTGATTCTGTGAAATAACATCAGAGTCCATGTGGCCGTTGCAGAGCCAGCAGACAGCTAGAAAGTCCTTCTTTATTCCCATCATCAGGTGTAGATTTGTCTTGCGTCCCGCGGCGCGGCCCTCCCTCCCTCAGGAGCCGCTCGGTCCCGTGGGTTTCTCCCCTCCGTTGCTCCCCGCTCCCGCTGCCTGCCGATCCCGGGCTGTCCCCTCACGGCCGCTGGCGGCCGCGAGATGGCGGCGTTGCGCCGCCGCCGGGCCCGGGCCGGCCATGGCGCCGAGCGCGGGTCGCTCGCTCCGCCTCCCGGAGCCGCGCGGGGCCGGCCGGGATCCCGGGAGCCTCGGGAAGGAGGAGGAAATGGCTGCGCCCCGGTGCGCGGGGGCTCCTGAGCGCCCAGCCCGGACCGTCCCCTCCCACAGTTGGTTCCACTAAAAACAAGGGATACCATTTAATCTTCTTGCCTCATGAAAATAATGTGACTTGGACCAAGTGTCTCGTTTTCTATAATAAACCAAACACGTTTTTGTTTAACACTTTTTTTTTTTTTTATAAAAATGGAGTTGTTTTCAGCCTACATACCTACATTCTCTCTTTCTCATGTATCCTAACAACACAGTTGCCTTCATCTCACTGGCTTTTCTCTGCATAATAGGCGTTACTCCAATCTGCTTGCTTTTGCTGCTCTGTGCATAGCTTACTTTCCCATAATTGTGGGTTTTGACTCATAGCTTGAGCCTGCAGATGCTGAATCTCTTGTAAATGGCATCGAGTGGCATCTTTCTTGCTGACAGCAATTCAGGAGTCACATAAACCGATGGCTGGACGAAGGATTAAAACCAGAACAAAAGAGGCATTGAATAGTGTGACGCAAGGTTTACTCTCCTTTGGAAAATCTGAAGGGCAGGTACCATCAACTCCAGGACTGAGCTAGTGCCAACTGGCCACGGATTTTCTGTACCTGTGCTGTGGTTTGGCTGAGTCAAAATTGAAGCTTTGTCAGTCAAAAGCAATTCTTTTTGTGAGGTGGGAGAAGCAATGGCTGGAGTCCTGTGAATGTCTGGAATAGAGGTTGCCAAACATGTAGCTAAATTTGAGAGTATTTCTGCCTTTCTGAAAAATGCAGCTGTTTGCAAATGCTGTAGAAAATTTCAGCTTTGGGAATAGTGGGGAGAAGATTGTTTTGGACAATTCATTACAATCTACAGGGGCACTTGGCCAAAAGAACACTTTAAAAATGTAGCCTAGTAGCTGGTAATCCATCTAATTAAAAAATTTCTGAGAGCAATGAAGCGCCCTCATTTTTTATACAAAGCTAGTGCCAAACTCGGCTTTTGTAGGATCATTAATTACTTCTATATTGCCGTCAGAAGAGAGAGAGGTGTTGTGATGGAGAAAGTCCTGTTACAGCCAGTCCATCAATTCTCCTGTGGCTGAACCATTCTGTCTTCTACGCAGCTGTAAGATTTCTTTGGAAGTTGGTCCTTCAAAGTGTGCAAGAATAATTTTATTCATTTAGAACTGAGACAAGAGAGCAGCAGATGATGAAGGCTACAGGATCATCTATGCAGAGGGCATGATTTTAGCATGAAAGCCTCTTGCAAACACAACCCCTCTGTAAAATGGGCTAGTGAACACTTAGACAACTGTTTAGTGGCTCGAGACATAGCTGAGTGTCTTCCTTTATCAGAGATTGTTTTCTTTCATAACCTTAAAGAGCTGGAATAATAATTATCATCAGTTCGAATTTTGTTGTTTTTTACACAGAAAGTATTTAATAAAAACAGTTCTATCTGTGGACAACAATGCACCTGCACAGAGAGTGAGTATAGAGGTGAAAGCTGACAACTCTGAAGGAAATTGTGTTTATGCTGTTGGGAACAGAAGTCTCAGAATGACCCATTTCCAAAACAGGTTTGTTTGAAAATATCAGTATCGTATTGTACACCATATTATTCTATATTACTAATCAAATATATATATGTGTTTTTGATTAGAAAGGCTACTTACATATAAAGTTGCACAAATTTAGATCAGGGTTAGACGGTTCAATTCTGTTTGTCAGGAGAGTGTGGGAGAGTGACAGAGCCTGCTGCTTCAAGATGATCAAACAGAAGAGGCTTAGTGTTGGCAATCCTTTGTGTGTCCATTTGGCCAAAAAGGGTAGCCCTTGACTGTGGCGGTTGGTAGCTAATACCAGTAGGAGCTGTTACAAAATTCCAGTGTCCCATCCCATAAGTGACTGCCTTTTACTGAGGGCTGGAATATGGTAGATGAAATATGACTTGAATTTTGAGCCCAGCTCCTAACCCACTGAAGTTCAAAGCACTTGGAGGAGATACCAATTGTTTGTGCATCTGGTAGGATTTGTAAGTAAAATATTTTCAAGTGACGGGCTCAAACAGAAGAGCTCCAGAATACTTGGCAAGGATGAAGGGCCACAGAGGCTCTAGAAGGAGGTGGGAGCTTTCACTCTGCATCTACTTCCTTTCCATTCCTCTGCATTAGTTGCAGGTTATTGCTTACTGGTGTTTAGAGCAGATCTGCAGCATCACCAACTGCTCTTCAATTTGGAAGAGCTTGTTTGGAAGAGAGGATGGTTGGCTCAAAGCTGTTGCAGTGCCGAAAGTGCATGCATCACACAAGCACAGATTGCGCCTATGGCCATGGCAAGATTGCCAGGTGGGAAAGGGAGCATTAGCTAAAGGAAAGGACCTCTGGAGATGGACAAGGCTACCTGCTCTGTCACAGGGAGGAGAGCAATGCATAAACATCTTTTCTCCTGCACCTACAAAGCAGGAAACTAGAAATCTTGCCCCATAGGCCACTGTGTGACTCTTTTTATTTTCTGGCAGGCATTACCTGTAGGTGTGAGCATGAATTTCCTGTAGGATGTATTTTCTGGCAGCTGTTCCCTGGTACTCAGAGAGGGGAAAGTCAGTTTATTTACAAGTGCTTTCAAATAATCTTATGGGGAGTCCAGCTATATATATGCAAGAACTATAATAGTAGTTGCATATTTAAATCACACAGGTGTTTATAAAGGAAAGGATACATTATCCCTATTTTAGGTGGATCAGATGTGTTTGTACTCATCAACAAAACTTGCCTAGGCTCGCTGTTGAGCACAGAGGCTGGCACAGAGCAGGCTGTGTTCCTTGAGTTTCCCTCCAAAGTGGAGGGGCTGGCCTTCTTCACATCTGCTGGGGATGGCCTTGGGTTGCGCTGACTCGAGCCGTGTGGGGAATTGTCTGGGACATTGCCAGTTGGCTTCAGCGAAACTGATGCCAAGGATTATGTCAACAGTTTATACAGAATTGAATTTCAATGCCCTGGAACATCCCCCTGGCAGGGTTTAATTTATACAATAGACCTAGCCAGAGAAAAATGCTTTTCCCAAGGTCATGCAGAATGTTTTGTGGCTTAATTTTAGGAGATCCCTTGAAAGATGCAGTTTCCTGGTCCACAGTACACCAGATATGTCACAGATCCTGTGTGGGTGCCTAGGCTTGAGCATGAGAGGTGCAGTGACACAGAAAGGTGTTTTTCATATAGTTTTCTGAGTCTTTTTCCAACTTGGAAACACACAGCAAACCAAGTGAGCTCTTGGGATTGAAAGTAGCAGAATTACACCAGGGTTAAAATAGGTTGTTAGATCTTGCAGAAAATGGGATTTTCTCAACTCTCCTGAGGCGGTATATTCCTTTGTCTTTAACACCTAAGGTTCATTGCTTAAAACCAGGCATATAACACATGATTTGAAGTGCCCTGGCAGAATGACAATATTTGTCTTCTCATATTTAGCTTGGGTTCATTTAAAATTACACTTAATTCCATTTCTAATTCCTATTCCAATAAACCAAGACAATCTGTTGCTATTATGACATGAAACGCTTGGCTATCTGTTTTAGTAGCAACTTTCAGTGAAAGCCAGAGTGCTTGAAATTGGATTTTGGTGAAATATAGGTGCCTTACCTCCAGAAAGCAATCCAAAAGGCATTCTCTCCAGCACAGCCTAACTCTATTAGCTCCTGGTGCTAATAACACAAAGGCTGTGGGTTTGATCCTTATATGGGTCATTCATTTATGAGTTGGACTTGAGGATCTTTTGTGTCCCTTCCAACTCAGTATATTCTGTGATTCTGTTAAGTACCTGTAGTCCCTAGACGTGCAGGAAATGGAGGGATTGCACCGAGAAAGTAGGCACATGTAAACTCCCTCAGCATCTAGATTTTTAGCATGAAGAAACCTGAAGTCCACCATTTTACAGTCTGTGCCCCTATGCACATCTCTGAAATCACCACAAAGCACTCTAGCTGCCATCGTTAGGATGTGGCATCGTTACTGCTGGCAATTCTAACCCTAACCAAACTTCTCACCCTAACCTGCTTATGCTCAAGCAAAATGGCTGACATTCTTGGTTAGTGTTGGGAAGCACCTGGATCTGATACTCGTTCCATCCTGAAAGCATTCAAACCCATGGTTTTCATTACGATTTGTATTTTCTAACCACCAACACTGGAGCTAGCAAAAGCAGAGCTGGGCCTAGACAGGAAGGCAGATCTGGAGCAGGAAGAGAGAAAGTGAGCAGAGGAAAGCATGGATTGTGATCATGCTGAGGAGGGGGAACTGGGAGGTAGCCTTTCACTTTGTGGGCAAATGCTCACCAATCACTAAATTATCATGTAATGGGGTGCTAGTCACCTCGCTTCTCCTTTGGTTTCATTCTGGGATAAAGTAGTGCTCAGCTCAGCCAAGTATCTCCTTAGGGATAAGACTGTGAACTTCAAGAAGACAAAGAAGTGCAAGAAAGAGGAGAGGATCAGGATGTCAGGCTGTGCCTTGTCCTAGCTCAGTGCATGGGATCACTGCATCACCCCCCCCTTACAGGAGCAGGAGCCTCTAGTTGAGTCCTGGTCTTTTTTGTGAGCTGCTATGGTAATTCATGTTGAATTTCCACACCACCATTCAAGGAAGATGCTGCTTTCCAAATAACACATAGTGGTGGTTCATCTGAGATCTTCAGCTTACAACTGATCCCCTGGAGAACAGAAGCCCACTATCTGACATTGCCCTATCGGGAAGCTGATGACTGTCTTTCCTACACATGGGTCAGAGGTCTAGAGCTATTATAATTCAATTTTAATTAAAGGTGTAGACTTTGTGTAATTGCTGGGAAAAAATTGATGTCTTGACACATTGTATTGTTTTCTGGTTTTATTTGCCTTCCCCTTTTACACACAAGTGTGAATATTTCTACAAATTCCTAGGTCCTGGACCTCAACAAGCCTCAGCTTGCTGTGTCCAGCTCTGGGCTGAAGAAATCCTGAAAGATAGCACTTCCACTGAAATACCTCTACCAAGCCTTTAGAGCAGTTAAAAACACATGATACTGTCTCCCTGTGGATCCTCCAGAAAAATTTGACTGAATTTTTTTGGTTATGACTTGTGCCTTTGTATGTGTTGGAGAAAGTCCATGCATGCTCTATTCTGATTTAAGTTACAGGGAGGCTCCAAGAGAAATGACAGGTAACATCATCTTCTTGAGATCTTCTGTCAGGTGTTATTCCTCATTCAGATTTGTGGATGTGTTTATGTGTTTGGTGCTGCTGCAGGTTGGTTGATTTTTTATGCTTATTTTGGTATATGTCTTTTTAATTGGATGTTAAAATGCAAGCAAGATTAGATTAGTCTAGAAATTACTGGAGGATGATTTGCTGAACTTAAGTAAATTAATAATCCTACGGTAGTGGTTCTACTGGCAAGAAGAACTTCTCTTTTTTGTCTGTGTCATCAATGCAGTTAGCATACTATATTCTATTTTTTAACTGTGGGGGTGTTACTGCAAAGTCAGGACGCTTGGTCTGGTGTCTTGCTATTGGTTTTGGTTTTCACATTACAGCTGAGCATGAGATAAAATGTTGGTAGAACAAATGAAAAATGGCAATTATTTTCTTCTGCACAAACACTCTCCCTGGAGGACTCTTTGCATTCAGTAATTCCATTTCATGGGTTTTAGTTGAAGAAATGATCTTTCATAGATCTCAGTCTGTTACTTGTGGCTAGTTTTGTGCTTGATAAATCATTGCATGAATCCATCAGGAACACAGTGCCATAGATTAAAAAAAATGATCTGGAGAGAGCCAAGACACAGTTGTGTGATAGCTGGAGTAACAATCCGCTTACAGCGTGCAGAAGGAGAATAATCATTAATTTTCCACTGCTTTGGAGTACTGTTGAGTGCTTAGTCCACGCACTTCAGTTGAACCCAAATAATCCCTTGGCCCAGCCACACAGTTTATCTTCCACTTCTTCCAAGCTTTCAGAATATCACTGACAGCAGCAGCCAGAGCCAGTTTGCTACACATGCCTATACAAACACAAAAAAGTGCTCCTGGTGGATCACAGACCACTTATCTTCTCCAAAGATTTTTTATCCGTGTGATGGATTCCATTTCTCAATCTTTTAAAATTAAAACATAGTATATTCCTTGCTACCAATCTCTGTACTGAGAGAAACTCCTATTGCTATGGTCGGCATAGACTGGGGATCACAAACTGGAATGAAGGCCATAGTTGGACCCTAGCCTCCAGGGTGGCCATCATGGAGCACCAGCCTTCTTGCAAAGCACAGAGATATGAATATTTGTCTGGCCATAAAACTCTTTCTTGTATAGAAAGGCAGCTTGACAGCTTGCTTGGGCAAAGTCAGAGGCAAGTGGTTTGGAACTTTGGACACTGCATCATTTTCCATCCTTTTTCAGTCTATCCAAGCTGACATACCTAAGTATGAGTTTCATGAGAACTTTATTCTCATGCTGTTTCTATTTGCAAGGTCATTCCCAGCATATTAACTAGCTGTTTAACAAGCTCTTTTTTCTCTGAAATGCCAAGCTGTGAAATGTCGAGGAACACAGGAGCTGTCCCTAGCCACCATATGCAGTGTCTTCTGAGGCAAGATCCTCTTCAAATATAGCACTTAGGAGGCATAGTTTATATGGAGCAACTATGGCCTGGTTGCTGAGGGACTTGAATAAATTGAAAGAAAGTGAGAGCACTCTCAAGATATTTTTGGTTAACCTTTATAGAGATGAATGTATTTTAAAAGTCATAGTCAAAATGTCAACAGTTTTGGGACTGTTTGTTGTTCTGTTTAAAAGCTGGTAAGATCAGGTAGATTGCAGTGCACTTGTTTAACAATGAATGTTGTTAAAGAAACTCAGAGACAATTATTTTATTATAGTATTATTGTCCTGCCTTATTTGAATTCTGCATTTTCTGCCTCATTATTGTTTGACATTATCCAAAGAGAGCACCAGGAGTGATGTATCAGCTCCACTTAAGAAAGTGCAACAGAGAAAACAGTATTTAGGCAAAATCACTTTTATATTTCTCTACTACTTGGTAATGAGGGAGCTAGTATATTAATTTCACAGCAGGAAGTAAAATCAATCTTCTCAACATGTTTTAAGTTTTATTTCTAAGGGTTTTATAGATTATACACTATCAAAAGTGCTAAAAAGTTCTACTCTATTTTATGATAGCTGTAAAATTCAAACTCATAATGAGATGAAGTAAGAATTATTTTTTTATTTAGAATCATAGAATCTGCTAAGTGGGAAGGCACCCACAAAGATCTCTGAGTCCAACTCCTGGCCCTGCACTCCAAGAATGATACCCCAAGAATGACACCGTGTGGCTGGGAGTGTTGACCAAATGCTTCTTGATCTCTGTCAGGCTTGGTGATGTGACAACTTCCCTGAAGAGCCTATCCCAGCTATCCTCTGGGTAAAAAACCTTTTCCTGATATCTAATGTAAACCTCTGCTTCCTCAGCTTCATGCTGCTATTGTTTCTACCACTGCACTTTTTATTTTCTTTTTAACTGCATAAATTATGTTCCATTCAACATACCAATTATATATGAATAATTTGTCATCTGTTTCTGTTATTGTTGATGTTCATTGAATCAGTTAGAAGGGTTCGCGCTCATAGAAAATCCTGTCAGTTTAGGAAACAATAGCTTTACATATGGAATGGTTTCGAAGGACTATTCAGTCTTAAACTGACCTTCCCAGGCATATTGTGTTCTTCTGTAGGCCCCTGAGGATGCCTTCCTGGGCATTGTGATGTGCAGAACACAGACATAGCTGAGGCTAAGAAATGCACAGCTTGTGGGCTGAAAGGATGCCACTGCACTGCTCCTGGGGGTCTGATTCCTGGGGTGGGCCTTGCCCCCGCAGCCAGGAGGTGTCTGGAAGGAGGCCCATCGCTGTTTCTCTAAATTTCTGTGGTGGAAGAGCTGGGTATGTAGGAATGGGCAGAGGGGATGGCACTACAGGGAGGTGGTGGCGCCTCAGGCAGTGCTCAGTGCTTGGCTGGCTGCACAAAGCTTTGCACAGGCAGCGCTTCCCTGAGTGGCTGCACGCACAGGGAAACCTGGAGTGGGACAGGCTTGGCAAGACTGTTGTTGTCTTCTCCCTTACTCTCTTTTTCAAGTCTTCTGGGAAAGTTTAGGTGGCAGACTGGGTCCACCTCTTAATTTTTGGGTCAGTTGGGAACATAAGTGATGACAGTGGCTGTCTCCCATACTGCTACCCAGCTGGAGGGGCATACAGGCTTTGCCTGTCTGGGCCGTGCCCCTTCCTGAAGCACCCAGCCACAGGCTTCTCCAGCACTGGTTAGCTCCAGTGGAAGCTAACCACAGCACCTGCCATCTTGGCAGTGTCCTGTGCTGCTGCTGTGACAAATGCCTGTGTGCCTGGGGGGCAGGGTGCAGAGGGCCCTCCTGGCTGCTCTGCAGTGCTGCTCACGTGTGATGCACCTGCCAGGTGCAGTCTCACAAAGCCACTCCCAGGGAGCTGCAGAGACTTACACCTTGGTCTGCATCTGCAGCTCACCTACCTGCATGCCCTGATTGACAGACACCATCCTTTTAACAAACTGATGGAGCCTCCCTGCTTACCAAACCCAGCACCTATTCCAGCCAGGCTAGCTCTTGCTTGGCATGGAGTGTATGCAAGAGCTTTGCCATGATGTCTACTTCCAAATGCAGTGTGTGGAAAGCAAACTGTATCCACATATCCCTACATTGCCCAGAAATAGTGTGTTTCTGCAATGGAGAGGCACTGTGGAAGCTGAAGATGCAGCCATGGCCCTGGTGCAGAAGAACAGTTCTTCATCTGTAGTGGTATCTACACCGGATGGTGGCCAAAGTGAACAAGAGAATGTTGTTAAATTTATGGTGTGCACCTGATCAAGAGTTTTTCAACCACAGAGTTCATGTCCTACTAGACAGCTAGAGAACAGTTTATGGAGGGTGAAGAAAGATAATCCTTTTAATTGTCTTTTAATAATTGCTAGTGTTTCATCTCTATCTAAGATATTTGACTAAGCCCCTTGGGCTCTGAGTTTCATGAGGCAACAGGTTCTGCCAGGAAGGATTCACAGTTCATGCTCCATGGGAGAGCTTCATGGGTGAGCTCATGACTTTACTCCTTGTTTTGTTCCTTCTGTTTTAAGCTGCCTCCATGAACTTCAGTGACTGCAATGTCACAGAAACAGAGCAGAGTGGGGAAACAGAGGGAAATTAGGCATCAACTTTTTTATGCTTTTCCCCTCCTGCTCGTGCATTAGGTACGTGAATCAGCTGGACATAAAGGCTATGCTGAAGGAAAGAGAAAGGAGGTAATTGAAAATGGGATGAAATACAACATGAATTTGCTCAAAGCAGATCATGCCAAATTAACATTGTGCCCTTTTTTCTATAACATAGCTGACCTTTTCTGGCAAGGCATATGCAATCTGCACTAAGTTGTTGAAAAAACCCAAATAACTTCTTTCTTATATTGAAGAAACATGAATTTTAATATAAGGAAAACATTGGTAAATAGGAAGATAATGGTGGGTTATAACTGAATGACAGCAAACATGCCAAAACAAATGCTGGTGGAATACCTCCAGGACTGGACTTGGAATGGACCTTATTTAATGGCTCAATTCACAACTGTGTCACCAGAAGTGAAAAGGAGGCAATAACAAAAACTGATGACATCTTGCTGGTAACAGAAATGTCTTGAAGTGTAATAGTGGAGCAGTAGCTATGGGCTCTGGGCTGGCTGCTGTAAGGGTGAAGATGTTCAGCTCTGGGACACCACTTGCTATGAATACAGCCATTTACCAGGGGAAGGAGATGACTGGCTGGATGTGAGTGTGCTGCACTGGAGCTGGTCCATGAGCTGCATCATGCTGCATTAGTCAGTCATAGCAGGACTGTGAGCCACGGACACACGGGAAGCATCGTTCCAGTGTGTGTAACACATATATCTGACCAGCAAAGCAAGGCCAGGTTTAATGCCCTGGTTCAGGACTCTTTTGAATGTCATCTAGAAAGCTGTGTTTGCGTGCTTTCCCAAGGGTTTTTTTGTAGGTGCAGAGAAGAGCATCACAAACAAGCAGGGAGTGGAAAAGCTGATGTTATGAGAGAGAGTCAAATGTCAGATTTATGTCAGCTGGCAGGATGAGGTGAAGAGGCATTTCATACTCTGGACAGAGGTGAGATAAGACCAAAGGTAAAAGACAGAGCTGTCCACAGATGACTCCAGACCCCATATAAGCAAATGTGGTGCCCCATAGGCTTGCTTTCTAACAAGTGGAGTTAAGCAGCCTAACATGTTTTAAATAGATTGATTTATGTTTGTATTACATAGTTACCTATGATAACTTACAAAGGTACCAACCAACTTACAGAGGTACCAATCTGCCATATTTCTTCCAGGTCTTTGTGAGTTGATGTTATTTCAGATTAGGTGAGATTTCAATCAGTCAGTCAATCAATCAATCAATCAATCAATCAATCAAAGCTTACAGCTGTCCTTGCATAAATTTGAGAAATATTTCTTTCTTACTGAAACACCCAAGTTACAGGGAGTATCACAACAGCAACGAGGAAGGATGCAATTCGTGACTGATTTATAAATCCTGTCCAGTCTGATTTATAAATTCTGTCCAGTCTAAATCCTGACTCTCTGGCAGTCAGCTAGTGCTGTTTCCTGGGTACCTATACCCATATGTGTGTGTTCATGTGCAAGGCTGAGAATGGTCCAGTAGATGCTGGGATGCCAGACCATCAGTAACACTGCCTTGAAGAAATAAGGAGAAGAGCATTTTTTTGTACTTGCACATGCTCGTGCCAGTGCTTTGTACTGTATATTTTTTTTGTACTTGCACATGCTCATGCCAGTGCTTCTGAAGTCTCATTTTGGCCAGTGAATGCACATATCTTTGTGCACATAGGTGTGCATGTATGCGTATTTATATGTATAAAATGAGTTCAGGAGTGGAAAAGAGATCATGGAATCATAGGATCATAGAATCACAGAATAGTTTGGATTGAAGTAGCCTCTAAAGACCATCTGTTCAAACTCCTGTGCAGAGTCAGGGGTCATCTTTCACTAGATCAGCTTGTTCAAAGCCCCATCTAGCCTGGCCTGGAACACCTAGGTGTCTAGGTTCAAATGCTGATGTACTAGTTTTGCATTATAGTGCATTTTAATTTCAAAGATGATCATGCTTCCCCTTCTGGAGAGACCACAGGGAAGATACTGTTGAAGTTAAATTATGGGCATTTGTTCAAAGATGCCCAGGAGGACATTCCTGTTCTTCCTTTGCAATGTCATTTGTCAGCCCATGACCTATCACAACCAGAAGAGTGATGGAAATCAATGTCCAAAGACCAGGGCAGGAGGGGCTGTTGTTGTAGGGGAAATTCTGCATGACTGTATTCTTGCAGGTATTAGTAAGACCTAACTTTCAAGTCAGCTTGTCAAATTCAAGATTCCTGTGACACGTGATTATACCAGCAACAAAAAATGCTCCATTGTTTCACATAAGGAGCCTTCTTAGGCTGCATGCATACTTGGCAATTTAGTTGTGTCAGCATAACTGGCTGCAGCTGTAAATTGACAACTTGTAGCATGCACAAAGTAGAGGTTTGGTTTTTTTTCCAGAGCTAACATCAGTTTTCTGAATTCTTTCCACGTAAATGGGAATATTCCCATTGTTCTGGTCCAACTGCCAGGTACACTTCTGTGAACACCCAGCCTCCTCTATGCTGTGCTGAAACAAAGATGAAATGTAACCAGACACTTGTCTCCATGAGATGAGCTCATATTTAATGTTCTCAAGCTGTCAGATTTCTGGAGCTATGAAGCTTCTACAATTAACAAAATAAATTTTTGTAATAGATTTAAATAGCTTATTCTAATATAGATGGGTCTTCTGTTGGTTTTGTGAGAAAGGTTTAGAGATGCCTGAAATTTCTCCTTAATAGTTCTATTTTTGGTTAGCTATCACTTGTGAAATATACAGCTTTTAATTTGAATTTTTTATCCTAGGTATTGGATTTTGTATGATTTTTAAAAAGAAAATTATTTAATTGAATTCTTGAACAATTAATTTAATATTTAAAAAATATATATAAAAGCACATGTTTTCTTGCTCTGGGAAGGTATTGGAAACCACAGGTTCTGATACTGATGGGAAGGAAAAACAAGAAAAGGAAGCCACCTTTCCATAAAAAATAAAAAATTGCTCACATTTACTTAATTTTGGAAAAATGAAGGTCAATAAATTTTTTCCTACTCCTCTTCTTACTTGGTAACACTTCAGCTTTCTGGCTGGAAGTGTAAGCTCCAGATAAGCAGACAATTGACTGGCAGTGCCTGAGGCAGGGCAGAAGGGTTTCGTGCTGGCGCGGCCGGCGGTGCCGCCGGGAGCGGCGCTGGGCGGGGGATGCGCTGGGGAGCGGCCCGCGCCGGGCTCCACGCGGGAATGTGGTTCACAGAGCTAAAGCACTTTTCCAATAGGAGTCTTTCAGCTCGGAAGGGTATTTCCGTGTAATGGAAGTTTACGTGCACAATAAATTTGTGATATCTTTCCGTGAGATTTTAGCTAAGAAGCACAGAACGCTGCGGAGCGAAAAGATACGGTGAGATGCTATTTCTAAACTTTCTGAAGCTCTCCTCCATGAGGTGGGAGCTTATTAAGTCCATCATGACACAACTTGATAACTGCAACCTTTCTTCTAGCATTTATTAAAACGCTTCTCCCCAGATGCTCAGCCAAATAAATGCCTATTTATATAATTTTTCTGCTGCTGGAGGACTTCAAGCTGCCTCCACACAACTCCTACGCAGACTGCAAAGAATATTTACAAGCAGTCTCTTTCACATAGGTCTTACTTAGCACATGCACAGCATTGGTTTCATTTAGTGTAGGAGGTTTCTATTTTTGTGTTAGTACCTCCCAATAGGCTTTGCTCTAGCTCATGTTACATCAGTTTTTATATATAGTGGACAGTGTAGAATGATAACAGGGATGAAACAGTGCAAAATGGCTTCACACTTTCCATTCTAAAGGTCAAAAGGGAACACTCTGGTTTTTATCCTAATTTTTCCATGTAAGCTTCAAGTAGCACCATAACTGGACAACTATTGAATCAGAATTAGACCATTTAGTTATTACGCTGCCTATTGCACTGACCAGGGCCATAGACCTCAGAGCTGACTGGGAACAACTTGGCCATCCATGGGATTTCTTGACACCCCAGAAAGCAGCTGGGGAGCTTTAACTACTAAGCTTGAAAGTAAATTTGCTAGAAAGGGTGTTTTCAGTGCATAAAACTTTAAATTTCCAAGAGACCCAAGATTTTTTATCTGAACCATGGATTATCAAGAAAACAGGCCATTCACTTTAGCTGTCTTTATTTGTAACATTCCCTGTCTCACTGGTCACTGGGACATATTGGGATACCATAGGCATGATGCCCACATAGCTCTCAGAAAGCTACTATGATGACAAGAGGTAATGTCCCCTGCCAGGACTTTGTGTGATGGCAGGAGTATCCAGGGTGTGTCCTGGATGTGTTTCCAGACTACAGTTTTCTGGATTCATAGCTCAGTCAGAATGGGCTTAGGTGACAGATTTGTCCACGCTCCTGTGTATATACATGCTTTGGTTAGAACTCCCAGGGATTAGGTAGAAAATTGTCTTTCCGTGCCAGAGGAGTCTGGTCCTCTTCATAGAAGCCTCTGTGGCTTGTCAGTGTGAGATGATGCTCCTCCCATAGGAGCATGTGTACAGGCTCACTCAAGTTTTACACAAGCCACTGAATCAGTGTCAAATGTGATGATTTATGGCCATTCCTCAGTCAGCCTGGACCCCTTGAGTGGATGAGTGACCTTGAGTTAGTGGATTTTAGGCTTTCTTGCCAATTCCTTGAACTGTCTCCTAGATAAAGTTTATTGTGAGTATCTGTCTTACCAAATAGTCAGGAAAAGATGTTTAGCTAACTAAATGCAAGATATTCTCTACATTTTTTTAATGCTTGACTGAAGTAAAATATGACTTTAAAAGCATCAGTAAATACTGCAGCTTTCATGTAAACACATCAGATATACATCTGCTCTTTCTTTGTTCTTTACTGATAATAGAGAAGTTGTAGAAGGAAGAGTTGTACATACCTTCCACTGTGTGGGCTCCTTTCCATCTCTTCTGTAGTGATCTTTTCCTATCAGGAAGTCTTTCAGTGAGCTTCCTGTGAAAAGAGACGGGTGAATGGATCTGGAGAAGCTGGGTGCTGCTCTTGCCAGGAATTGAGGTCCTTGTGAACTGCTCATACTTGATACTCTGTGCACCAGGGTGCAGAGGACTGTGGTGGTGTTTACAGATAGAACTGTGTCAAGAGCTGTAGTTGCCATGCAGGGATGCTAATATGTTATTCCTCCACTGAGACTTTGGGTTCAGTCACCCAAACTAAGCAAGATGCTTGTTGTGTGATCTCTTTAAGCAGAAGTCATTTTGGGCAGAGAACATTGGTACGAAGGCTGAAAATCCTTTCTCCTCTCTCTTCCTTACTTGTGGTGCTACATGGGTCCCAGTGACCTCTACACACAGCCTGCCTGTTCTGAACTTGTCCTGTGTCTCCTCATAGGCCTGCCTTGGGATTTTGCAGGGGGGAGACATGCAGCTCAAATCTACAGCAGGCTCCCAAAGGAAGCATGTCTGGGAACGGCAATCTACTGCTGAAGAAGTGCTGCATAATTATACACTTCCACCTAGGCAGAAAGAAAAGTGCTAACTAGTTACCTTCCTAGGTAAAATATGTCCTACCTTAAAAAACCCCATAAGGCTGCTTTTATTATACCTGAAAACTCTGAAAGCTCATCTAGGGAAAGGGCCAAAGGCCACCAACTCCAACACCTTGGACTCACAGATGCTACGATAGGTGGAAAAATTCAATACTGTGTCTTGGTCCCAAGGCAGTCATTGAATTTTGAAGAAGGCAGGATAAACATTATGAAGCAGGATAATCCCCAATGTGCTAGTGGAATGTTAGCCAGAGGCTTGGCATCCCAGAGAAATGGGTGGGGGAAGAGGATCAAGGACTAGGCAAAAAATCTCAAGCTTGTGCTTCCTACATCTTTTAATTTTTACCCTAAAAGTCAATACTAGATCAAAGATGGCTTTGTCTTTTGACAAATTTTTGTCAAGGCTTAGTCTTTCAGGCAGGCCATAGGCTGAAATGGACGGTGGGCACTTCCACTAAAGTACTGTAGGGCTTGTCCCCAGGGTGCTGCATGGACACAGAACCACAGCAATCCTGATCCTAGGGAGCTTGAATCCAGTCCCTAGTTCATGACCAAGCAACAACACAGAGTGTTGTGGAACAGCTAGAAAAAGCACTGACTGTGGAGAGGGCATCCATGAATGTGAAACTCAAACAACCTCTTGACCCACAATCCACCTCTAGTTCAATCCACTCCACTCCATCAGATAGAAGCCACTTGCAGCTATGCAAATAGTCCATCCTACCTGTCTTGTTGGCCTTCCCTCTGCCCGACCTAATTAGTGTGGTGAGTAAATAGAACAATGAGGTCAAATACAGGGCTAGATTTTCCTTGAAATGGTTCCAGATATGGCCAGGACGCGTGAAAATGTGGTATCCACAGAGTCTGCTCTGGGGCACCAGCTGCAACATACATCCATCCAGAGGCAGGATGAACCCCTGAAACTTTGGGCTGATGGTTAAAATAAACAAAATGCCATCTGTATTCACTGATTTATGTAACAGCCTGTATTTTCCCTGTTTGAGCTCTGAAGTCATGCTCATGCATTCCTTTGCTTCAGATGCATTTCCAGGGCAAATTACAACAGTACCTGACATGGTAGGGGCTTTTTAACACGGCATGAGGCGCCAGGTGATATTTTTGTAAGTATTAAGTCAAGACAGTCTGTTAGGGAGGCAGGCAAGCCCAGTCAAGTTCTCATATACTCACTCTATGGTATGAAGCCAAATTGAAAAGTTTTCCAAGTATTTTAATGAATGTGTTTCAGACCTTTATATTCATTTTTAATGCCTCTTTATTTTGGCAGTTCAGTGCTGTGCTACAGGAGAAGCCAAGACACCCTTCCGTGCTGCTCCAGATAAATATGCCTTAACCACAAATTAACATTTATATCTTGTACTGCTTCTGAAGCTGAAGGCCCCACGATCTGTCTGAGAATTGCTGTTTGCAGTTCCAGGTCATGATTTTGCTAAATGAAGCCCCAGCCAGCTGAGCGTCTAGCAGAAAGCACTTATTCCTCAATGCCTAGGCACTGTAGGCAACTTGAGAGAAATGCAGGAATGGCAGCCTTGTTTGTTGGGCTTTCTTGTAGGGATTTTGGAGGCAGGCTCCACTTCTGGAGGATGGAGCTGGGTGGCAGGGTGGGGAGGGAAAAGGGTTCATCAGAGGAGCAGCTCAGAGGATGTAAGGGATACCCTGCAGATCTGCCCTACTCTGAGCACTCTGCACATGTCATCGTAGCCCCAGTGGAGAGTGCTGCATTGCATCCCTGGCCTCTGCTTGCTTGGCTGTGTAAATCTCCCTTCTTTACTCCTGTGGTTTACTTTTGATGAAAGGCATGAGAAGTATTCAGTATTCTTGAAGGTGGAAGATGCCCATAAAACACTGGTTTGATTCTTTCAGAATTTTTTTTCCAGATCCCCTTTGGGGGTGAACTTTAAAATTGGGATTGACATTTCTATTTCTCTGTAAAAGAGCCTGTTCTAGTCCAGGCCTTAAATCACTCCCTTTTTACCTAGAAAGCAATAAGGATATAACATCTGCTGCCCCAGAATGTCCTCAAGCCAGAGCCTGAGACATTATTTCAACAAGTTCTTCCTACAGATACAGGCCAGGCTTGAACCACAGGCATTCTGTTAAGTCATCCTTTACTTTGCCAAGATTAGGAGATTTCCAATTCTAAATAAAGTGAAACACATGAATGAAACTAGAGTGCAAAATAAGTGTTAATATTTTCATTGCCCTTTTCATTTCATTACTCTTTAACAGCCTTATGAAAGAAAATGCCTTTTCTGTCCTCCTTCCTTTTTGATGTTTTTGCTTTTTCAGAAGATTTAGGGTGATCTAAATATAGTGAAATATATCAATGTCTCCTCCATCAAGTGTGTTCAGCTGTGATTCAAGTGTGGTTTTGCACCACTGCCTTCTAAATGTGCAAACACATTACTAGGCTTGCACAACTTCCCTGTGCATGTACCCATGAATGAAGTCAGCAAGAGCAAACCAGGCACAAAGACCTGGCTTTGTAGGACATCTTGGCTCAGACGAAAATTTAATCCTTTGCACCTTCCTATGTTGGTGCAAAGCCCTCTATGGGGTACAACCACCTCCAACCCCACTTCTGAAAATAACTAGTGCTGTTGCATGGTACTTACTGGCAGAGTAAGAGCTTAGATTCATTCTTGTAAAAAATAATGTTCATGTGTGAATCCTCTATTTTTGTTGTTGCAATACTCACTTGCTTAAGCTGTTCCTTCATCCAAATTTCAGATCTCATCAGCTGATGATTATTAGAGTCAGCAATTAGAGTCTGACAGAGAGCAATTCCTAAAGCATTTGAACTTGTTTCTCAACAGCCCTTGTTGAGGTCAGCTCCTAGTCAATCCCAGTACAGACATCTTTAGACCCTTGTCATTGCTCTGGCAGATGGTCCTGGAGCTGACCCAAACTGACCACAGGGCTATCCCACACCATATGGCTGGCTGGCTGGCTGGCTGGCTGGCTGGCAAGGAGGGAGGGCAGGCAGGAAGGAAGTGTCGGAGGGAGGGAGGGAGGCAGGCAGGCAGGCAGGCAGGCAGGCAGGCAAGAAGGAAGGAAGGGATGGAGACATTCAGAGTGATGCCATTTATCTTCCCAAGTCACCATTATGTGTGATGGATTGCTGTTTTCCTGGGGGTGGCTGAAGTCCTGCCTGCCCCTGGGGAGTGGCGAATGAACACGTTGTTTTGCTTTGTTTGCAGATGGGCCTTTTGCTTTGCATATAGTTGTCCCAATCCATGAGTATACCCAATTTTACCCTTCCAAATCTCTCCCGTATCCCATGGAGGGTGAATGAGTGGGTGTGTGGCTGTTAGTTGCTGTCTGGATTTAAACCACAGCAGGTCTCCAGACAGTGCATGTGAAACTGGCTCAGGCTTTTCTGCATGGTGCTTGTAAGACCAATCAAGAACTCCTTGAAAATGCTTTCCATTCTTCACTTTCTTGCTTGCATTTGCCAGCTGTTTAATTTCTCTGGTCTAAGAAACTTGGGAGTTTGCAGGGTTTTGTGCACAGCTACAAACCCAGAACAGGAAGAAAGACAAGCTGTTGTTGAGGACAACCTCCTCTTGTACCTACAAACTGTAGATTCTGTCACTATCCATGCTCTCTCCTGAATGCCAAACCCTAATTATTACCTGCAATCAGTCCTACAGGAGTGCAACAATCAGAATTAACCTGAATCTTGTAAATGTCATATTGTGCCTTGAATAATCTGTGTTTGCTAAATCCGTGTTAAATCCCCAGATAGATTCAAGCTGTCTTTTGATTGAGGACTAGATGCCGTAGCAGTAAGCAGCCTGTTTGGCAGCACAACCTCTGCAGGAAGCAAACGCTTTTCTCCTATGCATGAGATTCTCAGCATGGTAGAAAAATTAATTTTCCTTATTTGTGTGTCACATGCCAAAATTTAGGTGACTGCAAAGGTTGGGTTCCCCTGCTTCTTGCACTTGCATGGATTAGAGGTTCCTTTTCAATGACAGCTGCGTACACTTTGCACAGTACCCCAGCCCAGTGAAAATATGGAGTATGCCCAAATACTGCCATTGATAACCCATCTATTCCCATTGTGTTACTATGTGCTTGATTTATAACTCCCTAAATTAAACCATGCTCTGGCTTGCCCTTCCTCTGGGGTCACCAGTGGTGCTCCAGACCCAAGTACACATATGCCCCACAGAGAGCAGTGAAATTATTCTCATAACTTCTGGTGTCAAAGTGGTATTGCTAGGGCTTTCAAAGCAGGCACAAGAACACATCAGCTGGGCAGTGTCAGGAGCGGGGCCCCAGCACGGACATGCAATAAGAGTTCACACAATCTGGGGTCAAGCCAAAACTCCTCCAGGTGGGGCCTGTGCAGGGCCTGGGGGTGGCCTGAGTAGGGGTCCCGTGGCAGAGGTATATCACCCAGCCAGTCTTTAAAGAACAATTTTCAAGGCATTGGGGTTTTTTAAGTGCAAAAGGAAAAGCCAGCCCCATTTCTCTTGAGTGATGTCTCTCCATCCTGTCCTAGGGTCTCTGTCTTTGTCCTAGGGTCACTGTCTTTGTCAAATGTTCACTGCTGACCAAAACCACTGTAGTTCCATCACTGCTGTAAATCCAGGTTTCTAAGAGAAACAGCTTATGCAGTCATGTGTGAGTCTGCGTGTGTGTGCATACATGTGTGGGTGTGTATGTCTGTGTGTCTGGCTGTTTATCTGCCTGTCGTCCCCTGCTGAGCTGTGAAGCCACTGGCTGACTCAATTGGATGTCAGACATATAATTAACTACCAATTATTTTCACAAAAAAAAAGGAGTAGAGGGAGGAAAGAGAGAAAAACACCCTCCAAACTGTAGAAAAAGTGGCCATAAGAGCTTGCAATTTATCACTCACCGGAGGGTATGCATGGGATAGTGGTTTTCAAAACGTTCCTGCTTCAAAAAAGCCTCCAGTTGGCAGTTATTGGTTCCAGATCAGCCATTAATAACAGAAAAACCGCACAGGAATTCAGGTCTGCTATGTACAGCACAGGACATATGGGGATGCTTTTAGACAGCTTGTAACCTGATTGGCATTTGGTGGATTTTCACAGGAAGGCACAGGAAGACCCATGTCCAGTGCCAAACTGCAGTGGCGATGTCAGGACATCTCAAGAGAAAGGTGATAAAACCACCTATTCTTCCTAGGGCAAGAACTCCAGTGCCTGGCCCAAAACGCCTCCTGCAAATGGCTATCCCATTCCACCAATCCTGGCTAAGTCTCAAATGCAGGCTAGAGGTAAATATCCCTAGGACAGTTTAGTGTTAAAGTAGTTGAAGTTTGGCATTGGTTGTCAGGAGCAGAGTGGGTGCCACTGGGGATGATCAGATGCCCTGAGCATTAGCCAGTACTGCAGCTGGTGCTGGGAGCAGGGGCTTGTGGGGAACTTGGCACTGTGAAGGGACAGAGATCACTGGACACAGGGTCAGGCATTGGATGGGAAGCTGGGGATGCCTCTGTCACTACTTGTATGTAAAATAGGCCCGTGTCTGCTCTCTGGATTGGGTATGGGTGGTTAAGCACAGCTCCTGTCCATATGGTGAGGATCTCCGCTGTCCCCTTCAGGGTCAGCTGCTGCATCAGGGCAGGTGGTCCAAATGCCAGGGCCACTGCCTGTGGGGGGAGTTGGGAAAGGGGAGAGGTCTCCCTGGGAGTGGGAGAGAGTGGGTGCCATGCTGCAGCATGCAACCTCCTGCTCTGTACAATGAGCCTGAGGAAAATTGGCAAGTGGGATGGGGCAGGATTTGAAATGCATGTGAGCAGTGGGGGGAAGGGGGCCTAAGACAATTACTTGAGGCATGAAGCAATGCAAAAATATTTCTTAAGAAGCCGTAACACACTGCATGCTGCTGAGGTACTTCCTAGGGAAGCAGGCACCGTGGCTCTGAGCACAAGCTGCCTGCTTTGCTGTGCAGTGCGAGGTGGCCGGCATGCCTGGGACACAGACAGGCAGTGGCTGCCAGCCTCCTCCCAGAGATCACTGTGACAGCAGCCTGCAGAAGCCTCTGCTTTGCCACTAGGAGTGGTTTCAGTAGTGCCATGAAAAATATGTGTGGAGAATTAAAATCCTGGCAGGCTTTGTGCATCTCTATGTGCAAATGCCAGTAATTAATCTGACACAAAACATGCCATGGTCCGTGGCCTATCAGGCTGTGCTCACAGGAGAAGGGGTGGGGATGAACCCCACAGCTGTTGGGTGGCTGATGCTCATCCAATTTCTTGTAGTGTTCTGCGACCACAGTCATCCTCAACTCTGTCACAGTCCAGAGGTGAAAAAAGAAACATATTTTTGTTGTTGGGAGGCCTGTGCTATTTGGCTGCAACTGCAAATGCCTTATCCCCTTGCCAAGAGAAGCTTTGCAAACACAAATGCAAACATCCTCCCAGGATTCTGCAAACAACTGATGCATTATTTGAAAATCAGATGTGGAAGAGGCTGCTGCCTGCAAGAGACTCCAGTGCCCTGGACACATGGATGGGGACCAAAGGCCAGAACTGTGTTAGTGTTTTTCAAACTCAATTAAACCTAGAAACTCAGCGTGCTTCCGACCATCAAGACCAGGTAGGAGTGTATGAAAACAAGGGAAAAAGGACAATTGAAAGTCATAGCAGAGCTGAAGATTCTGAGGTAAATGCCAGTGGCACTGGAGAAAGCAATGACACTTGCAGCATACACCTAAAATATAGGCAAAGCTCAGTGAAAGAGCAAACACCGCGAACAAGGGGAGAAGAGCCTTCTCGAACAAAGGTGGAGGCAGATATGGGTGAGCCAGATGGGAAAAAAACCTCTAGTTCTTTTAGATGATTATTCACATGAGCATCATTCATGAGTTCACATATTCAGCATGACTGAAGAATACTGCAGCTAAAAAAAAGAGGAGGCATGTGTACACAGTCATTTTTAATCAGATGCAGCTGCTTGATGTATCATCTCTGATAACCGGCCACAGAATTATGGCTGCAAATTCAGACATGTAACCGCTCATTCCTCAGTTTCTGGGAAGAGTGACCTGAGACATAAAATCCATGAGGGAAGATGCAGAGTGAAACTCTGATTTAAATTTATGACTAGATGGCACCAGCACCACAAGAGCTGTAACCTTTGATGCTGCTGTTCTAGAGGAAACTAAAAGCAAGTCTGCTCTTCTTGCTGCAGGCTGAAGTTCCAGTCACTGGGATTTACAGATTTTCAGAGGGAGACCCTCCAGATCTTCCCTTTTGACTGCAAGAACTGACCTCCCCATTAATGTGCTGTGGGAATTCCACTTTCACCCCAAACATTCCTTGTGGCATCTTTAGGAGTGCTCAACTGGGCTGGGAGCTGCTCAGACGGAAATATGTCTCTGACAGGCAGCACTTTCGAGAGTGAGGATATGTGGGCAGAGTTATCCATGAATAGAGAGTAAAACCTTAGAAGTTGTGGGAAAGAGCTGAGAGTTGCTTTTCATAATGTCTCATGAGGTGGATTTCATGACTTGTATTGCTCCATGGAAGTTAAGAATCCAGCTGCAGACTGCATCCCGTTGCCACTGGTTTGAGCTCAGCCAGGGAGAGGGGTAGCTGGAGCATCATATCCTTGGTCACTCCCATCTCATGGAGTTAAAGAGCAGGACAGAGCAAGAGCTGTACGGCTGCTCCTAGAAGCTTGAATGCAGTCTCTTTCCATGACAGTGGGAGAAGTCTATGTTAAGTGTATTTCCACAGTTGACAGCAGCTCAAATCAAATTTCACCACCCTTTTACCTTGAGCGATTTAGTCATCCTAAAGTGTTGTGCTAACACAACCTGCTGCCAGCAGGCAGTTCCTCCTCCCTTTTCCCAGTGGGGAGAAACACATTACAGCCATTGGTCCTTACAGTCCCCTGAAAATGCTCATTTCTCCACCATGGCTAGATCTATTCAAATATGCTCTTTTCATGGATGCGAGCTCACAGCACCTTGGCCCCTTCCTCCAGCACCTCCACCAGGGACACAGGGTGAGAAGCTGCAGTACTGGGGGCAGGAGGCTGCTGTGTCTGCAGCTCATGGAGGTTGTACCTGATGTAAGAGCTCCCTGGGGCAGCACCAGTTGAGCAATGGCTGCAGAGAGCCCTCTGTGACCACAGGTATGTCGGAGTAACTAGAGGAGGTTGTTTTACCTCATCTGTGGGTCTGACCCAACTTATTTAACAGGCTCTGAAATACTCGGTCTCTGCACTGCGAGTAATAAAAGTGACTAGCATCCATTTCTTTCACAGAGTGAGCTTAAACGAGGTTGGCAAGGGATTTTACAGGTGTCAGATTGTTTCTGTGCACTCATACATAAGTGTCAGGTATAACAATAATTGTTTGAGTTGTTTTTTTTATTTTTACCCAGTCATAAAATTGTAACTTATTGCACAGCAGTCCCTTCCAGGGCATCTCAGAGTGCTCCTGGGGATAGAGAAAGAAGGCTTTAAAATATTTAGTTCCAATTATTTGCAAAACCCCTCTGAAAATACATGATATTTCATTAAGCATTTTTGACTCACTAGAATATGGAGTAAAATCTAATGGAACATTTCTCACACTTTAATCAAAACTTTCTTTAAAAAAAGCCCCATCCAGTCTGTGAATTTGTAAGGAAAAAATTCTGAAAGTGACCTTCGTAGATTATTTCAGTTCTTAGCAGGACCATTTTCAGGGGTAGAAAGGTGAATTTCATTTTGATTCCACACCTCATTCAACTTCTCATGGAGTGTATTTGTAAAGCCCATAAGAGTCTTCACAAGACAATAGGGATAAATGGAATTGAAATGTTCTCTAGTTCATAGGCCTTAGGACTGGATTCACATCAGCATCTGAGAAAGGGGTGGAGTGCACTATGCTGATGTTCACCAGCCTTGCATTACCATTGGCTTTGGCGTGGAGATTGAACCCGATAATCCTGTATTGCGTGTTTCGTGGGGTGCCTGGTGACATCAGGTGCTCCTGGTTTATTTCCTAATAAATCTTGTCACATAACTGTTCTTTGCAACCCCTGTCTTGGCACAGCCTTTGGAGTTTGTTGGCTGACAGAAGAGGAGGCTTAAAAGGCCTTAGAGGACAAGGTTCTGTAAAGAAACACACTCAGATTTTCCTTCTGAAAGTTTCTGTCATCTGCTGCGTGGGCTAATCTGGCAAAACCACCTGTCCTCCCTCAAAAGTTGGACATCCAGAGTGAGTGGTCTCCTTTAAGTGAGTATGATGAGACATTCCAAGACCAGATTAAACTGCTTCCCAAGCCCCAGTTGCTGCATAGGACCGCAGATAAATCTCTTACCTATGAAGGCTGTGCATCTGTGCATAACAACCTGTGCTGTTTTCAGAGACAATTACACAGACAGAGGGAGATTTTATTTAAATGGCTGCCATAACTTCTTTTAACTATTGAAGGAAACAGGCTGGGACATGTCAGTTGTCTGCTCAGGCTTTGTAGGAGGCTTTCATCCTTCACTGCTCAAATAAGAAAAACTATGAGGTCACCGGTTGCTAAACACTTGACGTGATTTCCCAAGGTCTGCCTCTATGGTAAGTGCTCTGGTAATTTGGGTGGTGTTGACAGAAGCCCTGAATATTACCCAAAGCACTTGGTGATTATTTTTTTCTGCTGCCTACAACAGCAACCCCCCCTTCCAGACAGAAACACTGTTCTGCTGCTAATGGTGAACTAAAAAATATCTACCTTTGTGTTCCAAATGCCTTCCTGCAGACCAAGCTGCTCCACTGCTCATCTTCCAGGATTAAGGATGGAATAGGGTGGGACAGGATGGGACAGATTTCTTGGGCCACCTCCACCTTTACATCTTTTTAGGTTAATATTTTGGGCTTAATATTTGAAACATAATTTCAGATTGCATTTTAATATCACATTCCATGTGTGGAGTGGTGAGATCTTTTAAAAATGGGTACATAATTTATTTTTCATTTGTGACAAGGCAGAGGGAGTCTTTTCATTAAAAAATCTGTATGGCTGAGACTCTGAAGCATCTGGTATTTGCATTCAAAGACAGAACTGTATTAAATTTTCCTGCATGCCTTTTTACACAGTAAATGATCATGAAAATGTCCTCTGTATAGTCAAAAACTGAAGCAAAAGGAGGAAAATGATGCTACCTGTTGTTTTGTAAAAATCACCAAGTCTCCTAATGGGAAGAAGCATTTCTCCTATGGCATTCATACAGCAGTGTGGGCCTTAACCAAGAGCAGTCTCCCCACCATTCTTAGAGGCAGGACTCCAGATCTTGCTGATAAACAT
This sequence comes from Sitta carolinensis, assembly GCA_032173965.1. Classification (NCBI taxonomy): domain Eukaryota; kingdom Metazoa; phylum Chordata; class Aves; order Passeriformes; family Sittidae; genus Sitta; species Sitta carolinensis. The sequence goes on from CM063284.1 coordinate 132,750,283, forward strand.
TGAAAGACTCCCATAGACTTCTGCACTTGTTGATTAAGAAGCATCATGACACTCACTAGAGAAACCACAGCAAAGAAGGCTTGGAAGACCTTGGAGAGGTGATAGAAAAGAAAGGCAAAACATACGGTGGCAGTTCTTGGAACTAGAAATACTTCTAATCTGGCCTTTCCATTTGGATGATCTGGAAGGTGCAGACATTAATCTGTGATATTTGTTATCCAGGTTTAAACTTTTATACAGTGTCATGTACACTGCTTATAGAAGGAAAGCGTTATTATGTTTAACAACAATATAATAAAAATTATTGGTTACCAATTACTTATAACATATTGGACTGAATATTACTTTTGTGCAATGAACAGGTTGTGTTTGGCTGTGCATTTTGTATAAGCCTTGCAGTGGGGAGAGGAGGGAAGAAGCAGGTATGATGACATGCTGATTCCAAATACTTTCACTTTTTTCTTACAAAGAAAGAAACATCAAGAGCAGTCCAAGCAGCACAGCTATTTTCATAGCGTACACCAATCTGAAAGTAAGATGGCTCTCATGACCTTCCCCTAGAAAACACAGGATCCAAAAAGCACATATGCTTTTGAAGGAAACCTTGGGACCTGCCACCTTAAAAGGAAGCTCAGGCTGAGGTCACGCTGAAGCATTCTGGAATGCACCTGTCCTGCTATTTTGTTTAAATTAAGCCATTGACAAAACTGGCAAAAGGCAGCCACAGGGAGTGGTGTTACATAAGAACCTATTTGTGTGTTTGCTTGGGTGTGAGGATTTGTATTTGCTCTTTATTTCACAGATATGACAAGATTTAATAAATTATGTATCACTTAAGGAACAAATCCTTTACAATCTAAATTCTTGCAACATTAAACATTCATTGGAAATTCACTACCTCTTCATCTTTCTCCAGTCTGAGGAGAGACTACATTCTACAGTGAACTGTCCAAGAGATGTTTCTTCTTTATCCTTCAAAACTTCTCTTATCTCTGGCAGAGAAAGAATCCCCTGAGTTGTGATGGCTGCAGTTTATTTTCCACAAAGGCTTGCCATCACTAGCTGGGCTACAGTCGAGCAGTGTCAGAACCCAGAACATTCCTCTGGCTGACCTGGGTGATCAGAGACCCTGGCAGGGGTCTCAGAGACCCTGACACAGGGTCAAAAACACCTGTGCATTTGACTTGAGCCCATGGAAAAAATTACCAACTTTGTATGAAGAATTACAAAACACTAGAGTTTGAGTAGAGTGATAGTTAACTTGGCACAGGGTGAAAATGTAGATTTTTAGGGGTTTTATAATGGGGGTTTAGGGACAAAGATGGAGAATTCTGGGTGTGTCCCTGGGCTGCTTCTTTGTCTTTTAGCCTCCATCTTCTGCAGTGTTCGTGGCACATTTCGATAGGTTTAGAGTAAAAGTATACTCTCATAAAGTAGATAGGTATTGGAAAACTATTGTAAACAACAAATACTTAGATTTTAGTATAAAAGATAAACACTGCTCGGAGGGTGCTAGTCTGCTTGGTTTCGGCTTGCAAGTCGGACCTCTGCAAGCCAGAGCCACAATGTACTAGATAACGAACAATAAACAAATCCTTGAACAAGAGAACAAGGAGATCTTGGGCTGTTCTTCTGCGCTGGGCTGGGAAAAACAGAGACTTTGAGCAATTCTTGGGTCACAGCAACAGCACAAAACCTGAGAGAACAGCACACTATTTGCTCTGTCCCAGCCAGCCTTGGGAAAGACGAGTTCTCTGTGTAAGAACTCAGTTGTTAAGTACAGATAGTTTGCTTTTCTGTTTCTTTTTTTCTTTTTTTTTCTTTTTTTTTTTTTTTTTTCTCTACGAGTAGTACCCAATTAGACCTATATGAGATCTTACTCTTGTTAAAGTGGCAGAAGACAGAATATGATGCTCTTCAAAAGCTCTGGAAGATCAGGAACAACTCCAAAGTTAGGAAATGCCAAAATGGAAGTTGCTCAAGCAAGTGGTGTGGAAGGGCTCACCTTCCCCACCAAGTCCTGGCTCTGGATGATTCTGGCAGTGTCTCCCAACCAAACTGCATCCCTGAGCCCCTTGTTCTCACTGCTCCTCCTGTGCAATCTCTTCTAGTAACTCACTTCTCACCTGGTTAGATGCCACCCTTTCTTTTCCACCTGGAATATGTCAAAGTCCATTTATACCCTTTGTACCCTATTGTCCTTGTGACAAAACTGCCTGTAATTTAAATTGTGTTTGTTTCCTTCCTTGTTTCCTCTGTGGTTACTTCCTTGATGTATTTGTACCTCCTCGAAGTCTTTTTCTGTGCTGAATGAGTCTTGGACACCATCCTAGGGCAAAATGAGGCAGGTGATGCCCTGGGGTCTCCCAGCCTCACAGGGGCACAGTAGAGACCCCATCACTAGTGGTTTTCAATATGCGACTGGATAGGGTGCTAGATAAGCTTATCTATGCTCCCTTCTGTGGGAAAGGTTTGACCAGATGATCTTTCGATGTTCCTTCCAATCTGTGCTGTTCTAGAATTCTGTGATTCTACCATTAAAAACAGCAGCCATCTGTGGTCCAGTTTTCATATGAGAAGTGACTTTCCTGCAGTGATGAAGCTCTTGGTAGTGTAATTAGTGTCAGTAATGTTGAGATCTCTGGGCAATCCAGTACCAGGGGAATGCAGAAAACATGGTGGCTGAAGCAGGAGGCCAGTCACAGTCATTTGTCTTCTCCAGACTGGGTCCCCATCACAAAACTCAACCATAAGTAGCCCTTGTTCCTCATAGACCAGCCCCACCACTTTTCCTTCTGCCTCTGTTAGTTCACAGTTCTCTCCCGTTCAAAAAGTCCTAGTCCCTCCCATGCCCACATCTGTCTTCACTCAGCCCTGCTGTTACTGCTGTGCCCAGAGGTCCCCACCCCTTGCTCCAGCCTCATCCAAGCAGTCCAGTGTTTCCCAAGCTGTGTTTCCCAGTTGCAGCCTATCTGCTCATGTTCTCAGCTCTCAGCCCCCTTCTTTCCCCCTTGTGCTCCTTGTTGTGGCCCACTCATCTGTCACAACTCCCGAAAGCCTTGCTGGGCAGCTTTTCTACACAGGGGACTTCTGCCTCCAGGGCAGTCATCCCAGCAGGAGAGCTCTGGAGAGGCAGAGGTGTCTGCTCTTAGGCCACACATAGCCTGGCATGTGCTCAGTGTGGATGGAAGCCCAGATGTATTTAGCTGCTGACATTAACAACTATTACTGAGCAAATGTGAATTTCAAAGGGATTTTCAGAAGCAGACTCCTGAAGCCGTACTTTTTTCTGTCAGCCTCTCCTGATGCCATGCTAACTTTCAGCATCTTTCTCTGAAGCATGGAAATGGCAGAACTGTTCATATGTGTGGAAACAACAAAACTGGACAAAATAGCGTCTTTTTCTCTATTCTTACTGCCACTTGTAGCAGAACGATTTAGCTAAAAATTTCTTAATATTAGGTTATCACCCTCAAACTGATAACTATTTCAGAAAACTTCCAAATAAATATGGATGTGGGGAGCTGAAACCAAGGTCTCATAATGCAGTGTTTCTGAATCCTTAGCCTGGTAATAGCAGGTGACACCTCTTAGACCTATGGTTGTGTAAAATCCACAGAATTACCTGCTCTTTTCACCTGCCCAGAAAAAGCTCGTAAAGAGTTGCTGGGTGTAGTAATCTGTTTGCAGCATGCTGGGAGGAAGGAGCAGCCTGTAGGTGTCCAGCGAAGCTCCATTCAGCTATTACACATTGGGCAGAGCCAGAGGTTGGCTAGAAACAGCAATGGCCACTGTGGGTTCAGTTATGAATCATGGGAGGGAACTTTCTGTATTTGGTGACTCGGAGCTATGGTGACCAAAATTCCACAAACACTTAACAGAGAATAAGGCCACGTGTTTTCTGCTCCTCCTTAGGCAGTGATGCTGCCTGGGAATAACCTGTGGTGCTGAATTCTTTTGAGGTGATCCTTTTCCTATGTGTCTCTGCTGGAATATCCTCTGCTGGGGGGGAAAAGACTGCTTCAGATGCTATTTATGACCTGCTTTATCGAGTGGACTCTTTATTGGTACTTATCAGTGAACAAGAGAGTCCTTGTTTTACTCTCCAGAAGAAGAGTTCAGCCTGAAGTACTGCTAACCTTTCGTACAGAACCCAAATAGCAAGTGGAATCATCTTGCCTCATAACATGCAACGAGTCACTCATTGTAAGCTTTACCTTATGATGGTTGAAAGCTGCTTTGAAACAGTGTGTGCTTCCAAAAGGTATGTTTAATCACCATGACTGCACTGCTGCAGTGGGAAGGCTGCTTCCCAAACCATGCTCTCCATAGCTTCGTCCCTCCAGGTGTTCATTTAGAAAAACATTTTATACAATAGCTACTCTTCCACTCTTTCCAAGTTCTTCATATCCCATTTGCTTCTGAGTCACGTTTAATTAATGCCACTCTTTACATGCTTCCAACTGTTCTGGCTAAAGTGCTGATACAGCAGAAAGCAGCACCAAACTGAAAGGTTGAATTCCTTGTGTTCACAGAAAGCATTTATGAAAGTGAAATGTGAGGCAAAACATTTTCACCAGGCTGCCACTGGTACTGCACCTTATCTTCTACCTTAACAAGCCTGGTCTCCCTGTGAGGGTGAAATTTCACATTCCTAAGGACCAGAAGAGCACATCACTCAGCACTAATCGTGGCTCAGACTCTCTGTGCAGCTCCCCTTGTCATTAACAAGGGATGCTACCAGGACTTCCAATCTTGCTGAAACTTTTTCTACTCACTTCAAGTGGTGGGGTGACCAAGAACACACAGGGACACAAAACCTAGAGGTGGGCAGAAAGTTGCAGGAGGGAGGAGAGTTCTTTGTTTAACTCAAAAGGCATTTGTACTTATGCAGCACAACTGTGCAGCAAAATCATGACTATGAGGTCTGATGGAAGCATTGCTCAGCAAGCTCTGGTTGCCCCCATGCTCATCAGGAATGTGAGAAATTGCTGTTACATCACCAGGCAACGTAGAGCATCCCAGGTCTGGAACACTGCATGCAGTTCCCTCCCGAAGGGCAAGAGATTGGAAATGTTACAATGTCAAAATGACTGCGGTTGGAAGACACATCAAAACATGCAGGACTCTGAAGGCTGGATAGGCCAACAATAAATGGGAGATGGAAAGAATATTTTGCCTGCTGTTTCATACAGTACCATGGATGCCAAATGCCAAAAATGCAGCCTATAATAAACAAAATGATTATTTGAATTACCTCATAGCTTGTGGGGCTCATGGCTACATAGCATTATGGAGGTAAAAACTCCACAGAGGTTCAAATGGCAGTCAGACCAAGCCATGAAACAGTATTTACTTAAGAGATGTGAAATGCAGACCCAAGCTCCAGCTGAGGAAGTCTGAGATTCAGAATGAAGAATGCTTGGAAGAATGCTGCTCACTTCTTCCCAAAGGGCAGGGGATCTCAGAAGTGTGCAGTGCAGTGTTATGAGCCTCTGGTCCAACACAGGAAAGATAATTGCAGCTTCCCATGCAGTAGTTGTGGTCAGAGGAACAGGGCTTGTCATGTATTTCTCAGCACTTTCTGAGCAAGAGTTGTGTTTTGCTTTGGTTTGATCCCCAGTGCAGAGATGTCTCTGTGCTTCTGCAGCACTTTCTTGTGGCTCCTGCAGAGTTCGTGAGAATAAATACAAACCTTGCTATTGTGTCAGCCAGTAGTCAGGCTTAATGACCATTTACTGGTCCACACACTGTTGAGCAAAGAGACTCCCTCTTAATGAAGGTTTTACTAAATAACAGTGTACAAATAATGTGTAATTACTCAAAATGATGCTGGGTCCTTTAAGATCAAGGAAAATTGTCTCAAATTATACTTGGATTTCTTCTTCCTCAAACGACATCCACTGGTACCCCAAGGACAAAGTTCTTTCAGCCAGAGAAGCTGTTTACAAGTAAAAAAAAGATATGTTTTTTATTAAAAAAAGAATATTTTGGAATCACAGTAAAATAAGTTTCAAAGGAATTATTGTATTATATGTATGTCTAATAGCCTACATGTTAATAACTAGCAGTAGCTGTAATCTGCATTTTTTGTGGTTAATAATGTGGGACTCACTGCTCCAACTCTGCAGGTGAAAATACAGAGACCAGGAAAGAGGATGTGGCTTCTCCGAAGTCACACAATAGCTCAATTGTCAATATGAAACACCAGAGTGGAAATACACAAACACAGAAGCCTGTTCACAAATGGGAATAAAATATTATATCTTTTATTATTATTATTATTATTAAAATAAAAAAGAATGAGCAAACCTTTCTGTTCCTAAAAGAGCTAAAAGAGGAGGGTCACCTGCAGTGGTTAGTGAAAAAAAAAAAATCAAACATCTTAAACCCACCTTCAAAGTCCCTGACTGTCTACATAATTTATACCAGCTTCCCTCGAGGGAGGGGCTGATGCAGGAATCTTCCCTGACTGCTGCAGGAGATGGAAATGGGGCGATTTGCCACAGATAAAGTGGTTTTATTCAATAAACCGATAAGGCTTGGATTCTAGCTAATGGCAGAGTTGAGGTAAAGGCACATAAGCTGTTTAACCGTTTCTAAACCAGTTGAGACATGGTTTCCCCACTTCACATCTACCCTGTGCCAAGTGAGCTTGTTTTTCCCTTCTTTCTGTTTCTATCTCCCATGAAACTGTATCACACTAAATTACCTGTTATCAGGATTAGGATTCTTAGGGAAGAATCAAAACTCTTCTCTCTTCAGGGAAGGAAATAAAAGGGCAGCTGGTTCTTGCAGACCTTTTCTCAGCTCCTATTCCACTATTTACTTTATTTCTTTACCTTGCAAACAGCTCCAGTGTCTTGGAGCCTGGGCTAAGCCCAGCCCTTTTGTGCCCTGCAGTCATCGCTGCATCTTTAAGGGAAAACTGACTCCCAGGAATGCTGTGCATGCACATACCTATCTGGGCGCTGCACCCACACCTGCCCACCAGGTAACCCAGCGCCCGCTGGCCCTCGCAGCCACATTCCAGCCGGCAGAGCTATTACTCGCTAATTGTTACCTGTCAAACAGGTAAACGAGGCTTTGGGGCCAAGTCCAAACAAGCGTATATTCCCACGAAATCCTAAACCAGCAAACCTTTGACCTTTTTGCAGCCCCACTGATGATTTTTACTGGGGCTGATTTAAAAGTATGATGGTATCTTTGAGGGACAGAAAAAAGTGGCAAGTTGTGGTATTATTTATTGTGATGAAGCTTTCTTGTACGTGTTAATACCTGCAGGAGAGCAGAGGTTTACCAAAACAGGAGAGCAGAGAGGCAGCCCAGTAAACACGACAGAGCTCACGTCCCCCAAAGCACCTGAGTGGGGTGGCTTTCCAGTGCTGATCCAAAAGCAGTTTGTGGATAGTTAGGAACTAATATGCAAAACCTCCTGAGGGTGAAAAGTTAGAGTACAGAGTAACTCAGAGCCATCTGGGAGGCCTAGAACTGGCATTTCCTCTTAATTTCACCCTGTTCAGACTTGTTCCACGGAGCATAACAGGATCAGCTCCTGTGGAGCAGGGGGGTCTCTGCACACAGCCTGAGGCAGCAGCCTGTTCCTGTCACCCAGTGAGGATGAAAAGATGACTGGCTTTGCCCCCCTTAGAGCTTTCTGAACAGGCCAACGAGAGAAAGCAGCTCAGACCAAACTGCTCCATCATAAAGTTTGATCCTCCTGGCTAATTGCACAGAAGGGCCATTCCCTCACAGCACAAATGGAAAGGCAGGCTGTTTTCACTGAAGTATCTATAAGATTTCATATGATTTAACACCAAAATGCAATAAAATAAAAAATGGGGTTTATTGAAAAACAAATAATAATTACAGTTATAAATCAAAACATTCAAAATAGCAGAGCTATTCTTACTCTGCCATGACCCTCCTCCTTACAATCTCTCTGGCTTGGACTATGAGAACCTTGGGGAGAGGACCTACACATTCTCACAGTGGGTGATATGATCTGGGACACTACTGAATCAGAAACATGACTCAGTCTCATCAGTGCTTCACCCCAGGTATGTGAATCTTCTAGCTGTCAGAGGTGATAGCTTAGGAAAGAGGGGAGAGTAAATGGTATAAACCAGATTGTTATTGGTAATAACAGAAACATGATCTGCCCAGTAAGATGGTAATCTTTCTCTGCAAAGATTGCAGATAGCCTCCATGGTAAGCTTGATTTTGACCTGTCTCTCACCTTAGCTTTGCCCCAGTTAAACCAGACTTATGTAGATCTCTCAGATGTCATCTTAAACACCAAATTTTATTTTGGAATGGATAATTTTTAACATTTTTGTTGGCGAATTTATTGTTTTTAATTTTGGAATGGCTGAGTTATTTTGGAAGTTACCAGGAGAAAGCAGTTGTTAGAGAGTGCTTTTGCAAGGCAAACTGGCTTCTATACCTTATTTGAAGAAGCATTTCAATTTTTTATTTTATATAATCACAGAATGGTTTTGGCTGGGTGAAAGAGTGTCTAGTTTGGGGCACTTGCCACTAAACCAGATTGCTCACAGCCCCATTCAGTCTGGCCTTGAACATTTCCAGAGACAGGGCATCCACAGATTCTCTGGGCAACCTGTTCCTGTGCCTCACCACCTCACAGGGAAGAATTTATTCCTTATACCTAATCAAAATCAGTTTTCAGTTTAAAGCCATTCCCCTTTGTCATATCACTAAATGCCCTTTCAAAAGTCCCTCTCCAGTTCTTTTGTAGATTTAGGTACTGGAAGGCCTAAGTAGTACTCTAAGAAGTACTCTAGAAGGTCTCCCCAGAGCCTGCTTTTCTCCAGGCTGAACAACCCCAACTCTCTCAGCCTGTCTTCACAGAAGAGGCGATCCAGCCCTCTGAACATCTTAATGGCATTTCTGGTCTTAATCCAACAAAAGCTGCAGAATGAGGTCTGGTGCTTTTCTTTGGAACAGGCTAGCACTTTGTGCTGATCTTGAGGAGATTTTAGCTGACGTGTGATCAGATACGCTTTCAGAACTTCAGCTCTGTCCAGTCAGTACCTTCTCTAAATGATGAGGAATTGACTCAGAAACCAGAAGAAATCCTGGTATCTACATCTGAGCTAACAGATTTCATGGAGCTGAGCACAGCTTTGGGCTACTGCAGATCCATAGGGACATGCACATTTCCTACAGGAATTGGAAACTCCTCTGCAGTTCCTTCTCTTTAGCTCCTTCACAGTATTCTCCTGTATTCTCTCACACACTTAGCCTGTCAGAGCCCCACAAATTACTCAGCAATACAGGAACCGCTCAGACACAGCATCTGGAGGTAAAGACATGGAGGATTCCCTCTCCCAGATCCTCCTCTGCACTCTGGGGAAATGGCTGGACTGTTTGTGGTCAGCTGACACCCACCTGCATTATCTCTTGTGACAAGGCCTTTTCCCCATGCAAAGAGGAACCCATAGACAAACAACCATTATCAAGCCTTGACTTTAAATAGATGCTGTGAAGAAGTAGCTGGTCTGTCCCGACTTCTCCTCACCCAGTAGCAAGAGATACCCCAAGGCTGGCAGGGAGCAGGAGAGAAGGAGAAGGGGCTATTTCAATATGGCCAGAAGAAAAGGGGAAATGTTTTCTCTTGTGGTTCCCAAAAAGAAGCAACATCTTGGCAGGGGCAACCTGCCTGCCAGGCCAGTCTGTCCTCTTAAGATTCCTCTCAAAAGCTATTCAAGCAAACAGTGGTCCCTTCACAAGCTCTATTCAGCTGAATGTATTTGATTTGGGATTCTTCTCCCTTTTCACCTTACAGGAAGATTATTCAGACGTCTGATCTGCTCCCAGCTCCATGCCAGGTTCCAGCATGGAATGTCTTTCAGCACTGTCACCAGATTCCCATGCTGCATCAGTCACTGCACTGACCAGCTTCTACGGGTATCATCTTAATGTTACTGTCCACTAGTATCTGAAACCATCCATAATGGTACCCATAGGTATTTTGCCTAAGATAAAAAGGGAAGATGTCTTAAAAGAAGACAAATAAAAGGGTATCTATTCAAAAACCATCATGTGAAAACTGACAGCTGCATTACTAATACCCACCTAGAACCATCTGGAAATAATTTCGCCAGAAAATGCTGATTTTTCCTGTATCTCTCATTCTTGGTTTGACAAACATTTGCTGAACGAAGAGCAAGGTTTCAGGAATTTATTGCTTCACACAGGCTATTAAGATTCCTGGAGCACCTGAGCTCTCCAGGCTGCCCTGCAAGCTGGTGTTATCTGTGACAGAGCTGACCGTCCACATCTAGGGCTGGCATGTCTGTTCTTTCTGTAGAATTTTTGAGAATGGGCCAGAATAACTTGGTTTTCCCTTTCAGACTCATAGAAGAACTGAGTCTGAAAGCCTGTTACCTTTTCACAACTATGTATTGGCTCTGCAAGCAAACCTTATCTCTCCCAATAGCATTAATTTTACAGCATAGCTAAAATATAGATGTCCACTTTCTGATTAGCTTTTACTGGTGATCCAGCTTTCTTTTAACAGCTGTTGAAGAGGGTTGATTGACTTGAGGGTTAAAGAAACTGTACTAAATGTTCTCATGCACTGATCACCACAAAAGCTGACTACAAGCAACAGCTCACATGGTCCCTGGCCACTGCTGGTGACCACGGGCTTATGACTTTGTCCCATTTGTGACTCCAGCTTGAGCAAAACAGTGTTATTCACAGAGCTGGTGACACAGAAGGTTTTTTAGCTTCTGTGGTATTCAGAACTGACCCATCCTTGTATTGGTACTTAATGCCTGTGTGAGGTTTGGTACCAGTTATTTTAATCAAGAAGCTGTGCAATAATTTAAAGCTGTCTTTACACATTTCAGATTTGGAAAAGCAAACGTAATGAAAAGAAGAAAATGTGTAACTCTTTAGATTTACAAAACAATCTTTCTTAATTTGAGCAATAAACAAGGGATTCTCACAAATGGATGCAAAACAATTGAGAAAAAGAGATGCATGCCTAATCAAAGCAAGCCCTGGTTAGTTTAGTGGTGTCAGTGATGCATCAGTGATACAAATTCCTACAATCTTCTAAAGGCCACCCTCACAGAGTCATATGACAGAAGTGTGTTCTTTAAATCTCTGATTCTTATATTTCATTTGTACTTCAGGGAAAAGCCTTAGAGGGAAATACCAAGACGCTGGCAGACAGATGAAAACTCTATCTTTTAAATGTCATGATTCTAAAGTGTGATGCAAAGAAGAGGGTGCCACCATCTGTACGCATTCACTTCAGACTCTAAGGCAAAGTTTGAAGCTAAAGCCTCCAGAGTGTATTGTCATCTACTGCAAACACAGCATAAAAGAAGCAAAAGTAAGATAACAGGATTTGTGAATTTGTTAAAAAGAAAAAAAGGAGCTCAGTTCTCAGATGCCTGTATCTTCACTGTGGCTCAGGACACAGCAAGCCACGGAGACAGCAGTATCTCTGGCACTGCTTCTGTGCATGTAGGGAGAATCTGCTACAGCACCGATGCTACGTGTATCTTCCCATCTCCACAACCGTTAGCCGTCCACAACACTTCACTGCCGGTATCAGGGCAGGAATTGCCTGCCAGAGCCAAGCTGTCTGTTCTCAGTGTGAGCTAGCTGGGAGGAGTGCCCTCCAGCTCCCAGCCACTAATCAGCCACTAATCTCATGCACTAGGATTCCCACACACCATGCAGGCTTCCTTTGGTGACTTTTCAATTAGCATCACAACACCCCAAGCTTTGAAGACTTTGTGTATTTTTATCTTTTCTTCCAATTGTCAGGTCCAGCAGACATAAATTAAAACAATTTCAGAGCATCTGTTTATCTATTATATGGCAGCTATTAGCCTAAACTGACATAGTTCTCTGCCAGCTGACAGTTATACACACTTGTATTACCTGGGTGTGACTTACTTGTATTCTTTCACAGAAAATGTGATACACCACATAAATACTGCTTTAAAACTGGAATTCACTTCTGCATGTACAGGAGAAATGTCTGCCCTTATTGCACTGATGTGTCATGTCTAGATGTAAATGACGCAGCTCTGCTGAATGAAGGAGGACATAACCAGCACGTCAGTCCCAGACTGCACAGGGACTATGTGCAGTGAATGTTTGGGAAGTTTAGAAGAGGAGCAGTCATGTGGCATGAGAAGAATCCTCTTCTAAAACCAGAGACCAGGGTGAGGAGCCTTACTATGCAAGTAACAACACTCTGCTGCAAACAGACTGAATTCAACTCTATAGGTCCTGACAAGTAGCTCACAAAATTAGAAGGATTTTCGGTGCACTCCATCCACTACAGGATTAGGCCTTCTAAAAAACCAGTATAGTGCATCAAAGGAGAAAATTATACTTGAGTCTTTAGAGAGACCCAAAGCTAGAGGAAGCTTCAGAATTCCTGGGGAAGTGACTGGTCAGTAAAGTGCAGGTTAAGCATTTCCTGGACACAGAGACAATGACTACACATACATGTAACAAAAAATTCCAATTCCTTCACACTGCCATCAAGGATTTGTGTTGGCTGATACAGCAAGCTTGCAGCCAGATTGCTACTGGCTACTGCTTCATTGCTGTCGAAATTTCATCTCCTGTACTGTCATATCACTCCCATCCATCTCCCAATCCACCCAGCTCCATTGTCATTGCTACCAAACTCCAGTTACTGGAGCCAAAAACTGCTGCTGGGGCAATTCTCTGCATTAACAGGGAATCTGAACAGAGGCATTTCAAAGCACCTTCCTCAGGCTCAAAACGTTCTCCTCATTATAGTGTGATTGGTTGTTTAAACTGAGGTAATTGGCATTTGTATAATTTGCCTTGTTGACAATGAAGATTTTGAGATATCCTTAGTCTCCCTTCCCCCTCCCTGCCCTGATGAAGCTTTGAAACACAAAGGGAACAGCACAAATCACAGGGAAATCCTTGCTCCCCATCCCCCATGTTGCAATGGTGTTTGGAGGGCCATAACATCAAATTTAATTTCAGGCATCTACTGTCTAAACCTTACAAAATTGGAGTGCTAACCAGCAATGGAGTCACTTCCAAAGCAAAGAAGGGATATGTAGTGCAAAGCACAACTTAAATGAGTGACATTCTTCATAATACTGTCAATAAAAACACCTTCTATATGTACATCCTTCAATGAAAAGATGATAATTTCACCTGTGACTTATAGAATACCTTATTGACCAGATAACTGTACTCATCCATACACTTCTGTGAATTCAGAAGCTTCACTGGTACTGCATGATGCTGATCTTTTCTTGCACTTGCAGAAATTCATCACCAGTCCAGCCACTGGAGGAACTGAAACATCCAAGAAATGGGTGCTCCCAGAGCTGCTGGTGATGGCACATCTGTTGGTAATGGCAAGAAACATCATGTGGTCCAGCCATTTCTCTAGGAGAAAAGGTCTGTGCAAATGCTGTAATTAATTCCCTATGCTTACACTTGAAATGCTTTAGTTCTCCTGAACAGACTGCTTTGCATGCACTTTCACAATCACTTTAACTCAAAGCTAAAATTGGGTTGCTGCCAAAAGAGGTGGGCCTCTTTCCTTTTGTTTGGTCCAGCATTTCCACAGTTTGGCAATAGAATTTTAAGGCGTCAAACCAATCTATATACCTGCCTGAAAACTAACCCTATTAAAGAAGCCCCAGACCAAATGGAAAGAGGCTTCAGGCAGATGAAAGAGCAAGGCTGCTGCTGGACACCAGAGGGCAGAAATGCATGACCTGGGTAAGAGAGAGAAAAAGCCCCTTTGGGCAGCCACACACTTCTACCAGGCACAGCCAGGCAGTGGTGATTCTAATGCATTGATTTCTTGGGGATCTCAAACAGATGTGCTTTACTCAACTTCACTGTAAGGAGGAGGGTTGAAGCATGCAGTTATTCCCCCTCGCCTTACAAATAAGATCCCAGGATAACTAAGGTTACAGGACCTTCTGACATATTTTTGTGTCGTGCTTTTTACTTAAGTTGCTGCCTGCTCATCACTGTGACCTGAGGGATAGTTATCACATGAATCACCATTATGGGATTACTTTGCTCCACATTGTGGTACCAAGCTCAGTGTCCACCACCTGCACTTCATAATATGTAACACCGTGAAAGATTTATCAAGAGTTATAAAACTCTTGGTGAGAGAGGACTCCAGTCTGCCCAAGGTAAGACATGTCCTTAAAGCCAGATATGATACCACATCATCAGCTGTCCTATGTAGATATTGGTGTCAGTTTAGTTATCAGTGCAACATTCAAAATTTAACTTACACTGCACCAATAGGCTGGACCAACTAGCCCTGGTAAAATGAGATTTTAAATTAGGTTTAAAATATCACATTTCATAGGTAGTTTGTCAATTTTGAGAGTGGAACTCATCTGGAATTCTTCTCCCTCTGTAAGCTCTACTTTCAACTTTGCTAGTGATTTAAACAAAAAAAAAAAATGGCAAGGCTAGATTGAGAAAGGCACCTCACACTCTCTCAGGCTCTGTCTGGGAGCTCACAGGAGGAATGTTGGATTCTGCTAGGCAGCATGTTTAATAAGAAGTTAGGCATGATGATGTTTCAGGGACTAAGAATCCACAAAGCACTCAACACTCTGGCACACGTTTGTCAAAACATATTCCCTGTCTGTGCAGTTTAAAAATAAATGCATTCTAAACTGGGAAACTCACTGATTTCACTGGGAATGCAAGAGTACTTTCCAGGAGTCAGGCTGAGGCATTCAGCAAACTACCCAGCTGTAGTTGGCATCAGCCTGAGATTTGGGCAAGGGTAATAAATTCCTGGCTTTGCACATACTCCCCATATAACCTTTGGCAAGTCTGTTGTTCAAAAACCTCATGTATAAAATGGAGAGGTGCTGCAACCTCCCTGCGTCTGCCTTGCACACCTTCCCTGAAAGCTTCAAAGCTCAAGACCTGTCTCTGGCACATGATGCCTGGACTGAAAGAGTGTAAGCGATTTCTCCCTGATACCAAATGCCTGTGCCTTGGGGCTGGGAGACTGTGTGGTGTTGGTTTGGGCTCCCTCTCACAAAAGTTTCCTGAACCTTTGAAAGTGTCCTCCTGCACCTAGTTCATTCTGGAATTACACAGATTTTTCTTATCTTTCTCCCTAAGAACATTAACCATGGTATTCGTTATGCAGAGAGGTAACTCACAATTCCAGTGGTGTAAAAACAGGGTCTGCCTTCCCCTTAAAAATCCTAGTATTCAGAGTACAGTTTATGGGGAAATAAGGAACAGCATGTACAATGCCCCACCCTTCCTGCAGGGCTATTGCTCATGTGTGGGAGCTAGAGAAAAAAGCAGTGAAGAAATGTAAATGTTAATCTGCCTCCTTTTCTCCTCACACCCAAACACTCCATATAAACAAACAGCCATCTCCAGGTACTGTTTTCAAGTCAAATAGAGACAAGCAAATACTCAACATCTCTGTCCTGGAGCCATGCAAAACTTCTTCGCTGAGGAATGCTTTCACCTTGCTTCTTTCTGAAGCTAAAGTTTCTTTTTACTTGGAAAAATTAATAGAAATAAAAATGCAAGGGGAAAGCATAGATATCGTAAATTTGTTTAGTCTAAAAGATTTGGTTTCTCTACTGAAACAAAGGAGGGAATATTTGCAGCGCAATTCCTATTTACACAACGTGTCTAGGGCATGACACATTAATATGTTTCTGCATCCTTAACTATCGAAAAACATGGATGTTTTATATGATTCTTTCTTAAACTAGGAACTAAGAAAAACAAAGGTAGGGTAAAAGCAGCATACATTACAGGCATGTAACATTCCAAGAAGTTGGAGTTACATAGTGTCTGCATTAAAAGACAATGAAAAAATCAATAGTGAATTAGGCGGTGTAATAGTGCACACAGGTAACAGAGTTACTGCAAAGAAAAAATGAGGTGTAAAGCAACTTGGAACCAACCCATCAAAGTGAGAGACTGATTTCTGGGTCTGGCTATTCCACAACACATGGGCAGACCAAGACAGAATAATTATCACATCTCCCTGGGTGTCAGGGAAGCCCTTCCAGCAGCAGAGGAATGGCAAAATCTACTTTCACAGCACTCTGAGATAAAACAGGCTTGTAGGTGCATGCAGGGCATGTGCATTGTATAAACATGGTATCACTGAGATGGAAAAGCTGATAGGACAGGCTGACAAAGCAGCTGCAGGGGATCTAAAACTGGGGTCTTCCCCAAACCTCTTAAATGATCTTGAAGCTCCTGAGCAGTGAAGAACCAAACCTAGGCTGTAAGAAGGGCCAAGGGTTATGGCAACAAGCTGTGATCCTGCATTGCCCAAAAATGCTTGATAGAGGAAAATTATATACACTGCTTTTGTGTTTATGAATGAAACCAGTTGGAGGCTTTCTTCTGAAATACTCCTGTATTTCAAAAGAGAACAGCAAAAAGTTGTAGAAAGTGACACTGCTACACCTGTCTGTAAAGGTATTGAAGGCAGAGCTGACAAAGCTTAAATAGAAACACAGAGACACAGGTTCTGTGACCTTTCCACAGAACAAGGCACTGCAGAGATGCCCTGGCTCCAACACTGGTTCCTTTTGTGCCACCAGACAATCCTCTTTATCTTCTACCCTTCAAATAAAATAACATTTGCTTGCTTCTGAGGGAATCCGCAAGGATAAATGAGCAATAGCCCAGTGGCTGTCAACCTCACCACTTATTTAGTGATTTCTGAAAGTAGTTTTTTCCATTTGCTGGGATTTTTTTAAGTACCTTTCTCTTTGATTATAGTATTGACCTATTTTAAGGGAAAACTACACTGATTTTAAGCAAACAGGTTGGTAAGTCCATGGCACTCTTTCCCAACTCCAGCCACTAAAGTATTTCTGTGGATTCTATGGGCTGAGTTTACTCTAGTTCTTGAGTGTGGGAAAAGTAAACAAGCAATTGTTTATATGCCATCCTTCACCTTCTGCTTTCTGGAACACTTATGCCTATTTTAAGACAGACTATTGGAGCAAAAAGACACATTCGTCATGGCTTTTAGAATGCTTATTGTTGCAGGGCAATATTTTAGACCTGTGGAGCCTCTCTGGTTTTTTAAACTGTTAACATCCTTATAGCAAATGCAAAGACATTTGAAGCTCTTGGTTTTGCCCCATGTTGATCACATCCCTCTTTCAGGTTCCTTTAAAATGCTGCTCTGTTGGTCATAAAGGTTCAAGGACTGACTGATGTGAGCTGGGAGCAGCATCCTTGGTGGCAAACAGAGACTTGGCCATTCCCACTCTGCAGTCAGAGCTTTCAGTCTGGGCCTCCATGGAACTTGGAGAACAGCAGCCAGCCCATCTCCCCAGACACTCACTGCAGTACCAAGAACAACCGTGAGCTGATTTTGTACAACTGAGGAAATTCTGTGTTGTCAAGAGGAAAAGAAGGGGAGAAGGGAAGGAGAGGAGGAAAAAAAAAAGGAAAAAAAAAGTATAAAATAAAAAGAGAAAAATAAGATAGAGAGGGGAAAAGGAGAAAAAGAAGATAGGAATAAAGGGGGAAAAAGAAAAATAAGAAAGGAAAAAGAAGAAAGAGAAAAAAGAAAAATGAGAAAATTAAAATTTTGATAAAAAATGAGGAGAGAAAAAAGAAAAAGGAGGAAAAAAGTAGAAGTTTTGATAAAAAGTTGTGTTTAAAGTACCACCAGCAGTTTAAAAATTATCTAGTAATTAAGGAAAAAAAAAGATACACATATATAGGTATTAGGACAATCTTACATTCCCCAGGAGCTGTTTACAACCTAAACAAACCAATAGCACTTTACCTTCATCTCAAAACAGTTTGAATTAGGATGACTCAAAATGTGTCTATGAATTCGCAATTTTGTTCTGTGATGATACAAAGACCTTGTTAATTAACACAAGAAGCTGGATAAAGCTTTAGGAAGATGCCCTGTCAACATTTTTCTCACTGGTCAAGTTATTTACATTCTCTAGCTCTGCCCCACAAAGAAGGAACACAATTTTAGTATCAGCATAGTTAATGTATTTCCAAAGTCCTGAATCCCATGTCACATGAAATTGTCTTTCAGAGATGTCTCCTTACTCTTTTTTCACACAACAGTTTTACACTAATGGCAAAATTACCATCATTAGGTGACCTAACTGTATTTTCCAAGTGTTTAAAAATGGTTGAATGAATCACTAAAAAAGTCTACCAGGGAGATCAAAGCATCTGCAGAAAAGCCATCACTCTATATTAAATTCTATTGAATTGGTTCCAAAACTATGAAGAACCTGCATGAAATAAATTGGTACTTTAATGTCTACTAATCAAGTTTGCACCTAATATTCCAATCTATTTTCAGGCTTTACCACCTTCTCACCTGTATCAATGTCTCAACGTCAATCCTGAAAGGACCGACATACTGTGAGGTATTTTCATCACCAAAAATTACTTCTGTTTTAAGCTGAAACAACATTGTGTATGCCACACTGCCTCAGTGCAGTGTTGCAGATATATAGGATAGTCACATTATAACTTTGTCACGTTTCAGAACTGTGAAGTCTACATTCAAAATGAGCAAAACAAAAATAAATAAAGCTTCTCCTTTTTTCCTTATGTATTTCCATATTGCTTTGAAGAATCTAAAAGAGATGCAAATCAGCATTTCATATAGAAAGTGGCACGCTCAGCTTCACACCTTATTCTGTGGCCAGGAAATGCATGATATTCCATGAACCTCCAAAAGGCTGAGCTGCTGCTGTCAAACATGATGTGGAGGTACTTGAGAGCTTGTGGTTGTTAAAAGGCTCCCAGCAGACCTGTTTGAGGAGCACAAATTGCGGTTTCCAGGCAGCATTACAGAAATCCATGAGTACTTGCCATTAATCACAAAAACTCCTATTCCAACAGGAATTTTATAGTTAATTGTGAAGCATAAAAGTCAACTGTTACCAGGATCATGGTTACTTAGAAACACATTCTTGAAGCTAGCAGTGCACAGCAATTCATTCTTAGAGCAGAAGAACAACCTGTTTTGGGGTATAGGAAGGCTGCTGTGCAATCTTTTAAGCTTATTTTGATGTACACGATGGCTTCATTGAAGTCAGTTGAGGATCAAGGTCTGCACAAATTCCAATATGGTTTCATACAGAAGACTACAAAGGAAGGAGTGTAGGGAAGATTAACAGTAAATGTTGCATATCACAAAACTAGTAAGTAGGTGGTTGTCTTTGAACTTACTGTGAGCAAATACATTTTTTATCAACAGCCATCAGTGACAGAAAGACACAAATAAAAATACGTGGTAATCATTGCCTACTGAAAACAGTTGTTTTCAAACATCTGCTCTCTCACTGAACTGCTTTACAACACTGTTTTGACATAAATATCTCTCCAACATCTTTTATCTCATAGACTTTTAATAGTTTTCTGAAGTGTATTTTAAGTACTTGGTGCAATTAGTAAGCCTAGTTAAGCCTTATTTGTACACTTGATTTCCTTTACCCAGTGCTGGCAAGTCCAAACGACATTCACTGCTATGAAGTGAATAGCATAAACATGAGGTAAAACTTTAGACAGTTGAATTCTACACTGAATCTTTACAATGCCATAAAAACTATCAACTACTCTGCAAAGAAAGAAGCAAGCACAGTATGAAAAACAGTAGCCTACCATTTTAAATATTTCCTGTACACTCCAAAGACAAGTCCTAAATTTTCAATAATGTATGGCATGACTATTCTATTTTTGCTCTACACAGCCTTGATTCTACAGGAAGCGAGACTGGTCTGCCCAGAAATAACATTATCTGATGTTTCAATGACTAACAGATTAGTTTATAATAATCTTGTAAATCATGAAGAATGAGCATCAGGCTGGATTAAGTAGGACTTGTTTGACCTGTTCAGCCAGATGTGGACTCTAACAATTTGATTCCAGCCTGCAGTGTGAAGAAAAAGGCTCATCCAGAAAACTGTGATGCCTACCTTCCTAGTTAAAATAATTTTCAGGGTATATTTTTCTATATAAGCAACTCCTAACTAAATTATAGTTGTCATCTCCAACTACCCCAAATCAAGAGTTGATTACTGCATTTTCCATTTATATTCCAGACTTTGACCTTGGAACTACTCCTAAGACAGTGAGCAGTAATTCAGTCTCCTGACTACCTTATTCTAAGAGGATCTCTCCTGAGAGCAGGCTGCTAAAGGCAGTTTTGTATTTGACCCAGTACTAGAACAACAAACTCCATTTCAGTTTGAGTTACAGTTTGGGTTTGGTCCAGGACTACAGATGGCATCAAATGCAGTTTTCTTTCTTGTAAAATCACATATCAGCAGCATTTCTACCTTGGGGAAGGTGGCATTTTCAAATGTGCTCATCACTGATCTTCCTCTCCTTCCTATGCATTTCATATGGGAAAAAATGCGGGGGGGGGGGGGGAATGAACACATAACAACATCAAAATGTTTCTTAAAACTGAAAAATTAAAAAAAGAGAAAGAGGATACCTGAATTGGCATTAATCCTGTTGATGGTGCTCAAACAGGTAACCTTTTCAGGTCTCAAAGTTTCTTTCAGCATAACAAGTATTTGGGAAAGAAACCTTATAATTTCTGCAATTAACAGAGAGAGAGCTTCAGTAACTTAAACTCTTATAGCATTCTACCACTATTTCTTGAAAACAGTACATAGTAATGTATTTGAGAGGTCCAACTTATTTTAAGATTACATAGAATTCTGGATTGAAAATGACTGCATCATTTGCTATGAATAAATTGCTCTGTTTCTCTTGTGTTTTATGAAGCCTTATAGCTTCCTCAAAATGTACTATACAAAACAATTCCTACAAGCATCTCCATGAATAATGGCCACATTGGCAACTTTTCACTGGATTCACAGATTGTATAATGTTTCTTTCCTGTGAGTGGTGAATGGACAAAGAGAATGGCTAACTAATGTCTTGTGTTCAATCAAAGGGTCATTGATCTAGGTAAAGTATTTTTCTAATTCTGTTTAGTTAAAGTGACAAATCTTAATGGGACTATGTTTAAGCTGACTTAAAACTGGTTTATACTGAATTTGTTTTATTTGATTAGTTACTCTGAACACAGATAAGGAATGAGACCCAGTAATAGATATTTGTGCCTGATTGTGATCCCATAATACCACAAACTTATCAGAGTCAAGATTGACTTCAACTGCAGCAGCAGGCAAATGAAGATGAGACCCCAGACCATAACACGTTTTATAAATATGTATATATGCATGTGTGTCTGTGTATACATAAATATTTGGTTATAAAAATATGTATTTCCATTAATATCCCTCCTACTACATTCCCATGTCAAAGGAAATTCCCCTGTTCAGAAGTTGAACTCGATGATCCTTGAGGATCCCTTCCAACTCAGGGTATTCTATGATTTTATGAAATTAAATGTGGAAAATGGAAAATTCCCTTCACCTAAGACATGATAAATTTGATGGGTTTGAAATAATTTAGGTAATTGTTCTGCAAAGATGACTAAGTAACATAATGGTATACCCCACATAATGGTGCATTCTTTACACATTCAGCACAATTTGTACAGCAGAGGTTGTCAGCAGACAAGTTGGATGCCTAGTACAGAAAGCTGTTTCCAGGAGAGCAGGTGGTAGCAGGAAGGATTAGTGCAGTCCTGGCCTGTCTGATGGAGCAATGGGGACTGAGAATGGGTGACGAGATGGGAACCCCGTTGCTACCCTTCCACTACCTGTTCTCAAAGGAGGTCCCCTCCACCACCTTCTCCATCAGGGTCAAAGCAGTTTCCCCCACAGCCCGGTCTGGTTATCCCTTGTAACCCACTTTGGTCCTCTGGCAAAGTACATAGTAGGTTGTATTGGGCTGAAGGGTGACTGATCGATCTGCAGTCCTCTCCATTCACTTCATCCCTGCATGACAGAGCCTCAATAAACACTCCATTCCAGCCTTTCATTCTCTTCCAGCTTTCCCCTGCTGGGGAACAGACCCCTCAACACCCACCATCAACATCCCCCAGTTCAGGTATCAGCTCTCAGATCTACACAGTGGGTGTCATCACCTGGCACCACCTCATCCTGCTGCCGCGAGATGCCGTCTGCAGAAAGACGTTCACCAACGTCAAACTCAGCTGGTCCCAGCCGTAGTAAGGTCAAAATTAAAAAAAAAAAAAAAAATTAAAAAAAAAAAAAAAAAAAAAAAAAAAAGTCCCCCAAGAAAAAAAACCCAAGCTTCCAAACTGTCCTGCGAAGGGCGACGCCTCTCTGGGCGTTATTCGACGGCAGCCACAGGCCAGCGAAGCCGGGGATTTCGGGCACGGAGCAGCCCGGCAGGTGAGGCAGGCGGACCGCGGCCAGGGGCCGCCTCAGCCCCACGGGGCACCCATGGCCCTGCGCCGCTCCTCGCCTCCTCAGCGCGGCCGGCCGGGCCCCTCCTTCCGCGGCGGGGGCAGGGAGGCGTTGTTGGACGGGAGAACTACCCTCCGCCCGAGCGCCGGCTCTCCTTTTCTTTTATTTTTTTTTTTTCCTTTTCTTTTCCTTCCCTTCCCGCCAGCAGCGGCCCCGCGGTGCCTCCCGGCGCGGGCGCGCGGTGCGTTCGTTACCTGGCGCTCGGCGGCGGCTCCTTCCTCACCTGTGCGCGCCTCTGCCAATGGCAGCGCACCTGGCGGCCGCACCGCCCAATCAGCGCGCGGCTCGTCCCTCTCCCTGCTCCTTTAGTGAAAGAATCCAGCGCTGCTCGGGAAAGTTACCTGTGCGCGCCCGGCCCGGCCGCTCTCCCGTGCCGAGCCCCGCCGGCGCCCCAGCCCCGCCGCTCCCCACATGCCAGGGGGAGGGGGCTCTACCTGTCCTGCCTCGGTGGCTGGCTGTGGAGCCGGGAGAGGGGGGGAAGGAAAGCAGAATTACCAGTAGCTCTGGTTCTGCCGTCCCGGGCGTTCACACGCACACCTTCACCTGCACAGACCTGAAAGTCCAGTTCCGCCAGGCAGACGGAGGCACCGGGAAAAGGGGAGAGAGTTCATTGGATCAAACATGTCACAAGAGACGGACAAGTAAGTGATCGCAGGCACGCCGCTGCGCCCGCTGCGCCGGGCGGCCCGCCGGGCTGGCCGTGTTCCCCTTCGCCGGTGGCGGACGCGGACCCGCCGGGACGGCGCTTCTCCCTCTTCTCCCTCCTACAGCGACGCCGGACCGGACACTCCGGAGCGCCCGAGGACGAGGCTGTGGCTCGCGGCCCCGCACCTCGCTCTGCACCTGGCCGTGGGGCTGCGCGATTGTTTGTTTAACTGCCCTTTTAGTTTAGTTTCTTTTTTTTGTTTGTTTGTATTGTTTTGTTTTTTCCCCTCTCACCTCGAGGGTTGCTTTTCGTGACAGTCAGCTCCTCGCCCTGGAAGAGCGGAGAGGCCTCCGCCCGCCGAAGGCCTCGGACATAAAAGTGCTTCTTGGCTTTTGTGCTGGCGCAACAAAGAGCTTTTATCCCCGAAGGGCCGGGGGGGGGCCATCTTCCTCCCCTCAGCTGGGGCCGGCGGGGCAGGGGGCCCGGGCGGCGAGAGGAAGGCCCTGCCTCGGCCCAGGTGCTCCCCGGCCGCTCCATGCGGCGCCTTCTTGCCTCGCCGTCCTGACCTTGTTTTCCCGGCGGAACGCCCGGGCGGGCTCGCGGCTGCCCGGAGACCGGCGGGGTTAAAAAGTAACTTTCCCAGTAGCGGGGCCGAAGGAGAAGGATGAAGAAGAGTGGGAAGCCTCCCGCTCCTGCCGGCCCCGGGCCCGCCGCAGCCCCTCTCCCGCCCAGGCCCGGCGGTAGCGAGGCCGGAACAGAGCGGCGGTGCAGGGGTGCTCCCGTTGTCTCCCGGGGCCGCCGGCCCTGGTGCTGGGTTCCCCCGGGACGCGCAGGGCCGCGGTGGGCTCGGTGTCCTCGGGACGGGGAGCGCCGCCAGGAGCCGTCGGTGGGCGCGGAGGCCGCACCGTGCCCCGCTCCTGCCACCCCCGCTCTGCCAGCGCCCGGTGCCGGGCGGCCCAGGCAGGGGGTGGGTTATTCACCCCCGGTAACTAACTCGCACAAGCGATGCCGCGCTCCCGCCATGGCGGCGGGTGGCTCGGCGTGGCGCCCAGAGCCGCCGTGAGGCAGCCAGGCGGGAAGGCCATTTTCCCTGCTCGGGTGATTAGTGTTTCTGCAGGAGGCGGCTGGCGAGAGTTACGGGGTAAGGAAGATGGAGGGCGGGAGGTGGCTGTTTTGTTTTACGGCTGCCCCGGTGTAGGTAGGAGTGCCCCAAACACGGGTGTGATCTCGGCTACGTTTCGTGTTGCTCAGGTGCCAGCCCTGGTTGGGCTTCTCAAAGCCTTTGTGCCAAAGGAGTTAGAGAGGAGGAGCCTGACGTTGGAGAGAGGCTTGGTGACAACGCGCCTGTCAAAGAGTGAAAGAAGGAGATTACCTGACAAAAGAAAACAGCAGGGTTGGGTCCTCCGATAGGGAAAAGACAGGATGGTTCAGAGGGGGAAGATTAAACAAAAATATTAGGCCTGGCCTTTTCAAACATCAGCTGACAGTAAGACTGTACGAAAATTCTACTGCCATGAAATTAAACTGATTTCGGTAGGAGTTAAGAGTTCATTTGCGCTGGGATGGGAACTAATGCCCTAGGTGGCCAGCTTAGAGCAGTAAATGATTAAAGTGCAAGGAAGGGAATAAGGACAGAGCCCTGAGGGGTTCGGGTGAGTGAAAGAGCAGTCGTTCAGTTGAGAAGGGAACCTGATTAACTGCGGAAGAGCTGATAAGCAGTGATGGAGGGCATCCCTAAGCAATGGGCAGTTCCAGAAGGGCGTGAAGGTGAAAGGGGCCTGTACTTTACTTCCTGGATAAGCCTAGATGCCAGTAGTTTCAGCAGCCAGAAACTAGGCTGCGGCAGATCAAGGGCAGTTAACGGGAGTGGGAGGGGAATATGGAAAGGTGGGGGTGTCAGAAGAGTAACCTCGCACTATAGTCGGCTTTGAATCAGAAAAACAGTGGAGTGGAAACCTAACTCATGTCAGAAACTAGGGCAAAAGTGGTTTCCCTCTGGTTCTGGGATGCTACTGAGATACTGGACTATCCTTCCTTTCTAACAGCAACAATATGGCAAACGTGTAAACTACTGAGACTGGAAATTAATGCTCTTCATCCCCTGCTCTGTGTAGTCCTGCTGCTGTTACCACTGTGCGGAACTTAAGAGCAGTGCAGAGCACACAACCTCAAGTAACAGCACTTGCTCCGTTGCAGGTATGCCTGTGATCTGTTTCTGGTTAAGGTGTTTAGAAAATTCATAAGTGATAGGTAAGAGCTGGAAAAGGAAATGAAGAGTAAAGAAATCCCTGTGCTCTCTATTGGCAAGTGTAACATGAGAAGACAAATACATTTGTTTCCAGAAGAGATCATCAGATGGAATGAGATAATAGACTGGTGTGAGGAGTTTGCATGGGAAGTGTGTTTTTTTTTTTTTTTGGTTTTGTTTTTTTTTGTTTGTTTGTTTTTTTTTTTGTTTGTTTTTTTTCCCTAATTATATCCAATTAGATCCTAATCCAGAGAGTACTTTATTCTCCTCCACATGGCCTTTCTTTTACTTAAAACCAGATCTTCCCTATAGGCAAGACTGGAAAGTGGAGCTCATTATTTTGAAGTCAGTTAATTTGTTAGAGTCATTGGACATGTTTTTGTGGGACTTCTAAAGTGCTGGTATAAAGGACTAAGCAGGATAGGGGATATAGAAAGTGTGGAAAAATGTGTTCTGTGGGACTTTCTGGCTTTTCTGGAGAGGTGATAGACCCTTCTGCACTACTACACAGAGCTGCCTGCAGTGTCTCTCTTCGGAGGGAGCAGTAGGGACAGGTTCTGTAGTGCTTTAAGGGAGGAAGGTGGGCAGTTAGGTGAAAATGCTAAAGAACCAGGTGTTTGATTCTAATGCTAACTGAGGAGATTGGAAGGGGAGATTATCCTTAAGATAGGTATACTATCTCCCTGTCTTTCCCTTTAGTCTTTCTGCCTAAACTGGCTCTTGTCTTCTTCTTTACACAAACTCTGGGGTCAGGAGAGATAAGGCATGATTGCACATGCATTTTTCAGAGGTAATATCGACTTAAGCAGTCTGTGTCCACTTGTTCCTACCTCTGTTCCACCCTCTCAGCTGTGTCAGTAGAGCTGTTGTGCAGCTAGAGAACTGGCTCAGAGTTGAGGTTATTTTTGACATCTGTTTTTTGTTGGTCTGGGTTCATATGCAGCAAGGATGCAAGCAAATGGAAGGTGTTAAGAAAATAACTGCTCAAACTATAATCTCTGTAGAAGGAAATGCATGTCCCTTCTACTCTGAGTGCTTTCTAGGTCTATGCTGCTGCTTCTGTTATCATCCAATTTCCAGATCCTTTTGAGGGGAACCTGGGGATTGATGAAGGCTGAGGGACATAGGCTGGAAGGGAACATCTCTTTTGCAGGGTGAAAAGATGATTCTAGGGTACCCTTCTGCATTTATAGGCGAAAGTTTTCTTTTGTAGTATACAAAAAAAGTGATTGCTGCAAAACTCGAGTCATGGTTCCAGTGCATTAGTGGAGTGAACCAGTGAGCTCACTACTTGTGAGACTTAATTGGGTTTTAGAAATTGACAGCACTTCTGTGAATGAGGAGCAGCAGTTGTACAACCATTTGGCCTCTGTCTTGTAAATGCCACAGTTGTGTCCCTGCTGCTCCTGGAGTTGTGTGAAGGCACAGGTGGGCTGGGGCAGCAGTTGCGGGAAGGGCAGGCTCAAGGCAGGTCCCAGCACGCTGGCTGCCGTGGCGCTCTCTCTCCTCTCTCTCTCTCTCTCTCTCTCTCTCACCGTGGGGCTCCCGTGGCTCTCTGCTGGCTGGCCAGCTGCCTGTCAGGCTCCCAACAGCCCAGGGTGTGCAGAGCTGCTCAGGACACTGGGTAGCTGGGGCATGTTTGGACTGCCTACGTAAAGGAGGGCTTGGGGCAGCCTGGGTCTGCAGCAGAGCATTGTAGGTAAATAACTGAGCGAAGAGGGGCCCGTAGGTGGGAATGGGTTCAGACCTGTTCCCTGTGTGTCAGTGGAGGCATGTTCACATCCAGCTTACTGCTTGGTAGTATCTGTAGCAGAAATTGATCTTGGCCTCTTCACAGGGTAATTTTGATTTACTATGTTCTCCTCAGTTTGTAAATTTAGTGCCTTCATAGTTAATTTATGCATCTAGTGCTGTAACACAAAGGGGGGTTTGTCATTTACAATGTGTTTCTATGTTTTGTTCTTATTTTTTTCTTTGAAGGTCAAACACATTTCCCATCAGCAGATATTAAGTAGCAATTAGGTGACAAATCACTTAATATTTTTTTCCCCACGGCTGATTGTCTGAAGAGGACATTCAGTGAGATTAATTTTCCAAAGTGTTACTCATCTGGGAATGAATGGAGAAACAGGAATTAGATGTGTTTAGTTCTTCTACTTCTGGAATGCCAGCCATGCTGTCACAGATGCTCCCTAGAAAATCATTTCAGTGCAAGGAAGGTGGAAAATCAGTGTGCAGAACCTCATAAAACTTGCAACCATAAGCTTAACTAAGAGGAGTAAGAGTATTAAATGGTTTGGTCTTGCTGTTTACACTACTGTCTCTCTGGTGCTGGAGTCTGAGACCAGACTGAAGATCAAAGCTGAAGAGAAGGAAGGGGATTTTCCCAAGTCACTTTAACTTGATTGTAATGATCGTGTAACCTCTTCCCTGTGGAAGAGTCAGCAGGGATGTCATCGTTCCTATTTTTGCTAGGACATCTGAAGGGGAAATGATATTACACCAGTTTTCACAAATATTAATCCAGTGCAGTGGCTACCGAAGTGTTTTGTTTTTTTTAATTAGGAAGCAGCCAATTAAATTGTCCTTGTTTGCGCATACACAAAATAGCATTTTCAAATGTTGATCTAGGAATTAATCCTGGGATGAATCTTCATTAGCTTTCTGATCAGTGATTGGGACAGTACTACCTAAGTAAAAGAGAAGCAATTATTTCAGAAATCTTAGTATACAGGGATATTGTTCTGACATCATAAAAAAGACAGCGGTTGCTTACAAGATTTTTCAAGGAAACCATATTAAGTATATCTGAACTGTGATGTCAAATATTTCAATATAGCTATAGCTATATTTCAATATATCTATATTCCAATATATCTATAGTCTCAAACATCAAAGATTAGATATCTAGAATTCTTTTATATATGTATCTATATATAGCTATATATATTTATATATATTTATATATAAATTTGTTAATTTTCCTAATTCGGGGAGGCAATGGTGCATTCCGTAATAATGTATTTAAGTAGTTCTGTATTTTTGGGTTTCTAAAAAATATTTATGGGAAATCTTGACTCCCAGGTTTGCTTGTTGAATTCATGTTTTCCTTCTGGCTGTGTAAAAGATTTAATATCCTGAAAAAACAGCAATCAGTGCTATCAGTGCAGTAACTATTCCATTTCCATTAACTCTGTGGAAGCAGTGAATGAACAAGGACCGCAGGGCCAAGGGTCAGGTTAAATTGCAGGAGGTCTGGGCAGCCTTGTCATGACCTGTTTTTAATTTTACAGCCTGCTTCTAGCTGCTTCAAGTCAGCTAAAACAACCTTGGGTGCTATGCACACTTGAAGTACTCTACTCGGGAAAACAGCATGCCCTACCATGAAGCTGCTAAATAATTGCTTATTCTGATCAACTCTGTCAGCTCCTGCGGAAATGATGTGAGCTTCAGGTTTTCCTCATTTTTTGAGACATCAATGATTTTTTTACAAATGTGCTGATATATTTTTTTTTTTTTTTTGAGACTCTGTCTTTTAAAAAAAATAAATGCAACAGGCTTAGCACATGAGTAACAAGAGATTGTCTGGTAGAATTAATACTTTATTACAAGTGAAACAAAAAGTCTGAAATCATAGGTATAAAAAGCCTGTCCCAGGGTAAGTAATTGTCTAGTTGAGCTATTCCTCAGTAGGCATTTATTGTATGTATTTAATCCTTGTGTCAGATTTCTTTTTCAAACTTCCGCTTTGACATAGTTAATAATAATTTTTTGTTGATGTTAATGAATCACTTATTTGTTTTAATCTCTTGATCACTTCTGCATGCTCAAGTTATTTTGGTTCAGAGTAAAAACAAATAAAACTTCTACTAGGCATCTAATTGTTAAACTTATCTGTTTTGCTATTCATTGTTGCTATTCTTAATATATTATTTTACTTCCTCTCAGAGTGTTTAGTAATGGTAAAATAATTTCTTTTAATCATTCCACGTGTGTAATCTTGTTCAGCTTTGTTTTATGCTCAAAAAGTATAATTGTCCCAAAATTGCAAGAGTCCCAAACCTGCATTCATTAGAAGGCAAAATGACTCAGCCTCTTTAATGGGAGTTTTTTCCTTGGTATGGACTTCTGGGCCAGAGGGCATCTTACCTTTTTGTTTCCTGGTGGTCCAAATGCTTTGATATTTTTTTTTCCTTCACTTTCAATTCATTTGTATATTTATATAGTCACTGGATTTTGTTAAGTACATTTTGGAGACTTGTTGTGCTTCTGGGAATGGTGTGATTGTCAGCTATGAAAGACAAAATGCTGAGACACATGGACCATAATTTTCCTGTTCAATTAATGTTTGTGCTCCTTTGTAGTTTTAACAGAACCCTATTATCTAATTGAAATAACAGTGTTGCAGACTATTTAATTCTATCTTTGGCAATAAATCCTTATGAGGCTCAAGTTAGGGTTTTTTTACTAAATAAATAAAAACTTGCAATGAGCCACACAAGTTGTGGGGCTTTTTCGGTGGTGTTTTGTTTGTTTGTTTTTAACTTGATGTCAAGTAGCAAAGTAGGATTCTGAAGGTAGTAAATTTGGGCCAAAACTAACATTAGAATCTTTGAAACAAATGATTTAAAGCACTAGGACTAACTTTGATTTATACTTCTCTGTGTAATGAACACAGGCAGAAATTTATGATCTGGAATCTGACTTATGCAGCTTCTGAGGGATCTGTTTTGCATTTTAAATGGTCATAGTATTTAATTTTGTGCTAGTGAATTCATATGTATGTGCATTATTTTTAAGGCAAATTGCATGAATATCTGTTCTAGATCTGTTTTGTAGTTGTCTTATAGCTGAACTAAGGTTTCTGTAAGTGCAAAATAAACTTGCAGAGGGTTTGAGAGCTACTGAAATGTTTGTAAATTATCATACTCTGCTCTCCTTAGTTGTGTTTAAACTGAATTGGGAACTTCTGCTCTCTCTCTGGTTCTTGGATGTGTCTGGAGCGTGCTCCTGTACCTTTTGTCACACCAAATGAAACACGGGTGTTTTACAAGTTCACCATTTCTTTGACTTTGCACTGGAGGAAAGACCAGAATGCACCACGGCGTGTGATGCACGTCTGTGTGCAACAGAAGTGGTCCCTTTGGCTAAAATCTTGTTTTAGAATTTGTATTCCTCACAACATTTGCAGATCTATAGATCCTGGTCACCTGCTTCTTATGCAACTAATAAGGAGCTTATGATAAATATCGTATGGCCTTGATGGGCAGGGAATGAGAGTGACGTGAGTCTGTCTTGCCTTTTCCAGTTATTCGACTAATGCTAAAATTTCTGGATGCTTTATAACAGCTGTGTGGACCAAAGCCTTGTATCCCGTCTCTTGAAGGAACAGTGTGCAGAAGTGCCTGGTGCTCTAATCTCACCTGTGTAAGAATGGGCAGGCTCAGGCCTGGGCTGAAACCTGGGAATTGGAACATCTCCCATTCTTCTGCCTCACACACATTGTTTGTGTGGCATCTAGCCTCTTCAGGGAGGGGAAAGTCCTCTTGCATTGTCAGGGGGTGAAGAAGTCTGTAGGCATATTCATGGAGCAGCTTGATTGTAGTGTTTTGTTTTGTTTTTTTTTTTTTTTAAGAACAAATGTGATGTCAAAACAACTCTTCCCCCTCAAAAAAAAAAAAAAAACCAAACAAAAAAACCCAAAAAACAAAAACAAAACAAAAAACCCACCAAAAAAACCCCCAAAAAACCCCAAAAAACAAACAAACAAAAAAAACCCAAAAAACCCCCCACCCCCCCACAGTTAAAAAATGGGAATGCCTGGGCTTGGTGCCCGCCTTGTCAGTCTAAACCATCTGCTTTGGATTTCAGGGTTGAATTTCATGGGCAAGGCAAAAGATGTGGGGCAGGTAGAAAGAGGCTTGCTTTCCCACTAGTGCCAACTGGATCAGGATGAGCATATCATGGAGCTGGATGCAGATGTACTTGATGCAGCATGGCTGCATCACTCTGCTCTATGTTCAGTGGCAGATAGAGCTGAGAAGTTGAGGGCTGCTTGAGTTCTGCAAAATAAAAGAGAAAGCTCTTGAGCATCAAAATTGGCTTTAAGAGATCTGTAGGCAGGCAGGACACCTTGTTTCTAAATAAAAAGGAAGCTCTGATCACCAAGCTTTTTACTACTGTTCTTGAGTGTGTTAATGGCCGATTCTGATTCATTTTAAGGTAATTCGCAAATTGTGTCAAGTTGGGTGAGAATTTGCCTGTAGTAGGATTTTATATCCCCAAGGGCTGGCTGTTGTGTTTATCTTTAATCCGAGGAAGAGCTTGAAAGGCTGGCCCTTTCCATTTAGCTGATTTATTGATGTTAAGTACAATGTACCTCTCCAGTTTTCATTGTTGTACTGTAGTAACTGAAATGAAACAAAGTTTTGAATATCTTTATATTTATATATTACACTTGTATAGGTTCTATAGAATTCCATAATCTTAATTGTAGAAAAGTTTAAAAAATTACCATAACTGTTGTTAATCTGGAAAATTTATGTATGTCTTATGAAAACACACAAATCACTTTGGATGGTATGAACAGGAAAATCTCTATTAAACTATGGGGAGAAAAAAAAAAAGATTTTGCAAAATAAAGGCCGTCTGAAATTTAGTCTTGACTTAAATACTCCCATATCAGAGCTGTCTAGCTCTGATCCAGACCATTGCCCAGAAAATATCTTTCCTTCTAGCACATTTGTTACTGCTTGACATAAAACAATGGAAACATTTTGCATTCATGAGGAGCTCAAGTGGTAGCTTGAAAGGTAACATTTACTTTTTAGACACAAAGTATCCTAAATTCTTCATCTCTTTCTCCATGATAAAATGTTGTGCTTCCAGCTTGTGCAAGTCCATCCCTTGCGGCTGTGTTCTGGTTAGCACACATCCTGACTCCCAGATAGAGGGGTGGTGGGCTGGCTCGGGTGAGGAATGGTCAGAGCAAGGGTTGCTCTTGTTCTTTGCTCTTTAGCAGGTTTTTAGGTGTAACTGGGGCTACAGCGGGTATTTGCTGGTGTTGCTGGTCAGGTTGAGTGGGAGGCTTGCAATCTTGGCCTATCTTTCTTCCTTAAATGTGTGGTTCTTGGTCACCGATGGATTTTCAGCTCTGAATAAGAATCATTGATCTATGGATCTGCTATTTGCAGGCTCCAAATTAGGCTTTTCTTTCAGCTGGGATGGTCGGAGCAGCTCTGCAGCAGGGTTGCTGTTACTCGGAGGTGTCACCCTTTGTCTTCACATGGTCCAGGTACCACCAGAGTTACTGGTGGCTTCCAGCTGTCCTGAGTTGCACAGCTGGAACTGCCCTGGCATGGAAGTATGACTGACGTGACCAGGGGAGCTTATCAGTGTAGAGCCTCACTTAGGATGTTTGGTTTTCTTGGTGTATATTAAAATACAATGTATTTATCTCCTCTGTTTATGGGGGATTTTGCTATCTACCCCTCTATTACTGAAATTGTCCAAGGGTGTTCAGCAGTTGTGCAAAAACGAAAGGGAACATGTGTACACGGACAAGTCTCACTTCTTCAGAGAAACTATCCCTCTCATCTAAATGCCCTTATTTAACAGAGAAGTTTTCTTTAACTGAGCCCAATTATTTTGGCTGACTGTTTTGGCTATAATCTTTGAAATGATTGACTATGTTAAATCATGATAATTAGCTCTGACCATTAACCTCCTACAGAGCTGATTACAGGGATAGGGGTGATGAGGAAGTTTTTTATTTTTCTTAGTGCTATTATTTCAGTCTGTTTGCAGAGTAAACACAATGAGTGTGTCAGTTGATTATACTGCAGACCATCTCTCAAGGCTGAGGAGACAGATACTTTGTTTTCAAATGTGAAAACCTGAGTTTTAGAAAAAACATGCTTTGGAGAGGTGTTTGGAAGGCTCTAGGTCTATGCACCTGTGCCTTTCCAACAATCCCAACTGTTTACTTACTGAGTTGCTGTTTCTAGAACATTTATCCCCTTTGCTTTAGCTTCTCCCCACCATAATCAGATATGCACCTCTGAGAGACTGCATCTCTGGTCATTGCTTTAAGATCATCTTGGCTAAGTTGGAGCAAGAGAGATTGATTTCTCCCTCCAGCATTTTTACAGACAAGTGCACGTTCATAAGAGGTGTGTTTTTAAAGGGATCTTGCTATCTGACTCTAGTGCTCATAAATCAGTTATGACTGTCGCACGGCTATGAGCGCTCCGAGTCACAAAAGGCAGTTATTGATTTTGAGGGAAGATTGCTACAGGAAGAAGGGAGAGCGGGATTTTGTGCGTTGCAATGGGCAGCTGCCCATGCAGTGAAACAGCCCAGATTTAGCTGAAGGGGAGCTTTGTTGAGGAAAGCAGAATCCTTACTTGGAGTAATTGCCTCTGAGCCAGAGAGAATTGACTACTCCAGAGTGGAAACAGACCCTCAGCTACCTCTGGCACAAACAGCAGGGCTGTTGCAAATCTGATTTGAGTTGCTAACAATAAGGTATTGAAAAGGCAAGCAGATCTAGCAGTTCTCTATTTCTTTAGGCTCCTAATTTTTGCTCAGCTTCACTTGCTGAAGCAAACCTATAGCTCCACAAATGTATGTGTATAAACAAGAGGGACAAAAATCTTCAGCAAAAGGCCAAGCAAAGGGTCCTCGGGGAAAAAAAAAATGAGGAAGTTTCCAAAAATCCAGTTCCTTTATATGAAAGGAAAATAGAAACAGTACTGTAGTTGGCTGTATTTTCTGATATGAAGCTATGAAACGTTCTCTTCCCCCACAGAGCTCATAAAATTGTGCTCTGTGTACCAGATGGATTATTTTGTTTTTCATTAAATAAAGAAACTTGTAAGCAGTGCTGTGTACCATAGAGATTATAATCTCCACCATCCTTCTCCTCTTCCTTAAACATTGGAGCACACACTTTGCAGGTTGGACTTGCACCACAGCAGAGCTCTGGCAATGCCCCAGCTTTCTGCTGGTCACTGCAGCTTGGGGGCCAGGCAAGGCATGCTCCCAGCATCTGAGAGCATTTACTGTGTGGGTTCAGTTGTGCTTTTATCAAATCCTATTTCT
The DNA here is from genome assembly GCA_032173965.1 of Sitta carolinensis. NCBI lineage: Eukaryota > Metazoa > Chordata > Aves > Passeriformes > Sittidae > Sitta > Sitta carolinensis. The sequence goes on from CM063284.1 coordinate 132,784,706, forward strand.
GAAAACAAAAGTCTTGTTTGCACAGTTTAAATGCCACTCTCTGTGCAACAGCAGCAGTTAGTTGGATTAGACCTGTGGAGCTGGCACTGGTGCAGGTAGGGCAGAACAGAAAGAGGAGACTGACTAATAAACTGGCTTTTGTGTGGAAGATAGCAAAAAGTATTTTCTGAAGGACACCAGGAATAACTAGTTTTATCAGTGAAGTCGGTGTATTTAGTTATTCCGACATCTCTGCAGCTTTCAAATTTGTAAGGTGTAATGTATTAAAAGTTTTGTTGTCACACTTGTAACTTGAGCCACAATTCTTCACAGTGCTCTTATAACACCCACGAAGCAGCACACCCTTCATTTCACTATTTCCCATGCCTAATCTGATTGCCTACTATCTTTTGTAATAGGCCTGCAACTTTTTTTTTTTTTTTTTAATGCAGTTCTTTTTCCATAAGTTTTTTGAACAGTTTGCAAAAGCAGGTGCTATTATCTTCATTTATGTTTCCATTACACTGGAAATTTCAGCCATAGCTGTGGTGCAGCAGCTTCTCATGCAGTATACACAAGCACTAGTCAGTTTGTACCACTTTCATGCTGGAGGAAACTGCTTTGCTGGAAATGCCACTCACTAATGGCCTTGTGTATGTTACCATGGGTTTGTAACTAGATGCGGTGAGTGATAAAGTGTGAATTGAGACCAAATATGTTTACTTCTGTTCTATCCACTGGACCTATTGCTCATGTCCTGTTACAGAAAACTTCTCTGAAATTACTGACAAGTTGCATTCTAGAAGCCGAGAATAGCTTAATTTTAAGGCGTACCCACTTTATAAATACTGAACTATACTCTGTTTAGGTGGACCCTGGATTAGTACTAGATGCTTTTTCTTGTTTTTCATTCATGTCTTATGTCAGTTATATGTTGGATTTTTTTCCCTAATCAAGTGTACACATAGTAAAAATACTGGGGCAAAATGTTCTTAAATTGTTGCTTCATTTTTTTTTCCAAATAATTTAAAAATATTTTTTGTAGCTCTAGCTGTATACTAGTTGAAATACATTTGAATTATTATCACAAGATCTGCATGCTTTTAAATTTTTTTTAAGTACTGAAGATACTAATACTGATACATATTTATGTTACCAACTGTAATACAGAGATGCTTGCTTGATGTAATCATATAACTTTAATTGAGCTATTTGATGTTCTTTGCCATGCCTTGTGAATAAAGTAATCCCTTCTGGATCACAATTTTATTCTTCCTGTCTATGCAGTAACAAGCGACTTGTGGCCTTAGTGCCAAATGACACTTCATTCAACACCAGACGAGCCTACACCAGTGAAGATGAAGCCTGGAAGTCGTATTTGGAGAATCCCCTAACAGCAGCTACCAAGGCTATGATGAGCATAAATGGTGATGAGGACAGTGCTGCTGCTCTTGGCCTATTGTATGACTATTATAAAGTAGGTAATTCTGTCATTATCCCTCCCTGCTGCACTAGCAGGGACCACTCTAAGAGGCATCAAAAAAGCCAGTTTTCAAAGACCGTTCCGTTAGAGGAAGCCTGTCTGAAACAGTTTTGATATATTTAATTCTGGAAAGAAAAAACCAATATCCCAATTTCCATATTAAATTTTCTTCCATGTTTTCTTTTTGAGTATAGTGTTTTTCTTCTTCCTGTGCAAGAACATTGGATGATACTTGAAATATTCTTTTAAAAGTGTAAAAGGGGAGGCCTTGTCCATCTGTAAATTTGTCTGCTTTTCTGGTTCATTCCACACATGTTTTTGTTTGCTCTTTAACTGGGGTATCTCTCATCTGACAATTTCCCATGTTATTTTTGTTTGTATAATGATTGCAGTAGGCTGTATACAAACATAAAATGAGGTCTAGCACTTGCACTAGAAGTTTGCAGGACAGAAATGGAGCTGGACACAAAGCCAGAGATCTAAGTCAATTTACAGGAAAAGCACTGACACAGCTTCAGTTTGTCATGTTCTAGACCCAGGGCTTTGCATATGATTTTGGTAAGATTTTTTTAAAAATAAATATATTTCATAGTGTTTAAGTAATGTTAAACTATGTTTGAGATTTTTGTGGAAGTCAGAGGAGGGTCCTACAGAGTGCATCTCTGTGAAATGCAAAAATGTCATTCTGAAACCCATGCTGACCTCTTGGTACTCTGCAAACAGAATCAGTGTTGTCTTCCGAGCACTAGAGTGTGAAATAGTTACAGTGAAATGAACAATCTCCATACCCCTGAAGGCAGCTACGGCTGCCTTGGACAGATGATCTTCTGAAAGCCAGTACAGCAATGCCAGATCCCCTTGTAATTCATGAAGAACTAACAGGAATGGGAATTCAAAACCTTTGCTTTTAGCATTTATTAGTAAAAATGCTTTTAATGAATGGACTCATCTTTTTAATCTCTCTGACATTGAGGGTTCAGGAGAAGGGACTGTAGGGACGATGCCATATACCAACCTTAGGGTTAAATATTGTTTTAATTACTTTGCTGATTGTATTTCAAGAGGTGTTCCTTGCTTTTGTGTGTTGTTGTCAGTAGAGAAAACTGTTCCCATTGAGAAAGAAAAAAGGTCCTTTTCTCTGCTTGACGTAGTTACCACAGTGCCAGAGTCAGTGACATTAACACAGATTTATAAAATTCAGGATGTGTATGAGCATCTGGAGTATTGGCTTCTGTCTTAGTAATACTTTTGTGTGCAGCAGTTCATTAATCCGATGTGTTTTTGTAATAAAACCAGAAAATAGCCCTTTTCTTTCTCAAAACCACATTCTAAAAAACATGTCTGCTCCTTGTTCTAGGCAGGTGCAAAAGACTTGGGTTTCAGGTGGAATAAGGTGGGATTAACATCTCAAAGCCATTCTCAGCATTCAATCATAACTATTTTTGTCTTAAATAGGGAAGAAATAATAAGTCTTTTTGATCTTCCCAAACACAAACTTAAAACTTACCCTCTGTGCTGTAATGTGGAAGTGTAGAGGACTTCCAGAGCACCAGACTCTTGAATTGTCCTTATTTATAATCTGGCTCATTTGTTCTGACATGCTAGATAATATTTTTTAATTACTTTTTCCAGTCAATAGGAATTATTTGAATTTAACTGTTTGGGTTTTTTTAACTTTTCCTTTTTCTTGTAGTGATGTTTACCTAAATATAGACCCTCATTCAGAGATAAATATAAAAATCTTAAAAGGAGAATCAACATATATAAACTGTGGCTTTTAGCCCAGTTCAAAAAATAAATGGAAGAGGTTTTTTAGCCAGCAGGATGCTTAATAGGGAAAGGGGATGTCCCTAAAAGAAAGAACAGCTCTGGATAGAACTCTGTGACTGTGCTGCTGTCTTGCAGTTATTGTTGATGTTATCATTTGCTACTGAAGTGCACTGTAATAATGTTTTTCCTCTGAAGTCAGATATTTTCCTAATGTTTCTTTAAAATATTTAAGAGTAAAAAGCATGGCTTTAGCCCATTCTTAGGTCTTTTCTTGCTGTTTAATCCTGAGTTAATTGCTGTCAGGAAGTGGATATGTCTTCTTGTGCAAAAGACAGATTAGAAGTTTCAGCTCCCAAATTAATGGCTTAGCAAAAAAAAGAAAAATATGGTCATAGCAGCAACTTTGCCCTTGGTGATTTCCTATCTGTACTGGTGTCGGGATGCCAGTATTCGGAAATACGAATCTTTTAAGTTGCTTGGTGTCGATTCCGCGTCTGTCAAAGGGCCAGATTTGACTTGGTTTTTACCTCTCATGGCTGTTGATACAGTCAGCAAAGCACAAGTCAGTGTTTCTGATGACATACCAGCATGCCCTGACCTGTCCCCATACTAGGAAAGGGAAAGAGATCCACAAACTTTCCCTAGGTATGAGTCCTGTGCTCTCCAGGCTTCTCTCTAACAGGAGGACTTACCTGGCACTTATGGTTTAATTGAAAAGCCTTTTTTTGTCTGAGCTAAAATCATCTCAGTGCAGAGCTCATCAAAGTATCATATCTTTCTTCTCATCTTGTTTTATTCAGTGAAAAGTGTGTGTGTGTTTTTGGAATAATATGAGCTTTGATTTTGAGATAGCTTGGCCTAGCTTGATATTCAAAAGGTAGGACATAAAGAAGAGCACTTGCTCCTGACTGGGGTGCCCAAGAACTAGAAAAGAAAATAATACCTATGTTTTTTTGTCTTTGGAAATTTTCTTTCTCTTCACAATCAGTCTCCCAAAGAAAAACAGCTCCTGGCATCTGTGAACTAGACAACACTGATAGACTTACATTTTTTCTAGTTGTTGCAGTAGAGCACTCTGAAGCTGCAAATTCCTATAAAGTTGCATTTACCTGACCCCATGCCTGGTGTTGTTCTCAGGTTCCCAGAGATAAAAGGCTGTTGTCTGTTAACAAAGTGAGTGATAATCAAGAAGACCAAGATAAAAGGTACAGTACTATTCAAAATCATACACCCAGCTACTGAAAGTGTTGATCAGTTGTGAACTGAAGGAACTGTGAGAGCCTGAGGGATTTATGGTCTTCTCTCAAAAGTTAAAAGAATGAAGGCTGTTTTGGGAAGCACTTTTCACTTTTAATTGATTAGAAAAAATGGAAACATGCAGTTTGGAAGGTAGCTGAGAGTTTCACTCTTTGTGTTTGGTGGTGGTGTTTTTGCTGCTGAGATTACTAAAATCAGATTAGCTTGACAGTTTGCTACTGGCTGCTTTTCTTTGTTTTCCTCTTGTAGGGCAAAAATTGAGCAGTTTGGCCTCAGTTATCTCATTTATAGAGTCTTATTTAACATAACTTAGGATCTGCCCAGCAAATAAAGTAACTCTTAAAATCATGTACCTAGAATGTTTTTCTCCCTTCTCAGATTTTTGCTTTTCTCTGTAGGCTAAAAGTGACTTGAGTCAGAGGAAGCTGCCTCCTGCTATTAAGACCTGCAGAAAAGAAAGAGTGTATATTTTTGTAGAAACAATGAACTTTTACTTACTGGAAGGTATCCCCATATAAAAGTATGACAGAGATGAGCTATGCAAGGTTTATTTCAATGTAGCTAATTTGTGACAGCCTTAGGTGGTCTCCACTAGCTGTTCATAAGGTGATTGTTTCAATAGGAAGTAATATAAAATTTACTGTTTCAAAATAGCCTATGAAAAGTCTTTTGGACAGTTTTTCTTCTACAAACACCAGAAAAATTCCTGGTGTTCAGTTCCTAAATTGAGTGTGATTGACAAAACTGGCCTTCATTGGAAAGCCAAGAGAGAGGAACTGTAGTGTCAGAGCATTTCTCCTGGGTTGAAAACAAATCACTGTTATACCTACTAAAAGTTCTATCTGTTAACTATTTTGTCAGTGTAACTGCTATCAGCAATCAGATTACTTTCAACAGCAACTGTGGGTAGATGTGGGAATGCTGCTGAAGTTACCTTGCAACCACTATAGTTACTGATCTACTCTGCTACAATGGAATTCCTGGGCTTGCTTTTTTAGAACAGCATTGGTACCAGTGAGCAAACAATAGTGGGCTGTCACCAGCCTGAAAGAGCATGACATCAGCATACGAATTGTGCTGTTGATATTCTGTCTATTTCATGTGCAAAATATCTACTGTGAGTAATCCCTGCCCTGCCTTACTCTTTATTTTGTGTCTAAAGGCTGTCGCACTGCTGGATTGATTTTGCATCCAAATTATAAGCTAAGGCAAGAGCAACCCTGGATACCCAGAATTTATTGTAACAAGTCAAATCAAATGTATTACCTTTCCCCATTTGTTAAAGAGCTCTGGACTTCTCTGATTGCCTCACAATTTCTTTTGCTTAGCGTTTGTTAATGTATTACTTCTAATGGCAGTGGCTTATCAGAATTGAAAAATCTTCTTCCCTGACATCTAAGACCATTAAGCTATTTAAGGAGGAGATTTCCTCTATCAGGACAGTTCATAACGTTTTTTGGTTTTGTCTCACAGAAATTGTCTTAATACCACGGAAGCTCAGAATAACTTAAGTGGGGGAGAGAACCGTGTGCAAGTCCTGAAGACAGTGCCAGTTAACCTTTCCTTGAACCAAGATCCTTTGGAGTCATCCAAAAGGGAGTACAACACAAATGTGTCTGGGAGCTCAACGCCCATCACAGGGTCCGCAGTGACTGTGGTTAAAGCAGAGGAATTCACTCCTGTTTTTATGACCCCACAAACACACTATGCAAGAGGAGAAAATGAGGAGCACCGAGGTGTTATCTTTGAACCATATGAAGTGTCCAACATTGCTACCCACACAAATTATCTTAAAGACGATCAGCGCAGTACTCCTGACAGTACCTACAGTGACACCTTCAAAGATGGAGGAACAGAAGTAAGTTTTTTACCTCAAATTAGCATCTAAGGACACAATAAAAAGCTGTAAACAAGATAAGGATATTTGAGCTTGTAAACAAGATAAGGAGATTTGAACTGTCCACAAGAGCCATTAGAAGAACAGTGATGCTTGTTTCAACAAATTAATTTCTACTCCTTGCTGTGTTCCCATCAGTCTGTGCTCTGATTGTAGGGAAGCATCATGAGGCATTTCAGAAGACAATTTTAAAGATATTTATTGAAAATTCTGAGAATAATAAATATTGTTTGGTTTTGTTTTTGGTTTTTTTTTGTCTTTGGGGATATTGTGTTAAGTAGAAGATAGCTGTTATTCTGAAAGAAGATTTATTTACCATTAACAAGATCTGCCTTCAGACCTATTCATAACAGTAAGAAATAGCCACTTTGTAAAAGGGAAATTCAAGATGTTCTTTTGAAATTGCAAATGAGCAGCAAACAGCCTCTGCTGCTGGATAAACCCAAGTAATTTATTCAGAAGATGTTTGTTGCACTGAGCTCTATTCTGCAACACAAGCGAGTGAGAAAAAGTAGCAGAATTAGACTAATAGAGGGGAACAGAGAATTCAACAGGCAAGGAACAACTGCATGTACAGGAATGAGGAGAAAAAAGGCAAGGAGAGCTCCTTCTAACTATTTTACAGTTTTTACTAAGTTAAAGTAATTTTACAGTCAGCTTTAGTATGGTAAGTACACACTGGCTGCTTTTTTCCTGCTGCAGAATAATGCAAACAAGTGGAATTATAGAAAGGTAAAGACAATTTAAAGCTGACAGTACCTCTGCAAATAATTAGAGATACTAGATGGTAAAATTCCCCTATATTTTTTTTTCCTCTGGACTCTACAAAATTGTAAATGTAACAGAAGAAAAAGGCAAGCTACATTAAATCTCAGCTGCCCTGATTTGAGTATATGAGAAATTTTACTGTGTGTTTGTGTACATGTATTATAGAAAAGTACATGGTCTCCATGAGCAACAAAGATCCAGGATGTCTGGGGGTGAAATCTGTTTTCAGGTATAGCACACATGTAGGTCAACTAAATGAAGAAATCTAGCTTCCCATTGTAAATCAGTAGCATCAAACCTTGTATTTGAGACACTGCTCTGCATTATCAAATATTATTTTGGCTATTTTTACTCATTACTGGTAAATGGCTCTTCTGGTACTATACTCATGGCTTTCTCTGGGAGCCGGAGCAGAGAGATTCCATTAAATTGGTTTGTTCTGGGACATGTTCCCAAACAGTCCACCTGCCCTCTGCAGAGAGCTGTCAAACACGCAAACTTGTTAAATTTGGATGTAAAAAGGAACTTTATGTATATGTACTATATGTAAAGGAACTATATGATGGCTTTGCATCCCAAATTCTGTGTTACAGTAATTTTGTTACAATGGTAATATATTGTTGCACGTTTTTAAAATGATTGGTTAATAACAGGGTGCAGTACTTGTCATTTAGTATTTCTGTGCAGTCTGTGGAGAAAGAATCAGTTCAAATCTGCTTGCCAAAAGTGTGTGGAGTAGTTTTCTAAGTGCACTCATTCCTCTCCATCTTCACCTCTCCTATTAATTCTACAAGGGACACTGGACAATTAACTTTAGGTCCCCAGCCATAGTTGCTAGGGGAGATGTGTACCACTGTTGGTGGCCTTCTAGCCCCAGGTGTTCACGTGCATGTGGCATGGGAGCAGGAAAAGCTTTGCCACCCTGCTGCAGCCTCACTCAGGACTGAGCCTGTCCCTTTGTTTTTCTCAACTGGCCAAACTTCAGGATGTGCTTTACTCAGCTGAGCTCTCACTGCTCTTCCAGCCACTGTTGTGTAGGCACAGCTGAATGGAGTGGGTATGGGGAAATCATAAGGTAAAACGTCAAAACATACCAAAAGAAACTTAGGCAAAGTTAGTGTTTAGAAGTGGGAAGGCAGTTGTTCTTACTAGTTTTCATAAGTTCTTGCAAAGTATTTCCTAAGTACTGGTGAGAATGGGTTTGGATTTGCTCTAACACTCAATTTTCAAACACACTATAAATACATATTTAGAAATGGTTTCAAAACATTTATGGAGTGACTTAGTTGTGTTATACTGAAGGAGTGCTGAGTTTTTATATATCCTTGGGGCAGTGGACACTTTGGTCAATCGCTTGCTTCAGATACAATTTTAACAGTTATAAATACACTGTTCTCATTCATTTTCCTGTTTAACTGTGCTTAGTTTGTTAGTTCTTTATAGTAAAACAAATTCTTTGAGGTTAGGTAAGTAAATTGTGTTTTTTACAATGTCAACCTCTAACCATAGTATAAAATATGACTAGCATATTAATATCCCCTCCAGTTTTTAGGTATTTTGGATTTTAAATGTTGATGGTTTCTTCTGAGTTGTCTTTAAATAAATATAGTTATGTTAGTATTTGCATTTTGATTTTATCAAACAGTGTTTAATTGTTCTTATTTTTCAGAAGTATCGGAGTGTGTCAGTGGGGGCTGAAGAATATATTTATGAACAAACAAGGTATGGCATAAGCTTTGCAGTGGGTTGACTAGCATCAGGCAGGAATGTATTGAGGAGTAGCTGCCTGTGTCCACTTCCCACTCTTCCTTTCTTCACCCTGGGGTACCTGCAGAGCTCCCTTTATGCTGCCAAGCATCAATCTCCTCTTATTCTTTTGCTCATGTTAGCTCTCGGGCCTGGCCAGCTTATATCTTCATCTATTGCCTTCCCTCAGCATTGCTTTAAACTACAATTCCTCTGAGGCACCCTCCACCCAAGATATGCAAGATGAAAACTGTTGAGAGATTCCCCAGGTAAAAGAGCATAGCTTTGACAGCCAGGTCATGAAAAAATCTTTTCAGGATGGCAGAATGCACAAGTCAAATGTCCAGGACAGTTAAAAAGCTTCAAAAATTAAAGTCTGTAAAGAATACTGTTCTGCCTAAGCACAGAAGACTGTGTATATAGCAAGGGCAAACACTGCCCTTTATCTACTAAAGACTATAGTCACTAAAGTTTTAAACTGATGTTGTATTTCATACTTGTGAATGGTTCTGTTTATCTCTGAGAGATTACTCTCACTTTAGAATCAGGAACATGCCTACGTAGTATTCATGGAGTAGGCCTATGACTGCGACTCTGGTGAAGGTTCCTTACAGCTTGATATTTTTTCTGAAGAATGTTAAAACAGTCATTAACTGCAGTGAGTGCAGAGCTGAGTCATTATATAGGCAGAAGATATGAAACTAATATTTAGCAAAGGCTGCTCACTTACTATAATGAACACTTGTAAAATTGAATCCTGATGCATTGGTATTGTTAACAATTCTCACACATTTAAATCTTTCATGTCATGGCCCAGGTCACATTAAGAATGAAACTTCTGAATGCACATTAAGAAAGTTCCCAGGAAAGGTGTATTTAGTTTACCTGGAAGGGGAGGTCTCAGAAATGAGAATTTCAGATTGACAAAAGAAGTGGTGAATATGAAAGTAATTGGAAGCCTGTTAGAAGATTTCTTAGTGACTACACAGGGGTTTAGTTGAGACTCATGGTGAGGTTCAGAATAGTATTATTATAATTGAGTGACTGCAGTAAGTTTTGAGAGTGAGAATAATCCTCCTGCTATAGGGCATGCTTTTCTTGCCATCTGGAAACAAGAAGAAAACTCTCAAGTGGTACTACACAGAGGCTCCAAAATTGGCCAAGTGCAATGTGTCTGGGATTTACATTTTGTGACTGAAACATACAGAATGCTAGGAAACAGAAAACCAACCCATTGCAGACTGTAGACTAAAGCATTTTGTGTGTCTGACTTTGATCGTTCCAAGCCCTTCTCATCACACATCCTCCTTAGTTCTTCTGTCTGGTGTAAGGTTCTGAGGCACATCTCCCAGAGCACTCAGTGTGCTCTGTTGTGTGTCATTAAGTGGTCTTGAGCATGCAACCTGCAGTCCCTACATGTGATGCTAAATCATGGCTGTGTCCCTGCCTCTAGTGGATGGTCCATCAGTAGGACAAGTGGTGCAGCACTGGTGGTATAGCAAGGGTGGATGCTGGTTCTGCAGCACTGGTGGTATAACTCTGTCAGTCCACTCAGGAGAGGTCCACGCTTGCCAGTGTTGGCAGTGCCTATTCCCTGTGCACACAGGATGGGGCCCCGTGCCAGCACACACCACAGCAGAAGGGACAGCGGTGCCTTTGTGCTGCCTTCCTGCTGCATGCAAGAGCCTCCATGGTGGCAGCAGCTGCATTGTGTGGAAGCACCGATGCTGCCATCGGTGGGTTGGATAGGTATAAATGAGTGGTGTTTGCTTATTACCTTAGTTTTGCTTTGATTTGTAAATTTCAAGCAACCAGAAAAGTGACTGGATCTCAATTTATAAGCTAAGAAGCACATAGAAGTTGTCTTCATTTAATTGAATGATCGCTACTAAACTGAATAATTGATACTAAGTTGTCTGAAACTCCTTTTGGATAGAAATACTGGATCTGTTGGGGTTTTTCTACCTTCTCTTCAAGTGGGGATTTAAATGTAATTATTAGTTATATGTTTTGTTGTGGGTTTTTTCCATTTGATCATTAAAATATCTTTTGTTTTCCCTTTATTTCTATATTGCTATGTCAGTACTATGATGATCCATAGTATTTGCTTGAATTAGAAAGTTAAGGATACACTGTTGTTTTGGACCAACATATTCCTCTTTTTGGTTCTGCTCTGGCAATGTTTAAATACTTTGCTGAAATAGTTCCTTTTTGAAAATGCTTTAACTGTATCTCTAATTCACGAGGACTCTTCACATTATGGTTCCTGTTCTTGTGCAGCTTGATTTGGTTTTTTTTTTTTCCAAGATCAACATTATTTTCATTTAAGAGAATGTGAGGAGCTACAGGCATCATTTTTACTGGATTATTGTTCAAGCCCATTATTGGAGGTGGTTGTTGAATGGGCTCAGTGAGAATTGTTTCCAGCTAACAGTTCACTAGTTAATGGAGCCTTAACTTTTCATGGTTTGAGAAGTGCTTTGAAGTTGGAAAGTTATTCTGTGAAGGAGGGTCTTTTTAAGATCTAAAATTTCAACACAAGAGCTAGCTGTTTTTCCCTGATATTTTTCTAAAGGGAAGTTACTTGATTGAAGATAAAGCTAAATGTAGGCTCTTCATTCAGTGTGACTAATTTTGAAAAGAAAGCTTAACATGATTTGCATGTTGTCTTTAAACAAATGAACTTACTGTCCCTTGTCTTTGTATTCCTTCTTTGAACTGTGCTGAAAGTAGCAGTTGGACTTTCCATTCTCCGTGTCTGTCTTTTGCAGCATGTTTTATTCGGGTTAGAGTTTTAAAAAAATTATTTATTTTATTTATTTCTTTTTCTGCAACACTTCTAAGTTTAAATGTTTGTGGAATTGATGATTTCCTGCAAATCATATTGAATCCCCTCTTGGTAATTGACACTCCCATTGTGGGGTATGCAGTCTTATAATAGTTCCTTTCAGAGAAAGTACAGATCTAGCCTTTGATCCAAGAAACTTAAAGTCCAGATAGTTTTACACTTGATTGCAGGATCTGATGAAGTAAAAAAAAAAAAGAAAATTGCAATTTTAAATTGCCATGTAACATTTTCCTGGAATTTTGTTATTAGCTTCTTAGCCTTATACAATGCAATAATTGCATAATAAAAGAGAAAGGGAGAAAGTGATATGGACTTTGTGGGTGTTTGTCTCCTTGTCTTTTTCAGCAGCACTTTTCAGTATACGCTAGAAGCTACCAAGTCTCTGCGTCAAAAGCAAGGGGAAGGACCCATGACCTATTTGAACAAAGGACAGTTCTACGCCATCACCCTGAGTGAGACGGGTGACAACAAATGCTTCCGGCATCCCATCAGCAAAGTCAGGGTACGGTCCCATTTCTTTCCTAGGTGGGAATGGAGCTCTGCAGATAGATATGTTGTGGTTGATTGGCTTTTAATTTTTTGTTTTTTTTCTTGGGGGAAGGACAGAGCAAGCTTATTCTCATGCTCAGTGTAAAGGTGGGAGAGTACCTTATCGATGGTGGCAACGAATATTTTGCTGTCCAGATTTTTCAGAGTGTTATGAGTTAATGATAGCCTCAATTTATGGTTTGGCAGAATGATGATTACACAGATACTAAACTTAACACTGGTAAACTTATTGCCTGATTAAAGCAAAAAAGTCCAACATCTGCCACATATGTATGGTCCATCTTCACTCACTGGTGCACTTCATCAGCTGCTTTCCAGGCATTTCAGAGAAAATGTGAAGAGTTGAATCCATTCTTCGTGACATAATTTTTAAACCATGTTCATTGTATAAATGTCAGCTTTCACTTGACATTCACCCAGACATATAACAAAATGAATTATTTTCATCTTAGATTCTGTATGTAGAAGTGTAGTATGTGTATTCAGCAACATCTACTTGGTGAATGGGCTGGGCCTCCTGATTTCCTTGGTAATGTTTTTGAGTTAACAAATCCTAACCTGGTAACCTTGGAATGAGCAATGAGCCCTGTAAATTTTACCCTGAAGCTGGCAGGGCTGCATATGTATGAGGCTGCAAAAATGTTTCCATCCAAATACATGAAACACTCTAAAAATATTGTGACCTTAGTCAAAGGAACCAATGAGAGTCAATGTGAGCAGTGAAGCAGGTAACAGCCTATATGTTTCTATCATACATGAAGTTTAGAGAGACTCTTCCTAAACAGACGCAATGATTTGGAAACCTGAATTAGCAGTTAATTTTTAACCTGGCTTCCTTAGGACATGAGGCTATTGGCTGAATCTGATGTAAGACTTCTGTTGCTGTACAATCTCTTTCCCTGCCACCTATTCCTTCCCATTTTGTGGTTCCAGCTCTAGCACTTGTAAAGCTGAAACAGGAGTCAGGAGGAGGTCAGTCTGACTGAAAACCAGTCCTCATATACCTGGTTCAGTGCTCTGCCACATGAATTTTGAAGCTGTGGCAGCAGAGGGTGGAAATTATAAAGGAGAGGTGAGACCACATCCTTCTGGAGGACATAGTTAACAGAAGATGGTGAAACCATATGCCACTTTCACAATCATTTTCTGTTTGCCAGGGCCCTACTCAAGTGACTGTTGAATTTATTGCCAATTCTGTCCAAAGCTAACAGAGGGGCAAGAGGTTTTGAAGGTATTAAACCTCTACAAGTTCCCTGTAAGTGGTTCATAAAAACATGAGTGCTGTCCTTGATGGAAAAGCTAGTCTGCATGGACAGTTGTGGTTAGTGCATCAGCTGGCCAGCCACACATACCTGGTGTCCACCCAGTATGTACAGGCATAACCCACAGTGTGTATTGCCTCATGCCCATGGAGAGGCTGATAGACATGGAAGATGTGGTGATGGTGTTCAGCTTTTATAGGTGGAATGCAGAAGGTCACATGAAAGGTTATGGTCATGGCTGTGTATGGGGACACAGATGATGATTCATTTTTGATCCACCTCCTTGGTTTGCAAAGCAGCTTGATAGTGATTTCTTCTGTGCTTAGTGTCTTGGGGTGAAAGTAAAAGAGGGTATTTAAAAGTGAAGTTTTTGTTCTCTGCAATTTATTTTAATTGGTATGATCATTCTTTCATTGTTTTGTGTTGTTTTGCTTGCCTACAGCAGGGCTTTTTCAAAAAGCCTATGTTGCTTGCGTAAAGTTTTGTTTAAAAATTCAATCTGTTTTATTTGAATCAGAATTTAACAAAGCATATTCAGAACATGAATTGAAAACCTCAGCAAAATTCAGTAAATAGTTACACTGAATTTGTGGTTAAACACATATGTTCAAGAGTCCTGCTCCCAAAAAGGGTATTTGGACTGTATATACTAAATTGAAAATGCCTTGCCTTTAGCCAGTGAAGCTGACTTTTTAAAACTAAGAATATGATAAAGTTTTGTTTCTCCTATCAAGAACATAATTCAGGGCCTTGCATCATTTTACAACTACATTTTGTCTGCCCTGAGTCTTTAAGTACATCGTAGTATTGAACTGACTAAAATCCAATCTTCTACAGCCAAAGTTCTGGGAGAGGGTGGTGGCTGGATCAGAATTAGAGGCATATGGAGGTTTTAATTTTTGTGTTCCTGACTGTTAATTATTTTAACTAATGTGACTCTGGTGTTGTTTTTCATAGAGTGTGGTCATGGTTGTTTTCAGTGAGGATAAAAACAGAGATGAACAGCTGAAGTATTGGAAGTACTGGCATTCCCGGCAGCATACAGCTAAACAGAGAGTCCTTGACATTGGTGAGTGTAAGAAGATCTCCAGATGTTTCAGGGAAGATTTCAGATATGGAAAGCTCTGGTACCTTGCACAGGAACATGGTGGAATATATTGGTGATGGCTTCGTGGCTTGTACCACAGTTTTTAGCAATGGCTCATTCCTGCTAGAACTGTAGGGTTATGGAGCTGGATAGGCACCGTGCAGAAGAAATGGTTCTCAGTATTTACACAGAAGTGCTGCCTCTTGCATGTGTATTTAGTGGTATACCACCTTCTGCAGCAGGGAAATCAAGGTCTGCACCTCCTCAGCTGTAGCAGAGTATCTGTTCCCTTTATTTTTTCAAAGGGTGATCCAGTCTTTCATCCAACAACAGTTATGTTAGCTGATTGATGTGGAATTGCAGCCTGAGAGTGCAGATGTCATCAGTGTGGTGACTGCAAAGGAGTCTGCAGGATTCCTACACCTGTAGAGTTTGAGTCTTGTCAGTGTCAGCAGTGGGGGAGAAGCAAGCTCTGGTATGCTATCCTGAGAGACCTGTTTACAGTTCATGCCATCTAAAGTATTTACAAGCCCATTTCAGCCCCAGCTGTCCTATCCACATGCGTGCTCAGGAGATTTTAGCAGAGGAAAAACACATACTGGCTGCTAAGGAGCCTGCAGTTGAAGTCAGTGGCAGTGTCTAGACATCAAGCGCTTCTCCCCTCCCACATGCAGTTTACACATGCAGCCATCTGCACGGATTCCAGTCAAAGGAGTCGGCAAGACCAAAGCAGACAAAGTCTGTCTTGTTTTGACCGCCTGAGGGAACCAAACCATTGGAATGGGAGGGGGGCCGAACCAAAGCAGTGTTACTTGTGGAGAACATTTGGAGACTTCAGGGGGCGATTGCTCTGGGTGATCAGGGAATCTGTCCCCAAGTGGTCCTAATCGCTGCCTGTGGATTTTCAAATGCTGCGGTTTCCACTGAGACCTGGTGTTATTTAAGGTCAAGTGTATTTTGTCCAAGCAGCTCTTCCAGCATCTCCTCTCTGCCTCTTGTCTTATCATTATTCTGGCTGAACTGTTTCATTAACTTCTTTCTTTCCCCTTTTCCCCCATTTTCTGTTCTTGACTGTTGGGGTACCTAACGCAGTAAAACCGCCACCCCAGATCAAATGACTTTTATCATGACACATTAAAAGAAGAAATAGGCCACGTCACAGCTCTTTCTGAAGGCTGCCTGTTTTTTTGTGCTAGTTCCTACAAGCTTGTGGTGGTAATGCTCATACCTTCGAAAAGTATGTGCTGAGCAGCTCGCTCCACTGTAGTGCCAACACCCTCTGACTCCAGCGCACTTGTGGTGTCCTGGCACATTTCAGTTGCCTTGTTAACTTGCAACAAGTTAACTTATGATGCATATTCTGTGAAACAGTGCTTGGCAAAATAAGTGCTATGCATGAGCTGTGTGTTTACCTGTGTTAAAGTGAACGCCTTTTAATTTTCCATTAGTTTGAGGTGAAATAGCTCTGCACTGACTTTTGAGGCACTCTGGTGTGTATTCTTTATTTGCATTGCAAACATGAGCAACGCACAGTGTAGTAAGACTTACTGATATAGCACTTCTTATCACATGTAAGAGCTGTAAAAGCATGGTTCACCTCAGTTTTCAGAAAAAAAAAGACCTAAATGTTGCTCAGTAGTGTTTTCTTGAGAACAACTGAAATATAGGCTTAGCTTTTACAAGTATGGTATTTCTGAAGTACATTTCATTTTCTTTGGCACTTGAATTGTGGCTAACTGGCTTATTAGGCCAGAATGGCTCCCAGTTATTTTTCCCATATAAGTATCAAGCTGCATTTAGCAAAATCTTCTAGTTTTATCATCAAATGATCTGACTGAGCAACTTAATCCAAATTTGAAGTTGGCCCTGCTTCAACCAGATAACCTCCAGAGGTCCCTTCCATGCAAAATTATATTGACTGGCTATATGAAGATTTCCCTTTACATTAAAAATTCAGAACTCTGAAGGGATCCTCTAAATACTGAGTTAAAGCCCTGTGTAGTTAACAAAGAAAATGAAGTGTCCATAACTCTGCATCACCTGTTCCATAGATGTTACTCTTATCTTATTTTAATTTGATGTTTGTAGCGTGTTTAACATCCATGAATCCTTTTTAATTGTTTATGAATGCACTTTTAATCTAGAGCATGATGTGGTCCTTAGCAGGCAGAGAATCAAATAAATTTGGGATTTGGTCTAGTTCTGGGTTCCAGCTGTTCAGATCTCAGACAGGTGGGGAGACTGTGCTTGTGCTGCTCTCCATACTGGCAGGGATCTGTCTGTCTGCTTTCTGACCTGCAGTTATATTCTGGACATCAGAGGAAATAGTGACTTGCTCCTTCACTCCAGACATACAGGAGTCACTGCTGTAATTTGTTTTGTGTACAGGCTGGTGCACCTCCTGGGAGGAAGGATCCTTCCATGGATTAGGTGCAGTGACAGGTCTGAAAATGCTTTGATATTTATAAGATAAGCATGTACTTACATGTATTCAAGTCCTTAGTGCTTGAGGAATAAACCTGAGGGCTTGACACTTATTAAGCAAAAAGGTAAGGTATTTTCCAAAATTTAGGCTATGTACTGTAATGAATTTTTCTGAAGAAGGAGCAAAGTGTATGTTTACTTTTTTTAGGGGGAATACGGGGGGCAGGGGGAAAACAGCTATATTTTCACAGTGCTGTGACATTGGATCACTAGCTTTTTGTTTTAAAATATCATCAAATAAAGAATGCAATACTTAATTGCAGTGGATATTGACTATTTAGAATAAGTACAGTAATTTGACATACTGTAACAGGTAAAAATATGAAGAGAGGATGTGGAAGTTTTGTGCTCCAAATAAACTTGCCTTTGTTTTTTTTCAGGATATTTTGTACTATTTATGTGCACGATACAAAAGTATGCAATGACATGTAATGCATGATTAATGTTTAACATTAAAAACTTGACACTGTTTAATATGCAATTTATGCAACAAATTAGGAAATAATGCAGTCATTTTGTGCATATTGAACAACCCTGATTTTCTCTTCCTGGTAACTCACAGCAGGAGATGAGGAAAAGTTGTAGTCACTAACAACTTTCAAATATTCTGAGGTGTAAATGCTTTCTTAATCAACTGAGGATCCTTCTTTAATTGCCTGTAAATTGAGGGGAATAGGATGCACTTCTGCTTTTTAACACACATTTTTATTACATAGACATTCCATGAGATTTGTATATAGCAATTAAAAGACAGGCATGTGTTGAGAGAAGGGAAGGATGGTGGGATGTGAGGTTTTGACAGCCTTTTAAGACAAGAAAACAGGTGTCTTTAGGAGACATCTTGTTCGTGTCTTTCCAAAGTGCACCTACACAGCACGCCCATATGCAGCACTCAGTTGCATGAGGCACTTTCTGGTGAATCATAAATTTAAGAGGTGGGTGGATGTGTGCACATGCATATTAAACTACTTATGTGTCTTCTAATTCCTCTCATTTGCATCCCCACACTGAATTTAGACAGTGAAGCCAATGACTTCAGTTAGAAAGGAGATCTGAGTTCAAGGTGGGAATGAAAAGCCTGCCTACCCTGTTAGGCCTTCCAAACACTTTGTTAATTTGCAGCATCACCAAATATCTCATGCTGTTCCTATGGTCTAAACGGTGATTTTTTTTTTTTTAACTGTATCCAAATTAATTCATGTGTCCCAGGGACACAATTTTATTTGCCCAGTGAGATACCAGTGTTCTTGTGTTTCAAATGAGAGAAAAGTATACTGATTGTCTCAAATGTGAAATAATTCTTCTTGCAGCAATGTTTTTTGTTATAAATTATTTTAAAGCAGTTATTATTTTAGTAATTATAGAAATTATTTTTTAAAGACCAACAGTTTAAGCAAAGGGAATGAATGTTGAAAACATTTGTGTCTCACAGAATACAAAACCATCCTTTTTCTATAACTGATTACAAAGCTAAGAATCAGCATGCTTCTGAAGCAGACTTGGGCAAATTTTAGATCTGGAGTGTAATCCCAGCCCTCTGGCACTGAGTCCGAATACAGCCCTCGAGGGATTCTTAGGAAATGTTTGTCCCAGAGTTATTCCATTAGTGTGAATGATTTGAAAGTTCCTTTAATCAAGCAGGTGTTACCTGGTATCTCTTAATCTGCCATCAAAAAGAAGAAAATGTGTTAAACTGTCCAGCAACTCGAGAGAAAAACAGTGATTGTTCCTCTTTTCAGTTTTAAAGAAGACTTGGCAGTTGTCTGTTTTACATAGTTGTCCACCCTTACTGTTTTTGGGGGAGAGTTAGTCACCGTTGAAATCTTCCTCCCTTTTGCTTTTCATTCCTTCGGAAATGTTAGTTTATTGATGATAATAATACCAGGACGTGGGGAAGAATGTGCAGATTTTAGTCAGACAAATTTTTTTTTTTTTTTTGCTGTTTTAGTAGTGTACATCTTTGTCGATTTTGTTCCTTGTGGGGTATTTTTTGTTGGTTTCAATTTTTGTGGGGTTTTTGATTTTGTTTTTAATAATATATAAATATTAATCCAGTATCCAGTGCAGTAATTCCTGGGAAAGTTGAAATGCCCACTGATGATTTCCTCCAGTCATAGCTCTTAGACTTTTAGAAAGCTTTAGAATTTACCGTGTTTTTTCTTAATATCAAGGTTTGAACAGTCCCTTTAAATGCTTCAGTAGTTTTCAGTTAATTTTCCAGTTTTGGCCATTCCTCGGGCAAACTAATGAATGCACTGACTCATTGCCAGTAGAGTCACACTTACTCCTTTTTGAGAGCAAACAATATTTTTCAAGAACATTATCTAGTTACATGCTATGCATGAGAGTCAGGTTGCATTGTATTACTTCTTTGCAATTAAGATTATTCATAATTAATCGTAAACAATACAAGAGGTTGTTTTGATGCACTAAACAACCCAATTTAAGAAGCAAAGAAGTACTATGGGTTGTAAAACAGAAACTTCAGATTTTTACGTGATTCTTTTTGGTTTTTTTTCTTGCAGCTGATTACAAGGAGAGTTTTAATACCATTGGGAATATTGAAGAAATTGCATTCAATGCTGTGTCCTTTACTTGGGATGTCAATGAGGAGGCGAAGGTGAGGAAAAGCCATGCAGATGGCATCCTTTTATAAGTCCCATCCATTGTTAGGCACTGTTCCACTTCTCTTCTTTCTGACAATTAAGAGGGCCTGTTGGTAGGTGCCCAGCCTGAGAAACAGTAAAAGATATTTTCCTATTTGCAAAGACAGGTGTAACACAAGTTGACACAAGTTTTCTCTGAATTATCAACTTTCTTTCTGCACTACATGCGTCTCCAATACTCTGTAACTTAGACTATGCCTTCCCTTGTCTTGGTGCCATTTTTTTTTTTATATTGTTACACAGATTGTCTTTGCAATTGGGAATGAGTGTATTTTTGAGGACTGAGGCTTTTTTTTTTTACCTTTTTTTTTTTTTTTAAATCGTCAAGTACCCTCAGGCATGGGGTTTTTTATTCAGGAATGTGACTGTTAAGTGGACCTATAAACCAGGACATCAGAACACCTTAACTAGTTTCTTACAGATAAGGTTGTACAAAGGCTGTCAGAGTACTTCAACTGCATGGGCTAGTGTGGGAGAAATGAAAAGCTGCCGGTAATTATAAGAAGAAGTTGGCCCCCGGAAAGCAAACAACGAGGGAAATAGGCTGTGTAAAATGAGTGGGGGTAATGCAGTACTCTTGGGGATGTAGAGTTAATAAATAGCAAACATTGAGCTCTGCAAACTCCTGATAACTGTTTTCATTTTGAATACAAAATGTTCAATGTTATAGTACAGCTATGAATCTTTCAAATACAAAGACATCTTCATGCATAATTGCCCACTGCATTTCTAGCAGCATTAGAGAGATTGCATCTTCAGAGTGAGTCCTCTGAAAACTTGTATTGAACTTCACTGAGTGGTGGCATTAACACTCACTGTCCTGGCTCAGTGACTGAAGGTGCTGACTGTTTATAGAAACAGGGATTTTCATCTCTTATGCACATCTTAAAAGAAAAGACAGTAATTCTGAAAATCACTCAGCTCTTTCAAAAGCAGGTATTGATAAACAGAGTTGTACTTGGCCCAGTTGCTAATGGTGCTGTATTTACTCATGTAGTGATTACATTTTCACGGTCCCAGACATTTCCCTATTATGTGTTTCCATTTCAAAATACAGCTGTAGGTTGTCCTCTGCAGTCACAACAGGTGACTGTTGTGTGATCACTGTGCAAGCAAATACCGATTTGGGATCTTCAACACAGCAGTCTTTCTCAAAGACCTTCACAGAAGCACTACCAGGGCTAGAATATGGCAATCTTGTCCCAGGGCTGGCACTTCTCTAAGACATTTGCATTTGCAGCTCCAAGCCAGACTTAGCAAGACACCCATGTTGATCTAGTAACAAGGAAGTCACATCCACTAATGTCAGGTATTAACTTCGTACATTTTGTTCTAATCTCACACCATTCACCTGGCTCTTGCCTTGGGTGCCAGAACATTAAGAACATAACTTTTGCAATAATCTCTGGAAATGAAACAAGCTAAGATTTTAAAATAAAAACTCTTACTGGATTAAAAAACATTAGGAAATAAATGTAAACTGCTTGCATTTTTGCAGGAAATAGTTATTAAAATGCAAATTGGCTTATGCGTATTTATTTTGAGGTATGAAATATCTGATCTTTTAGGAGCTTGAACTGTAAGTGTATTGATTAAAGAGGATTCATAACATGCTTTAGAGTTTGGTTATCGAGCATAAATCAGATTGTACATGAAATCTTATCATCTTGTCTGCACTAAAGTGTTTCTCTCCCCACACATGTATGTGTACATGCTTGCTCCTGTTGGAAAGTATAATACAGTAACTGGTTGCACTGGGCCTGGGGATTCCCATAGGATGCCCCTGCGGTGTTGGAAAGCTGTGGGTTCTGAGGCACGTCACTGTAGGCTGTTTTTTTTCCAGTAATTATCTCATCTATGGAAGATGAAGAATTTCAAGACATAATTATAGACTCCCTTTTCCTAAGCTTTTTGAATGATGATCTTTCAACTGGTGCCATTGTTTCTGTTCAGTATTGTTTTCCATTTCCATCACAATTTCAAGATTAAAACTTAACCCCTTCAGAGGCACAAAAACCTTTTTTTTTTTCCATGTCAGACAAAAGTGGCACACAACTTTTCAGTTCTTTTCAGGGCCTCTGAGATGGATGTGATGAAGCACTCTGCTGGTCCTGGAAGAAGCAAAGAGAACAAACTTCTTGTTGGAACTGCACTGGGGGGTGATGTGGAAAATCAAACAAGTAGTAGAAATCACCTAACCAAATACAGCTCTCTCTTGTGGGAAACTAAATACCACATTTAGAAGACCTATCTTGAGCATCAAATTTCTCACTTTCTTACTCCACCTAGATGGCAGCTATAATTTAAAGCCATATTTCTCCTCATTCGAAGTCAGACTTTCCCTCTCACACAGAGGCAGTGCAGGCCTTCCCTGCAGCCTTTCAGGCTGAAGCTGTAAGAGAATTGGGTATGGCAGCCAGAATCTGCCAGCTACCAATAAGCCTAACAGCTGGTAAAGCAGCATCTCATGTGGGTCTTAGTGGAATAAACAGGAATCCATAGGGTACAGGTAGAGGCCTCTAATGTCAGTCCCAGTAATGTCGATGGAACTGGGATGTTTGGTCCCGTTCACCATGCTTGGTGCATCATCTGCCAACTGCTGCTTGGCAAAACAAGTCAATGGGAACAAAATCTTGTACAGTGCATATCAAGATGTGGAATAATCGCACTCTTGCTTTCTGTGGACTAAGGAAACAGCACCAAAGTCAGAACACCACTCTTCTAGTGTGTTCTCTGCTGTGCCTGGTTAACAGTAGCAGGCCCCTTGCTTTCTGGCAGAGCATAGTACTGGCACATCCTTACCCTTTTCTAGAACAACATCCTTTTCTGCTGGGGCTGTTATCTAGAGGTCACTGTGGGGCTTGTGGTTCAGAGCAGGATACAGGGAAATGAGAATGCTTTATAGCCATGTCAAACTCAGTGCTTTCTTAAGACAAAAATATAGCTGTAAGGGATCAGGGGTAGGAAGAGAAGAACAGTTTTGTACAATCCATCTTTGTTTCCCTCCCATATCTAATTCTATTATAAATATGTAACATTTATGGGTAAGGTGATTTGTTGTCTCCCTTAGGTTGAACCCTAATGCTATGTTTGGTATTTTTAAAGGAGTTCTTTTAAAAAAGATGAGGAAACAAACAACAATTAACTAGAACTGGATGACCTTTCAACTATCTTTTAAAAATATCTTTATAAATTGCTAGAAGCTATGTAGTTGCCTTGCTGCTGCCCTACAGAAGATTTTGCTGCAGCATCTGTCCAGTTCACAAAGTTCTAGTGGAGGCTCTTGAACAGAGATCAGCTTCATTTCTGATAGACATTCATCTGTCTGCTTGCAGTGTTAGTGCTGACAGAAGTTAGTTTGCAAGAAAGATAATTAAAGAGGCAGAATTCTCTTGGTCAAAGGATAATATATTTTCATAAACCATACCAGCTCCATGAGATATGTCTTCTCTCTCTGGCAGGTACTTGGCTCATTTAAATTGTCTATGATGGTGTTATTTCTGAAGCAATTGTATATTTTTATGGAAAGTACTTTTTAGCCTTAAAATCAGAGATATTACCTCAATGAACAGTTGCTAACAAAAAAATGTCACCTTAAAGAGGCAAACAGTTTTCAGTGATACCAAGAGATTACAGATTTCTGCTAAACACTGCAATTTGGACATGCAGTAAAGAGTCATGTTTGTGGCTGTGTTATTCAGGCAGGTGCTGGCAGATGAGTGAGATGATTTCAGTGAGTGCAGGAGTTGTGCTGAGCAGTTGTTGTGTATACTTGCGTGCAATCACTGTCCTGCTATATTTAACCGAAACATAGATCTTTAATCCAAAGTATGCTGAAGCCTCTGGGAACCTTTCCAGTTATTTAATGAGTTTTGGCATAGCTCATACTGTAATAAGCTGTTCTCAAAGAGTGAGTTTCGAAGAGGTAGATTTGCAGGATTAGGTTCTTGGATATTGTGGGCCAAAGTGAGTACCGATTCCAGTGGGTACAATGGTAAAATCAAGCTTACAGAGCAGCACTATCTCTACCAGTAATTTGTATTGTGACATTCTATATTTCTTAAACATTCTTAGTGATACTTAGGACAGGCTTTGACTAGTATAAGGGGTTTTTTCCCTTAATTGTGAATTTTCTTCTCAAGTTACATCAAATTTAATTTAATTAGGAAGGAAATGAATGTCTTCTCTAAAAATGTAAAGGTTGAAGGAAAAGATGCTTCATTTTGGGGAGTTAGTATCAGAAATTATGTAGGATTAGACTTGGCAGCTACTTTAAAAACCATGTCTGTATGTGGAAGTGTGCATATATATGTATGAGTGTATATATAGATGTGAGACATGCACACACACGTGTATATATTAGAGAAGAGTTAACCTGTAGTAGCACATAATGTTGAAATTCAGTGTATACAAATGGCTTGGTATGTATGCATCTGGGATTCAAAGCAAATGGCATTTTTATGTAGTTGCCGGGGTGTGGTGTGGGTTGAGGAAGCTTCAAAAGAGTAGTGTAAACATTTGCTGGAGACATTTGTATTGAAATAAAACAAAGGTCTTACCTTTGTGTGGGATTTATAAGGTAACGGCTGGTAGGAGAAACTATAAACCCACACTTTCTGTGTATACGAGGAATGATGGGATTGATGTTAGTCATTTGAGAGACGAGTCATTTAACTCTTTGTTGTTACGGTCTGGAGGGAAGAACCTTTTAAAGCAGACTTTTAAGAGACCCGTCACCCGGGTTCTTGTATTGCCAGTATTCAGTAGAGAAATTGCTCTAAGTTTCTTATTTTGTGCTGTAACACACTCTTCCCTCCCTTCTGCCCTTGGCAGTTTCTGAGACAATGGGAGCCAGAAATGTAAATAGTAATAAAAGGTTTATATTAGAAGTTTCGTAACTGTAGACCTTTGGTGTATAAGCTGAGAGACCGCAGCGAGAGTCATGTTGGCTGAATTAAACGATAAAAAGGGAAATGCAGTTCTGAGCCTTGCTTTCTTTTAAGGTAGTTTACTGTGTTTGTGTCTTGTACATCCCTAATTACGCTGCAGTATTTAACAAACAATAATACTCATAATAGCAGCTCCACCATGGAGGAGTGTCATCCCAAAAGACAAGAGTGCTTTTTCTAGACATACTCTATAACAAACAGAAGAGTTGTCGTTATATTAGGCCACTTGTGAAACTTTCTCAGCGCCAAATGTTTCTCCAAATTAATATTTAATTGCCAATGGCATGCCTGAGCTGGAGACTTGATGGGTGGAACTCTCCCATTAATTGCTCTAATCTAAGATATGCTGACATAAAAAAAAAAAGACATCACTATAATGACAATTATACAACATGTTCCAGATAGTAAAATATTGCTAAAATCCAGTTTGCACAGGAAAAAAAATAGTTGTATCTGAATTCAGGTGCAATCATAGTCACTTTTATTAATATAGTTCCAAGACATGTGCAACAGGGCTTGGGAGGGAAACAGTGATTTCTCTTCCCAGTACTGTCATTTTTACATAGCTCTACATTTTCTAACCCTGTTAATTCTACTATGCAAAAGACCACAGCAAAGGAGATCTTAAATCTGGGTATCTTCTAAGAAAGGCAGGGCTTTTTGTGGCTGCCCATGGAATTGTTTTGCCCCTTGTCTCGTGGAGTGTGGGAGGACATGCATTATGGACAGGAGCAGGGAAAAGGGGGAATGTGAGTGTTTCAAAGGGCACAGCAGGCTGTGCTTGGACAAATGGGAATCAGTTCTGCTCAGAGCAGGTCACTGCTTTGGGGAGGTGGTTTCTGGTCTGACCAGAGGAGAGAGAAGGCAACTGTCCAGATGTTTCTCCGGATCCTCTTCACCATAGCAGCCTGCTGCACTGGTGCAAATCTTAGTCATGCAAATTAAAAAAACCACCTAAAATAAATAACAGAACCTATGTCCTCTTCCCTTTCCCTCTGTACACCTCCATGTTTTCCAAATCCAAAGTCACTGCGGTGCTTTACAGGAAAGCTAATAGAAATTGCATGGAGACAGAAAATTTCCCTGGTATGAATGATCTGTGTTAATTCAAATCCATCTGCTTATCTGTGAGGTGCAAATGATATGACAGAAAGTGTAGTACACTTCATGTGCATGAATGTACAGTCATTACTCCTCAGAGAGATCCTGATGTATTACAGCGTCAGGACAAAATATTGAGTCTTACAGAATCTATTATTCATGCTGAATAATCTGTTATTGCTGGATTGGGGACTCTTGAAACCATGAAGTCTGTCTTCCCCAGCCGTTCCTACTCTGCTGTGATTGTGGAGGTAGTCAAAGAGATGACACAGTGTATATATAGTTGATTAAGGTGGGACAAGATCTTTTTTTCCTTCTCAGCTGAGTGTGCAGCAAGGGTGGGGGATGTACAAACTGCTAGGTAGATGCAAAGCCTGCATGTCTTCTTGCTTTTGAATGTACATTTTGGAAAATCCCCGTGCAGAAGTATGGGCTAAAATTTAGGGAGACCAGATTCTGTTTTATGCTAGACTTCATTCCACTGCTGTGTGTTCACACACACTTTAAACCATTGCCCTGACACTATAAATGATTTTGAAGGCAAATGAAAATTCAGACTGTCAAATTTCAAAGGTGTATTCACTGTGTCTACACTTATCTTTGGAGCTGGAGTAGACCAGCTTGTAATTTGAAACAGAAATAGCACTATCAGCTCCAAAATCAGAGTTTCACCTAGGGCCTTTCCCTGCCTCTCTCTTCTCTCTGCAGTTAAACTTCAACTATTTCATTTGTAAATGCAGCTCTGTGATACAATCAGAAGCAGAGAGGAGGGGCCATTAGCTCAGTCAGGCAAACAAGCTGCTCTGGCTCCATCATAAAGACCCTGGCTGTAATGTTAACTTCTGCCAGGAGGGTAAAGTATCCCCCACCAGCCCTGCTGGAGCCCTTCTTTATTCTCAGCCCTTCTTTATTCTCAGCTTTAGGGATGTTGCATTCTGGTCACACACACCGTTGGTTTATTTTCCCTGTTTGTGGATTGGAGGGGGAGGAGGGGAGATGTCCTTCATGCTCTTCCTTCAGGAATCCTCCAACACCCAGGGGCCTGCTGCCTTCTCCTCTGCCTGGTGAGGTGTGCATCAGGACTGTTTGAGAGACCAGTTCGAGACCTCTCCCGAGTGTCATTATTCTTCTGGAGCAGGTTTCACATCCTCCTGGCTCAGGAGATATGTACTGCCGGTTTTCTCAGTCCTTTTCCTTGGTTCACACTTTTGAGTTTTGTTTTGTTTGGTGTTTTGTTGTTGCTTTTTAAACTAAGGGCAAGTGAAAAGCAGAATTGGGTTAATACACAATTGCTCCAAATTATTATGTAATACACATACTCCTCACTGGGCTGAAAATTAGATTTTTAATCTAGTTTCATCTCTTGAGTTTTATACATGCCATCCTGACTGAAAGCTATCAGCGATATTTCAGTTCATAGTGCTTGCTTTACATCAGAATAGTCCTTGGAAGACTTTGGTGGTGGAAGACCTTTCTCCCAGGTCCTGTACAGAGAGAGGGAGATGATTAGTGGGTATGAAGTTATAAGTTTTTGTTGTAGGAGGGCAAAAGATGGATTTCTGAAGCACAGGAAAGCAGGGGACTTGCTAGCTCAGTTGTTTAAAGCATGATGCTTGTAATGCTGAGGTTGTGGGCTCCATCTCTGGATGGGCCATTCACTTTAAGAGCTGGACCTGATGATGCTTCTTAGTCCCTTCCAGCTCAGACCACCCTGTGATTCTCTGAATGCTGTGTCAAGTTATATAGATGCTGTGTAACAAAGAGAACTTCAGAGAAGGGGTAGTGAGTAGTCTTACCAGTATTTGAAAAGTTCCTTCCCAGTTTGAAAGACAGGGTGAGATGCAACTTTAAAATTGAGCAAAGACAATGAAGGGCCCTTAGAGTGAAACACAGGCATGTCTATTGATAGAATGGAGAAAGCAGTAGTGTTGATGACAGTGTGAAATTTTTTTTTTTAATAAAAAAAAGAGTAGAGTTTATCTTTTTCCCACTGAATGTGGAAGGAACTGTCAGATGAACAAGCCCTACCTAAGGCAGCTGGAAAGGGCAAAGCAAGATGATCTGTATTAACAAACAGTGCAAACATACAGAGCAGGGTTGTAGAGTGGAACAAGTGGCTAAAGACCTGACATCCCCATGAGGGACATTTTGGAAGGTTTTATCTCAGATTATCTTTAGTTATTTCCCATGAATTAGGCAACCGTGAGCAGCTGGACAACCTGAGGAGTGCTCCTAGAACATATCTTTCTGGGCTGGCTCTTCCAAAAAGAATCCAATTGTATCCTGAGGTCTGGTGTGAACCAAAGCACAATAAATTGGGACAACAAAATGATTCACCTCAAATATGAGCTTCTGATCCAAACTGAAGCACCAATCTATAACTTTCAAGTTTGTCCTTTTTCCCAGCATGCCTTTTCTGGACAGAAGTGGAGGATAAATGTGTGAATCGCCATAGTGTGCATCATAGCTGAATTAAAACCTTTTTTATTTTATTTTCCCATTTCTTGTCATGTATTTCCAGAAGTTTAATTGTTGTTTGCACCACATTTTAAAAAATAATCTCTCTGGCATACAGATTTTCATCACAGTGAATTGCTTGAGCACGGACTTCTCGTCACAAAAAGGAGTAAAAGGGCTTCCTTTGATGATTCAGATCGATACCTACAGCTACAACAACCGCAGCAATAAACCTATCCACCGAGCCTACTGCCAGATCAAGGTTTTTTGTGACAAGGTAAGTGGAAAGCACAGTTACCTCGGATGAAGGAGGAATCTTTTTAGGCAGTTTATCGTTGCTGTATTTTAGACCTAATTAAATGTTATTTCTTTCGTTAAAGAATTGTGTTTCATCATAACATTTGCACCAGCTGTATCACAAATCTAATTGATTATCATGTAATTATTTTGCTGCTTTGCAGCCTTTTTGGCCCTCAAAAATTTCTCAGCTTGTGAGCAATAGTTGTGCTGTTTAAGGACAGCATGTATAGGTCGTGATTCTGGAATACCAAAAAAATAATAGAAAGTGCAAATGCAAATACCTCTATTTGGAAGGTCAGTGCTGATCACAGGCTCATATAAGTGGCAGTCTGCTGATGTCAATCCTTCTAACTCTTTACAGCCAGGGTAGGTAGCAGGTAAACCTCATGTCAGTTTCCCTGACAGAAAAATGCATTCTTCAGTGAGGATCTGCTAAGCTCCCTTTTGTGATTGCAGTGGAAAAGAGCAAATTCCAGTGACACAGCTGGTGGGTTTTCCCCCTGCTTTGCTTACAAACAGTTATTTTAGAAGCTTTTATGTTGCTAGGATTTTCTTATCAAAAGTAAAATACAAAAATATATTAGCCATTCACATTTTGTAATTCAGTAACTATTTTTGTGTGTGATCACACTCTCTTTAGCAAAATTTTGGGTTGTTTTGCTATTGGTATGACTGCTCCTGTGCGGAAACTAGTAAGATGTTTCTGCACACAGACATAGAATGAATTAGGCAGTGTCATGGTCAATTGTGTGTATCACCAGGTAGAAACTGCTGCTCAGAAATGTCGGTGATGATTCTTTGAAAGAGTGTGACCACTTCTCTGTTTTGTTTAGCATCTGATGACTTTCTCCATGCTAAGATATTTCATAGGGGAGCTGATGCCTGGATTCTAGTCAAGGTTCAGGGATTCAGAAGCCTGCATCTATTTAGTGACTTGGAAATTTATCCAAATTAGTCTTGCCATCCTACAGGTGGGAATAGAAAGACAAAAGGCCATGCCCCAGGCAAAACATAACATTAACTTTTTAATGGAAAGGGTAAGAGTTCAACTGTTTCAGGTCTCTGTGTTGCTGCTCCTTCCCCCTTTTCAGTTCATTCCCTTGTTGATGTCTTGACAACGAGATCTTGAGGCTAATCAGTCAGTTGTGTTAGTGGAGGAAAATCTTTGGAAGTAATGAATGTAAATGTATGCACTGAGGTCTTCTTGCAGCCAAAATGCTATGCTTTTAATTGTAACTTTGAATGTCAAATATTGAGAGATTTGAACCTACAGCTGGGTGTTAAAAGCTCAGTAAATATCAAAGTAACAAGTCGTTTTCATCTACCTGTTTCTGTAGAGCAATTAGACAAATTTGAATTATTAAAAAAAAGGAAGGAAATTCAGAGCACAAACTCATCAAGGGTGACCTCTAGATACAACTGGTGGAGATTTTGAATAATACATGTTCATTGCATCTATTGGCTTAATTGGAGCCTCAAATATCCAGACTAGAAAGCAGGAAATGGATGTTGAGTCTATTAATCAAAACTGTCTCAAAGTAGAAGGAAAGATCACAGGGGTAGTTAAAGTGTTATACACATCAAAAATGTATTGGAAGTGGGAACTGAAGGGCTCAAATGTATTGATAATTATCAATACATAAAATATAAAAATATACACACATGTGAAGCTTTTTAAGTTAATGCAGGTGTGAAAATGACTTGAGCAAATGAAAATTTTCGAGGTCAATTCACATGACAGTTTGTGCTAATTGGCACTTGGTAAGAGATGATTTCTTGCTTCTCCCCAAACTCATGCTGTCAGGTCTTTACCAACATCCCTTTGTCACAGGGCTTTTATAAGTAAATAAATGTTTGGAGAATTTCCACTTGTTGGTGACACTGGGAGATTTCACTGTGCCTAGAGGAAGGCAGCTGGTGTGGCTGGGTATCCTCATCTTTCCAAGATGTCAAAATAAAAACCCCTGGATCTGGTTAAGGTGGTGCTAAGTGTCTCAGTTTCTCTTGCTAGCCTGTGACTCTCCCTCCAGTGGCATGGACAAAGCTTGCTGCCTCTTTGGGAAAGGCCATGAATCTGAGACTGTTATTTATTGCACACCTCCTTGTCATGATCAATTGAAGAGGCACTATAGGAACATTAAAAAAACCCCAGTAAACATATAATGATCTTTATAAATTCTGAAAGTGTGAACTGCACTGTTATGCCCCAATCTGACAGCCTCAAAGAGAAGCTGATGAGAAAAGTACCTGATTTATTACAATCATCTGTACTAGTGGAACTGCACAGTAAATTCTTCCTGCCTAAGCATGAAATGTTTTTCATTTTGGAACATGGAAGAAAAAAATGTTTCTGTGCCTGAGGTGTTATTACAAATGTTTCTTTCTGTAATGGTGGTGCCTCTTTAGGACCAGAAGGTGTATTTGCATATTCACTTAGGTAAATCACAGGTGGAGGTGTCCAGTTTTTAAGAACATTCACTGACAAATTCATGTCTTGTAGCTGCAACACAGAATAGCTGTTATGGAAAGAGTTATCTTTGAAGAAATAAAACTGCATTTAGCTAAGTAGTACATATTATATATATTTTAGTATTTATTCTGGTGATTCCTTGATTTTAATATTACTTTACGTTTACGCTAGAGAGCAACACCAACTCACATGCAGTTTGTGCTTTGTGACATAAATGTATGGAGATAAATGCTGCAAAGGCTGTAAATGTTACTTAACAAACCTACCTTTACCATACTCCCTATTTGTTCTCCAGTCTTTTGTCCATGTTTGTTTTTCAGAAGATAATCTTCAAAGTATTTGTTACAGTCCACATCTTGTTTTTTTCAATGCTAATTCTCTGCCCTTGCAGTCTTTTTATCATGTGCAGATCACTGATGCTACATTATAAGAATATATAATTTTTATTCCTTAAGTAGGTTGTCAGGGAAACTTGCTACTAGGCCTATTTATATTTATATATATTGCACAATGCTTTAGCCACTGTGTATGAGAGAACTGTGACTTCAGAGCTACTTGATTTTTTTATACATGATTATCTTTGCTGAAAAGAAGGAGAAGTTGACTTGGCAAATACCATAACATTGTTCAAAAATAAAATAAATTAATCTAGTTTTATTTAACCTGAAAAAAATACATGTTCTTTGGAACACATGCAGTTCTTACGTCCTTGTTTTTGGTATGGAACATCACAGAGAAAATGGACTATCATAGAGTATTGAGAAACTCTCATTGCCTAATAATCTTCAGCTGTGGAGAGAAGAAGGCTGCTGTCAATATGCCTGCCCAACGAGATGTGGAATACTTTAGCCTGGAACTAGAATCAAGTGTTCACATGAGCATCAGTGTGGTGATGGGAGTGGTCTTTATGAGGGCAAGGGCTTTGTCAGGCTGGAGCTAGAATGGAAGACTTTACTTTAAATGAGTCAAAGAATTAGGAAGAAAATACTTTGAATCAGCTGAAATTCATAGGCTGCATTTTGTTAATGATTAATAGCAGAAGTACTCCTTGCATTTATACAAAGCCCAGATATCAATAAAAAAATTAAGAACTCATTCCATTATTTCACTGGTCACAGCATAGTTTATGGTCTCCTGTAAGGAGGTTATTTCTTCTGTCCTGAAGAGATGTGCAAACTGTGGTTTATTAGGTATGTGTGAGGTGGCTCAGCTATCAAAATTGTGCAGCAGAAATGCTCTAGTATGCAAAAATCGTTTTGTAGTCTTATCCCTGTGATAGTGACATCCATCCTGTAGACTTGGTTGGCCCCTGCTATATGCCATGTGGTTGCTCCAAGCTCAAAAGGGCTGGTAGGTAGTTTTGTGGGTATTGCTGTTGCCAGTTTGTGAAGTGGCTGTGGCACAAATAAACACTGGTGGATGGGAGTGACTGCCCAGCTCAGGGATTGCCTGCACCTCAGAGATCTTGGGGTGTGTTGCCTAGGCTGAATGACTGAAGAGAAAGCTGTGAAGCATCACAAAGTTCATGGTTACAAAGAATATTACAGAAAATCACTAAAACATAAATTTTTATTATGTAGGAAAGGCTGAGTCCTCCTCAGTTTCTGCTTTCCTGAGAGGAAACTTGCACTTGCTGCCATGTATGAAATACTTTGGTGGTTTATCCCATTCCCTGTGAGCAGCAGAGCGGCAGAACCGAGTGGCAGGTCGGGCTGGCCACCTGGCAGAGCCCTTTGTGCAGCACAGCTTTCTCAGGATGTGCTTTTTGCCAGACAGTGCCTGTGATGTGTATTTTTGCTCATTTCTTAGAAAGAATGGTGGCCTTAAAGGTTATAAATGTACCTCTAGAAACAATTTTGATAAGTGTACAGTTCTGAATCTCTTGGCTCCTGCAGTTGAGGTTGGTGAGGGACAACTGAACTGGGACCTGGTCTGGAGGCAGTGTTTCTGTTTGACACATTCATGTTTTCCTAAAGAGCTATTTCTTCCTCCAGCTCTTTCAGCCTCTGGAAATCTACTGATAGATCACAGCCAGGAGTACATCTTTCCTTGCACTCTTTTTAAAATTGGTTCATTGACTCATGTGTGAATTTTGCCATCTTGAGTGGGTATTTTTTGCTTTCCTTACCTCCCTCCCCTCCCTTTCTATTCAAGAAACTTCTAATTTTAATTTGGAAAAAAAATTTGTAATCTTGCATGCCAACTGTCTGGTAGCATATGGATCTTCATTACCCTTCACAATGTGATAAGTATTATTTATAAAGTAAATTAGGAGAACTTCAAAGGAGGTGTTGCTGCTTTTTATATCAATAACAAGTTTTATTTTTTAAACTTGTTGAGAGTGTATTTACATAACAGAAGCCTGCAACTTCCCAGGAGTTCCTGGTGCATAACAGGGCACAGCTACATTGCTTTCTTATTTCTGGAGAGCTTCTCCCAGTTTGAAATGCCTGTATTTTTCTGTAAGAGCCCTTGCAATGTTCTCAGGCTGTCAGCAGACCCTTTTTGGACTGCCAGTTCTCAAAGGCTCTGCACAGCTGGCTACAGTGGAGCAATGCCACCCCCAGACAAAGTGGGTGGAGGAGAGTTTAGGGAAGACCTCAGCACAGTCATGTAAAATGATAGCAATCCTGCAGGTGTTTTATGCCATTACATACACAAAATATTTGGCCCGAGCACTCTGTCCATTGCAGAGACACTGGGCTTGGGATGCCCTTTGCACAAGTTGTGCTGGCATCAGTCTTGCTACTGACTGTACACTGCCTGTCCTGGCTCCTCCAAACCAACATGTGGATATGTTTCTCTTGCTGTCTGCAGCCCTGGGAGCTAGTGGATGTGCCAGCTGAGTCTCAGGCACAGGTGATCCGTGCAAAGCCTGGTACCTTCCCAACAGAGTGGACAGATCTGTTTACAATTAAATAACTAGTTTCTTTTAGCATTTCTGTGTGTCTGTTGCTGTTGTTCCAGACATTGCAGAGTACAGTGCTCACAGTGGTTCCTCTGTGGTTGTCTTTTTTGAATCAGGGAGCAGAAAGGAAAATCAGAGATGAAGAGAGAAAGCAGAACAGAAAGAAAGGCAAAGGCCAGGCATCCCAAGCCTCATGTAATAATGGTGAGTAAAGTGGGCCTTTCTGGTCTGGGGCTAAGTCATGCTTAACATGCCTCCTTTCACAACCCTATGCTTTGTGATTCACCTAGCAGCTGAAGGGAAGTTGAGTGCACTCCCTCTGCAGAAAAAGAGTGATATCACCTTCTTCAAAACAATGGCTGACCTGGATTCCCAGCCAGTGCTCTTCATACCGGATGTTCACTTTGGAAACCTACAAAGAACTGGACAGGTAGGAAATAATGAGATGAGCAGGTGCCCACTTGCCACCTGGCTGCCTCTACTCTGGGACAGGTTTTAGGGAAATCACCGTTCCTGGGGGCTGCTTGTTTCAGCTCTCATTTTGGTAAATGCAGTTTTGGCACATCACTTACAGAAGAGCTTACAAGAAACAAGTGCCTTTCTGAGTTCTGGGTGCGAAGGAATTTAAACTTCTTTGACAACTGACTTGTTTGGTTTTGTCACAGTTTTGTTATTATTTTACTTTTAAGTATAAGGTTGGTTTGTGACTGAAACACAATCTGGTTTTGAGTGCGCTCTTTGGCTTGGTGAAATGAAGTGCCACCTTGTGGTAGCAGAGATCCCCCTTCCTGTCACAGCTGAAAACAAAGACCAAGCTCTTACACGTGTAGGAAGGTCGAGTAGGGTCATTGAACACCCACTACCCATTTTCTTTCGGCATCACCTAGAGATCTGGAAATTCCTTGAAAAAAATATTTTCACTCTTCCAAGTAAAACTCCATCATACTAATGTTAATACTCCGTATTGGCAGTTATTATTACTATTAAACATAAGGAAGTCTTTCTTGACTTGACTCTTTTCTACTTTATTGCCTGCTAGGAAGTTGAAAACCTGAACCGGAGGGTCAGCTCTGACAACTTTTTTACTATGAACATGTTATTTATTAACATCTCAGGGAGAAGAAAGAGACCCTTATGCATGTGTTTATAAAGACAAATACTTGATGAGAAAATTTAATATGCATCTTGCTGAAAAATAGTAAAATGAGGAAGATAAATGAAACTGAGTGTTGGAATTGTCAATTATTTTGAAGCAGTAGTGAGTATTGTGGTTGAGCAAAGCACAAAGAGCGCAGACATTGGAATCGCAGCTGTCACTGGCTTACTCTCCCAAATTGGAAAGACGCCCACTGACATATCAGTGTTGGGTACCTTCTGTCCTCATGGCTTTCAAACCAGAATGTGGATTTGTTTCAAAACAGGAGACGGTGGAAGCATTCCTTAGCATATATAATCCTGTAAATAATTTTCTAAACTAACTGGAAGATATCCTCATTTCCTAGCTCTTAGGCAATGTTCAGCCATGACTTTTATTGCTTTAACTCACAGTTACGGACCTCAGCTTTACACACGCACACACATCTCTGAGCTATTTTCATTGCACGGGTTCAGCTGTGGAGGCTCCCAGTGAGAGCTGGGTGTGCTCTGAGTCCTGCCAGCA
The DNA here is from genome assembly GCA_032173965.1 of Sitta carolinensis. Taxonomy (NCBI): domain Eukaryota; kingdom Metazoa; phylum Chordata; class Aves; order Passeriformes; family Sittidae; genus Sitta; species Sitta carolinensis. The sequence goes on from CM063284.1 coordinate 132,820,347, forward strand.
CCACTCTGGAGAGCTGCCTGGCGTGGCTTGCCCTGCCCAGCAGGAGCGCTTGCGGTGCCTGGTGCCTCCGCCCCGCGCTAGCACTGCAGCTCAGCAGCTGCAGGGATGGGGCACTTGCTGGTGCAGACCTGCAGTGTGGGCACGCTGTGAGGAGTTTGGCTGACTGTTCTGTGTTGGACAGACCGATTTTACACCTCCCCTGATACTGTCAGCTGTGTTTGCTGCTGTTGTAAATTTGGTCCCGGTAACTCTGAGCTATGTGGATTTACACAAAACTGGACTTGGGCTTCTGCCCACAGCCTGTGCAAAAAATGTTCAGCTGTACCATTAGTAATTGTATTTCCATTAGGCCTGTAGTTTAATCTTGTTCTTTATAGTTTAATTAGATTTTTAGTCAGTATTAAATACATACAAAAGCTTATGAGTGTTGTGGCTTAAACTGTATTAGGGGTAATTTTAGGTGAGTAGCAATCTGATTTAGAGAATTGTAAAATAATTGGGAAAATGATATAAATCAGGGAAGAGGGTAATTTCTCTCAAACATTGATGTATTTCCATTGGATGATATTCAACAGCAGTTTGTCTAAGCCTCACTTCTTCCAGATGACAGTTAGAACTAGAGGTGTTTGTTTTTTACAGGAGGAAAAGGATTTTTAACATATGACAAACTGCAAAACACTTGTCTTTTCTCCCTTTCAAAGCTGCTCTGTTAAGCAAGTGTCTGAATTTTTGGAATAATTAATTTTTATTTCCATCCCTCTAGGTTTACTATAATACAGATGACGAGAGAGAAGGGTAAGATATTTATTGTTTCACAAGCTTTGCAGTTAACAGTTTGAACTCATAGAAAGTCACTACAAAATATGAAATGAGATAAAAGTGACCCCCTTTCTTCCCCTTCCCTCATGTTCTCCCATGTAAATCGTCTGCTTTTTATGTCCTTATTTTAATACATAGCCAAGTAAAAGAGTCCCAAGGTTCGATACAGGGACAGGACAATATATTTGACAATGAAGTGCCACCTATGTAAGCATGAGGGTTCTCAAATAATTTAAGAATTGGGAATTTTTTATTGGAGCACTGGACTTCACTGCATTCTTGAAAGCTTTTTAGCAGTGCATGCACGTGTATGCAACAAATACAGGAACTGCAGAGAGAATGGCCAAGTGCCAGAAGAGAAAGGCAGAAAGAGAACAGAGAATCTTGGAAAGACAAAGGATGGAAATGGGAGTATCCCCTATCTGACTTTGAAGGGACTGGAAGAATTGATGAAAATCCCTCTTATGGTTAGAGATGCCATGAAATAAGAGGTTTAATATGGGTTACTGAACTTCAGCCTGCATTATGTGCCAGCCCCATATTTCTGTAAGTTGCTTGAATCCCCAAGTTAACACCCTCAAGTCTGAGATTCTGGAGTAACATAACTACACTCTCATAAACCTGCAAAAAGTGACCTGTGGTAGGGAGTGGCCAAGCATCTGCAGTCAACACTGACTTGAAAACATGAGGCCCTTTTGATTTCTTTTTGAAACTAATGCTCTTCATAAGGCTTACAGTGGAATTTGAGAAACAAAGGGGTTTATTGCATCAAGCAATAACCACCCTCCTTCCCTCAAGGTTAAGGGCCTTTGGGGTTTTCAAATTAGTGTGAAACATTGGAACATGTTTTCCTGCCCCAGCCAGTCAGTCTCAGAAATTTAAGAGGCCTGGATAGTTCAGATGAGCATCAAAAGCTAAATCCTTGCAGTTTCTACTTTTGGCGCTTCTTGAGTAGCTAGGGGATGTTTTTGCCAGAGTACAAAGTGAGTTGTGACTGTTGCTGTTGTCTCCTCTTCTGCTGTGAGCACAGTTTTACCTTGACATGGTTCCTGTTTTGTGTATTATAGTAGCAGTGTCCTGGTCAAAAGGATGTTCCGGCCTGTGGAGGAAGAGTTTGGACCCTCCCCTTTGAAACAAATCAAAGAAGAAGGTCTGAAAAGAGGTAACAGTGAATTCTTAGCAGTTAAAAATAATTTCGTGTAACTCAAATCCTCAAGCTGGGAAGGGCATGTGTGGCTTGGATAAAATCAAGTTTGTAAAAAACCCAACAAAAATATGTAGGATGCTAGTACAAATATGGGTTAATGGGAGAAGAGATCTTTGCATCTGTCAGTCTATGTGGAGACATTCTAACAAATGCTAGAAATTACTTAAAAAGAAAAAAAAAGGACTATGCTATCTCAAGAAGGGATCAGGACACAAATACATAGAAAAAGAGCTAGAAAGTTTCTTGGTTCTTGGCCAAGCTACAAAGTTCATAAAAGTTCTAGTAGCAAAACTGTGATGGTCTGTTTTTAACTTTTGCTCATCTTTTCTGTTCTGTCTGGGTTCACAAGCAAATATGCAAAATGCATTGGGTCAAATACAGAGACCTTAACAGGCAAGCTCCTGCCAACTGCAGACTTAGATTAGCTGGAATAAATTATCAGAAATTTACTACTCTATTAGAAATATAAGACATGGAGAGATATCTTCCAGCAGATGTAACTGAATTGTTTAAAGGTTTGTTTCCCTTAACTGTTTTTACTGCCCAGGTGGGTTTTATTAAAGTTGTGTTTCTTATGCTCTACCAGCTCCTGCTTTCCAGTTTGCTACAAGTGAAGCCTAAGTTGAATAACATTGAAACAACAATTAGGCTGATCTGTTAAACTTTGCAGTGAAGGTGATTTTGTCCACGAAGTCTGTTTTGTGTACAGTTACTTCCAGTGCAGTGCCATCCAATAACTTCCTACCCTGTGACAGTTAAACACCCTGGAGCATATTTGCCATTCCTTCAGTCTTATGAGTTCTGTCATGTAAGTTCATTGACAAACTTAAGTAACTAAAACTTGCAAGTATTTTGAGGTTCAGAGATGTCAGACTTGTGAGACAGCAAAGCAACAAGGTACAGAAGTGAAGTGGGTTTTTCTTAGTTGTACCATTCATAAGACTCCTTTGAACTGTATAGAAATGACTTACCACAAGCCTGCATTTGCAAAGTTTCTTTGTTGGTTAGGGTGGTGTGCTTGAACCAGGGGAAGCATAGAAGATTATAGGATGGAGACTGATACCTTCTTGAAATAAATGTGAACATATGATTCTTTTAATTAAATCTTAAATCAATTATGTGAGGTCAGCACTGACCATGGACTTGCCTTTGGTTGACTCAAGATCTTGGCCAAATTTACATTATCAGGGCTCTGTCAAGCAGAAGATGACAGCTATGAGGGCTACGTGAACTGTCATTTCCTACATTTTCACCTGGGTTTCCCAGCTGGAAGCCTAGGAAGTTGCCTGCAAGGAGCTATTGGTTTGCTTTGGTTATTCCTGTCCTTTGCTGTGGTTAGTTGTTTTGATATCATCCAGGACGTGCAAGCATTTCAAGGGTAAGATTAGAAAGAAAAAAAATATATCAGCTGGTGGCAAAACTATGTAAAATGATTAAATCCAGGAGAGGCACAGAACCAGAGAAGCTGGAGGATGCTCTCTTCACATCCCCTTCCTGTTCAGTGTTTCTCTCATCTTGGACTATGCTGGCTGGAGGCCAAGCCTTTTCCAGTGTGGCCTTTGCTCTGGTGAACTTCCTGCCATCAGGAACCTTGCATCTGGGATTGTGCTGATGGTGTGCAGCCCAGCTGAATCTACCCATTTGATAATGCTGTCTTTGCCAGAGAACTCACTGGGTATTAAAATGTTTTGGGATTTTCCCCCCTAATGTTGCCATATTAGAAGCTTTTCTCATGATTTATTTGGTACAGCAGAATCAGTAACTCCTAGAGAGCAGGTATAGATGGGACACAGGTGTAATGTTTGAGAGAGCAGGTCTGATATGTGAAAATATATATTAAAATATACATTAAAAGCAATGTAATCATTAGCAGAGCAGTGCAGGTAAATAGCACCCATTGAGGTGTCCGAGCCCCACTGAAGAACTGAAGTGAAAGTGTGTGGCCTTGCATCTGCCTGCTGGACTTACTTGTAGCACTGTCTGGTGGAAGTAAAAACATTAAGTGGCAGTCTTCAAGAGAATAGGTCTGAAGGGGTTTGCAAACAAGGTTCATAGTCTCACTCAGCTGCTGCTTCTTTTTGAATTATTCTTTCATCTCCTTGACCTCTAAGGGAAATCCAAATACCCAACACAGAAATGTGAAGTACGTTAATCTGTACCAAATGTGCATCACAGCTAGTTAGTTGGCTAGACTTGGCTTTTTCCTGTTTTGATTTCTCAGTAAGTTTTCAAATCACTTTCCCTTTCAGATTTCATAGGGAGTTTCCCATTAATTATAAATCCAACAGCTGACTTATAGATTAAGTGGATTTCTAGTCCTGTAGTTCTCAGTTTCAAGAAAATGATTTTTTGTCTAGTTTTTAACTCCTAGGAAAGTCATGTTAAACTACTCTGAAACATTTTAGATTCATAACAATCAGGGGGTTGAGAGCCATCCGAGGGAATTTGTGCTTGAGCAATAATGAAAACTCCAAATGCGAGAAGGGAAACCCGAATTACAGCTACCAGGCCTCCTTTCCTTGACTAAGATATACCACATCTTCATGCAGAGACTACTTAACAGAGACTAGTCATTGTCCATAGAGTGCCAGTCGCAGCACTGGCAGTGCCCACACTCAGACCTTCCTAATGCCCCAAGATTAACTGTCTGATTGTGTCCTTAGTTTCATTTTTCCTCATGTATGTTGTTGTTGTTAACAATTTTAAAAGAGGTATGTAACATCCCTCTTCTGCATTCATACGTAAATCCTCAGTTCAGTAGCCTGGCTTCCAAAAGTCTCACTGGTTCAGCAATATCCTTTGCCTTGAGCAAAGGCTGTTTGCCCTTCTGCAATTTGGTGTGTTGGGGCTATTTCTTAAGTAGCTAAAGATAAATTTATCTCCCCCCATCTTTTGCAATTCTTTTTAATATCTAAAGAATATTAAGGTCTGCAATGGATTTCAGTGCTGGCAAGAAGGTTAAGGACTAAGACCAGGGAGTAGACAAATTTGAAATTATCTTTTAACTTTCAGGCAAAAAAACCCTTATTACCTTGTACAAGATTTCTCCTTTGTTCCCCTCCAAATCTTGTAATTTTTACTGTTAGAGTGAGCCCATGTAGATGCTATGAATGTGGTGACAGTAGGATCAGAGGACATGAGTTGTGTTAAATGGCCACAGTCATTCAGTGGCAGTGCTGCTGCTGAGCCCGGTGGAGCCTTTGCAGCCCTTTTCCCTCCCTTGTGGCTGTCCGCTGCGGCCGTCTCTCCACTGCTCTGCCAACAAGAAGGCTTGTGGGGCTGCAGTGTACGCTGAGGCAGGGATCTAATCTGTTTGAAGAATAACTCAAAAAAGGGGTTGTTTTTCACTCACATCTGCTGTTTGAGAGAGTTTGTCATCCAGAAAAATCCATTGAGATGAGCCAGCATAAGAGGGCATAAGGGCAGGGATGAGACAGGGGCTTCCTAAGGCATCACTGTCACCACAAGTCATTTGTGGCAAAGGGCTCTACTGAATCAAAGCCAGGAGTTTCACACCTGTCAGGGGAAAGAAAAACCTAACAACCCCCCATGTGCTTACTAATCCTGCCTCTCTGTGTGTATGATGCCTGGCAAACCAAGCACAACAGAGATGTAAAGCTCAGCACCCTGATTGTGTAATGTACCCAAGTTTAACCTTGGACCGAGTGATTTTTTTTTTCTCCTTTCAGATATACTTGTAATCGTTAAGGCTGGCAGAGCTCCAGATGTTTGTAAAGCCAGGAGTTACAGGACAACCCTCTAGTCACAAGAAAAAGGTTTACTAAATTAATATAAGTGTTAGTACTGGTAAAATTAGCCCATTGAGAGAGTGCTTGTTCATGCGATAAACATCAGGCATGGTAAAACTTAACTCCTGGTGTGGAATTTCTTTTTCTTCTACATTTTGACAGTTTAAGTTGTGACCCAAAGTTGTCTCAGCTTCTGAGTCCATTAAAAGGATGTTTTCATGCCAGGCCTCAAAGAGTTGCCAAAATATAGGTGAAAAGGATGTGGCTCTGCATGCTGCGGTAGCAGTTTCGTGGCTTGTATTTCTGAATTGAAGATGCAAAAAACCCACCATTGTCATGCATGTTTAGTTTGTAGGCCAAGTCAGGGGACTGAACTACCCATGATTTTTTCCAGTAATTTCAAAACCTGGGCAAAGAAGCTACAGTTCTCTGAAAACGGACCCGAGTCTATCCTGCTAGAATCTTGGCCTGATTAACTTCTACACAATTACTTCTATATGAAAAATACCATCCTGTGTTTTGGTTCTGTGTGTCATCTATTGAGTTACTTGGTGAAGATGTCTCTTGGACCATGAGAATTTGCAGTTTCAAAAAAAGCCTTTTCTATCTACTAGAAAAAAAAAAGGTTACCAATGTAATTTGTCACACAGACATGACAATGCATGTATATTTGTACCTCATGTGCAGCAGTGCTATTTGAAAAGACGGTTTATTTAGGAAACAAAATAAATTGCAGAACATCTTATTTTAACCTGTCACTTATCAGTCATGTGAGATGATACATAAAACACTTTTCTAGTGTTTATGCTCATATGCTGTACCTGTCTGCTTTGCTTTTGCCATGCTATAGCAAGGTTCCTCCTTTTACCTGTACAAGTGTGAAGAAAACAAAAACTAAAGAGGGCAGGGCACTGTGTCTGTCAACAACTAACAGCTAACAGGGCATCTGATGGAGGAAAAGGAACAGAAATGGCATTTGGGTACCTAAGCAGGTAGGCACACTGCTAAATTCCTGCCTGCCAGCTGTGCTCTTGAATGTCTTCCCTGTTAAGTCTCAAATAAATCTGAACTCATTTTTCCCAGTGTTTATTTTTGTACTGGTCAGTCCATTTGCAGCCATCTGCACAGTAATGTCAGAGACAACTATTTCTTTACCTTTTCTTTGATTTGCTCTCAGAAGGCACAGCTAAAGGCAACCCAGAATTGCCTTTTTTGAATGTCCTTTCCCAGCTTTTTAGATGAAGTCTGGGGAGGTACAAGCCAAGAGAGAGGTTTCAGAAGACCTAGCTTTTGTGTTTTATCCTATAACCAAGGGACAAGGCCCCAGTGTTTTTTAGTTTCTTTCTGTAAATGGAGATTTAGATACTGGAAGATAGCGATTCTACACATTAGAATAAATTTGCTGAATTTTCAGTACTGTATTTTCAATGCAACTATGATGTGTTGTCCGTGTCTAGATTGCTGATGATATTAAAAATAAATCTTTTTAAGTGCAAACAATTTCAGTGCTTCATTTTATCTGTCATGGATTAATATTTTTTTTTCTGTTCAATATGGGGTATTTCATCTGTGCAAGTGACTGACCTTGCTCCAAGTTTGATTTTTTTTTTTTCTTCTGTTTCAGTGCTTTTGTATGTGAGGAAGGAGACAGATGAGGTGTTTGATGCTTTGATGCTGAAATCACCCACAGTAAAGGGGCTAATGGAAGCTGTAAGTATCTGATGTCCTTACATTGTTTGTCTTTCCTGGCAAGAAAATCTTGAGGCTTTCCATGTATTATTGAGATAAACCATAATATAAAGATGAAGTTATTATCAGGTACATTTAAAGCATTTCTTAAAGGCTTTCTGGAGTACAGCTCTGAAATGCTGTCATTTTCCTAATTCAGTGTTGTCAGCAGGTTACTGGGTTTAAACAACATCACAGAGCTGATTATTTGAGGCTTGAGCTTTGAGGAATAGCAGTAGTTTTAATGAGTGTCAGGGAAGAAGAGAGGTGCAAGCTTCATTTTCTGAAATGCTTCTTTCTGAACTGGCAGTTCAGAGCCGTCTGTACTGAATCTTTTCCTGTAATGCTTATCACTACACTCTCAGCCTGGTTTCCAGAAAGAAGCCCAAGGATGCACTGTTTCTGTGGGAATTTCATATGGCTTTTGTGCAATTGCTGTTCAGCATGTAAGAGGCAGGTGCTGAGGCAGTGCAGACTTGTCATTCATACGTTGTCTCAAATTCCTTCTCTAGCCCTCATTTACAGTGTGACCTGCCTACCAGTAGCCTCTTTACTGCTTCTTTGAGTTGAGTTTTTGTTTGTTACCCATTAGCTCTCATCATAAGAGTTGCTCTTTCCATGTTCAATCCTGTTTATATGAGCTGGTGGCTCATTAAATTTTTGGTAAGGGAAGAGTTAAGAAATAATCACATGTCTCACTGCTTCAGTGGAGGAATGTGAGATTGACATGTGGGATGCTGAGTTGATTTCCAGCCTTGTTTATGTGTAGGGGAGAAGACAGAAATGGATGAAAGTGCCCCTAGAGAACTCAGCTGAGTGCTAGAAGTGTGTATATTTATACTCTCTTAAAGCTGTCACAGTATCTCGTTGCATGTACTGAACACTTTTAATGCAGTAAAATTGAGTTATTTGGTCAATATTTGGCCAGTAGCAGAAGGCAGAAAAAGATTTGTGGGTTAGTGAAGTTGTTTAAAGCACCTATTTAGATGAGGATATCTCTGAGGAGAGTCAGTGGCACGCTAAGGATGTCCTAACTATGCTTCTGCCAATGCTGTTTGCTAGCTGTGACTGCAGCTCTGCTGTCAGGCAGAGCAGATGGATAACAAAAGCCAGGCTCTGCTTGAAGAGGCAGCAGTCTGATTCATGGTAAGCTGCAACATGATTTCATCTTGTCTTTGTATGGAAGTTTAAAGTATGTTATAATTCTTCCCATAACTGTTTCAGCTAGCATGAATATTTTATCTCCAGTAGTCTGTGCCTCTCCATGCCTTTTCTCCAGCCACCATGTAACAAAAACAAAGCTGGTGCAGAAGCAGGAAAGGTTTCTGCATACCTCAGTCAGCGCAGCTGCTGACTCACTGGCATGTTTTCGGCACCGGAGAAATCTAATCTGTTGTAAAATGTCCCAGTTCACTGGAAGGAACACATTCAGAAAATTTTAATTCTCTTTGGTAGGATATTGTGGATAAAACAATGCCAGAAAGCTGTCAAAGTGTATGTTCTTAAATAGTCTCTTTACAGTCATTTCAGCAAATCATGTAATTTTGTAATTGTGCATATCCTAAATGCTCCATTCTAGTCTCAGTATTAAGAATTTAGGAACTGTGCTTCTGATTATTACAGAGCCCCAGTTCTGAAAGAGAGCCTCAGTGATCCTAAGTCATACCATCCTTCTCTGTTTACATATTTTACTTTTTTTTTTTTTCTTTTTGTTAGTCACTACTCCTGATCTTTGACTTTTTCCTAACTTTCTGATATTAATGATATAGTTTTCTCAAATCCTGTGTTTATTTTATTCTCACATATATCCCCTTTCCAAATTAACAGTTAGATTCCTTCTCAGGTATCTTTCTTTTGGCAAATATCTACAGGTCTTGGGTTTCAGAAATGCAGCATGTCTCAGGAAGCAATGTAGATGTTTGGTTTTCACTGGTCAGTCTTGATCAACAGAAAATAGCAAAACATCACATGTATGTGGTGACTGACCAGCTCTATGTCCTGCTTTCAGCCTGATCCAAAGTCAGGATAACTGTGGATCTCAGTAGGTACCTCAGTGTTACATTGTGCAAAATTACATATTTATTCAAATTACAGAAGGCAGTTCCAATTGGGAAATTCAAGCATCTCCCAAAGTTTTTCAATAATTAAAAGCTAACAGCTGCATTCAATAGAACTGGCCTAGACTATTACCTGCCTTATATATGTGATCTTCCAGCCAGTGTAGGGCAACAGACTAGACAATTTCATAGAAATAAGCTGGCAAAGGTGTTTTCCTACACGCCTTGACCCACCCAGATATTGTCCTTTCTGACTTCCTGACTCCAGCAGAGAGCATTTCTAGTGGCTTGTGCAATCAGACAAACTTGCCATGCCATGGGACTGCAGTCCAAAGGGACACCCAGACAGCTATTTCAGTGCCACTTGGAAGGCTGTCGCGCTGTTTCGGGCAGCCTAACAGAAAGAAATCTCTGCTCGGAAGATCGACAAATGGACAATGGAGATGATAAGGAAAAATATTCCTCCAAATAAAGATACCTTTTTGAAATTTAATATAGCCTGCTTGGGTTCAGGTGAGAAATCCTGTTGTTTTGTATGGAAGTTGGCAGCAAGTGGTGGTCCTCCTGTGTTGGCAGCCAACACCCTGAGAAGAGGGTGTTAAGTGAGATGCCCTAACAGATGTTCACTCTATTCGTTCTCCAATTCTGCAACAGGACTTAGCACATTTGTACTGGAGATGTGAGAGGGAGGCTCTCCCATACCCCCACTTTAAGCCTTGCTTCCACAGCTTGCTGTTTGGTATAATTGATTGAATCCCAGGGGTTCCTGAGAAATGTGCTTATCCAGTCAGCTGGAAGCCTTTCGCAAAGCTCACTAATCCCTGCATGTTATATAAACCCTACACCTGTCGTAGGCAGTGTGACAGGCAAGGCTTTCTCAGCCCAACCTCTCATAGTTTATGTAGGAAGTGATGTCCCAGAGTCCCAAACTGCTTTGAGCAACATTTGGTATGCATGAGTGTTAGGTATGCCAAATATCCTAGGGAAGATTTATGCTGGAATGTGCAGAATGCTGTATATTAGCTGCTATTAAGCCTCCTTGGCAAGAAATGTTTTGCTCAGCTTGTTTATTTGCATGGAGTCAGTGAAAAGTGTCTTCGAGTGCTGATCTTTACAGTATCACTAGGCTTCAGAGTTAACAACCTAGAGAGGAAGATAATTTCCTCATGTGCACACAGTTGTGACACTTTCTGCAGTTTCAGGTTGCCAGTTTTTCTCCAATGCCTATTACAAAGGATTTTTTTTCAACTTTCAGATGAAATGGAGTAATTTTTATTATTGCTTTACATGAAAACTTAAAGTTAGTGGTACAACAGAAGCACAGATACGAAAATTCAACACCAGATTGTTTATCTGATGTCATTCTGTTCATGATAAGAAAAGCCAGAGGATAATAAAAGAGTAAAAGAACAGTGAAACATGCTGGTGCAAGTGAAACTGAAGTAGCAAATACCACCCAAATTCAGTTTGTATTTTGTTCTCTGCTAGGTGGAAAACTTAGGGAGTGGATGGGTCTATTGTACCTCATCAGTTATTCCCCTTTCTGTTAGCCATTGATATATGCTAATAGTCAGAGGACACTGTTTCCAGTGTAAGAGTTGTACTGGTTCTTCAGAATTTTGGAGTTATGTTATAGAATACCTGTCAAGCTGATACACTTGTTCATCATTAGGTATAGTTTTTAAGTACAAAATTGCATAAGATGATGATTATACTATTATAGGTGATGTAGGCAAGTATAGATTAATTAATTCTCTCTTTCAGAGAATCTTGGCTGTCTGGAAAGGAGCCATGCTTGGTGTTCAACCTGTGGCTCTTTGAATCTGTCCTCGGTGCTGAGTTTATCCATTCCATTTTCTCTTTCATGATAATTGCTTTAATGTACTTCCCTAAAGTACCTTTTCTCAACAGAACTCTGAATGCAAACACAAAGAAAGGATTTTACAGTGACTGATGTTTTCCAGTCTTTAAATGGATTTTTAATTATGCATTTCAGTTCTCTAATGTGGAAGATAAGTAGTCAGCTATTTAGCTGCAACTTCATTTCACTTGGGAAGAGCTGGAAATTTACTTTGCTTGGCAGTAGAGCACCACAGAAAAAAAAAGTCGTTTTTCTGTAACTGTTTTGCCTTTTGGGACCATCCTCTTCTAAAGTGCAAACTGTGAGACCTGTTCCCTCAAAGGAGAATCATAGTCTGGAAAGCAAACCTGGCTTAGATGAAGGGCCCAGGGACACCATCTTCATAAGCACACCACAGACTCACTGCAGAATAGACATCCAAAAAATTACTAGCACACTGCTGCAAAGCAATCCCATAGCATCCCAGTGAAGTACTTGTTGGCATGAATAATTTGTCAGCTAAGTCATTCTTCTTTCTAAAGCTTTACTGTATTGTCCACTTTATTATTTTAGTTGCTTTAGAAAGAAGTTTATTTCACAAGTCACTTACCTTGATAACACACTTCTCTGTGGCATCTCCTTATCTATACACTCAGATGATGTTTTGTGAGCCAAATAGTGTTTTCATTTTGCTACTGTAGTAATTAGACTGATTCACCTTCCCAACAGTACAGAAGCTTTTTAGTCCCATGTGTTTGATTTCAGTAGCTCTCGTACAATAAAAGTTACCTTGAAGATACTTTTCAGCCAAAAGTACCACCATGGAGAGTCCTGTTAGCTTAACAAACCTTTGAGCAATAGAAATGTGTATGTTTTGTTGTTCCATCAGTCCATCAGCTCCTATTGGGTTGCCATGTGTCTGCCTTCTGCCTGATGGGAGATGCCTTTGCTTCCACAAGCCCAAAAAATCAGATTAAGAAACAATAGAAAGATCAGATTGAAATTCCCTGGTAAAATCTGAAGCTGTGAAGAGCATTGATTCCTTGAGCAGAGCACTAGGAGATGCTGGGGCAGTTCTGATGACTCGCACCCTATAAAAACTATAGTATCTGAGTTTCTGGATGGAGACTATTGTGGGTTTTGATTAAGCTGTTCAGGATTATTGCTCCCCAAGTCATCCTTAAATGAAAGCATGATGTGGTTGTGATGGGCTTTTCTGTATAGCCATCCTGTCAAAGTTTGTTGAGATATTGTTTTAATGTCTTATGTAAGGTAAGAGGTTATAATTTTATATTTCTCATTCGTCTTCAGTGATATTTCTTCTATTTTTATTATTCCAGATCTCTGAGAAATATGGGCTGCCAGTTGAAAAGATTGCAAAACTTTATAAGAAGAGCAAAAAGGGGTAAGTTAGTTACATAACTAACTAAGGATCTATGGCAGGATCCTTTAGAAGTACTCAGAGATCCCAGTTATACTTGGGGCCTCATGATGCTGGGCAGCACAAACTCTTCCAGGAGACATACCCATGTGCTTGAAGTCCTCATGTCTGTGGAGACTGTAAGGGATGGCAGAAGAGGAAACATGGATCTCCTGTCTGTGTCTGACCAGTGTTCATAAGCTTACTGTGAAGAAAGAGTTTGTGGATAAGATATGTGAATAAAGTCTGTTTTGTAGACAGTATGCTTAATAACATCGTGGGAGATGCTGCCCTTGCTATAAGTGCAGTGTGGAGTTTTCCTGCAGTGTTAGGAAGAAGTAGGCCACTGTCTTAGTCTGAAAGACAGGCAGGCAATGTTTGCTGCAGGGGTTTCAGCTGAATAAATGTAGACATGAACATCACAGCTGGACTTTTAGAATAGCTAGGCTTCTGCTCCTTGCCATAAAACTAAATCTCTCCACTTCAACTTTAAGTTCTATTTAACTGCAATATTGCAATGGTATAATTTTAAAACAATTATTTATTTTCAGCTGTATCTCTAGTTTAGGGCATTGTTGTGTCTGAGAATTTCTTTAGCTTTTGAGAAGACAGGTGAAACTTCTCATGTTTTGCTTCTTTCTAAGCGACAGAAGAAACGCTTGGAGGTAGAGAGGAAAACACTCCTTTACACTTCTAACAGTCATTGTTGATAGTCTCACATCCAAGCTGAGTTCTAATTCTGTGAGCTGTGTGCAAAGCACAAATTACACTGCTTCCCTGTGCTAGAAGCTCACACCACAAGAGGTGCAGCAGCTCACGTGGCATGCCTGAGGAGTAGCACAGATGTGTCTCTGTAGGAGCCAATGCCAGGCATGGGAAGCACCAGCTAGCTGGGTCTGCCAGGGATATGAAGTGCAGCTCATCTGTAGGTAGCCTAAGAGTGTTAATATTGCAGCACTGGCGTGTCTCTTAACTACTCTGGCAAGGAGCAGCCTCTAATCCAAAGACTATCATGGACTACAGGGCAGATCTTGACAATAATTCCCACTGGTCACCCTCTACTGGCATGTACTGGGGTCTGGTTTTGTCTTGTAGAGAAGCAAGTACATGTGGCAGAGTGTATAGCTTTCCCTTTCAGTGTCCTGATACATAAAAACATTGATTTCTGCCTTTGTCACCAGTATCCTTGTAAACATGGATGACAACATTATTGAGCACTACTCCAATGAGGACACATTCATCCTGAACATGGAGAGCATGGTTGAAGGCTTCAAGATCACACTGACAGAGATCTAGCCTCAGGCAGAGCCTTTTTGTAAGGAACCACAGCATTTCATCCTTCTTGGAAAGCAGATTCCCCGTGAACTTGACAGACATTGATCAGAGAAACTGTTACAAGACTGCATTGAAAATACTGTCCATTCTGCACCTGTGCACCCACTGCAGATACACTTGGGTTTGTCAAGCACTCACATTAACCTGGTCCCTTATTTATTTTTCCCCACTCTCTAGTGTACAAGCAGCTACCAGCCCCTAGATCTGTGACCAGATGACCCACTGCAAATGTGAAATGCAGCATTTTAATCCATATTTGAGTGTGGATAAGCTTATTCTAAAACATGTTCAGTGGCTATGCTGGTCTAATTTCAGAAATCTGGTATAAATCACTTTACCAGTAGTTGTCTCTGTCATTGCTAAAATCTGTTGCAGTGCTAAAGATGAGCAAAGCGGCTGACAGTTCACTTGCTCAGACTGATCTGTATCTCTCCATACTGTATGGTCTTGCCAAATACCTCTGGTAGTTCTCAGCTTGTAGCAATGAGGACTTGTAAGTAAGGCATTCAGCTACAAATGTCACTTGTAAGTAAATGGTAAAGAAACCATTTTAACCTTGTATATAATGTTTATAATATGCAATAATATATTTTAACTACTGTATGTGGGCATGTTTACTGCCACTATGTTTTTGTATGTATTTGGTTTAGGGTTTAGTAGATTCTTTCTTAGAGGATTAAATTGCTGCAATCTGTTAAGGAGTGTGTACTGAGAAGCTGATAACTGAATCTGTATTCATATGCTCCATCCTGGCTCACACAGTTGTATACTGAAATATTAGAGTAGACTCTGCTACTGGATCTTGGATGCTCTGGCACAATGGGCCCCACTTTAGGTACCCAAGTCCCAGCTGTAGATACCTGAGTCTCCCATCCAGCTGTAACAAAATCCAAGAGACACCATGTGTCTGCTGCCTGGTTTGGCTAGAGGTAGAGAAGGGACTTCTTTCTGGTTGTCTTCCTTTGATGATGCAGAGGCTCCTGAAATGGCCTTTTCTCAAACCTGTGGTGGTAATGTTCTGTCTGCAGCAGCCTGCACATCAAAGCATTCCTCTAGACTGTAAAAACTGGACTTCAAATTCTTAAGTGTATTTGATCTTGTGTTTCCATTATGTTGTGATTCCTAGGACACTTGGATGATGTGTAAGCCTGGGCCTGATGTAGATATTTTATCCAAACTGGAAACATTTTTCCAGTGGAGACTGAGTATCCCTCAACTGAAATGTGGAGATTGGTCTCTCTCTCAAGGGCTGAGTCTGAACTCAAGTTCATGGTTATTCCATCAAATTCCCTGTCTATCTTATGAATTCTGTGAAGGGATACAGTTGTGCAGGCTAAAATCGTACCAGGAAAGGCCTGAATGTCCTATGATATATATACCCAGCATCTCTCTCTCCATTCCAGCTCCTTTGGCTGTTGTAAAGAGCTCCTCACTTAGCATATGTTTCCACGAGTTTCAATTGCATTTTTTTCTGTATGCACTGTACATGGATCTTGTGTGACAGGCACAAGTGTGGGTCCTTTTCTACATGCAGCCTTTAGAGTTTATTCTTTTCCTCCTAAAACCTTTTCTCCTTTAGTCACACAACCTTTATTATTTGATGTTTAAGGGCAGAAAGAAACACTGCCTAGTTTAACAGGGCTCATGTAATGTTTTGAGCTTTGTGGAGCTATTTACATTCAAGCAAAGTAGCTGGGATAACTGACCAGTCTGATTTGGCCATATCTGCATGAATTGTCCTGTAAGTTCTTGCACACTTTCTTAACTTAAAATCTCTTCCTTTAATAGAAATGTTAGGTACATGTCAGAGTTTCTGTGGGACCAGAAACTATAAAAAGTTCAGGCTGGTAGCATCAGTAGTACCATACCCAGAATCTACATATGCCTGTAAAACAAAGAGTATATTGTCTTTCTCCTGCCCTTTTCTTTTGTCGTACACTCTTTTCCCTTCTGGTGCAGAGTTCTGTTGTAATTTCCTTAACTTTATATAAAAATGCACTCCAGCAAAAATGCTCTTGCTACCCTGCTCAAGAGCAAACAATCTGGGAATACAAGAGAATTATGATGTTTCGGTTTGTTTCTATTTGGCTCAGACTGAGATAAAAAGTCTATGCTGACTTATCCCAGATGTTTTTTTCCTAAAGAAAAAAAGAGGGCAGTTTGGACAGGAACTGGGACCAGCAAACAGGACTGGTGAGCAATACTGTCAAGTCTTGTATTTCTCTGTTGGTATTTGGAATCTTCAGAATATCATCTGAGATCTCTCAGCTGGTCAAGATCTCTGGGCAGAAGCTGTAGGTGAAGCAAAGGAATAAATGTATGCAGGAGTTGAGCCCTGGTTCTGCCACCAACAAACCTTCTGTCCAAGGGAACACCTGTGGTACCTGTGGCTGGCCTGGGTTGGAACGTGCTGCATTAAGAAAGGCCAGTGAGAATTTAAGGATCACAGAGAAGGACAGGCTCTCCTGACAGCACCAGCACTCAGGTTAATGGGATGGTTTTGTTTTCAATTTGGGTCAAGATGAGTTGAGGGCTGTTGGGTGCTGCAGCATCTTGCGATGGATGCTGCAGCAGTAGGATCACTGAGAAGTGCAGTGCTCCAGGAATATTGGGACTTAAGGAGCTATCTTTCCATTGTCATTTTAGGAGCTTTCAGTCAGCCACTATCCAGAAAAGGAAAGTTGCTTCCGAGATTAACCGAAAGCTATTCTAAATATATCTTAGAGTGTGCAAATTCCTGATAGTAGAAAACTGATACTCCTGTCTTTAGTTCCTACTTACAGTCTCAATGAAGTTATCAGGAAGGTGACTAGATTGGTGGTAAGATTATTTTAACACAACAACTAGAGCTAGGTAAGGATTATCACCCTTAACTTTATCTGCCAGGGTCTGAAGGCTTTGTTTCTCTGCTCCAGATGCAGGGTATCACAAGCACTAAGGAAGAGTATCCGTGCTGCACCGCTTCAGTTGTAGTTATAGCATCAGCTGCTGGAGGAGCACTGAATCTTGGATGCTGGTTGTGGCAGGCTGCGAGCTCTCAGGGTTCAGCTTGTTAGTCCAAATCAGCTCATCAGGGTGGTGGGAAAGGGCAGTATGAGTAATGCAAACTTCTGAAGCAGTGGCTGCCTTTTGCCCTGCTTGACTCAAATGTCCTGAGAAGTACTAGTGCTTACATGTGTATTGTTTAAAATATGCATGTTGCTTTTCTTTGATAAAAAAAAATTGATTAATGCTGGATCTTCCAAATATTATAAGTTAAATGGAAGTAAGATTTGGCTGTTGTTCAGCAGAGGACAGGAATATCTGCCTTGCCTCCTTTTGTCTCTTTGTGGCATTGGTGTGATTGTTTATTTAAAGGAACAAAATTCTTATTTCCTTTTCTTCTTCAAGACAGCAGTCTTGAATCTTATCTAGTGCAGCCTGAAAAGTGGCTTGCTGTTGTCCCTGAAAATAAGGCTTCCGATTTGTTTAGTATAGTGGAGTCAGTTCTCATAAATTGTAAGATAAACAAGAATCATGTTTGCGTTCCTTTGTAAAAGATATCACCTGATGGACTTCCCAAGTGACCAGTGAAGATGGAAAAGTGGTAACTTCTCTGTCCAATCTCTGATCACTGTCCAGAAACTTATATATACGAGGTCAACAATAAACTAGAGACTTCCTTTCTTCTCTGCCTGAATACCTGTTGTGTGTGTTGCTGTGTGTTTCTATCTGCATCACAGTAACAGCTTGCTGCTTAGTGCATTTTCCCTGTGAAGAGTTATAGCAGTGCAGTGTCTGTAGATGTTGTGTTTTGAAAGACTCTGTCTGGTAGAGAGGTACAAAAGGAGAACAGCCTTTTAATTTTGGTTCCTGCTGAAGATTTGGCACTTTGTCCGTCCATTTGATGTTCTATCATGAAATCCATTCAAATTCTCAAATTATAGTTCTTTCTCAGAGTCAGGTGCTGATATCTCCAAAATAAAGTGCATCCTTTGAGTGAAGTTTGGTGGATGCACAGTGATATCTCTACCAAGACATTTTGGAGGACTTTTACCACTGAGTGTAAACTACAAAGAAAAGAATGTTTTTTTCCTGTGTCCTCTCTCACAAAGTTTTTGGTCAATGGAATTCAGAGATCAAATGACTTATATATTTTTCTCTTGCATTCTATGAATTGTTTAAATGTAAATTAATTAAAACAATTAGTAAAATCTAAATTCTCTAGCTGTCAGAGATGCTGTATATTGATTGAAGTGGAACTGGAAAGAAGTATCTTATGACATATAAAATGTAAATCTTACTAAATGTTTATAAGCTCTTCCATTTCCTATTAATTGAGACAAGATACAAACAAGAATGTTTGTGCCAAAGATTGTGACAAGCCGTCTTTCTGGCAAACGAGGAAACTTTATGTATAAATAGTGTGCTTTTATATTAAGAATATAGCTCATGTAACTTAATAGTGTTGCAACTGGGAGAGGGGTTTGATAAGCTGTAAATACAGTTATTTTATTTTTTGTACATTTTTAAGAAGGAAAGAAATAAATATTCCTATGTATGAAATAATATTTCTGTTGCTGTGGCATGTATTACTGCATCTTTTCAGGAGAGAGTTATTAGTATGTACAAATACCTGCAGGGGGTGCAGAGAGGATGGAGTTAGGCTGTTCTAAATGGTGCCCACTGACAGGACCAGAGGCAAGTGGACACTCATGAAAACACGGGAGGTTCCTTCTGAAATCAGGAAATGCTTTTTACTGTGTGACTGGAGTAGATTGCCCAGAGAGGTTGTGGAGTCTCTATCCCTGTAGATATTTAAAAGCTGCCTTGACACGATCCTGGACAACCAACTCAGATTTGCTCTGCTTGAGCAGGGGGATTGGACCAGATAAACTACACAAATCCCTTCCAACCCCAACTATTCTGTGATTCTGTGACTTGTTGGAGTATCCTGGGAGCCTGGCTGGAAGCACTAACACTAACATTTTTGTGACTCCTGGGCAGCTGAGTTGAGATCCTTACCCATATCTGCTTCAAAAGCACTGAAGTAAAAAGCCTGGCCATGCATCTCACTGTAAAACATTTTCATCAAACATTTTATTCTCCACCAGTTGAGTTTGGCTTTTCAAACAAGATTCAGGAGGTGAGAACATCTTAGTAGGTGGGAAATTGCTTGGGAAAGCATTTGCCTTAGCAAGGGGTGATTCCCCAAGCAGTAGCAGGACAGCCCTGTCTTACAGTGGGATGGAGGAGTTCAGTGCTCTGGATGGGCAGTGCAGGGTGAACCAGGATCAGCTCCCATGGAACTTTTTAAGGCAATCACATTTTCTGGGCACTGCTTGTGCTAGATGCTTAATTATGTTTTATAGGAAGTAGTTTTACTTAGTGACTCTTAAAATGCAAATGCTTTTAAGCTGCGTAGTTGGCAGTGCTCCATCAGCGAGGCCGTGGAGAGGTGAGGACAAGTGTGTTGGCTGATGGGAACCATTGCCCCCACTGTGTGCCCAGTGTTGGACTATGTCTGGCATGGCTGAGACAGGCTTTAGCAAGGTGACTCGGGTCACCTTGATTAAAGGCCATTAAGAACTGACCCCCTTTGATGAGCAGGGAGCAAAACACTCCACCTCTAGCTCCTGACCAAAATTTTAGGGGACTCACTGGAGCAGCAAAGCTGTGGTTTCTGGCACGTCCCCAGTCTCTCAGCTCAATTTGTGCCGCAAAAAACAGAGATAAATTCTGGAGCATGCTACTTCCCAGATGAGGCCATGAGCCACGGGATCACAGGTTCCCTCCTCCCTGAGGTGGTGCGAAGTCCACTCCAGGATTGTGGGAGTGCAAAGTATGCTCTGGTGCTTGGGGCAGACATCTTTGCACAGCAAGATGGATTCGAGGGTAAGTGGAAGATTTTAGAACCCCTGTACAAATAACACTTCCTTACACTCAGTCTTTTTATGCTAAATCATATGATGGCCCAAAGGGGAGGGTGAGGAGAATGTACATCACAGGGAGTCTGGCACACTGGAAGCTTGTGTAATAAAGCCTGTTTGCACTGAGCACTCATGTGAGTGATACCTGAATACTGTAACTGATGCTTCATTCAGCCTGTCTCAAGCTCATATTGATGTGCAGTTCCACAAATATGCTTTTTAAAAAAATCTCAAAAGGAAAAAAGCACTGGTTTCTGTTACCTTCCAGTAGGCTTTAAACTACTTTTTGCACTCAGCGAATCCCAGCTCCAAGCTTAACCTAGGTAAAAATTTGAGGAGCTTAAGGAACATGCACAGAAGCATCATCCAGCCCCCTCCAGAGCCTGTCTGAGGTTGGCAGGAGTCCCTGCTGTGACAAGCTCTGCTGCTGCCTCATCAGCCACATCTCAGAGCGACTAACTATAGCTACCACCCTGCCAGCCCATGCTCCCTTACCAGTCCTGCTCCCTTGATGGTGTGATAGTCATTAGGGGGTAAAAAAGTCCCCTAAACCTGGAGAGGGATTTCTCTACAGCAGGGAAAGTTGCTGTCAGTCAGCTAAGCTGCTCTTTCCAGCTCCAGAGGACCAGGGCTCTCAGCCTTGTCCTTTGTTGTTACAGCCACTCCATGATATCCTACTCCTTGGCCAGCTGCTGGCTTTAGCTGCTGGAGCAAAAGCTGTGGTAGCAGTGGAGCGCCCCGCTGGTGGCAAGGGCTAGCCCAGTGCCCACGCACAGCTCAAGCCCCGGCTGAGCCCTCAAACTGGCTTTCACAGCTGCTCACTCTGTACCCATAGCAGTGAGCAGGACAGCAGCTGTGAAGGCAGCAGGCAAAGGCTCCTCTGGGGTTTCCTCCCCAGACCATGGGGCTACGTGAGGCTTTAAGACTCCACTATAGAGTAAAGTGCATGGCACACCATCACTAGCTGCAGCAGAATGTTTATTAGTAGGAAAGAACATTTAGGGGGTTTCAGTAGGTGAATTTTTTTTGAACTGTTGGTATCCACCACACATTGGCTTTCATCAAGATTGTTCAAGGTCACATATTTATATAAGAAAGCAATAATTCATATTTAGGTGCAATCAGTAATTCCAGTATGAAAAAGCACCGTGTCACAAAACAATTTACAATACAAAAGTCTTCAAATTCTAACATTTAAAAACAATATATTTGTTCAACAGTAATAACAATACAGTAAAAAAATTTTTATTTCCCTTCAAACAATACTGCTTATACATTTTGGCACTCAGAAAGAAACTGTCACAAATGTTCCTTTTTAGCCACACAATGCTGTTTTGTGAGTGTCTATAACAAGGAAAAACATGCTTTTGAAGTCAGTCATTTTCCCAGGTGCAGTTTGAACTGCTTTCTCCATTAAAAAGGAAAAAAACACCAAAACCTGAAAGAAAAAAACTCCTAAGCTGCAGCATGTCTTGTCTTTTGGCCCATGACACAGTCTGGAGAAGCATCTCAGACTCAGTCTATCTAGTAAGTCAACCCTGCCTGAAAGGCTGGATCTGAGCCCCACTTCACTTTCCAAACCTGACAATAAATGTAGACCTAAGCCATTCAAATGGTCCTTTTAGGGACTGACCCCAGGTTTTTGCTATTATTATTATTAAACACACCAATAAGATTCTGACCCTTAAATTGCTTCTCAGGCTCTTTTCCTTAATTCCCCTCAATTTTAGTTAATTAATTTTAAAGTCACTCGCACAAATTGTCTTCAATGTGAGCCCACCATTTTTGTGCTGGCACAGCCAGCAGTTCCAAGGAAAACCAAGTTCCGAGGAGCGTGCATTGGGTGAGCTACAGGGTGAGGGAGCCTGATGCCAGTGGGGTGCCCCAGGTCAGGAGACATTCCTCCCAGGTATCCTCCTGGGGCCAGGGCTGGCACACAGCATGGGAGGGGGAAGCTTGAATCTGAGAGGGAAAGACAAAACTAGATTTTTCAGGAAGAATTAGTTTCCACTCAAAACTGACCCCTATTAAAAGAACGCAGGTGCTACGTGCCGGGTGAAACACCGGTGCCTGCGTGCAGCTATGACAGCCTCTGAAAAAGGCTGATTCTAGTGAACATGCAGTCCTTGGTGCTAGCTCTAAAAGCTGAACAATAACAACAAAAAAAAATTAAATAGTTTTTACATCTTACATCAAAGATGCCACTACAAAAACACAATAGTATCACACATTAATTAGTACAGTCTTAAAAATGCAAACCAACGCTGGTAAGACTCCCATACATTCTGCATATCATATGTACAGAGGAGAACAGCTTCTTGAGAGGACAGTCATAGAGAGATAAACTTCTGTCTTCTGAGTACATTGCATAATACAAATACATTATCAGCATAAGAAAAATTTATTCTAACACTAATAGCTCAGGAAAAGTCCTAACTGGAAGTTAATAGCTGGGGGAACCGTGCACGTGCTGGGGGGCACAAAACATACACAACCCTCCGCCAAATTCTCCGTCTCCTTCAGTGGCCTAATCATCTACTTTCATTTTATCAGGTAGGTTTAAAATGTTGCTTTGTAGGTAGAGGCTCCCAAAAGCTGCCCCTGGTGTGCCTGAAAGCTGCTCACCTCTACATGTCCTTTTCATGGGCATTGCCTGGCGGAGAACCAGCTGGAGACTCGGGATACCACCAGATGAGCTTACAACAGAACGAGGGGAGGAAATTAACACATCACAACAGCTACAGGCAACAACACACAGGACACTTGCAATTCTAGGCAGCCATAAGAAAAATATGCAGACCAAATTAATTTAATTCATAGTTGTCCCTCTCCTTTCTGAATAGTAAAAGTCTTCCTTAGGATATGTAGGTTTGCTTACAAAGCATTCATCTAGAGAGGTATCTA
Organism: Sitta carolinensis; assembly: GCA_032173965.1. Classification (NCBI taxonomy): domain Eukaryota; kingdom Metazoa; phylum Chordata; class Aves; order Passeriformes; family Sittidae; genus Sitta; species Sitta carolinensis. The sequence goes on from CM063284.1 coordinate 132,843,315, forward strand.
ATTTTGCCAAGACACAGGATACACTGAACTCCATGCTGCTGCAGTGAGTCTGCTCGTAGAAGACCATTAGAAGTTTGATTTGTTAAGTCTACTCTATGCTGCAATGTGGCAACAGCCTGAGGGAACAGAGAAAGTTCTCCCTGTGGAATGGTCAGGGACTTAAATAGGAACTGGACACTTTGCTCCATTCAGCTCTTGGCCATTTTTTATCTCAATTTATTAGTTTCTACAGCATCAAAAATATCTGCCCAAATTTAAACAATTTTTTGCGATTTAATCCCAGCAACTAAGTTGCACAAAGACACTCATTCTCTCCCTTCTAGTGGGATGGAGAATTGGAAGGGTAAAAGTGAGAAAATCCATGGGTTGAGATAAACACAGTTCAATATGGAATGCAAAAGCCCCATGCACAAGCAAAGCAAGGCATTCATTCACCAATTCCCACGGGCAGCCAGGTGTTCAGACATCCCCAGAAAAACAGGGCTCCATCACAGGTAATGGTGACTTGGGAAGACAAATGGCATCACTCTGAACTTGTCACCCTCTTCCTTATTCTTTCCCCTACCTCTTTACATGCTGAGCATGACACCATGGTCTGGGGTATCCCTGGGGTCAGTTTGGGTCAGCTGTCCTGGCTGTGTCCCATCCCATCTCCCTGTGCACCCCAAGCTCCCTTGCTGATGGGTGGGAAGCACAAAAGTCCTTGATACCATGTGAGCACTGCTCAGCAATAATGAAAACATCCCTCTGTTATCAACACTACTTCCAGCCCAAATCCAAAACTGATCCTCATTCTAGCTACTGTGAGGAAAATCAACTCTACCACAGCCAAAGCCAGCACACAAATGTGTAACTTACTTTTGCATCCATCACATCACTCATTCAACAATATTTAAAAACCAAAAGGTATTAAGTACTCCTGTCAGAGGAAGACAATATTGATCATTTCAGGTTCAAGAGCAAAATAATGCTGAATATACAAATGTTAACTACAAGACTGCTTGGATGGAATTGAAGTGAGCAAGTGGAAGAGATGAACATGCTGAAATGCAGCTCAATTTGTCTCCTTGAAGCAGGTGTGCAGACAAAAAAATCCCTAAGGTAATTAAGCTCTTCATTTTTACCAGGCACAGTGTGCCCACCTTGCTAGTAATTGCTCAGTCAGTTCGACTCTTGGGCTCATTGGGACTTCTGCATAAGAGCTGAAGGACCAGCAGGGCTGAATCTAAGAGGATACAAAATAATGAAATAAATCACAAACATGCCTAAAACATGAATAAGAAAATTAAACACAAAATGCCAAAGAAATATGATTTTGTGGAACATTCGTATGACTAACATCGAGCATGATGTCTCTAGTAACCTTCCTTAGATCCTTATTGGATTGAAACCCTGGATTTGATTTTTTTCTTCCAGATACTAATACTAATAAAAAACTATTTGGTTACCCTGGAAATGGGAATAATGGCAGGAAATAAAAAGGTAGTGGTGGCAAGGAACTGCAAGTTTTCCCCCAAACCACCATACTGGACCCATTAATCTTCCCTCTGAGTGAAGGAATGGAACACCACAAATGAAGTTTAGAATCTCCTAGGATTTTCTCAGGTGGGTTTGCTAATCACCATCATCCTGTCATCCCTTTTGGTGGGGAGACGTGAGGTCAACCCTGAACACCGCTGAAACCCCTGTCCCCAGGGAGGAGAAAACCAGAGGTCACACCCCCAACACTTGTTTTTGACAGTTAGTAGTTTCCTCCTGATACAACTATGCCAAAATTATCTCTTGGTCCACAACATCTGGGTGCTCCTGCAGGATTGGGGCACCACATGCTGCTTGGGGATGCACAAGAAGATGCTGCTGCAGCCTGGAAGAAACCAGCTCTCTGTGGAGTAAACCAGGGCAGCGGGGAGCAAGCACCAGGATTCAGTCTGCAGTGCCTCAACAAACGTACACAATAACGAAAACCATGTTGTTTCAGAGGTTCAGTGTGCCCTTAAAATATTTAATACTGCCATTACTTAATAATAGGAAACAAATAGTGTGGTACACACAGGTGGGCCAAAGATGGGAAACCAAATCAGAAGCGGTTCCATTTAAGTGTGTCAGGCTTGGCTCCTCCACATGTCAAGGGCTGGTGTTTGTTATTTGTTCACACAGAGACTGGGGATGGCAACTGAGAGATGGCTGCAAAGAATTGGAGAGCTGGACACCCTGAGCACATGCCCTGGGAAGGTGAGAACATCTTTGGTATAAGGTCAGGGCAAGATCTAAAACATCTCAGGTGCACAGTAAGTGAATACTGTGCAGAGGGTGGGTCGCTGTTGTGTGCCTCGAGATCTAGAAAGCACCTCAGCCTGCCTAATAATCTCAGGTGACCATGTCTGTGGCAGGACCCAGAGTCCCCAGCCTCACCACACAGGGCTGAAGCAGCCCAGGAGGTACCACTGACTGGGCTGGAGTAGAGGAGCTGTTCTGTGCTGGCTACTGCTAAGAGGGTTTCGCTGGGCTAATTCAGGCCCTGGGCTACAGACAGGGATGTCTTTACAGTATTTAATTTCTCTAATCTTTTCACACAGTCCACTACAACTCAAGCTCTTTTTTTGCTTTGTTTATTAGTCAGCATTTTACAGGTGATAGCTTAATCCCAGCTACACATTAAAAGAACACAACCTGTGGGAAACAATGAGAAGCCCCTTGCACCTGGCCTTTCCAGCTTCTTAAGATATGGACAGTACATCTGAAAAGCTTTATACCTTAGCCTGTGAAAATCCTCACCCGAGAAACAACTTCTCAGTATGGATAGTTTGGAGACAACAGCAGCAAAAGCCAGAATGGAATAAGGGATGCCATTGGGATACCCATAGTAGACAGGGATAGTTTCTGCAAGGGGCAAGGAGATTTACTGTGCATCCAATTGATGGTTGTACTGCTCTGAAGGCCAGAGGCTCCTAATGGCTTTTGCAGTCCCACAGCAGCGGTCCTGTTTCCAATGTCACTGACTTCCATACCAGTTTACAATCCCTGCTGTCTTTTCTATGTGCTTAAAACACAGATGTTCATTCCACTGTCCCTAGCCTGCAAAATGACATCTGGGCTTTGAGAGTCAATGGAGCTTTCCCTTCTTCTTTACTACCATGGCCAGGAATGAACTCCTACAGGCAATGCTTTGTCCTCAGCTGCACTCAGGGAAAACCTTATGCTCATCCTGGGAGCTGTTTGTTCAGTGCCTGCCAGGGTATGGTGAACAGCTCTGCTGCTTAATTTTAGAGTGTATTTTGTCAGTGCCTCTGACAGAATATGCAGCAGACAGAGCTGCTCACATAGAAGGTGCCATTTCTAGTCAAGCCCTATCTCGAAACACATTGCACCATGTGTCTGACGTATCACTGCTGTTTATCTTATCTGCCTACTGCACAATCAGTAAAAAACTCTGCATGCAGCTCTGAGCTCTCTGGCACTTGCCAAATTTCTCTGCATTTCTAAGCACAAGTTCTGCCTGCGATACCAAGAAAACCAACTTTCCCCACTTTAAGATTCCTACATGAGATCCTGCTTAGTAAGTCACAGAGCAAAGAATGCATCCAAATACTTCTGCAAAGGGAAGGTGAAATATTCTTCTCCACTAGTCTTGCACCAGGTATCCAACATCTAATTGCTGAGCCCAAGGACTGCCCTGCCAGGAAACAGAGGGAGCACCATGAGAAGGATAAAAGGAGGTGCTGGTGTACTGGGTGTTCAGGAAGACTTGTCCAGCCAACAATCAGACAGGTCTGATTGTTTCACTTGGCACTTGTAGGCTAAACTGCAAAAGGAAACTCTTGATCCTGACCTGCTATATTGCTATCATGTTACATCTTACACCAGCGGTGCTAAAAAAGGGGAGAGTTTTAAAAGAAGGAGGCAGCTCAGCTCAGGGCATTTGTTCTGAGGCAGGAGATTCCCTTCTAACTGACGCATGTCCCCAGGGACCTGCCACTCGTCACCGTGTTCTCTGGTTCACATGTATTGAGATGTATGGATGGCCAAGACGATCTTCTCATCTTAGCTTAGTCTGCAGATTAGGGCTCAACATCAAGCTACCAAGTTTCCATGAGTCAGCTGAGACAAGGTTCTGCCTACAGCAAATGCAAGGTAATGCGACTTAACCTGATTTGCAGTGAAGGAAAATCAAGCTAAGCCGCATTTTTGCACTTTTGCCATCAATAAAGACGGAAGTCCTGGGGTTCATCCCCCAGGGGCAGTGTTCAAACAACGGAGACTTTGTCATGTGGGACTGCTTCCTGGGCTGCTGTGCAATATTTCTGCACACAGACCTCATCCAGCTATGAAATTTACACACTTCTGGCTTACTGTTTTAAGCAGCAGAAAAAGTGCAGGTCATGACTCATAACACAGAACAACAAAGGACAGAATGCCCCAGGAAGCAGATAAAAATCCTACAAGCTCTTTAGAAAGGTAAGGGAACAGCATAGCTCTGGGTACCTCGGGAACATCATTGAACTGTGAACTGACAGGGCTTCAAATAATGTTGAAACATAAATATTTCTTCAGTCCCTCTCAAACTTTTAAGTGCTCGTGAGAACACGTGTGTTGGTTTTAAAAGGGTTGTGTTCCATTTTCCCTTCCAAAAGTACCCTAAACCAAAGAGAGGCAACTGCAAAACTCACAAGTCATAGTCCTCACTTCTCATCTTCTGGCCCAGAGTTTGACAAGCTGACTGGGAATGTCAGATAAATGGGGCTGGCATTTTCCATGAGTTCAGTCTACATGTGAGATGTACTCATTAATTCCTTTGGACAACATATAGTGAAGGCTGCCTCTTGCACATGGAAGTAAAACTAGAGAATGTATCTACAACTGAGAAGCGATATGAAATAGTATGTGCTGTCTGCCATCCTTCCTCTGTGTAGATATTGCTAATGAATCACTCAAAAGTCTGACTTACTGTGCTGTTTTATACAGGATACACCACTTTGCCTTCAAAAGCTTTATGAAGGTTGTTATAATTACAAATGCAAATGACAGCAAAGCAAAAAATTTCAATCTGAGGCACAGCACACCGCTGCTGCCCTGCTAATTTGAGGTCTGCAGATGTTCCTATCACAACTTCAGCTATGAATCAGTCTTTAAGTACATGCAGAGGCAGAGAAAGAAAGGGATAGTTAATAATTTAAAATAATGCAAATCATCAGTGGCAGTCAGGTAAAAGAATAACCTTAGTTCACTCTGTAAATGTTTATACAATAGCCTTATCTGCAGCTATGTCCTCTGCAACTGTAAGCTTATTCTTATTATTCCAAATTTTGTGAACTGTAGGAAGCATTACATCTCTGCTGGCCTGGGGTCACAGCATAGGTTGTGCTTTCAAACAAGTGTTGTATGGAACTAACACAGGAGGCAAGCCTGGCCCAAACACCCCAAAACTACTGAGCAAAAACTGAGAGATTAGGTTCTGAGCCACAAGTATTTTGTAAAATGAAAAAGAGTTGGTATGCAGTCACTTAAATAAAAGGTAACATTTTAAAGGCTTTGGACACATGCAACTGCTTTCACGGCATTAAGAGGAAGATGGAACTGTAGAAGGTATGCGAGTTCACCTGCAGTAAATGCCAGCTTCCACAGGTCAGGGCTGCTTTGGACATGGGTGCCTGCACTGAAGCAGGAGGCTGGAAGTTCAGCAGGGATCCTGTGGTGTCACCATGTCCTGCCCACACAGGGAGGGTGGTGGAGCACTCCCAGCGTGGCTGGGGTGGTGGCACTGGTCATTCCCATCTGGCAGAGGGGGTGTTGATCATGCATGCCCACTGACCTTCCTTCAGCAATCCCCACTAGTCTGGCCAGGCTTCCTCTGCTGAAAAACAACCCTAAAGTACATGACTTTCAAAATCCATGAGGTGATGACCATGGGAGAGAGGGCCAGAACCTCTCCAGGTAAAGCAGAAAATTACTTTAAAGAAGGTGGGCACAGACTGTCCTTTGAAGGGTTAGATTTGTGCACATGGTGTCTAATTAAAATTTGGGAGAAGGAGATAGGGAACATTTTCATCAGCCACAAGAATAGGTACAAAACTTGCCAGTGCTGCTCGTAATACCTGAAAGTGCTGGGTATTAAAATCTGTTTGTGTCTGTGGTTGGGTCCCCTTTGCTTTCTTATTTTCCCACAGTCATCTCGGCTCAGTATTTTGAAGAATGTAATGGAAATATATCATCACATGGAATATTGTGATTGTTTGAGACAAGATGTGTGCGTGAAGACATTGAGTGTCATTAGCCACTCATAAAAATTTTAGTACAACTGATTAACAATGTTATTTTCAATTTACTTTTATTTTCTCTTAACATGCTTTGCCCGTCACACCTGGCAGAGCAAATGGTATAGAAAAATTAAGTGTAGGATTGCTTCTGTCAGTTATTGTACATCCTAGCTAGTATTCCACAGAAGATTATTTATGCTCAACTACTTATTCATGACTTCTAATTAGTACTTAGCTAATCATCATCTGCAAAGCAGACTTCTTTTACTCGGTTTATTTTAAATTAAGGCTACTGAGGATTAGCATCTACAAGGTCACTTGACAAAATGCCAGCTTTGCCTATCAGACAAAGGTTACTCTAATGAGCTCATGAATTCCCAACACCGTGCGCTGCCTGCATGGGTAGCTCTCCAACAGGATCACAAAGCAGACTTCAGCTAATGAGTGATTAATGCCAATTTAGTCAGCATAATGCCTCCTGTTGCTAAAGCTTTTCCAGCTTTTCTTTTGCAACAGCGCTTATAAAGTCCCTAAGAAATCCCACATGTGTGTACTAGCTTTGCATACAGCAATTTTGACCAAAGGATAAAATTTTGCAGCAGCAAATTTCAGAATTCCTGCACCTAGGCGGAAAGATAAACATTCAACATTTCTCTCAAGAGCTGATCTTTTTTTTAATTTTTATATATATAAATATATCATAAAGCGTACCATTTCCTCATTTCAGTACAGATTTTTTTGAACTTTACTAAAATAAATGAAATATAAATGCTACAATTTTATGTTTAAAACAAGTTTTGATGACAGCCTTCCCCTAAGAGCAGGCCCAGAGACTCTGTTAGCTACATGGAGAGAGACAAAAACACCCCCAAAACTTCCTGCTATGCAAGAGCATTCAGAACAGCAGATGTGCCTTAGCTGGAGCTGCTTGCAGGTGTCCGTGAGTTCCTCACGTGAATTCCCACTCTCCCTAGTAGCAACTGCTTTATTACTAACCTGAAAATTTCACATTCAACATGTATCTCCCTTAAATTCATTGTCAAGACCCAGCTTTTCATATCTGTGTCTGCTTTTGCTGATCCCAAACGGCAAGAGGTATTGTCAGTTGTGGATTTGGAGATCAGGATTGCAAATTGCTGAATTTTCAGATAAAGCCATATGACTTCAACCACTGTAAACCTAGTAAAAAAATATCAACCTTCATTTTGTCCCTTCTCCTTCACAACCTGGAAAGTGTTCACAGCATTGAAATAACGAGGCATAGGAGTGGATGACACACCACACACATTTTGCACTTTCATACTTCTTCCCAGTCCCATCTTTGATCTTAACTGGTGCCTCCTGGACAGGAGAGGAGGTTCCAGGTGAATCCTACCCCACCCATCACAACCCCTTTGGTTCAGCCTTACTTACACTTTCAGGTCCTGCAGGTGAATACCTAACAACTAAAGCAGCAATCTAAAATCGGTCAGTGTGTCTTGCTGCCAAGGGGTTTGTTGTTGGTTTACTCTTCCTCAACACGTACTTTCCAAAACAGATACAAACATACAAACAAACAAACAAACAAAATGAAACTTTAAAAACAATGATAAAACCACAATAGCTGTTCAAAACAGTACTGCCCGTGCTCTGGACAAATTGTTAAGAGCAATTCAGCATTCTTATAATTAATCCACAACAAAATAAGCTATAAGATGCCACAAACGAAGGCATAATTGGCCATACAGAGGCAACACTACCATGAATGTTGTTTGGCAACAAAAAAAAAAAAACCAACAAAAAAATAAACAAACAAACAAAACAAAACAAACAAAAAAAAGCAGATACATAATTAATCCAAAGGACAGGTTCAGAACTGCCCGGCACTGCTGGGATCACACTGTAGGAGACGGACTATGGACGGATCACTCTTGGCGCCTCGGATGAACTCTTCCAGAGAGAGCTTTCCTGGAAAAGAAACACGTTTACTTAGCACACGTGGTGGGCTGCAGCATACCTGTTAAGCCTCTGGACAAGCATGATGGAAGGAAGCTGGGGAAGTCAGGAAAACCCCTGGGAAAGCAACCCTGCAAGGTGAAGTCCTGCCTGTCTACCCCCTGTTGGCCTTGCAGAATGTCCCACGTGTCAGGACACCCCAGCCACCCCACCTGGGGGTGCCTACCGTCACGGTTGGTGTCCATCTGGCGGAAGATCTTCTCGGTCCTCTTCTCCGGTGTTGACTCATCTTCTGGCATCTTCATTACAGAAGAAACCATCTTATAGATTGCCTGTGTGATAGACAGGAGCAAAGAGCGGGTAAGAAGCACATTATCTTGATGCAAGGGTATGATGATCTTCTCGTGACAGAAACAGGCAGAAAATATCCTTGTAGACCTGCTCTTTGGATGCTGAAGGGTGTTGGGTGGCACCAGTGCATGCAGCTTTTCTCTTCCATAGGACACTTGTTTATAAAATACTGTGCTTGTTTAGTCATGGTCAAACACCATCTGGGTTTGAACTGAGATTACATTTTAAAACAGTCTTTGGACAAATTTATCATCTGTACAACCCATTAAGCAATGCAGCTCCCAGAACCTGGAGGAACAGCCAGACTGCTAAGGTCTTGTCCCGTGCTGTGATCAGTCTCCAGCTTTGGGCACACAGGCTTCATCCTCACCACCTCTGTCTCCTCACCCTGCCTTTGCTTTTGCCCCATCTCCTTCTTCTCCCTCCCTGTCAACATCCTGTCCATGGGTAGAGCACTGACTCACTCCTTCCATTTGCTGCATCTCACAGATAACAAAGACTGGACCATCAAGGAGGTGGCTTTTTCACTGGGGGATGGTATGTGTGCACAACTCAAAACCCCTTTCACAATTCACTCCACAGAGACCAGATATTCTGGTTCTGCAGAACACCACTATCACCCACAGCTAATCTCTGCACAGACAAATGCATTAGTCACCTTTGGTACTAGCTGCCCCTGAAAGAGGGGTAATGTTAATTTAGAAATAAGGATGAGGATCTGTCTCTGCACTGGTTGTCCAAACCTTGCTGGCAAACATAAGCACGCAGCACCAGTAGACACCAGGGCTTAGTGTCAGGTGTCTCTGCAGTGCCACACCTGGGAGGGCAGCAGCACTCAGACGGCTGCAGGGTGGTGGCCTTAGGGGTTCCTCCCAGACAAGTTGGAGGGGCAGCACATCCCAGCCCAAGGTAGCATTAACCTGGTCCAATTGGCCTCCTCTGCTACCCACTGCAACTCATTGGCTGTCACCTGCTGTCAACTGACTGCTTTAGTTACTGGTTCTTCTTTTCCTCCTGCTTTTGGAGGGAGGTCCATGGTGCAAGCCAAGATTCCTCATTGGGTTACTCCTCCCCTCTCTTTGCCTTCATGAAGGCATTCTGCCTAGCAGCACAGATCATCTGGTTCAGGATCCCCAAGGACTGGCTCTAGGAATAACAGCACAGATGGAGGATGCCACTAAGCAGCACAGACATTTTAGACTCAGACTAGGGAGCATCCGCTTCCTTAGCTATCTTGATGGCTTCTCCTCTGCCAACAGCTCACCCTTCACATCTCCCAGGAGAATTTGTGTTCCAGAGTACTGGACAGAGCCTCAGTAGAGGCAGGGAAGCTGTCCATGTAACCATGATACTCTGATACCGGGAGCACAGAAGAAAAGATGAACATACAAGCACTTAAACAGAGGGATGAGGGAGTTGGGGAAAGAGGCAATAGGGAAGGAAAAAAATGGAGAGGGTGGACAGTAAGAATTTAGACCTTGCTCATCCTCATCAGCATGCAAGGCTCACAAGGGTCAGAGCAGAGACGAGGCTTATTAATCTGCCAGTGTTTAAGCATTTGAAGCTGTCTGGCTTTTGTCTGGGGTAGGAAGAGAGGTGAAGGGGTCACTCCCTCTCTCTGGGTGAGAGGACGGCAAAGCAGAGAATCTGCATTGAAAGTGTGGGAGGAATGCCCCAGACTAGGAGTGAGGGCATGTTTACCCTGATCAAAGTAACCATAGTAAGAATATGCAGATTTTTAGGACAAAAAAAGCACTTCAGAATGACTTCATCCTACAGGATCCTTTTCACAGAGGCGTGTGAAGGGAATAACAGATGAGATATTCTAGGAAAGCCAGATGGGAATAACATAGTAAGCGTTCCTTTCATGCTGAAAATGGTTACTCTGGACAAAATTCTTATGTCCTTACTCAGAAGTTCATTGGGAAGATTTCCCAAAGTAAAAGCCAGCTAAAGCTGATTAAGAATCTTGAGACTTGCCCCATGTTAATTCAGTGCAGCTTCACAAAACTCTTTATTGTATGTCTGAAAGAGCAAGCTCTGAAAGGAATTTGGTTTCATGTGATAATTACATGGAGCTGGGCTGTACTAACCCTGGCCTGGGACCTGGGACTGAAAGGCTGCAGGGGTTCCACTCCACATGGAGTGCAACTTCTCGGCCTCCCAGAACCAAGAGAAACTGGGCTGAAAACCATCAGTGGCATTCAGCACTGGAAGCTGATACCTGTCAGCAGTGTCCTGAGTCAGGGCATAACAGGTGAACTTCTGCCAGGAGTGCTCCTTACAGCTCCCTGGCACCCCTGAATGCCACCAGGAAGTTGTGTCTCCAGAGCGACATGTACATCACTGGAGCAAGCACAAGCTCCAGCTTCAACTGCTTCCCTGCTGAACTCTCTCCTTTGATTTTCCTACTCCACATGGATGAGCAGCAATGGGTGATTTTAGGGCAAATCTCATCGCTTTGCCGATTCACACAGGTTCTGCTCCCAGTAGCTGGCTGCCACTGCTGCACTCAGGCCAGAAGCTTTGGTGAGGGCTCCATTTTCCTGGTATACTTGGCAAACTGTCAAAAAGCTCATTATGGTGATGGCTGAAGCAATGACAGCACAAATTTTCAGTCAATTTTTTTTACTCTGTTGAAATAAATTCTGATAGCTAGAAGTCTCATGAAGTGAATGACTGGCCTGAAAAAAATTGTTTTCTTTGTCTCATGGAGATTTTTGACACCGTCTTTACAGAGCCATATCAGCTTTTGCTTCTTCCCATATCAGCTTCTGTTTCTTCCTGGCTTGCAAATAAGCTATCCCAGCAAGTGAAACGTGTGTGCTCTGCTTTTATTAAACTGAAAGTGTTATTCTTGTCTTGCACAGTATTCTTAAAATGCCTTTTGAGTCCATACAGTGAAAAAATGTATCCTTAGAACAAGGTTTCCATCTCTCATTTGAACTCTTATTTTAAGAGACTAGCCAAATATGTCCTGTTTCAGCAAGGGGAACAAATACTCTAACTGGTTTGCAGCTATTTTTGAGTGGACTGGGCTATTTAGATTATAGGTAAACATATGGGAGACATGAAAAGCCTGAGACATGAATCTGAGAGGAACTGTGACAAGGTCTGTCAAGAGGGCAGGCTATGAAGCCTCTTCCCACAGTAGTCTGCAGATGTGCTACGCCTGGTAAGTATAGCAGTGTCCCATGGACCTTCTTTTTTGAGGCTCTACAACTGTCAGCCCACCACTGTAGTCCTTCAGCTTCCAAACTGTGCAGCTGGCTCCGTGTGGATCTCTAAGCAAGATTTTTTGGAGACTAGAGATGCTCATGGACGGGCACGGTGAGTGCACTGGGCTGTGCCTGCGTGGTTACGGGCATGATGGTGTACAGAGCTTAAAGGAATGCAGGTGCTTTGCCATCTAGCACATCCCTTTGCAAGGAAAACAGGCCTTAGAAAGCTGTTATGGACCATTCACCTTCACCTCCTTGGCAGCTGGCCAGTCACAAGGGCTCCTGTGGGACATCTTAATCAGCAGTGCTGCTATTCCAGCGCTGCTGCTGCTACCATTGTGACCTCAACCTCCTTAATGCAATGCAAGAGTGTAATGCCTGAACTGCCTGCAGTGCTGTTAGATTAGGCCAGAGCAATGGAAAGAAAATGCAAGGAAGCACCAGCACAACAGTGAAAATCACTGCAGAGAGAGGACTTTCAAAGCACGAAGAAAAGCAGACTGAAAAAGAAGTGTGCCTTGCCCTTATGCTATTTAAAATACAGTAATCCCACAGTAACACGGACAGTATTTTTCTATGAAACTAAGACTTTTAGACTAAAGGTGTTTCTTTTAGCATTCATTTTGTTGTATTGTCTCAGGCAAAAACCCCAATGAAAACATAATTCCTGCAAATGTATGCTAGACAAGGGACTTACAGTAGGTTCCTTTGAGTCATATATCAGAGATACGTCAGAGTTCTGATTTTCACTCTCAGAAAAATCGTGATGGCTGAGGGCCCCCCGGAAGACATTTGTTAGAGAATCCTGTTATTCCATATGAAAAAATAATCATCTTTCATAAATGAAATTGATAGTTATTTGCTGACTTTTTGTATCTATTCACTCTAGTTGTTTGCTGAATTTTTTTATCTATTCACTCTACATCAAAGGCGCCTCTCAATAAAGCAAGAAAATATGTTCATCTACTTCAGTTTCAGATATCAGCTGAATGTGTTTCCAGAGACTACACAACAAATCCCATCCCACTGGGAGGAGCTCCTGATGATCAATGCAATACAGGGAGACCAATGCACTCAAAACAACCAGAAAGAAGAGAACAGGGTGAGATCACATTGCCTTATGGGAAGTTCCAACACAGAAAGGGCAGCTTTCGTGGTTTAGAAATTGCTGATAGTCCACAGTACAGAAATAACTGTTTTTCAGGCTGTTCACTTCCATAATTGCTTTTTTGTGTGATCCTTCCAAATTGAGTCCTGTGGCCCCTGGATGTCTCCTCCTCCAGAGGAGCAGGTGGTAACCCGGCTTTGGTTCCTTGTGTTCCCTATGTACTACGTTACCTCTTTTGGGATTCTTTTTGTTTTTTCATGAGAAGAAATACAGCCAGAAAAACAGTAATTGACAGGTTGTTTACCCTGCCTGGGGAGAGGAAGATTTGTAAGGAACAGAGGATCTTCTAATGCAAATATTCCATGGGGTTTGTCACTGTCCAGGCAGGGAGGTCCTGCTCCTCAACTCAGATGCAGGAACACAAAACAGACTAAGTGAAAGACAACAAACTCTAGATTTGCAGCTGAGCTTTGGATCTGGTCTTCCTGGAGCAGTGCAAGTGCTGGTATCAGCCACTGTTTGAAGGACGTGAGAAAGACCCTGGTAGAAAGACAGGAGCAACACCCATTAGGCTGACTCCCTACATGCAGCTTGCCATTGCAGCCTGTAATTTGTGTGTATTACTTTCTCCTGGTTTTCAGTGCAAATATAAATCTGAATAATACAGTACATTGTTAGCACTTCAACATTTCCAGGGAAGTGAAAGGATCTTGATAACAGGCTTTTAAAAAAATTTTAAACAGTGCTGCATTATACAGATTCAAGCTGTGTAAACACACTGCCATATAAAAAATGTTTTTAATCTTTCAGTAGAGTGATATGCCTCAAGGGCAAAAACATCTTGGAGAAAGCCAGTGACGTGGGACTCTTACTAACATCACAAGAAAACACAACCAAAGAAGCTATGTATGGAATGATCATCTACTCAGATAAGGTTTATCTATACTGTCAACTCAGTATGAAGACAGATAGTATGATTCTAATAATGCAGACCTAACTGGAATTAGGCAGACAAAACAGTTTTATAATATGTGAGCTGATTCTTCATAATAACATGATTTCAAAGTAGATTTGCTTCTTATTGTGGGGGGAGCTTGCCTTCCTTAAAAGTATGCTGCCTGATAGTTCTAATATACCTACTTGGTTCAACTGTATTTAATCATAATTAATTGACAGGTTAGAGAATCACATTTATCAGCAGGTTAATTGCTGTGCTCGAGCCCGACAGAGCTCTCAGGGAAAAAATATCCATGCAGCCTGTTGCCCTAGAAGAACTTGCAGTGGATAGTAAGCTGTAGTTTGAATTGTGACACAATCTTTGCCAAATGAAATAGTATTTTATAACCAAGCAGTTATACAAGATTATAAACCAGGGCTGCCAGTTTTTCATTCAGTGTCTCAGTGCAACATTGCTTCACAATTTGCTCTGAAGGAGGGAGCCCAGGGGTGCCTCTGAGCAGCACATACCTGCACGATTTCCAGCATCTCTGACTTACTGATGTAGCCGTTCCCGTCAAGGTCGTACATACTGAATGCCCATTTCAGCTTTTGCTCCAGTTTTCCTCTCGACGTTACACTCAAGGCTATGATGAATTCTCTGAAATCTATTGTTCCGTCTCCATTGGCGTCGAAAGTGCGGAATACATGCTCTGCAAACTTAGAAGCGTCCCCATAAGGAAAAAAGTTTCCATATATTTTTTTAAACTCCTCCATAGATAAATGTCCACTTGGACAGTCTCTCAAGAAGCCTTTGTACCACTCCTGGATCTCATGTTCTGTAAAGTCTGTACTTTCTAGCAAATCTTGCATGACTTCAGGGCGTAGTTTGCTGTTTTGCTTTCCCATATTGGAGTTAAAGTATTACCTGTAGAGCAAAAACAAACAGATATGAACTATTATTAATTATTGATACTGATTAGCTTGAAGGCTGTAGAAGAACAGTATCCTGCATTCTGAGTTTTCTGATGATAGCTCACTTTTGGGTATCAACTGAAACCTTGGACAAGGTCCAGTACTACATGTATACTCTTAAACCCTGCCCCCACCCACCCCCCAACTTACTCTACATGTTGTTTATGCTGCCTTTTGACAGTCTGGAGAACAGTAATTCCACTGAATTTATTGCCATCCTATTTTGCCCTTGAAATCACGAGGCAAGCAATGGATGTTGCAAGGTACAGCTAACCAGTAGCTGTGTGCTGCAGCACACCCTCCATCCCAGTCACCCAACTGTCCTCAGGACTCGGCCTAACGAGGCACAATTTTTCTGTCTCTGGTGGAAACCAGACTGGTAAAAAGGTCCATGATCCCTTGGTCTTGTTCCAAAATGGGATCAAGGTGCAACTGCAGTGTATGCTGAAACCAGTAGCTCCAAAGCCCTTCTACATGTTATCTTTATAACCAGAAAGCAACCCAGAAACTCCATCTTTTGTTTGGCGTAGACCAATTCTCATTTTACTTCAAAATTAAGATAAAATCTTAATCAACAATTTTATCCATGGTGGATTCCCCCACTCAACTATTGCTGTGTTTTTTAATCTTTGTTGTGGCCAAAAACTAGATCAATTACTAATATTAATGTGGGTGGTCACAGCTCTTTGAGAAAAACCTCCTAAAAAAATAAAAAAAGAGAAAAGAAAAAAAAAGGAGAAAAAGAAGTACCCAGACAATGAAATTGGAAATTCATTTCCCTTAAATTAACCATTAAGAATTATTTGTTACAGTCTCTATTATATCACCTTAATTATATTTCATTTGAGGCAGGTTTGTACGTATCACATTGTGCAGCACATTTACTGATGACAGATGCCATTGTGTTTTAAGTTTTGGAGCCTAAGTGTGTTGATTCCAAAAGGCAACATCAGTTTTATTGGAAGCTTACCATTTTGTTGATTTGTGGGAAGCCCTTCTCTATTGACAGAAACCTGCCTGGGAATTTGTCACCCAAATGACAGTCACAACTAAGATGTAATGTATGGATAACTGAAGTAGAATTGAAAAATAATTTAAATAATGACTCACACTGTTGTCAGAATGGAGTCTCTGGCCCTGAGATGGATTTAATAATGATGATTGGGATGGCTAATGAGCATTCAATAAAATGTCCTTTCTTAACCAAGATATTACTTTTAAAAGACAAGGAACAATACAGTCGATACATGACAGAAGCAGCTACTGAGAAATGTACCACCATATGAAGCTAATCTACTGTCTCTTCTGTTTGGCATTGGGAAGAAGAAACTGAGGTTCCCCTAGGTTGATACTTCTTTTTTTTTCTTGTAGGAAGCTCCCTTTCTCCCCAAGGAATTTGGAGTTCACAAGGCAGCCAGAGGACTGACTCCTTAATTTCCTGTGTTCTTGGACCAGAATAACCAAAAACCTGTACTTCTCAAGTGTAAAACTATGGGATCCATTCTAGATCCATCTGTGCCTCCAGGATTCACTGATGGCTGTCTGGTAACATACAGTTATAGCCTTTTTCTCAACCTGCAAATGCAACTTGAGATAATTTTGTTAAGGAGCTAATATAAGAGTGGATATTTATTTGAAGGCCTTCAGGAACAGTTATGGAAAGATATCCACAAAAGCCTACCTCCTCTAGGGGTGAATACATTTTATAGGTTTTAGAAAATTAGCATAATTGATAAAAAGCACCAATTAGAAGGACAAGTGGTGATGCAATTTTCCTTCAGGTCAATCCCTTTCTTTGGAGTTCTTTCCTTGGCCCTCTCAGCCTTGGGTCCCAGGAAGAACCAAGACAGCACTGAAGCCTTGTACCCCCAGAGCTTGGGAGTTCTGGAATTTGGTCTTTTTGCCCAGGGGAAGACTATGGAAAGGTATTGGGAAAACTAGTCACTAATACAACAGGCAACAGAGTTACAAATACATGTGTGAAGAATACAGAGAACATAGAAAAAAGGCAAACCCCAAACAGCATCACAGTTTGGTAACTATATGTCCTGTCTAAACACATTACCTACAGGGTTCATGGAGAACAGGCTTCTCTGTTCACAGACAGGAGGTCAGAAAGGGTGAAGAAGCCCGCCCCATGGGGGCCTATCCATCTCCTGACAATTTCAGGGGCTTGGTTGACTATGTTGACCAAACAATGTATTTTCCTCCAAAGTATCTTCAAAACACTTGAAAAGTGGAAGAAGCCACCTCAAAGGTAATTTTTCCTACTGCCTTTTGTCTTTTCATCCTGATCAAAACACGTTGTACAGTTTTTAAGCAATCCAAGCTCTTAATGCCCTGAAAATACCAAAAATGTCCTTTCATAGGCCCAGTCCAACAGCTGCTGAGGCAGCTGAACATTGTGTTGCTTTCCACGGGTGTTGGATGGGGCCCATAATAAACAACCTGGGAATTAGCTGAGGGAATGGATTACATTAGGGCAGCCAGAGAGCTTTAAGTCAGGCAAAACAACATGATTAGAGTCTGCCAGTGGGATGGAAGAGCAACTGGACAAGGGAAGTGTCTAGGCTCAGTTTACAGTGGCACCAGTTTAACACAAAATCCCCAGTAAAATCCCCAGCGTAGGCAGCAGATGCGCACACCCCCGGCCAGCAGCTCCTCTGCAGTGCCAGGGCAGCACACTTTCCACACCAGGGTAGTGAGGGAAGACTGCTGACTAAGGTGCAAGCCAGCTGTGGCAGGAATGAGCTAGAATTAGCCATATAATCCCCTCCTGCTTTTTAATAACTCAAACATTTGAAAATGGAAAACCCAGCTTGCACATTTCTAGTCCAGAGACTTCTGAAAAATTAAACAGTGAGGTAGGATGCAGGCATAGTCTTTCAAGAGGTGGCCAATAAGACTGTATTTAACTCTAAAAAGTAATGCCTTTATAGCTGCACAATATTGTAGATGCAACATATTTTCACCAAATAATAAAAACCACAGACGAGTTGAGAGCACTGTCTTGCAGAACATCATAACCAGAAAAATCTGTGTTCTCCAGGCAGAAAGGGAGAGCTAACCACATGTGACTTTCAGTACAAGGTTGAAATCCACAGCTGTTGTGATGTCAGGTGATGCAGTCAAACTAGTAGCATGATTCCTGAGTCCACTTGTCATGAATTTTTATCCTGTTCTTTGCTCTCCAGGTTGTTCCTTTTCAATAGGTGGTTTTCTAGGAACCACAACAATGGGATTTATTGTGCCTATTCTATCTGTCAATAACAGATCAAAATGCTTTTGCAGTCCAAGTACAGAAAATCATTGAAGACACTTGAAGATCCTTATAATCACTTCATAGACTTTCTGGCTCTTCACAATAGATTAGATTATGGGTAGAGTGCAGAAAGCTAGGAGGATGTCAGCTAACAATGACAGCAATAAATGCACAGAACAAAATAAAATTGAAACTGATTTTAGGCATCTTTTCACACTTTATCATTCCTGTAGATTTTTCAAATTTCTAATAAAAGATTAAAATTTCAAAATACAGCAGGTAAATAGTGAACAGCAATCACAACAGACAAGTTAAATACTGACAATACTGAGAAATGGATGTTGTAGGAGTACAAAAAGAAAGATAATTTAAATGGTTAATGAATACGGTTAATTGCATTTCTGTGATTTCTTCCTCTGCCACAATGGTGTTAGAGCTAATATATATGAATGACTTGCTACATAGAACAACATATCAAAATATTAAGGCCTTAATTCTTAAGGCAATATTTTTTGGTAAAAGAATGTGATGTGTTTATGGCTTGAAAGGTTGATACCATTTCAGCCAACAACTACAGAATACCAGGAAGCAAAGTGTCCCTGCTGCGCAGTTGTTATGGAAAGAAGCCCTACTCACTGATTCTTGGAGGAAATGTCACAGGTGATGCTCCTTAGAGGAAATACTTAGGAGTTCCTCCATTCAGGTCCACGTGCAGAGTGTTTAAGATGAAGATGACAGAGTTGTGTGACTGACAGCTGTCCTGTGACGATTCAGCATAAGCAGGGAGTGACACCGCACCGACGGCTTTCCCTGCAGCGCAGCAGATTGTTGTGTGCAGGCAGGACAGCGCTGCTGTTACAGCCTCCTCCTCCTCACACAGCGAGCTCTGGCCGGGCAGAAGGGCAGTGGACACCTGTGCTACCGCGAGTCTCTTCGCCAGCAGCTTGCTGCTGCTCACACACAGTTGTTACATCAGTCTGAAACCTCAGAGTAAGGCAAACACTGCCTGCTTAAGCAGCAGCCTTGCAGGAGCTGGAAAGGTGCAGCAACCAGGAGCACGCTGCCAACCCACTGCAACGAGAGCAGTGCAATGCGAGAATGCAGTACAATGCAAACTTCTAAACATAATTCCTTTAAAAAATAAACGCTTTCTTTTTTCTGTTGAAGGTTTGCTATAATAAGTTCTAGCAACACATTTCTAACAGTGCTTTTAGTCTCCAAACTTGACACCCATCATATAAAGAAAACTCCATGCATTTTTTTTTCCTTTGCTTGAGCTCAGCCAAAGACGACAAGACTTCTTAATTTTCATTTAGGCTTAAATCCGAGGGGAAGTCCTGTGCTGGGAAAAAGTATTATGAGAAGGGGGCATTAGTGCAGGGAAGCCTTGCTCTAAAAATGGAAATTTTAGGCTATTGGGTACTTCACAGCTAACAGGGTACAAAGCACTTCAAAGGTCTAAAGAATCAGTTTGAAAGCAAGTCCTGCCTGTTCTGTTTCCGGTGGAAACAGCAAGGTGAATCACACCATAGGCTTGCCTACAGACACCAACTCTGTAAAAATGAAAGCAGAAAACTTTTCAGAAAGAAGCAATGAAAGTTCAATTTTGTGATTTTTTGTCTTCAGAAACTTCTGTTTCTTGGTTTCTAACACACAGTTTGACATGTTTCCAATAAATTATCTACTTAAGGGTGCAATGCTGTCTTTAATACATTTCTAACACATAATTTGAGAATTTTCCCAAGACTAGCAATCCTGGGATTTCAATCTCTGCCAAGCAGCTGCACAATCTCCTAATGACTGCAGGAATGAACTAAAGGCTGAGCAGGACAACAGCATCACTCTGAGCCAGCTCTGTTACCTGACAATGGTGAGAAAGCAGTGCTCCAGCACGAGTCCATCTCCCATGGCAGTGCCACTGAGGTATGAGTGCGATTCTCTACTCACCATCACTGCTGTGTTTTTTCCTCCTGTCAGATCATCACTGAAAACTTGGATGTGTGACAAGTGGACTTATATATACCATCTATCTCTCAGGCTGTCTGCACATCTGGAAATGGCAAGGATCTCACCTTCATTCATGTCTTACCCACTGGCAGTCTTTTCTTGTCACTGCATACCAGCCTCCACAGCACAGCAGATAGGGCTCCTGCAAGCTAAATTCTTCTGCCATCACTTTCTGGCACCCTTACCAGACCTTTCTCTGCCTGTCACTGTGCAACTCGGCTCTGTCACAAGCTCAGAGGAGGGGTGCTGCTCTGTCCTGGTTGACCAAACCTTGCAGTATGGCATACCCTTACCCTGCAATTGATGGAGGGATATCAAGGGGTGACTGTAGTGCATCTCAGTGCATGAGACTTTGTCTGGGGACGTGTTCCCAGGGCTTCCCAGCCAAAATTTTGCCCTGCTATCAAACTTCACTGCATCGGAACTACTCCCTTCCCCTCTGCCAGCTGCTCTCATTGCTTGGTAAAGCTTCAGATAGCGAATATCTGTTCACCACAATGTGTCAGTCTCTGCAAACTCTTGTTATTTGTGATCCAGGGTACACATGCTTCCACATGCTCTGGTTCATGATGTCCATGCCCTTACAGGAAGGGGGAAGTGATGCACATTTACGAAAGTCAAGTCTTGGTGAACGCAATCTGGTATAAAAGCCAAGTTTCTTTCATAAGGTCAGCTATTCCTTTGGGCTGTAATACTGCTAACTGCTGTATGAGCTACATAGGGACAGTTCAAAGCAACAGCTATCTCAAATGATACATTCCCCTCCCAACTGTGTATGCTGCTTCCCTGTGGCTGGAACACCAATGTCGCCATGGCCTCATCATGAATGCAAACCCAACAGTAAATGTGGGCAAAGCACTGCCTTCTGATCTTCAAGCTCTCCAGTGAGACAAGGCAGGACTGAACTGTGCATTGATCTCTGGTGTGCTCCAGCCCAGCAGACTCTGTGATAAGTCCCTGAGCTCCCAATTCACAGCCTCAGAGCCACCTCCAGCACTGCTCTCCACTGTCCCACTGGAAATTCCAGCGCCAGTGCAGGATCCTGCTGGTGGGGCATGGTGCATACCTACAGCAGTAGCAGCAGTAGGTGTGCTGGGAAGAGTAACTTCTCTGGTTTTAGTCTCCTGCTGGGAAGTGTAAGCATTACCTGGTCAAAATTTTTTACTTTTTTATTTCCATTCCACAGAAGACAACCCCCATGATCTTGGAAGCAGCCACTTTGCGTCCTTCTGGCCATGTCTAGTTTGTTTTCACATGTTCATTTGATGAACCTGTGTGGAGATGCTTGCCAAGAATGGCTTTTGCTTAATTTTTCTTAACAGCATCTTGGAACATATTTTTGAAAGAAAACCAAAATTATTAAAAACCACACAAGGGACTTAAAAAAAAAAAAAAAGACATACAGAAAAAGATTTTGACTCTTGCCACACCCCATTTATCTCTTTCTATTGGCAAAGAGCAAAAACCAGATGAAATTCATGAGCAAGGTTCATAAAAAAAAAATCTGACATTCCCTTATTAATATTCGGAAGGAACAGCAGTAAACAGATTTGCAGTGTAGTAAAAAAAGTATCCAAATACATTTGGCTAAAACTATAGATGACATCAGAGAAGACAAATGAAGACTAATGAAGAAATTAAGAGGAAAAAACCCAAGGAAGAGCTGTTGATGGAATCATCATTCAGTATTTATGCTTTATTCATTAACAGAAGAATGAAGAAAGAGGGGTCATGTGCCATCCAGTTGCCCACGGGTACTTCCTAATGTGTTCATCACAATATTCACTCATTTGGTAGCAGGATCTTAGTTTGATTCCAGGATCCTGACATTTTCACTGCTCTAAGTTCCTGGTTTGTTTACTGTCACCTTCCTGTTTCTCTAGCCCCTTACTGTGAATCCTTCCCCTACCAAAGGTGCCCCTAATTTCTCCTTTGACAGTATTTGTTCTGTTCTGTTCAGCTTTCCTGCTACCCCAGGAGAAACTCAAAACAAAAAATAAAAGTAAAGCCTTTACAGATCTGTGTTTTGGTTGAGGGGGGCAGCCCTAGCAGGAGCAGCTGCACAGAGTTCACATGTTTCAAACTTGGAGGTAATCATGGTTAACATCAAAAGCCCAGGCTCTTTCTCCCTTCAGATTTGTCCGGGCAGAGAAATGCTACAGCTGCTCCACTTTGTCTCCTATTTCTCTTTATCATAATTCCTTTGTGCATTTTAGCAATGAGGGCTGGTGTGAGGGTGGAAGGGGGGGATGCAGGAGAAAGGCACTGTCCCATAAATAAGTGCTGGGGTCTTCAGCACCAGTGGGTGCTGAACTAGACAATGGCCTAGTGCATGTCATGTTACTCTCAGAATACCCAGTCTTGGCTGGAGTTGTTTTGAGACCAATAGGCAGTGTTTCAGCCTCAAGCAGTGAAAGGCTGATGTGCACACCCCTCACCTTTGCACGCCCTTCAGCATGACTACGGCTTCCAGAAAAGGTCTCTGTTTCCAAAGCATTTCCTGACAGGTGGAGTGTGTGGTACAAAAAGGATGACTTAGGTATATGAGCATTTCTTATATTGGGAGCTGGGGAAAAGTGTATGTTATGTGCATTTGTACAGCATGTATTCATGCAGTGAATCCTCTCTCATTCATGACTGGTCGCTCTTTCCATCTTAAAAGCCCTGCATCTAAGACTCAAAGCTTGTTTCTGAATCTGCTCTGACTGAAATTTGGTGTGTATCTATCCACCAAAGAGGAGTGCCTGTAATGGGCTCCCTCTACCCATTAGATTTTGATTGCATGGGGCAGTCAGGTCTGTCCTTGAGCTGATGGCAATCAGGTTCTTGGTGCTGCTGCATGAACAGCCTGGCTATCACAGAGGGGAGATCTCACCTGACACCAATCTCTGCTGCTTAGACAGAGCACACCCAGGCTCAGTTTATGAGAATGCTCAGTTAACATCAGGCAGGGTAAACAGGCAGAAAAGGAGCTGCTGGAAATGCATATAAAGCAATCCATGTTCCCAGATCCTACAGTGACTCTCCAAAGTGCAAGAGGGTGTAAATGTGGGCATCTCTGTGCACACAGTGGGGTATCTAGTTCTTCAGCCTTTCTCAGTGTCCTGGGCTTTGTCTGGAGTCCCTTTGAGAAGTGCTGCCACTGCTCTATGAGCAGGGCAAAAAATGATGCAGTAAGAGTTGGACAGTCATTCCCCAGACCAGGAAAGGCTTCACCTATTCAGAATGGCTTGAAAGTAACCTTTTTTTCCTTAATGAGAAATGAGAAAAAAAAAAAAAAGAGAAAAGAGGAAGAACTCATACAGATTTGTTTACCCCTCCTCTTACACTCAGAAAAGGCCTTGCTTTTTAATTTCATTTATTCCTAATTCTTTTAGAACGCATAACAACAAAAACCATGCCAATATTCACATGCTTTTTTGGTTCATAATCATTCATTTGTGAAGTTGAGAAACAACACTTCCCCATATGCTGTGTAAGAAAAAACCACAACATTTTGTTCATTAACCCTGGGTAGAATAATCTAAGGTCCTTAAAATAACTTACTCTTTGTCTTGGCAGACTTCAGATGACTCTTTTGGGAACTACGTATATATTTATGTATTTGACTTCTTAAAACTCTATGGAAATAGTATTTTTGTAAAAGTATGTTTGCCTTTGCCTAATTCTGTATGGCAAAGGGCAAGAGAGACTTTGCTAACAGTACATTAGAACATCCACCCTCAGGAGGCTGCCCTTCCAGAATTTACTGCATTCAGCTGTTTCACTAAGCACAGGACATCTGCAGTATTTATAAACATGGGTGTTAAGCTGACAGCAGGGGAGCTGGCAAAAGCTCTCACCTGTTCCATCTGGAGGTGACTTTATCAACATTCTTTCAGAACACCATATATCAAGATCCAAATGATGGAAATTTTCTACAGCTACTGTGTCTCCTATTAAGCAATTTGTGAGCCTAAAGTCTCTTTGGTTAACAACACCTTTCTGGGCGACATTTCCTAAAATGCTCAAGGTCACATTTTTCCAAGTGCCCTGCATCCACAATTAAAGTTGGGCTTCTCAAACAAAACATGCCTTCCCTTTGGGCACCTGTGCAATAGGTAGTTTCTCAAAAAGTATCTGTATCCAGTAAAGTGAGACCTGCCAGAAAGTAGCACCACTGATTTTGGGACTTAATAAGGGCCTGGTTGCTTTAGAAAAGCCACCCTTCCTACACGCCTGCGTCACTGCTGTCTGTCTTTATCCTGGTACTCCCATGTCCTGCCACGTCAAATCCAGTTCATTCTCCTTTCATCTGTAGGGCTCCTCTCCTTTGTGCAGGGCACTCACCAGCAGTAACATTATCGTCCCCAGTGCACCTGAGCACACCAATCATCAAACTCATCCAGCAGCAACTTCATCGGGTTTCTAATCTGTCCTACATCTTGTTTGGTCCTTTTATGTAATCTTATATGCAATACCTTGGTGGAGGGTAGTGGAAACTGAAGCAGAAAGCTACTGTTGCACAAAGTAAGATGAGAAGCTGATGTGAATTCATGATATTGATTTTTTTATCTTTGTAAATGAATAGCATGTGACTCTGAAAGACTGACATTTGTGCTTAGACTACCCTTAAAAAAATTGTTAACAGATGGTCTCCTATCCCACAGCAGAGACTTGGTGTTGACAGAAAAAAAATGAAATCGTGATACTGGAAAAAATGGAGCCATTAGCTGGCAAACTAGATATTTTTAAAGATGTTCTTATGACAGGGAAAGGAATGATTGCGAAGGTTCCTACCTGGACAGTAACTGTGAGGTTTTGTTCCATATTGAAGAGAGTGATTGGAACTTTCTTCAGGAAAGTGGGCAAGTGGAGATTGGAAGTGGGAGGTTCTGGCAGTCAGGACCAGAATTTTGCTAAGGAGATGGAAACAAGATGCACTGAGATAATGTCACAGTTTACAAATTCATAAATATAAAGGTCCGTGCCAGGGATGATTTGGCCAGCATTTAGCACTCTTGAGAGTGCCTGAACAAAAGAGAGCTAATGTAAGGAAGACCTAGATGACTAAAGGAAATTCGTGGGAGTTGTAGGAATTCTTAAAGCAGTCTTGTTCAAAGATGTTCCCAAACTGCATATATCATGTTAATTTTCTCTTTGTGCATGTCTTATCTCTCAGAATTTTTACACACTTGAACTTGCAAGATGATCCTGTGCATTGCTGGCCCTGGACGAAAAGCACTGGTTGAACAGTTTTTCATTGGAACCCATTTCCATTAGGCAATGCAACTTAGCTGAAATCAAAATGTTTTGTCACACTGAAGTAAACAAATTCTGTAAAAATGTCAGAATTTATAATTTCAATTTAATCTTTTCCTTTTAACATGGCAAAATGTTTCAGTGTTACTTTATGTGTTTATTAATTTTGTTTTGGCACTTATATTTGATTAATTTTAGAATTACATTGTTTTGATATTATTGAGAAAACAATTCAATGCCAACAAAGTGAAATAACTTGGTGTTTCCAGATCAGTTTTATTATCCATCCCACTGGGAAATTCTGATGTTTTGTTCCAATATGCAGTGAAAATAAACACAAATGTCAAAATTTCCTTTGGAATGGGAATTTCAGATTCTAACCAGCTCTAATCAACAACAAAGCCATCTGCTTTGTATTAATGACTTAGGGCAGTATTTAATGCTGCAAGAGAGGGTGATATTCTACTGTTCAGCATTGCTCATGGAAGTTAATGACATATGGCAAGTTTCTAGCTTATAGCTGTCTAGGGGAGTTTGAGGCTAGCCACTTCTATTTTATTCCTAATGCTTTATTGCCAAGTTCATGGAATTCATCATTCAAATCCAAGATTTTCCTGAGAATATACGAGAAAAAATCCTCCCTGTGACATATGGCACAGCCTACAGCTCCTAGATTTGAAAGGAACTTGTAATTCCCAAATTGCAGCACAGAAAGCTACTTCCATTTTACAAAAGTTTTAAATCGATAATTTAAATAGAATATTTGCTCCATGATAAATGCCTGTTTTTGAACACTAACAGTTAAATAAATATATTTTATTTCAAAAGTTAGCTTCATCCAGATGAGTCATAATATGAATTCTATTTGAGAAGATATGCTGACGTGAAGGCTTTTAGCACAAATGATAAAAGTAATAATTTAATTTTGTTTTAAGACAATGTCTTTGCTGTTTTTTCTGAAGACCTTGTTGTGGAATTGCCTTCCAATTGGCCCAGTCTCAAAGCCAGCCAGCTCACTTCCATGAGGCTGGTCAAACTAACACAGACTTCTTCTCTGTCTTCACATTCAACCCTCATGCTGCAGATAAGGTACAGGAAAACCATGGAATTGTCCCCAGCTGGTGCAGCAGTACAATCAGCTTGCAAAGCTCAGCCATGGACCCCAGTTTTGGGGCTTTGCTGTGCCCCTTGAAAAGTTTCCATGGACAAGGATGTGGTTACCATTGGTGATGGCAGCATCTCTTCTTTTTCCTGGCAATCTAATGATTACTCAAGCCACCTTTTAGTACCTCCTTCTTCACACTCTACATGGACCCTGGCAGGGCTGGATCTGGGGGTGCACAACAGGCATTTAACATGGAGATTCTGTTCCCTCTGAGCACCATTTGTGTACAAACCTGAGAAAACTTAGCTTGGATATAATCTATAAAGTTACTGGAAGGAGACTTTGATTTGTATTCACTTTGAAAATCAGAATGACATCCAGTCCTGAGAGCCTGTCGTGAAAAACACAGACCCGTGTCTTACCCAACTGCTATTTCATGCATAACACAGTGTGCTGCCTGATTTTAGAAATTACTCAACAGGAATGAATTTGGGAGTTTGAACAACATGGTAAAGGTCGGTAAGCAAACTCCCTTAAGAGGCATAGAAAAACATTTGACAAATTAAGTGCAAAAATCATTTGCCATGCTTCTCTGTCTCTCACACGTGTAAACAAATGCTTGTACAATCTTGGTGTTCTTACTATTGCTTGTTATCAATAAACAAAACCCTAGCAGTTTTCAATATTAAATTAGGTAGTAGACACTCATAGACAGTACTGGTTTAAAAATGAACTTTTGAAATGCCATGTATCATACAGTCATTATACGGGGTGTAGTAAAATATTTTTGCATGAATTCAACAAAATTTTTTACAAACTTATAGCATTGCACAAATTGCAACTAGAAATAATGTATGAAATCCAGGACAAAATCTAGACAGAAAAATATGAATGATGAGATCGAAAACTTTTCTGCCATCACTGAAAATTTTCAGTAAATTCAACTAAGATGAACTCCTTCACAAAAGAAAGGGTTAACAACACTTCTTCTTTCACTACTAACATCCTTTGAGGAAGTAAACAAAGTCCATCCGATAACTGTCTTCAAACAAACGAACTGTTTTTTCTCATGTGAACAACAAACAGTTTGCTTCACTGTTGTAGAAAAGAAAAAAGTGGCAGCACCAGAAAGCTTCTTTCCAGAGTTTAAGTTTAGGAAAACCAGATTCTATCCAACATGAAATAAAACGTCACTATTCACCACTTCCTAGTGACTGTAAATAAACAGAAAAGCTGATCCTGTTACATTTTTAGGCCAGTGTACTTTTGCCTCTTTGCTGTTCTCAAAATTCTCTGAGATTTCTTGTATGTGAATTTTAGTGTCTTTCCCCATTTTCATTTTCTAAGACTCTTATTTATTGTGTTAGTACACAAAACTTTGTCCTTTCTTTCTTTCTTATACTTTGTCTTTTTCCCCTACCTCTTACCTTCCACTACTATCGCTTAGCTCCCTAAAACAAACACAATCCTTCTTATTTTTCCTATTATCTTTGAAAAAGTCTGTCATATAATTTCTCTTAAGTTTTTCTGCATTTCCTATGCATGTCCATTCCTACTATTAGCATTTGCAAATAATGGCATTTCTGATGTCATGCACCACCAGAACACTATCCTAACAATGTAATATATCATCTCTGGAGCAGCAGGGTTTGGAAACCTTGGAAGACAACAATCTATGGCTTAATCTCTGTGTATGTCTCTAGTTAAACCATCCAAAAGAAATATGTAGCAAAGATGTATTTGGTATCTAATAAATTAGAAAACTATTACCATTTCATCTATCATGATTTGCCTTGCTGCTTTTACCTTAATGGTAGAGTACCAGTACTGCTGTTTTTAAGAGCAGTTTCGGAACTCTGAACAACATCATCACCAATGTTCAACTACGAATTCAGATTTTGATGATGTGATTCCTTGGCCTGGGAAGCATTATTTTTCAGACATGGAAAGAAGTGGAAATGTATGTAGGCATGAGAGATGCTGACTCTAGTGAGAATATTTTGCCTGTGACTAATGAAAGATTAACCAGTTACTTGATGGCAAATATTTCAGATCCTTTCAGTGACATATGATCTTATGTAATCATAAACTCACCAATAGAGTTCTGTCTTTGACATTTGCTCCAGTTTCTTTTCTTGCTCTGTATGCCCTATATGACCCATTCTTACTACAGTAATAAACTCTTGCACTCTCAGTGTCCTGCAATATAAAAATAAAGGTCTCATATTTTAAATGTCTCTTTCCTCCTGCTTGCTACATATAGCTTTTAAGATGTCCTTGTATTATCTTTAACTGACAATTCTCCCTTCCACATAATCTTCACCAACAATTTCTGTCCCAACCCACTCCTCAGACATTCCGTGCTCCCTCTCACTTCATGCATCAAGTATTTCCTAATTCTCTCCTCTGCTACCGATGTTATGAAAACCAGTGAAGCTCCAGTGCCTAGAAACAGGATGAACACTGAAAAATCAGCCCATTGTTTGTAAGGTGCCATATAAAATCACCATACAAATAATTTATTCAATTAAAAAAACCATCCTGTTTCACCAAGTAAGTCTCAGATCTTGATCTTCTAATGAATTCACTGGAAAGTCACTTAAGTCAGCCAGCAACACAGGGATCCTCCTGTGAATTACCAAAGGAGTCCTCCAAGAAAGATTAAGAAATTGACAACTATGCAAAAATATATAGAAAACTTCTGATTTTCTAATTGTTTTTTCTTTATTAAAAGAAGGGTGTACCCCATGAGGCTCACTGCATTTTAATGAATGTTGTAGGAAAGGGAACCATTTACTAAGCAACAGTATCTATTTCATTGAGAGGTGCTTTTAAATCTATCACTCAGTTACATTAAAACAAGGATGTTTTCAAATTAGTCTCCACAGGATGATAAAACAGTGACTTATCAACAGTTTACCACCCAGCACTTGGTAATAGTCATTTGATCTCAATCTGAATGAAAGATGGAGTTATCATCATATCATGAACACAGTTCAAACCCACACATTGTTCATTCATGTGTGATCAGATGGGAACTGGTTTCGAGTGATCTCATACTGATTTGTGAAACCTCCTATTAGCATATATTGTCATTACTTCTTTTAAAAGGCAGTAAAGTTGGCTTTGGAGTTGGTTTTCAGGCACTCAAAAAAAAAAAAAAAAAAAAAAAAGTCCCACACAACATCTTTGGGAGAAAGCCAAAATTTTCTTGGAAGTTTCCTTGATGAAGTGGTATGAGTGGGATAGAGCAATATCCTTGATTTTGGCAGCAAACTTTCTTTTGGCAACTTCATTAAAAAGCCATTCCACTTTATGAGTTATCAGCGAAGAGCTGATATTTTTGAGTGTGACTGATGGTCCTCCCTCTTCTGACAAAATTAGAAACATCAATAATTCTTAGATGAATTGCTTAGAAAATTTCCAAGAGGCAAACATTTCCTTATTTTTAGACCCTTGTTTTCTTCTGTAGTCAAAGCAATGGAGGCCGAAGTTCGACTACATGCACTTCATTTATATGATGGGATCTCTCTACTCTGAGTTTTATATGTGCACAGAAAACAAATGTGCACCACTGCTACGTGGGCAGGGGTGTCCCATGCTGAGCCCTCAATTCCCAGTCTGTGAATAAATCCTGATTAATCTCACAGAGACCTGGGAGCAGTCTTCATGCCACATATTATAGATCCTTCCAAAGGAATTGAGGACATGGACATGCCAGGACCCCTAGCAGGGACTGTGGGCTATCAGGAGGACAAAACATGCCCCATGATGGTTAGCCACAATTAAGTGTTGCATGTGGCCAGCCAGTGGTAACAAACCTGTATGGGCCAAGGGTTGAGGATTTGTGCTGGCAGTGACATGGTCTGACAGAGCCCTGGCACAAGAGTTGTTGCTACCTCAAGCACAAAGTTGAAAGCTGGGGAGCTGCTGTGAAATAACGCACATCTCACCACTTAGATTTTTGCTGTTCCTTATGCAGGAAAAGAAAAACAAAAAAAACAGGTCTTTTTGAACAAGTTCTGTGTACCCTTCTCCACTCCCTCTTAATTATGCACCTAGGAATCCAATAATGGGGTTTTCTTCTGACAAAGACAACCCCAAAGATTAGTGCTCCCCAGAGCCTGCGTGTGCTGCTCCTTGGCAGAGTACCAGGAGGCAATCCTCACCAGCACAAGCTCAGGTGTTCTCGCTAACACAGAGCTTGGGTATCCTCACCAACTTTTGCACATGACATGGACAGAAAAGGCTAAATACTGCAGAACTGGATGAGATGGGTTAAATACCACTGCTAAGAAGCTGTGTTTGTGAAGGAGGGTGTTAATAACTCTTTTATTTGACCCCGCTAATGAGGTAAAAATACATGGACTCTCTCAAGTTCCTTAGAAGACAAAGCAGTAAGCCCTGAGATAAACACAGGAGAGAAACAGGTGGCCTGTAAATTTATCATTGTTAATGCACCATAAGTGTGACAGAAAAGGGTAATTAGCACATTTGGAGCAGAGAGGGATACTGGTGGAGAAGGAGGTTGTCACTAACCTCTGTGGAGCAGTCTCACCTGCAAATGGTGTATTAGAAGATCTGTATTATATCTGGTGACAAGTACATCTGCACTCCACTGGTTTTGAAGACCACGGGGGCTTTGGCAAGGCCTGATCTCACCTGACACTTCCTGGTTCTTGGGACAATTGAATTCAGATCACGGGAAAGGAGGAGGGGCTACTTGAAACTAAGTGGGAGACCTCAGGAAAAAACTTATTTCCAGGTGTGACCTCATTCCAGCTGAGACAGAAATTCTTTAATGATCTCTTCATATAGATGCCAGCCTGAACACTCAATAGTAGTACACGCCAAAGGTACATTCTGCTGTTTCACAGCATATAAACTCATTGAATAAAAATATATCATCTCCCTTACATGTCTCTTATATTGTTAAACCATCCTGATGACAGCACCTGTTTCACACTATATGAGCATGAATATCCATACACACATGTGATCACTTCTCTAATTCTTGACAGATGACAATGAAATATAGCACAAATAAAAGGCAGAAGGCAACCCTGAATGGGTGCACTCAACTTGCAGATAAGCAGATTTTGCCATCATCTTAACAATTAGGAGGTGTAAGTCAGAGAATCACAGAATAAGCTGAGCTGGAAGGGACCCACAACAAACATCAAGTCCAACTCCCAGCCCTGCTTATCATCATCCCCGGGGCTCACACCATGTGCCCAAGAGCATTGTCCAAACACTCTCTGAATTCTGTGAGGCTGATGCTGTGACACCTTCCTTGGGGAGCTGTTCCAGTGCCCAACCGTCCTCTGGGTGAAAAACTTTTTCTAATAATCCAACCTAAATATTCCTGATACAACTTCAGGCCATTCCCTTGGGCCCTGTCACAGGGACTACAGAAGAGGGATCAGTGTCTGCCCCTCCTCTTCTCTTCATGGGGAAGCTGAGGTCTCTCCTCAGTGTCCTCTTCTCCAGGATGAACAGAACACGTGATCTTATCTACTTCTCATACAGCTTCCCCTCAAGGCCCTTCACCATCTTTCTTGACATCCTATGGATGCCCTCTAATGCCTTTATATCTTATTTTTTGGTGCCCAAAGCTGTCCCCAGAACTTGCTGTGAGGCTGCCCCAGTGCAGAGCAGAGCAGAGCAGAGCAGAGCAGAGCAGAGCAGAGCAGAGCAGGACAATCCCCTCCCTTACTCAGCTGGTGATGCATCCCAGAACACACTTGGCCCTCCTGGCTGCCAGGGCATTGCTGACTCAAATTCAACTTTATGTTGTTCATCTATGAACACATGCAGGGGATTTATTTCCTTCTGCCCCAGGGCAAAAAGCAGAACTGGCCTGCCTAGTCCAAACATCTTCCAAACACTTGGGGAGATAGGTTTGCATGCCCTCTGCACCAGGCAGCAGTGGGGCCTTACACTGAACACAGAATGTGCTGTCCAGCTCTCCTTGGACAGTCACAAGCATGGACATCCCAGTACGTTTCACCTAGAAGCTAGTTTTACTCTTTATTCAAAAAATACCACATCTTTTAAACACAGCTTTGAAGTGGTCTCGAAGTAAACAAAGGTGCTCAGGGGAGATCAGACAGCTCAGGTTTATCATTAAAATATTCTTTCTTCAGCATATGTGTGAGATGCTCAAAGCAAGGAGCCTCTGTATGTGAACTTTGAAAGTAGTTCCAAACAAAAAAGCATTATTCTGTTGATTTTTTTCCTGCAGGAGTCTATCTCAACAGATTATCATTCCTGTATCTATTGAATGGCCATTTGAGACATCAGCTTTTTCATATGGGAACTCTGAAGTCTTTATATATTCTGATCCCTTTCATTTACAAAGCTAGCTGATAACAAAAGTATATTTAATTAAAATTTGACCAAAAATGTCTAGAATAGCACATTCACAGTAGAAACTACAGGTCCTTGATGAGATGATCTAGAAACACACTGAGACAACACTGAAAAGTGCATTGTGATGACTATGCAACACAGATGCATTTTCTTCATTCTGAGAAAGACAGCTAGGATTGTTCAAGAAGGAAAGCTCCCCAGATACTTTTGAGACAGTGATAGGACTCAAGCAAATGGGCAAAGTTCCGCTTTCTAGGACAATAATGCATGTAAGCCTCTTGTACACTCACACCATTTGCAGGGTGAGTTGTGCTGTGATGCTGGGGAGATTCCACTGATTTGCAAAACCCTCTCTACTTGAGGATGCATTGAAGAAAAGACTCTGGGATGTGTAGTTTTTGAATTGTAAGTAAATTCCCCCTCCTGAAGTCATCTTCCTTATTGACAACACTCTTGGATTTCTGCTACTACTTTCCAAGGGGTGTCACAAAAATGAAGCATATTGGAAAGGCATAGCTGACTGCACTAATATATATGCTCCTATTATATGAAAGAGGTGCACACTAGAAGAGCTGAGAGAGAAAGCACAGATCACCCAAATTTCAACTTTTCCAACTATTTGAATTTGAAAATCCACTTTTATGTTTTCATGTAATATATGCATATGTACATGTGTGAACTGTATATACATGACATAAGTGAACATATATAACATTAACTAGATGGACACACTTTCAAGAGAGGAAGACAAGACACCCCCTGGTTAGGTTACCATGTAGGTTAGTACAACCCAGAGTGGGGAGCAGGGTGCAGAGGTGGATGCCACATCCAACTGTGAGTGCCCTAAGAGAGAACCAAACAGGTCCTTCAGGACTGGTAGATGGGACAGATCTGAGGTCAGCTGTCACAGCTGCTTAGCACAGAGCCCACTGCACCTTCACATGGCCTTGACCCTGCAGCTCTGCTGAGCTGCTGCAGCAAGGGATGCGACCAGTCATGCGTGGAGCATGAAGCAGATGTTGTAAGCAAGGCACTTACATTTCTTCCAGCACTGCAAACTAAAAACATGCCTTAAGTAAGGAATTGCCTAAAAATGTGCTGTCCCCGGTATGGATGCTCTCTTGTCTCCTTTCCTGCTCAAGGGTGATTATGCCTCTATGTTAGCAGAAGACTGTTTCTGTCCTACACTGGCTCAGCCACACTAGGTGGCTGGATTACTTAGGATAAGTCTGTAGCATTATAGTACTATTCTAGAAGGAATAAGTTCCTAAAGCCCAAAGCTCAACCTTCTATCTGCTGCTTCACTACAACCATGGAAATGACACTGACATCTCTGAGAAACAGGTGAATGGGAAAAAGTGTAAGGAACTGAGAGTTTTGGGTAGCGCGTGGTGTTGGCATGATATGAGAGGGGTCATATTTAATTACAGACTCTGCACAGCCAAAAGCAGCTTTTACAGCAACACAAGAGATTGTAACTTAGCAAAATAATTGCACAATCAAAAATAAACGTAAAATCATGAGAGCCAAGCTTCACAAGGTCAGAGGAGAAGGGACTGTTGGGCAGCCAGCACTCTCTCTCCACACTGGCTGAGAGGCACATCCATTGTTGGACAGCTCTTCTGTAAAAGCATCACATAGCAGCAGGGATGCTGAGAAGCTTCTGGACACTGAACATATTTCCTATCGTGGGATTTTCTGCAGCCACTGACCCTGAACTAAACTCCCTGTTTTGGCATCTCTGTTTCCATTTGTGGTTCCAGTCTCGTTCCATGGATCACTATGGATCTCCCTCCATAGTGTGAGTTCTGCTTTTGAGGGGAAGATAGTGCTGTCCTTTGCTCCAGTTTGCAAAATCTTTAAATCAGTTTTCATCAGCATAATTGTTGATGAGATTATGGTTGTCTTAATACACTAATAGCTTCAAGTTAGTAGCAGTACTAGCTAGAGCAAACTCCACCACCAAGAGGAGTTGAGCAACAACAGCTAAACAATGAGATCTCGTAACTCATTAGGAAGCTGATTCCTAGCAGCCTAGAGTCAAGAAAACTTAGGAGAGTGTTTAACAGCATTGGTCTAGAACACCTATCTGTAGAAGGGAACAGGAGAGCAGCCTGAATATGGAGATATGAATTCATATCTTTCACTTCTGTAGTGCAGTCACCTTCCCAACACTTCAGTACATCAAGGAAGTTTCTAGTGAAGAGCTCAGGCACCGAGCAACAAGATACAGATCCAAATAAGTTTAGACACTGAAAGTAAGAGTGGGACGAGAAGTAGGGTTGCTCTATCCAAACATGCTCAAGCCAAACACCCAAAAGTCCCTGCTCAGCAGCCATTTGTCCCTGGAAGTGGGCATCAGAGGCTGCTGTTTTGTGACATTTCTCAGTATAAACCAAGTTACATACCAGTCTCAGTAGGATTCAGGACCTACCTCATACTTGATCTTTCTTATAATCAAGTTGTTATTTTGGCCTGAGAAGAGTCTAGTGGGGAGGGATAAGCACAGGGAGATGACAAAGCTTCCATCAAACTGAAGTCACCAACATCACAGACAAAATGTTAAACTTAGGCAACCCTGAGTACAGGAAGCTTTTATGAACAAATCTTCTATTCTGTGACACAAGTGGTAATGTTGTCTAAGTAAAGAGGAGCATACCGTGAACAGTCCATGAGACATCTACAGGACCACGTTCCCTGC
The DNA here is from genome assembly GCA_032173965.1 of Sitta carolinensis. NCBI lineage: Eukaryota > Metazoa > Chordata > Aves > Passeriformes > Sittidae > Sitta > Sitta carolinensis. Next base: position 132,878,783 of record CM063284.1, read on the forward strand.
AGTCCTGTTGGCTGAGCAATCTCCTGAGTAATTATTGTCTCTATCCACAAACCAGAAATGCCACAATATGGTGAAGAAGAAGTTTCTGGTGTGCTCTCGTGTTTTGATAAATCCCAGAGGGTTGTACACACCGTGGGGATACTGACAGGCACAACACCTGGGCAGCAGGGCCTGTGCAGGACTCTGCTGGTGATGAGCAAATACATGGCTCTGGATTAACAGTGTTTCTTTTGGTGGAAACCAGAGTGTTCAAGGAACATTCTCAGTCTTTTGGGGTTGCCAGTGACCAGGACAAGAACTGATATATTTTCTACAGCATGGTGTTCATTTACCTCTGATTACTGCTAATACCAATCTAATACCCAGTCTTTAAGATGTTAAGAAACTGCTTGCCTCACCTCTATGTAGAAGTTATAGACAAAGTGCATATTGGCATATGTTAATTAACTCCTGCTATTTTTCTCTAGGAAAATGATAAACAATAAAAAAGGACTTATTTTTTTACTGAGAACTTCTAAAATGTCAGCTGTACCTAGTGAATGGAATAAGAAGGATGTAATTAAACATCTGCTCTTTCACTCCTAGTAATGACTTTAAATAGCCAGAAAACTCTGAAAGTTGTGGCCATGGTAACCAGACACCAGCTTAGGAAAAAGGAAATATCTGCAGTTATAATTGAACATAGAGATTGCTCATCTCCTTCTCTGAGCTGGAAGTTTACAATCAAAGCTTTGATGTCTGTACTGGTTCCTCTAATACAATTTCATCCTATGCCATGTGGCACATTTATTGTGAGAAACTACCAAGAATAAAAATATGTATGTGTAGTTCCAATGCTACATTCAGTCTTGTTTGAAGGAAGAAAAACTGCTCTTTTTTTAGCAAGTGGTTGGAGCAACTGCTGGTAAATACTTTTGTGGAAAATGACAATGCAGCATGATGGAAATGGGCCAGACTTCCCTAACACGCAGCTGTCTCCCTCCCTCAGATCAGCAGAGTAATTGCTGCTTACATCAGAGTCAAGTCCAGCAGCATTTCTGGAAGATCCAGCAGAACTGAGCCTGGAGACCTCCTTGTCTGGGCTGAGAGAGATCTGACAGGACTGCTTAGATTCCTCAAAAACACCTGACCTCATCACACCCTACTCCCTGGACTACTGCCTCCACTGCTTCCCCAAACTCTGTCCTGTCTGTGTGTCTGTGAGCACAGTCCATTCCACTTTGCATCCCACTAGGCACTGCAGCTCCTCAGACACATACAAGAGGAGAAGAACAAGGCCATTAATCAAACAAAGCCCAATAAAATAAATATCCCAGCAGACAGGGAAGATAAGCTGAGACAGAGGTGGAGGGGGTAACATGGGTGTGCTGTGCACAGAGATGATAAGCAGCTCCTGGAGCTCTGTAGTATGACTGGAACTGCTTGCAGCAAGATCCAGCAGTGAAGGAAAGGGCTTTTCAGAATGTTTTACACACCTGTGTGACAACTGCTTTAATTGGGAACTTATGCACGTTGGCCAAAGAATTCAGGCAAAAAGCATTTGTGCACTTTAGTGCCTAATACCAACCTCGGTTAATAAAAAAATTGCAAACACTTCTCTTTGAAATGCAGATAGTAAAATATGTTACAAAAATAAGTAGGCAAAGGAAGGCCGGGGAGCTGGTGCTGCTGAACCCTACTGAAACCACCAACTTGTATTTTTGAAGACTTCCTGTAAACCTTGTCTGAGGTTCACATCTCTAGAACGGGGGTGAACCTCAGCTGCTGGCTGGAGGCCAGCTGTGAAGCTGGTGCAATAAATAGGTTGTAGCAGTCTTCTGTGTAGGCAATAATTACAGCCAGGGTGTGAATACCTGAAAATGTTACAGTTTTTGATGTGATTTCACTTTTGAACTGCACTCTAAACACTCAAACAGCATAAAGAGTACTAATTTATTTCGATTTTGTTAATATAGAAGCTATGAATACTTTTTCACAGGAGTTTCCAAGTGAACAAGATGCCACTGTCTCCTTATTGCAGATACTTTCAGCACACTGTTTGGAGCATCAAACATTCTGGCATTCATAAAGGAAGACAACACACCAACATAAGGATGTCTTTTTGTCTTATCAACAGCTTAAAATTATATTAAACTAGCACATACCAAGCACATTGATGGAGCCTGCAAGGTAAATGCTGCCTTCTCAAATGTGAAGACAATCAATTTCTCAGAGAAGTCTGGTGGAGCTTAAGAACTCCTCTAGCATAACCAAAGGAAATAAAGCTACTGCCACCAGCAATACATGGGCTTCATGCCTGTGGTTTCTAGCAATACCATCCTTGCAGCATGGCCAGATGAAAATTTAATTCAGTGAAGTACCAAGAAACTCTGGTCTCACTAGCAGTGCAAGGCAGCTCAATCATGAATAGGAATCAATGATCTGTTAAGACTTGAGGTTGGGACTAGATGACTTTTAAGGGTCCTCCCCAACCTCAACTATTCTCTGATTCTGATTTGTGATGCCTTGAGGGGCACCTGACTGCCTCTCTGCACATGCAGCCACCTCATTCCCTGGGGCTTGACTGCACTGTAGCAGAGCCATTCCGACCTCTGAGGCTGCAGAGATGGACAAGTTCAGCAGCTGCACGGAGTTGAGCTGCCATCCAGCCTAAAATGCTAAAAATTCTCAGCTCTTGGGGTTTCCTTACTGGCTGCACTATCTGTCCCTCAGTTGCTGTCACAGGAGGCCTGTGAGTATTGAGCAACCCCCAGGCACCATCTGACCTTGTGCAATGCCCATTCAGCCCTCCCTGACCCTAAAACATGAATAAGGGCCTGGGATTCCTTTTGATGTCTACCCAGCATCACTGTGCCACAGGTTGCTCTCTCTCTCTCCTCCTTCTGCTGCTGAGCTTCAATACCCAGTGGGAATCAGCATCTCATGTGCCACCAGCACTCAGAAGCTACTCCTGTTTCCAGATCAAAGGTGCAGTGGACCAGCAGTGCTTGTGGTTATCTGAAACTCATTGGAAGAGTAGGGTGGTCAGGAACTGCTGCAGAAGAGGGGAGGAAGCAGACAAGGGGAGGCAGGTCTTCTGGTGCCAGACAGCACTCCTTATTTTACCTGAAGGGCTTCTCAGGGCCCTGCTCCAAATGACCTTTCACGTGAACTGTGAAGAGTGACAGCAGATGCTGGTAGCCAGAGGGAGGGGAGGTTTAGTCCTGATCTATTTCCCTCCCCAGAAAATTTACTTTTGTAGGAGGAGGTCAGACACAGACTAGTAACCTGAGGGAGGGCATTCTCACCTGCACTTCTGAAGGACTGGAGATTGAATGGAGTGGAGTGTGCCATGAAGCCTTACTTCACCGGAGCTTTTATCTTTTAAAATTAGGTTAGGAAATTTATTGCTACAGTAGCTTAATTCCACAGTGCATTATCTGTACACATGATGGACTGGAATATGAACTAATTCTGTCAATGAAGTGACTGCCTGCATCTTGATTGTCAGATACAAGGAAGTCAGTCTTCCTTTTGAGATGCTAAGCAGTTGCAGACTGGCACACTCTCCTGCCTATGCTTTTGGTTTGGATGCTTCCTACATTCAAGTTTCTCAGCAAAAGATTATGCCATGGGAAGGGAGGAAAGGGGGGAGAAATTGGGTTCCAGGCACCTGGCTGCACACTGTGACTGCGTGCTAGTCTGTGGGGTGCCATGGGGGCTGCAGCCAGGGGCTATGGGGCTTCTCTGACTGACACCATGAGCTCTGTATGTGCTGGGGACCCAGCTGTTTGGCTCTGCTCATCTTCAATCTGTGCCCTGTATTGAAAAGAGAGGCAGAGACCAGCAAAAGTGTTCCCTCTGAAGGCTCAGATCAGCAGGGAGCTTCCTTGGTGGAAGGGATCCACCGCTGGGCACTCACAGCTACAGCCCCCAGTCTTGCCTGAACAGAGCAAAGGGGCTGGACTGGGTCAGGGTACCTGTGCAGGTACACACTGAGTGCTTTGAATCTAAAATCAGCCTTTAACAAGATACATCTTTCAACAACAGTTCAGGAGGGGACTGTTTTAATATCAAATTCTCCACATTACTTACCAACAGAAAACTCCAGATTCAGAAATCTAAATTTCACTGTCCCTATACAAGTTATAGAAACCTAGTCAATGCCATTTCTGAATGGAATCCAGAGACTGAGAGAGCAAATTCCAAGTTTATGGGTTGGCAGAAACAGAAATATGGGAGGCTACTTTCACAAACTTGCTCGGCAGATCACAGTCTCAGTTTGCTCAACATGGAGTGTCAGATTGAATCATATAATTCCTTCTTGATGTAAGTTCCTTGATTTTAGCAAAAATACCTGGAAAATGAAATCTCATGACAAAATAAAGCCTTTTCTACCTGATGGCTCAGCAGACAAATCCTCAATCAATTATTCTTTGAGCGGCATCCAGGATAACTGGTCCACCAAATAAGTAAGATGAAGTCTGGAATGTCACAGTAGTATCTGGTCTTTGGTTTTACAACATCTCAGATGTAGGCACTAGGAAAAGGCTTTTCAGCCAGCCCACAATATAAAAAGGTGAAGGCTTATTCTTCAGATCAGAGAATGCTCTAATGTTCATATAAAAAAGTTAAATTATAAGCAGATGACAAACTTAACTAGACTGACTTGATATTTCTGAAGGCACTTTCCTCTTCTTTTTCTTATTCTTTTTAAAGGAACTAGTTCTCATTCAGTTCATTCAGTTCTCATTTATGCAATATATTTATAAGAAGCAGCTGATAACATTGAGAGATATACAAAACCTGAACTACTCATGCAAAGGAGTACAAGGACTGATTTTCTTGTCACCAAAAGGGCAGCTAAATATTCAGTAATTTCTCCTCTGTTGGTCTACTTGAGCTCAAAAGAAAAGCAGCTGTGTTATTTGGTTTGTGAGATGTTACCAGCAACTCCTCCAAAAGTCTCTTTGCCCTTTGGCACAAAGAAGAAGACAGTCAGATATTTGTCAGACTTCACAGGGAGATGCTCAGGGAGAAATCTCACAGTCTTAATTGAAGAACAAGCAGGAATGTTTTAGGACTACAAGATATTTATACTCTCACACATTTCGAATGTAAAGGGTACAAATATAATTTTTGCTATTCCTCTGCAGGCCAAGATATGAGGGACACACGCCAGAACACAAAAGAATTTTCACCCTACTCCAAATTCCCATTAAAAAAATAAATGTACTAAGTCTGAAAAGTAAGTGTAGTCATTTGAATCATGGATTTGGCTTTGTAACCCACTGGGAGACTGAAGCAGAGAAAAACACATCTGCTAACACCCCAACTTCAGCACCACAATTGGCAAGTGCTGCTGAAGAGAGATCTCAGACTGAAGTTGTAGAAATGTTAGAGGTTAAAACTGAAGTTTCTTGGCAGAACTGACCTTATACGGAAACTCTGTAGGACGTTTGCCTGCACTGGCTTTCCAACCAGTACATAAGCATTCATTTCTAATAGATACACAGACGTATACAGAAAGGCTAATTCAAAATCCCTTGGCTAAAATCAAAGCAAATGATTCCTCTGGGGATGTGCTGGACAGAGTAAGGCAGATGTTTCCTCTTTCAGGATCATGAACTGAAATCAAAGGACAAATCTCAGGTGGAAGGTGGCTACAGTAGGGTTCTTCCAAGCTGAATCTCGGGATGGATGTAGTTGTACATTTTCATGCATAACCAGGATGCATAATCTCAAAGCAGTGCAGTTATTGATGACACCAAGTTGACAGGCACCATCAGGTGGACACCTGACTACCCCAGAAGAGAATGGGACAACCTTAGCACTGTAATATTGCAAAGGCAAGAAATTCCCGTTGCAAAATGCTTTATGCGAGAACTGATGTTCTTAACTAGAAATGATGGAGCAGGAGGAAGAGCTGGAGAACTTAACATAGCCATAAGATAACAGGAAAATACCAATATGATGTGTCCTGCAGGAGACAAGTTACGCTTTCTAATGAGCCTGCTGAGACTGAATTGTTGAGTTCAGGGAGGGTGAAATACCAATACTATTAATGAGCAAGTTTTGGAAATATGAGGGCTCACCTGGATTACTGTAGTGCATGGCCAGGAAAACATGCTGAGGAAAAGGGATTTTGGCCTGCAGTGGCTGCGGTGCAGGGCTATTAAGCCAAATAAGGGAATGGAAAGCCTGTGCTCTCAGAGGAGACCAGAGGCACTTGGATGTTTAGCCTTGCTAAAGAAAGGCCAAGAGGGGATATGGTTGTAGTCTATAAATACATCAGAGGGGGTAAATGCTAGGGAAGGAGAAAAGCTGTTTAAACTGAAGGACAATGCTGGCAAAAGAACAAATGGGTATAAACTAGCCATAACAAATTTTGGCTGGGAATGAGAAGCAAATCTCAAACCACTAGAGCAGCAAAGTCTGTGGAACAGGCTTCTTCAAAGATCAGAAGACAAAGAGCTGATGTCATGGGAAAACGTGATTTGAAATATCCACAAATATGGTCTATATGACATGGATATCTGCAGTGGACTGGGGGAATCAGTAGGTACCCTACTGTCCTGACTTCTAGAAGGGAAACAGCATCCAAAAAAGCAAGCATCCTTCTTACAGTAGGCAGTTTTTTTGGCACAGAGGATCACCACGAGGACAGCCAAAGGCAGTGATGTTAAGTAAACTAGTTCATGATATCTCTATATTCATCTGCAATATGTAATCACCCCCATCACACGTTGGTGATGGGGAATGGCAGGAATGTGAGGGGAGGTTCATGCAAGCAGAGGAACAAGTGCCAGGATGCAATAGACAGGTCAGGAAAGCTGGCCAGCTCTGTCACTTCAAGCATCAGACAGCACTGAGAGTGGCAATACATTATTGCAAAAAATTTAACTGAAATTAAGATTTACAAGTAACCTCAATAAAATTCACTGCTGGTTGGGCTTAACCTTGGAATCAAGAAGATTAGCAGGCTGTTGTCCAAATAATGAAATAGTAAGTTTGGCATTTTCTTTGAAAGTGAATTACAGACGTGACTATTCAGTATTAAGTAATTCAAGCTTTCTACAAAACTTCACCTCTTTATTGTCATCCTTTTGTCTCCTCTAAGGAACATAATAATTTATTAATACCATTCTTTTCATCTGAAGATTTCTGATGACTTCACAAAAACTACTGGGTGACAGCTGCACTACACTGTTCACTGAACAAAGGCACAGGAAGAGGGAGGAAAGGATTTTTCATCTGTACGCCTTTTTTATCAGCTGGACCTGTGCTTTTGGACTAGCTAGGGTCAGTTTTCAAGATTCCTGGGTTGGCAGAGACTCACAGGAGGATGGCACAGAACAGACTCTCATCAGGCACTTCCTGACCCTACCCGGGCTCAGGGGCTGTAGGCACTAAAACCTCCTGACAGCCATCCTTCTGCCTCAGGGCATGTCCAGCACTGTCCTGATTGTGACACTGGGAAGGCACCACATTGCCTCACGCTCCCTCCCAAGCCACACCATGACAGATATGGAGGAACCCCTCTGCTTATAAGACCTTCATGCAGTTGTCAAATGTCCACCTAACAGGGAAGAACACAGGTGGCAGTGAGCTCTTGCTCTAGGACACCACCTTGGACTGACCTCTTCCTTTTCCTCCTCCGAAAATTTTTTGCTCAGGATTTGAAATGGTAATAAAGTACAAAACAGCGAATGGCACCAAGGCACTTCACTTTGCACAACAAAAAGTAGCCATTCATGGGTCTGCAAGCACAGAGAGTCACCAGAGTTCTTTTGCCATCTGCTGAGCTTTCAGAGGGCAGCACCAAGTGCAGTGAAACTGGTTGGAGATGAGATGGGGAGATCATCAGCTCTTCATCTGAACCCTCTGCCTACACTATGGCTGTCTCATGAGTTTCCTCAGGGCAAGAAAAAACAGCCAAGAACAGATACCACAAAACCTAACAAATCCACCTGATGTCATTGTCTCTTGGGGGCTGTGTAATACAGTTAACTGCTGTTCCCAGGAGAGCTACCAAACCTAATTACTTGTTATGACTGCATTAGATGAAGAAGGTGCACGTTGCTGATAGTGGGAACATAGAGTAGATTTTTTTTGTCCACTTATAATTAAAGTAATCTTCTTTGTATATTAGATTCAGTGGTTTATAATGAAATGCAATAAAGATTCTTGAGTAAATCTCGTATTTTTTTTAATATGTTTATACAATTTAATGGAGTCTCTCATTGATTGGAGGAGGAGCAGTTTCAGAAATAGTGTGCTTAAACAGACATGACTAACAATGCAATGATCCAGTGCTCTTCAAGGCTAATGCCTGAATAACAAGCATGTCCCACAACAATGCCACATCCATTTGTGCCAGACACCTGAGAAGCAGCAATCATAAACCTCTGCAATGGCTGGGAGAAAAACCTGTCATTCTATCATCTGTGCAGACAAAATAAGCACTCTGTGAAATCTTTATCAAAATTACCCACCAGCAGAATTAGGTAACCAGCTTTAAATAGCAAGGAATAGGGAGTTACGTCCAGTTGAGCAGCGACAATTTGGACAGCACTGATTATTCAGTGGAAAGACTGAAGGAAGATTTAAAATATGGTACAGAACAAGAAATACAAACACCGATGAAACATACAAATAGCTGAATAGACTTTTATTATCAGATGAAATAACAATATCTTAAAATAGGATCCCATTTGGGATGAACGAATAAAGTCAAGGAACTGCAGATTAGAGCCAGGTGCTTAGTGGAACTAGAAATTTAAGAACATTTTTGCTTTTATCTGATGATTCTTGGAAGAAACACTTGTGTTCATATTTCTGAAAGAAATATTTCCTGTTGTTGAGCTTTCCTTTGAAAGACATATTTCTGTTTCGCTACTGAGAGCAGTTGCAGAACTATAAATGCACAGCAGGCTATGCAAGACAGATCTTTAATTATACCTATCCTTCCCTGAGTTCACTGGGAGCCAATTGCTCAAGGCTAATAAGGATTAAAACATATTCAATGACTCTGAAAAACTGTCTTAATGCTAGTCTCCCCAAATTCCCTGTATTATTTGGAGCAATACAAGCACAGCAACTCCTGTTTGCAAGTAAAAAGGGAAAACTTTACACTTTCACACAGTCATGCCCAAGTCCTGCTTTACTAAATCCCACTGTTCAAAAATTTTCAGTCAGTATCCTCATGCTCTGCAGGATTTTAATGTAAATCTGCAAATAATATCAGAGTTCCATATGATGGCTTCCATGCAGCACTGACACTGACATCTGTGACCAGACCTGACTGGGAAATTCAGGGAAAGTGGAAGACATGTCTTACAGAGGAAATCATTAAAGCAATCAAACCTACCTGAAAAGCCACAGTCAAAGAGATAGGCAAATGTTGCCCTGGCTCTCTCAAGCCCTACTGACATTATGCTTCATGGTCAAAAACATAAAGGTTGAATTCAACAAAACCAGAAATACTGGAAGAAAACTGTATTCAGAAATCTCCCTTGCTTTTGACCTCTTTCAACCCTGCAGTTTTACAAGGAGAGCACCCAGACATCACTTCTCTCTTTGCAGAGTGAAATGTGAAATTCCTGACAGTGCTGTGTGGCAAAGGCAGTGCTGTAGTACATGGGGCTGGGCTGTCCTCAGGGAGCTGGAGAGTGCATTGTGCAGTGCACAGTGCTCACTTCAGGCAAAGGAGTGTTTGGAAAATAGATCTTAGGCATGAGACAGCATTAGAAGAGTGGAATATGTTGGTCTCTCTCTGAGAAGGCCAATATAGATAATAACAATTTACTTATTCTGGAGAAATGGTAGAACAGAAGGGATTCAGTAGTGGACACTGACCTCTGCATTTTTCACATCTTAAAATAAATTGATTGTAAACTAGAAAAGGATTAAAACTGAACCTCACAGTGGAAAGAGTATGTACCAAAAAACAACATGAAATCAGCATCAAACCCACACTCCATAAGGAGTCAGGTCAGCGGTGTATGTGATAATGTTCCTCTGTACATACTGAGGAGTAAAGAGCCTGATGCTGTATAAACCAAAGGCTTTTCTTTGTCCTTTCTTCCAGCCATGCTCCTCATTTCCTTCCTTTGGTCCAATTAGAACCCCACTGCTTTGTTTGACAGACTGGAGTTGCCAGCCTTTTTGATGTGCTCCAATGGGCTGATTTCTTGGCTGTGGTGAGAGCCTGCAGCTCATGAGTTCAACCTAGACTTGGGCTTCAGAAAAAACACTTTTCTATTTTTAAGGCTCTTTTTTCCCCCCCAAGGATTCTTACCCAGTTATGCATGATGACATTTACCACATCACCTGTGACTATGAAGCAAATGCATCTGGGTGCATTCCCCAGCATGGGGGCCAACTGGCACAGAAGTTCCCTTGTCTGTGCTCTTTTCTGCACCTTCCTGAAAAGTGACAGTGTGCCATTTGCCCCCTGGAATGGGCACAGTGGCACAGGCTGGGAAGTTAGGAACTGATTGGGAGCTAGACTGGGATAGGGACTGCTCTGCAGAGGGAGCAATTTTGACTACTGAGCTCCAGTGCTGGGGTTGCCCCCTATTTAGTTTATTATGGACACAAGCCAGTGACCATAGTACAGACATAGCCGTTATCTCAGGAAACTGGATAACCTGTCACCTACTTGAATGTTAGCATCAAAACAAGAAATATCAAGGCCTGGGGGAAGCAAATGCTTACCACTGTGGGATATTAAGAGGGGATTATGAACTAGACCCAAAGTTCAAATCATTTGGGATCTGCTCTGCAAGGGCCTTGTGTTCAGTGATGAATTTCCTGGGGCTCTGAAGGGGTTTCAGGGCATGTGCACACCAAGGAGCTGGACTGGATGCCAGGAAGGGCCAAACGTCCCAGTGGAGCTCAGCCCTTCTACCTCCAAATACCAGCCTTGGTTGGCTTAACCCTTGCATTCCAAATGCCAGTCTTTGTGGGCTTGGCCTCCACCTACACTAAGCACACCTGTTACTGGGGTTATTGCAGACTCCAGACCACAGAGAGGACTGTGGCATGGTCAGTTTAGCTTCTTGGAACTCCCTATTTGGACAGCTGCATCTGTTCAAGAGGCATGGGACTCATCTGGGTCTGGCCACCTTTGGGTATAACCCTTTCACTAGGACTCTGGGGATTTCCACAAAGAGGCACATGTTTGTTCTGGTCAGTCTGTGCGCATGCCGTAGTGATGCAGCTCCTCCTCATCCACCCACCAGGGCCACAGGAGAGCTGGCTGATGTCCAGTGAAGGCAGTGAGAATGGGATGCTCCTCTCTCTGCTCCTGCTCAGTGCTTGGGCAGCCAGCCAGCCACAGTGAAGGTGAACTGCTGAGATGTGGTGACAGCAAGTCACTGCCATGAGCATTTAATATTTAATTCCTCTCAGGGCTTCTTTTCTACTCTCCCTCTCTCCCTGTAGCCCTAGGGGAAGGCTGCTGAAAGCTGTTTCTGGAGCTCACATTGTGTTTGGCTGCATGTCTGACTGTGAGGCATAAGAGAGTGGGGTCCCCAGCCAGCCCTGCTGGGTGCGGTAAGGGAGCCCCTCCAGAGCAGCTGCTTTCTCGAGCCAGCATTCAAGGATGGCACACACAAGGTGCTTTGAGGGCTGGAACTGCATCCCAGCTCAGTGGGATCTGCCTGCATCACCAGTCCTTGAGCCAGGCTCCTTTGGGCTTATTTTTCCAAAAGCATCCTTTTCTTCTTCAAAGGAGCATCCACCAGCAAGAGATGCTTCTTTTCAAGTTGGGCTATAAAAAGAGTGGACAGCATAAGCACTCTGCCCAACACTTGCCCCTAGGAAGCAAGGGCTGTCAGGAAGGAATTACTGGGCTTGCCAGTGAGGAAGCAAAATTGCCTGAAATAACCCTCACTGCAGACACCGGAGCATGCAGCCATCCCACTCAGCCTGCAGATCCCCTCTTCTCCCCATTCAAGTCATTCCTCTGCTTTAAAATGTTATTTGGGAAAGTTATGAATAATGGGAATAGCAAAAGTATGGGGAATTCAGCAAACAAAAGAAAAGCTGCTATTTTTGAGAATGTCTCAAACTGGTAATTGTGGCTTGTTTTAACTGGTTCTCTCCCAGCTGTCTCCCCAACACCTTGTTTGGAGTGCCATCCACAAGCATGGTGGGAGTGGCATGCAGGAAAGGTGTGTCTTACTACAGGCTCTTGGAGCAACACCATAGCCTAGTAATAACTGGCACATGGTGAACTAATAGTGAAATACTCTTCGACTTGTAATTGCATTCCTCGAATTGAGGTGGGGTTTCTACAAAGGTCGCAGTGTCTAAAAAAAAGAATAAAAGTCAGGCAAGCAGTCACCCTGCTTAGTGCTTCTGTCACCTTTTGTCATCTCTGAAAGAACTGTATTTTTCTAATTGAAGCATCACAAACATTATGTGTCCATGGTGAACGGAGGAGTCTGACTCTGCACAGCAGCAGAGAACCCTGCCCCAGGTTCTCAGTGAAAACACCACTGCTGCAAGAAAAGAAAACTGAATCTGCCCAAGCTGCAGATCCAGTTAAGCAGTATAAACTCATCTTTAACAAATTCACCAAGACCCCCACGGAGCTGATGTGGAGCATGTTATACTGCTGTTTCATCAGCTCTCACTTTTTTGTGCCACTGCTGTGGCCAAATCAGCCAGGTCTCTTTGCAGCCCTGGTCAGGGCTGGCATGGCTCTCCTGCCTGCAGCATCTTGTGCCAAGGGAGGCACAGATGACATCTGGACCACTACTGCAGATGGCTCTGCAGTTCCTCCTGACAAAAGCAGCCCTTCTGGGCTAAAACCTAGCAGAAGAGAGGCAAAATAGGAAACAAATGTGGGGGAACCACTGCCCTGACGATACTGGAAGAACAACCAAAGTCTGAGCTCATGTTTTCAGTTCTTAAAGCAATCCTATTCTGCTCGAGCGCTGCTGTGCACGTTGGCCGGGACTCCATCGATGGCATGGAGCTAGCAGCGGGGCAGGGGATGCTCTCTTATAGGCAATCTAATTTCTGAATTGTCAGAAAAGAATTCTCCTTGTTTCCTAAAGATGACTCTAAACAAAGCTCCCTGGATTTTCCTTTCCAAGAGCAGTATGAGAAAATAAAAATCTATTTTTTGTTCAGAAAGAGTTCCTCTTCGCATTACCTCTGACCTTTCCAAGTCTCAGAACTTCTACCTTTTACTGAGTTCTGCTTTTCAGCTTTCACCTTAGTGGTGACTAGGTGGACTTCCTCAGTAAGAGTCATTCAGCTCCTTCATCAGGCCCTGTCAAGAGAGGCAAAGCAAAACACAAACGATCTTTCTGCAGAAGTTCCTACTACCCAGCAGCTCTTCAGTAACTCAGAGACCAGAGAGTCTACACAGACATCAGAGATGTAAATGGTTTAATATCATGTGCCATTAAACATTACATGCCTTGCAATTCATATTGGGGATTTTGATTAAGGAAACCCTTGAACATGGCAAGGAATAACTGTGAATTCTGATAATGTTCTCAATTTTTAGCAGTAAAGTAATTGAAAATGAAGGGTGAAATGAAATAATTGAAGATGAAAGCTGTGTGCTGTGTCAAATCAGCAATAATACTCAAGTGAGAGGAGATCGTGGTTAGACTGAAAGATGGCCAGCTGCAATTTTGCACTCTTCTCATTCACATCAGCCTGTGAAATAAAAATGAAGGCTACCCTCTGGTGGGACCATTTCAGTAGGGTCAGAACAACTTTTCATGAAAAGCCTCATAAAAGATAAACAGTGATGAATAGGATGCTTGACAGACAGGTCCAGAGGACAACAGACACTGCTTCTGCTGAGATATAATTGCTCTAATTGGACCTGGGCTTGTGAAGATGGTAAAGCTAAAGAGGACTCTGCAATCATGCTGCCATTCTGCACAAAAGAATACTGTTGTGATAGGAAGCACAGCAGTTGTGGAAATAATCAACAGCTTTGTGCTCACATCCCCCTGGCATCTCAAATTTGCAAGCACAACATGAGCAGAATATTTTCTTTATAGTTAAAGATTCTCAGGACTGAATTGCTTCATGAAGTCTCTTTGAGTGTCATTCATCTGAAGTTAGACACTTCATATGTGCTGGCTCCATTGTATTTTTGCAGTCCTAGAGGAGATGCAGAAAGATCACGTGAGGCATGATCAGGAAATCTTGCTGTGAGGGAATTTGGTAAGGAAAGAAGTCAGCTTTGACCTTCTTCAGCTTTAACTTGTCTTCTCTTGGGTGATAGCCTGTAAACCACCAGATCTGCTTGTCTAATAAAACCTCTCTACAAGTAATGTTGGGTGTCTCCAAAGGATGATCTCTTCTATTTATAATAGAAGAACAAGCATGAAACCATAGTTGTCAAGTAGCAGGCACTGCACAAGGGTTGACTGTGCAGCATTCCTCCAGCCCTACTTTGAACCCAGTGCTCAGAAGAGAGAGCAGCCCTGTTAGCCACAGCTACATCACATGGCAGCTAAACAGCATCCCTGCCTCACTGCGAGCACAGCAAGTGCTCACTCTCCCAACTCCTTCAAACAGCTCTGTTTCATAGAAGCCTTGCCTGGCCTGTTCTGCAGATGCCCAGGGACTCGAGGCAGCACTGCCAGAGGTCCCTGCATGGGCAGATGCAGCAGCGCAAGAACAATGACAGCAGCCTGCCCTGCACACATCCTGCCAGCACATGCTCAGTCAGCCCTGCCAAGGGCTCTCCTTCCTGCCTCATCCCATCCCTCCTGGTCCACCATGCCCCTGTGGCTGGACAGCCTGGCTCTGGCCTGCTCCCAAAGCTCCATTCTCTTGATAATGAAATTCAGCACACACCTAAGAGGCTTTGTGACACATGTGGCAGGTATAAACCTGTCTCAAAGACTTTCAGCTCCCATGTGCAGACACAGTCAGTTAAAATGCTGCCTCCTGCTCCTTTGCAGTTCCTAAGTAAATGTGAAAAATGCAGTTGTGATGTTCAGGAGCCACTCATGTCCCACTTGTAAACCAGCACTTGCACCTCAAGCGAGGCCACTTGTCCCTAAAGAGCCAACCTGGCTTCCTGAACCCTCCCTAACAGAAATGGTCATCTGCAGCGACACCCTGCAGCTCCTGTCCTGCGCTCACATTGCAAATACCAGAAACGGGCAGCAGGATGTGCATCACCCAAAATGTGAGCAATGGGATAGACACCTTCCCCAGCACCAGGCAAAATGGCAGGGCTGGGAGCAGTTGGGTGCAGGAAGGCAGCCCTGGGAAAACAGTCTTGATCCTCAGAGCACTCTGGGGGTGACAGCATCCCTGGTCACCAGGAACTGTGTCACCAGTGAGTCCATTAATCTGTGCTGTCCTTGGGGTCACAGGTCCACACTTCTCCTTTTCCTGCCCTGGAATTTCCTCAGGACGAGCACTGTGACTGTCACTCAGGACTGTGACAGATGTATGGGGACATCAAAGCATCAAGCATGCACCACACTCAGCCTCTGCCTCCCCCTAACGCTGTCCCTGCTTTGTACATCCCAGGCTTGGTTTCATATAAGGACTTGACCAATGCCCCAACAAGGTGGTGGGAAAAATTGCCCACGGATGATGCTCTCCTAAAAAGTGCATATCTCAAACAAAAGTACATGGGATTTATCAACATGAGCCCAGCTAAAATACACAAGATGTGTTTGCTTCCAGCAAGTGTGTCTATGATAAGCCATGGATTGTCACAAGAATAAAAAACATACGGATTGATATTAGTGAGTTTCATATGGCTAAAACTTTGCACAACTCTGTGAACATGTACTGCAAAAAATACTGAACTACAAAAGAAAATAAACAGAGCTAAACCAAGACCCATCCTCAGCTGTCTTCTGTGAAAGGAGGCGTGGCTGGGAATTTCAGATGCTGGGCAATTTTGAACAAGCATTTCAGACCAAACAACAAGCTTCTTGGTTTTTCTGCATGTAAATCAGATTCTTACATTATTTCAGTGTCATTTTGTGTCTGAAAACATTTCAGCAGCTATCAGCACAGCCAGACTGAAATTCAGCAGAATAGGATCTGAGCCCTTCGGCTCATAATGAGTAGATGATTCTGTGGAAATGAATCTTATGAAAAAATGAAGTTCAGCAGAAAGTTGACAGTGTGTGAAGACCACAGAAGGGAGAGGAACTTTACAACTCAGCCTTCACACTTTCCACCTATACGATTTCAACATTTGCTAAAGTTGTAGTAAGGGCAGCTTCTTCACAGTGCTCCCTCTGGGAAATATCACATTCAGCAATTCCTGAATTACAGTTTCTAATTATATTTTCATACTGTAATGCTGTCTGAAATGCAAATTTGATGACAGAATAATTCAATCCATATAAAATAATTACAAAATTACTGTTTCTCAACTCTCAACTCATACTCCCTGCTATTTAAGAAGATAAATTTAACAGCAGCAAAAGTGCAGCCAAAACAGTCTATTTTTTAAACTGTTATCTGACTATAACTATCTGCATAGATTTTGGCTCACCATAGAAGATTATTTCTAAAATACGACTACCAAAAACATTCCAGAGTTAGGATTTTTTATTTATTTATTTATTTATTTATTTTACTTTAGCTTGGAACCAACAGTCAGGTCAACTTTTATTTTGCATTCAGAGTACCCTATGCATGGCATCTGTGTTTAATTGGAAAAGCAACTGTTGGTTAAAATGCCAAATCTCTACTGCAGCTCAGCTATCATTTAAACCAGTTTTTCCTAATGTTGGTTAAATTAGCACAATGTAATGATTTTTAGCAGAGTGGGAACCAACTTCCGCAATAAGTAATTTAAGACCCTGAAACTCCACACTGAAACATCAGTTCCCACTGACAACTGCCACCCTCTACAGAGGATTTTATTCCCCCTATGAATATTGCCTAAGCAGTAGCTAGGACCTTTAAAAAGATGGCAGAAATTGCATTCTGTTTGAAAATATTCAAGGAGCAGTGTTCCGCATTGCAAGGAATTTTTAGGTTTTATTATGATTCTGGCCTAAATTTAGATTGTCATTTTCCATCAACTCAATCAGATCAAGGTAGAGCACACTGAGTCTGTTATTATTATGAGGCTAGAGGCATCAACAGCTCACATCTGTTTTTGATTTCCCTGCTGTATCCAGTTGTGAGAGAAGTGACTTGAGGAGATCTCAGACGTGACTTTAGACAAGGTCTTTCCTAAGGTGAAGTACTCCAATTCTTTGGGAATTCCTGCTCTGCTCGCCCTTTGCCATGGACAAGGAGACTCTAGGAAGAGAGCATCCCTTCCTTGTGTGTGTGCAAAGGGGGTGACGTTTGCAAATGGCATGAAGGCTGGTGGGGAGTAGGAGGGTCAGTTTAGACTCCTTAAAGGAAGGTAAGGGTGTTCCCAAGCCCATGTGCATCTCACATTTTTTTCTTTATGTCAGAGAAATTCAAGCCCAAGTAAGCTGGCAGTGTCACAGTTGTGGCAGAAGGTGAAGGATGGGCTGCAGCCACCTTCCCCTCTTGGTGCTGGGAAGGAACCTGCAGGCTGTTTGCTCTTTTCTCATGGTGGCTGGAAGCATGGCAGCACAGAGATGGCGAGATGCTTAGCATTACATTGCCTGGCAACTTCACACACAGCCAAGGTAAACCCAAATGCTTGTCCAAAGGGTTTGCTGCAGAGCAGACCAGTGAAAACAAGAGCATGAAATCATCAAGTAGAGGCACATAGCCCCAGGATGATTCTCATACACCATTCCCTTCCCTCCTGAGCAGGGATCTTTGTCACCTCCAGTTGCAGACTCTGGCACTGCCTGTGAGCTGCCCTCCTGCCTGCAACGAATTCCCATCTCTGGGGCAAAATGGGTGGAGCCTGGTGATGGGGTGCTCCAAGTCCCCGAAAGACTTGTCAAGAGGGGACAGAGCTGTCACTCTGCCAGGCAGGATGCATCCCTGTGCAACCTCAGTGGCGCTGACCAGCTTCTCCTATAACACTGCCTCTCAGACCTCTTGCCACAGCATGTACAGGATCCTTCTGCTAAAATGTGAAGCAGTTTATCATCCTTCACTCTAAAGTCAAGTTAGAGTCTTTTCAAGACTATCTCAGTATCACTAAAGAAATATACATCTATTCCATCTAGAAGGAAGGTATTTTTAAGGTATTTCTAATGAATAGCTCTTGAGCAATAGTTGCATCAATTATTTCTCCCCTTACAGGTGGTTTCAAGGCATCAAATGCTACAGGACAAATGCATTCAAGCCTAAATGAAAAAGCATAAGCCTCAGCCCAGACTGAGCATCATCACTCAAGTGAAATCTGGGAGGTGATGGCAGCTACACATGGAGTGAAATCCTGCAGACACGAGGGTGGACGACTTCTCTTGAAAGGCAGGTGCCACTCAGCTCAAATCTATCCCCACATTCCATGCCTTGGTCCCTCTGCAGACTTACCCCAGCAGTGTAAGCTGGTGAACAAGCAGACCTCAGAGGGTGGTGAGCTGTATAAATCACCTCCCTGTCCTCCTCTCCTAGCCCCCACCTTAGAGCGTGGGGAACTCCCCTGCAGATGGAGGGGCATGCACTGCCCTGGGCTGAAGCAGCGCTGCCCAGGGCAGCTGGGGAGCAGCCGTGCCATGCTCAGCCCAGGCGGGTCACCCGGGCAGGGACGCCGAGAGCCCTCTCACAGCCCGTGGCAAGGCTGTGCATGGGGTGCCAACACCTCCATCGCTGCCAGGGTCCTGGAAACCTGGGTGAAACCCACCTATGAGGAGCCAGGCAAGATTCCTCATGCGCTGGTGAGTGGCATCAGGTGAAGAGTTTAATAAAGACAATTTGAAATATTTCGCCCCCCCCCCCCCCCCCCCCCCCAACAATGATGTTTTAGGGCATAAGAATTGAACTGGAAAGAACTGATGAGATAACACCAAGTGAAATCGTTTAGACGTTTCAGACGATTTAGACATTTCAGATGGTTCAGCATTTATTCTTGTTCTCTACTAAGAATGTCAAACGCAGTGAAATCCAGAGCACTAAGCCATAACTTCCTTAGAGAAGTGCCTCCAGTTTTAATGTCTGTCTTGACTCTCTTTCTGAAACAATTACTTACGCTGCATTTGATAAATAATTTTTATAGATTTTTTTTATCTTTTGCTGTTCCGTGTTTTTAAATTTTTTTGTAGCTCCACATCGTTTTAGACCAGCAGCTGCTTTAGAGAATCATTACCATTATCGATAAACCCTTTGAACTTTGGGAGGAAGGGAACAGGAGTATATAATTAGAGAAGATAAGAAAGACCTAACATACTTTTCCAGGAAATAACGCACATGATGCTTCAGCTGTAATCCGTTCTTAAAACAAATCTATATGTTCCCACACAAACAAACTCAGCCTGCGACACCAAACTTCAGGAGCCCCGGGATATCCTTCCCCACAACAGCCACCTCGGAGTAAGTGCAATGCAGAAACAGACTCGAACTCCCTCTTGATTTTACAAAAAGACCCAAATTGCATTTCATTTTTCAATCACTGTGATGATTGAAAAATCATGCTGCTCATGCTGCAGTTCTTTTTTTAGCTATTCTAACAGCTCTCAATGCACAACAGAAAAAAAAAAGAGAAGAAACAAGCCTCTGTGTGTGTGTGCTTGCGAGAAAAAGGGTAAAAGCCTGTGTTACAGCAATGCTGCTCTCTTGGCATATTTCAGATAATTTTTCAGGAAGGTTTTGATTCCTTTCTCTGTAAACACTATACAGTCAAGAGTGCCGCGTGCCCCGGGAGAGGGGCAGAAAGCCCGGGGAGCGCGCAGGGTGCAGGGACTCCGCGTGAACAAAGATGATCTAAATGCTCGAACTTTGAGAGTTGGATTTTAAGGTGTTCCTGGCTGCGTTGACTGCTGGTTTCCCCCTCACTAGACACACTGGGTACGAACCCGCCTGAACCGAGCAGCATTAAAAAACTATAAATTCCAACAGACGTATTAAAAAAACAATGCTTAAACACAATTTGACTCACGGATGCATTAGCCTAGTATTACTCACGTTCATTTATATTCCTAAAGTGTCAAATGAGAACGATATAATTTTATTCTCCTTTCATAGATCATTAATCTATATTTAATCCTGTTTTGCCGTCTACACACAGAATTAGTAACTGGAAGCTGCTCTGCATTTATCTGATAGTGCTGGGCTTGTTCATCAAGGCAAACTTCCAGCCAAAACAAACAAGTGAAAAAAAATATCAGCCACTGATACAAGCTGCTTTCTACCCTATTTTTTAAAAAGGAAAACAATCCAAACCTGATGAGAACATAAAGCAAATGGTTACCTCACACTGCAGAAATGCAAGTTTTTAATAGTCCATGCTCTGGCAGCCCCTGAGATCCGGCAGCGGCGGCGGCGGGGATGACTCGAGCATCCAGCGGGCTCCGCACGGCTTTGACTGCGCGGCCGGGACCGCAGGCTCGGCCCCCGGTGACGTCAGGCGGCCGTCACATGGCCCGGGGAGCGCTGGTTGTCCTGGCAACGCCAGCACTGCTCCGAAATTATTTCAATAGGTCATCTGTCATACTGCGCGCATCGCAGCCATTGCGGGCGCCCGGACAACCCAAACACCGCGGGCTGGCTGGAGCTGGCCGCGCCGGGGGCGCTCCCATCGCCGACGCTCTCCGAACCCTGTCCCTGTAGGAAAACGCGCCGCTCTTCCTTTTCCTCCGGCACTCCCAACCTCCGGCAGAAAGATATTTTACACCTGGTTTGCCCAAGCGAAGGGGCGCAAGAGCTGCCCTCTGAGGGTGCTGGGGCACCTCAGGGACGTGCTGGCTAGCTAAAATTAGGATCTTTCTAAATGACACGCAGCTGAAGTTTTGTTCATAGCCACAGAGACGCATGCTTGGTCGCCCACATTCTGCCCAGATTCGGGCGAGGCAGCAGCGGTCCGTGCCGTAGTGATGAGGGGCAGCAGCCGTGGCCCCCAGAGCTGCCTGGCCAGCTCGGCCTCCTGTCCCTTGGCCTCGGTACCTGGTCCCTCTGCTGGCCTGCACGTGATGCTTCTCCAGCTGCTCCCAGCAAAACATCAGGGGAAGGGGGGCAAAGCAGCGCATGTCTCCATCTGATTGTGACTCACCTGTGCGACCTTCTTCTGCAGGAAGAGACACAACACCAGTGTCTCAAATTTCCTTGTAACTCTAGCTAAAATCCTCTCCTTCCTCCGAATCTCCTTTTTTTTTTTTTTTTTTTTTTTTTTCTCTCTCTGCTTCACCTCTTCACCTTACCAGAGCCCCACAACACATGCACACACCAGGAGTAGAACACAGGAGATGCTGGAGAAGGGAAAGGCTCTAACCTGTGAGAAGGAGAGAAGAAAGACAAAGTGTCAGCAACAAGAAAACGTTTCTGAGCTCATCAGGTCTGGATGAATGGACAGTGAAGTGGAAAGAAAACTGTCTGAACAGTGGATCTCAGAAGGTTGTGGTCAGAGACACAGGCTCCAGTTGGAGGCCTGTAGCTCATGGTGTTCCCCAAGGCTCAATACTGTCTCCAGCATTGTCTAACTTATCCATCAATAATTTGGATGAAAGGGGCAGATGCCTCCTCAGCAAGTTCCCTCCTGATGGCACAAAGCTGGGAGGAGTCGCCGATACCCCAGAGGGCTGTGCAGCCCTTCAGAAAGACCTCAGCAGGCTGGAGAGATGGGCAGAAGAATTGTCTGAAATTCAGCAAAGGCAAATGCAGCTCCTGCACCTGGGGAGGAAAAACCCCAGGGACCAGCACAGGATGGGGGCTGACCTGCTGGGAAGCAGCTCTGCAGAGAAGGTCCTTGTGGACAACAAAATGTCCATGAGCCAGCAGTGTGCCCTTGTGGCCAGGGAGGCCGGAGGTGTCCTGAGGTGATAGGAAGAGGGTGGCCAGCAGGTCAAGTGAGGTGATCCTGCCCCTCTACTCAGCTCTAGTGAGGCCCCATCTGGAGTTCTCTGTCCAGTTCTCAGTGTGAGAAAGACATAGAACTCCTGGAGTGAGTCCAATGAAGGGATATACAGATGATGAGGGGACTGGAACACCTCAGTTTTGAGGAAAGGCTGAGGGAGCTGGGTCTGTATAGCCTGAAGAAAAGAAGACTGAGAGGTGACATTATCAATGTCTACCAGTATCTGAAGGGAGGCTATCAAAAGGATGCAGCCAGGCTCTTCCCGGGGTGCCAAGTGATAGCACAGGAGGCAATGACAGAAACTGGTGCATAGAAAGCTTCACCTGAACATGAGGAAAAACTTCTTTACTCTGAGGGTGACAGAGCACTGCAACAGGCTGCCCAGGGAGATTGTGGAGTCTCCTTCTCTGGAGTTGTGCAAAAGCTTTTTGGACACAATCCTGAGTAATGTTCTCTGTGGAACCCTTCTTGAGCAGCGAAATTGAACTAGATGACCTCCAGTGGTCCCTTCTAATCATTCTGAGAGCCTGGGATCAACAACAGCCAACTCTGGCTTACACAGCATTTAGTGAGTAGGGCATCTCCAGCAGAGTTTACCTCTCCAGCCCTGGCACTGCATTGAGGCTTTCTTGGACAGTTGGTATTAGGGGGTAAAGCCCTTCGAGATCCTGAGCTGTCCCCTGGGCCTCAGTGCAAAGCAGTGAAGAGGGTTCAAAGAGTTGTTACAATAGAATAAGGCATCCCCCTCTATCTTAAAACTCATGCCATAAAAAGAAGATATTCACAATTAGCTAGGAAACCTGTGACACTTTAACAAAACAAGATAAATGTGATGAATTTTAAAACCCCTACTGATTACTACATGTGTTGCACATAATCCCACATACTAATCCAATATAGAAGGCTGAAACTTTCATGTCAACACCCACCAATAAAATTGTATCATAACTTACAGATGTGTTCTTTCACTTAATGGCAATGTTTGTACAATACTCCATAAAGTTTGGGTTTGCAGTTTAAAACGTTATCTCTCAACAGTGTGTAGTGAATTGATTTCTATTGGTCTGACAAAAATGCATGCACCTGAGAGATTTTAATGGTTCTTAATTCTTATAAAAGCCTTTTCACAAAAGGGGACAACATATGCATTTTGGTGGGCACAAAACATTATTTTTTTTTTTTGCTGATTCCCTAAAGAGCTGGTAGAGACAGACAGGCAGAATCATAGAATCATAGAATGGTTCCAGTTTGAAGGGACCTTAAAGATCACCTACTTTCAATCCCACTGCCATGGGTGGGAACACCTTTCACCAGATCAAATTGCCCAAAGCCCCATCCAGCTTGGCCTTGAACATTTCCAGGAATGGGACACCCACCACTTCTCTGGGCAACTTGTTTCAGTGTCTCACCACCCTCACAAATAATTTCTTTCTAATATTTAATCTCAGCCTGCACTCTTTCAGTTTAAAGCCACTACCCCTTGTCCTGTCACTACATGCCCTTGTAAAAAGTCCCTCTCTATCTTTTTGTAAACCCCTTGGGTGCTGGAAGGCTACTCTACAGTCTCCCCAGATCCTTCTCTTCTCCAAGATGAAGAACCCCAACTCTCACAGCCCCTGAAGGACCTGCACTTGCTCTGTTCCTGTGTAAGTCTGCCCCTCCACACCTGCGGACACGTGGTTATGCAGAGCACCTTTGTCCTCCAGCACAAATATAGCCCTAACACTCACCTTTACAGGATACTTCTGCTGCAGGACAAGAGCTTGGAAGAGCTTTAAAACCATGCACAGTGTTTATAAGGGGGGTACTAATTATATGTTGAGAGGGTTATAATTTTCAGCCAGCTGAAAGATACTAAGTGAAAAAAAAAGACCAATGCTCTGAAGAACATATGATAATGGCAGTGTAGTGTTAGATGTTCACAGTTCCCAAGGCTTGGCAGAGGTTTTCCTGCACCTCCCCAGTGATGTGGCTCCTCCACAGGGATCTTTTCTGAATTACTGACTGAAATCCCTACTTCTCTGCAGCACTCGGTGTAACTGTCAAAGCTTTCCAGGACTAGGGTCAAGGGAGACCTTAGACCATGCAGACAGATGCAGAAATGAAAGCAACAGTATCTGTTCCTCAGAGAGCTGATGTATCCTGCTAGAAGTGGCAGAAAAGCCTGTATTCCCTGAATTAACTTGACTTTTACATTATAAAACCCCAACATTAAAACAGCTTCCCCTATAGTTTTAATGAGCCAAGTGAGCTCAAATCAATGAGACATGGGCACTGACAGGAAAAATACAAAACATATTTTATGCAGAGGACTTGTGAGTGATGGCTGATGAAGAACTCAGTGTGAGCTGGCAGTCTAGAAAGCTTAGAGTAGTTTAGCTTAGGTTAGTTTAGTTTAGTTTAGTTTAGTTTAGTTTAGTTTAGAAAGCTTAGGGGTCTTAAAGTAATATTTTACTTTAGTTTAGATTAGTTTAGGTTAGTAAGTTTAGTTTGAGCTGGCAGCCCAGAAAGCCAATTGAATCCTGGGTTGCATCAAAAGGAGCAAATTAGAGGAGAAATAAGGGGATTGAACAATCACCAACTTGAAGTGCAACAAGGGAGAGTGTAGGATTCTGCATCTGGGATGGGGCAACCCAGGATGTACAGACAGACAGAATGAGAGGCTGGGAAGCAGCACCACAGAAAGGGAGCTGGGAGTCCTGGTTGATGGAAGGTTGAATGTGAGTCAGCACTGGATAATCTTTGGGGTTCCTTCCTACCCGAAACATTCTACAATTTAAAATCCGAAGAATGCTGAGAAACAAATGCAATGCATCCATCTGGGATCATGACACAAAAGTGCTCCTCCTCCTGCTTCAAGAACTTGATGCCTCCTGGGGAGAGGTTTCTGTCGTGCATTTGGGACCACCTCTGTCCCTCCCACCCCTCCGAGTCTGGGCCCACAGAGGGCAATATGAGGGAACAGGGGTTGCCTCCTTCATCCTTACACCATGGACAGTCTGCCAGAACCTCACTGACTGCAGCAAAGTGTGCCCTATGTATCATAATACACACATAGATGTCTCAAATACCAAACCTAGAACACACATGTATCAGGACCTATGTAACAACTTACTCACAAATGCAGTACTACAAGGTAGGGCACCATCCAGCTTTCCCCCAGCACTTCTTTTGTCTCTACAGAGCTAACAATAGATAACATTTGTTTGCCCATAAAATGGAAGACACGCAGGGAGCAGAAACTCTATATGGGTTGATCTTTGAACCCACAAGACTAGATCTTCCCTGGCATCACTCCTCACGCTCAGGAAGGAGCCACATCCATGCAAGCAGCTGAGAATCTACTCTTGGCTTTCATTTTATCAAAACAACACTTAGAAAGTGTTTCATCTTGGAACCTTCCCTCAAACATCCACTACTTTTTACTGTTTTTAAAAATAAAAGGAAGGAAAAAGGCAAGTAGGCATGATTTTGATTTAATAAATATAAAGAACAAACCACATGTGTTTTGTTAGCCTCTGCAGCTTGCTGTTTAAAAGAGTGGCTAATGTTTCCATTGGCATTGGTTACATAGATAAAAAAGAGACAGAAACAGGGCTCAGTAAACTTGTCATGTTGACTTTTCCTCTTGTAGAAAAACAAAATGGAAAAAAACCCACAGGAAAAGACATTTTAGTTTTGATACAGCTGTCATGGCACTACTAGCACAGGGGGTTTTGAAACAGAAACAAGAAGAGAAAGTGGTTCAGCCCACCCTGTTCACTGATGATGGCTTAGTGAAAGAGTTATTGTTTGAGTCAAATCAGGTGGAAGATGGTTTCCCAGGAATGCAGCACTGTAAGAAGATCCTACACTCTCCATATATCTGTCATGACTCTTTACTGCCACTAATTCCTGTTCCCAGGGAGGCTGAAAGATTCTGCTTTCCAAAGTAGTAATTTTTGTCTCTTGTACTGCATCAGTGGCTTTGGGGATGTCCTCAGCATCCTTCCTAATGGTGAGAAGAGCTCCCAGACTGAAGGCAGACTGAGAGGGTGTAAAAATTAGCATCAAGGACCTGGTCCCAAACAAAGGCCTCTGATGGCTGCTGCTGAGAGATGGGAAAAGCTCTTGCAGTGTGATTTGCCTTTTTGTGACATATTCTGTAGAAAGGAACACTTGGTCTGCAACAACTTTTCTGAAATTTGAGCCTAAATAATGCCATCATCTATCCTTAGGCAGTATTGCACTGATTGTTTTTACTGCTGAGATATGCAAAAGCTTCATTTAAAAGTTTTGCTTGCACCTGCTTCCTCATAAGGACTCATCACTTCTGGGGCTTGTGCATTCCTGCTGCATCTCCTCCCCTATGCTCATGTCTCTACATCCTCTCCTTTCTCGACTTGTTCTCCTGGATTTCCCTTGCTCCTTGCTCACCTTCACTCTGGAAAACTTCCTCACCTTCACTTTAGATGGGAAAAGCATCTTGAACCATGAGTAAGATAAAACTCACTTTCTGCCACCTCACACATCTTCCAGGACAACATCAAGTCCAGCAGCTAAAAGGAGCCAGGACCCATTTCCTTGCCCAGAGATCAGATGTCATAGCACCACTGGAGCCTGCAGTGAGAAACCTCTCTCCTGACAGCGTGGCCTCATCCCTTTCCTCCTGTTATGAAGGACCTCCAGCCTCTGCTCTTCCCTAAACCGCAGCCAGGAGAGTGAGAAGAATTGAGGTCAGCTATCACGAGAGTCATTTAGCCTCTGAGCAGCAGCAAGTGTGCTGGATTGGAATCACCCTTGTAGGAATCCCATCTCATTGGCACAGAAACACCAGGAGACCAGCTCGAAAACTTAAGAGACTAGATGAATAATTAAATATTCTTAGCTGAAAAAAAATCCCGTCATCCAGCAATCACAGTCAGTGCCTCCTAAGGGACCAGCCAGAAGACTGATTTTTCTGTTGAATGTGGATGCTTTCTATTACTTGATGGACTTGAGTTGTGTGTCCTTATCTAAGGGCAAAACTGAAAGAAAACAAGGAAAAGTAATTTGGATCAAACAAGAATTGATTATGTGGCAACGTGCAGGGAAAAAATGTACTTTGGATCAAAGAAAGCATTTAGGGCATTTTAAAACAAACCAAGGATATTTGAAAACAAAGATCTTCATCTGTACTGGCACTTCAGCAAAGACACATGTGGGCAGGAAGGGGCCACCATTGCTTGTCCTGCTGGTGGTAACCCTCCCTCATCCTTGACGCCTGCTTGGCTGGGAAGCACAGACCACTCCTCTCCTCCCAAATTCTGATATTTGTACTGTCTAACCTAATCTAGCTCATTTGAACTGAATTTGCTGATTGTTTGCAATGCCTGAGAATCACAAACTTTCTGGAGAATAATTGATTTACCAATTTTTCATCCAGACCAAAATAATATTTCAGGTAGCAAATTACCCCCTGAGCCCTCTTGTCAAGATCTCTGTGGTCTCAGCAAAACATTTTCTATTTGTCTGGCTCTTCTGCATCTCCTCCTGACTGTGTGGAAGTCACATCTGAGCTGCAGAGATATTAAGATCCTGACCCAAAGTCATCTAAGCACATGGCTAACCTTAGGCTGGCTGGGATGTTACGCATGTGCTTAAGTATTTGCTGGATAAGAGCCCAAGGGCCTGACAGCATTGTGGAAACCAACCGTGCACACAGCGATAGCGGTGCAGAAAAACAAAGAAACAAGATAGGAATACCCTTTTCCTCCCAAGGAAATCTTTCACCAATAAGGAGAATGGAAGAGAAATCAGTAACAGGAATTCAGTCATATGTATTTTAGTCCCACATTTATTAAAAGGAACGTGTCCAGTTTAAAAAAAAAATTCTTTGCAGTATTAATCACATCTGGCAAATTTCAAATGTTTTTGTTTTTTTCATACTTTTCTTTTCCTGTGCTTTCACTCCCTTCTTTTCTTCCCCCTTTCCCTGAGTTGCTGCTGACCACTTCTGTGTAGTTTATCTTATCTGAGTAGCTGCTAGTATTTAATTTGTAATAGCAAATTCCCAGCCTCCAGCCTGCAGTTCCACATGGAAATATTCTATCACACATCTGTTAAATATCTTTTTTCGAATAGCCCAATTTATAAAAAAGTGAATTCCAGCACTTTTGACAAGGTGTTTTTAATGCCCACCCTCAGGAACAAGAGCATGATGTTATCCTTCCTTCATGGAGACACAGCAGTACCAGCTCTTCCCATGGCTCTGAAACCCTTGAGGTCATATCAGCCCTTGGCATTGGAAACCTGTTTTCCTCTCCAGAGGATGGTGGTGTTTGCAGCCCACTCCCAGAAGCCCAGATGGTGCCTGTGTACTCCCTTGCAAAGCAGCCTTCTGCCCACACATCTTCCCCAGAAGAACCTGGGGGACGTGAGGCCTTTGGTCACTGCCAGCCTCCTCCTCCCCCAGCTCCACATTGACACCCAGACACTCTCTTGCCACGAGGAAAATCTTCTCTGGTTTGAATTGGGGCACAACAAAAAACTCATTCTGCTTCAATTCTCTTCCAGTCATGACCTGGACATTTCTGTGTCCCTCCCAGTTACCCAGCAGCTCCCCAGCAGCTAATCTCTGCTCCTCAGTGCTAGATGGGTAAAGTCTAAATTGCCAACTTTGCCTGGCTTTTTATCAGTGAGCAGGCAGGGGTCAGAATGGAACAAAAGGTCAGTTCAGAATGCTCTGGAGTTTTGCTCTTTGGAATGCAACTTGCTGTCCTTGCACACATTGTTATACAGCGTCTCCGGCAGACGCTTCCTCAACTTTTTCCTCCATAGATAATATGGAAAGGTTTCCTAGCATCAGTAGCTGATGAAGAGATAGGAATGAAAGCATTTTTGGCAACTGTTTTCTGGCTTACACCAAGTGTCTTTGCCCTTTCCTTGATCACTTACACTTTTCCCCTTTCTCCCCTTGATACCCAAAAGGTAAGTGGTAATAAATGTGTCATACATTTCCTAAACACAGGAGTAGGAGCAGAGAAGCTATCGTGCTGGAACACAGACCATCCCTACTGCTTCAGCACACACTTTGTCCAAGCTGAGAGGTAGGACCTGGCCATGCCTGATCAGCAGCTCCAACAACAGTGGCCAACTCCATCCCTCTGATGTCTCATTTCTGACTTTTGCCTTTTCCAGCACCTGCTGCTGGTGCCTGCCTGTGTCTCTGTGACAAGGAGAAGGATGGATGTGTGGACACTAGTTAGACACATATCTGCAGTGCCAGCTCATAGTAATTGCCCAAGGACAAACGCATGGATTTTCATACCACAGGCTCTGCAGCCTGGCACTGCAACAGGAGGAAGGCACAGAGCAGCAGGAGTGATTGCTGCATGGCCAGGCATCTGTGGCAGCAACAAAACCAACAGCTGTCAGTTTCTGGGCAGACAATAGCAGAATAACCTCTCTCTAATCATCCTCCCCTCCTTCCTCACAGGCGATGACAAACATGGAATCTGTTAGGACTCTGGACACTAAGCCAAATGTCTGACACCTTTCCAGTCTCCTGTTGGTGTTTTGTGTCTCTCCTGAAACCAGACCTGATGCTATCATGCATTGTCCCCATGTAAAAGCAATCTTGTAGGTAAGGCAACTCTATGGCTGGACCCCACAGATAAACAGGCAGATGTGCTCTGAGCCCAACAGTGCTTTGTGTGAACTGGAATGTAGGGCAGATTCCCACAAATCAACTCAATCAGCCTTTCCATTGACTTAGTTGACTCCACAGGTATACATGCACACATGGTTTTTTGCAGGCAGGTATGAGCTCACTCTGCCCTGGTTTGAATTGACTGGAAACCACATGAGTATGGTTTACATGTTAAAAAAATACACCAAAACCAAGCAAAGAAGGCAGCCACACGTAGACAATATTTGGTTGCTGCAGAGCACAAGTAAGACAGAGCCGAAAATTGACTGCCAGAAACATGTAGAAATACCCCAAGAATGAAACAGAAACATCCTAGGAACAGCTAAATTCTGTAAGATCCAGTTACCAGTATTTCTGCATTTATGGCTCCTATCTGTCTTTAACAGAAACTAAGAACTATGTTGTCCTTTGAGTGAAAGGTCTCATTGCATGAAGCACCTTCCTGTTCCTATGCAGGCACAACAGATGTCCCTGGACTCCTCATAGAGAGTGAAAACTATGGCTGCTTTCCCACATTATCTCTGAGTGGGACAGTTGCCCAGTTGTGTTAAATCCCAGCAACCAAACTCATCAAAACAAAACAAACCAGAGCAAAAATGAAGTTGTCACTGACATGAGAGGGACATCACTTCAGTAAGCCAGATGACAAGGCACGGCTGGACCCTGCAGATCCAGGCCTCACCTTTATCCCCTCATCAGTGTTGTCAAGACTAGCATTTTCCAGCTGGTGTACCCTGTTTGTTTCTTCAGGAGGTGAATGCCCCCCCGGTTTGAGGATGGCTTCTAGGCTACAAATGCATTAACTTTTTAAGAAGATGCAAAGACAAGACCAATAGAGGTAGAAGCAAAAATCTCTGCTCCTGACTCTATGACTCTGAGCAGTGCTGTCACCCAGTCCTGCTCAGCTTCCTCTCCCAGGTGGTCACAGACCCTCCCAGGCATTGTGTGGCACCTGTTTGCTCCTTCACAGTCATTCTCCTTCCCTGCCCTGGTCCCTGGAGACTCATCATGGGGCTGGAGAGCAAAGCCCTGTACTGTCCATGGCTGTGCAAGCTGTCACAGCTGCCTGTTTTATCTGCTTTAGGAAAATTTAAACAGGAGAGTGAAATTTTATGAACACTGAATTTGATTAAATGTTACCCAAAACTGGTGAAAAAGAGATTGAAATTTTTGAGGTATTTTGAATAAGAATTGCCCCAAAACAATGTTAACTTTGCAAATGAAACTCACCAAGTTTATTTAAGTGATGCAAGCCAGCCCAGCAAGACAAGAACAAAGACAGAGAGGAGTTATTATGTAGAGAAAGGGTGACACCCAAGTTAAAGATGATCTGGGTATAGTCCCAAAACAAATTAATCCTTCATCTCAGTCTGCAGCATAACAGGACAGTGAAAAGAGGGGCAAAGATAGGGTAGCTAATCAGACTTAGAATATGGGGATGAATAGTACCAGTGGAATAACATATGAAGACTTCTAATGTGTTTGAATCAAAAGACCAGATGATCTCTATCTGAGAATCAAAGAATAATGAAAGAGCTGGCGAATTAAAGAGTAAGTCTGGCAGCAAGTGTTTCTAAGAAATATTTCTAGTTCAGGCTGTCTCTAATCAAAGGACTGTGAGTAATGCTCACAAATATGGGTCCCTTTATCTGGCCTAAGTTGCATAAAAAGCATAACGTCAGATCTTAAAGGAGGAAGAAACACAGAGGAAGAGAATACAAGCCCATATCATTGTGAAACAGATAAATTCAGCTTAGCCAGTACCTGCTTTTGATAAAAGGATTTTACTGACCAAAGGAAATGTTATTTACCTAGACTCTCTTAAACCACCCAACATGGTACAATATGGGTAAGTATTAGAGAAAACAGAGATTATGCAAGCTACAAGAACTGTAAGGTGAGGAGGGACTGGCCAGTGGACAACAACCTCCTGAACTTGGAGCAGGCTGGCAGGTGGACAATGGCAGGGCTCCTCAAGGGTAGAGCCTGGGAGTGCTGTAATTTACAATGACACAAAAAGCAATATTTTGCTGGTGAAATATGGTGATGAAGATGTTGTCTAAATGCAAGATGATCACAGTGTCAGAGGATGGACAGACAAACTCAAACTAGGCAGGGACAGAGATGCTTGAGGAGTGGGAAGCCTACCTGGCTGGAGGAAAAAAAGCTAGTTCTCAGCTCTGTTCCCTTCAGCTCTGCTCAGACTGGATGAGCTAAAAAACGTTTTGCAAAAAGGTATGGAAGGTATGGAGCACTGGCCACTGCTGTGTCCAAGCAGATCCTGCTTATCACGGACACTTCCCTGAGGACACAAGGGAGACAATGACATATTTCCCCTTTCACCCTACTGCTGGGTTGGTTAGACTTGACTCAAAATTTTCCTTTTTAAGATATGTGTTTGGCAAAGTGCAGTGACTCCTTGAAACTACAGTCCACAGTAAAAGGGAGACACAGTTCAAGCATTTTATTTCTCTCAACTGTCTGCATATTTGTCTGCATCTCTTTTGAATTGTTTTACCAAAAGGTACGTCTGTTCTGAAAAAAAGGCACGAGTCATTCCTAAAAGACAAAAAAACCCCAAGTTCCACTATGCTGGTAGTTAGTCACCGTTTTGAACTGTTGTCACACAACTTTTCATAACTAGGCAATGCAAAAACAAAAACAGTATAAAATAAGCTTGGATTTATCTCTTGGAAATTCTCTGTTGGAAAATTAATTGGATGAGGGAGGTTTTCACATTGCCAAAGCACAATTTTTAGAGGATTGTAAGGTCTTTGGTGGATTAGCAACAGTGAACATAAAGCAGTTAAGCTGTGGCTACACAGTAAATGGCATTTACACAACAGAGAAAGTGCCACCATGACACTGACAGGACAGGACTAGATCAAGGTAGCTGACCAAAAGAAAGGGAGTAGGCCAAAATGAAGGGGACAATTTATTGGCTTGTCTTATCGTGAGCATTGCCTTTCATTTTTGAAACAGCAATCAAAATAAGCCAGTAGAAATACATCTAAAATTAAAATAATGCTAGGAAAGGCAACAGTGGAAGCTCCTAGGATAAGCAGGAACTGACTCCTAACTACTGGTTGAAATAAATCTATTTTGCTATGAAAGGGGGCAAAGCAAATACCTAGTTTCCTCTAGAGTTGTGTTCATGGCCCCTATGCTCCCTACCCCAGTGACCTCAGACCTGCTCCATGTTCCCTATGATTCTTCACTACAAGGCTCCCAAGCCTTCTTCACATCTGCAGACAGCTCCAGAAGCCTTCCAGTTCTTCCATTTTGTTTCTGAGCTACCTCTGTGGGGGACCCAGCTGACCCCCAGTGTCCATAGGCCAGCCATGCTCTGCCTTAGCCTCCTGCTACTCCACATGGATGGTTTTGGACATGGACAGGGATAACGGTAGTAATGGCAGGCTTCATCACATGCTCGTTTAGCAGCATGTCTGAACTGATTAAACTGCATAAAGAAGGCCTGAAATGTCTCTGTGTATCATTGGGTGGAAGATTGTTAATTTGGATTTATTTTAATAAGTTATTTGTTTTCATGAAATACAGAGGAACTTGTATTTTCAGGGCAGATTTCCCCAGAATGACACTTCTGCCAGTCTGGATTTAGGCAGTTGTTTCAAAAGCTGCAGGGGGGGCACAGCAACACAGGAGATGAAGACATGCTCAAATAGACGGTCTGCTCAAAGAAATCCCATTTTAACTGCCAGGCAGGGCAAAAGGAGCAATCTTCTGCTCCTGCTCACATACAGCATAGAAAATCCTGGATGTGGCACCCAGTCTGGCATACTGCCCTTGCAGAAGGTAGCCCACAGACCACACTCCTCCTCTGCAGCTTTTCTCATGCAAGGAGTCCTACAGGAGCTCCCATAATCCAAAGGTTCTGTGAAACCAGCCTCACAATATCGAAATTGTGGGAACTGGCAGTTTGGCAAGAAAAAAGTGAATCTTCCAGAGGGATACAGCACTTTCAACAGCAGGGCAATACAACAAAGGCAGAGACTTTTACAAGAGCCATCTACATTCTGGACTACTATGCACATTGGGGAAATTACTGGCCTAGTTTTCTCCCTTGTGCATCGCGACTCTGGAATCCATTAATAATTGTGGTGGATTGACTGAAGGAAGTTAATTCCATCCCAGTCAGACACAGTAGAACCACTCTGGAACTAGGACAGACATCATTGGGGCATGCAGCCTGCTGCACATCCCTGGGCTATGCTCTGGCAGGAACCATACTCCCAGGGAGTACATCAAGCCTCTGTCAAGCATGGACAAAAAATTCTTGTGTTGCCTGTGTCTCTCTTCACAACAAAGTTGCTAAGTTTCAGGTGGTTTTGCTGCACCCAAGAAGAGCTATGTCATCTTGGCATCTTGCACAATCTGGTAATTTAACCCCCTTTTGAAAGAGGAAAGAGGCAATGTAAATGGAAAAGTGTTTTGTAATTTTTACAGCTTTCCTCAAATTATCTTCCTCGCTTTGGCAGCTATTTTAATCTACAGCTCAAGCACTTCTTCTCAGCGGATTTTTCTGCAAAAGTCTCCTGTACAACATGTGTGGAAGTTGCATTGAGCTCAACTTGTGCTGAGCTGTTTCACCCTCTTTGTCTTCAAGTTAAAGCTTAACCGTGTCTGCTACTTTATCTGCAAATAATGTACAACCCAATACAATTGGGTTGCAGCACAGGTAACAGACCTGCAAACCGGCTGGGATGAACCTCACAGTTCTCTGCTTCCTGTTTATCTACTGCCCCAGCACCGAGAGCTAGCCCAGCTAAACTGACACCAGCACTGGGACCTAGGTTGGAGAGAATTCCTGCCTGTCCTGTGTGTGCTGAGATTAGCTCACACTGCATCCTACTAAACAGGAGGTCTACTGACAGTCCAGAATTCAGGACTTGTAGGATAAACTACATCAGAAGTCTGGAAAAGTCTAGTATTAACTATCACCAAAGCTGTCTGTTTCCCCATCAGCTTTAAAAAGAAAAACTAAACCAGTAGATCTATCAGCTGCAGTCCCATTCCTACTTACGTGGGTGTAAGCAACTCTGCCCAGATCACGGGAGGTTCCCTGGAGTAACAAAAAGCAGCTGGATCCAGGACAGACTTATGTTGCATCACATGGAAGCAGGGCTGAATGGGCCTAAAACTAGTAGACTCTGGGCAGCCTGAAGGTCCCTGCTCCCTCCACATTGTTATGATACATGACCTTTACTGTAGAACAGGGGAAAATATACCAAAGCTTTAAATAGAGCAGTTATTTCCATTAGTGGTACCACCAGCGACCCTGCTACAGAAATGGAAAGTAATTGTAATGCAGCTCCTACCTTCTGCCAGAGCCTTCAACACACAAAGCTAATTCCTTCTCTTACAGGGTTTTCCTACCCAATGAAGCTTGTCCAGATGTAATCAATAGAGGGATGAAAGACTGTTTTGGGACAGCGACACAGCTGTTGCAGGGCATATCGCTCCTCTGAAGGGATTCATACCCGAAGCCAAAAACAACCCTGAGAGAGCACTTCAAGACACCTGAGAAGGATGCTGCTCCCTCTGAATACTTTACATCTGTGGTAGTTCAGAGAATAGACCCTACAAGTCAGACCCTGATTTCAGTAAATGAATTATATCAGAGGTTACTAGTAAAATCTCAGTGATATTATGAGACACTTCTTTACGTGAACAAGCCTGAAACATTTGGAAACTATTTGTTTTTCAGACACACACTGCTTAGTTCACCATAGTTAGAGACAGATTTTGGACCAAGGAGTGTGGAAATGCATCCAGAGTCAGACTGCTACAAATGTTTCAGGCCAACTCCACTGTGTTGATATACTTAACAAGTTCAGGAGACTGGGAGTTGTTTTCAGTGTGTGTGTGACCAGCACTGCAGGTATCACAGATGTACTGGGGCAGGCAGGTCCCCTTCCCAGTGGCCTTGACCCTACTAAAAATTTACCTACACTGCAAAGCATTGGATATCTATTTCTATTTCTATTTCTATTTCTATTTCTATTTCTATTTCTATTTCTATTTCTATTTCTTCTATTTCTATTTCTATTTCTATTTCTATTTCTATTATTTCTAATCCTCCCAACATGCTTTATAAAAGCCTGCCTTGCTATTATTTTGAGTACTATTCAGAAGTGAACCTGTATCCTTTCCAACAAGAAGCAAGCCCTGAGCAATATATCCCAGGAAGAAAAGGTACCAGCAGCTGTCACAGGAGCAGGAGGGCAGGAAAGATGACAAATAAATAACCCACACACTTGGAGCCTGTGCAGCTGAGGGGTGTGTGGGACACAAGTGCCCAGCCTGGCCCAGCACCCAGCCTTATTGCAAACAGTGATGGGAAATGGGTGAGTCCCCCTGCCCAGATCTCTGACCAGTCTATTCCTTCACCCAGAGGTCAGTACTCAAATATGAAGAATGGCCTCCTGCACCCTGGGGAGATCCCATCCTGGACCAGCCTCTGTGTGAAAGGGGTCCTGCACAACCTTTAGCTGCTTTGTGGTACAGTGTTTCCTCTTTAAATACAGAATATCAAGATTTAAGTTAAATTCTAGGAATATTTTCTAAATTGGGATCAGCTTAATACCTGTCAGGAGCAGGTATGTACTGCCAATATCAGCTGACTCTGAGGATGAGGATGGAGAGCTGGGCTGTGACTGAGAACTGGGAGGTAGAATGCCCAGGATGAGCAGCCAGGAGAAGCCAGGAGGAGGAAAAGGCATAAGAGGAGGATGATCCAAGTTTACAAAGGAAAGTCCTGCTCCAGCAGGGATGAGACAGTGCCTGGTTGAGGGTGGATTTCAAAAGCTGGCTCAAGACCTGGAGGCACTTTTCTTCTCACTCAGCCTGTGTTGGCACACAAAATCTCTTCTGGTGTGTTTAGGCACTGACACGATGATTTGAGAACCTGGTTTCACATATTTGCGGCCCTTCAGGAGGCACATCCTGCTACTTGTGCCTGTTCACACTTCTGCTAGTTCTGCCAGTGGCGGCTCAGGAGAGCTGTCCCCAGCAGACTCTCTTAATCTGCTGAGCACTTAATCGCTGATTTACAGCAGTGCTTGGGACAGGAGTGGGAGGAGTCTTTACAAAGGTTTTCCAGCCACTGCCAGCTGCCCTGCAAGATGCCCAGCCTCATGTCTGCTTATTGTATATCATTTAGCTGGCTGGGAACAGCCCCCAGTTGAGCAGTGAGGACCAAACCTCTTAATTATCATAAAGTGAGAAGCTGAGAAACTGGATGGTAATGAGGAGCATAGTGCCAGGATTCCCCCCAGAGCTACCCCTCCCCCCTTATACACGGAGCTGGGAACACAACCAGCCTCACACCTCGCAATAATATGAGCAAAAACAGCTTAAAAGTCTTGCAAGTGTCAGAATGTAATGCCTAATCCAGCAGTCCCTGTAGCCAGCGTCAGTCTTTCCAGTGATATTAAAAGTTGTTGGAGAAGGGCCTAAGTGACTAACAAGTACAATATTTGAAATAGAGGCGTGGGGCATATTTGCAGCAATATGAAAAGAACCCCTATTCAATCTCTATTCAGTAATTAACTTTAAAATATGTCTATTGTCACTACGTGTTTTGCAAGCATGCTGAGTCTGTAGTAGAGAACCAAAACTGTCCCATTTATGAGCCAAAAAAAGTTTATTTGAATGCAGGTGAGGCATGCAGAGAAAAGAAAACAAGTATTTCTGCAAATACATTCAAATAAAAAGAAATCAATTGTTGTGAACATAAGAGAGGCTGTACAAAGTCAGAGAATGTATAATGAGAGATCCTACTAAAAGTCCTGAATTTGGCATCCCTTCAGTCTAGAACCACCATAACTTAGATTTTTTTCCAAGATCTTCAAGTGAATAATAGTCTGAAATTAGTTTTAATTATATGAGTATATAACCTTGTAACTGTATACAATATGCTTGATCACAGCTAAGTAAAGTGCCTCAGCCCTGGTACAGTCACAGAGGAGGGAAATGATGCCTGCAGGGAGTGGTTTGTCCCTTCCCAGTGAAGTTAAAGGCATTTTGACATCATCTGTGCTCTGTTTATGTCACAAGACACACAGAAACCAGTATGAGGTGACCAGGGCCTTCGGAGTGACCCCCTGTCCCCTTGCAATGAGCACAACCCTCTGTTCGCTGCTGGGGAGCCTGTTGAGGGCTCTGGTGGCTGAGGGGGGTTGATGGCTGTGACAAAGGAGACGTCACCCGTGAACTGCTGAGGCCTGGCAGGGTTCCCGACATGCAGGGTCTCCCAGGAGACTGGGATGTCCTCTCCAGTGGCATTGGTGCAGAGTGGCAGGGCAGTGGCTGGACTGGCAGAGGCTCCTGCTGGGGCTGTGGGGGCCTCAGGCTTGGAGAGGAACACCTGCCCTAGCAGGATCCCACAGCACCATGTGAAGGAGCAACAGACTACGTCTGTGCACTGGACTTCATAAAGAAATGGCAGTTTTTATCATCAATGTGTTTTCATAAAACATCATAGAATATGACTGTGTTTCACTGGCTCTTTGTGGTTGAACAGGAACCACATCTTCTGTATTTGAGAGCAATTTCTGCTTTGTTCCTGCACTGACACTACAGTTTGAAAGTCTCTGGAGACCATTTTTAGGGCTCTGACTTACACTGTGGGCACTCCTGCAGCATCAGGTTACCAGCAGTATCTCACCAGGCAGCAGAGACCTATGAGCCCTCCCCAAGAAAATGAGATGACTGTAACACTGTGAAGCTGCCTGAGGACATCAGGAACTGGACCCAAAGCTCTCACTTATGAACTCTCATATAGTTTTCAAATTCTAAATGTGTTACTCTTGTATTTCCTAGAAGCTGGCATTTCCTAGGAGCAGACAAGGACATAAGGAAGATGAATACAAATTTCCTCCTGCTTTTTTTTTGTGAGCTCAGTAGCAAAATTAAACAAAGAATTTTAATGTGCTGGTCAACAAACAGTCAGATCTCTACAAATAGCCAATTCTAAGCATTTCTATGACCTTGGAATATTTAAAGATCAACTGGGCATAAAATACATAAATTATCTATATAGTTTAGTCAATATATATTTTATTCATTTCCTGGGCTTGGTGCTGAGGGTTCATAAGTGAAAGCTCTATGCACCAGTTTTTCCAGGTCTTTGAGCTGCTCCTGTACCAGCAGAGCTCTGAGAGAGCCAGGCAGAATGGAGCAGGCCCAGAAGAGACGAAAGGTTTGTGTGACAGCTCTTGAGCCAGGAGGTCTCAGTACCTGTGTGCTCTCAGATAGAGATGGACCAAACCGGGCAACAGATGTACCAGGACCTCACCTTTTCTGCAGTCAGCCTCTGCCCACCTCGATGGTGTGGCTGTCAGGACAAGACTAAGACTGAAGTCTTTCATGGAGATGAGCCCATGTTCTCTGAGCACCAGATGCTCAGTGGGACCCACAGGGCTCTGTGAGGCCTCTGGCAATGCACATTCACCAACTGGCACAATTGGCAGTCCAAATGCAAAAAAACTCAGATGCTGGTGTATCTCCAGCATCTTCCAGACTGGGGCAGCTTAAGGTCTGGAGAACCTAAACTGTGGATTCAGGTTTCCACTTCCCAGCTAGGGACTACTTCAAATGTCTAATTATTTTCATGGATTTGGACCTAAAAGAAATTCTGCCCTAGAGAGAGCATAAGGAAGAAAATGCTAGTCAGGCGTTTGATTGAGGCTGCCTGTTCTATGCTCCAAGGCTCTCCTTGTCCCCAGGGAGAATCCACCAGTCCTCAGTTTGTCACTCTTATATGCCCCTAAAGCACACAAACCCAAACCTTGGCCTCATGTTACAGGTACTTCCATATTCAGAAAGTCATCCTTCTTCCTTCACCCAGGTTCATCCTTGTCTTTCACAAGAACTCCATGATGGCTCCTCACCTCTTGCATTCCCCTGAGTCTCCTGATTGCAGGCATCCAACAGAGCTGAGGAAAGGTGTCTCTGGAAGAGCTAGAGCAGTGCTGTCATCCTCAAAGACAGAACAGAGTGTTTATATTTGTTTATCGGTCTTACTCTACTTGGAAACACCATTTTCCTGACCAGAGCTATTCTTGTGGCACCTGAAGGATAGGATGTCACTCTTAGCAGTTACCTCTTAGGAGGTAACTGATGACACCTGCCCCATTGGTGTGAGAGGCTGTGGGCTCAGTATAGACATGAGGTCTGTGACACCGTCCTGTCTGGCCATTGGTGAGTGTCAGAAGAGAGTTCTCCCATCAGATTTTCTTTTTTTTTTTTTGTTAATAAGCTGTGTCACAGAGGAAAAAGACTCAAATGAGATTAATACTTTGCTAGCTCAAGTGTTATTAAAGGCATGTGCACACTATTTGTAGGACAGATGCACATTTAGTTGAATGACTTTTTGAGTGCATGTTTCACACACACGGCTCTTGCCCATGAGCTATATAAAAGCACAAAAATAGGGAAGAGGCCACAAGTTTTTAATTTCTCTTCTCAGCATCCACCTGTAAGAGTCCTAAAAATGTGTCCTGGGTTGATGCTTCCCTAAACCAGGACAAAATGTCATGGATTTTCTTCCAGAGGAGTCACAGTGTATTCATCTGTTGTGCTGCAAACTTCACAAAACCCTTCCCCAGCATCATTTCAAGGGTTTTCTCTGAAGAGGTCTGCAATGCCCTCAAGTGACCAGGCTGTATTTCCCATCACCAGAGTTCTCATGAACCTTGGAAGGGCTGCTGTAAAAAGGCAGGAATGGTGGCATGGTATCAGAGGGGGACCACAGAGTAAAGAGCAAGAGGCTGAGAACCCAAGAGGCTGAGAACTCAAAACTTCTAACAAAAGAGATGCAAAGCAGCTGCCAGCAAAACAGTGACAGGAGCTTGCTGCAAAAAGAAATCGGAAAAAAGGAGTGAGCTCATCCACAAGTGAAGGCTGAATGAATGCTATTATCTGTTTCCAAGAAACTTCAGCTGTGGTAAGAGAGACAATGTAAGTGAGAGCTCAGTTAGAGTGTAGCACATCCTCATTCTCCCTTTTTTGCTGGCACAGAGGGGAATCCTCATGTCCAAGGTATTCAATGGCTTCCTTCCCTCTGAAGAAATACTTAAGCTCCACCTACCTAACTTCATGGGTTGGACAGGAAAGATCTGATTTGTCAGCTTTTCTACCATCTCAGCACAAATCAGTGGAAAAACTGCATCTGGGTTTGTGCAGACATGGCCCAGGGGTTTGTGAAGCTCCTGCTGAGCCCAGGTCACTCTGTGAGGAGAAAAGAGACATAAAGGCCTTTTGCAGTGGCATAATTCAGATGCTTTATATGTGAAGAATGTCACATCTCTGGTACACCAAGAGGTGGAGGGGAGGGGGGGGTGCTGATACAGGCCATGCTCCCTAAGGATTTTGAAGCATGAACATGCTTTGTCAAAGCTGACTCAGTGAGGATCCCAAGGGCTGGTGAGTGGAAAGTGGGCTGAAAGCAAAAGGAACCTTTAACTTGCTTGCCATGACCAGTGGCTTGAGGGCTAAGTGGAAGGGAGGAGAGGAGGAATACCAAGTCCTGGCAAAGCAAATATCAACATATGTGCACTCCACGTAAAAACAGAAATGTAAACAGAGCCCTATCCAAAATAAACACCTGTAAAATAGACACAGAAGGGCAATATATTAAACAAAAATGAGCGCCAAAGTATAGAAGAATGTCTCAGCAGGTAAACACCAGCCCAATGGCATCAGAAATGCCCATATTCCTCCTTTCTGCATCCCCTCCTATAAATAAAGCTCCTCTGGTAGACACATATTGAATGAAGGGGCACAATGTCCCTGCACAGCCCTGTGGACACCAACCCCATCCTAGTGGGAGGGGCCCCTGGCCAGGAAGTGCAGCTGCTGCTGGGGTCAGGCTGCCACTGCAAAGCTGCAGTGCCTGGTGTGCACCATGCAGCAGGGCATGGGAGGAATGCTCGCTCCAGCAGGGACCAGAGGGCTCACAATGGAAAGGACAAGTCAGATAGATGTGAATAGTCCCTCACTACCTACACAAAAATTAAGAAAACCAGAAACTCTCTTCCCTGGATGTCTGCCTCACTGTCTCCTGATTGCCCTGCCAGGGCTACCATGTTCCTTGGGGCACATCAGCATGGCCACCACCCTGAGTGGATGGGGAAAGTTCTTGTCCTTCCAGGATGATCTGGATCTGAATAAAGGCTATGCAGAGGCATGCTAGTCCTGGGCAGCAGCCCAGTTCCCACTCCCTCTCCATGCTCTGCAGAGGCAGACAAACAGGGATTTATTATTTTTTGTCCTCCAGCACAATGTCAGTCCTTTTCTGTAGGCTCTGTCACAGCAATGATCCAAAACAGACCCCTTATTTCCTCTCAATTTTTTTCCAGCATGTACTTCATGCTGTACTGGAGATGGACACTGTCCTCTCCAGTGAGAGACAGTGATGTGCAGCCTTCTCCCTTGCCTCTTACAGCACTGTATTCCAATCCTAATTCAGAGATGTAGTTCAGTCTCTGAATTGTCCTCCTTTCCTCTCTGTTCCTTCAGAGATACATCATGGGGTGAGAAGCTGTCTCCCTGTTCCCTGAATGCATTGGGTTTGCATGGCAGTGTTTTGGCAGTGGAGGTGCTATGAGGGTGGCTTCTGTGAGAAGCTGCTAGAAGCTTCGCCTGTTGTCTGACAGAGCCAGTGCCAGATGGCTCCAAGACAGACCCACCACTGACCAAGGCTGACATCAGTGACAGTGGTAGCGCCTTTGGGAAAATGTATCTAAGAAGGGGGGGAAATAGTGGTGCAACAGTAGCCAGAAGAAAGGAATGAGAATATCAAGGTCAGTGGAGAAGGAGGGGCAGGAGCTGCTCCAGGCACTGGAGCAGAGATTGCCCTGCAGCCCTTGGTGCAGTCTGTGGTGAGGCAGCTGTGCCCCTGCAGCCTGTGGAGGTCCACGACTGAGCAGAGATCCACCTGCGCCTGTGGAGGACCCCATGCTGGAGCAGGTGAATGCCTGAAGGAGGTTGTGACCCCACAGGATGACAATGCTGGAGCAGGCTTCTCTTGAGACCTGTGGAGCCATGGAGATTGGAGCCCACACTGAAGCAGGACCCCATGGGAGACCCACACTGGAGCAGTCTGTGCCTAGAGGATGCACCCCATGGAAGGGATCCACCCTGGAGCAGTTTGTGAAGAACTGTGGGAAGGACTCACGTTGGAGAACTGGGAGCTGTCTTCCATGGAGCTGTCTTACATGTCACCCCATGGAGAGGGACTCCACATGGGAGCAAGAGAAGGAATGACAGAGACAACCTGAGGGGAAGGAATGACAGAGACAGCCTATGATGAACTGACCATGGACTCTGTGCCCTGTATGCCTGTGCTGCTGGGAGGGAGGAGACAGGGAACTCAAGAGTGAGTTGAACCTGGGAAGAAAGGAGGGGTGAGGGGGAGGTGTTTTAAAATTTAGGGCTTTTTATTTTCCCATTACCCTAGTGTGATTTTGATTGACAATAAATTAATTTTCTCAAATAGATTTTGTCTATGACAATAATTGCTGAGTGATATCTCCCTGTCCTTATCTCAACCCGTGAACCTTTTGTTATATTTTCTCTCCCTTGTCCAGTCAAAGAAGGGAGTAACTAAGTAGCTTTGGTTGACACCTCGTCCAGCCAGGGTCGATGGACCACACTGACCTACAAGCTAGTATCCAAAAGTTCTGCCTAAAGGATGCCACATTTGCTATTATGGTGGGACTTGTGTCTTCATTTTTGTGTTTCAACTCAAATATCAGCTGGTGATTGTACGATCCAGACCCACTTATCTGCCATCCTAGGGATCCTCACAGCACCTACAAAGATAGGAGTACCA
This sequence comes from Sitta carolinensis, assembly GCA_032173965.1. NCBI lineage: Eukaryota > Metazoa > Chordata > Aves > Passeriformes > Sittidae > Sitta > Sitta carolinensis. Next base: position 132,922,196 of record CM063284.1, read on the forward strand.
AGTAATTGAGTCTGCAAGTTTAATTTACTGAGCTGCCATTAACACTAATTATTTTTCCACCATTTCCCTCCATAGTGACATCTGTTAGGGATATAATTTCAGCTGTGAAGCTGAGCCCAGCCCAGCACTAGCAACACAATGTACACATCCCTATGTTTACCATTTCATAGCAGTCACCTTGTATTTTACATTTCCCAGGTCTGTGAATTCTTTGGAACAAAGCAGTCCTGCACATGTCTGAATATCGCCTTGCACAGGAGAGCCTGGTCACCAGAGGGGATTTGTTTGCTTGCAGCTATGAACCAAATATGATAAGCAATTCAGCTCTTGCTTCTTGTACATTGGGGTTCTCTAATGAAAGAGTGGAAACTTTGTGGTGAAATCAGCTGAACTTGAAGACAAGGGATGTCTAGGTTTTCTGTTTTCCACAAAATCAGCTGAGAATGAAGCACTGTACCTATTCATGTGTTTTGGACAAACCTCGGGCTGAAAAAGAGACTGCTTTCTATTATGGTTTATATTGTAAATCTTACATCTCAGGCATAGTCTGTGTGAATACTTGTGAGATTAGCCACAGACATCAGGACTAGCAACTTAAACTGTAGTAGCTTTTAGGAAGCTGAGCTCTTCATATCCCATGTCTGCTGTATATCTAGTGGACTGACCTCTTTAAAAAGCAGCTTTACGGAAGATGCTATTAAAAAGGAAGAATTTATTTAATCATCACAAAAATACATATTAAATCTCAGTATTTCCTAACCCCTAAAGTATTTTTTGGTTTATACTTAGGCACTTGCACTGTAAATCACTATGCAAGAAGTTTCCTTTTCATGGCAACCTCTCCAATTCTATACTCATTTGGCACATGAACCACAAGGGCCTGCCAACTTGCAGCTTCTTTCCATATCTCCTGGCTATTTAACAACAGTAACTCATGTTAATGAGGCTGTACATTTGCTTTTTCCCTTAAAAAGTAGCACACAGCTCTTTCAGATAGGGCCCTCATCGCTGTGCACATTCTTCAAAGTCCAAATGCAGAATGAATGAGTTTGTACTGACAACTTTGCAACCTCTGAAAATATGCTCGTCTTTGGGTGGTTTCCCTTCCTCTGTGCACTAGAAAAGAAGAAAACTTCTGTTCTTAACAAAAACTGAATTAATATGAACCAAGAAACACAAAAGAGAATGGTCACACCTTAGGAGCTAATCTGTATTGTAACAAAGTATCACATTAATATTCAATAAAACATAATCTTTAAAATCCCTTCATTTGTTTAACTCTTTGAGGTATGGATTACCAAATTAAAACCGTTGCCAAAATTGGTGCCATATTAATGTAATTTATATGCAGAGAATGCCCCCTTATAACTCTAATGTAGATGAAGTTCATATAATGTTATTTGCTATTATTATATTCTTGAAGCTTAAGATTAATTTGCTAAATAAAACATTGTAATCAAATTCCCTTCAATGGCTCATCTCTTTTCAGTCTGCACAAACCAAAGATTTGTATACCTGGAAATAAATGCTAAACCATGCTTGCTGCTCCAGCCAGATGGAGTTATTGGCATTAACACGGTTGAATAAACTTAACATAATTAAAATCAACATTTTGCCCAATCTACATTGCTTACTGCAGGTGTGCTTCTTGATTTATTATGCAAAATTATTCAATTTAATTATAAACAGAAAAGTGCAATACAGAGTAACAACAGCTTTCCTTCAATAAGGTAAGAGGGATTTTCTCTTTCTGAGGCAAAAGCCATATACTATGGTCCTATCCCAGCCAGGGACTTTTTTTGCTTTCTCAGTGCCTGTTTCTTCTGAACTGTGCTCACCAGCATTATCCTGTGTGGTTCACAAACCTCCCTGGGGCACTGGCAGCCTTTCCATCCCAGGGCAAGGCTTGGGCTGCCACTCAGACTCAACAGCATCGCAGGGACTGCAGTTAAAACCAGGATGCAGCACAGATTTGGAAGTACTCTATATTTTCATGAACTGTCCTCCGTGCTTTTAAAGCGCAGACGAAATACCCTTAAGGGAGAGGTTTTGTCTGGGGCTGCTACCAAAGGGTTTTCCTGTGCAGAAGGTGGACAGGCCAATGGGCAGCTCGTGTGCAAGGGCATCACCAAGTGCTGTAGGTCACTGCCTGCCAACGGAAATAAACAGAAATACCGCAAAAAAGATACGAAGCAGAGGGAAAGGTATGGCCAGTACCATACTCTAGTAAAAGAAGAAAAATCTCAAACACATTCATTAAAAGATGCTCACCTGGGCAACTAAATGCCCAGGGATTGTGGAGTGTGCCAGAGCCACACAGGATTCAGATAGGGCCAGGCATTGATATATAAACAGGGACGTTTTCTCATTCTCCACTCAACTGAGCTTCAAAAAAATGCAGAGTGTATTCCTCACCCTCTGTCACATACCAAGTTTTTCAGTAAGGAAGAATTTGATTTAGGGGCTGGCCTTCCTACTGTCATTCCTTACAGATATCTTTCTCCTGAAGCATCTGGAAATTGTCACTGTGTGAGTTAAAAACACTGAGAATCTGAACCCTTCAAGCAATGTCTATCTTCTAACAGTGCTCATGCTCTACATACATATGAACTTCATGTTATCTATAAATAATGGACAAAGAAAAAGGCACTGGAAGGAAGCTAATTTCAGCATCTTTTGTATTTGTGGGTTGCTGCTGCAAAGAGTTTCTGCTTTTCATTTCCTTGGGGTTTTTGAGCAGTAGTACCATATAATATGTCATCTGTTTACTGAGATGGGAAACGAGTGTAAATATTGAGAAATCTGATAAACAATACTGTAAATTCAGAGCTCAGCAAACAGGCTGAACACATCCCAGCAGCTTTCCATTGCTCTTCAGGAAATGTTGATATTCACCCATGGAAATTACAACATTCATACGCAGGCTTAATCTGGCCATGCAGCTTAATCAAGGGAAGAAAGAACTTTTGTGTCTGAATTTGTGGCTTAAATACTCAGTGAGGAATAATGCTGAGATATAATAAGACTGAGCAGTTGCAGAAGAGACTGAAGCTGTTTGAATTCTTGTAGTGCCCTTTGGCCTGATGTGTTTGGACTCCTTGAGTGTGTGTGTGACTGTAATGGGATAAAAATGTCAGTGTGAGCTTCTGGATAAAATTGCTTCAGCTTCCTTCTTGTTCACTACATCCAAACATCTGCAGGGCAGTGGGGATAGTTTGGGATTTGGTTCTGCCAGGTGATTTGCAGCCCAGCAAGAAGGGTTGGACTTTTAACACCATGGTAGCACAGGTGTGAACTTGAGCATCCACATTGAACATTTAACCAAAAAAACCATGGTGCCACAGAGAGTCTGCTGACGCTTCCCAAGTGGAAGACATCCACTCTGTTTAGTCAGGACTTAGTCACTGTGTTCAGAGCACTTTTTGAGGAGACAGTTTCACATGACTCCTGTTTTGACACTGTTCTTCCATTTTCCCTTTCTGTTCAATGCCACAAAACAACACGATTTTTAACTGATTCAACATCCCCAGACCACTTTGTCGTGCTCATCCCTCTGCCTCTCCCACAGCCCACTTTGGACTTGCATAATAACGTGTGCCTCTGCTCTCCAGCTCCCTTGTTCCCTGCTCTGAGACTGCTGCTGGCTCACTTATTTCTAGATTACAGGGTTTGGTTTGCAAAACAGGTCCCTTCCTTGGTGTTTGCAAATTTATCTTCAAAGTCAAAGATTTGCTGGGTTGTCCAGTGCTCTTCCAGGTTTGGCAGTGGGGAATAGAGTGGCAACTGTGCTCTCCTATTTGTATATGCAGTGGTGCCTTGCAACTCTCTATTGCTGATCTCTAGGACAAGCACTACAGCAAGGAAGTTTTGCTTTTTGATGACCTAGCTCTGCCTTTCCTTGTAAACAAGGAAATTATTGCTAAGATTTTCTTCATCCTGAGTACCTCCATAGGGCTAATGGGTTTAAACTGGAAAAGGGTAGGTTTAGATGAGATATTAGCAAGAAATTCTTCACTGTAAGTGTGGTAAGGCACTGGAACAGGTTTCCCAGAGAAGTTGTGGATACCCCATTCCTGAAAGTGTTCAAAGCTCTTTGGATGGAGCTTTGAGCAGCCAAGTCTAGTGGAAGATGTTCCTGCCCATGAAAGGGGTTTGGAACTAGATGGTCCCTTTCAACCCAAACCACTCTATGATTCTCCTTTTGATAAACCTGTCTGGGCAACCAGGAAGGTTTGTCACTCTCACCAGTTGTGGGAGCCTACAGCTGGAGCATCTGTCTCTGTCTGTGACACATGGGAAAATCAGGAGATGTCGCATCTCCTTTATGAGTCCCACACTGACAAGGTGACCCTGACAGCCAGCACAGAGGGGCAGAGGGATTTTATGAACCTCCAGAGCTGTGGCATTTAAACTGGAACTGAAATACCAACTATGACATCCCACAACAAGGTCATCCTGTAATATTCAGAAATAACAGTCTGAACAGGTAGAGTTCCACACCTGAGTGCCCATTGTACTGGGAAGCATCTGTCCTCCAGCAGAAAAATGCAGAATGCTTCTCTCCTTTCTCCCTAGCAGGTAAAGACTTATTGGCATGCTTGGATAAAAGCACAAAAGATTCATATGAAAATGTGGCTTTACATTAAAGCCATTTAATTACACTTCCCAAATGAAGAAAATATTTCCTCTTTGGGGGGTTTATTGGTGGGTAGCATAATGAAGAATAATGTGTGTGTCATGGGGCAGAAAGGAAAAGTATTTCATGAACCAAGAGTTGGGACAAGTGAAAGAGGCCCTTTCTAGACAAGAACCTTGAGTCAGTGGGAAGAAAGCGGGTCTTCCTTTTCCCTAGTTAATTTGCCTGTACTTTTGTCTCTACCCTGCTTAGCTGACAGGGAGTGACTGCCAGATGCAGGTATCCAGAGCATATGATGGCAGCCTGCAGAGAGCATGAGCTCCACCTCTGAGTCCTCTCACTGTAGTGTTGTGGTGTTTTTATTATGGTTGCTGCAAGCTTCTGTTTTGCATAAACAGTCTTAAAACTGCGAGCACCAAATGTGCCAGCAGCAGCAGGATCAGGGCTGAGCATCCCCATGGTGAGGGAATCTATAAATAGAATTTCATAGGCTAAACAAGATGGTCTGTGGGGCAGACAGCAGCATGCAGGGTCAGAAAAAATTACCCATGAGACTCAGAATTTTTTAGTTTTATCAGAAATCTGAAATTCATACAAGCAAGATGTCATTGTTGTTCTGACACTATTCTATTGAACTGGCATTAATGATAGAGCTGGCAATACATTGTATGTTCTTGAACGATGACAAATGCACCATGGAAATTAAATGTGAAATACTGAAAGCACAATAATAGCTGAAAAACGTCCTGCTTTTAGGGTTTTTGTAGCAGAAACTCTAAGCATGAACTACAGTGCTTATGCAAATCTGAAGTCAGTTGCAGGCTAAAAGAATTAATCAAAATGCAAAGTAGTGTAATTCTGTCCTAATTCTACAAGAAAGTATCAAACACATGTTTAAATGTCATTCTCCAGCCATTAATTATATCCACTTAGCCAAGCTCTCACAAAGAGCTGCACAATGAGGTGTCACTCACCCGCTGGCCGGGGTGCTGTGTCCCATGGCCAGGAGCTGCAGGTAGGTACAGCCCACAGCACTGAGCAGCTGTTTAGTGACACAGCGGCTGCTTGGCAGCCCTGCCTGTGTCAGCAGACTTCCTTGGATGTGTGAATAACTATAAAGAAATGAGAATTAAATTAGGAAGTCTGCTGTAAGTTGTATAGGGAAACACTTCAGCCTCTCCTGTGGCCCCTCTCTGCAGTGCTGGTGGTGGCACCTCCTGCCCTGGGAGCAGCTCTGCAGTTTATCCCCATTTCTGCGGCCATGGTTGAGTGCAAGAAAGACAAGACAAACTGCAGCTTGGACTCAGCTGGGGAATTAAATCTCCTTTGGCTTGCAAAACCCCACGGCTGTAGCAATGCCTGTGAATACACTAAGCTGGGTTGGTTTTCTCCAGGATTTGCAGAATCACAGGGTGCTGCTGATGTCTTGCATGCAGCATGCGGAAAGAAATGGGTGGGAGAAGCAGATCCAGCACAGACAGCTCCAGAGGGTTGCCCAGAGCTGCTGTATTCCCTGCCCTCCAACCTTTCTGAAGAGTCCTTGGAAAGACACTGAATGGTTGGCTGGGGTTTCAGAGGACTGAGAGCCTGTCATGGAGCCAGTGATGCTGGCAGGGTGTCTATAAACACCTCTTTCTCCTTATTTTAAAGTAACTTACCCTGAGAAAGGAAGATTGCCCAGAGCCACTTCCATTTTCTCCTGACTTATTTGCTATGCTTTAGGGGTGACATGCTCTCCACTCTTGAAACTAAACTTTTAATAACTACCAAAAATCTGTGTAGTTTTTGTCCCAGATCAAGTTAGCTTATTAAGCAGTGTTTGGTGTGAATGCATTTGAAGAAGAATGGAAAGAATCAGATCATGTCTTGACTCGAAAGTCCTATTTAAAAGGCTATTTCAACATAGTAAAGGGTTAAGGAACATGCATCCACACTGTTGGAAGGCACTGAATTTCCCAGTGTATGGGAAATATAATTACTGGTATTTGCTCTGAAATAGTAAACTCCATCCCTAATGGCCATATAAGTAATTTTTATGCTTCCTACTTAGTCAGAATAGATGTTTTTAAATACATCACATTTAGAGCTTTTATAGATTCTCAAAATTACATTACACTTTTTACTCAGCTGAATTAGAGCCTTGTGTTGCATAAAAGAGATCTGAGCCATATGGATTACAAAAAGGTAGAAAAGGTTTTATTAAACAGATGAATGGGCTTTTTGTTGGTTTGCTTCACTCTGGCAAAGAGGGATTTAAATTATTCCATTTCTACAGCACTTACCCGTCTCAGCAGGTGGGTCTATACTCCCCATCCAGTATTCTGAGAGGTTATTTGGCAGTTTAGCACAGATAAAAACATTATAGCTCAGTTCTCTAAGGGGATATGAATTGTCATTGTGCTGAAATCTGGCTTCCCTTTCAGAGTCAAGGGAGCTGTAGGATTCGTCCTCCTCATTCACTGAAGGCCATCCAAACTTCTTTTGGTGGTTGGGTGGTTTCATGACCCTCCTCAGAGGTCATGTGGAGATGGTCAGGGTGATCCTTGGCTCCACATTTCTGCCTACCAGTGTTGACTAACGGATTTGTGCATGTAGGACTGAGGATCATTTTCCCGCTTCCCTAAAACCCCAGTGGGTGAGACGAGGCTGTCACCTGCTGCAGCTCTTAACACTGAAAATGGCTATGGCTTTACAAAACCTGGTGGCAGTATGCCCTGTCCCCAGGGAAATCACACCTATAAAAATGGGATTTTGAGATCTGTCCTGGGGAGGATGATGAGCAATCTGAGAGCTTATGGGTTAGGATAAAAAGGTGGACTAGTAAGGGTGACAGTGTGGGTATTTGCTACAGTTGATCAGGAGGAAGAACTGGGTGAGGCCTTCTACAGGCACTTTGAAAGAGCCTCAAAGTCACAGGAAATGGTTCTTGTGGGGGACTTTAACTACCCTGACATCTGATAGAAAAGCAACACAGTGAAGCACATACAGTCCAGGAGGTTCCTGGAAAGCCTTGATCACAACTTTCTGTCTCAAGCAGTTGAGGTTCCCATAAGGAATGGTGAGCTGCTCAGTCTCAAGGAAGGCAGGAAAGAAGATGCCTGCTCCTCTGTGAGGAATGTTGGAGATATTCTCCTAGGGATGAATTTTCCTAGGGCAAATTTCTGCTGCCCATGGACCACACACCAGGGCTTTAAACTACCCCCCTAAGCCTGGAGCTTTTAGCACCAGGCATAGGAAGGATTGGTCTGTCAGTCGGAGATAGGGGTAACAGAAAAGGCTCAGAGAGAGAACAGCCACAGAGCTCAAGAGAAGGCTTAAGTTAATGAAGAGGTTGCTATTTAAAGTCAGCAGCAAAGACAATCCCTGGCAGAGGATTTATTTGAACCAGGTCAAGCTAAGATTGGCGTGAGGCAGACCAGGTTCTCTGCCAGCTGATGGGAATCCTTGGAAGTGCTGGGGTGACCTCTCCTTAGCCCCACCACCAGTGTGCTGGCATCCACCTACCAGCACCTTCACCTTCATGCTTAATGACAGATCTTGCACTGAACAGCTTCTGCAACCGGGAATCCATACTGTTAAAATAAAGCCATTGTCCTCTGGCCTGGTGCAGACCCTCACATTATGAGAAAAATGTCTCCGCTGCCTTGAAGCCCTCCAGGAGAGGTGTCAGACACCTGCACTGTGTTAGACAGGATGCCTATCTTGCCCTCCATCCCAGGCTAGCAGTACTGCCCAGGCTGCAAAATCACAACCAGTCATAACACCTAGAATAGCACAGTATAGCAAAGAATAGAATAAAATAACCCAATAATGAAATTTAAAATAGTTATTAAAATTACAGAGCTCTGAGCAGTCAGGTCAAGATCCAGATTACACGCACAGATTTGAACCCACAGTTAGACTTTCTATGCCAAGTGACAAACTGTTAATAGCAATTAGGAAAACCTGCTTCCTGTTCAGATGAGGCAGCCAGACAACGGCAAGGATCATTTTAAAATCTCTTAAGTCTTTGTTGGACCAGGAGCTAAGTAATCCTTTCTCTCCACAGCAGTTTCACCTTGGAGAGAGGTTTAAGGAGAGGGCTGTCAAAGGGACCACTTTTCCCTGCCTACCCCTCAGCAGAAGCTAAACCTGAGGATGGTGCTCAGCAGGTATCCTTCTTCCTGCTCCAAGGACCTGAACAAACGGCACATCCTACCAGCAAACAAAACTGCCCAGGGCAGCCTGAACTTGGGTGGTAGAGCTCTTCCTTTTTGCACAGATTTACCTTACACAACTAAAATACTGTAAAATTCCCAAAATACTTAATAGATTATAAAAGTTTACTCATTAAGCCCAAGTGGGGTTGCTAAGCCCTTCTCAGGGATGAAAAGACCATTTGCTCCAGGAACCAAGAAAGCAGCAGAGTCACTGCTAGGAGAACAGTTACAAACAACACATTGACTTTTGCAGCAGGAGAACCCCAAAACTGCCCTGTTCATGGGTGAAATCAGTGATCCTCCAGAGCATGACATATACAGTGGCAGATAAGGGGCTCAGTGCTAATGATTAGTATTTAAACATGCTGCTGAGCAGGTTTAATATAAGGGACAGAAGAAAGAAGGAAGGGACTTCTGCTGCCTCCATGTCTTCATTGGAGCTTAGAAGCACAGGTGCAGCTCATGAGTCCATGTTCTGGGGTGGTATCTGGGATAGGGTTAGGATCAGGCTCCTTTCATCTGCCAGTCATGGTTGTGAATGCCTGTATTATCTCATGTCCCTGGATTGCTGTGGCCTTTGCCCCAGAGATTTCCAGGAGATGAGCGAGATGTCACGCAGATCTGAGTTTTTAAGAAATATGAATTTCCTTAGAGATACCTGCCTTCACCATTAGAAGCGCCAACACCATTATGAGGGAAGCTCAAGGAAAGCTTAATTATGAATTGTTTTTTAAAAAAACATCTGTGTTAGTAGGCCACTGGGGAATTCTCACTAGACTTTTTAGCCATGATGGTCCCCCTGGCTTTCTGTATGGGGAGCTCCTGAAATACCCCCCACTTCTCATAGATCTCCAATTCCCTGGCGGAACCCATGTAGCAGTGCCAGCTAATGCACAGCCCCTGTGCTAAGAACTTCAGAGGTGACTAAATCAATTTGCAAACAAAAAGACCTATCCTGGTTGTTATCCCAAATGCTGGGGGATTCCTAGAGGTAAGTGCAAGGCTGAACTTAAGTTTAAATGTAGGAGAGGCAGAAAAACAAAAAGAAGTGAGTTGAAATCAGAGCAGGGAAGAGACAAGGAGCTCAGTACTGACTTTGCTGTGATGGATGTCCAGCAAAGCCCCTGCTTCATTGACTGCCCTGGAACCCTTCAGTTCTGGTCATGAGGAGCCCTTCTTTCCCATCATCCCCCAAGATGAGCACCAGCTGTGCCTTCCTCCTTGCTCTGACAGCAGGGTGGTTTAATTTTACACTGAGGAGTCAGATATGGATTATGAGCTTCTGTCTGAGCATTTCCCCATGGAGCCAAGCTGAGCAGCTGGTTCAGAGGAGTAGGAAGTGGTGTGGGTGGACGTCTGAGGTGCGGCTGTCATCGGATGACATGGCTAATAATAAGAAGAGCCCTCCCCTTCTGATTCTCCCAGCAAATTTTGGTTCTCCCGGGCCTCCCACACACGTCTGACAGAACCAGCACCATGGCTCAGGGTGCCACACAGCAGTGCTGCCTGCTGCCCCTGAGCCAGACCAGGGACTGCTGCCTACAGGGTGCTGCTGTTCTGGGGAGCTGGTTCACAAGCCTGCACAGCACTCCCATCATGAGGAGACAAAAATGAGCAGGAGGAGCAGGATATGAATTGCATGGACAAACTGCTATGAGGCTGAAGGAAACTTATTTCAAGTCCCTGTGGCACCTATACCAGAGCAACTATTGAAGCTCAGCATTCTGCCCATCAGGCTTGTGCTGCCCATCCAGTGCAGTAGCTCTGCTCACCCACAGCAGGGACACAGGCAGAAGTCTGACACCTCCCTGGCAGAACTCCAGTCCATCCCTCGTGTTAAAACGTGAGCTGGATGGAAAGGCTGAAATCTCATTTCCCAAGAAAAGTCCAGCACCAGCTTATGGACAAGCAAGGTAGAGGAGATGTTTTCTGATGCTCCAATTGAAGCTGTGCCCTGTGATAAAGAAACCCACACAAGGGTTCCCTCCCTCATCACTGCATTGCACTTCCTCCTGGAGTCCTGTAAGCCTTGCCTCCATCTCACTGACAGCAGGTTCTGCCCTGGAGAGAGATAACGTGCTCCCTTCCACTGGGCCCCTGTCCCACTGATGGGGCTGAAGGTGCAAGGCATTGCATGAAAGTGACTGCAGCTACCAGGCCAGGATGAGATGAGCTACTGGGGTGGGAAGGCAAGAGAAAGCAGAACACACAAATGAAATGGCTAGTCTGGCCCAAGGAAGAGCAAAGGTAGAGATCACTGAAGTCAAAGTCCAAGGCTGTTGCCGCCTGTGAAGTCATTCAGGGTGACACCATTCCCCCACCAGGCCCTGTGGGAAGCAGGGTGGAACCCACCAGTGTCTGGTGGGAGGAGCATTGCTTCTCACTGCATGTATGATTCACTGGCTTTTGTGCCAAAATAAATGTGTGCCCTGTGCCACACACTCCGTCTCCCGGTCCCGCCAGCATTCACACTGCAACTGCAACCCCCTTCAAATGTGTGTATGATGGGAGCAATGGGCCCAGAACAGGGCAGGTGTAAAATACAGGTCCAAGATCTGCTCCTCCTTTTTGGGAAGGAGAGGAGTGTGCGGGACGGCAACCAGAGGAGCAGCAGGACAGGTGCCTCACTCCCAGCAGCACCAACATGGTACAGGAGCATGAAAGTCAAATGCACGTGCTCATTTCTCTCTCCCCTGGCTGTATTTCACCAGTATTTCCATATTTGGAAAAAAACAATGTAATATTAAAAATAAAATGTGTTTCAAAATAGAAATTTAAGTTAGATAAAGCAATTTTTACATCGGCATTAGGTTGTGTTCTCTCTCCTTTGTGTATCAATCATCAAGAAGTACCAATATGAGGCTGAAATTTATATAGCGACATTCAAAGTTCATGCATCTGTTACTGCTAAGGGAGGCCCAAAAAATTCAGGATCAAATTCTATTAGCTTTAAACTGGATGAGTGATTCGTTCCAGAAAGAAGTCTCCATTACAAGACAAACCCATCAAAACCTACTCTGTGTCTGATTTCTTGAAGCAGTAGAATGCATGTAGACCATCACAGCAATGGAGACTCCTCTGCTGTAAGAGGACAAAGTAGCAGCAAAATCTCTCTGTATTCATATCAAAAATATGCTGGTATTCCAACCCAAGCCATACACACTCTCTTGTTTTATCAAGCTTCGTTGTCTTCAGAAATATACCCTTAAAAAAGACATTATTTGTATTTCTGGGTTATATTTTTAGAATGTGAAAGGAGAAATCCTCGCTTAAGCCATCAGTCCAGCCTGCAGGATGAAAAGAGGAGGGCAAATTTAAGGCATAAGATCCCATACCAAACTCAAATTCAGCATCAAATATCTGATCATTTAGTATCTAAATGATCAGACATTTGATGTGCTTTGTTGTTTAAAAATTACCCAAGCAGGAGTTGTTCACCAGAGGATCATGTGGCGTTGTACACTGTCCCTGTCACCCCATTTTCAAACTGATGAGCTGGATCAGCTAAGACTGTCCTCCCAGAGATGCCCCAACACAAGTAACTGACTCTACAAACATTTGATGCAAACTCATTCATGGGGCAGAGGGCTTGGGAAACACCTAGTGTCAAGGTCAGCCCTTACACCCTCTCCCCTGCCATCTGATCTGGACCTGTGTCGCTGCACTGCCAGGCACTCCAGTTATTCTTGTGGTTGGGTTGGATCAAGATAATGAAGCCATTTATGTGATTACTGTGCCCTGTGCTAATTGTGATTTCATCTCTCTCACTCACAGTGTTAAGGAGCACTGCAGGGACACCACAGGGACCCAATGTCTGAGCTGGGATGCTCAGACCAGTACTGAAGTCTCATGTTGGGACAGCTGTGGCTTCAGTCACCACTCAGCCATGGGACCCATGGCCAAGATGACTCAGAGGAGTCAAGCATGCTACTTTGACCCAAGGGTGTCACCTTCCCTGGCAGTGCTGAAAATAGGAACTGCTTAAACCATGGGGAAAGGGGTGGCTTAGAGCAGTTACTGTGAAAAACAGAGCAGGCTGCTCTGCATAGCTCTGTCCAGGGGCTCACATGGACTGGCAGAACACTAGTACAAGTGGCATTGGCTGGTGCTTTGAGTGGGCTCGTGATGGCCAGGAGATGACCCAAATGTCATAATATACTGCAAGCTATGCAGTCATAAACAACAGAAGTACTTTCAAAAGTTTTTGTAATGAAGATTTAGAGTAACATTCTTAGTGGCACTTTATTTAAGAATTCAACACTTGGCCAATTTTAATTCATATTAGTATTAAAAAACTGAAAGTTTTAGAAGGATGAATTTTTAAAAGCATAGGAGATTATTTTTTCCATCTAGTCATGATTTTTTTTATTTACACAGTCAAAGTACTTTAGTACTTTAGTAAAACACAAAGCTTCTTGGCAAATTGGCTTCTAACCAATTTTAAATGGTGAGTGATCATCCCTGCAAGTGTTCAAAAGGCACGTGAATGTTGCTTGTAGGGATATGGTTTAGTGGTGACACGGTGGTGTGAAGTTAATGGCTGGTCTTGATGACCTTAGAGGTATTTTCTGACCTTACTGATTCTATGTGTTCCTTTAACAATTCCTAGCACTGTTATATTCCCCCTTTATGCAGGGCTGGGGAAAGCCATGGCTGACCAAGGGAGGTGGGAGGGGGCTGCAGCTCCATTGTCCCACCAGGAGGACACATTGTGCTTGGTGCTAACAGAGGAGGAGAGGAGCAGCTGCCTTGCAGCACGCACATGCACACCTCTCTTTCACACTGCCTTCTGCATCTGTGCTGAGCCAGTACATCTGGAGTGGTAAGGAGCCAAAATCCTGACTGAAGCCTTTTTGAGCCAAAGGATGCTGCCTCACAAAGCAGGGAAAAGGTCAGCCTGTGGCTGAGGACTGGAGGGAAGCAATGGGCAGTTCTCAAAATGTGTGTTTGGAGACCTGTTTGCTGTCCTCATTGGTATAGACACTGTGCCTAGGAGAATTAAGCACTGTTTTAAGTGATCTATTGGCACAAAAGGCCAGTTCATGTGGACCCTAGCCATTAAGCATCCTCTCTAACATCTGCCTTTAAACATAGAAAAAAAGATAAATTCAGGTAAGCAGCCCAAAAGTGTTGGTCAATACAACAGGGAATTCTCTCTTCTGTCCATATCCCAGCCATTTTCCTGTCCTAAGCTGGTTACAGGTGTCAGAACAAAAAAGATGGCTCAGAAAGTTTTCAGGGATGAGAAAGAAGAATTTTGGATGGCTGCAAGGAGCTTCTTCCAGCACAAACAACACGTAAGTGCTTGTAACAAAACGGAACAAGTGAGTGATGGTGGGAGAAAGGGTGGGAGGCAATCCTGCTGGGGCAGGCACGGATGTTTTGACAGTATATGAGAGATGATGCCAGGGAAAGGAATGGAATAGTACAGTAGGAGAGGAGGGAAACTGATGGTAGGGTGGATAGAGAGAGCTGGCATGTTCAAAACAGCAAGCTAGGAAGACAATCTTCTTAGCAGGGTCTGGATGGATATATTGGTAGGGCAATAACCTATGAAATATATGAAAATCTGGATAAGGCTACTAGGATGGAGAATAGTCAGACAAAAATGTGGGAAAAATTACACTGTAATAATCTGCCAGATGTGGGTATTGCCTGGATATGAGGACCTTTAGAGACATTCAACCTGAGGATGCTGCCCAGACTGGAAGTGGAAGGATGAAGATGTATGCCCGATACCTGAGGAAGATGCAGTTTAAGGGAAGACCAAAATTTCTGTTTTAGGCATCCTGAACATGTGTTGATGGAAAGAGTAGAGATACTACTACTATTAGAGCAATTATATTTGAAACAGAAATGCAGCTTTGTATAGATCAGCTGTGGAAAAAAGCTTCCTGGGGTCATATTCATACAAGAGATATCACTCAACACTGGTTTCTGGAGTCACTGTGTCTCCACCATCTGCACAGGGAAAAGGCCACCTTCAAAACCAGACTCATCATGGTAGATACCAGCCATACTCACCATACCCTGAGGACTCAAATGCACCATGGCAAGGAAGCCAGTCTTTGGGATGGCAAGGACACAACCCTTACTGTAATTTCCAGGGACACTCCTCTAAAAACCAGAGATGGAGATGTGAGTCTGGGGAGAGAAAAGTTCAAGAAGCCAATGTTGGTATTATGTAACCATCACCAGGAAGCAAGTTCCTTTTCCAAAGAAATGAAGGCCCTATTCCACCTCCATAAGAGCAAAGGGGAATGGAAGTTGAATCTAATGGTACAGCCAACTCAGAAGATCCTGATGTAGGGAAAACCCTACAGTAGAATCAGAGGCAGTGAAAATGCTGAAAGCCTGCAGAAAAATAAGTCTTCTGCACTCTCTTCACTTTCCATTGAGATACATTTTTCTCTAGTCTAGAGAGAAATTTTTAGTTCACAAAATGGGATACAGACTGCTTGCATTATTTCTTGGGTTTGCAAGAAGGCAATTGTCCCCATGCACCACAAATGAAAGGAGGTATTTTTTTGTCACTTTCAAACCACAATCCCATATTGTCACTGGCTAATGAAAATAACCTTAATAGCACACTCTATTTACCAATAACTGACTTACTGGGACTTACTGGGCTGGGTTGATTCTAACCATACATGTTCTCCAGTAGTACCTGCAAGACAGCACACTGGTTTCCTCCATTTATATGTAAGCTTCACACAGATTGGTGTGGATGGTTCTTCTCACCAAGGGCAAGCAAGGCAGTTGGGGGAGCCAATAAATAAACCTCAGCAAGCCCATTTGAAGAGTTGCATAGGGACAGGTTTTGGGAAGATGGCAAGAAGACTAAAATGGTCCAGAGCAAGGCAGAAGTCTCTTCACAGGCGATACTTCCATGTCTTCTGTCTTCTGAACTCAGATGGTGCAGGACAAAGCCAGACAGACCTAACAGATGTAAATCTGTTTGCCAAGAGAGAGTGGGGATATGGCCCCAGGACTGATGTCTGGTTTTACAAGAAAACACTTGGTGACACATCTGGTACTCATAGCAGGAACCACCTACTTTCCAGCCTGCCAAAAAAAAAAAAAAAATTAAAAAAAAAAAAGGATTAAAGGATTGCTTCACTCTGTATCAGCTGTTCTCCTATACATAAGAATTCACATGGTTTCCTACAATATGAACAAGCCTGTCTCCCCTCCATGTAGCTCCAGGACTATTTGTGTTTCAAAGAAGTCAGATAAAATGCACTAAAACCAAAGAGCATAAGTACATTTGGAGCACAAATCTTTTTTGTTGTGGCTTCAATGGCTTATCTGTGCTCTGGCATACACAGTGAATAGCCCTCTGGTTGTGCCTACACCAGGCACAGACTGATGGGCAGACCCTGGAGAGCCGTGGCATGCTATTCCCCCAAGTCACTATGCAGAAAAACCTGGAATATCTAGTGTAGCAAGCACAAGTCATTCAGAGCAACACCTCAAACATATCAGTCCCATATGTGAAAGGCCACGATCAGTCTGCTGTATTCCCACCAAAGCTGCTAAGAAAAGAGGAGTAGCATTTGACACAAAATAATTAACTAAGTCAGCAGAAATTCATGAACCTCCCCTCAAAACCTGTATTACAAGAGTTATCCTTCAAACCTAGGCAGACTGAAGAGTGTTTTCCTAGGTGCTGTCATACTAATATATTACAACTTCTATTTCCAGTGAGGTTTGCATAATTGCTCCAGAAAAATACCAATTTATAGTACAACATGCAAAGACTGATTTAAAAAATCATTACAATGTGTCATTTAGCAGAGGTCAAACTGACAGGAATTTTGGATGATGCATTTTAGCTGAGAGTGTTTCAGTACATTTGACCATCCCATAGAATCGTTCATCAACACTGTTATCTATTTGTCCCTCACTTTGGCATTTTGGTAATTTTACAGGATACACAAAAAAGTCATTAAGACATATAATAATACCAAATAGTGGCCAATTTTTTATAATAACTAAGTACTGCAGGGGTGTTGCACCATATCTTTGGAGTGGTGGTGCCTGTGATTGCTTCCTGAATACATACTGTACTTCAAAGGAGTTCTGCATTTCCAGAACTATTCTAATCAAGCAGACAAGGACATCAACTGAGAAAGGCACAGTGACAAGTGGTTCTCTGCTGCAGCAGGAGGAGCACATACAGGTTGCAGAAATGTTACCAAGTTTTAATTTCACAATTTAAAAATCTTTTTGTAACTGTTCAGATTTCCCCAGTCCCATACACTGCCCCTGCCACATCCATACATATCTCCTGCCAGCTAACTCCATCCTATCCAATGGTAAAGAAAATACTTTTGTTTACGGAAGTATTTTGTTTCTGGTCTTACAGAGACATTTTTTAAGTGCTCCCACATGTAGTTCAATATTTTATCAGCAACGTTTTATCTGTCACAGGAAATTCAGATAAATGTCTTGGAGGCGTGATGAAGCCTCTGTAACTGACACTGGATAGCTGAAGTTGGGAGAAGAATGTTATTATTGAGTAGGAAAGCCTCTCATATCATCTCGTGCCTAACTCAGCTTGAATATTCACAATTGATTTCTCTTTTCCAAGTAATTATACATTTTATCAGTCTTCACCATGACTGCACAATTATCTACCTTTTGAAGAATTAACTGAGTGCCACAGCGTGTATCCAGTTATTTAGACATATTCAGGAGAGTTCTCCTGAAGGGCCACAATTAGGCTGGAGAGCTGACACCCAATCTCTCTGGAAGATTACCCGAGTGCATTTGATGTTGTTAACACTGCCCAGAATTCTCATTATGAGATGCCACAGTGAGTTGTTTAGAAGAATGGCATCATTTGTCCATTTGGGCTACTGATTGCCTTTCTAGCTATTACAGGCTGAATTTTTTTTTTTTTTTTTAAATAAACCCAAGCTATTCTTGCAGTTTCGATATAATCAAGAAAATTACAAAGTTGTTTTCCAACATTAAAATTTCAAATATTTTCTCCCATAAGACTATTACCCCTCCTACCCTTCTGACTGGAGATGTAACCCATTAGGAGAAGCCAACAACAGCCCCATAAACTCTGAGTTGTGTCCCACCTATGCAGAGTTCCAAATCCAGGCTTCCTGAAAAACCACACTTGCACGTTCTTAGAAAAAGCTGCAAGGTCTCAACAGCTAAAGTTTTACTGGGAGCCTGTCCTAGCTGGGTGGATGTCTGATCCTGTCTGCTTCCTGTGCCATCCAGATGCAGATGTTGGTGACCTCTCTGGGAGCACTTCCACAAGTACAGAGAAAACCAGGCACTTCAGGAGCAGCCAAGCCCTTTGAAATCGAGCCCTGAAAATGGGAACAAGGAGTCTCTTTGCCATGTCTTCTCCATGACCTGAAAGCTGCTGAAGGATGGACCTGTCTGGCTGCAGCTGAGGAGGGGCAAGTGCCAGGGCTGGTGGATGAGTGCCAGACAGAGGGAGAGGCAGCAGGAGCAGGAAGGGGAGTGAGCCATTTACAGCAGGGGATGGAAGGGGATCCTGGAACATCTGGACAGAGGGACACAGAAAATGGATGGAGGTGGGGACCATAAAGGACATGAGCAGGCTGAAGAGAAAGTCTGGGAGTCAGAGAGGTATGGGGAGGAGGGGCAGGTTGAGAAGGAAGGACCACCATGGGGAAAGCAGGCTTGGATGCAAGAGTGGAATATGGTGAGTGGGAAGGGGTGGACACAGTCTTAGATCTCACTGAAGCTGGGGGAAAGATTCCCCTTTGGAGAGAGTAAAGGAACAAATGGTCTGAGTGGAGGAATGCAGAATCCCCAAAATAATGAAGCACAAGCAAGAAGCCTATCTAAAGACATGTCTCCTGACAAAGAATCATCCAAACATACGGTGAAAGAGAAGGAGATAAAGGAATTAAAGCTTCTGAAATGCAGCTCCTGGATTTTCCTTATGTTATAAAGGGAAATTTCTCCTGCCAAGCACAAGAAAGGAGGGCACTGATTGCACTGATCCAGAGCTCCTCATCTGCCTGGCCAAGAGAAAGGGAGAAGATAGCATTTGAGAGAGAGGTATTGCAAGCATAACTGCAGATGCACTGGGGCAGACTTAATGGAGGGAGGGTGATGGGTGTGTGGCACATGCCCTGACACAGGCAGGAGGTCTGAGCTAGCACTCAGCCAGGCAGAGCTCCTGACTTGCCCCAGTTCTGATTGCTTCCTCCAGGAGATCTCCAATGATTCAGGGTTCCTGGGTTTCCATGGGCACCCCCAGTGCAGGGGAAGCTCCTGCCAAAGTTAGCCCTTCCCTGGTTACCAAAATCAGGCTGTTGCAAGGTCCTACATCCTCAAAACCCAGGTTTGATTAGCTCCAGTGCCACTGGAGTTGTGTGGCTTAAGACAGACTTCCCCTTGTGCAGCATGTGATGCATGGAAAACTGCACAGCTGTAAATGGAAACCATGTTCCCCAGAACTTCTACTCTTGAGTCCTGCTCCTTCCCACAGTTCAAAAATGTGTTTGAGATTTCAAACATGAAGAAGATGAAATGTTTATTTTTTAAAAACGCTTTCTGAGAACACAGTGTGATTTCTTCATGCTTGGTTTACCAACACCCAGATATGGTTTATTCAACTGTATTTGATTGCTGTAATAAAGTTATTTGATAAATGAACATCTGGCTCATGTTAACTCCTCCCCAAACTCTCCAAAAGGAGAAGTGGTATTACTACTCCAAGATATTGCAGATCTGATGTCATTTCCCAGTCCCCTGAACAATACTCATGCCTTGCAGCTCCACCTGATACAGTGTTGTGTGTCCAGTTTGTCACTAGGCTGTTTGTGTCCTTTACTATCAGCTTATTCTCCAAGACAATTATAAAGTATCAGACCTCCTCTCAAGATACTGCTCCCTCAGTCTCTCAGTATCCCTCATCTTTGCTGATAGTTTAAAGCCTGGTTACAGTTCCCATCAACTAAATTATTTCCTACAAGTTAAAGCTTTCTTTAAGCAATGGTCAGAAAATTCTGTTAATCATGTCTGTGGCAATCAAAATTCCAGTCAGGGAAAGTGAAACATAATTACTCATTTTCATCTGGCAAACTGCTGCCCTGCACCTGAGTTTATTAACCAGCCAGCCTATCTGTCAGGGCATGGAAAAAACTCCAACCAGATGTCAAATGGGAGAAAGTGGAAATGTGCCCAACTGGTCTCAACTTTCTAAAACTCTTCCCTGTCCCTGTTCAGCCTTTCACAACCAATTTAGCAGCTACTATCCCAAAGGGCAGTGTGAGATGCAGGTTGCTTGTGCAGCAGGACAAGTACTTTTAGCAATAAACAGCTCTTTTCTGGCCTCAGAAGGGGCTGGCAGTGCTGTGCTCTTCAAAAGACAAAGTCCACCTCCCTGGTGCAGGTAAGGCAGAGAGGCAGGAGCCTGACCTGTGATACCACAGGGCACTCTAAAAACTGTGTTCAGCCCTGCATTTAACATCATCCTTATCTGTTGTTTAGGAATTAAAAAGAAACATAAGGCAAAAAATCAGGGTAAAAACCTGGCCATTTGGGTTAGTATTTTGCCTCAGGTACATGAATAGCTGCCATTTTTTTTTCCTTTTTTAGCTTTTGCTTTTATAGTTTGTTTTTTTCTTTTTTTTTTTTTTTTCCTTTTTAAAAGAGCTAAATCTCCCCCTGATAAATATTCATATTTTCTTCACTACTAGAAATGATCCTGAGGCTCAAACTTTGCAACTTATTAGCTGAAGCTGTTAGTCTTACTGTAGTTAATAACCATAACTGGGCTAATGGAGCATGCACTTAAAATAGTTATTGCTCTCTCTTGGAACTGAAAAGGCCATTTGGAAATATAAATGTTCTTTGATTTATCAGGAACGGCTTCTCAGAGCATTTCTTGGATAATGGCTGGCTGCAGAGGAGGATTTAGACTGCCTGCACAAATGTATCTTGATGTCAGAATCCAGACTGACAGAGAATGAACACAAAAATTGACTGGTAAATATCTTTAAGATGGACTGGAACACTGTCATGAACCTATGAGAAATAAATCAGAACATTTAAAATAATCAACCAGAATTCAAGGACTTCTTAGCAAAACAGAGACACACTTTGAGGCTCAGACATTCACTCACCCAGCCACTACCTCCTCTGAACTATGGTGAGGATATTTGGATTTCATTTTCGTTATTGCTAGTATGATACAATGACCCACTGAAATTCACTTATCTGAGGCCTTTGTTTATATTCACAGAGTGATTTTCTTCTTTAGAAATGAAAGCTATTGGCCAGTCAGACAATACCAGAGATAAAAAGCGTATGACCAAAAAAGTGAAGCACAGGAAAAAAATCAATAACAAAGTCTTCCTACCTGCTGTTATCAAAACCCTGGATCCCAAGATTTTGTTTAGCAGCACAATGGACTAATTACAAATTACTTTGGTAGCATATACATTATTCACATTTTTGGGCATAGGATAAGAATTGAAAAAACACTGCTTAATTAATTTCCTTCCCAAGATGAAATGAGAAGTTGCTCAGGGGACCAAGTGATACAGAGAATTAACAGAGCTTTGAACAAAGGAGAAATTAGAACTGGGAAACAGAAAAATCAAAGGGGTTTGAGTATTCATCAGCTACCTTATTTAAGTATGAAACCAAAGAGCTGTGACAGCAGACACACAAAGCACAGGAGAGCAGACCCTGGTTGGGAATGTTCCTCTGGGCAGAGGCAGGTTTGGTCCGGAGCCAGGGCGGGTGCTGGTGCTTAGGAAATGGGATGGAGAGATGAACAGGCAGTATTTGGGTTAACTTGTACTTGTTTTAGGCTGCACCCTTCCCCGCAGTCCCTAGTGCTTACCATCCATGGCAAGGCAAGCAGAGGGGATCGCCTCCATCCCCCAGACTATGTCCCATCCGACCAGGCTGACGTCCATTCCACAGGGGGGTCCTGGGGTGGATGAAACTCACTGCTGGAAGACCAGACTGATGAGTCAGAGACAGAAGAGATCTTATGGATCTCTTACCAGATCCATAAGAGTCAACTGTGTTGTTTTTAAGCCCATGATGATAAGGTAAGGAAAGTCCTTGTTCCTTCCCACCTTACATCCAGCTGCAGGGCTGGCACCCAGAAAAAATAAATGCTCCTTGTGCTATGGGAGCTCTTGAAGGAGCTAGCTTTTCCTAGAATGGGGAAGCCATTCATATCAGGTGCAAAAGGAGATGCAGAGCCACCCTTCACCAAGACACCTCCCTGAAGTGAGAATACACCTGAGAACCTGCTTTTGGTGTTGGTCCCTTGTGAGCACAACTCTCTGTGTTCCTCCTACAGGAGCCTCTGTGTGGCCTCTTGCCCTCTTTTTTGACCACAAACATTTGGGACACAAGATGCATCATTTGATCTTACGCCCTTGTGGTTTCTGGTGATGTCAAGCACTACCAGAGAGAGTTGGGAAACCTTCCCACCCAAGACTGGGAGCCTAACATTCCTCTTCACATACATGGTGGCTGTGCAATGCATGCTCTGTACTTTCTGTTATTCCTGTATGTTGAGGGGTAGGGAATGCATATGCCCCCAGGGAAATTGGAAATCCCCTTTGACCCTCAGCACAGTACAGGTTCCCAACATTTTTTGTTGTCTCCTGGGTACCCCAGATGGGAATCTCGTTTTCCAAGCACTTCTGCAGCTCCCTCCTGGAGGCAAAGACCAGGAGAAGCTGGCTTGGTGGGAGTGCCAGAATCCTCTGGGGGAGCAGGGCCTGCTCTTTTGTCTATGAAGCAAACTGAGAATAAAGGACGTGAATACAGGGCCATTTGCAACTAGAAAATCCGAGTAGGGGAAGAACTAGCATTCCCACCATACTGATTTCCTGCAGGAATTACAAGCCAGACTAACTCTCCTCTAGATTTGTGGTTTCTCTGGTCCATGCTGCTGCTTTCAGCCTATAGCTTAGGCTCTGTGCTTCACATAAGTAGGGGGAAACAAGGCCCAAGCAAGGGAACAGAGGGAACAGTAGTCAGGAATTGCATGTTTCCCTACCTCGAAGGCACCCTTAAGAATTTCTACATGAATATCCACACCTAAATATTTTTTTGTCCCCTGCCTCCCTCATCCTCTCTTGGGTATTTATTTATGTAAGAAGGGTGACATCATTTAGAAAAGGAGCTAACTGGTTAGAGACAACTGGATGCTGCATGAGGGAGGGCACTCGGCTTGATAGATCAAAATGCTTCTGCTTTCTGTTGCATAAAGCATGCACAAAATTGGTCAGAAAAGAAGCATGAGCTTACAAACAACTCAAGAAGTTGCCACAGTCATAAAGACTAAATATTTAATGTATTTGTTGTTTATGCAAGGGGTGAGCACAAACCCCAGTTCCCCTCCACCTGAGATGGAATGCACTGAGGTGTACTGCTGATGACAGATGACAAGTGGCATGGACACTTGCCCAGCTGCCACCCATGGCTCAGGGTAACCCAGCTTTCACCCCAGCCTGGAAGAAAATGAATATTCTGCTTTTACAAGGAAAAATTCAGAAGCCTTTAAATGTTACTGAAAGACATTTTTTTTAACACCACCCACATTGCCTTCATTTCTTGGTAAGTCTCAAAGCAAGAGCCACACCAAACCAAAGTTTAACAATCCAAATTTAGATTTTCTAAAGCCTCTTCCCTCATTGCAATATTTGTGGATGCTTTGCTGAAGTGTATTTGCTTCAAAATGTGCTTCAGTTGTTCCTTAAGGGGGTAAGAGCCATCCCTCAAATGTACTGCTGAACCTTCAAAAAAACCTGCAGTTTTCTATTTAAAAACTCAGCTCATGTAGCTGGAGAGTTTGTTGGGTGAGAAAAATCAAGGTTCGTCACAGCTGGCCTTTGGCTTGAGCCTGCAGCCCTGCTCCAAACCCTCCAATGCTCTGCAAGCACAAGGGGCTCTATTCACTGCCCACGTAATGTCACTGATGTCAGATAAATCAGCTCAGCTTCTTCTAAAAAGAGCATAAGCCATTTTTCACATTGCAATTCCAAGAGAAAGAAAGGGAAAAATGTATTTGGCTCCAGACGCCACACACAACTGAGTCTCACTTTGTCTGGAAACAATACAAAATTCACATGCAAAGCATAAGGAGGACAAAAAGAGCCCTGTCAACCCCGACGAACTCGCAACAGAGGGTTCCCCTCTGATCCTATATAAACACCATATGCACTGCTAGCTCTGAGAAATCCTGGGGACAGCTATGGCTGGATGAGAACTGCTGGGTCAGAAGATAATCCAGGAGAGAGTGAGACAAACTGGTGTGTTAGACAAAGGCCAGCACAATCCTTGCAACAATCCACCACATGGCACAGTGCAAACTGCGAGGAGTTTTGCTGAGCTGAAGGCAAAACATGGACAAAAGATTAATTGAGCCCTAAATAATATCTCTCAGTGGAGAGCCAAACCTCTGCACCTTGAAGAGCAATGGACTTGAGTGTGTCAGTTCCCTGACAAATGCCAGTAATGTCCAAAGAAGCAGGAGGTGAGCAGAATTTGCTATGAGGTGAGCAGAATTTGCTACCCTTTAGGAGAAAAAAAACCAAGTATTTAAACATTATGGTTTAAAAGGTAAATACTCAAAAAGAGAGATGGTACCTATGATGTGCAATGAGTACCTAAGTATGTGCTGAACTCGCCTGACAAAAGCAGAGCCAAAACCCGAACAAAGCTACCCCTCAAGGCTCTGAGCTGGTCCCTGTCAGCTTTAGCGTTGCCCAGACTCTGTGCAGGACCTGGAGGAGCCAGTGTGAGAGCCCCTCCCTACTGGAAGCATGCCTTGGCTTCACATCCCACAGCTCATGGACTGCAAAGGTAGAAGGAGTCATTTTTACCATTTCATGCTGCAGAGACATTATTTCAGACCCCTCCATGGGTCTGGCACTTTGTCTTGAAGAGCTACACAACAAAGACTCCAAGACTATGATCGAATTCCTGAATGTATTAAAACCAGGACTATTCTGTGGCATGGGCAAAGAGGAGGGAAAACTCTAAGGAAAAGCTGGATTAAGACCCTCCTAGCTGTAGCAATCTCCTACCCAAATCCTACATTTCTGTTGTGGATCATAGAATGAGCAAAACTAACCCATGCATACCCTGACTTTCTGGACAATTTGCTATTTACTTCATCTGGATTTGCAAGCTTAGCCAACAGTGTATCCCAGCCTGTGTGGTCAGCAGAGGTTCCCTGCTGTGTCTGTGAGGAGCCACAACTCCTCACTCCCCCAGACCCTTTCACTGCAGCTAGTCCTGTTAGATGCACGAGATTTACATTTTTGTAGGGACCTGCTGTGCTTACACTTTCCAAGGGGCTTATAATTTTATGGCAGGTTATTGGGAACCTCAAGTGTCAGATTTAAGAGCTAAATATCACAGCGGGCATTGGAGAGCGCTTTGAAGTCAATCAGTGCTACCAGAGCCTTCTCTCTGGAGATGACATGTTTTGCTTTTGATGTTGGTCCCATGCGAGGCACTGAACCGTCAACCTTTTAAACTGAGAATTTTGGAACTCCTGATCTTCTTCTACAAACTTGTCCTGCAACCATAGCTTGCTTTTTAAGTGCAACTAAGATAAAAAAAAATAAAGCTTTTGAATCTTGCATTGGAGTTTTATTCCTAAGAAAGTCTCCAAAAATGCATAGTATCCTCAGCTGAAGAGTTTTCAATTGATTTTTATGAAATTTACTAAGTCATTCAGCATGAACTTAACACACGTCCACCCCACCAAAAAAAGCCAATAAAATATTCAAAAAATTTCTGCTGTGACCACAAAAGGAAAATGCATAATCTTATGATGTTTGTCAGTCAAATTATACAGTTTGTTGTGGCAGAATTCCTTAAATTTGAGGAATAATTTTTGCAAGCTTATATTGAGAAAACAAAGACTGAGAGTAGACCTATAAACATGTCCATGCTAAAATGATAAAAATGAGATTTTGCAGTGCTTTTTCCATAAATCTGAGTCACAACAAGCAAATCTCTGACACTGCTTTCTTTGAAGTATTGTTTTACTAAAATAAAAAATGAAAATCCATGTGCTTCCTTCTATGATGAATTATTCAGCTCCTACAGAAAAAGGGACAAAAGGAGGAAAGAAGAAAAAAGTTAGGAAGCACATAAATATCACTCACAAAATGCAAGAATAAATCTAATAACTTTTGGAATTTCTGTGGAAATATATTTTAGTGTTCTTTTCAACACAGGAAGTGTGGCCTCTGTTCACATGAAATGAATATGCATAAAAAAGATACTAAAGATTCTTGTGCAGCTGCAGTGCAGAGAGCTGCAGCCATCCATCATGCAGTTGCTGCCCAGGGGGAACTGCCCTTTTATCCTAATTGTGTGCAGGGTTGTTCGGCTGTCACATGTGACTCTGATAGTTGTTTCTGCAGTTTTGCCCGCATTTTGTATACAGACTTCTGTAAATGGACCTCTGGCCTTCATTTCTCTGATCTGCTCTCTTTTAACAAAATACAGTGTATCTGCAAGAGGGGAATTGTGCTCTCAAAAGAGAGCCAGGCGTGGTTCATGTTGTGCACTATCAGAAGGAAAAAATCTAAACTGATATTAAATCCTGTGAAGTTAAACACCTTTTGTTTTCAGCAGTTGATAAATGAAACAGACACATTTATATTTTACAGTGCTGATACAGATGACTTAGATGCTTTCCTCCTCAGCTGTAATGTCCCAGATAGTTATTTCCAATGATCATCACTTTAAAGTACAGCATTACACACCTCCCTTGGTACAAATTGACAGACATCGTGTTGTGAGCTCCCAAGGGCAGAGGGCTGCTGCTCTTGAGGGCTGCAGAGTGCTTAGCAGAATCACGTGCAGTCCACCTGCAACCTACCCCTCTATGTCCAGCTTAAAAAGTTAAACTTGGTCAGACATGAAATTCAACTTTTACTGGCTTCAGAAACAATATTTTTCTAGTTTGTCAGAATTGCCTGGTCCTGACTAAAATCTGCAAAATATCTCCCAAAATGATGTGTCTTGGTGTGATGCAGGAGGAGTTCAGACAGAGAGGAGCCTCCCAGTTCTTACCCGAAGCTGGCCTGGCCTCTGACACTGTGGACTAAAAACATGGCAAGAGGCCAAATGATGGTTTTGTGAAAATATGCAAGTCCTTGGGAGATGAGAAAAACAACCTTTTATAATAGATTCAGAAACAGCTTCCCTGGAGAAGTGATAAAGAGAGTCCTCATTTTGAAGAGTGGGATAAAAAAGATAACTTCTTGGAGGTCCATGTCAGTCACATTGATGAGAGGAAGATAAATATAGCTGCAGAAATGGCTGCTGTACTCCAGCCCATCAGATTGGCTGTGGAAACTCAGCACGGCCTCCCTTCCATCGTCTCTGAGATGATGTTTACAAGGAATAAAATACATAATTAGGCAAGCAGTTGGCAAAAGACATAATTTATCATATTAAGCAATTAAGCAGCACTGGACCGATTTGGCTGCAGCTTTGAAAAATACAAATAATGAAACAGTGGCACTTGACATTAAAGCTGAACTTTCCTTAGGTCTAATTTTGACTGCCATTCATAGAGACAAAGTTGTTTGGACCATTCGAGTTGGGAATGTGGGCAGCATAGATGCAGACCCTGGCTGTTTGTCTCCACAAGCTGCCATGGCTGCAGCAGGGCTGTGCCAGCCTGGAGCAAGCGCCGGGGCACCAGTGAGGGCTGTGAGCAGGAGCAAAGCAGCCTGTTCCTGTACTGTGCTTGGAGAGCATTGCCACCAGCAGGACTGTGATTTTCGGGGACTGGGGAGATCGCTGTGCAATCACCACTTCCCTGCTTCCCTTCCCAGGATCACTCCCTGCCGGTGCACCTCCTCACAAGCCTCTCAGCACACAGGGTGCTGGGGTGGATACTCCTGGGGTTTGACTTCGTGGCAGTGCAGGGAAGAGGGAAGGGTAGGCCCTGGTCTCTGCTGGCCCAGCAGCTCTGGTGGGTTGGATTAGCTCTGGCTCAGCAACAGCCACCCCAAAACTGCACAGCCATTTTCTGTCACCGCACACCGCTACACACCCATCATGTTTATATCTATAGAGGCAAACTGATCCCACTTTAAATGGTCCTGAAGCCACCTTCCCCTAGTTTCAGGAGAGAGAAGGACACCAGCTAGGACAGTGAAGCACCCAAACCATCATAGCAGTGTGTTTGTTGTTTGCTTTCTATTTTTGTTCTTTCAGTGAACACCAGCATTTTGCTCTAATGGAGCCATTTGACTTCTCTCCCTGCTCCTTCATAATTTTGGAGCAGACAGAAAGAAGTCAAACCACAACCACAAAGTTGCATGTCCATCATTCATGCACTCAGGTGTGCTGCCAACAATTTGTCTTTTAAAAGATACCAGCTCTGATGTCTAACATCCTCTAGTTAAAAAACGATCCATTAAATGTAACTTTCTTATCGCTTATGTTGTTTAATTCCATCCAGTTCAGTTGACTGAAACAGGTGAGTTAGTTTTGCTCTCTGCCTTCCTACACCAACACAACTGTTCTTTGTTTGTAGTCTGCAGTTTTGCAAGCTAAATATTCAAATAAACTGCTCATGCCTGGAATTGTTAAATGTTTGAGAAGTCTTCTGTACACGAGAGAGCTTGAAAACCATTATAAAAATAAAATGTATCATTATTTGAGTCAATAACGAGCTAGTAATGGCAGGAATTTTTAAAGCTAGTGCTTATTTTAAGAGTCTGACTTGAGATGCTGTAATGGGCTTTCAATTACAAGGAGCTTTGTATTAGGTTTAACTCCACAATCACTCTTCACGTTCCCTGGTCATTACTCCTGAGATGAAATGCTGAGGAGATGGGGGATCCCCTGTGTTTTGCCTGCAGCAGGTACCCATTATCAATACTGTTATTATCCCTGCATACACAGCCTGAAAGGATTTTTTGTGCTGTCAGCAATCTGCACATCAAAACACACTCAGTGCAGAACGAAAGTTAATGAGCTGGCTCCTTTGTGCAGTTTTATCAGAGATCAACAGACCTGGCTATATGAAAGGCCTTTATGTAACTGAAGGCAGCAATGGAAAAATTCAGATTTTGTGAAAATATCATGAAATTGTTTTTTTTAAGCAACACTTCTGCTGTTTGGAATTTCTCTTCCAGCCCTTTCAGGGCTGCTTAGCCAAAAAAAAAAAAAAAAAAAATCTCTATTTTTCTCTTCATTTCTACTTTTTTCCCATTAGAAAAAGGAATAAGATAAAGGCCACTCCAGAAAAACATAACCTGCAGCTATCATATTTGCCTGTGAATTCCTTCTCAGAGCTCATCTTGCTGCGATGTTTCCAAAACATGGCATATCTAGTCACTGATACACCTAAAGTAAACTTGTTACTTGCTTTTCCTAGTGTTTTGAACCTGTTGTCACCACTATTTCCAAGATAGATTTAGCTCTACTGCCCAGCACACCAGATGTCTGACCAACAGGCTGTTTCTCAGGGTGGAAGTGCCCTTGCTTATGGAAATACAAAGGGAGCTAACCACCTTGGGACTGCTTAACTCATGTCTTAAAATTACATCTTGCACTATTTTGCTTCTCTGTGCATCCAGGTATGTCTCTCATGTGTCCCTTTCCTTGGGTGCTCAAGGACAAGAGGAGGGATGGATAGTGGGGGTGTGCTCCCAGTGAGGCTGGGTGCTTGGCAGGGCTCCTGGGAGCAATCAGACTCAAGGTTATGTTCACACTATGGGACGATACTGTAAAAAGCCATGAAAGAGAGAAACATGTCCCACTGGAGTCTCAAAATTCAACTGATTTTGTTGCAGCAAATATTAATTTTTTAAATAATAAAATAATGATTCTGAAATATTTGTACAGCTCTGAGACAGTTCAAAGGCTTTTCTCAAAACAAACCTGATGCAGTGATCACAAAAATCCTGATTTATAGACTAAAGTGTTATGTCATCTAATCTGGAGCAGTTAGACCGCAATGCATGCACTTATTCCAGGAAATAGAAGTCAAGGCTCAACCTGAGAACAATCGTGTTTCTGCACTTACTTGCTCATACAAGACTCAAAAGACATCTCTTTGGAAAACTATGACCTCATTTTGTTCCTTGTGTCTTTCAAATTGTCTCCTTTTTACAGCAGATCTGGAAGCTGATGAACACCTTCTTGTAACTATGACAAACCCTTTCCTCCATGTGCCTCCTTGAAGGAGGCAAATCTGTTACCTGAGATTAAATAACAGCTCTAGGCTGGTCCTAGGATGGGCAGTTTACAGCACGGATGTTTTTCTGCCTTGGCTTTCTGTGCCAGCTTCTGGGGTGTAAGATGAAACAAAAGGCGGAATTTGTCCACTAGCAGAGGGTCCCAAAAGGCAGGAACAAAGCCTTCAGACATCCTGACGCTTGCCTGCATCAGGCAACCTCGTCAACACAGTGAGATATATCTCTATGCATCTATCTCCCTGTCATTTCCTGAACATATGTAACCCTGCAGGCAAACCCACAGCATGCTGTGGCCAAAAGATGAGGTTATCATCTGCAAATCCACGTTCAAGAGCACTACAAGAGCAACAACCAACCTGAATGTCACTGCTTCTTTCCCGCTCATCCTAGTGTGTATGCTGGAAATGTGGTTTAGGGAGCTTATTTGGGAAAACACTCACCTGAACCTGTGCATTATTTCCACACTCGTGGGAGCCCCTTTCATCCAAATGCATCACCATCACGAACAGATAATTAGGATCTCTGTGTATCAAAACGGTGGAAACCTCTTTGTCTTGCAGATTTTTGGCTCTGTGCCCCCGCACACTTTAGTGATTACCTCTGCTGTTACACCCAAACTAATAATTTCACTGTTAAGGCTGAGATCTTGTGGGTTTGAGCAGTGAACCAGGATGCACCAGTAATTATATTCACTAACCAAGCCTTCTTAGTTATTTGTTTAAAACCAGAAAATCAGACACATAATGAAGTAGTTAATTAACATTAGAAACATATTTTTACCTCCATCAGGCCGAGGATTAGCCAGTAAGTGGGGCCTTGCCAAGTTGTTTCCACTACAATACAAGGGATGATCCGTCAAGCATATCCTTGGTGCAGCAATGTTTATTTATTGTACGAGACATACACAGTCTTGTTTCCCTAAACACAGAGGGCAAACAAACGGGAGCAGGTTCCTTGCTCAGCAGCCCAAACCTGCCTTTCCAGGGAGCACTGTGCCCAGAAGAAGCTCTGCCTCTTGGCTTGCTCCCAGAGGCTGCTCCTGGATCTCTTACTACAGCCTTTCAGTGACTCCATAACAAACACATTCCTCTGGAAAGTTGGAGAGCTATTTTTAACCCCCCTCACACACAGCTGTAATCAATCCATTGCCTGGCCCCACGTTTGCCAGGACCTCTGGGGAAACCCTCCACCCACACTGCTTGGCTTCTGCTCAAGCCTCATAGGCAAGGCCAGGTGCTATTCTCTGATTACACAGAGGTGTGTTAATTGTGGCTATTACTTAGCCCACATGTGTGCCGAGATAAATACATCTGAGGCTTTCAGCAGCACTAGAGATGAAGGGTGTGATGAACACCTTACAGTATGAGGTGCAGACAAGGCACCAGACATCATCACACACTCAGATGGATCTGTCCTCCCACAAGGAGCATGTGAGGACAGCTCAGGAATTCGCAGCTGATGTCCTAAAGTACATATCCATACTAAGTTCTGTGGGACCTGAGCCATCACACTGGTGGCCCAGGAGCTGCAGATAGCCAAGCAGGGGTTGCTTTCTGCCCCTCCTACTGTACTTGAACCTGCCTTGATCCTTAGTCCTCCACTTGCTTGCACTGCTCTACAGACCCATTGCATCACCCTTCAGGGCTGTCCAGCCAGGAACACATCTATTTAGGTTCAGATGAGCCCGTGCTTGGTTTTATTTCTGCAAGTCACACAACAAAAAAGTCAACTGTGGTCTTTTTTTTGCTATTTTTAATATTTAACAGAGCAAGTTAATACTTGAAACAACTTCATAGTCAAAAGTCCTGAAGGTCCCTGACAAGACAGAACATTCAAAAAGATAACAAAGATTTTTGAGTCATGATAAATCAGTAAGAAGATACTAAGAGACCACTGTAGACCTTCCTGGGGAAACTGTGCATCTCTTCTGCACACAGTAGAAGAAGGTGTGCAGGGGCTGGAGCACTCCTCCATCTGCATTCCAGAGGAAAGCATAGAAGTCACTGACCTTTCCACTCACTATAACAGTAATAACTGAATGTAAACATTTATGGAAAGAAATCACCTCTGCAAGAAAGGAGGGGTTGTGGTACTTTGGGACGGACCAAGGCTACAAAAGAGAACTCAGTCCAGAACAGGCAATAACGCAGCTGCTTAAGGTGCTTGTCCTTGGTACATTAAACCAAGTGTCGAAAACTCTTATTTTAAGCTCTCCTTCAGAAGGAAATCCTTATGTCTTCATCAGAGAGGGCAAAAGATTGGATATCTGTAACAAGGCAGCTGACAGCTTCCTCCCCAGCAGGCATTTCTCCCTCCTGCCCAAGGTGCCCATCCAAGGCTGGCCCTGTGCACAACCCAGCCCAGAGCCAGCCCCAGCAGACCCATGGGGGCTTGTGGGGCTGCAGCAGTGTAGGAAAGAGGAAGGCAAGGAACAAGGCCACCATCCCCTCCTGTGAAGCTTTCATGAGCAATTAGTGTCTGTGTGGGAGCACCATGGGCAGAACTGGCAGCACCAAAGGCTCAGCTAGAGCCAAACGAAAATAAAAGCAAACTCTGTTCCTTTAACCCCCAGGAGAACAGAAATCAATCTGTCTCACTGCCAGCCTCCACAGGGGAGCTCCTGCTCCCCTCCAGACAGCCCTGCTGGTCCCCCAGCCCTGCGACGGGGGCCATGAAGGGGCTGCTGGAGGAAAGGCACCTTGTACCCACTCCTGGAGATACTCTTCCTCTCTCTCCAAGCAGAAATCCCACTGATATGCAGAAGGTCGGCTGCTTGCTGAGTTACTCCTAGAGTATTTCCATCTGCAAAACACACACAGTGTCTTTAGAAAAGGGAGAGAGGATGGTGGACTCCCTACTGCTCTGTGACAGAGCAGACTGTGCTTCCCCTCAGCACCAGCTGCACTCAGGCAGGCTATTAATTAATTTTATAGGCCTTTAAAATTTGTTATGAAGCAGAAAATTATTTTCAGGGAAAAGCAAACACACCCTGTGCTTTCTCCCCAATTAAAGCTGATGGGCTCCCCTGGCTCAGCCAAGACATAACAAAACAATGAAAACAAGGCAAAAGGTTTCAAAGTGCAAGTGGCCGAATCAACAAAGAAGTGTTCTCCAATGTAACAGAAGAAAAATAATTAAATAAAGTGTTGCTCTTCAGAGCTATAGAAGGAAATGAATGTCTAAAGATGAAGATGTGGCAATGGTGAAACATAAACCCACAAGCAACAGAACACCCAAGTCTAAGAGAAGGATGCATTGACTACAAAATCAGAGGTCAGAAAACTTCTCTGCAGCAAAGACCATTATAAGGCAATTGTCAAAAATAGCCAAACTCCATATTTTAATACTAAACAGGTATGTTCAGAGGCAACGGAAATTTTTCTAGTGTAGTGTCTGTACACATAAGAATAATTATTGCCTGCAGTAGCAGGAAGCTTCATGAAGGATTTGATAAATAAAACTGCACAAAACTAAAGCCAAAGGGAAACATCAGTGAAAAGATCCCAGCACAAGAGACCCCAGATTATGCAACTTCATGAGAAGTGCAAGAGAAGAGCCAAGTTATGAGACTGAGTGATTCAAAGTCAAAATACCCCTAAGGACAGATCCCAGGGGCAGTGTGAAATCTGATGATCGTGCTGGGTCTAAGACGGGAACTGAAATATCAACAGAGATAAGGCTGGTCTGTGCAATTTCCAGCACTGGAATAACCCAAGGTTTCCATTCAAAATTGCCAAAGCCCCAGAGAGGAAGAAATTTTCACCACTGCATGGGTGTTTCACAGTCCTCCCTCTGATTTTTGCACAGATGGAAACTGGAGGGAAGCCAGGAGAGTTGCAGCAATAAGAGAAGAGAGACAATTTCCCTCATAGCTCCTGACCAGAATTGCTGCTCTTACCAATGCTCGATTTCTTCCAGTGCAAAATGACAAGAAAATCCTTTCTGATTCAAGATCCAGCAAGGAATAAAGGGTATAGGTTGTCAGAGTTGACTGAAATCATCCTCTAAAAAATGCAAACATTCACGAGCTCCTGTTTTGGGCAGCCACCTACAAAAAGCAATTGGGAGTCTGCTGCAGAGCAGGCCTGTACACTTTCATGTCCAAACACCCAAATGCACAGGAGGGAAGGGAGCAATATCAGAGGGACAGCTACAGCAACTGGATATAGTAAGCTTGCTCACAACCAGCACAGTGTCTTCTACAGACACGGAGAGAAAAGGATTGCAAAGGCTGATTTTGAAAAGAAGGAACTGGTGCTTTATAAATGTTGTGTTTCACAGCAGCACAAGATTTCTTAGCACCAGTGCCTTGTCTTGCCAGCCTTGGGCTGGAGCTTTGGGAGCACAGAGCAAGCAGAAGCTGCAGCACTGCATGAGGAACATCTTGTGCATAAAGACCAGCTGTGAGGAAATGCTAATCCAGACAGGCTCTCTGCAGGGAAAACTCAAGAATATTGACTTTTAAATTGATTTTTTATTGTGTAGCATTCCTAAAGATGCAACTTTTATCCTGGCCCAGCAAGTTAAAGAGACTGCTTTTGGGTTATTCAACCACCAAACCCATGTGGCTCTAATACCTTCCATGCTTTTAAGCATTCAGCCTTTGGTTTCTCACCAACATTTACACCAATGACACAATGTGAAAAACTCAAAGTGCTCCTGTGCCTTCCTCCGCCAAAGCAGACAAGCAAGCCTTATTCCTCCAGCCACAGAGGTGATGGGAGGAGGGCAGGTGAGGATGAGGAACAGGCAGAAGCCAAGATGAATATCAGCAGTGCAAGTCCCAGGAGCACAGCATGGGGTTGGACATGGCTGGGTCAGGCACAGGCAGAGCTCTTTACACATCCACTTCAAATTCTGCAGAGACACTGTCAGGGATGGGTCTCAGGTACCTGCTGGGAAAAGCTACAATCTCTGCAAGATTTACAAGTGACTGTGTGTGAATAGTCTTGGAGAGCCAACAGACCATCCTTACAGCTCCAGCACATAATGATGCCAAAGAGAAAATACACCTTATTTAATTAACCCTCCCCCTAGAATATTGATCTGCACTGCACAGATACCCCTGCATCTGCATTAGTAACTGCTAATGCTTAGAACATAATGAATAAAACCCAAGAGGCTGTTTATTCTCTTCCTTTTCTCTTTTAGGGGTAATTTCTTCTTTCTATCGCCCCCAGCTATTTTTTCCCATATATCCAATCATTTTGCTGTGCTGAAGTTGTTTCAGTACAGATGCTTTTCTTCCTACTGCTGTGAGCCCGTCACGCTGCTCTGTGACCACAGCCACTGCAAGGAGATAGATAAACCTCAGCAGCACCTCAGTGGAGGAGTGTTTGGAAGCTTTTAAAGAGCAGCAGTGCCTGTGGCAGAGCAGCTTTTCCCACTGCCACTTACAGATGGAGATGGAATAGGCTTTCTTAGTCTCTTTTTAGAGAACTGATGCGAAGGCAATGACAATCTGCAGACCAAATTTGCAAGCGTCTCCCGTAGTTTATGTCTCAGCTCCCAGCTCCCATCAGGCAAACCCCTCCTCAAGGAAGATCTTTTTCCAGCCCCAGACACCCACATGCAGATGCCCTGCTGAGACCTATTTTCTGCTGTCCTTAACATTTGGCTTATTTCCCACACTGGTCTAGTCACTCCTTCATGGCTTCTTATCCCAGCAACAGCCCTGTCCAGAGCATTTTTCTAGGCAAATTTATCCCTGTCAACATCCGTCCCTTGAATGTCAACTCTTAACCTCATCTGAAAGGATGTGTGGAAGCCTTGCAAACAAAGACCAGAGAAGGAACTCTGACAAGGCCATATACAAAGAAAAGTGACTTCTTTCTTCTCCCTTTCAATCAAAGTCAAATGTACTGTCTATGGTAGCCTAAGACATTTCATTTAACAAAATGGGATTTGTTAAAATTTGCTAACATGTTTATGTGTCCTTTCTTATTCACTAATATGTCATCTTCCTTGCAGCCTTACTATACTCTTGAAGTTTTCTGTATCTGCAGACAATTCTTCACTGGATGAGCCAAACATGTTTGTTGGCTGTGAATATACAAACCTTTAGTTACCGCAAATATTTTCTCAAATTCTGATACAAAGTGAACACAAGCTTTTTTACATTTATATGCATGGTGTGATTCCCAGAGGGGTCCTGTGCAGGGCTAGGGGTAGCACTGTGAAAGTCCTTGTGCGTCCCTTCCAACTCAGTATATTCTATGATTATTTTATATATGTTTATTATCTTTGATTCAAGACATATATATAAAATTTGGTTTACAATTTTCTTTTTTACTGCTCCTCTTTGTAAAAGAAAAGCTTAACAGTCCTCTGGGCTCATTGCTGCCCATCACTTCTTTATTTATTTATTTATTTATTTATTTATTTATTTTATCCTTTTCAAGAAGGGCTGAGCAGACTTGAGCACTGTCAAGTAGCTGCAGCACACTTCCAGGTGAGTGCCCATGTTCCTCCTTTTCTTTCTGCAAAAGTGCTGGTTGCCTTTTAAATTGCTACTGCATTGTGAAACAAAGCCTGTCCTGAGCCACACAGAGGGATGACCAGAGATTTGTCCTCCCCAGCACACCTCTCCCCAGCAGTACCTATAATTTAGACTTTATAAATGGATGCCTGTATTTCACATTTATTCCCTAAATAGGGCAAGCAGGGATTGTCTGTCCTTTCTTCAACTCAGCAGTAAGCCACTTTAGTGCATTTACTGACAGCTAAAAATAGACTGCCCATGCCTCTGCTTCCTCTACTGAGTCACCAGCAGTTTTCTGACCAATCCACAATTGTACAGCAGATGGTTGGGCTCCAGTTCAGAAGGTGTTGGGCATTTAGCTCCAAGCATTGGCATGCTCACAGACCTCATCCATTGCCTTACAAGGGTGTGCTCCTTGGAAAATGATAGGCAATGCTCTTACTAGCAGAGATGCTGGGCACCAGGGAACACCAACATGGGCTCTGCATTACCTGCAGGGCAGGTAAAAGCAACTCATCTAGCCCTCAGGATCTGTGCAACAAAGCAGATCCCAAAGTGGGAGAAAGTCTGTGGACCCAAGGAAGGGGGGAATCGCCAGGAAGCAGAGAGGGCACTTCCTGGGCTGAGCTTTGGGACTCCTGCTGGAATGAGCCAGCTTTTGCACAAGGCTATAAGTAAACACAGTCAGTGCTCTCCAAAGAGCTGAGCAAAGAGAGCACTGTGCAAGACTTTGTCCCAGTGCTGCAAGAAGGCAGAAATGTGGCTAAACTCCCTCACCTAAGTGGCTGTCTCTCCGCAGCCAGCAGCCCTAGCCATGGGAAGGGTGCCTGTAGGAATAGCTGCTGTGGAAATCAAACAGTGCCTCATCCAAACCTCTAACCTGCCACCTCTCAGCTGCCCGTAGCTTTGGTGACATGATGGTACACCTGGGTTTGGCCAAATGAGGTGCTGGCTTGGCTCGGTGACACAGCAGCAGCTCCTGGTGCTCCGCACAGCCCTTCACCATCTCCAGGGATTTCTGCAGGGTGTGTAAAACCCAGGGAAGCCCAAGGCAGCACTCTGCTTTCTTTCAAGCAGCTGACAAGCCAAAATTATATCCCTTGTCCATCCGCTGCACCAGCACAGGCTGATTCCTTGCACCTCTTCTGGGAAACTGAGGCAGGGACTGCTCTTGGGCAGTGAGGGGGGTGATGAGGCCAATCACACATCCCTAGCATGTTAGACACAAATGTCTAACAACCTTCTTTAAAACAAAATATTAATTAGACTTATCTGATGAGACAGCATGTTTTACTGGCTGGAATGGGATATAGGATTTCTGGCTTCCTTTTCAGGATTACACAAAATGAGTAATTTTCCCAACTTTCTCTTGGCTTGAGTATAATTATTAATATATTTGTTTATTTAAAGTCTCTTCAGATTTTTGTTGTTGTTTGGCCTTTCTAGGTTTGTTTTTTTAAATCGAAAGTAATTTAGTATACTTCCATTTTTTAAAGAAAATCCCATTTTAAATATTTCAGGCTGGTCTCAGTTTGACAGCAAGAAGGTGGGTGTGGCGATGTCAGAAAAGTTATTTATATTGGATAACTTTGTTGCTAACTGTTTCTTCTGGGGGTTTTAATAAAACAGCAAGACATAGGTAGCTATTTTTATATGGCATTACCTTATTTAAAAGGGGGATGAGTTCAGAAAAGTGAGACCTGGGCTGCCACTGGTATGGAAAAAGAGTGGCAACACATGCTGTGTGTGTGGGTCCAACATTTACTGCAAGCTGGAGTGGAGATGGTGCACCCAAGCGACCAGGCTGGGTCCCAGGACATGACAGGGAATGCTGACCCCACAGGATCATGCACCAGAAAGCTGCCCAGTTTCACCAGGGTATAAATGGGTTATTTTTCAGGGCTGCAGGATGAGGGAGCATGGAGAAAGTCCTGTCCTCAGGGCAGAAAGTATGTAAGGTAATTACTTGTCTTACATAATGCTGTAAAATCTGGAATAAGTGGGTACCAAAACAAATTTATTCTGTAGGATGGAGCAGGGGGTTGATCTCCAGCCTTGCTCCAGCCTGTGCAATAAACCTGATTCCCTAGCCACTCACTTTGATGTTTCCATCACCTGCAGCCTGGCAGGGAGAAGCAGATGTTGAGAAGACACAGGATTTCAGAAGGAAATCTGATTTCCCTCGAGTTTACCGCTTCTCCCTCCTGGCTCTGCTTGTTTTTTGGCAGCCATCAGCAGCTCCTATACATGCAGTACACTCCCCTCATTTCCTAGCTGTACCAGGAGCTGTCATAGTAGGAGGTTCAAATAATTGTTTTTGCAAGAGCTGCTTTTCGTAGATCCTTTTGAAGGTCGTGCTGATTATTTCCTCCCAAGCAAGTAAAGCACCATGTAATTATTGCAAATGTCACCTGGTGAAAAATCACTTCCAGTCAATCATCTCAGCCTGAAGATATTGGCTGCATCTCTTTGCTACTGCAACAAGTCAAACAGAACTGATGAGGGGTCTCACA
This sequence comes from Sitta carolinensis, assembly GCA_032173965.1. Taxonomy (NCBI): domain Eukaryota; kingdom Metazoa; phylum Chordata; class Aves; order Passeriformes; family Sittidae; genus Sitta; species Sitta carolinensis. The sequence goes on from CM063284.1 coordinate 132,961,243, forward strand.
TCTCTCTTGTCAAGGCTTATATTTCCATGCAAACACAATAAATTGGTTAAATAACATTCATGAGAAGCCAGTCCACAGACTCACTGCTCGTAAGATCTGTGTGCTGGTGGATCATGCAGGATCCCGTTCTGGCTATGGCTGTTCACACAAGACAGAGCAGGTCGTGGCTTTCTAATTCAAAGTGCAAATACATCCTGTAAACCTACTGCCTCACAGCTGCTGCAGAGCAGGTGACTCAGTGTCAAGACACCACTTTGGCTCTGCCAGGACAGTCAGGCACAGGGATGCCACTGGTCCCAGCCTTTTCTGCATTATTAGAGTCCTAAGCCAAAAACAGGTAGTATATGGCATTACATAATGATGGTGTCGAACATTTTCTTCTGTAGAGCTCTGGTTCTATTTAAACTTAATTTGGGATGAAATATTTCACAATCTGGGACAAAATTTTTCACATTTAATTAATGCTTGAAGATGTGATTGCTCTTTTTAAAAGACAATGCTTAAGAGCAAAGATGATTCAATAACATCAACTGCAATTAATGTGTTTAATAAACATGGAGGCCTCAAATACATATATGCATATATCTATATATATATATATAGATATATATAGATATATATAGATATATATAGATATAGATATATCTGCTCATCTGTTTCAAGCATCTTGGAAAAACAGCATCTTGTTTTATCTTAAACAATCAATTGTTGCTATTGAAAGGAAAATTATTGAAAATGAGCACTTAGCACACCACAATTAGGAGCACTGATCTAAACCTCTCAACAGATAAATCTCCTGGTTATAAAAGCAGCTGTTTAAATGTGCCTGAGACAAGGTACAAACCTCATATTTAACTGAGCAGAAAGGAGACTAAACTCCATACACAGGCAACTATCAAGCATCTGTCAGGGATGAAATGAAGAGCAGAAATATGTGAAGCAAATTTACCTGCTTGTAAGTGTGCCTTGTCAGAATTCCTGGCAGAAGTAAAAAGGACACAGTTGACTAGAGAAAAGACATTAATGGCAACTTAATTTACCAAAAGACTGAAGGAAATACCTTTGAAGGCTTCGTAGGGATGAAACAGAGGAAAGAGCACTGGTGCTGTACTGTGCCATTCAGCTAAGGGCATACCCTAAAATAATGGGCTATTGCCATAACTCCCATGCACCAAATTAGCAAATGCAGCATATATATATATATATGTGTGTGTGTGTGTGTGTGTGTGTGTGTATGTATGTATATGTATATGTATATGTATATGTATATGTATATATTTTTTAAAAAAAGATTTTGTTTTGGCATTAGCAGCTGCAATCTTAAAAATAATAATGAAGTTCTCTCATACCAGAGCTTTAAATAAAGCCAACATGAAGAGGAAGGATCATTCTGCAGAATTGCTGGAGGAAAATTAGTTTGTACAGATTTTGTCTCCCTAAGTCTAAGCAATGTTCTGGTCCACTTACTGAAGGTGTCAAGGAAAACAGCACCAACAGATGTTAGAAAATACAGTTCTAAGCACCAATCACACACAGCAGGACAGCATCAGAAATAAATGCCCTGGCATCCACGCTGACTCATGGCCAGGCTGGTGTTCTCTGCAAATTTCTTTAATGTAAATTCCATCCTCATCAACAATTTTAATAGGGATATGAGAACAAAATCAGATGTATTTTTGAAAACACCATCCATTGGGCAACTCAATGACCATGGAAATGTCCCTGTCAAAACAAAGCATATCCTAGAAATCAATACAGATATTTTACCTACAGAAAAAAAAAATACAGGCCTTATGATCCAGCTGCTGTGAAGTCACAGATTGTGACCTGGTTTGAAACTGGTCTATCACAAAATGTAGAATAACCAAAGAAATCATTAAAGAAATTCTCTGCTGTTTTCTAACTGGCAAAGAATAGGCAATGGACAAAAGTTTCAGCACAGAGTTAAATCCAGGCTTGCCCAGAAGCTGTCTCCCTCACAGAACAGTATGTACATTACTTGGAATGTGCAGAGTCCCAGGCATGGAGCTGAGATGCAGTAGGAGACCTTGCTCTGACTCTGGGCATCCATGAGAAGTATTTCTCATGTCCTGTTTGTTCCTATTCCCCATGGCCCAGAAGAGGACAGAGTCATGCCTGTGGGACCTGGTGCTCGAATGCAGGCATTCCCAGGGAGCTGCTCAGGGATCCTTGCAGTGAGAAATCTCACCCTCAGCCCCATCTGTTCACATCAGGAAACCATTTCAGAAGACTCCACATTTCTGTTCTGACCCAAGGACTCTGGTAAGTGACTGTTCATGACACACCGCTGGCATCCTGCAACATCACAAAAATCTCCTTCTGACAGCAGCTACTGATGTGACCTAAAGCTGGGGCTGGTTTTCCCCGTGGAGGGCAGAAGGGCTGGGTTGCAGGGTGGTGCTGTCTGCTTGCCAGGTGGGAAGAGGGGTCGCGCTGCCCCAACATTGGTGTGTCTTTCCCTTCCAGCACCCTTCTACCTCAGGAGATGAAGCAGCATGGTGATGGGTGCCAGGGGCTCAGACAGACTATTTTTAGATCAAAGGAAGCCAGATGCTCATCAGATTGAAGGCAATTTCACCTCAGCAAGATGAATTTCAGTGTTGGAAATTATGAGAGTTTAACAGAGCCCTTGAGGATTTCAGCATTTGTCTGGAAATTATTTGGCGAGTCTTGAAGCAACAACATCATTGTCTCAATGTATCCCAAGCTCTGACAAGATAAAACCTTAGCAAAATTCCTTACTTTTAGAGGAGTGCCCAGTACTTGGTCATACTAACCTGTACCATATTTGCCATTTCTGCTCAAAAATGAAGACTACTGCTTTCACCTGATGTGTTTTTCAAAATGAGTTCCTGATACTGATCTTCCTGCTGAATAAGGAAGCATGCTGTGCATGCTAAATCACCCAAAACAAAATAGTCTCTAACAGATAAATTATGTCTTCAAATAATTCTCTCAACAATAGCTAAGCAAGTTTGTGTTTGCTTTTGACTGCGTAGCATTTTTTCTCTATTAACCATTTGATAACTCTGTAATTGAAGAAATATTCCACAGACATGTAAATCCTCAGCAGAGGATCCACTGTACTTAACTCTGGTAGATGTAATAAATCTCATTTAAGACCTTCAGAGCTCAGCAATACTTTAAAGTTGCCAGGAGAGAGCTACCAGTTGCTATTGAATTCATTGGTCTTTTCTCTCCTGGAACAGACAGAAGCCTAAAGTTGTCATCAGACATGAAATCTGGTTTTCATCTCAGCCTTATTCTGGCCTCCTTATATACATTCTTGCTTCATATTAGGTTTTTCACAAGTATAATTTTTGGCCTCTGAGATTAAATTCCCACAGCTGCAAATTCTCACTGTCACCCACAAGTCAGACCAAAATCTAAATTTTTAACTCTGCCATAAAAAAAAAAAAAAAAAAAAAAAAAAAAAAAAAGGGATCCTATAACAATATATGTTGGGGTTTTTTTGAGAATATAGTTTGTCACAGAGCATTTCAGATTTAGTTTTTTAAGATGAGTTTTTTCTTCTGAGGTGAGAGGCATAAAAACTTCTTGCTAGCAACCAGCTCTTCAATTATATGCTTTCAATTTTTTTTTCAGACAGAAGTGAGCAGACCACAAGATAGAAGTGAGCACACTGTAAGATGGAAATGAAAAATACTGCAGGCAGCTAGAATAAAAACAAAATTGAAAGGTCATCTTCCTCTTTGCCTGCTTGCATCACACCACAGGTTACAGTAACTCCATACTGCAAACAAGCAATCACTCCATCTCTCCGCTTTGTCCCTCAGTGCCCCACAGGTGTTTCCTCTGCAAACACAAGTGTAGAGGTGTGCTCAGTAACAGATCTTGCAAAGGATCATTGCAAATCCTGCCAGGATTTGTCTCTTACACATATTAAGGATCTGGGGATCTCACCTAGCCAACATTTGTTTTTAACATGTTTCCAGGACACTTATAATCATACTGGTGGCAGAAACCACTGAGAACCTATCCCAGTTCTCTGGCCATACAATTTTGGCCACGTGAGGGTTAAACTTCTCAAGTTGTGAGACTGGTAAAATGTCTCTGAGATCAAAGAAAGCAATGTAAAGAGCCTGTGACCTGAGCTGAGAAGGCAATGGAGCCCCAGGTGTTTGTGTTAGCTCTTCTAGCCATCAGCTGCTAACTGGAAAGGTCTCAGCTCTGATGAAAATGAACTAGAGGAGCTTGATTTCATCAATCTCAACAAGGCAGTACTATGGTGGGCACAGAGGGAACAGGTCTATGTGGACAGCTTCAAAGAAGCTGTAGTTCCTGCAGTGGCAGAGCACAGAGGAGATGCAGGTTTACCACCAGAGAAGGCACGGGGCACCTCAAAGGCACCTCAGCTGCAGGGTTTGGCCACCAGAGCAGTGATGCAGCAGAGGCAGAAGGACAGGAGAGAATGCCTCTGAAGGAACTGAAGTCCCCGGGTTTGTTATTTTGTGCCTCCTCAGCTCTCATTGTCATTATGTGAATGTGATGGTGGTTGAAACCTCCTCCAGTCCCAGCAGACACTGTTAATAGCACAGCCTGGGTGAGAAAGGGTCCCTGAGGCCCAAAAATGAAGCAATTTAGAAACTGATTCAAAGCAAAAGTTTGATTCCATATTCCAGAGTCAGCAATGCATGACACCCCACCAGCAGAAATGGCTGAAATATAGCAAAGAAATTGTGTTTGGAAAGTGATTCCAGCACTGCTATCAAAGCACAGTCAAGCAATCAATGAGCTTTATTTTTTACCATCCCCTAGCAGGTTTTGTACCCAAAATTCAGGATCACAATGATGTTAAAGAGCAAGTGGGAGGGAGTGTTGAGGCAGGTGAGTGTTAGAGCAGGACTTTAGGGATGATGCCTCAGCTCTGAAGTGTGGTCAGCATTAGGAGAAAGGGCAGGCTTGTACCAGTGATTATCCAGGACCTCTTAAAATTTTCATTGATCAGGAAAGTTTTCTGCACCAAAGAGTCATTCTGCAGAAGAAGAAACAAGTTAGAAATTGTAAGCAACTCAGCCAAAACAAACAAGCAAAAAACCCACTAATGAATGTGTTTTTAGTTAATACAACTTATTTTCCCTGAATAGAGTCTTTCTAGCAAGAAACCCTTCCTACCCACTTTTATCTACCTAGCATATTCTGTAATTCACCATGCAGCTTTGAAGAAAGTTCCAAGCAATCTGCATTCACACCCACACACAACACACACACACACTCTTTCCTCTGCCATTTGCTCTTAGCAGTGGGTAGGAAAGACTCTATTGCACTTCCTCACTACCAGTAATGCAATAATTGGATAAACTATGAATGCGTGAATGAGCAAGGCTGGACTGACAGCGCAGCCTTAGAAGCTGACAAGAGATCAAAAAGAAACAGAGGAAGGCAAGAGCGCATACAGCCTTGAGAACAAGCCCTTGGGCACTCTAATGAGCTCTCTTTCTGTTTTTTTCCCCAGCTGGGTTTGATGCAATATTCAGCACTCTTACATGCAGTAGAAGGACTCAGTAGCACATTCAGGGATGCATATGTCTACATAGAGAAATAAGATGTAGGTTTTCTATTGGTGCCTCATCTTCTCAGCATCCTCTGAAACAATCTACATCATTGCCACTTTCTGGTGATGGGCATTTGGGCTGACCCCTTGATGAAAGCCCATAACTGCCACGGTCATATCTGCATTTGTTTCTGGCTGGGTACAGTACTGAAGTTCTCCAAAACCCACCATGCAGGGTTTCAGCCAAGATATAGTCATGAAGAAACAAGAAAGAAAACAGAAAGAACAAGAAAAAGCTTATTGTTAGACTCATCCATGCTGGCAGACTGTCCAGTTGACTTGATAATGGTACTTTTAATCTATATTAGGAAATAGTTGTCTCCCATATCCCCAGCATTGCTCTGGGAAATTGCCCACACTGAGCAGGATTACTGCAGATGGGGTGCACAGGCAAGAAACAGGTTGCCTGTTCAAAACATGCATGCACAGAAGGAGGCGTGAAGGAGTCTGTGTACTTCCTGTGGAGTTCTCTGGTATCTGAAGGCTCAAAGCTGCCACCTTTCTGCCACCTGAAAGCAGTTATCTACCTCACCCAGCACACAGGGAAGGGGGAAGGCAGGGATTGAAGAGTTAAGCAGGACTTGGCTGGATGCTGCCAGTGGGGCAGAACCAATGAGCACCAACTTGGATTGCCCTGTCTGTACTTTCTGTTTTCTCCTTTGAAGAGCACAGCTCATGCTGGCCCAGGTGGGAAGGACAGGATGAGGAGCAGCAGTTTTTTCTGTAAGTCCTGGAAAAAAAATCAATGTACTGCTGTGACCCACTGCTTGCTCTGTCCTGCAGCTCCTCCAAGATCAGTGCCTTCCTTCTGGCACTACAGGGTGTCTGGAAAGGGAAGAGGCAAACATCTTCTCCTCCTTTGTTTCAGGGCACGGGTGTGCCCAGGGCAGCAAAAACTGTGCAGTCCCAAAATTAGGCAGGTGTCCCTCACAACTGGGAAATCTCAGCTTCTTCAGCTGCTGGAATGGGAGTGTGGGCACAGACTTGGTCTTACTTGAGTCCTTGTACTGTTGCAGGCAGAAAGCTGCTGCTTCCTGACACATGGTGGAATGGCAGAGATGGAGACCTGGCTCTCAGAATCAGGTTGTAGGAGGCACACAGAGGAAACCATTCCAGAGTTTCTTGGACGGGCAGCTCACCTGAGTTCTCCCTTTGCCTCATCCCTTCACAAAAGAAACATATTTTTTGGCTGAAACTTTTTAGATTTTCTCAGCCTGAGGCAAACACCTGGTATACAGAATTTTGGCCCCAACAGTTGAAAACCGGCAAAGTCAAAAGAAAGAGAAACCATGATGCCTCAGTGGAAAGTGTTAGGAAATGTTAGCACCCCATCATAGTTCCAGCTGTGTCACTCTCTGGTTTGGCATGCAAACCCACAGGTCAACCAGTGTTTAGTTGTATTGCTAAGCAGCCACAGAGATTACTGATATGAAGTTGTCAGTTTTGCCCTAGGACTGGATCTACAAGGAGATATGCAATTACAGAGATCATATCTGGCTTACCTACTGGTAATGTTTTTTGTCTCATTAAGACTTCTTAATGTAAACTCCAGGCTTTCTGTTCCCTGTGCCTTTTGTTACTCATTGAACTTGCTGGCAAAAGAGAGATGTGTTTTACTTCGTCTGGATTTTCCCAGCAGGCTTAAACACAGCTCAGCTGGCTCCTGCCCAGCAGCAATGAAACCTCAGGTGGGAGAGATGCCTACCTCCCCAGTATGGTGACTCATGGGCCAGCATGGACACCTCAGGTGTACACCCTGAGGATGTCACAAGGAAGGGTTTCTGGAGGGAGACACAGCCTATGAGAGCAGGAGGTCAGGTGTCTCTCTGCAGCTGATGGGCCAATGTGCAGCCATGCCAGGATTTAAGCTTTTTGTATCCTATCCACAAGCACCCAAAATGCCAAGTTCTTGGGCTTCTCAGCTGATCTGGGACTTCTTTGCTGGATGCAGCAGTGCAAGCCCTTGTTTGATGCAAGTGCGTACCAGTTCTGCAGCAGTCACATAGATTTAGGTCAGATACAAGCCTTGACTGATTTTATTGACATACACTGGAGAATGGAGCAGTTGCTGCTAAGTCAGCTTAAAAAGAGCTAAGCTTCTGTCAGTGATCCCTGCAGCCTGCAGCGAGCTCTCAGCAGCATGGACCTTGCTGGTCTCCCTTAGCTCCACTTCACAGCAGGCAAGCCACGGGCTCCAGCACCTGGCACAGACCCCAGGTTGTAGCATGCATTTTACAACACCCCTCCTCCATGAAACAGACCAGTGAAGAAACCTGCTCTACACTTTCAGAAGGCACTGAAGGGTACTGAGCACTTTCCAAGCTCATAGAGGCAGTGAGGGCACTCAAAACAGTGAGAGTCCCATATTGGGGCTCATTTGAAAAATTAAATCAAATTGGTCCATGGGGATGATGTACCCAAGAATGAATACCTTCATTGGGGTGTCCTCCACCAGGGACCTTTTTCTGTATTAAAACTAGCCAGAAACAGCATGCCTTTTGCTTGCTCATGTGCTGCTGGATGTTTCACAGGCTCCAGGGAGGGAAAGTACAGCTCTGACTTATGCAAAGGAGAAAAATACATTGCTAGATCATGTGGAGCTTATAAACACGAATTTGCATTCCTAAAATACTCAGTTTTGTAACCCTTTAAATTTAACTCCCTGTAGCAAAGACATACCAACTATCACCCTGGGGTTTCATATTTGTGAAGCCACAGGTTTTTGAGTTAGGTTACCAGCAGAAAAAAGGTCAAGCAACCTCCTAGCAGATGGTTTTACGAGAGAAATGTAAACAAACTCAGCAATCCAATATGAAGTAACACTGGTGTCCAGACACTGCCAGTATTTCATCCCTTATGTAAAAAGTAGCGGGCTGGTATTATTTGTAAAAGCAGTCAAATGAACTGATACAAATTAAGGCTTTTCAAAGGAACAGAAAGTATACCATCATAGCTACACTTACAGTCTAGGCTCTAGACTAAGCACCATCTTTTAACCATTTAGGATTCTGGCAATAACTGCCAGGAGAACTTTAAGTTGGTATGTAAACACTTAAACAAATGTCAGCTGTTTTAGTACAGTGAAATAATGCTCTCTTAACCAAGAACACATAGACATTAAAATCAATCCCAACTTTCCTACTGACTTCTCATTGCAGATAGGAGGAGAGAATTTCTTTACATCTTATGTCTGTTCCGAACCTCAGGAAAGGTCACAGACTGTGCCTGCTCACCTGTTGGAAAGAAACTTGCATTTGGGGAAGAGAGCCCTAGCTTGGCACACAGGAGAGGGAGATAAGATTCCCAAAACATTTGTGTGACCTTGAATAAAATACACTTACTTCTTCCCTCTGTTCAGGTTGTCTTTATCTTGCAAGGAATAGCCTGGCCATTGTGCAGCAGCCAGAATGGTCCAATTCTGATGCAGTCATTCAAAATTAGATAGTTACAAAATAATTATTAAATCAATTATTCATATAAAAAACTATCTTAAAATATTGTTAGCATCTTCATTTCAGTTTCAGAGTAAATGCGAGGTCAGTACCCTGCACCCTTGCATCCTGGAAGAAGGAAACCCTCTCATGGATAACATCTGGTCTCACACAAATGCCATCAAGCATCGTGATTGTGACCTCTGTTTGCCATCTGGCACACAGCACAGGTGGCTCTACAGAGGTATGTAAGAACAAGACAAAGCACCTAAAGTCCGTGGCCAGGCTGTAGCAACAGCTGGTTGTGGCATGGCCTGAGGTGGGGCACTCCCAGTCTTCCCAAAGCATGCAGAGCACTGCGCTCCAAGACTGAGGCGTTTATTAGTCACATACAGGAAATCCCAGATCTGCCCACTGGATTGACTGGGTTGTATCTAACTTGCCAATCTTACACACAAGTGCTTGAGCGCCACCATGATGTGCTATGATGAGGGGATCCCACCAGCCATTCGCCCTGCAGGAAACCCCAGCACGCCCTTCCTGCAGCATCCTTCACCCACACACAGGGTGAACACAGGAAATGAGCTAACAGCTTAGACTGGTGACAAAGATTTGCTTGGTGATGTACAGATTTTTCTTGACAAGAAGTTTTTTGGCATTTCCAGCTCTGGCAGTGACTTCAATATTATCTAAAAATTAATTTCATACCTCTTCTAGTTATTCTTGGCAAATTAAAAGTCAGCATTTAATACCATTTAGGTCAAGGCCTGCTGCCCCTGGCAGCTGCAGACGCAGGTAACCATGGTGGTTGTGGTGCAAAACAATCTAGAGAACTTCTGTGAGTAACATTTCCATGAGGGATGAGTGGACGTGGAAGTCGTAAGTTCAACAATGGCTATCTGTACCCTCTTAATGTTCAGCCAGTGTGCTTCATTTCAGCAAACAAAATATCTTCCCCACCAAACAAAAAAATCCAGGCTGAGAGATGTGCCTTCAGCAGCCTGAGCTTTCTGCACCTTCCTCTCACTCAGATTTATCACCAGAAATGTATCTAAACCACAGCTTTGGCTCTGACAAGCCCACTGCCTTTCCTTCATTCCTTATTTGTTGAGGTAAGGGCATGATGCTTGACGTCTGCGGCCATACTAGACTTTTGTACCTGGGCCTCATCCCTGGCATGTTGTATGCGCCACCACAGGGTCCCAGCCAGGTCTGTGCCTGCCCCTGGACCCTCCACTACAGCAGCAGCAGATTTTATTTCCCCTCACTCATAACTTCAGGAAGCAGTTTCAAAGCTGGCACCCAAGATCATCTCATGCACCCTCCCACTGTAAGCAAAAAACAGGTTTGGGACCACTTGATGAAATTGAATAGCCCCAAGTCTATGGGATCTGATGACATGCACCCTGGGGTCCTGAGGGAACTGGCTGATGTAGTTGCTAAGCCTCTCTCCATGACCTTCATGTCATGGTGATCACACAAAGTCACTGGTGACTGGAAAAAAAACAGGAACCATGACGCCCATTTTTGAAAAGCAGAGAATGGAAGATATGGGGAACTGGAGCTTGATGAGCCTCACCTCTGTGCCTGGCAAGACCATGGAGCAGATCCTCCTAGAAGATATGCTGAGGCACATAAAAGGCAAAGATTAGGTGAACTGAGGCAGCCAGCACAGCTTTACTAGGGCAAATCATGACCAATCTGGTGGCCTTCTGTGATGGAGTGATGGCAACAGTCGACTAGGGAATATGGCATATGTCATCTATGTACATTCTGTAAGGCCTTTGATATGGTCACAGCATCTTTATTTTCAGATTGGATAGACATGAATTTGACTGATTGACTATTCAGTGGATGACGAATTGGATGGATGGAGGATGGATGGATGGATGGATGGATGGATGGATGGATGGATGGATGGATGGATGGATGGATGGAGCACCTCTCCTATGAAGACAGGCTCAGAAAGCTGGGGTTGTTCAGACTGGAAAAGAGAAGACTCTGGGGAAACCTTACTGTGGCTCTCCATTAACTAAAGTGGCTTATAAAATAAAGGGAGAGGGACATTTTAGATGGGCAGATAGACGTAGGACAAGGAACAATGGTTTTAAACTGAGAGAGGGCAGGTTTACATTAAATGTTAGCGAGTAGTTCTTTACTGTGCAAGGGATAAGGCACTGGAACAGGTTGACCAGAGAAGCTGTGGATGCCCTATCCCTGGAAGTGTTCAAGTCCGGGCTGGATGGGGCCCTGAGAAAATGGGCTAGTGGAAGATGTCCCTGCCCATGGGTCAGGGGGGTTGCAACTAGGTTATCTTTAAGATCTCTTTCAACCCAAATCATTCTGTGATTCTGTGATTTTATAATGAGGAGTGCTAAGACTTATGTCCATAACTGAATGTTGTTCATAGGCTTTCGGAAAGTGGTTGGCCATATGGAATCTCAGGCTGCATGGAAGGAACTGCAAGCACTCTTGTTCTGGAAAGCTAGAGATTTGTTTTCTCCATTGCTCTCACTTCTCCTTTCCCTTTGCTGCCCATTATCATGAATTCAGTGCACCTTTTTACAATAGCCTACTTCATAAAATAAGTCAAAATGTGTGGCAGAACATTTAAACACAGCTGCATAGATTTAATTATATTATTTTCTCACCATCTTCAGTCAGATTGAGGGAAACTAGACATTAGACAAACCCCTTGATTTCAAATGCTATTTGAAGGATGATTTTTTTGAACTATAAAGAATTTTAGTAACTTGTGCTATTCCTTTGAAAGCATTACAATTCAGTGCACATCACTCAGCTAAGAAAAATAATACTGCATCTCTATGGCAACCTGCAATGAACAACATATTGACCATCCCCAAAGACACAGGAAATCATATTATTCCTGTGTCATAATGGTTTCTACTTAGAGAATGCCTTATGCTTATACACCTTTAGGTTTAAAAAAAATAAAAACAAGAACTGTGAATCATCAAGCTTCCAGCAAAATGTTTGATGCAATAACCATTAATTTTACTTCCTGTAGCTCCTGCTTTGCACAGAAGTATAACTTCATTCATGCTGCTAACATTTCTCTACACAATTCCCAAAGAAAATACAAAGTCAATACAGTATGTGCAATACTGATGAAAGCATGAAAATAAAGCCAACTGCTTCTCTGCCCCTTTCATGTCTGATCATTTACACTGTTCACGTCTCCTCAGCTGTTACAACATTGCACCATCACATCAGATGTTCCTTTATTCCTCAGAGCTTAGCTCAATGAAAGGGAGAAAGTATGCATTTCAAAAAATGAGATGGGTACAGTACAAACTAGAAAAAAAACACAGAGGACATTGTAAAGGACAAAGGTTTTCAGAGCATGAGTGGGGCACAAAGATGAGTGGTGGGGAAATGTGGCTGCTCTGCTGGACAAGGGCAGCGTACAGAAAGAAGAGCAGGCAGAGAGCAACACGCTGGGAAAGGCACTACTGATAACACAGCAGTGAAAATCCATCTCTAAAGTCTTTTAAACGCTTTTTAGAATGTTCACAGCAAGCTTACAGTGGAGAGGTGCTCACTGATTCACTCATTATAACATCTGGGACTCTTTGGCCAGACACGATGATATTGTACTCACTTTGCATGGTTGTAAAATTGTAGCCTTGTTAAAGGCAGCACAGTTTTCTCCATCTCTTTGCACATGCGCCTTAATAAAGCTTCAAGCTTTAGGGCATAAGTCCCTGCCAAGTAATGAAAGCTAGAAAAACTCTTTCTTGAACAGATTATTCCATTTCTGACTATTTCACGGTTTTTCTGATTTCTCAGAAGCGTATCAACCTAGGAGAAATGGTGCTGGAGTAGAAAGACTGCAGTATGTGTGTATAGTATGTTTCCTCCCCTTTCCTATCGTTTCAACATAGGAAAATTCAGTGGTTCTGGCAACATTTAAAATGTTATGCTGCCCAGAAAAATTAAGAGGTAAAGAGCAACAAATGATATTTTTAAAAACATACTTGGCAATGCTGAGAAGTAGTAAACTGCACTATAATTGTGCCTTCAAATCCACATCATGACACAATGCTTGTTGCTGTGTCCAGTCAGCAGAGCACTGACAGAGCCGCTTGAGCTGGCGGCAGCAGCAGGCAGAGCCACGGGCAGCTCAGCCCTGCCAGACCACTGAGGAGAAAAGCTCTGCATTAAAATGCAGGAAAACTCCTGTTCTGTATCAATATGGTTTGATAGTTGGTTTAACTTCTTTGTGCTCACCCAGCACTCAGTGGCTGAGTTTCATATTCCATGCTCTCAGAGTGCAGATGACCTACTTTTCTTGTATTATTATTCCTGGTTTCAGCAGCCTGCCTGCCTCCCTGGGAGCAGAGGAGGAGTGCTGGTGGTGTGTTTGAGGATGATATACATCTGGGACTCAGTTGGTGAGTGATTTAGAGAGAAAAGGGGTAGAGCTTTTAGTATGGTTTCATGGGAGGCAAAAATATATTCAGCCTGCTACACCGCACCCAGCAATGGGGAAGTCAGTTTACAGAGGGGTTTGAAACAAAAATGAGCAAGATGTAAAGTAAGTAAACTTCCTGGCAGAGACAGGGTAGAGGAAAGGGTGTGAAGCGGGGAGGAGTGGAGGGTGGTTTGACCATGGGTGTGTGTCCAGGAGGAAGAAGCACAGGTTAAGCCAGTGCTTCCAGAGCCCATCCAGGAGCCCCTTGTTGTTTACAGGGAGTGGGGTGTACAGAGAGAGGCTGGTTTTGGAGAAAGGGCGTAGGGAAGGATGATGGCAAATGTGTTAAGTGAAAGGGGAAAGGGTAGGATAAGAAAGAGAGACAGTATGCTTGAAAATCAAATTTTTGCCAGCATAGTCAGGTGAGTAATTCAAATTCACTTCCTACGCAAATGAGCAATCCTTGCTGATTTTGGATAAATGTGCCTCTTCACAGGACCTGTGCTTACAGGCCTGTTTCAGCTGAGACCTTTTTGCATGACAGCAAGGCTTCATCCCACCTGAATGAAAGATGCAGTCAAAATTATCTTGCAGGATTCAAAAGCCCAAACCAAGGAACTGCCTCCAAAACACAGATGACACACAGGTAGGTAAGAAGTGTCTTAGGTAAAGGCAGGATTTTTGCAGGCAGAGAGCAGCATCAAGATGTCATGCAAGTGAAGGAGAAGACTTGGGAACGTATCTCAGACAGAAAACAAAGTAAAGCATCTTTAGGATGGGACAGGAGTAGGACCTGGGAGCAGGTGCAATAAAACTGATCTCTGTTTCAGCCTTTATTCCTACCTCATTTGGGAAAAAACAAACCACATGTATGTTCTTTGTAAGTAAACATTTTCATCAAATGCTTAAATCCATCATTTTAGTTGTCTAATGGAGCAGAGCCCAAATAAAAGTCAACTATCAAGGCAAAGTAAACATTAAATTATTCTTCTCAGTGCATCTGAACAGCCTTTTCCACAGCTCTTTGGGAGCTGAAGCAAGGTGGCTACAACCAAGCCCAGAGTCAGCCAGGTATGAAAGTCAGGTCTTTGTCCAAGATCAAGAAAAGCCCATGACCTGCAGGAAGCTGGGTATTCCCTCATGGCCATCAGTTCCTTTCCCATGTTTTCAATATTTGCATACTGAAATGCATTGGCATTCATGAGATTTGATGAAAATAATTCCATTTAATACTCCAAAGGTAAAGAACACTTCTCTGTAAAGGTGCAGTTTAACACTCCAGCTTATTTTTTCCAATACAGCTAGAGAAAGTGTCTGAAAAATTATATATGCAATTGTAATTGAAAGATCCTTGGTCTAATACTTTCTTCCAGTGCTGGTCTCTTAGGGCACCAGCAGGTCAATAGGTCCTGACAGAAGACAGTACTTACATATTTTACATATACTCACACATTTTATGTACAACTTCTTGAGCAGTATGAGAGCTGATTACAGCTATTAGAAAACCACAAAATAATGATGCATACAGCAATTGTAAAACCTTGTCTGGATGTTTTCCTTCTCTTAGAAATAGCTTTTATAGGTCTTAAAGGAAGAAATCAAATTACATGATTGCTGGAGAGCAGGGAGAGAGAGAATGTTTGGAGCAAGACAAAGGGTAAATGGCCATTTGTTTCCATGTTGTCTACTGATCAGGTGGAAACTCCAAAATATCCACTGAAGTGGAAAAGCAAGTGATGTGTTGTGTCACTACTTTATTGCTTAAATATTTTCATTCTAATGAACCCCAGATGACAAGCAGTGTAGATAATTCATGAGTGAATTGATTGCTTATGACCCTTCAACAACAGGGGGGCAACAGCAGTGCTTTCTGGAAAGCTCACCATAAGTTACATCTCCAGAGACCAATAAACACTTTGGCAAATTTTAAGATAAGAAGGCATTTCACATAATTTACAGGCAGAGAAAATGTCACCAGCTTCTCAAGTACCCAGAAACTTGCCATGAACAGTCAGTTTCACATCTTGATTTACTGAAGAAGGGTCCAAAAATGTATTAAGAAATTCTGTATTTCTGCCCCCCACAGGAAAACTACTTGTTAAGAAGCCAGAGGACAGCATCTTTAGTTAACCACAATTGCAGAACAGCCATTGATTTAGGTTCTGCACAGGAGCAACTGTGGCTGCTTGCTGTTTATCATCCTGCAAGGAACTGATGTCTATTGCCCTGAGCTACAAAAAAAGGCCAATAAGAATTAATTTGACATCAAAAGAAGAAGAGCCAAGCCATATAAGCCTTCATCAAAGGAGTAAAGCAGAAGTGTAATTGGGTGCTCAAAGTGAGTTAGGTTTCTGCTCACACACCACAATGCTGCCGTGGATGGATCTGCTCATGTATCCAGTCTTGGAGCGACCAGGGGCTACCTACCTACCCCCCTCTCATTTCCCTATTTCTCCCCAAACAGAAGCAATACAACCCTTGTGGTGTCTACACTGCCATTCGAGGCTCGACTTCCTTGATGTTCCTTATCAGTGGGAATAATTAGTGTGAACACTAAAAGCCTCTCGGTGGAAATAAAGGGTCAACCCCACATCCCCTAGCACAGAGCAGAAGCTCATTATCTTGAATGAATTCTCCATAAATTGTGGAAGCATATTCAGCATATGGCCTTGTTCTGCTTTTATCCCCAGAAAGAGAGCAAAAACCATATATTTTTGTTGATAATTTTCTCATATAAATTTGATTGGAAGTAAGAACATTTTTTTAATGGACTGTGTATTCTGCATCTGTGTTTCATGCGTTAAAGAGAAAATTCAATCATTTCAGTGTAATTGTTTTATTTACACCAGTTTAACCAGAAAATAAATGGCTACAATAATGTTCTGAGAAGAAATTATGCAGTTCACACCAGGAGAGCAATCAGCAATGAAAAAAGTTATATTTTCCTGACAAAGCTGGGAATTTATGAATGCTCCCATGATGGGCAAGAAACTAAACATTGAAATTAGTTCAAGTCATTTCACATGACAAAATAACAATATTTTATTCATCTTCTCCTTATTTTTTTTTTCACTTCAAACAAATGCAGGCCAGATGATTAACTTGCATTCAAAATCCTCAGAAACAGAACAGTCTTTACTCCAACTAATCCTGGCACTGAGAGACCTCAGGGATGTGCATCGGTTCTCTTGTAGGTCTTGAAGCAGAAAAGTTACTGAAGGAGCTCCATGAGAGGGAGTCTGAATGTCAGTTGTGTCTTGTCATTTGATAAATTTGCTAAAGAGGTATTCAATTAGACACCACATAATAACAGTTTGTCCAATTAACTTCAGGAGTAAGCAAGCACAGCCAGAGCAGCACTGAGAGATGCCCAATGCCCGTAGCTGTGCTGAGCTGTTCTCAAGCCAGCCCCTCATTTCCGTAGTGCCTGTGTAACACGTACCCTACAGCCCCTTCGCTTTTCAACTTACCTTCCAAAACAGCTACTCACTAGGGGCTGATGGAATTGCTACAAACCCTTCCTGTGACTTCAGAATGGCAGCTAAGCATTTCCAGGGATCCACCAAAGGAACTTCAGGCTGGGCAGGAGGGAGAGTTCCAGAGCAAGAACTCTGGAGATAGCTCCATGATCATATTTGACTTAATACAGAGGTATGAGAAGTACCTTCTGTGTATTTCCTTTTTTTCTAGAAATTATGCCATCTACCTAGGAAGAACCTGTGCAGTGAGGCAGAGATTAACTAAAATAACCCACTCAGACATGTTTAATAATGTGGCCACCCAATAAGTGACTCCTTTTGTTGAAGGCCAGGATGCTGTCCTGCAAGAATGAAGAAGGTCAGAAACCTGCAGCTGCCCATGGGAATGGTGGAAACAGCAAAAAAGGGATACTGTCACCTCCTGTGCCACCTGTGTTGAACATCCTGCACTGCAAGAGGACAACTCCTCAAAATCAGCAACTGTCCAGTTGCCACTGCTGAGCATGAGGTGAGTACTGATGGGAAGATGCAATGGCCAGACCAGCACAGAGGCACCACCACAAGGCACGTACATGATCCCTGAGCCCCAGTGTTTCCAGTGCCTATCTCAAGGAAGTCTGGTTGCTATCCTTTACTTTCAGCTTTCAGAAAACAGCTTCTAACAAGAAGCCAGAGAAATCAATATAAGTTGCACAGTGGTACCTCTGAAGTAGCTGTAAAACTAATAACCTTGAAATTATAACCTTAAAAAGCCACCTTATCTGAATCAATTCTAACCTTGAAAATCCACCTTATCTGAAGTGGGATGGGTTATATCCAACACTTTAATGACTTCAGACATTTCCTTAGTACAGCAGAGAGCAGTACTGCAGAACAGAGTTGGCTCAGGGGTGCATATACTGCCAGTGCCTCACAGCTATAAAAAGGTTTCCATCTGCTTTGTTAAAATAAGGTTGTTTACTCGAAATGCCTTTGAAACAGAGATGAGGAGTAGTACAAATTGCTCTAGAAAGGAGCACTGCTATTTATAATAAATCTTATGGAAATAAAGGTAATGACAAATGCTAATGATTACACTTGAACCATGTGGACAGTTAGAACTGTGATGGTATTGATGTCCCTGTAAAGAGCAGTTTTCAGATCAGAGTTTGCTTTGCATCCACAGACCTTAGAATAGCTTTATGATTTTTTTTGTTATTATTCTTCAATGGTAGGATATTGAAACCATGGCCCAGAGAAGACCTGGAAGGAAGGCAAAGAGTGGCTGTGCGAACTAAGGCTGTATGGACATTCTTTGTGCCAGGGGAACACAAAGAAAAATGGGGTGCTGAGAGGTCCCACCAAGACTGATTTTTTAAAGTGACAAATATCCAAAACCAGAGAAGCTTTGTAAGGCTTGAAACCTGTCACTTGCACTAGGCCTGGCTGAAGGGCTTGGTTGGGTCAACAAATGGAAAGCCACTTATATGGTCCAGGCAGTCAAAACATGCAGTATCAAAGCCAGCGTGCTCCTGTGTGCAGCTGTGCAGAAGCCATGCTCCCCACTGCCTGTGACTGAGCATGGAAAGCAAGGTGCTAATAGCTAAAGATTGGGCTATGCACACCCTGAACCTCTCAAAAGCACCTCCCTACCATGACCTGAACTGAGTGAGATATGTAGGAGCTTACAGGGTTTTCATACCATACATCCAGATATCAAAATGTGTTTTAAACCATTGCCACTCTGTAATTAAAAACCTTGTTAGTGAATTGCCACAGGAAGGACTATCGATGAAATTGCAGTGGCCCTGCACAGCTCTCCCAGAGGAGGTGCCACTGCACTATGTATTATGAGGTGCAAGATCCACAAATTTACAAAACCAGCATCCTGCCCTTGGGAGCACTTAACAAAAGGCTTTAGAGAAGAATCCAGGAAAATATTTGAGATAAAAAAGCCCAAAAAATGTTCTGAAGTGTCTTTGCTGTTTTATTCCTACACCTGCCATGTTGCATATCCAACTTGTTTCATGCTTAAGCAAAAATAAATTCATCGGTAGGACTGCAAAGAAAACATTTCTAATTAAAAGATAAATACACTCCAGAGAAACCTCCTCCAGGAAAGAACCGACAAAATAGGAAATAGCAGCATAGAAGTAACACAACACTTGGAGAATAAAAATAACAGAAACATCAACAGTGTTGTAATAAAAACAAACACATCCAAACATTTTGTGAATGACACAACCATTCAGAAGTCATCCTTTTTTCATCTATTTAGGAAGAACTAAGATGTAAGCATGCAATGCCTATCTGCAAGGAAGCAAACTCGATTCTAATCTAGTTTTAGCAGATGAGCATGATACATACCAAATTTCTGATCTGCAACAATTAAATCAAGGAAAACCAGCGTTAGTGGCAATTACAGAAAGTGAAGGATTCACTGCAAGGTTGTTTCTTTCACATTCTCTCTTTCCTGTTCTCATCCAAACAGGAACATACCACCTTAACTTCATTTTTTCCAGACACTGATGCTCTCATTCTTAAGCTTCAAATCCTGTCAGTGGTTTTTGTACACACCTTGTTAGTTAACAGACCTGTTCACACAGATGAAAGATACTGTTCAATATTTTGCTGGCTTAGAATTATTATTTCACATCAGTGGGGTGAAACATCCAGCTTCCCCTCCCTCCATGCTTTGTGTGGCAGCAGTAAAGGACAAAATGGCTTTCTCAGAAGCAGGACACCTTCAGGCTTGTGGTGCTTTCTTGCACATTGCTGATGCTGTACAAGAGGAGTTGTGATAACCCACAAGGCTCACAGCAAAACGCCCATGGGCAAGGATCCCATAATCAGGATGGTAATCAGAGAGGGTCAGCACCTCATCAAAAAGTATCTTTTTAAACTGTATCTTAAGGAACATATGACAAACATCCAACACACTGCATTTTTCACCAGTCAGCTAAAGACATGAGCTAGAATAGGGTTCTCTGCCAATTTTCGAGTTTCCAGCACCTGCTACGGAAACAGAAAGATTGTTCACAAAACATCTGTGAGAGAAAACAGCTTGGAGTCAGAGAAGTTTTCTTTCCTCACCAATATTTCTGCAGCTATGGCTTTGGAATGTACTCACACTTCAGAAAGAGCATTCACTCTTGCGATAGGAGGAAATGTGTAAATAAAATTAAAAAAAAAAACCCAAAAAAAAACAACTAAAAAAGAGATTGGATGAGGAAATGAAAGTGACCCATTGGTCTAATGACTAATCACAGCATCTATAGCTTAGAGCAGCTGGCAGATGTAAAGCCAGAGTACTCAACAGTGTTTTCCAGTGGGCACTGTTTAAAGGTAATGCAGGATGTGGATACCATTCCTTCTTGTCAGCCGCAGAATGTTACAAAATACGCTTATTTATTGCTGCAGAAGAAAGACACTCAATTAAGCAGATAGAGTTTAAATTTTGTGATGCTAATGATAAACATGGAAACATTTGCAGTGGCAGTATCCTTCATTTCTCATCCTCTACACAGACAGATATGTATATCCACACACACATTTACCTATAGAGGGAAAGCCAGAGATGCCATGACATACCATCTACGTATGGTAGAACATGCAAATATATAGGCATAAGTAGTGTGTAAATGCATAAATTACTTGACATTTAGAAACATAAACTGTATGACTGAAAGGGACCAACTTAGCAAGTCTGCTACCTTGCATTGCAGCTTCTGTCTTGCAAAAATCCTTTTGCATTGCTAACTGTTTGGGTGGCTTGCTCTGATACTCAGCAACATGCCTCTTATATCTACTTTATTTACAACAGCTCATACACAGATGGTCTTGGGCCAGCCTTGTCCTTTCACAAATAATTGTTGTTCACTGTAATCTATGATCTATTTATGGACAGCATCAGTGTCCCTGTCACTTTCTGGTCTCAGTGTGACTGAGCATTCCACTTGATTCCCTCTATAGGTAAATGTGTGTGTGCATATAGGCATCTGTCTGAGGACATGAATCCAAAATGATTGTTGAATTGCTTGGTTTTCTTGTTCCTGAGGTGGAAAACAATTTCCTCTGCAGACAGTTCAGAACTAACAGTGAGCTTTATCACTGTCACCAAGCAGTGCCTGGACTCTCATATTGCTCTGCAGGCTGGGATCTCTGGCCAGATTGCATCCCCCACACACCTGCGTGGAACCATGCAGTTGTCAAAGGATACTTCCCTCCAGAAAAAATTGCATATATTTTTCATAATTATAATAAAATCCTGATCAGACAGATCTTCCATCTAACTTAACAGATAAAAGTAATTTTAAGCTCTGTTAACAACATTCCCTAGTAGCCATATTGCAGAGCTACTTGTGCACTGGGAAGCAGACAGCAAAGAGTTTTGGCTACAGTTATGCCAAAACATTCACTTCTTAGACTAAAGTGACATCCTTCTGCCTGTTCATATATCAGTTAACTAATAAATACCCTCTGTGTTTTCTTCTCTCTCATACGCTGATGGGTTTGTTAACCTCTTTTATTTCTTTGTCTGTAAGCTGCATAAATAGAAATAAGTCATGAGAGATGGGAAGTTCTGCTTTGAGAAAAGAATTACTTGAATTTGACTTTGTGGGAAAGAAACTTAGCTAAAGAGGAGATGCTGTGAGGAAACTTGATAGGGTTCTACCAAAGATTAATACTTCTGAAAGTTACTGAAAACAACAAAAAATTAGATTCTCTGATTTTATAGAGGCTTTCACATTTCAAGAATAGTTCTAAAAGCTAAAGCAGATGATACACAATTCCCCAGACAACACTGGGGTGGAAATCACTCTTCATACCTGTTCCAGCCACTGACAGCACTGTGGTCAGCTGCTGGGCTGCCTCCCACCTTTTCTCAGCCCTGCCAGGAGCCTTCCCTCAATTCCTCACTGCTGTCCGCTGCATGGATGGGAAACAACATTTCTCTGCCAGCGTAATCTCAGGGAGATGCCCAGCCCGGGCCCCGAGGTGGGTGGGAGAGAGCCTGCCCTGGAGCCCGCATCCCCTCAGCCACTCCTGCTGCCAGCTGAGCCAGAAGGCTCTCCATGACAGGCAGAAGATGCACTCCCTGCAGCAAATTAAACCCTTCTGAGACTTTGTTGCCATGCTGGGAAGAGGCACTGTTTTTATCTAAGAGATCTGTGTTATCCTGCTGATTTCTCGCTGGTCTCAGCCTGGCTTTCAGTAAAATCAGCAGTGATACGTGCTCTTATGCCTGGGAGCAGGATGCTCAGAATGTTGTGTAAACCATTTGGCTACACTGGCCCTGTGCTGCTCAGAAGCAATTTGCAGAGACAGAAAAGGTAAGACAAATGTATGGAGGGCCATAAACATAGGTCTAGTTTATGAAAAACTACAAACACTTTTTCTGCTTGGTGCTGCATACAATAGAAAAATAGATGCCACTTCTTAGGTGTGATTATGAAAAGGTGAAAAATCAGAGTTGCAACTCTTTTCATCTGCAAAACTCCAAAACACCCTTAGGAATAACTACACACTGTCTATTGCTTTTAAAACACAAAATGCAAGAGCTTCTCTTGTCCCCATCATGAACTCCTGGGAAGAGATTTCCCCTTGCTTTCCACCCTCTCATTTACAGGGTGGCCTTGGAGAAATATACTTTTACTGACGTATTTTGACCAGACAAATTTGTCATTCTTGCAGGCATTCTTCATTTCTGCAAATCGGTTGGCAAATCTTTGGATAGATAGCACCGAGGGTAAGCACCCAAGCAGCAAATTTTGGAGCCATGGGCATTTGTGCTGAAAACCTCCATAGTGCTCCTGCAGCTGCAACAGCTGAACTGCAAACAGCAGAGCGCAGCCCTGTGCTCCGTGCTCTGCCCCTCTCTCTGCCGTGGGTGCTTTCATCTCCACTTGTCCTCTTCTTCAGAAACAAGGTCAAAATCAACACAACAATCTGAGAGCTACCAGCAGAACCGAGTGTGGTTTTCCCCTGCCCTCACTATTTTATACCCCTTACGCTTTATACCCCTTCTCAAATGACAATTGGTGCTTTTTTTCCTTTCAACTTAATTATCAGGGATTTCTCTTTAGAAAAAATTCTTTCTAAATAAAAATTCATGGTAGGAAAAAAGGATTACATATTCGTGTTGCTAAAACAAATTTTCATTTCTTAACTTTAAAAATGCCAGATATCTTCTTTCCGATTTTGCTTAATCCATAGATACAAAAAGCTTTCTGTTTGAATTAGGAATTTATTTTAACTTGTACAACAGTAGCGCAGTCCCAAGCTGGTAGTAACACTGATGTAGTGATTATATCTTAAAAAAAGAGAGAATAACAAAAAATAATGAAATTCTAAAATAAACTAAAAATTTGGGGCGGTTTTCTTTAATACATACTGTTAGCAGCTTGAAGCCTGACTGAACTGATGGAATGGCCCCTTCCATTAATTTAGGTAAATTTAAGAAACAGTGTTAAGAAGGACATTATGGAATTTTGCCAGTCACAGAGATTGGTAAAAACTATATTCCTCTAAAGCCACTAATTGCTCTTTCTACAATTACACTTCATCCTTTGTGTGGAAAAAGGATGCATTTTTGACATGTACAAATATAGTTTTATGTACAACCAGAGAAATACTTGCCTAGCAGAATAAATTAAAATATTGTTTAATTTATTCCTGTTATTGTTTAATTTCTGGGAAAATAAATTTATTTTTAAATAATCAATAATTGTATATGGCTCTCCAGCAATCACAGCTACAGAGCAAAGCAAAATAGCCTGAAAACATTCAGGAGACGTTGGTGTCATAAAATGCCATTTCACTTAGTGTGTTACAGTCTGCAGCATTAATTATTGAGCTCTGCTTGGGAAAAGTCTCGAAAGAATATGAATTGACTTTTTTTGTCTACCACAAGAAATAAATAATCATTATCAAAGATAATTCATTCCCTTTCACATGGCTGCAGTGGCTGCTCATTAAAAATAGCAACCAAAATCAAACACTGGAAACCAAGAATAAATTAGAAGATGTCATGAGCTTTTCCAAAGGAGCCTTTAGCCAAGTCTGGAATTGCTCTTATTATGTGTACTGGGTCAAGAGCATCTAAGCTTGATGACACTTCAGCAAAGGCATCAGCAGAGGTTCTTCACTGTGGCTGTGCTGGGGTTCCAGCTCTGGGGATGCCCACACAGGCAGGGCTTTGAGGGGATGTGGCAGGATGCCTTCCCTAACCCCTGCCACAGACGGGTGGTGCATATAGAACAGATAACCCAGGGGCTGAAAGGTTCAGCAAGGGGTTAACTCTGGTGCCAAAAGGGCTCAGGGCTCAGCTAAGAATCAGCATCTTAGTCTGGAGAGCTGATGTGGGAAGAGATAAAGGAAATGTTATTCACTAAGAGACATTATCTTACAAACTATAAAAGACACACGAGTTATCACAGAGGCAGAAGCCTTCTACACACACCCTGAAAGTCTTCCTGAAATACTCCAAATCACACATAAAAATTACTCATTTCCTTAAACAAAAGCAAGAACAGTAATCTGCTACACCATTAACATCAACACTTTCCTCCTAACTTCAAAAGATGCATGCTGCCATAGGCTCAGACTGTTTTCTGTTAAACTGCAGATATTTCATCTCAAAATAAAAGTTAAGCCACCACCTTTTGTACTTCTGATCAGGACCAACTGCTAGACTGACTCCTGTATTACACAGAAACAAGATGTTCTGACAAAACTATTAATACCAAATCTTTGAGGAAAAGGTACACTCTTTTGGCAGAAAATCCTCATTTCCAGTGGAGAATAGTCCAAAAGGAAGTCAAAGATCCGGGCTCTGAATGCAAAAAAAGGAGCACTTGTAAACACTCTAGACATATTTCCATGCAATGGGGCATTTTTGAAGCTTTTTCTTCCTTCACTCACGTATAATCTCATAAACGGCAGTCAATTAAAAGCTTAAAACAAACAAAGTAAGTATTTTCAAAAAATGTTCCCTACTTAACTAAAGCCAAGAGTTGGGTGTTTCCTAAGCAAAGCAAAGTGTGTTATAGCACTCTGCAGGTGCCAAGGCTGTTCCTGCTTTTCCCTAGGAGTTAGACCCCCCACAGCTGGGGAGTAGGTGCCTGTCTCTGCCACACCAACAAACCCACATGTGCAACACTTCACAGCTACCCACACCAGGCTCTGGGCTCCAAATTAGCAATTTCTCATGAGCTGAGACGGAGTTGGAGATCAGGATAAGGTGATATATTCGGAAAAGGGACACTGGGGGGTATTACACCACCACACAGATTTTTCTGAGCTGTTTAAAGCTTGACCCGTGCTTTGGCCATCTAAGCTGCAGGGTGAATGCAATGGGCTCTTTCTGGCACCAGCATCCACCTCAGCTCTGCCAGGTCATTCCTCCTGGGCTGAGAGGAATACAGTACCCCTTCTGAAGAAAGGGAGTTCAAGCTGATGAAGTCTCCACAGCCAACATCTGTACTTGATTTCTGCTTCAAGGAGAGAGGGCAGCAGGGTGTTGCACTTGAACACATTAACAGAGCTCAGTCTGAGGTATGAATTGTGAGGGAGCTTAGCCAGGCCCTTGTGCAGCCATCCCTCAGCCATGTCCCCAGTCCTGGCAGGGCCTCATCTCTCCGGGGAATCTCTCAGCCTGCAAGAACATCACAGCTGGCACAGAGGTTACAAAATGGTAAGATATTCTGGACACAAATGCAGAAAGATAATTTCTGCTGGTTTCCTTGTTCTCAGAATCTCTAAACGATAGTAAATCCTTAGCATAAAGGAAAATGAATGCAGAGAAAACAGCTTGTTTTCTGTTTGAAACATCTGTCCATTATGAAGGTATGGCCAGCCATCTGAAGGAGTCAGCAAGGCCATGTTGCAGGTAACCACTGCTCAGGCAGACACAGAAAGTGGCACATGCTGGTTTGCTGGCTTGGACAAGTTCTTAAAGACAAACACAAGGATTCTTGGGTTTGCATATTACATAATCAAGTCACCATCTAAGAAAACAATGAACAGAAGCTTTCAAGAACAAAACTGAGCAAGACTCATGTGTTGTGGTTTAACCCCAGATGGTAACTCAGCCCCACGCCACTGCTCGCTCATTCCCTGGGTGGGATAGGGAAGAGGATTGGAAGAAAAAAAGTGAGAACACTCGTGGGTAGAGATAAAGTCATTTTAACAGGGAAAGCAAAACCCACATGTACAACCAAATCAAAAGAAGGCATTCATTCTAAAGTGGTTTCCATGGACAGACAGGTGTTCAGCCATCCCCAGGAAAACAGGTAATGGGGGACTTGAGAAGACGAATGCCATCACCCTGAACATCCTCCCCTTCCTCCTCTTCTCCCGGCTTTATATGATGCACATGGTGCCATATGATGTGGGATTTCCCTCCGGTCAGCTGGGGTCAGCTGTCAGGTAGATGATACTCTCATTTTGTCTAGTGCATACTACAAACAAAAATTGTAATCTGGCGTTACAACCAGTGAAGAGAGCCTGCTCACTAGAGCTGTTTTGAGTAAAGCCCTTCTTTAGCACTCCCATTTCCAGCTGATACCCTCCACAGCACTTTTCCTTGGTGCCATGCCCAGCACATTGCCAGGACACCACAGAGAGATTGGCTGCAGACGTATACATTCTACCAGCAGCACAACTCTGCATCCTTTCACCAGTGGGAAACCTCATGTGTTCATTAGGCCTGAAAACCATTCATTCCAGTGCATGAGCACCACAGACCTTGGAAAAATTGCTCTTCTTAGGTCTCAGTATTCAGCAAATGCTTCTCACTAGCTAGGTCATCAAACAAAAGCCCTATTCATGCTGTTGACAATCATAATATGTATTGAAACAGAAGAGAGTTGTAACTAATCAAGCCTTATTTCATGGGTGGGTGTAAAAGCAATTTGTTAATTCATTTTTGAAGTCACAGAAGCAAAGCTCTAAAGCCCATTTTACAACATTTATATAATTTTAATATTTGAAAAGCCATTCTCCTTTTGATTTATCAAGATTCAGTTTAGCTGTTTGCACTCCCAGCTGGTGCATTTTTGCAGGAGCATGGCAGCAGTACCAGCACAGCAGCAGCACGCTGGGGCTGGGGCAGAGCAGCGCATTGCCAAGCACCTTCCAGCACCTCTGCAGGAGCTGTCCAGGGCTACCCAAGAAAAACCTACTCCCTCAACCTCACCAGGGACACTGAGGAGGGTCTCTCAACACAGGAGAAGGGAAAAGATGTGCCAAGGAGCTTGCCAGAATATTGTTTGTCTCCATCTCTCTTCCAGCAGTGGCCAGCATTGGACCTCCCTAGGCTCAGACATGACCACCAAACATCATTCCAGTGTTTGAGAACTCTTGTATTTTTGTCCTTATAGCATTAGGCTGCCCATCCCATCCCATCTCCCAGTCATGCCTCAGCAGCAGCCAAAGTCTGCATCAATTCTCCTGCCCTTGCTGGCTCTCTGACTTAGCTGCACCATCCCTCCCTCCATCTCTTCTGCTCCCCATCCTCCCCTTCTTTATCTCCACAAACCCCTCCAAGATCCTCATCTCCTTTGACAGTATTTTATTCAGCTTCCTGCACATACCTGCAACATCTGTCAAGATCAATCTGGATGGGGCCCTGAGCAACCTGCTCTAATGGAAGACGTTCCTGTAAATGGTAGGAGGGCTGGAATTGGATGATCTTTAAGATCCCCTCCAACTTAAACCATTCTATGATTCTGTGATTTTTCCTCCTAGCCAACAGCAGTCAGCAACTGGAACATCCTCACAGGGCTGGGAAAGTACCAAAAATTCACATCATGCCTTACACTTCTGCATGGACAGCATTTATACATGGCTGTGGGTTTCCATCCATTGCAATGACAAGGAACGCTAGAGAAGGATTTCACACTAGGGAGGGAGAAGAAAGAGAGGCAGATAGTAAGTCCATGAAACTTGTGCTGCAGTGCTGTATCAAGTCAAAAGCCCAGTACCAGATGTCTAGAGAAGAAGCAGGCACTGAAATCACGAAGCAGCGTGGCTCAGAGGACAAGCTTCCACCCACTGCCAGCAGCCAGTGCTAGAAATGAGCATTTGGATTTCTGCCACCTTTACCCTTTACTTTCCGTTTTAATGTTCACCTTTCACAAGTTTTTCTTTAAATAAGCTCATTCAGGATTATGCAATGGTTTACCTGTGGCTGGGGACACACAGTGTGGATGGTGGAAAACATGCCAGGAAACACTAGCTCACCGACTGAGCAGCACAACTCTGCTGCAGCCCTCATTTGTGTAGTACACAGGTTCTCCTGCTCCAGTCCTCGCTGCCTTCTCCTTGACTGGGGAACATCAACCAGTTTAAGGACATTCAGAAGACTGTCTTCAGCTTTCATACAATCCACCAGATGAATACCAAGTGGTGCTGCATTGTTGGTTATTGCGCTTTTCACAGTGCTCTGCACATACCACGGCAGGAAATTAGGAAAAGCAGTGATACACTGTGACCATGCAGGGCTTTAAAATCAAATGTACATGGACTTGAACACAGATAGTTTCTAATTCAACACGCAGGCTTCTACAGTGCAATGAGTTTGTGCAGAGCCCACGCTCAGGCCTGGCTCATCTCCACCATCTATGCTGTAGGGTAGAAAAGGCAGGGAACTACAGACCAGAGCAACGAGCAATGTGTTGTAGAGTTTGTTTCTTTGGCTGATGGCAGGAGAGAAAACATGCACCAAGCACCCTCTTCCTTCCTCTCTGGGATGAACCCACAGCCTTGAACATGGAGGTAAAACCACTGATCAAAGGAAAGCATTTAACCTTTCTACAGAAACCAGCCCTTGTGCAGCTGCTCCTGACTCCTAGAATCACTAGTGCTAGTAGGCACCACTGGAAGCCTCATCTCCATCCTCTGCTCCTATGAAGACAGGCTGAGGCAGTTGGGGTTGTTCAACCAGGAGTAGAGAAGGCTC